>OX101802.1:8057500-10457500 GCA_944452935.1 Rhogogaster chlorosoma
GAGATGCAAGGGCATCCGCAGTACAATCCACATTTCAATCGATGAATTTTTGTCGCACTCACTATAAACAGTATGAACGATCGCACAATTATCTCACTATGAACTCACTGCACTGGAAATAGGCCTTTTCATCACAATTTTTTTTTAAACGCATGCGTCCATGTCAGTTATCTTTTTCGTACTCTTTTTTCGTAAACAAACATAACAGATAATACTGCGTTTTCAGTCATAATTGTACAAAACAGTACGAAACATTTGAACTACCGCTGTTTCAATATGGCGTTTACGCTTGCGCTTGTCATATGATGAATACGATCAGACACGAGCGTGAACGCGCGGGCGGGAATCATTTCATTTAGCCTCGCAGGCGCTGGAGTAATCTCACTCAGCGCTATTAATTGTGCAACGGACTTTTAATAGCACTATCCCAATAGCTTATAGTCAACCGTAGTCGACTGTTAGTCGACTCGAGAAGTTCACTAAAAGACGACTCAAATAAGTCGACTATACTTCGTCATTTTGCCCTCTATGTTGTCTGGGTATCCACGATATACGGTTATTTGAAATTCTTCAGAAAAGCTTTGCCTTATTAATTCCTGTACCTTGAACCAGTCGAGATTACCTGGCTCACAATCGAATTTTGGTATCCCTATCCTTAATACCGTGACAATTCCGTGAAAGTAACCGGTCCTATGTTAGGCATCTCCCGAAAGCTACCGAATGGCAACGCTGTCGAAATTATGGAGTGAACAAACGACATATTCACAGAGACAAACTTCAGAGGATCAGACGACGCAGCGTCAGCTGTCACTTCGTTGGGTTAAAATGAACTGTCAATGAAATATTTGAGGTTGATCGTATATCATAACCTAATTATGACAACGGAAATTAATATCTATTCGTAAAGAAGTGATAATGAATTGGTAAATTGATCGCAGATGTGAATTTCTGTTCATTTGCAACATTATTTGGTTATAAATAACTGTCGGGATAAAATTCACGAGTCTAATTTTGATAAAGGTACATAACCAACCAATATCAAACGATATTATTCCGTAATAAAGTCATGATAAAGCTATCAATGGATGTAGATATCAATGTAGTATAATTATTCGCGACATTATTTTCAAGCTAGGAGTTCCTCAGTGACTGACTGACTCGTCGCATCTCTTCGGGAACTATGGTGAGGAACACAGCGACGTAGATTTGATTCAGAGAGGAATCTACGAGAAATGTTCGACATATAATAATGTTGCAAATGAACAGAAATTCACATCTGCGATCAATTTACCAATTCATTATTACTTCTTTACGAATAGATATTAATTTCCGTTGTCATAATTAGGTTACGATATACGATCAACCTCAAATATTTCATTGACAGTTCATTTTAACCCAACGAAGTGACAGCTGACGCTGCGTCGTCTGATCCTCTGAAGTTTGTCTCAGTGAATATGTCGTTTGTTCACTCCATAATTTCGACAGCGTTGCCATTCGGTAGCTTTCGGGAGATGCCTAACATAGGACCGGTTACTTTCACGGAATTGTCACGGTATATTAAACTCTTTGCATATATTGTAAAGATTTTTTAGAGCCTTTCCAAGTGCTTCATACGTCGGTTTAGTGTTGTGCAATTTTCTTGTTATTGAATAGAAAATCTGTCGATGATTGCTAGTATTAAAAATAAGTACACTTCCTTCGCTAAGCGGTAGTTCTAATTTGGGTAATTCACCGAATTTATTTTTGAATGTTTTACATATGCCTGAATTCATATTTAAATCTGCTGATATAGTAGTTGCTAAGGGTATTTCTGTCGGTGCATTGAAAATATAGTCTATTGTCTCGATTATTTGTGGTCCGAATTTTAATTGTTTTGTCACACCCATATTCTGATTTTCCCTTAATGATTCCCATAATTCGTCGGGTTCGGTTTGACCTGTCTCCTGATTTACTGTTGTTATGTCGAGTCCTTCGGTTAGTCTGTCAGGTAGACGGGCTAGTTTAGTACGATTTAAGTGTATAACCTTAATTTTTCCCTTTTCTACTTGTATTCTGATATTCTCCTTATCTAGTATTTCTAGCACCTCATATGGTCTATTGTAATGATCTCCGAATTTCCCTTCTTTTTCTTTCATCGTATATACCTGCTGTCCTACCTGCACTTCCTGCGGATTTAATTTTTTGTCGTAGCCATCCTTGCTTTTTAGTTTTGCTTTTATCAAATTCTCTTTTGCATCTATTCTAACGCTATGGAGTGTGTCTAAAAGTTCGGAAATGTATTCGTTGTATGACCTGAGTTCTCCATCTAACGGTACTCTACTCGAGGACATACGTGCTATTCGTCCGTAAACTAATTCAAATGGCGTGTATTTCGTCGCTTCGTGTACGCTTGTATTATAAGAAAACATAGCGAATAATACTAATTCGTCCCAATCCTGTTCCTTATTGATATAATGCTTAAGATATTCGACTAATACATCCCAGGTAGAAAATTATCTTGGCAGAAGCTAGCTGCTAGATAATTTTTATAGTTCTTATCTTGGCGCAAGGTCACCAAACTAGACTGGTGCAAGAACCGTCTGTAATGCGGATATTAGCTAGCAGCAAGGTACGTGACCTACCTAGGACTAACCTTTACAACTCAGCTAATTCCAAGATAACCAATATAGTTAATTATGGCTTGCAATTGGTAGGGTTTGTCTTAATATACAGTGAATAAAATTCAATATCGATCGATAATAATCATTCTGGTTATTTTATTTAAGTCTAGTTATTAAGGGTATATTCTACTACAGTGAGTATAGGATATGTGGAAAAAGTATAATATATCTCTATGTATATCGAGGGATTACTAACGCAACCACATATCTCAAAAATGGCAACTTTTTAGAAGACGTAGAAAATGGCATATTAAAAATTAATGATTGTTCAAAAGTAATATTTATTAATTGTATTTTTTTAAGGAACTATTGTACTGATTATTATTGTATTTTATCATTTTTTTTATTACTTACGCATTGATCTTAAATTATCATTTTTTCGGGTGAAACTTTTAACCTCCAAAAATCGCGATACGTGGTTGCGTTAGTAAACCCTTGATATGTATATTATACAGTGAGGTTCACTGGAAACTGGATGAGCCTGACGTTAGGCAATTCGTGTAAACACGTAAATGGCAACGCTGTCGAACGCATAGAGTGGTGAAACGACATATCCACAAAGACGGGCAATTTCAGAGTGCAGCCTTCACGTCGTTGGGTCAGAATTAACTGACAGAGTGACATATTCGAGGTTAATCGCGATATAGCTAATAAGACAACGGGAATGGATATTCATTCGTAAAAAATTATTGGTAATGAATGAGTAAATCGATTGCAGATGCCAATTTCGGTTTATTTGCAATAATATTTGGTTATAACTATCGGGTTGAAATCTACGAATCTAATTGAAATAAAGGTACATAACCAACCAATTTGGAACGATATTAATTCGTTATTAAGTCTTGATGAAGTTAAGATTTGATTGCTGATGTCAATTTATGTTTATTTATGACATTATTTACAAGCTAGGAGTTCCTCAGTGACTGACTAACTCGTGGCATCACTTCGACAACTACGGTCAGGAACACAGGGACGTAGATTTGATCCAACGAGCAATCTACGAGACATCTTTGACGTAGCAGACAGTACTCCAAATTTCTTCAGCGCCGCCGCCTTAGAAGACTTGTGGATACCTTACAGCTAACGCTGTAAACCTTACTGGGAAACAGTCTTGCAGAGATTTGCAGTTTGACTATCAATTCGGGTATATTTTTCTGCGAGTAATGAATCAATGAAAAGTATTGCTTATGGTGTAAATTAATGTAATTGTGGTAGGATGATGGACTGTTTGGTGAAAAATATCCTGCGGATATCTTCATCTTCCCTAAGTCAGTTCCGCAACGTCTCAGAGAAGATTTTTCGACCGCCACTATCTGGTGACTCAAGCTTCTGTGCCGTACCGAACTTGGAGGGTATAATATGTGCGACCTTGACGATCCGTTGTACCGACAATTTCAAAATCCCAATCTCTTGCGCAACTCTTGAGGCTGGTTTGGATTTCTTTGCAAATTAACCTCCCCCGTATTGCACACCGTACTCATTTCAACAAGTCATTGTATAGGCCCTTTTTTCGCATGTAGGACGGAAATTTTAGAAGATTTCATTCTTCATAGAGTTCCCTCTCTTTGAGAGGAAATCGACTCATTACCTAGAGAGGTAATAAAGACAATGCTAGTCATGAGGAATCTTCCATTTACTCTACATGCAAGAAAAAGGGCCTCTACACGCATATGTTGAGAAAAATAATCTTGTATTTTTATTGTACATTCGTTTCTTGATCCCCTCGGGGTTACAATCTTCCTCATCATAATTCTCTTCATTTTCTTACCCTATTCCAATATTGTATTTAAAGACAAAATAAATCATTTTAAATTTATAAAAATATTGCGAATGAGCTTTTCCTCAGAAACAGGTACCGCTTTATTCTACTCCTCACACGCCACAATTACATTAATTTACACCATAAGCAATACTTTTCATTGATTCATTACTCGCAGAAAGGTATACCCGAATTGATAGTCAAACAGAAAATCTCTGCAAGACTGTTTCCCAGTAAGGTTTACAGCGTTAGCTGTAAGGTATCCACAAGTCTTCTAAGGCGGCGGCGCTGAAGAAATTTGGAGTACTGTCTGCTACGTCAAAGATGTCTCGTAGATTGCTCGTTGGATCAAATCTACGTCCCTGTGTTCCTGACTGTAGTTGTCGAAGTGATGGCACGAGTCAGTCAGTCACTGAGGAACTTCTAGCTTGTAAATAATGTCATAAATAAACATAAATTGACATCAGCAATCAATTCTTAACTTCATCAAGACTTAATAACGAATCAATATCGTTCCAAATTGGTTGGTTATGTACCTTTATTTCAATTAGATTCGTAGATTTCACCCCGATAGTTATAACCAAATATTATTGCAAATAAACCGAAATTGGGATCTGCAATCGATTTACTCATTCATTACCAATAATTTTTTACGAATGAATATCCATTCCCGTTGTATTATTAGCTATATCGCGATTAACCTCGAATATGTCACTCTGTCAGTTAATTCTGACCCAACGACGTGAAGGCTGCACTCTGAAATTGCCCGTCTTTGTGGATATGTCGTTTTACCACTCTATGCGTTCGACAGCGTTGCCATTTACGTGTTTACACGAATTGCCTAACGTCAGGCTCATCCAGTTTCCAGTGAACCTCACTGTATGTATCTTTTTCTTCGCCCGAAACTTGCGTACTCGTAGACGATTTAACCCTACAACTCATGACTTTATTTTTCTACCTTCAAACGCATGACTGGGGTCCGAACGCACCCCATGCTTTTCTTGATCATAAAACCGGTCCTACGCTGTTAAACAAGTTTTCTTATACATGGTTTTCTTCATTTTTTCATGAGAAAGAAAATGGGGTACGAGGAATTCGATTTTATTCACATTTAATGAATGAAAAACCCATTCAAAGACTGGAAACCGGAAAAAATCAGCAAAAAGATAATGGTAATGGTAGTTCGCGCGGGGTGCGTTTGGTCCCAGTCATGAGTTGTAGGGTTAAGGTTAGTTTCCGTTTTCTCTTATTATCCATTCGACTCTAATAAAGAATAATTTAGAATTATCATTAGGAATTCGTTGGAGAACTGACAAAACTGTGTCCTGAACAAACCATACCATACCTGCCGGTTTTCATCAATTGACATAAATTAATTACATATATCCATCCCGTGACATACGGTCCCACAATTAAGCACCATTAATACGCGACAGATATCAGCAGCGCACATATCCTCTGCACTTCTCCACTAGTCTCACCGAGGAGCTATTCACTCGAAATCCGAAAGAAATCGGTATTGAGATTTCCAATAATTTCTGCTATGTTAAAGTGATTTTCACAGATTCCCGGAGATTTTATTGGAGTTCCCGTAATTTTTAGATCAAGGAAATCGCATGAAATAGATTTTACAGCATCGAGCGATTTCCAGCGACTCCCAGCGATTGCCAATTTTTTTCGTAGGAATATCGGGGCTTCGTTGAGCATTGGCGGAAACCGTTGAGGTTCGCTACGTTCGGGCAGCGATCGCCGCGATTCGGCAGGGATCGCTGTATTCCAACAGGGATCGCTGGAAATCGCGACGATCAGCGGGGAATCGCTGACGATTCCTCGATATTATTGAATGTGAACTGACATGAATTCCGAATTTTCAGGGCACCCAAATTATACCGATTTCTAACGATTCCTTGTGGATTTCCTCTCATATCTTTGAGATTTCTCATCGAATTCCCCGGTGATTCCTCAAGTGAATAGTCCCTCGAGTCTCACACTACATACTAGCTAGTAGCTTATAGGCGTAACTACCCTCGGAAATACCCGCAATGGCGATTCTCGCGGCTCTCAAGTGCAGTAAGATCGCAGCTAGATAAAGTAGAAAGACAGTGGCTAACCTCGAACATATAGGTAAGGTATTGTTAGTGGCAATATAGTTTGATTATTTGTGTTATATTGGAAAATTTCAAACTACAAATATAGCTAGCAGCAGGCTATAGCCGATCTCACAGGACGAGTCTCGCAAGCCAGCATAAAATGAGGCTAGCGGCTAGGTTGAAGCTTGTACAGCCAAGATAATTTTCTACCTGGGATGGTGAGATCTTTCTAACGATCCATTTGATTGTGGATGAAATGCTGTGGTTTTGTATTGTTGGATTCTAAAATATTTCGCAACTTCTTTGATTAACTTCCCTATAAATGCTTGTCCTTGATCAGTTAGTATTACTCTTGGCGTTCCAAATTGGCAAATAAAATATTTGACAAATGCTTCGGCTATCTCCTGTGCATTCGCCCTTTTTAGTGGTACAGCTATTGAATATTTAGTCAGGTTATCCTGCATGGTTAATAAAAATGAATTGCCTTTCCTTGTGGTCGGAAGTGGACCTACAATATCCATTGAAATTTTATCGAACGCTGTGACTGACGTATCAGTTATTACCATTGGTTGTTTAGTCTTTACTCGAACTAGTTTTTTCTTTTGACAACTTATACATTCTGAGATATATTTTTGAACTTCTTCTTTTAAGTTTATCCAGTAATATTGCTGTTTGATTCGATTATATGTCTTAGTTACTCCCTTATGTCCTCCTATCGCTGATGCGCGAGCCTCTTCTATAATAGCTAAACGTTCCGATCGTAATGGTTCGATAATTTGATTGGTACAAATCAAAATTTTTAATGAGTTATCTGTAAATGTGGCTCGTAATAAATGGAGTATTTGTTTCCATGGAATCCCGTTAACGTCTTCTTTAGTTTCTGATATATGCAATGTTGTTACATTTGTTTGCCTCAATAAGATTTTTAATTCTGATATTGCTGATTTTAATTGGTTCATTTTATCACCGTCTTCTCCTAAAAACATTACGTATTGCTTTCGAGATTTCCTTTGCCTATACCAAGTTTCTCCTCGAGCAAAGTTATTGCTTTTTCCTAATTTTACTGCCCTGTTTCTTTCCGCAAGTATCTTTCCTCCTGAATCTATCGGTTCTCTGTTTTCAAGCGCAAACCAAGCTATTGCTCCTTTTTTCGTTCCTATATTATCTCTTATCGTAATAACGTTAGAGTGTGTTCCCGTAACTTCTGAAAGATTTAAGGGCGGGTTTAAATCATCTTCGTCATTATCGTCATCTTCCGAACCGCTGTCTTTATCAATTGGGTCTTCGAATACTTCGAATTGCTCTATATCGTTCTGCGTTTCTTCTATCATTGGATTGAATTTTTCGGTCTCGTCATCTGTATAGTCATCGATTCGTATTGTTCTCAGGCTATCTTTTTCGGAATTATTTTTGGTCGGATCGTTACATATTCTTACTTTACATAAACTTTCGTCAAAAATTTTTAGTATTAAACTAAAAATTTCTTCGCATTCCATGTCGTCGATTCTCGGTGTTTTGGCTAAAATTATTTGTTCTAACTGGAGTTCTATTGTTGTATCTAGTAACGATTTCAAAGCTTCGGTGAGGATTTCCGGATCTAGTCGCGTATTTATTGTTTCTTTTATGGGTAAGCCTATGTATCGCTTATCTCCTACTTCCAATACTCTGGCTCTACCTAAGGTTAGATCTGTATATTTTGGCAGTTTGTTTTCGGATTGTAAATCTCTTGACCCTTCGTCGCATGGGTTGTTTCTCATGGTTATAAAGAATGCGCAGTTTCCGTCCTGTTCTGACAACCTACCCTTAATTTCTGAAATTATTCCACAACCTCGCGTCTCCATTTTGCTATTATCTTGTCTTATTGACTTATCGCTTGGTTCTGAATCGTTATGTTCGCTAATTGTGAAAATTCCTGGTAAATTATGATTCCTGAAGAGTGAATTTTTAATTATTATTGTATTAAGGCTTCGTTCGCAGGTGTCAACTTCTTGAATATCTAACCATTCCCTTGGTTCGTCCGATTCGTCTGATTCATTCGCGCGATCTTGCATAAGGCCTTCGTTTCCTACTATTACGGGATTTCTTGATAACGCGTCTGCGTTGACGTTACTCTTCCCAGCCTTATAAACTACCTTGTACTCGTATTCGCATAATTTTAATATCCAGCGTTTTAGTCTTGAAGTGGGATCTTTTATTTAATGAAGCCAAACTAATGGTTTGTGATCTGTTACTAAAGTAAATCTTTTACCATATAGATAAGGTCTAAAGTGTTTCACACAACGTACTATTGCAAATAATTCTTTCTCTATTGTTGAGTAATTGAGCTCTGCTCCGGTCAAAACTCCAGAAAAATATGCAATGGGTAAGTCTCTACCGATTTCTCCTTGACTAAGTATTCCTCCGACAGCATAGTAAGAAGCGTCTGTCGTCAATATGAAGTCTTGATTAAAATTAGGATACTGAAGTATAGGTTGTTTGCATAATAATTGACTGAGAGTCTCGAACGCTTTCTGTTGATCTGATGTCCAAGTAAAAGTTGTATCTTTTTTCAGTAAGTTAGTGAGTGGTTTCGCGATATCGGAAAAATTATTAATGAATCGGCGGTAATATCCGGCTAAACCTAGAAATTGTTGAATATTTTTTCGATTTCTCGGTACTGGAAATGATTCTACGGCTTTTAATTTCTTTGGATCTGGGCGAATTCCGTCTTCCCCAATTATATGACCGAGATATGCAACTTCCTTTCTCAAAAATTCGCATTTATCCGGCTGAAGTTTTAGATTCGCTACTCTTAACCTTTCCGCTAAATTTTCAAACTTTTTTCCGTGTTCGTTTAATGATTTTGCATAAAGGACAATGTCGTCGAGATATACAAACATTTCTATCCCTTGTAGCCCTGTCAATACTGTGTCCATTAATCTTTGAAAAGTTGCGGGAGCATTCGTTAACCCAAAAGGCATTCTATTAAACTCATAATGTCCATGTGGCGTTGAAAATGCAGTCTTACCTTTATCTTTTTCATCCATCTCAATTTGGTGAAATCCTGAAGCTAAATCGAATACAGAAAAATATTTTGCTCCTCCCAGTTGATCTATAATAGCGATGTGCCGGATAGCGATTTGGCCGGATAACCGGATACCGGATATCTGGCCGAAGTCATTTGCCGGATACCGGATATCCGACCGGATACCCGGCCACGCAATATCCGGTCGAATATCCGGTATCCGGCACAAGAAAATCGCCTAATGTTGGATTTTCATTGCAACTAAACACTACCATATATTCATTATACCCATTGTCAAAATGTCAACGCTTTTCCTATGCTTCGAAATGACTGAAATCTCGCACCGTATTCGAATTCTGTTTTTAATGGCCGCCACACCACGTAAGGACATGTGATCATAACAACCAAGATGGCTGATAGTTTTCGAACCGGTCGCACGCCACGTGCACGTGGTAGTCCAGAAATGGTCATTAATTGATGATTTTTGTGATTGTGTATTGAAAATCGAACTCTACTAATTGCATAATGGAGAAACTAAAATCCAGTGTGTGGAAGTTTTTCAAAATATGCAAAGATGACGACAAAAAGGCTGAATGTACGCTTTGTGCCAGTGATGTTTCATCTTCAGTGCGAAAAATAATACGTGGGAAAACGCCAAAATCATTTTCTACCAAACCGTTGTGGAATCATTTAGAGGGAAGGCATCCTGAGCATTACAAAGGCGTGAAAAGTAATAACGAAGAGTCTGTTGACGAAGATGACCCGTCAATCCCGTCTACTTCTAACGTGGCACAACAAGTAAAACGAGAAAGCCAACCTAGCCTCGAAATGGTGATGAAAAGAAAACAGATGTGGTCTCTGAACGATCGTCGAGCCGAGAATATATCGAAAATTATCTGTGAGCTTCCGTATAGGGTTTTGATAAAAAATTATGCACGCTGACTACTTTGATTAATGCATTATAACAATCAAGTCTTTTAATTATAGGTGAAATGATGGCACTAGACGCTGAGCCTTTCGCATTAGTCGAAAGAGAAGGATTCAGCCGATTAATCCAGCACTTGGCTCCACAATACCCTTTGCCAAGCAGGACATATTTTTCGCAAAACGTGATGCCAAAATTGTACGAAAAGCTGCGCATTACGATTCAAGAGGCACTGACGACTGCAGCTTATATATCTTTCACAACAGATATCTGGACTGCTACTATAAATAACGAGTCCTTTATTAGTTTAACCGGTCACTACTTGTCACCAAAAAACATGCAAAGGGAGGTATATGCACTAGAAGCCAAACACTTTCCCGACAGCCATACTGGCTACAATATTTCAGAGGTGTTGAATAATGTTCTGGAGAGCTGGAACATTCCTAACGAAAAAATTCACGTCATCGTGAGAGATAACGCTGCAAATATGGTTGCAGGGACAAGTATATAACTGATATTCTATAAACAAATAATTTGGAAATTAGTCACTGCAATTAAACAGAAAATAATGCAGAGAATGATACAATTGTTTGTTGCCATTTTGTGTTCACAGATCTCATGGTGGCAGAAAGTGTCGGCTGCTTCATCCACTCTCTACAATTGGTTATACACGATGCCATTTTTTTGCAACGAGGTGTGGTTGACATTCTAGGCAAGTGTCGGAAGATAGTTACTCATTTTAGTCATTCTTCGCTTGCCTGCACGAAACTGAAGAAGATTCAGGACAATTTAAAGCTCCCAACACATAAATTGATCCAAGATGTATCCACTCGGTGGAATTCAACGTTCTACATGCTAAGGCGTTTGCACGAACAAAAACAAGCTGTCACTGCATATGCAGCTGAATATGAAATTCCCACCCTCACTGCCAACCAGTGGAATACAGTTGAAAGCATAATTCGTGTTTTGCAACCATTCGAGGAAATGACCAAGCAAGCAAGCGCGGATACTGAAACGATTGGGTACGTCATTCCTGCAGTGGCAACACTAAACACTTATCTCTCAAAGCGACAGATGGATGCGGGGATACTGCTCCTTAAGCAGGAATTACGAATGGCCCTTCAAAATCGTTTTTTGAGTTCACAACCACAAGGTAATATTGATGCATAAACTTATAACTTAGGAATTCAAAATTATTTATCAATTTTGAAATCTGAAAATCATTCAATGTTGTTCAACAGGATTAAACGTGCAAAAGAATCGGCCCTTTGTACTTGCGACCTTCCTTGATCCGCGATACAAAACTCGCTTTCTGCAAGACGCTTCAACGGCTCGAGGATGGATAATCAGTGAATTAGTTGCAGCTAGCACCACGGATCCGCAACAAACTGCAAACACGAAAGAAAATTCGAACGCTTCACCAACAACCAGTAAAGACCAGGCTGATATCGGTGCTGATGCTCATGATAACATATGGCAATGCTTTGACGAAATTGCCCACGTTTCAAAGTCTGACGAGGACAGCAGTCTCGAGGAAATTGATGGTGCTGAAAGAAATGATTCAGAGGTAGTACAGTTCGAGCGACAACCGAGTGATAGAAGCCGAAAAAAAATTGCAGCGTACAACGCAGAACTCGATAAATATCTTGCTCAGCCATTATTACCGAGGGAAGAAAATCCCTTACTGTGGTGGAGACTACACACCAAGGAGTACCCAAAACTCACACCACTCGTACTAAAATACTTAAGTGCCCCCCCTTCTTCCGTAAATTCAGAAAGACTGTTTAGTGCAGCAGGAAGAATTTATACGGAAAACAGAAACCGTTTGCTGCCGGAAAATGCAGAAAGGCTCCTGTTTGTTATGAAGAATATTAAAATAGTAAATTTTATCTACTAAAACTTTTAACTTTGTTCCCTACCAAGGAAATAACTGGGCACAACATAGAAATAACATGGCATTGAAATGTAAACAATAAACATTAAAGTATGAAACTGAGAATTTGTATTTACTGCTTATTCTATATTTGACCACTTTAATTTTTTTTTCCATTCCTTCCATCTTTACTAATAGTACAATTATCTTCTGGGCAGTACATTGAAGATTATTGCTATCCGGTTATTATTTGGCCGGATAGCGGTGCTATCCGGTTATCCGGCCGGATAGTAAAAAACAGGCCGGATAGGCCGGATACCGGATACTTACCGGATATCCGGCACATCGCTAATCTATAATATCGGTGATATTGGGTAGGGGGTATGCATCTCCTAATGTTTTCTCGTTTAAAGTTCTATAATCTATAACCATTCTCCACCTTTTATTACCCTTGGAGTCGGGTTTCTTAGGCACTATCCATAAAGGAGAATTATAAGGGGATGATGAAGGTTGAATAATATCTGAGTCTAATAATTCCTTTACCTGCCTTTGGATCTCTTCCTTATGTATATACGGATAGCGATATTGTTTAGTGAGAATTGGTTGATCGTCACTTGTGATTATTTTATGTTTAATGGCATTGGTACAGCCTAAATAATCTCCCGGTAAATGAAATATATCGGAATTTTCGCGAATTATGCTCTTAACATTTTCCTTTTCTTCCCTATTTAAATGGTCTAAACGCAATAGAGTCTCCAAAATTTCCGATCTATCTTGAAAATTCTGAGGTGAGGCTTGAATTTTCATGCGAAATCTAGTTTCTATCATAGACTCCTTATCTGAACTATCTGTAGAACTAGTCGTATTCTCCGTATCATTTACTACGATTACGTTTGCCATATGTTTCTCGTTATTTTCAAATTTACTGATTATCTCGGAACTGTTTAATTGCCTAACTTTATTACTCGAAAAGCTTCTATTGCCTTTGGAGTTTTTCATCTTACTGGTTTTACTTATCGCTGGTCTTGAACTATCTTTACTTGACTTGATTTTCCTATGATCCTTTAATCTATTTGTCGAATCGCTCTCGACCGCTATGGTTTTTTCATTTGCTTTATCCGTACTTCCTTCCTCTCCGAATTTACTAACACTGAGTTGCGCTTTACTTTCATCTGTATTGTGAATTATTGAATTTTCATGAATT
This sequence comes from Rhogogaster chlorosoma, assembly GCA_944452935.1. Classification (NCBI taxonomy): domain Eukaryota; kingdom Metazoa; phylum Arthropoda; class Insecta; order Hymenoptera; family Tenthredinidae; genus Rhogogaster; species Rhogogaster chlorosoma. The sequence goes on from OX101802.1 coordinate 8,071,016, forward strand.
TTTGAGAGTTTTCCGTCTGTCATATCCTTGTTATTAGTTTTGTTAATTGATTCTGGCCAATTTTCCATTACGTCTACTTCTAGAAGTTTTTGCGGTGGTATCGTCAAATTCGCTAGTTCATTGGTTGTATTAATCGCGTAAAGATATGCCTTATCGTTCCGGTTTGTTACCATCGCTTCCCCTAAATAAATCTTATGACCAGGTATTAATAACGGTAAATATCCTTCGCGCAAATTGGTTTCTTGAAGATCGATACAAATTTTCTTCCGTGTTCTAGGCGGTATTCGAATTGTTTTCAGATTTTTCAAATTCTCGTTATAATTTAGACCGAAGTTAGTATATCCGTAGTAAACTTTAGGTTTTTCATCTGAAATTGGCGAAGTTTTCCTTTCATTGCTCGTTTCTATAATGTCTCCGTACTTATTGTCGCGTGAAATATCTTCTTCGTGATTAAAAAACGGAATAAACGTGGTTCCATATTCTAATCTTTCTTTTTCAAAATTTATCTTTGCATCGTTTTCGCGAAAAAATTGTGATCCTATTATACCGTGTTGCTGAATCGGAATATATTCTGGAATTATTTGAAAATTTCCTCGCGTACCTGCTATACCTATGGGTACTTCTCCCAGTGTCACAACATCTGCTGTAGAAATTCCTTTAAGACAATACTTCTTACCCTCATCTATTTTTATTTCCGGTTTTATGCAATAATTCCTAATAAGATTTAAATCTGATCCTGTGTCTAACATAAAGGTACAGTAGAACCTCGATTATCCGAACCTCAATTATCCGAACCCTCAATTATCCGAACCATGATATGATTTATCCGAACACTCAATTATCCGAACATTGGCTCGGAAAATATATTCTTGCCGGAAAATATACATTGTTGCTCACTGATTTTGCAAAAACCGCCGGTCATATGGACGACTTTATGAAACCAAAAAAATTAAATAAGCGTGCCGTGTATCAAAGAGGTATAATATGTATTTATGTTTAATATAGACCGTTTGTCGATTTAAATTTGCGTGTATTTATTATTATCCCTTGAGATGAAAATAGCATTTCGATTATCCGAACTTTTGATTATCCGAACCAGGCTCGGTCCCAATTAGTTCGGATAATCGAGGTTCTACTGTACACTGTTCGAAATAATTTGTGTTAATGTTAAATTTTCTCCATGTTAAAATTTTTGTGTCAGAAATTGAATTCTTTTACAGTTAGTTTTACATTTTGTATTTATGTTGGTTTGCGTAAATGTGTCAAACGCTCAATTTAACACAATACTACAATATTTTGACACAGTAAAATTGTAGAATAATTTTGACGAATGGAATATGTTAGTTTTGTGTGGTTTTATTAGTACAACCAAAAATATTAATCATCGCATAACTCGAAATTTCATGTTATAAAACGACAAAAAAATTCTGTTGATTGAACTATCCGAGATATGTCACTTGAGTCCTTTGATGAGACGTTGATAGTTGATTTAACTTACAAGTTTGTTAGATTTTATTCAAAGCTTGAATATAACGACCGCTGAAACATTGTCAGTGATTGGTAATTCCTTTTTACTGTGATATGACTGGCTGCTTCACTAGAAACTGCCAATCACAAGGGTTGTTACAAATAACATGATGTTACACGAAGTCTCGCAGTATTCGAGATGTAACACGTTTCTCAGTCTCTCAAGGGCTGTCGCGCTCATAATCAGTGCATCGTGTTGTTCTGCGTTCCGAGTCCTCTAAGTAGAAAAGCAGTGTCGGCGAGGACACCTTTCAAAAGGTAAGTTGCTGTTCATTTGTAAATAATATAAATTATTGCAATTGACGTCGTAATTTGATATTTAATGCAAATAATAATGTACCTACTACCGGACTTATCGTTAGTTTCGTTAAGCGTTCGACTTATAAGCGGGCACGCCGCGATACGAACATGCTTCATACGTATACGTACGCATCTAATTGTAAGAACTGTGCATACTTAGTGGCACCTGATTTTTCCGTTTCACGTCTCAAGAGACTAATATATACTAGTAGATATATGCCTGGGAATTTCCACCTCATGTCGGCCAAATTTTGATCTTGTATTTTTCAAATCAGTTGTAATTTCTTTACACGGAATATATTGTGAAAGCAAAATTGCACCGTATTTTTTTTTTTTTTACCTGAAATATAATTTTTTGAAAGAAGTGATAAATTAATGTATTTTGCTAAGAAAGTAGTACGCGGCTCGTTTCATGAATTAATATATCCTATCCCGGGCCACCGCAGAGAGATGTTTTAGAAGGCATCGAAAAGTTTAGGCAATCACTTCCTGAAAAAAATGTGTGAAAAAAACCCGAAATCTGGCAGATCTAAGGTGGCGATTCCCACCCAAGATTCCCACCCGTGAAATATAATATAATTTATTCAGATGGAATCCATTTTTAACGAAAATGTCGAGCGTCCTGTGACTCGTCCTGCACCCTTATACTTCGTTCTACAATGTAAAGAACATAAGCAGTGGGCAAAAATTGAATTTCCGTATAACTTTGAGACGTTTGTTGCTAAAGGTAAATTTATTAACGCTATTGCTTTTTCCGGTTACTAAATACATAGTGCTTTGTGTTATATCTATTTACAGCGTGTCAGATATACCCAGCGCCGGATTCAGCAGGGGGCTAGCTGGGGCTGCAGCCCCGGGCCCCAAGAGCCTCAAGGGCCCCCTTCTCTAAGAAAACATTTTTTCTTTTTAATATGTTACGATGAATTTTATAAAATCTAAAATAAAAAAATAATTTTCCAGAATGTTTTTAATCTAATATTTGAAGTAAATTTTAGTAGTTACGCACGATTTCTATCAGAAAAAACATGTCACGCTTAGGTAAAAGAAGATAAATGTTGTGAAAATATTCACAATGTCTTAGATTAAACTCGCAGAATAATTTGGAATAGTATTAATATTTAGAATAGTATTCCACACATCGTCGTTTCCGAATAAGAAAGGCTATCTCAGAATCCGGCTCGAGAAGGGCCCATTTCACGATCCATCTAAAGTCTTGTCTCCGGGAGCTAATTTTTATTTAATTAAATTGAATTATATAATTTGATTTTATTAAATAAAACAATTTTTACTTAGATTTATTGAGATAAGACTTTAAATGAATCGCGAGATGGTCCCTTCTAAGCAGGACTCGGAGATACACCCTTCTTATTCGTAAGCGACGACACATGACAAATTAAATTGGAATTGTAAGATTGGTCTCGAAAACTAAAAATTGCAATTTATTCTCCTACTGTTACCAAAATTGAGGTTTTCTCTACCCTTAAGAGGGCCCCTTCGAGACTATCAGCCCCGGGCCTCGCGGGATCTTAATCCGGCGCTGGCGAAAGCCAGAACCAATCGTGTTGCCCAAAGGTTATACCGCGTTCCCAGATATCGGGGTGGCTTACAAATATTTCCGCTCTTCTGAGCCCCGTACGTGGGATGTAGCACGAAGAAGATGTTTGGAAGAGGTATGAGAATACATAAAATACGGAACCTCGCTTACATAACAAATGTCTTTGGCCAGGTGAAACCCTAGGGACGATACCTTGGGCACCAGGAGAAACGGGTTCAACAGAACCGAGTGAGAAATGTGCCAGTTTGTGGCAAGATGGAAGAGGCTTGGCCACTGTTCTGTGTAACCGCACTCACTATTTCGTGTGTGAAATCGAACTGAAAGTTTTGCCGAGCTCACTTGCAGAAACGGTGATTCTTAATTAAATGTTTTTAACAAACTAGACAAATCATAAATCCAAACATTAATGTAACAATCTCTTCTAATGAATAAAAATGTCAGAAATTATACCCGCCAGACTTTTCACCGTAGATATAGACGGATTAATCCGTGCATCATGCTTCTAGATTTATTTTCCTCGGAAGCTATCTTAGACGACATACAGAGCTGATCAAGACAGAAATAGAGAATTTTCTAATCATTTCTCGATCGATTTTGAAGCAGAACTGGACGAATAGATGACGTGGAAAGATGCCTTAGTGGTCGATGCGGTAGTCGAATTAACGTAAATGTGTCGTGTTGTGGTCCTCGTCGATTACGGTTCCCACGAACGAACGCAGATGTGTAGAACGACTTTATTTATGCAGCTAATTAATTTCCAAACACGGTATGATATTCGGCTAATTTTACGGCGATATAGTTTCATATTATACGGTACACGTATGTACCATGTTTGAAAGAGCGTTTGAACCAGGGACGGTATTTGCTCCCTACACGAAGCAACGATGCGGAAATAAATTCACGTAATAGATATACATATATAGTTAGGGATCGAACCACGTTTACGATTAATAATTATGCTAATCATACGATATTCACAAGCTTGTAAAGATATATACGCGTTACTTACGTAAGGCTAATGATTCTTTCCTCAAACGGGTCAAGTATTGACGCAAATGTGGGATCTTAATATCACTTAGACTTTGTCCTCTTAACTGGTGTTCGCGAACTTTGATCAGATGAACAGAAGTCATGAGGGTTATCGTGGGTTGCTATTTGCGTTGTATTTTAGAATGTTGAAATGTGCGTCTGATTTCTCCACGAAACATACAACGACGAATTGATTCTATGAAAATCTCTTGATATAGAATTTGGGTGAAATTTTGTCACAAAGGATCGAATCGGAGTAGATTGACGTGTCGATGGAAATAAAAATCATTTTCTATATATTGTAACGAAATTAGCTTTGAGGGCTAATGTTTTAAAGACTTGGAAGACTTGAGGGCTTGAGCGTATGAGCGCGTGGATTCTGAGTTAAAGGAATTAGGATCAAGTCGAAGACGAAATATATTTAAGGGGGTAAAATGGATTTATTGGAAAATGCGTGTGTTAGCTTTAATGTCTTAAACAAGACTGTTATAAAAACAAGTGTTCCATGGTAACATCATTTAGTTGTTTTGTAAAAAGATACGTGATAATTATTATTGGGATGTTTTGTACATGGGAGTTCGGGTGGCAATGAATTTAACGGAATATAAAGCTAATACAAGGGGTGACGCAGCCTTTGTAACACTATATCTGACTTTGAAAATGGTGTAAAGAAAAAAAAGATATGCAATGCTACTTCAAACTGAGACGTCGCTGATTTCACGCGAAAGGTCAGGTCATCTCGACTTATCAACTATACGGGAAGATATGTGCCTATATAAATTTGGCAGAGTTATCTCAGCTTTTATAAGACCGAAGCAAGTCTTCATTAGCAGTATCAACGACGAAGAAGTATCAGTGAATCAAGTGTAGCCAAGAGCAGACTCCGAAGATGTCTAATAGTCTGATTGCCACGTTGTCTGTAAATCTTGCCTGCCAGTTAATCTGCGCAGGAAATCGTAGTGTCGACAATTCGTTACTTGGTAAGAAATTTGGATAAAATTAGGCAAATTTCTAGTGGAGAGTTAAATAAAGTTTAGTACATTTCTTTATGAATAATATATCTTCATCAGACGTAAGCGACACGTACGGAGCAGAATAAAGTTGATGTGATACCTGGCGGTTACACCCAGTTCCCCGAAATCGGAATAGCTTAGAAATATTTTAATGACAAACTTTTGACAAACTCAGACAATTGGAATGAGGAAAATTAATGGATAATACGTATTTGATCAGCCGTAGATACGCCGTTGCCACGGCAAACCGTAATACCCGATGGTTACACTTCGTTCCCAGACGTCGGGATGGCTTACAAATTTTTCGATTACACTGCTACATGGGATTCAGCACGGAAAACATGTATCGAAAAAGGTGCCAGTTTAGCCGTCATTGATACATTCAAGAAGATCGAATATATGATGCGTATTAAAGCCAGTACTGCGGCTCTACAAATTGGCATTCACAGACACTTTAATTTCAGCGAATGGATTAGTGTAAAAACAGGTAAGATTTGAACTTGATTAAATTCGCAATGTGAGATAAATTATGACAGACATATTATTGCCCGTAGGTTTACCGGTGACAATCTCATCGTGGGCACCAGTCAACGATTTTGCCAATAAAGATCATCTATGTGGGGCTATGTGGTTGGACGGAAGAGGTATAGGTGCATCACCTTGCAATAATCTACGCCATTTCGTGTGTGAAATTTCGTTATCCGCAAACTAAAACACGGAGAGTTTCCATCTTTAATTTCTAAATATCAAATATGTGTGAATTTTCCATTGAAAACTACAAGTTTCGACTGTTTCGAATATTATATCAGTAAATGAAGAACTGAGACTCCATCATTGCAACTCCATCACCTGATCCATTCCCGATAAAAAATTCTTATTCGCCATCGTCTTTTAACGTGAAGGAATTTTCATTTAAATTATGGGCAAAGAGGACTCTGCGTTAGTCGCAGATTCAACATCAATGATTGTTCACTATTTTTACCATCAGATTATTTTGTGTATACACTTCATTGTGATAACCATTTGAAAAATGTTTATATTCGATGAATTAATTAGATAATTAATTGCAATCGTTGTTGATGGAAAAAAAAAGTAGTTTGAAGACAGGTTTAGAGAGAAACAGAGAGAGAGAGAGAGAGAGCGGAATTCCGCTCGTTAGCCTTCAAATTTGAATACTTTGACGCGGTTTCTTTGAGCCTCTGAACCTGTTGTACAATGACGTCGTTAATGAATTACGATGTGTTAGGTCGTCTCCATTCATCGTATGTAGCAAGAAATAAATTGTAAGAGGTGCTACCTGAGGATTTAGATATATACCTATTGTGACGTGAACCCTTTATATCCCCCGGGAATAGACCGGATAGCTATCCCGAGAGATAGTTCAGTCGACAATTGGGAACAGAAATCGTGACGTAATCAAGATGGCCTCCGGCCAATATGGCGGCCGTAAGGAGGCACCTTACCATGGACATAGGAATACTAGGGACGGAGCGTAAGCTTGATGGATAGGCGAGGGATGGAAGCCAGAATGAGGGGGGGTCCGCCATGATAGTGTGCCCACTTTTGATTGGCCGACTTAATACGCATGCTCAGTACCGTGTTTTACGAAAGTATTGCATTGTTTAATTCCCGCGTTGACTGAATTAGAATGCGACCGTGATATAGGTTATCTCTCTCTCTGCGTGTCAGCCTTCGGACACTACGCTTGCGCAGACTTGCAGCCAATCAAAAGTGGGCACACTTTACCTCGGCACCCTCCCCGCACTGGCTTCCCCCCCTCGACGAAACACTCCGTCCCTAGTATTCCTATGTCCATGCACCTTACTGTTGACATAAATGTAAACAGTAGCCGGTTTTTCAAATTTGTCTACTTGAAAAAGTAAAAATGAATCTGGAGATTGCAGAAATTTGTGGCTTTAGTGGATCTACACCGTCTTGTAGAAATTTTGTTGAGGGAGAAAAAGTTTTACAAGCTGGGCATATAATATTCTGCGGTCAACTAGACACAGACACTGACCAACAATTTAGAATAATTGCCATTTGTCTGCACTCGTCTAATTTGAAACCTGCTCTTATGAAATTAGAGAGAAATAATTTCTTCCGGAAAAATCAAATATTGTAAATGCAGCTGCAAAGTTGGTTTAAGTGAAAAATATACAGTAGAACCTCGATTATCCGAACCTCAATTATCCGAACCCTCAATTATCCGAACCATGATATGATTTATCCGAACACTCAATTATCCGAACATTGGCTCGGAAAATATATTCTTGCCGGAAAATATACATTGTTGCTCACTGATTTTGCAAAAACCGCCGGTCATATGGACGACTTTATGAAACCAAAAAAATTAAATAAGCGTGCCGTGTATCAAAGAGGTATAATATGTATTTATGTTTAATATAGACCGTTTGTCGATTTAAATTTGCGTGTATTTATTATTATCCCTTGAGATGAAAATAGCATTTCGATTATCCGAACTTTTGATTATCCGAACCAGGCTCGGTCCCAATTAGTTCGGATAATCGAGGTTCTACTGTAAGTATATTGTTGCAGTCTTACTTCCCGATTTTCAATACTTGTTCCCACAGTCTTCTGCGATCGACCATTTCTTCATTTCCATCAATTGTTCTTAGTTCCACAAAACTTTTATTAAGTTTAGAAAATTTATCGAATCTAATTTTTGGATCTCTTCAACCCCTTGAGGAGCAACTGAAAACAGAGCAAAAGACATTTCTATTTGTCTTTTTAGGACTAAATTTCATCCCACTATCATTCATACTACTTTTAGATCAATTTTTTATGCACTGGCAACAATATTTTTCAGTTTAAAACTTGAAAATAAAAGTTCTGTATATTTCTTCTCATATACCGCATGTAAACAAGCCTCCTTATTTTAGTACCCCTTTTTGCCACCAGACGTCGTATCGCAGTTCTGCGGTTCCCAATAAGCAACCACGCGAGAAGAATGAATAATAATTTTTAGTTGGGCGCCAGGCGACTACTTCGCCACGAAACAAGAAGATCGAAAAAAATAACAAAAGACAACTACTAATAAGCGGCGGCTAGCTGCAGTACCGCGGAGAGGGGTCAGGATTAAATTGAGGGATTAGCGAATGAAGTAGTTACTCGAGTAATTAAATTATAATAGACAAAACGTGCGTTTATTCAAGAAAAATATAGAATATGAAAAATAGAAAAAAAGATAACAAAATATGAAGTACCCGGGGGCACTTCCCCTCGGGTAGAAATCGGTTTCAGGCCGTGTATAGGCGGCCTGGCTACGTTTGACGAGTCTTACAAATAAACAGAATTAACTAAACGCTCCCACGTAGGGTGGCAATAACAGAACGAAAAGAAAATTAATAAATGACTCGTCAAATAAAGTCCTCGTAAGACAATAAACGAAACTCAGCCATGCAACAACAAATAACAGCGATTACAAAATTGATAATAAATCACCTATCGGCGGAATAATACCTTAGGCGGGCCTGCGGCCTGAAATTAATTCTAATTAACAAAATACGTAATTCCGCGGCCTGAAATATGGATTATCTCTTTGCCGACGGCACAAACTTAACAATTTCACTAAATCACTTAAATCTAACTTAAACTAGCTCTGCGAACTAAACAACCAAATTATTTACAGACTTCGACTAGCGTCGGTCTATTATTTCGACTCGAAATCTCTAAACAATACGCGAGGCTCGGCCTCGGTACAAAGCCTACCCCGCGGGAGGAAGAGAGCGCGACAGTGACCGGCTTTCTTACTTGCCCTCGTGGGCGAATAATACAAAATTTCTTAATTCACTAATTACTCAATAATTGACTCTATTAACGCGAAACTTGAACTCTAAAATACTGGCAAGAGACACTGGTGACGGCTTTCACTCGGAATCCGGCTTAATTTGATCCCCAAAAATCAGTGAAATAGCCTCGTGGCTGAGAACAAGCACGCGGCAGAAGGCCGTGGCCGGATGCAAATTATCCAACGGGTAAGATTGCTTAACGCTTACCGTTCTCCAGCCACCTCATAAAAAGAAGGCTCTCCTTCGTGAAATCCATCGGGATTCTGGACGCTGACCGTCCCTCGAGGAAAAACTTCCACGCACACACACAATCAACAAAAAAAACCAAAAGCAGGACTCAAAAAATGGCTCGAACGCAAAGGGGGTACTCAGTACGCAAAAAGGATGTCACGCGAGTGATCTCGAGCAGAGCCTAACGCAGAGTGAGACCACCGGCGTCGTGCGGATGCGCAAGGACCTCGTTAGTCCCGCACACTGATCTCTATACTAACTGGATAGAGGATGCATATGGTAAAATGTTCCGAGAGACAAGTTTTCTGATATGGTCAGCAGAGACGCTGTGAGTGCCCAAAGAACTAAAATGAACTGTAATGCGCGTGCGTCGCATTATAGCGCCTTTGACACTCGTATGTTAATTTTACGGTCATTTTGAGAATTAACATCTCGCATGCGCAGTGGGACGCATTTTAGTTCAATAAGCACTCACCGAGGCGCTGATGGCCTATTCAAATAAAAAATTTGGAATACATTGCATCCTCTATCCAGTTAGTATAGAGATCAGTGGTCCCGCAATTATCGATTCGGGTATCGACCATGCTGTGACGTCATGGGGTGGCGCTCGATCCTTGGCGCGAATTATTTAAATGGTCACCACGGTGATTTTAACTCTTCTAGGCCGAGGAATGCGGGTTGTAGATTCTTCTCGGTGGCGGGATTCTCATCCACCACCTTCATCCCTCGTTGTAGAGTGTCGTGGACACTCTCCCGCATCCTCGACTGGTTGGGGGAGTTAGCAGGGCCCTTGCTAATCTCCCGAGCTTCGGTGGCGCCTTGGTAGAAATTCACGCCCTCGGCGTATCGAGTCGCAGACGTTCGTCGGTGTATATCGTGGTCCTTATGTCGCCTTCCACAAATAATGCCTCGGTGCCCACATGCCAGAGAAAAGTGTAAAAAAAAACAAAAGAATAAATAATCGATTTCATTATCTAAGTCGGTCACGGTCGCCTCTCGGGAGTATTTCGGACCTCGGGGTCATCTTTTTCATTCATACGTCATTCATTCCAGCGATCCCCCGTCTTAACTAAGGTCTCGTTTAGGGGCGAGGAGCAGTTTGTAACATGCAATGTTACACTATATACGACGAGATAAGTTCTCATACGCCATTCGGACGACGCACGAGTCTCGTTTAATCCGTGCTCCTCAAAGTAGACTCGAAAGATGTTGAACCCGCTCGCAGCATTTCCTCTACATACCGTTTGCCAGCTGTTTTTATCAGCCAATATGACCTGCGGGACTTCTTCTACTGGTAAAAAATCGCGAAGTTAACGAAGTAAAAAAAGAAATGAAGAAAAAAAAAACGACTTGCATAATATGGGAAATTAAACTAAGTGCATTTTGTGAATAATCCGTAATCTGATCAACCATAGATGTGCGAAAGCCAGAACCAATCGTGTTGCCCAAAGGTTATACCGCGTTCCCAGATATCGGGGTGGCTTACAAATATTTCCGCTCTTCTGAGCCCCGTACGTGGGATGAAGCACGAAGAAGATGTTTGGAAGAGGTATGAGAATACATAAAATACGGAACCTCGCTTACATAACAAATGTCTTTGGCCAGGTGAAACCCTAGGGACGATACCTTGGGCACCAGGAGAAACGGGTTCAACAGAACCGAGTGAGAAATGTGCCAGTTTGTGGCAAGATGGAAGAGGCTTGGCCACTGTTCTGTGTAACCGCACTCACTATTTCGTGTGTGAAATCGAACTGAAAGTTTTGCCGAGCTCACTTGCAGAAACGGTGATTCTTAATTAAATGTTTTTAACAAACTAGACAAATCATAAATCCAAACATTAATGTAACAATCTCTTCTAATGAATAAAAATGTCAGAAATTATACCCGCCAGACTTTTCACCGTAGATATAGACGGATTAATCCGTGCATCATTCTTCTAGATTTATTTTCCTCGGAAGCTATCTTAGACGACATACAGAGCTGATCAAGACAGAAATAGAGAATTTTCTAATCATTTCTCGATCGATTTTGGAGCAGAACTGGACGAATAGATGACGTGGAAAGATGCCTTAGTGGTCGATGCGGTAGTCGAATTAACGTAAATGTGTCGTGTTGTGGTCCTCGTCGATTACGGTTCCCACGAACGAACGCAGATGTGTAGAACGACTTTATTTATGCAGCTAATTAATTTCCAAACACGGTATGATATTCGGCTAATTTTACGGCGATATAGTTTCATATTATACGGTACACGTATGTACCATGTTTGAAAGAGCGTTTGAACCAGGGACGGTATTTGCTCCCTACACGAAGCAACGATGCGGAAATAAATTCACGTAATAGATATACATATATAGTTAGGGATCGAACCACGTTTACGATTAATAATTATGCTAATCATACGATATTCACAAGCTTGTAAAGATATATACGCGTTACTTACGTAAGGCTAATGATTCTTTCCTCAAACGGGTCAAGTATTGACGCAAATGTGGGATCTTAATATCACTTAGACTTTGTCCTCTTAACTGGTGTTCGCGAACTTTGATCAGATGAACAGAAGTCATGAGGGTTATCGTGGGTTGCTATTTGCGTTGTATTTTAGAATGTTGAAATGTGCGTCTGATTTCTCCACGAAACATACAACGACGAATTGATTCTATGAAAATCTCTTGATATAGAATTTGGGTGAAATTTTGTCACAAAGGATCGAATCGGAGTAGATTGACGTGTCGATGGAAATAAAAATCATTTTCTATATATTGTAACGAAATTAGCTTTGAGGGCTAATGTTTTAAAGACTTGGAAGACTTGAGGGCTTGAGCGTATGAGCGCGTGGATTCTGAGTTAAAGGAATTAGGATCAAGTCGAAGACGAAATATATTTAAGGGGGTAAAATGGATTTATTGGAAAATGCGTGTGTTAGCTTTAATGTCTTAAACAAGACTGTTATAAAAACAAGTGTTCCATGGTAACATCATTTAGTTGTTTTGTAAAAAGATACGTGATAATTATTATTGGGATGTTTTGTACATGGGAGTTCGGGTGGCAATGAATTTAACGGAATATAAAGCTAATACAAGGGGTGACGCAGCCTTTGTAACACTATATCTGACTTTGAAAATGGTGTAAAGAAAAAAAAGATATGCAATGCTACTTCAAACTGAGACGTCGCTGATTTCACGCGAAAGGTCAGGTCATCTCGACTTATCAACTATACGGGAAGATATGTGCCTATATAAATTTGGCAGAGTTATCTCAGCTTTTATAAGACCGAAGCAAGTCTTCATTAGCAGTATCAACGACGAAGAAGTATCAGTGAATCAAGTGTAGCCAAGAGCAGACTCCGAAGATGTCTAATAGTCTGATTGCCACGTTGTCTGTAAATCTTGCCTGCCAGTTAATCTGCGCAGGAAATCGTAGTGTCGACAATTCGTTACTTGGTAAGAAATTTGGATAAAATTAGGCAAATTTCTAGTGGAGAGTTAAATAAAGTTTAGTACATTTCTTTATGAATAATATATCTTCATCAGACGTAAGCGACACGTACGGAGCAGAATAAAGTTGATGTGATACCTGGCGGTTACACCCAGTTCCCCGAAATCGGAATAGCTTAGAAATATTTTAATGACAAACTTTTGACAAACTCAGACAATTGGAATGAGGAAAATTAATGGATAATACGTATTTGATCAGCCGTAGATACGCCGTTGCCACGGCAAACCGTAATACCCGATGGTTACACTTCGTTCCCAGACGTCGGGATGGCTTACAAATTTTTCGATTACACTGCTACATGGGATTCAGCACGGAAAACATGTATCGAAAAAGGTGCCAGTTTAGCCGTCATTGATACATTCAAGAAGATCGAATATATGATGCGTATTAAAGCCAGTACTGCGGCTCTACAAATTGGCATTCACAGACACTTTAATTTCAGCGAATGGATTAGTGTAAAAACAGGTAAGATTTGAACTTGATTAAATTCGCAATGTGAGATAAATTATGACAGACATATTATTGCCCGTAGGTTTACCGGTGACAATCTCATCGTGGGCACCAGTCAACGATTTTGCCAATAAAGATCATCTATGTGGGGCTATGTGGTTGGACGGAAGAGGTATAGGTGCATCACCTTGCAATAATCTACGCCATTTCGTGTGTGAAATTTCGTTATCCGCAAACTAAAACACGGAGAGTTTCCATCTTTAATTTCTAAATATCAAATATGTGTGAATTTTCCATTGAAAACTACAAGTTTCGACTGTTTCGAATATTATATCAGTAAATGAAGAACTGAGACTCCATCATTGCAACTCCATCACCTGATCCATTCCCGATAAAAAATTCTTATTCGCCATCGTCTTTTAACGTGAAGGAATTTTCATTTAAATTATGGGCAAAGAGGACTCTGCGTTAGTCGCAGATTCAACATCAATGATTGTTCACTATTTTTACCATCAGATTATTTTGTGTATACACTTCATTGTGATAACCATTTGAAAAATGTTTATATTCGATGAATTAATTAGATAATTAATTGCAATCGTTGTTGATGGAAAAAAAAAGTAGTTTGAAGACAGGTTTAGAGAGAAACAGAGAGAGAGAGAGAGAGAGCGGAATTCCGCTCGTTAGCCTTCAAATTTGAATACTTTGACGCGGTTTCTTTGAGCCTCTGAACCTGTTGTACAATGACGTCGTTAATGAATTACGATGTGTTAGGTCGTCTCCATTCATCGTATGTAGCAAGAAATAAATTGTAAGAGGTGCTACCTGAGGATTTAGATATATACCTATTCTGACGTGAACCCTTTATATCCCCCGGGAATAGACCGGATAGCTATCCCGAGAGATAGTTCAGTCGACAATTGGGAACAGAAATCGTGACGTAATCAAGATGGCCTCCGGCCAATATGGCGGCCGTAAGGAGGCACCTTACCATGGACATAGGAATACTAGGGACGGAGCGTAAGCTTGATGGATAGGCGAGGGATGGAAGCCAGAATGAGGGGGGGTCCGCCATGATAGTGTGCCCACTTTTGATTGGCCGACTTAATACGCATGCTCAGTACCGTGTTTTACGAAAGTATTGCATTGTTTAATTCCCGCGTTGACTGAATTAGAATGCGACCGTGATATAGGTTATCTCTCTCTCTGCGTGTCAGCCTTCGGACACTACGCTTGCGCAGACTTGCAGCCAATCAAAAGTGGGCACACTTTACCTCGGCACCCTCCCCGCACTGGCTTCCCCCCCTCGACGAAACACTCCGTCCCTAGTATTCCTATGTCCATGCACCTTACTGTTGACATAAATGTAAACAGTAGCCGGTTTTTCAAATTTGTCTACTTGAAAAAGTAAAAATGAATCTGGAGATTGCAGAAATTTGTGGCTTTAGTGGATCTACACCGTCTTGTAGAAATTTTGTTGAGGGAGAAAAAGTTTTACAAGCTGGGCATATAATATTCTGCGGTCAACTAGACACAGACACTGACCAACAATTTAGAATAATTGCCATTTGTCTGCACTCGTCTAATTTGAAACCTGCTCTTATGAAATTAGAGAGAAATAATTTCTTCCGGAAAAATCAAATATTGTAAATGCAGCTGCAAAGTTGGTTTAAGTGAAAAATATACAGTAGAACCTCGATTATCCGAACCTCAATTATCCGAACCCTCAATTATCCGAACCATGATATGATTTATCCGAACACTCAATTATCCGAACATTGGCTCGGAAAATATATTCTTGCCGGAAAATATACATTGTTGCTCACTGATTTTGCAAAAACCGCCGGTCATATGGACGACTTTATGAAACCAAAAAAATTAAATAAGCGTGCCGTGTATCAAAGAGGTATAATATGTATTTATGTTTAATATAGACCGTTTGTCGATTTAAATTTGCGTGTATTTATTATTATCCCTTGAGATGAAAATAGCATTTCGATTATCCGAACTTTTGATTATCCGAACCAGGCTCGGTCCCAATTAGTTCGGATAATCGAGGTTCTACTGTAAGTATATTGTTGCAGTCTTACTTCCCGATTTTCAATACTTGTTCCCACAGTCTTCTGCGATCGACCATTTCTTCATTTCCATCAATTGTTCTTAGTTCCACAAAACTTTTATTAAGTTTAGAAAATTTATCGAATCTAATTTTTGGATCTCTTCAACCCCTTGAGGAGCAACTGAAAACAGAGCAAAAGACATTTCTATTTGTCTTTTTAGGACTAAATTTCATCCCACTATCATTCATACTACTTTTAGATCAATTTTTTATGCACTGGCAACAATATTTTTCAGTTTAAAACTTGAAAATAAAAGTTCTGTATATTTCTTCTCATATACCGCATGTAAACAAGCCTCCTTATTTTAGTACCCCTTTTTGCCACCAGACGTCGTATCGCAGTTCTGCGGTTCCCAATAAGCAACCACGCGAGAAGAATGAATAATAATTTTTAGTTGGGCGCCAGGCGACTACTTCGCCACGAAACAAGAAGATCGAAAAAAATAACAAAAGACAACTACTAATAAGCGGCGGCTAGCTGCAGTACCGCGGAGAGGGGTCAGGATTAAATTGAGGGATTAGCGAATGAAGTAGTTACTCGAGTAATTAAATTATAATAGACAAAACGTGCGTTTATTCAAGAAAAATATAGAATATGAAAAATAGAAAAAAAGATAACAAAATATGAAGTACCCGGGGGCACTTCCCCTCGGGTAGAAATCGGTTTCAGGCCGTGTATAGGCGGCCTGGCTACGTTTGACGAGTCTTACAAATAAACAGAATTAACTAAACGCTCCCACGTAGGGTGGCAATAACAGAACGAAAAGAAAATTAATAAATGACTCGTCAAATAAAGTCCTCGTAAGACAATAAACGAAACTCAGCCATGCAACAACAAATAACAGCGATTACAAAATTGATAATAAATCACCTATCGGCGGAATAATACCTTAGGCGGGCCTGCGGCCTGAAATTAATTCTAATTAACAAAATACGTAATTCCGCGGCCTGAAATATGGATTATCTCTTTGCCGACGGCACAAACTTAACAATTTCACTAAATCACTTAAATCTAACTTAAACTAGCTCTGCGAACTAAACAACCAAATTATTTACAGACTTCGACTAGCGTCGGTCTATTATTTCGACTCGAAATCTCTAAACAATACGCGAGGCTCGGCCTCGGTACAAAGCCTACCCCGCGGGAGGAAGAGAGCGCGACAGTGACCGGCTTTCTTACTTGCCCTCGTGGGCGAATAATACAAAATTTCTTAATTCACTAATTACTCAATAATTGACTCTATTAACGCGAAACTTGAACTCTAAAATACTGGCAAGAGACACTGGTGACGGCTTTCACTCGGAATCCGGCTTAATTTGATCCCCAAAAATCAGTGAAATAGCCTCGTGGCTGAGAACAAGCACGCGGCAGAAGGCCGTGGCCGGATGCAAATTATCCAACGGGTAAGATTGCTTAACGCTTACCGTTCTCCAGCCACCTCATAAAAAGAAGGCTCTCCTTCGTGAAATCCATCGGGATTCTGGACGCTGACCGTCCCTCGAGGAAAAACTTCCACGCACACACACAATCAACAAAAAAAACCAAAAGCAGGACTCAAAAAATGGCTCGAACGCAAAGGGGGTACTCAGTACGCAAAAAGGATGTCACGCGAGTGATCTCGAGCAGAGCCTAACGCAGAGTGAGACCACCGGCGTCGTGCGGATGCGCAAGGACCTCGTTAGTCCCGCACACTGATCTCTATACTAACTGGATAGAGGATGCATATGGTAAAATGTTCCGAGAGACAAGTTTTCTGATATGGTCAGCAGAGACGCTGTGAGTGCCCAAAGAACTAAAATGAACTGTAATGCGCGTGCGTCGCATTATAGCGCCTTTGACACTCGTATGTTAATTTTACGGTCATTTTGAGAATTAACATCTCGCATGCGCAGTGGGACGCATTTTAGTTCAATAAGCACTCACCGAGGCGCTGATGGCCTATTCAAATAAAAAATTTGGAATACATTGCATCCTCTATCCAGTTAGTATAGAGATCAGTGGTCCCGCAATTATCGATTCGGGTATCGACCATGCTGTGACGTCATGGGGTGGCGCTCGATCCTTGGCGCGAATTATTTAAATGGTCACCACGGTGATTTTAACTCTTCTAGGCCGAGGAATGCGGGTTGTAGATTCTTCTCGGTGGCGGGATTCTCATCCACCACCTTCATCCCTCGTTGTAGAGTGTCGTGGACACTCTCCCGCATCCTCGACTGGTTGGGGGAGTTAGCAGGGCCCTTGCTAATCTCCCGAGCTTCGGTGGCGCCTTGGTAGAAATTCACGCCCTCGGCGTATCGAGTCGCAGACGTTCGTCGGTGTATATCGTGGTCCTTATGTCGCCTTCCACAAATAATGCCTCGGTGCCCACATGCCAGAGAAAAGTGTAAAAAAAAACAAAAGAATAAATAATCGATTTCATTATCTAAGTCGGTCACGGTCGCCTCTCGGGAGTATTTCGGACCTCGGGGTCATCTTTTTCATTCATACGTCATTCATTCCAGCGATCCCCCGTCTTAACTAAGGTCTCGTTTAGGGGCGAGGAGCAGTTTGTAACATGCAATGTTACACTATATACGACGAGATAAGTTCTCATACGCCATTCGGACGACGCACGAGTCTCGTTTAATCCGTGCTCCTCAAAGTAGACTCGAAAGATGTTGAACCCGCTCGCAGCATTTCCTCTACATACCGTTTGCCAGCTGTTTTTATCAGCCAATATGACCTGCGGGACTTCTTCTACTGGTAAAAAATCGCGAAGTTAACGAAGTAAAAAAAGAAATGAAGAAAAAAAAAACGACTTGCATAATATGGGAAATTAAACTAAGTGCATTTTGTGAATAATCCGTAATCTGATCAACCATAGATGTGCGAAAGCCAGAACCAATCGTGTTGCCCAAAGGTTATACCGCGTTCCCAGATATCGGGGTGGCTTACAAAT
The DNA here is from genome assembly GCA_944452935.1 of Rhogogaster chlorosoma. NCBI lineage: Eukaryota > Metazoa > Arthropoda > Insecta > Hymenoptera > Tenthredinidae > Rhogogaster > Rhogogaster chlorosoma. Next base: position 8,089,486 of record OX101802.1, read on the forward strand.
ATTTCCGCTCTTCTGAGCCCCGTACGTGGGATGAAGCACGAAGAAGATGTTTGGAAGAGGTATGAGAATACATAAAATACGGAACCTCGCTTACATAACAAATGTCTTTGGCCAGGTGAAACCCTAGGGACGATACCTTGGGCACCAGGAGAAACGGGTTCAACAGAACCGAGTGAGAAATGTGCCAGTTTGTGGCAAGATGGAAGAGGCTTGGCCACTGTTCTGTGTAACCGCACTCACTATTTCGTGTGTGAAATCGAACTGAAAGTTTTGCCGAGCTCACTTGCAGAAACGGTGATTCTTAATTAAATGTTTTTAACAAACTAGACAAATCATAAATCCAAACATTAATGTAACAATCTCTTCTAATGAATAAAAATGTCAGAAATTATACCCGCCAGACTTTTCACCGTAGATATAGACGGATTAATCCGTGCATCATTCTTCTAGATTTATTTTCCTCGGAAGCTATCTTAGACGACATACAGAGCTGATCAAGACAGAAATAGAGAATTTTCTAATCATTTCTCGATCGATTTTGAAGCAGAACTGGACGAATAGATGACGTGGAAAGATGCCTTAGTGGTCGATGCGGTAGTCGAATTAACGTAAATGTGTCGTGTTGTGGTCCTCGTCGATTACGGTTCCCACGAACGAACGCAGATGTGTAGAACGACTTTATTTATGCAGCTAATTAATTTCCAAACACGGTATGATATTCGGCTAATTTTACGGCGATATAGTTTCATATTATACGGTACACGTATGTACCATGTTTGAAAGAGCGTTTGAACCAGGGACGGTATTTGCTCCCTACACGAAGCAACGATGCGGAAATAAATTCACGTAATAGATATACATATATAGTTAGGGATCGAACCACGTTTACGATTAATAATTATGCTAATCATACGATATTCACAAGCTTGTAAAGATATATACGCGTTACTTACGTAAGGCTAATGATTCTTTCCTCAAACGGGTCAAGTATTGACGCAAATGTGGGATCTTAATATCACTTAGACTTTGTCCTCTTAACTGGTGTTCGCGAACTTTGATCAGATGAACAGAAGTCATGAGGGTTATCGTGGGTTGCTATTTGCGTTGTATTTTAGAATGTTGAAATGTGCGTCTGATTTCTCCACGAAACATACAACGACGAATTGATTCTATGAAAATCTCTTGATATAGAATTTGGGTGAAATTTTGTCACAAAGGATCGAATCGGAGTAGATTGACGTGTCGATGGAAATAAAAATCATTTTCTATATATTGTAACGAAATTAGCTTTGAGGGCTAATGTTTTAAAGACTTGGAAGACTTGAGGGCTTGAGCGTATGAGCGCGTGGATTCTGAGTTAAAGGAATTAGGATCAAGTCGAAGACGAAATATATTTAAGGGGGTAAAATGGATTTATTGGAAAATGCGTGTGTTAGCTTTAATGTCTTAAACAAGACTGTTATAAAAACAAGTGTTCCATGGTAACATCATTTAGTTGTTTTGTAAAAAGATACGTGATAATTATTATTGGGATGTTTTGTACATGGGAGTTCGGGTGGCAATGAATTTAACGGAATATAAAGCTAATACAAGGGGTGACGCAGCCTTTGTAACACTATATCTGACTTTGAAAATGGTGTAAAGAAAAAAAAGATATGCAATGCTACTTCAAACTGAGACGTCGCTGATTTCACGCGAAAGGTCAGGTCATCTCGACTTATCAACTATACGGGAAGATATGTGCCTATATAAATTTGGCAGAGTTATCTCAGCTTTTATAAGACCGAAGCAAGTCTTCATTAGCAGTATCAACGACGAAGAAGTATCAGTGAATCAAGTGTAGCCAAGAGCAGACTCCGAAGATGTCTAATAGTCTGATTGCCACGTTGTCTGTAAATCTTGCCTGCCAGTTAATCTGCGCAGGAAATCGTAGTGTCGACAATTCGTTACTTGGTAAGAAATTTGGATAAAATTAGGCAAATTTCTAGTGGAGAGTTAAATAAAGTTTAGTACATTTCTTTATGAATAATATATCTTCATCAGACGTAAGCGACACGTACGGAGCAGAATAAAGTTGATGTGATACCTGGCGGTTACACCCAGTTCCCCGAAATCGGAATAGCTTAGAAATATTTTAATGACAAACTTTTGACAAACTCAGACAATTGGAATGAGGAAAATTAATGGATAATACGTATTTGATCAGCCGTAGATACGCCGTTGCCACGGCAAACCGTAATACCCGATGGTTACACTTCGTTCCCAGACGTCGGGATGGCTTACAAATTTTTCGATTACACTGCTACATGGGATTCAGCACGGAAAACATGTATCGAAAAAGGTGCCAGTTTAGCCGTCATTGATACATTCAAGAAGATCGAATATATGATGCGTATTAAAGCCAGTACTGCGGCTCTACAAATTGGCATTCACAGACACTTTAATTTCAGCGAATGGATTAGTGTAAAAACAGGTAAGATTTGAACTTGATTAAATTCGCAATGTGAGATAAATTATGACAGACATATTATTGCCCGTAGGTTTACCGGTGACAATCTCATCGTGGGCACCAGTCAACGATTTTGCCAATAAAGATCATCTATGTGGGGCTATGTGGTTGGACGGAAGAGGTATAGGTGCATCACCTTGCAATAATCTACGCCATTTCGTGTGTGAAATTTCGTTATCCGCAAACTAAAACACGGAGAGTTTCCATCTTTAATTTCTAAATATCAAATATGTGTGAATTTTCCATTGAAAACTACAAGTTTCGACTGTTTCGAATATTATATCAGTAAATGAAGAACTGAGACTCCATCATTGCAACTCCATCACCTGATCCATTCCCGATAAAAAATTCTTATTCGCCATCGTCTTTTAACGTGAAGGAATTTTCATTTAAATTATGGGCAAAGAGGACTCTGCGTTAGTCGCAGATTCAACATCAATGATTGTTCACTATTTTTACCATCAGATTATTTTGTGTATACACTTCATTGTGATAACCATTTGAAAAATGTTTATATTCGATGAATTAATTAGATAATTAATTGCAATCGTTGTTGATGGAAAAAAAAAGTAGTTTGAAGACAGGTTTAGAGAGAAACAGAGAGAGAGAGAGAGAGAGCGGAATTCCGCTCGTTAGCCTTCAAATTTGAATACTTTGACGCGGTTTCTTTGAGCCTCTGAACCTGTTGTACAATGACGTCGTTAATGAATTACGATGTGTTAGGTCGTCTCCATTCATCGTATGTAGCAAGAAATAAATTGTAAGAGGTGCTACCTGAGGATTTAGATATATACCTATTCTGACGTGAACCCTTTATATCCCCCGGGAATAGACCGGATAGCTATCCCGAGAGATAGTTCAGTCGACAATTGGGAACAGAAATCGTGACGTAATCAAGATGGCCTCCGGCCAATATGGCGGCCGTAAGGAGGCACCTTACCATGGACATAGGAATACTAGGGACGGAGCGTAAGCTTGATGGATAGGCGAGGGATGGAAGCCAGAATGAGGGGGGGTCCGCCATGATAGTGTGCCCACTTTTGATTGGCCGACTTAATACGCATGCTCAGTACCGTGTTTTACGAAAGTATTGCATTGTTTAATTCCCGCGTTGACTGAATTAGAATGCGACCGTGATATAGGTTATCTCTCTCTCTGCGTGTCAGCCTTCGGACACTACGCTTGCGCAGACTTGCAGCCAATCAAAAGTGGGCACACTTTACCTCGGCACCCTCCCCGCACTGGCTTCCCCCCCTCGACGAAACACTCCGTCCCTAGTATTCCTATGTCCATGCACCTTACTGTTGACATAAATGTAAACAGTAGCCGGTTTTTCAAATTTGTCTACTTGAAAAAGTAAAAATGAATCTGGAGATTGCAGAAATTTGTGGCTTTAGTGGATCTACACCGTCTTGTAGAAATTTTGTTGAGGGAGAAAAAGTTTTACAAGCTGGGCATATAATATTCTGCGGTCAACTAGACACAGACACTGACCAACAATTTAGAATAATTGCCATTTGTCTGCACTCGTCTAATTTGAAACCTGCTCTTATGAAATTAGAGAGAAATAATTTCTTCCGGAAAAATCAAATATTGTAAATGCAGCTGCAAAGTTGGTTTAAGTGAAAAATATACAGTAGAACCTCGATTATCCGAACCTCAATTATCCGAACCCTCAATTATCCGAACCATGATATGATTTATCCGAACACTCAATTATCCGAACATTGGCTCGGAAAATATATTCTTGCCGGAAAATATACATTGTTGCTCACTGATTTTGCAAAAACCGCCGGTCATATGGACGACTTTATGAAACCAAAAAAATTAAATAAGCGTGCCGTGTATCAAAGAGGTATAATATGTATTTATGTTTAATATAGACCGTTTGTCGATTTAAATTTGCGTGTATTTATTATTATCCCTTGAGATGAAAATAGCATTTCGATTATCCGAACTTTTGATTATCCGAACCAGGCTCGGTCCCAATTAGTTCGGATAATCGAGGTTCTACTGTAAGTATATTGTTGCAGTCTTACTTCCCGATTTTCAATACTTGTTCCCACAGTCTTCTGCGATCGACCATTTCTTCATTTCCATCAATTGTTCTTAGTTCCACAAAACTTTTATTAAGTTTAGAAAATTTATCGAATCTAATTTTTGGATCTCTTCAACCCCTTGAGGAGCAACTGAAAACAGAGCAAAAGACATTTCTATTTGTCTTTTTAGGACTAAATTTCATCCCACTATCATTCATACTACTTTTAGATCAATTTTTTATGCACTGGCAACAATATTTTTCAGTTTAAAACTTGAAAATAAAAGTTCTGTATATTTCTTCTCATATACCGCATGTAAACAAGCCTCCTTATTTTAGTACCCCTTTTTGCCACCAGACGTCGTATCGCAGTTCTGCGGTTCCCAATAAGCAACCACGCGAGAAGAATGAATAATAATTTTTAGTTGGGCGCCAGGCGACTACTTCGCCACGAAACAAGAAGATCGAAAAAAATAACAAAAGACAACTACTAATAAGCGGCGGCTAGCTGCAGTACCGCGGAGAGGGGTCAGGATTAAATTGAGGGATTAGCGAATGAAGTAGTTACTCGAGTAATTAAATTATAATAGACAAAACGTGCGTTTATTCAAGAAAAATATAGAATATGAAAAATAGAAAAAAAGATAACAAAATATGAAGTACCCGGGGGCACTTCCCCTCGGGTAGAAATCGGTTTCAGGCCGTGTATAGGCGGCCTGGCTACGTTTGACGAGTCTTACAAATAAACAGAATTAACTAAACGCTCCCACGTAGGGTGGCAATAACAGAACGAAAAGAAAATTAATAAATGACTCGTCAAATAAAGTCCTCGTAAGACAATAAACGAAACTCAGCCATGCAACAACAAATAACAGCGATTACAAAATTGATAATAAATCACCTATCGGCGGAATAATACCTTAGGCGGGCCTGCGGCCTGAAATTAATTCTAATTAACAAAATACGTAATTCCGCGGCCTGAAATATGGATTATCTCTTTGCCGACGGCACAAACTTAACAATTTCACTAAATCACTTAAATCTAACTTAAACTAGCTCTGCGAACTAAACAACCAAATTATTTACAGACTTCGACTAGCGTCGGTCTATTATTTCGACTCGAAATCTCTAAACAATACGCGAGGCTCGGCCTCGGTACAAAGCCTACCCCGCGGGAGGAAGAGAGCGCGACAGTGACCGGCTTTCTTACTTGCCCTCGTGGGCGAATAATACAAAATTTCTTAATTCACTAATTACTCAATAATTGACTCTATTAACGCGAAACTTGAACTCTAAAATACTGGCAAGAGACACTGGTGACGGCTTTCACTCGGAATCCGGCTTAATTTGATCCCCAAAAATCAGTGAAATAGCCTCGTGGCTGAGAACAAGCACGCGGCAGAAGGCCGTGGCCGGATGCAAATTATCCAACGGGTAAGATTGCTTAACGCTTACCGTTCTCCAGCCACCTCATAAAAAGAAGGCTCTCCTTCGTGAAATCCATCGGGATTCTGGACGCTGACCGTCCCTCGAGGAAAAACTTCCACGCACACACACAATCAACAAAAAAAACCAAAAGCAGGACTCAAAAAATGGCTCGAACGCAAAGGGGGTACTCAGTACGCAAAAAGGATGTCACGCGAGTGATCTCGAGCAGAGCCTAACGCAGAGTGAGACCACCGGCGTCGTGCGGATGCGCAAGGACCTCGTTAGTCCCGCACACTGATCTCTATACTAACTGGATAGAGGATGCATATGGTAAAATGTTCCGAGAGACAAGTTTTCTGATATGGTCAGCAGAGACGCTGTGAGTGCCCAAAGAACTAAAATGAACTGTAATGCGCGTGCGTCGCATTATAGCGCCTTTGACACTCGTATGTTAATTTTACGGTCATTTTGAGAATTAACATCTCGCATGCGCAGTGGGACGCATTTTAGTTCAATAAGCACTCACCGAGGCGCTGATGGCCTATTCAAATAAAAAATTTGGAATACATTGCATCCTCTATCCAGTTAGTATAGAGATCAGTGGTCCCGCAATTATCGATTCGGGTATCGACCATGCTGTGACGTCATGGGGTGGCGCTCGATCCTTGGCGCGAATTATTTAAATGGTCACCACGGTGATTTTAACTCTTCTAGGCCGAGGAATGCGGGTTGTAGATTCTTCTCGGTGGCGGGATTCTCATCCACCACCTTCATCCCTCGTTGTAGAGTGTCGTGGACACTCTCCCGCATCCTCGACTGGTTGGGGGAGTTAGCAGGGCCCTTGCTAATCTCCCGAGCTTCGGTGGCGCCTTGGTAGAAATTCACGCCCTCGGCGTATCGAGTCGCAGACGTTCGTCGGTGTATATCGTGGTCCTTATGTCGCCTTCCACAAATAATGCCTCGGTGCCCACATGCCAGAGAAAAGTGTAAAAAAAAAACAAAAGAATAAATAATCGATTTCATTATCTAAGTCGGTCACGGTCGCCTCTCGGGAGTATTTCGGACCTCGGGGTCATCTTTTTCATTCATACGTCATTCATTCCAGCGATCCCCCGTCTTAACTAAGGTCTCGTTTAGGGGCGAGGAGCAGTTTGTAACATGCAATGTTACACTATATACGACGAGATAAGTTCTCATACGCCATTCGGACGACGCACGAGTCTCGTTTAATCCGTGCTCCTCAAAGTAGACTCGAAAGATGTTGAACCCGCTCGCAGCATTTCCTCTACATACCGTTTGCCAGCTGTTTTTATCAGCCAATATGACCTGCGGGACTTCTTCTACTGGTAAAAAATCGCGAAGTTAACGAAGTAAAAAAAGAAATGAAGAAAAAAAAAACGACTTGCATAATATGGGAAATTAAACTAAGTGCATTTTGTGAATAATCCGTAATCTGATCAACCATAGATGTGCGAAAGCCAGAACCAATCGTGTTGCCCAAAGGTTATACCGCGTTCCCAGATATCGGGGTGGCTTACAAATATTTCCGCTCTTCTGAGCCCCGTACGTGGGATGAAGCACGAAGAAGATGTTTGGAAGAGGTATGAGAATACATAAAATACGGAACCTCGCTTACATAACAAATGTCTTTGGCCAGGTGAAACCCTAGGGACGATACCTTGGGCACCAGGAGAAACGGGTTCAACAGAACCGAGTGAGAAATGTGCCAGTTTGTGGCAAGATGGAAGAGGCTTGGCCACTGTTCTGTGTAACCGCACTCACTATTTCGTGTGTGAAATCGAACTGAAAGTTTTGCCGAGCTCACTTGCAGAAACGGTGATTCTTAATTAAATGTTTTTAACAAACTAGACAAATCATAAATCCAAACATTAATGTAACAATCTCTTCTAATGAATAAAAATGTCAGAAATTATACCCGCCAGACTTTTCACCGTAGATATAGACGGATTAATCCGTGCATCATGCTTCTAGATTTATTTTCCTCGGAAGCTATCTTAGACGACATACAGAGCTGATCAAGACAGAAATAGAGAATTTTCTAATCATTTCTCGATCGATTTTGAAGCAGAACTGGACGAATAGATGACGTGGAAAGATGCCTTAGTGGTCGATGCGGTAGTCGAATTAACGTAAATGTGTCGTGTTGTGGTCCTCGTCGATTACGGTTCCCACGAACGAACGCAGATGTGTAGAACGACTTTATTTATGCAGCTAATTAATTTCCAAACACGGTATGATATTCGGCTAATTTTACGGCGATATAGTTTCATATTATACGGTACACGTATGTACCATGTTTGAAAGAGCGTTTGAACCAGGGACGGTATTTGCTCCCTACACGAAGCAACGATGCGGAAATAAATTCACGTAATAGATATACATATATAGTTAGGGATCGAACCACGTTTACGATTAATAATTATGCTAATCATACGATATTCACAAGCTTGTAAAGATATATACGCGTTACTTACGTAAGGCTAATGATTCTTTCCTCAAACGGGTCAAGTATTGACGCAAATGTGGGATCTTAATATCACTTAGACTTTGTCCTCTTAACTGGTGTTCGCGAACTTTGATCAGATGAACAGAAGTCATGAGGGTTATCGTGGGTTGCTATTTGCGTTGTATTTTAGAATGTTGAAATGTGCGTCTGATTTCTCCACGAAACATACAACGACGAATTGATTCTATGAAAATCTCTTGATATAGAATTTGGGTGAAATTTTGTCACAAAGGATCGAATCGGAGTAGATTGACGTGTCGATGGAAATAAAAATCATTTTCTATATATTGTAACGAAATTAGCTTTGAGGGCTAATGTTTTAAAGACTTGGAAGACTTGAGGGCTTGAGCGTATGAGCGCGTGGATTCTGAGTTAAAGGAATTAGGATCAAGTCGAAGACGAAATATATTTAAGGGGGTAAAATGGATTTATTGGAAAATGCGTGTGTTAGCTTTAATGTCTTAAACAAGACTGTTATAAAAACAAGTGTTCCATGGTAACATCATTTAGTTGTTTTGTAAAAAGATACGTGATAATTATTATTGGGATGTTTTGTACATGGGAGTTCGGGTGGCAATGAATTTAACGGAATATAAAGCTAATACAAGGGGTGACGCAGCCTTTGTAACACTATATCTGACTTTGAAAATGGTGTAAAGAAAAAAAAGATATGCAATGCTACTTCAAACTGAGACGTCGCTGATTTCACGCGAAAGGTCAGGTCATCTCGACTTATCAACTATACGGGAAGATATGTGCCTATATAAATTTGGCAGAGTTATCTCAGCTTTTATAAGACCGAAGCAAGTCTTCATTAGCAGTATCAACGACGAAGAAGTATCAGTGAATCAAGTGTAGCCAAGAGCAGACTCCGAAGATGTCTAATAGTCTGATTGCCACGTTGTCTGTAAATCTTGCCTGCCAGTTAATCTGCGCAGGAAATCGTAGTGTCGACAATTCGTTACTTGGTAAGAAATTTGGATAAAATTAGGCAAATTTCTAGTGGAGAGTTAAATAAAGTTTAGTACATTTCTTTATGAATAATATATCTTCATCAGACGTAAGCGACACGTACGGAGCAGAATAAAGTTGATGTGATACCTGGTGGTTACACCCAGTTCCCCGAAATCGGAATAGCTTAGAAATATTTTAATGACAAACGTTTGACAAACTCAGACAATTGGAATGAGGAAAATTAATGGATAATACGTATTTGATCAGCCGTAGATACGCCGTTGCTACGGCAAACCGTAATACCCGATGGTTACACTTCGTTCCCAGACGTCGGGATGGCTTACAAAATTTTCAATTACACTGCTACATGGGATTCGGCACGGAAAATATGTATCGAAGAAGGTGCCAGTTTGGCCATCCCCGATACATTCCAGAAGATCGACAAAATTATGCTTATTAAACCCAGTACTGCGGCTCTACAAATTGGCATTCACAGACAATTTAATTCCAGCGAATGGATTAGTGTAAAAACAGGTAAAATTTGAACTTGATTAAATTCGCAATGTGAGATAAATTATGACAGACAAATTATTGCCCGTAGGTTTACCGGTGACAATCTCATCGTGGGCAACAGTCAACAATTTTGACGCTAAAGATCATCTATGTGGGGGCTTGTGGCTGGACCGAAGAGGTATAACTGTATCGCCTTGCGCTGTTTCACGCCATTTCGTGTGTGAAATTTCGTTATCCGCAAACTAAAAGACGGAAAATTTCCATCTTCAATTTCTAAATATCAAATATGTGTGAATTTCCCGTTGAAAACTACAAGTTTCGACTCTTCCGAATATTATATCAGTAAATGAAGAACTGAGACTCCATCATTGCAACTCCATCACCTGATCCATTCCCGATAAAAAATTCTTATTCGCCATCGTCTTTTAACGTGAAGGAATTTTCATTTAAATTATGGGCAAAGAGGACTCTGCGTTAGTCGCAGATTCAACATCAATGATTGTTCACTATTTTTACCATCAGATTATTTTGTGTATACACTTCATTGTGATAACCATTTGAAAAATGTTTATATTCGATGAATTAATTAGATAATTAATTGCAATCGTTGTTGATGGAAAAAAAAGTAGTTTGAAGACAGGTTTAGAGAGAAACAGAGAGAATAGAATAGAATAGAAAAGATTTATTATGCCGTGGTCATGCTGACCGATGGGCAATAGACAGGTTACAGAACAGAAAAATAACAGGAGAGATAGCAAAAATAACAACAGAGAGTGACAAAGAATAGGTAGCACTAAAGATAAAGAAATTAATAATACAGCGTACAGGAGATAGAGAACTTAACAAAATAATGCAATTAATAATGCAGCGTACAAAAGATAGAAAACTTAACAAAATAGCATACAAAATCTAAAGTAACTAATAATAGTTAACAAACTAAGCATAGAAAGAAAGAGTAGAAAATAACCAAGCTTACAAACTAGAGACACGCGAAGCAATTGGAAAAGACTTACAGACTAAAAAGTAAGTAAAGTAAATACAGAAGCTCCAATGTAGTTGATGAGGCACATGGCCACCCAGGAGAAGTCAAAAGCAACTAGATCAGTTTCAAAAGGCCTGAATCTAGCTATCAGTACCCAAAAGGTAGGCACGTAGCCGAGCTCTGAAAATCTCCAAGGAGGAAACAGACCGAATGGAAGAAGGCAGGCTATTCCAAAGATAGGCGGCGGAAATGGAAAAGGAATTCTGGTACATGGAGGTTCGGTGCAGAGGAATGCTAAGAGACAAGTCCTGGGTAGAGCCCACATGCCTAATTGAACGACGCACCTCAGGACCATCCAACGACACTAGCTCCCTCAGATAACAGGGAGCAGAAGATTGGAGCAAATTGAACACAGTTGAGCCAAGGAAAAAACGACGGCGATCCTCGACTGTTAGCCAGTTTAGTTTAAGACGGTAAGGTGTGATGTGAACATCTCTTCTTAGATTAAATATAAACCTAATTCCACTATTCACTAAGCGTTGAAGCTTTAAATTCAGATAATCCGTAAGACCATGATAAACCAAGCTGCAGTAGTCAATATGCGGTAAGATAAGGGTTAGAACTAATAGGGTTTTAACCTGCGTAGAGAGGAGTTCCCTGCGATGATTCAGCCTATGCAATGAGGCATACACCTTCCTAGAGATCTGGGCAACATGGTTGTTCCACGAGAGATCATTAGATAGATGCACTCCAAGGTTACGCACCGTATCGACGTATGGCACTGGCAGATCATTAATGACTATGGACGGAAGCCGCGCCCAACGCAACCGATCGACATAAACAGAACTGCCCAAGATTATCGCTTTGGTCTTACTAACATTGAGCTCAAGGCCATTTTGCAGCGCCCATTGCGAAACACGCTCCGCATCTGAGGTGATATCCGAAATCGCAGTGAGAATTTCATCTGGGGCGGCATGCAGGTAAATCTGCAGATCATCGGCAAAAATAATGTGAGAAGTATACTGCAGCCTAGACCCTATATCATTAATAAAAATGAGGAACAGGAGCGGTCCAAGAACTGACCCCTGAGGAACTCCAGATTGGTTGCGCATAAACTCAGAGTGACCACCGTACAAATCAAGAACCGATTGAGACCTGCCACAAAGATAGGAGTGAAGCCATCTAATCGAATCATTTGAAATCCCATAACGCTTAAGTTTCATGAGAGAGAGAGAGAGAGAGAGCGGAATTCCGCTCGTTAGCCTTCAAATTTGAATACTTTGACGCGGTTTCTTTGAGCCTCTGAACCTGTTGTACAATGACGTCGTTAATGAATTACGATGTGTTAGGTCGTCTCCATTCATCGTATGTAGCAAGAAATAAATTGTGAGAGGTGCTACCTGAGGATTTAGATATATACCTATATACGACGAGATAAGTTCTCATACGCCATTCGGACGACGCACGAGTCTCGTTTAATCCGTGCTCCTCAAAGTAGACTCGAAAGATGTTGAACCCGCTCGCAGCATTTCCTCTACATACCGTTTGCCAGCTGCTTTTATCAGCCAATATGACCTGCGGGACTTCTTCTACTGGTAAAAAATCGCGAAGTTAACGAAGTAAAAAAAGAAATGAAGAAAAAAAAAACGACTTGCATAATATGGGAAATTAAACTAAGTGCATTTTGTGAATAATCCGTAATCTGATCAACCATAGATGTGCGAAAGCCAGCGCCGGATTCAGCAGGGGGCTAGCTGGGGCTGCAGCCCCGGACCCCAAGAGCCTCAAGGGCCCCCTTCTCTAAGAAAACATTTTTTCTTTTTAATATGTTACGATGAATTTTATAAAATCTAAAATAAAAAAATAATTTTCCAGAATGTTTTTAATCTAATATTTGAAGTAAATTTTAGTAGTTACGCACGATTTCTATCAGAAAAAACATGTCACGCTTAGGTAAAAGAAGATAAATGTTGTGAAAATATTCACAATGTCTTAGATTAAACTCGCAGAATAATTTGGAATAGTATTAATATTTAGAATAGTATTCCACACATCGTCGTTTCCGAATAAGAAAGGCTATCTCAGAATCCGGCTCGAGAAGGGCCCATTTCACGATCCATCTAAAGTCTTGTCTCCGGGAGCTAATTTTTATTTAATTAAATTGAATTATATAATTTGATTTTATTAAATAAAACAATTTTTACTTAGATTTATTGAGATAAGACTTTAAATGAATCGCGAGATGGTCCCTTCTAAGCAGGACTCGGAGATACACCCTTCTTATTCGTAAGCGACGACACATGACAAATTAAATTGGAATTGTAAGATTGGTCTCGAAAACTAAAAATTGCAATTTATTCTCCTACTGTTACCAAAATTGAGGTTTTCTCTACCCTTAAGAGGGCCCCTTCGAGACTATCAGCCCCGGGCCTCGCGGGGTCTTAATCCGGCGCTGGATATACCCTCATCTACTCGCTACTACATTCACATTCACGGATCAGAATAATGCGGATTTACCTGAGGACTTTTTATCAGAATACGTACAAATGTCTTCAAGAGGTGTTATCATCAAAATAAAAGAACAGATCGATTTCCGTAGAAGTGAGTTAGTGAATTCTCAAATAGTTTTCTTTCTTATTTCTGAATTAAATTGATTTGTAAAATTCAATCAGGCATTACCGAGCTCGAGAGCCCTATGCCCCCATCTGATACGGATCAATCGGGTAGTACTCTGACATATATTTCATCCACTGATGAAACTGATGTCGAAAATTCAACAAGCACAAGAGAATCATTAATGTACTCTTGCAAACGAAAATTAGATGACAGTGTCATTTCTAAGGAGGTATGTTGTATACCAATTATTCGTTCTTTTTGTTATTATTAGCAGCTACTTGACTGAAGGTCCATATTATCCCACAGATGTGATAACTCCTCTCTTTGTCCTCAGATACTTTTAAATATTATTAAGAGAAATTCATGTGGGCGAGATATTATTGGGCAATACAATAACGACCATTTTTTAACTGATAAATCTCGAAAAACATTGGTGAAAATTGTCGTTGATCACATGTTAAAACAAAAAGAAAATTTTAAGCATACTCTCACTTCACTTGATAAGTGCAAATATGCAGAGGCAATAATTGAATTATTTCCCAATTTGAAAGATCCTTACGGGACACTTGGTTATGTAAGTTTTCAGAATGCAGTGATAATTTCATATACAGTCAGCTAATCAAAAGCAAATTCATTTGGGAAATAATTAAGGAAATTATATATCTCTTCGACACGAAATACGAATGCAGTCTAACGACGATATCCTTCGATTGATTTTATTTCTCGTCGTACTTTTCATTTTTTCTCATATCTTTATCGTATTACCTATTTCAGGAACAATTCTATGATCCACAAACGAAGACTGGTTACCTAGCGTCGAGGTTATCAAATGCGCAACGAGGTGTTAAAAAAATAAAACCAGGTCGCAAAGTCTCTGAGCAAAACACGGTGGAAGTTGACATCAAAGAAACAGATGAAATAAAAGATGCAATCAGTTTTCTGAAAAATGCTGTTCCTAAGTTTCAAGAAGTAGAGATAATTGAAAAAACTAAGATTACATTTGCTTATAGAAGACAATATTGTCTAAATGAACGTTTTTTCCAACACTTTCCACGATTTGCTGATACTCCGAAATTAGTATGTTTCAGTATTTGAAAAGCAGAAATGTAATAGTACTCAATCAAATTTAAATTAAAGCAAGATGCAAAAATCATTCCTTATGTTGCAGATCGGTGTTGAATTTGAACTTTTGTATCCAAAAATTGATCCGAATAGTTTTACGAACAACTTTGACAAATTTGGAAATGCGATATTGAAATTATACAGCATTGAAAAAGGAAATGAAAGTATATTTGGTAAGAAAATTAGTCATATTTATTCATTATTATTTCCTAGTTAACCCATGTTTGATTTGGCTCCCAATGATTCTGTTGTTTGGCAGAATGCTTCGTCGGTATAATACTCCACAGAATTCAACTCTCCACTCAAATTAATTTATGTTGTTTCAGAATGGGATCGAATAACTAACTCTTTAATTGCTTTGACACAACTTTTACCTCCCGTTGCTCGAGGAAAAAAAAAAGCTTCGAGAGAAAAAGTCTCAAATTCCATTGATAAGTTTATCACTTTCAAAGAGGTACGTTTCAATTATGTTTTAATTATATGTCAAAATATAATGTCGAATTAACTAATGTAATAGTACCTATAGTTATATGAAACAATCATTTATAGTGTGGAACGCCACTGGAATTTCAAGGCGAAGAGAAAACCAAACAGCCTAGACTGATTGCGGTAGGGCCGAAGAAAACCGCAATTGACCAGTACTTCATCGCCGTTGATGATTATTTTATTTTGCTCCCAACTAAAGATATCGTTTCTGCCACTGACTACTTATTTAAGGCAAGTTTCGCTTTCAATACTAGATTCGATCCGAACTTGTCTAGTTTTTGGACGTTTATCCAATATTACTTTTATGAAATCAGAGGTACCATTACACCAAAAATTATTGACGTTTTCACAAAAATCCATGCAATTAAAGAGAATGCAGATGAAGCTCTAGATTCCCAATTGCCCTGAATTTATGCGTGAGGTATAGTAAAGAAGGATAAGACTTAAAAAAAAATATTTATAACTATGAATCTCTATCATGTTGACAAATCTTAATATATTTATATAACAACGTTTTCAGGCCTTGAAGCCTTTTGCTCCATATTATAATATTTTCGGTGAATTTCCAAATTAAAATACTGGATTTCGTCGAAAATGGATTACTTGTGCTTTAAATGCGATTTTATGTCGTCAGATATTTCACTTTTATGTAAGCATTTGCGAAGTAAACATTTGTTATTTGAAGGTTCAAAATTGAATCTGCAATGTGGCTTTCTTGATTGTCCAGCTAATTTTAAAACTTATTCGGGATTTCGAAAACACCTTCTAAAATGTCAGTGTAATGCAAGAGATTCCGGTCCTTCAGCTTGTGTTGTCGAAAAATCTAAGGAACAAAATTTTACGACACCAGTTAATGATACAGAGAATGACGCAGAAAACTATGTAGCAACCGTTGACGATTGTCAAATCAACCCGCATTCAAATAATTCTGCTGAAACGACTGAAAATTCTAAAGAAGCTCTTCTAGAAAATTATATTTTAAAATTGTATTCTCTAGGTCTGCCTGACACAACCATAGATACGATTATAAAATGTACTTCAGAATTAGTATTACCACTTTTTGAAACTTTATTAGAGGAAAACAACCGTGGGGATCAATTCATGTTACACCATTTAAAAAGTTTGATGGAAAATAAAATGACAATATATAAGAGACGAAAGGCAATCCGAGATGAAATGGTGCATCCAGTTAAAAAGGCTCATGGGATCAGAATCGATCAAGTTTACGATGCTACTCTTGATAAATGCGTACAAACACCTATAACTTGTACATTTTCATACATACCTCTTTTAGAAACACTTCAATTCCTCTTACAAAATGAGTTCGTTCGACAATACTTATTACAAAACTCCATCATCAGTCATGAAGCCTATACACATTTTGTTGATGGCAAGTTTTATCAAGGATCTCAATTTTTCAGCGACAACCCAAATGCTATTCAAATTCAAATTTACTACGACGAATTCGAAGTTTGTAATCCGTTAGGTAGCAAGGCAGGAAATCACAAAATAGGAGCATTCTATTTCGTAATCAACAACTTTCCTATACATTGGAATTCTTATTTGGAAAATATTCACTTGCTAGCGTTGTGTCATAATGTCGATGTCAAACAATTTGGCATCAATCCTGTTTTAGATGTAATAGTACGTGATCTCAAGTTATTAGAAACTGAAGGCATTATTATTGGAGGTTCAAATATTGTTGTGAGGGGTTCTTTGGTTTCATTGAGCCATGATAATTTGGGTGGCGCTACCTTGTTAGGCATGGTGGAATCATTCCAGGCAAACAATTTTTGCAGAATATGTCTCATGGTGAAATCTGACTGTCAAAAAACTTCTATTCAAATGGATGAATTACTGAGAACTAGTGAGCATTTCGAAGAACATTCCAACATGATACTTGCTGACCGTAGTTTAAATAATGTATTCGGAATTAAAAACAAAACCGTCCTCAATGATCTCACTTACTTTAATACAGGACAAAACTACACTGTAGATATTGCACATGACTTTTTAGAAGGTATTTGTCAACTCGAAATAAAAAAATTTCTAATATTCGTAGTCGAAAGCAAATTATCCTGCCTTGACGATATAAATAAACGGGTTCTTACATTTGATTACGGTTTGGAAAATAATAGTAATAAACCAAGTCCAATAAATATTTATAAATCTGGATCCTTAATAGGTCAAAGAGCAGCACAAACACATTGCCTCCTCATATTCTTACCATTAATCTTAAGAGATATTACGGAAAAACTTGACAGCGTGCAGACTTTGAAATGGAATGTTCTATTATTGCTCATAAAAATCGTGAAAATAACTTTTTCTACCAAAATTACCCACGCCATGTTAATAGAACTTGAGTTTTTAATCAAAACACATCATGATGAATATATGAATGCATTTGATACTATATTAACCCCCAAACACCATTTTATAACACATTATCCAATGATAATTAAAAAAATGGGGCCACCAAAGTCATATTGGACACTACGATACGAAAGCAAGCATCGCTATTTTAAAGATTTAGCTAATAAATTAAAAAATTTCAAGGATATCTGTAATACTTTGGCTTACCGTCATCAACAAAATGTCTTGTATCAGTGGGGAAATTCAGAAATTTTACAACCGATTCCAAAACTAAAACATTTTCAAAAGATCTTATTGCAAAACAGTACTTATTGCTCTTTGATCGCGAGTACCCTGAACATTTCACCAGACTCACGTGTTACTTTTGGAAAAAAAGTTTCATTCTGTGGTGCGAATTTGATTTGCAATACATTTGTATGCATGCGTCGTTCAAATAATTTACCAGTATTCGGGAAAATTTTAATGTTTTTTTATGTCAATTCTCTGGTGTACGCCATATGTCAGTCATATGACACCTTGAGTATATCTGATGAATATCTGGGCTATTCTGTGGAAGAAGTAGATGATGATGTTATGATAGCGGAAATTTCTAGCTTGCTATATGGGTCATTCTAAGTTAAGAGTTACTTTCGATGTCCACGATAAAAAAATCACATTTTTCAGAAAATTCGTTCCAAATAATATTATTACCTTTTAAAACTCATCGTCTTCTTTATGGTCACTCAAATTCATTACTCAAATTTACTTAATTTAGCTACAACAGGTCCTTAAACATGCAAAATATATCTCCCCTGGCATGTCCCGCTCACTGTTTCTGTTCGTGTATCAGTAATTTAAATGCATAAAAATTTAATAAAATATCAAAATCATTGATTTTAAAATAATACGATAAATAAACTTTTGTAATCTAACAAGTAAAATTATTTAATTTTTTTTGTTTCATAAAAAAAAATTAGGTTTACATTTGTCCCAGATATTTTGTTTCTCCTCCCCTGGCTTCTTGTATTTCTTTAGAAAAGGCGTTTATTTATTTTGTCGCGGGAAGTAATGACCTTTGACGAAATTCTTTGGATGTGAATTTAACAGCAAGCATCGCGCAAGCAAGCTGCGCAGTCATTTTGTCATTTATTTCTGTAACATCACACTCAGGATGCAGTTGTGGATGAGTGAATGAGTTCTCTCCCCTGGCGAGTTTTATTTTGTAATTATTTGCTCAAATACTTTATTTTATTAGTATACTTACTATAATTTATGCATTGATTCTAATATTTCTTTGTTAAATACGTACAATAAATGCTGTTCTAATTATTTCTATTTTCTAACCAAAAATTATCTCCCCTGTCATATCTCCCCTGGCTCATAAGGTGCCAGGGGAATGACTTTATGTTCAGGGGATATATAAAATCGTCAGATCAGAGTATTTTTATAATTAAGACATGAACAGTCGTCACGTAATTTAGTCAATAAAAATTTTTTTCAATATAATTTTGCCTTTTTTTTTCTTAAATCAAAAAATTGACTGGCCACGTTGCAGACATGCATAAATGAGTTGTCTTAATACAAATATTATATAATTACATTGAAAGTCTAAAATTTTTGTCGTGCCGTGGATTCCTAATGAATGAGTACCTCTTAACTTAGAATGACCCATATGCTAAGTCGCTGCGATCTCATATTGTTGCTAATACTGAATTGATTGTTACCGAGTATTTTATATGAGTATAAGTTAGTCCGTACAGTACGCTGTGATAAAAATACCTTCTTGAAGTTCCTTTGTATTTAGAATGTAAAACTTACTTTAATATAACGAATATTAAATTTACTATTTTTTAATAAAATATTTTAAAACAAAAATTTTAATTAATGTGTATCCCATACCTCCACATTCAATTCCTGGCATATTGTACGAAACGTTAACTCAAATTGAATGTCATAAAGTGACTTTCAATATTTGTCGTAATAACTGATTTGATAAGTCCAAATAACACATTTTTTAGTTTGAAATCGACATTAAATTAAGGTTGATAAACTACAGTTCATTATACGCTTTGAGTTATTAGTATGTTCAGCCTAAGTTAACCTTAACATTTAAGATGTGTATACTTCACTTCCTTCGACCGTTGACTTAACATCTAATTTTATTAATTTCACTATTCGAATATATTCTTAATTACTTTATAGTGATGTTGAAACAACTCTTTAAAAATGTCGTTATTATATAAATTGTGTGTTGTATTTGTGTTAAATCTTTAACATAATTCATTTGTTAACTCTCAACATTAACTGCTTTTGTTAAAATGACATAAATTTTAGAGTGGACCTCCTGGGACTTTAGAAAAATGTTAAAATTAACACATTTTTTCGAACAGTGTACTTCTGTTCTGTAGTTCGTCGGCTTCTACTTCTATGGACGGAATCGTTGTTGCATATGTTTCTTTCGGTATTTGTGTAAACAAACTCACGGCATAGTCGTCTTCTATATCCTCGATCGCGGTTGCACAAGAAATATTTGCCTCGGCGTTATTTGTACATGGTGTTTCGTCTTCAGTATATTCGCATATATAAATATTAGAAATATTTGATCCACTAGCATTCGTTGGTAACCTCTTAATTGTGTTATGAATTTTGTTTTGGGTAGCTCTGAATCATTGTTATGGCGCGGTTGGGTCTGTGGGTGGCCTCCGAATTCACGCCGTTGTTCGAAGGGCCTTGCCAGTTTCCCGAAACCGATGGTTGTTTTTCATTGCGTATTTCCTGTCTATACTGATTGTTCTGTTGTCTCTTGAGACAATCGTCTATTAAATGACCGTAACTCTTACAATATCGGCATAGATCTCGTTCTATGGGTTGATCCTGACTCTGTATCTGACTCTGCTGGAAATTTATTCTACCTTCTCGCGGGACATATCGTGTCTGCCCTTGTACTTGTTGAGGACTAGATTGATTTCTTGGATTATAATCTTGAGTTTGCTGTTGGTGTGTATATTGGTTCCTTTGATTAAAATCACTATTGCGCGCTTGGTAATTGCCCTGATTTCGCAGTTGATTCGAATATTGATATTGTGGATTAAAATTGTTAGTTCGCGGTGGATAATTTCCAAGATTTCGCTGTGGGTTTGAATATGAACCTCTCGTATCGAAATTGTTTTGAAAGTTCGCTTGATTTCTTGGGTAATTTGGAACCGAATTCCTTGGACTATTAAAGTTCTGATAATTTGACTGGCCTAATTGCTGGCGGTTTGAAAATTGATCCCTTGGATCCACATTATTTTGGAATTGATTTCCCCGTTCTCGATTAATATTATTTCTGTTTGACCGACAATCTTGGGTCTCATGATTTTGTCTCCCACAGATCGTACAGTTTTTTGGTTTACCTTGAGCATGATAATTTACTTTGACTATCTAAATATTTTCTACTTGTTCTCCGCGTCTGAGATTTCTTTTGATTTCTATTTGTTTTTCTACCCTTCGTGCCAAATCTATCAATTCTTTAAGAGTGTTCGGAATAGTGGAAATTTTTCCGTCTATTTCTGGCCTTAGACCTCTTAAAAATGCTGCTTTGCCATCCTTTTCTGTGTTTTGCTCAAACGCTTCTAAATCATCTGTTCTTTGCTCCTGTATAAAGGCTTCTTTTATATTTGAAATGCATTCGCGTATTCTTGCTGCGTATGTTACTACATCTTCACCCTTTTTCTGGAATATATTACCTAATTCTCCCTGACATAAGTTTACTGATTTTGCGGGATCATAAATTTCATTAATTCGTGCTGTTAACTCATTTATTGTGTCGAATTGCTCATTTTCAAGTACGCGCCTGGCTGGTCCTTTAATTCTGCTCTTTATTATCCTTGTTAAACTTCGTTCTACCGACGGCGGTACCATATCTCGTGCGTCCCTACACCCTAATATAAAACTTCGCACGTCCGACGGTTGCCCGTCAAATACTGGGACTGCTGCTAAAGCATCTTTAATTGGAATAAAATTTTGCGGGGCTGTTCCCGATGTTCTTGGATCTGATTGATCTGGCATTTTAATATCTTTTATCTCGATTTTCCTCTTTTCAATGAATTTGATATCTTTCTCTTCGTTTAATTTTTCTGTGTCAGTATTTGTACTTTCTAGTACATTTAATTTCTCTGTATTTTGATTCGTCTTCTGACTCGCTTTCTTACTTTCTTTAAGAATTTCTTCTAATTCCCCGGGAAATAATTGTGTGCCTTGACTAGCTTTTGACCTAGTTATTCGACTCTCAGCAGTTTGATTTGAACCTGCACTCGAACTAGGATTTGAACCTGCTTTGTCTACCCCTAAGTCTACTAGTTGTATTTTTCCTTTACCTGGTTGCGGACTACGACCTATCATTTGAGTTTTTCAATTCATCGACTACCTGAATCTTGTGATTAATTTAAATTTCCGATTTCCATATCTTTGCTTAAAATCTTTGAATTATCATAACTTCGCCTAGAGCTTAATCGTCTAAATTCTTTTTCTCATATCTTCTTCTAAAAATTTTGAATTGCCATTTATCTCTTTTTATAATCTTCAATTTATCGTATCTTCGTTTTGAAAAATTTTCAATTATTCGTATTTCGTTTATATTCGCCTAGAATCTTTATATTATTCACCCGAAACTTCGTCTAAAATCTTTTGAACTTCTTTTTATTTATTATATTATCGATTGAACTTTCCCTAAAATCTTTTAATTTTCATATTATCGTTTGAACTTCTCCTAAAATTTTTTACTTCCCATATAATCGTCTGAATTTTCCCTGAAATATCTTAATTCTCATATTATATCTTGATCCTTGAATTTCAAATCTTTGAATTATTTAATTATCGCCCGAAACAACGTCTAAAACTCTTTGAATTATTATATTTTCGCCCGAAATAACGTCTAAAACTCTTTTAGTTAATCCTTCATTTATTATATCATCGCCTGAACTTTGTTTTAAAATCTTTTAATTATTCTTCTCATTTTCTTCGCATAAAATCTTCGAATATTATCGTCTGAAATATATTTTCCTTTTTCTCTTCTGTTATCGTCTCGTAGGACCTTTCCTAAATTCTTTTAATTATTATATTTTCGTCTCGTATGGACCTTGAGTAAATTCTTTCAATTATTATTCTTTTCGTCTCGTATGGACCTTAAATTCTGTCAATTTTTATTCTTTTCGTCTCGTATGGACCTTAAATTCTTTCAATTATTTCTCAATTTTTCGTATTATTTATTATAGTATCGTCGGAATTTTTTTTTCTAAAAATCTGCTATCGTCTGGACCTCATCTAATAAAAAGAAAATTTGATTTGCTCAAATCTTAATTCCTCAATCTAAAATTGAACATTCACAAGATTATGTCAATCAAGTTCCCTATAGTCTTGCCTGTTACGTGCCACGCGAAACAAGTGATTCTCCGAATAACTTTTGGCTGATAAGATTTTTAGGATTATTTAAAACTTGACTTTTGATTTTTCTAAACCGTCGATCATTTACACAGTGCCACGATGTCAAATGATCTATTTTTCGGATTAAAAAAAAAAATTTGCGAAATTCAACACTTGATTTTCCTTCCCATCGATCGTTATACGCGTTTCACGAACCTAACGTTGATGGTTTGCCATTCCATCGATTGTTATATACGCGTTCCGCGAACCTAACGTTGGTGATTTCCCGGCCGATGCACCAATAAATTTTTATGTGACGTCGGAATGGACGTCGGTGGAAAACCCTAGCAGCTAATCGTAGTACGGCTACCTGAATTAATCACTATGACCAACCTAGACGTTCACTCAGTAGTTAAGTGGGCTCACCGTGTCGATTAAGTATTAAAATACAATGGATCGGATTAATCTAGTGTTAATTGATGAAGAATTGCGTCGTTATTCTCTTTTAACTTTCCTGCTACTTCCGTCTAACTTGCTGGCTTTCGTCTAACTGCTTTTAATTGGACTTTATATTGAAGATTCTATCGTTACCTTCGTGTTGGATATTTACTTAGATTTGATTGAATGATTTTAGGATTTCGAGAAAGGATTATTTATCCTTTAATTAATATAAATTATTCTTACCTTTGAGTTGATTTGAGGTTCTTCCTTAGGCTTCCCTGGACTGTTGATTGTTGTCGATGGTTGGAGATGATGGGTGATATTTGAATATTTAAATGAATGCAATAAGATTTAGTATACACTCTTTATAATTGGTTTATTCACTGCACGTATAACTGTTATTATTATCGAATGATTTTCACTGTTCTTTAATCGACTCTAATATTAAATTATGGTGTTAATATTCTCAAAACTTGTATTATAATAAGAATGATTATCGCTGATTGTTCTAAGTATGAATAGTTGATTATTAAAAGATACACTTGAATCTATCAGAGATCAAATGCACGAACTGAATTTAAGATATGTAGATTTCAAACCTCGAACTGAGATTAATATATTCTAAACCACAAAATGAGCGTAAGATATTTTAGTACCAAACCACAAAACGAGTTTAGGTATTTACAATTCCAAACCACGAAGTGAGGGCGAGCCTAACATTTGGTGGGGTTTATATGCTAATGTTCGGGGGTGAGGGGGTTAATTGGGGTACCATATACGGTGACAATTCTCAGGGTGGGGCACGCTAGTTACGTGGGGGTTTTCTTCATCTATGATTGGTTTGGTCTCATGTGTGAGATTCAGGAGCGTGTGAGTAAGCGCAGTCCCTTTCCTCTGGATGTGGTGGTGAATGCATGTAATTCTTGGAAATACATCTGTGCCTAGGCGGATCCTTCCTTCCATCTTATGTCGGCACGTGTTCATGAGGAAGATTTCTAGCTCTCTAACATTTGGCGTGCAATCCGTCTTTTATTATCAGATAAGCTTCCTGGTTTATTTGTTGTGGCAGGAAACGGTTGCATATTCGTACAGTCTTTTTATACCTGGGGCTTGGTGTTTGCATTGTTCTTGGTATTTCTACGTGGTTATTTCGTATACTAAACTTTTATGACTCTAGGGGCTCTTTCAGTGAAAATCGTCCGATTACATGAATATAATTACTATATGAATACATAGAGTTTTAGTTATTATATATATAGATATATAGTATATTTTAGTCAATGAATATAATTGTATGAATATAAAGTATTAGTGTTAGTGAATATAATGAATAATATCATAGAGTTTTTAATTATCATGAATTTAATTATATTAGAATAAAATAGTATTAATTAATTAAAGATAAATCAATATGTTCTAGGAATTTTGACCGACAATATAGTGGGTCACATATTATTGTTTAGTCTATGTATTCGAGCCGCACTGGCCAGAGAACAGGTGGTTACTAGGGGATCTCTGAAAAGTTCCTCCCCTTTCTGACAGAATCCGGGTTGAGTTTTTGAGTTGTTACATACGCTCTTAGAATAGAATAGAATAGAATAGATTTAATCATATTGGGTTTACCGATAATTATACACAACTAGACCCTTTGCGTTCGAAGCTCTGTTCTGAGATAAGAAATAACACCGAAATAATAAGAGGATATTATAATGTACCTTAATTAACACATTTCTTACTATATTTTTACTGAATGTAACCAATTATGTAATACAGATCTATATCACATTATATACTCTTACGATTTCGATAAATACTAACATTAGAATTATATACGTATGTTACACTATAGTAATACTAACCGAAGATTATCTCTTTATATTATTTTTGCTATCAATTTGATACTATAAGAATACCTATAATCAATATTCAGTATATCTTCATATTATCCTATAAGCAGGAGAATATTTTACAACGAATAACCTAGTACAACTCGAGTACGTAGATCAGAATAATAATATGTGATCCACCATATTGTCGGTTGGAAACCCAGTAAAATATTCATTTAAGACTCTTCTATTTTGATATAATTATGTTAACTAACTAAAACATTATATATCCATATAACCATAATCATACTATTCATACAATTATATTATTCATTGTACTCATATAAGTATATTCATATGTACTCGGATAATTTTCACTGAAAGAGCCCCATAGTCATAAAAGATTAGTACAAGACAAACACATAGAAATAGAAGTAGGTAGGCAAACGCAACGCCCCCAGATACAAAAAGGACGCGTCTAAAACCATTACCTACCACGACAAGGGATGTGTTGCCCGAGAAGCTTATCGAACACGCCTAACTCATTAAAATCTGGAAAAGCCGGACATCCTCTTCGTGATAAACACGTGCACGCACAGGATGAAGATTAGGACGCATCTAAGGGAGAAATGGACGCATTTCCAAGAATCACATGCATACACCATCGCATTCAAAGAGGGAGAACTGCGCTTACTCTCACACACTCAAATCAACTCAAAGACCCGAGAAGCCTAAGGAAGAAACTCAAATCAACTCAAAGGTAAGAATAAATCATTATAATTAATAGGATAAATAATCCTTTCTCGAAATTCTAAAATCATTTAATCAAATCTAAGTAAAATATCTAACACGAAGGTAACGATAGAATCTTTAATATAAAGTCCAATTAAAAGCAGTTAGACGAAAGTCAGCAAGTTAGACGGAAGTTGCAGGAAAGATAAAAGAGAGTAACGACGTAATTCTTCACCAATTAACACTAGATTAATCCGATCCATTGTATTTCAATACTTAATCGACACGGTGAGCCCACTTAACTACTGAGTGAACGTCTAGGTTGGTCATAGTGATAATTCAGGTAGCCGTACTCAGTGGCGGACTAAGGGGGGGGCGGGGGGGGGGGGGGGGGGGGGGGGCGGACCGCCTCGGGTGACAGGTAGCTAAGGGGTGTCATTGAGGCTAAAAATTAATTTTTACATTCCTTAACCGAATTCCTAAAAAAAAAATTTTGTATTGCTTGAAATTTTTCAAATTTCTAACTGATATTTACTATAGAGATGGGGGGGGGGGGGGGGGGTGCGATTGAAATCGTACGCCCCGGGTGCCAATTCTTCTTAGTCCGCCGCTGGCCGTACTTCGATTAGCTGCTAGCACTGATCTCTATACTAACTGGATAGAGGATGCATACGGTAAAATGTTCCGAGATACAAGACTTGTTGATATGTTCAGCAGAGACCTCTGTGAGCGGTACAAGAACTAAAATGAACTGTAATGCGCGTGCGTCGCATTATAGCGCCTTTGAAGATCAGTGATTTCCAGACACGTGGGCAGGTAATTTTTGTCCGCCATTTTGAGAATTAACATCTCGCATGCGCAATAGGACGCATTTTAGTTCAAGTACCGCTTACCGAGGGCGCTGATGGCCTATTCAAATAGAAAATTTGGAATACATTGCATCCTCTATCCAGTTAGTATAGAGATCAGTGGCTGCTAGGGTTTTTCACCAACGTCCATTCCGACGTCACAAGAGCATGGATCGATATATATCGTAAGCCGCACGATTCGACTTATGTACTACGTCGATCTTATTCGTTCTCCGACTTATACACTGATATATTAAGTAATAAATGAATATTTGAAAATAATTGAATAGAGAAAGAAGTTTAAGTGTTTAATGCAAAGGGAAGTCACTAGTCGTAAATAAAAACAAATGGATAAAATGAACGACGCGGAAACTAGTGGAAATGATACCAAGCTATGCAAAATGTATGAATATGGCTTAGTGGTTAGAATAGGTTATGTTGTGATACATTTTCGTTGCTTTCAATAACTACAATAATGTGACATCTCCTTCACAGATGTGAAAAACAAATGCAGAAATACATCTGTCCAAGATGTGGCATAGAATATTGTTCGGTGACTTGTTACAAGTCTGAAAAGCATTCCGAATGTTCGGAAAGCTTCTACAAAGAATGCGTTGAGGAGGAATTAAAGCTGGATGAAAAGGACCCTGAGACTAGAAAAAAGATGCTTGATATTTTGAAGAGAATACACGAAGAACAAGAAAACGATATGGAAGATATTGAAGAATTAGCACATCAAGGATTGGATTCGGACGATGACGAAGAGGTGATAAACAAACTATGTTGTCTGACAAAAGGCTTCCCTCTTTCTTTTTTTAACAGAACAAAAAGTTTTATGTAAAATACAAGAAGCATTGGATTTGATTCACAATTATTTTCTGTCATTCTTCCGACTCCAAGAGTTACTTACATTTCTTTCGGATTTTTTTCACAAACCATTATTTATTTCTGCGTCTTGAGACTGAAACAAAAATACTGATCCCCATTATTTTGATTAAAAACTGAAGAATTCTGTTCTTCCTTTTTTTTGCTTTTCGTATATTTATTCAATCGATTTTAAGGAATGTTAACGAAAGGATGATATTATTAACACAATCTGCATATAATTATCAAAGAAATGATCTCAAGGTAATGATGAGAAAATTGTAATTCTTCTGTTTCAATAAATATATAAACTTAAAAAAAAAAAAATATATCTCCAAAACTAAAATTACTAATTGTATAATAAATTATACTTGAATAAATTCTAAATTTATAACAATATTCTGCCAAAATAGTAATATAATTTTAAATTTAAAATTTTGGTCCTTTCGTACTAAAAACTTTTATTAATTTAAGTTTTGTTCAATAACAGTGTAACTGATTAACAATGATACCTCAAAATCAATCAAATAAATTTACAAAAGATTATGTAAGTGTCTCTTGTAGCTGAGAGAAAGAGAGAGATACAATAATCCTAGTCCGTCATTCTAAATAATTGATTCGATTATCAAGATTCATTTTCAACTAGGTACCGGATTTGGCAGACCGTTTGCAGAACGTTGATTTGGACGACGCAGATTCTGTCTGGGCAGCTTTGACCGATGCTGAGAGACAGGAGTTTGAAGCATCGTTGCACAATGGAGAAATGGAGAAACTTTTACCTCCCTGGAAACCCTGGTGGTCTTATAGAGCAGAAACCAAACTGGTTGAGGACCTCAGCAAAACGAGGACCACGTATGATTATCGAGAAAATTGCCCAAGGATAAAAGAGATCAGACCGTATAATCAGATATCGGTAATTCATTGACTGTGGGATCAAAGGGTGTTCAGAAAAAAAAGAGGATATAAATTTCTATTTCATTAACTGTAATCAAGTTTTTTCCTTTTTTTCTATTAAATCTAACAGATAATTATACTTTCCTTTTTTTTTCTGTTCAGAAAGTCCCGCCAGCTGAATGTGTGCGAAACAACGTATTGAACGTGTTGCACGCTTATAGCTTTACAACGTTGTATTTCAACGGAGATCATCACGATTTTTCCCGAGAAGCAACAAACATTTTGTTACAACTTTCTAATAATCTTAGAGAGAATGAAATTTTTACCGAAGCAGATTTAGCCATTGAGTCTGTTTCTCAGCAAGCCATGAACGTGAGTTTAAATTTCTTTCATTCCTTACAAATTTCGACTAATATTCATAGCATTCAAAATTTTTTCGAATAATCAAAGACAGTCTATCATAAAACAGACATAATTGAACTTCAGCATCATTGCCGAACCGGAAGTTTGACTCTCAAGACTTTGAGCAATCAAATTTTCTGTTCATAGTTATTGAAAAACTGGAATCTACAAACTCATGACTAAAAAGAATGATATTTCATTTGTTGTGCAGTGCCGATCACTGGTCACAGACTCCGAAAATTTATCAGCTATGAAAGGAGCGGTGGTTTGTATTCTACGAGGGCCTGAGGATTGTAACAAGTGTTTCTACCTCAAAGCAGCCTTATCTGACATACACGAGCTTTTCTCAGAGACTAACAAGCTCAGCAAGCAGAAGGACCCGTCTAAAAGTGTGAGCAACGAATTTAGCAAAAGATTTCCAGATCACACAGTCATATCTACTACCCAAATACCCAGAGATAAATTAAGACTCTATTTGAAAAAGATTGAGTACTATTTATCTTGGGTTGAAAGCTATGGAATCAGAGACCTGTACATGTGATTTTCATCTGGGAATAAAACTGTTTTATTTTTTTACGCGTAAACGATTTCTGCATGCTGTTATTCGTTACTTGTTCATTTAACCTGATCCACTTGTATAGTTGTAAAAATGAAAAATTGTATGAAATCAATAATAAGAATTACCGTCAAATTATGGTAGAAAATTTATGAAATTAGTTATAAGAAGATGGCTTATCTCTTAAGATGGTATTATACGTTCTGAAAAGGTGCTACCTATCTATTTATACCTCCAGAAGAAAAACTATTACCTATTCCATTGATCGGAGTGTAGTACCTACTACGGTACTAATTTTCACGTTCGAAACATTGGTTTTCAGTGGCATAAGGATTCTTAAAAGAGTCCCATATCCAACTGAAGAAAAAAACAAAAGATATTAGTTTATACTTATACTTCAAGCAGGGCGCTATTATAGGCATATTTTCCACCACTGCGATCGCTGGAGTATCTGCAGAATGATGGATTGTTGTTGTTGAACCTATAGCTTATCTCCAAAAGGCAGAACGATGGGAAACAAAAGCCTGTGGGCGTGTTCCGAAATATACTTCCAGTACTGCAAGTTGTCCTTGTTTTTTTCTCGCACTTGTGAGTTCGAAACATACCCTTGTGTAAGCTCTATTAAAAGCCGATCGTTTGAAGTTCGAGTTGCCGGCATGTAGGAGTATTTTATATTTGCGTAAAGTTCGACTTTAGTGCATGAAATTCAACTTAACGCGCGTTGTGTTAAAAAAAAAAAAAAACAACGTCCGATACACGGGTCAGAGATACTTTGGCACTATTTTGGTTCATTGTCATCTCATTTCTCGACGTTTGAAAAAAGCGCGCTATCATTTGTTCCACGTTTCGCAAGTCCCGAAAGGACATGCGCGCGATCGCTAACAAACATGTCTGCAAGTGTTCTGCAATGCAAGCAGAGAGAGGCGGATGGAGGTGGATGTGGGAGTGTGGACAGATGAGAGATAGTTTTGATTAGAATACGACAGGGCTTGCCTGACAGTCTGACAGATACGGTAAAAATGGCAGCGGACGAGAAATTATTTTTCTCAAATACTGTCCAACATTTGGCGAGATCGTTAGCTGCAATAAAGCCAACGCCATGGGAAAAGGTGAGTTCCTTATATCTCCGATTCATTACGCAACTGCATAACGATTTCGAACTAACCTTAAACCCTTTGAAGAGATAGGTTATCCCAACAAAATCGCAACAATTTTCTGTCACTTTTTCGATGACACTGCAAAACTATTACGTAAATTTCTATTATTGGATTCCCCCACTCACCGATCGCTTGTGCAATTGACAACAAACATCATAAAGCTAACATTCCGTCATTCATAACCTAATCCTCGTCCTAATACCTGTTCCTAATCTTCAATCGATAATTACTCGGGATATTAATTCATTCATATTTTCGTAACGCGATCTCATATTCTTAATCATGACTTTGCCTTCGTTAACGTAGTCGTTTATGCCGCATTAATATTCAGTCGTATTAATTACCGTCATTGACGTGATAGCCCAGCACATCCTGTTATTACAATTTGCAGGTATATGTCGTAAATAATAATTAACAACTTAATAACAGAGGATTATTCAATCTTCTAATACTCTGAAGTCATAGAAAAATGATGAGCAATTATTTGGAAAAAATGTATATGTAAACAAATTTTGAGATTAAGGAAGTATGCAAGGTACCGTAAAAGATTAAGAGTCAGTTTTAAGGGAATCTTGCAAATACTGACAATCACAAAAAAATCTGAACAAAGTTTACAACCACATGCACACGAAATGATACCAATTATTCATTTTTAATCCGATTTTTAAATCTTAAGGTTCCATTTACTCAGTGATAAAATCTGTTCAAAGCCACTGAAGGACATTTTTCAAAACCACTCTTATATGAGTGGGAACAGTAATAGTATACTTATGTGTACATACAAATCCAAAAATGGACTCTGTTATGACAGGTCTAGAACAACTGCATTATCCCAAAATCACTAGGAATCCTCAAAATAACCAACTGTATTTTTTCTAATTATACGATACCCTCTTCATTTTTTAGTATTGTTTATATATTCTCAGGTCTCAAGAGTGTCCTTTCCTGGTATTTCCCATTTATATGTCGCAATAACATTGTCAAGTACAAAAAAAAAACCTGGTTTTCATTTGTCTTATACATATCCTTAAATCTTTAGAATTGTCAAATTGATTTCTCAACGAATGTAGGATCATTTCGAATACCCAAACCCAATGTTTTAGCTTCTTTCCTTTGATGGCTATCCTTATTATCTCCCTTTCAGATAAACAGATTGTTCAAACTATGCCCGCAAGAATCTGCCCAAGGTGTTTACAGATTGGACCAGCGAGGTCAAGACGCAGTTATCGCGCTAGGAATTTATTTCCTAGAATCAAATCTCCAACACAGAGATAAAATTCTGCCATATTTATTGAAGCTATTAAAAGGTCTTTCGAAAGCTGTATGGCTAACAGAAATCAGGAGTACCCCAAGCGACAGAGTTCCAATTGCTGAAAGGTTCAGCTTCTGTTTGAATACTTTGCTCAGTGATATCGCTACCAAATGCGAACCGGTCAGAGAAGAGATTATCTCTACTCAGGTAGAAATCTTAGCCGTTCTTACAAACTTGATAAGAGGGTGTAAAGATCAGGATGGGAATCGGAGCATGCAAGCAAAATGTGAGTAGCCAAAGATCGTCGACTTGTTGAATCTCTGCGCCGAGCTTCTACTAATCTAATAGGAATTTGAAATTTGCCCCGACAGTGTCTCTGTGCAAATGTTTGGTGCCTATACTGATCGGACTGGCCCGTTCAATGGGACGTTTTTGTAGCTCAGATCCGCCTCTACTAGGTCGTATATTTCCACGTCCAGAGCCTCCGGTTCTTCCAGCTCCAAGTTTTACGGAGAAATCCCCCGTCAACAAGAAGAAAAGTTTTAACAATTTCAGATCAATAATACCGAGGTCTTTGAGCGGGAATTTGAACCCGCATACTCTGGAGATATTGCAGTTGACTGACGTCGTCGATTATGCATCGACTAACAAGAGGCCGTCGTTACAGTCTTATTCGTCCGTTCCGTACGACGCAACTACCTACTTTTTCAGCAGATATGGCTCAAGTTTTAACCAGTTTCCGCAAATGAGGTTCACTGAGAGCCCCGAGAAACGTGCTACTCTGCAATTCAGTATTGTACATTTACAAAGCATTCTTGCACTGGCTAAGAAACTACTTACCAAAGATCTGCTCACATTCCTTGACGAAGAAGCTCAGCAGGTTTATAACTCTGGACAGGTCTTGGTATTCCCTTACAGAACTTTCAGCGAAACAATGAATCTAGTTATGGTAACTCTGCTCAGAGAACTGCTGCAAAATCAAAGAGATCTACCAACCCCTTTCACTAGAGATGTGCAAGAGTTTGTTAAGGGCTTGTTCCTGTCTGGACAGACAGAGCTGCAATCTAGAAATCATGACGCTAGTGAGAGGGAAGATATGGACACCAACTTCCAGACAGTCAATAAATTCAAAGTCAATGTTATGGCCAATTCTGCTTGCGTCGATCTCTTGGTTTGGGCTATCGGTGACGAAACTGGTAAGACAATTTTCTTACGCAAATAAACTTCGGCGTAGAATACCTCTTTGAGTTTTAAATAGAATATTTTTTGAATTTTATTCAGTTTTTTTTACAACGTCCAGGTAAAAGAATTCACAACTTTGATATCTGTGTTGATAAACGTGTTCACTTTTCAATGGATGTGTAAGAGGACCTAATCACTTCACTCTTATTTTAAATTATGCATAAATCAAAGAAAGATTCTATGGAGGAGGCATTCATCGAAATAATAAAGCTTTATTGGATTATAATATGTTTCCAGCTAATGAGGAGTATGATTTATCCGCATTGTACGCAGATATAAGTTCTATGCTGATCGGCGAGGGTATTTCAGTTCCCTTGTGTTGCGTTTTGAATGATTCCCAAACTAACAATCTGTTGTATTTTGTATTCAATATCTCGATCGTAACAGAATTCAGTTATTTTTTCTGAACAAGTATTTGTAATTATAGAATTCTTGATTTCGCGTGACTAATGCCATGAGATCATAACTGATCAAAAGGCGATTTCAATGCCTAAAGGTCGTATAATTTTTTTTTTTATTCTCATTCACTCAAAAATCGATGGAAACACACAAATAAACCAACATTTAACAATCGAGAACGTAAAAGCAGAAGGTCGTAAGTGTCGGTAGATACGACCTCCTTGGCTTTAACTTTTGTAAAATTTACATTTCCTAAAGTCAAAAAGTCGTATCTGTAAATGCAAAATAGAGATGCGACCTTTTGGCATTAAGAAATGTAAATTTCACGAAAATTAGGGCGAAAAGGTCGTATTTAACTTCAATTTATCAATTATTGAATTTCAATGTTTCCGAACCTATTTTTATGTTTTATGCGCGAATACCAAAATAAAAAAAATACGACCATTTGGCTTTACAATGAGATTTACAGAATGCAACGTCACTACCATTTTTGTGAAAATAGTTTAGAAGAATTAATCAATGCTGTTGTCCGAGGGTATATTCGACCATGGAAATAATTTTTTTACAAATTATTGATACGCTTTGGAAAAATACATATTCTATTGACTCAGTTTTTTTTTTTCACAGCTATTTGCTCGTGTTTTGAGACAAAATTAGAATCCTTTCAGATTCTATGGAGCTGTGCTGTAATACATAAGTTTATTCTACCGAAGAAAAAGTGATTGACACAGGGTGTAGGTTGCATCGTTCATTGAAGCATTCCGAATTTAAGGAAATATTCCAAATCAATGTAATTTCAGAGAAAGACCATAGTATATAGATGAGGTCAGTCTTCTATGGTTACGAGGATGTAATACACTTTATTTTCTCAGCATTGGGAAAAACAGGCTTAGAATCAAAAAATTTCGTATTTGAAAGTTGAATAAGTCGAACATCATTGGTCTGCCTCGAAATTAGACGAATGTAGAATATTCCGTCAAAATTAGGGAGTTTTTATGAACAATGCCACCTTTACCGTGGAAACCACTAATTGATTGGTCAGGGAAAATAAGTATGGAATGAAGAAAAAAAAAAAACGAAGCTTTCTCTATAAAGAAGCAAAATTTAAAGAATGATTTTTTTGTAACATGCTAAAAATTCTTGATGAATCTGAACAGTTTTAAAAATCAAAGAACATTCAAGTCACAAATTTTTGAATACCAATTAATTCAGAGCTACGTTAATTAGTCACTTGTATTCATGCCATTAGTTTGAATTTGAGTCAGGGAAAATTTCTAATTTGGTCAGGGAAAAGTCAGGGAATTTATCCGACCGTTTTTGGTGGCCACCATGTCTACCCTCCAACTATGACCTTTTTTTTCGATGCAATTAGCTCATGTAAAATGCTAGTAACCACCTGTGAAGAAACCGAGTCAATAGAATGGTTCTTTACAACATACGAGTGTTTTGTAAAAAGTTTTTTCCAGGTGTTCATACTTCATTAAAATGGTCATAAATGCTCTCAGTTACCTGTATCTAGAAATTGAGTAATAATTTTGCTAATATTAGCATCGCTGATGGCAGATTTTAATCTTGTGCTAAATTTTTCCTCTTCATGTTTCGTTCGTCTAAAATTCTCACTTATCAAAATCGTAGAATAATGTCTGCTCATTTTATTAGACCTATAATGTCCGGTCAGAAATGCTTTTAAAAATGCTCTCAAAATACAAGAAACTAAATAATTGTTTGAAGCTGTATAAGACACTGCAAAACAAGTTCTAGAAAACAAGTACAGAAATGATCAAATTATTGTCACAAAGAAAGAACGTGACTGGGAGATTGGTAGACGTACATGAATCCTGTAATTAGGGTCTCATTAACAATTTCGTTCTTTACAGGTGCTGATAGTCTCTGCGGAAGGCTGACTGAAAAGATAAATTCTAATCACAATCACAAATTGGTATTGGCACATATGCCTTTATTGATGGTTTGCTTAGAGGGTTTGGGAAAGTTAGCGCAAAAGTTTCCGAACATAGCGGTAACTTCGATTTACTGTTTACGCGACTTTTTAGTCACTCCGTCCCCAATTCTCTTCAAACTTCACCGTCAACATAACGACAAACATGGAAAAGATCATCAATTCAAAGTAACAAGTGCGTTTATAACACTTGTTTTTTTTCTGAACGACGACAAGGTTTGATTAAATTATTCACAGAGGTTCTTATTTTTCATTTTTTTTTTTTCGCACAGTTCAGGGAAAGGAAATGAAAACTGTCGATACAAAGCAAACAACTTCTCAGACACAAAGCGCTTTCGAAAAACTAAGAGACGCTGCCATCGAAAATTTGTGCATAGCTTTGGAAGCTGCTCATTCAGTGGATCCTTACTGTGTACCTGCTTTGGTCGCGAGCGTATCCAACAGGCTTTTCACCGCAGAAAAAAGCGATAGGTATAACAATCTGTTATTCTTGGGTCAACTATACACGTTTCTGATCTCAAATTTTTTAATATCCGATTTCACCCTCCATATGTATTCAATAACCACTCTCACGAAATAAGAGAAAGTCAAGCCCTGATATTAATGTTCATAGGCTGCTGGAGAACTTTTAAAATATCGCGCGACTATTGCCAAAAGGTCATAGTTTTTTTTCTTCTTTTTGTATTCGGCATAAAAAATCGAAATACGTTCAGAAACATTGAAATTCAATAATTGATAAATTGAGGGCAGATACGACCTGTTGACTCTAATTTTTGTGAATTTTCAAAGAGTTAAAGTCTAGGTCTGATTGCCGAAAGGTCGTATCTGTATTTTTCATTTGCAAATACCACCTTTCGACTTTAAGAAATGTAAATTTCACAAAAGTTTCAGCCAGAAGGTTGTATCCTCAAACACTTACGACCTTTTCCTTTTACGTTTTAAATTTTGATTTATGTGTCCGCTTTCATCAATTTTTCGAGAGTCGTGTTTAGAAAAATGTTTCAAATCGATTCTATAAAATACAAAACTATAAAATTCTGAGGTAATAACGAAAATCAAGAATTTGAGGTCAAAAAAATGCCACCTTACAATACATAAGTTCGTCTTATTCCACCATTTTTGAACGATTGTTTCTTTCTCTAGCGAAACTTCTCTGATTTCGACAAACATAGTCATCATGTTGGGCCACGTAGCAGTTGCGCTGAAAGATACTCCAAAAACTACGGATACAATACTGCAATTTTTTCAACAAAGATTTTGTCGGGTCCCAAGTGCTCTGGACATTCTGATAGTCGATCAGTTGGGGTGTATGATAATCTCTAAATGCGAGTTACAAGTTTATGAAGAAATAATGAGAATGTTTACCACAATCACTGTAGAATCTGGTAGCGCGGCTTACACTACAAATGACGAACGAAAACAGTATCGGCACGTATCTGGCGCTGTGATAAACGCGCTGGCTAATATCGCTGCCAATCTCAAAGGAGAGTCAGAACTGAATGATTTGCTGGTCAGACTTCTAGAACTATTTGTACAGCTCGGTTTGGAAGGAAAAAGAGCTAGCGACAAAGCACCCAATCCACAAAAAGCTTCTAGCAGCGCTGGGAATCTGGGTGTATTAATTCCTGTAATTGCGGTACTAATGAGGAGATTACCGCCGATAAAACTCCCAAAACCCAGACTGTTGAAGCTGTTCAAAGACTTCTGGTTGTATTGCGTTGTCATGGGATTCACGGCGGCAGACTCTGGACTTTGGCCGTCGGAATGGTACGAGGGAGTGAAAGAGATCGGAGTAAAATCCCCTTACCTAATTTCTCAGACCTCGACCCGGTTGGAAATGCGCGAATTGCAATACACGTCTGCAGTCAGAAACGATAGCGTGTCTCTTAACGAATTGCAGGAATTAAAGTCCCAGATACTTAAGATGTTGAACAGATCGAGTGACATTGCAACATACGTTAATAAACTACAATTCGCGCAGTGTACTTATCTGCTCTCTGTCTATTGGCTAGAAACTTTGAGAGTGACTTACAGTCCCGAGCCGAGCTTGCAGCCGATGTTAGAATATCTAAGCGACACTGCTCTACTGAAGGACAAGAGTGGAATGTGGCAGTGCATCTGCTGCGTCAGCGATTCGGTGTTTTTGAAATTCAAAGAAGTTATGCAACACAAACCGAAGGATTCCCACAGGGAAAAGGAACTGGAAAGTCACGCCCAATTCCTACTGGTCAACTTCAATCATATTCATAAACAAATCAGAAGAGTTGCTGACAAATATCTCAGCGCTCTTGTCGACGCCTTTCCACATCTGTTATGGAATTGCCGAGTTCTTTGGAGCATGCTGGATATACTACAAGTTCTTTCTTTCTCGTTACAATTGGATCCAAATGAAGAAACACCTACTCTTAGAATACCCAGCACACCGTACAGCATTCAATTGATGGACACGCTCGAAGCTAGAGAAGTAAGCATTTCTGATTACACTGCAACCTCCCACATCCCGTGACTAACATCAAAAGGTCGTATTTTACTTTTTCTTCTTGTATTCACGCATAAAACATAAAAATACGTTCAGAAACATTGAAATTCAATAATTGATGAATTTAAAGCAGATGCGGCCCTTTGACTTCAATTCTTGTCCATTTTTCAAGAGTCAAAGTCAAAAGGTCGTATGTGTTGGCAGATTAAAAAATTATACGACCTTTTGGCATTAAAAATCGCTTTTTTGTCAGTCACAATCTTATGGCTAATTCACCCGATATTTTCTACTACAGTACAGAAGGTTTTACTGTGTCTAAGACATCATCGTCGAATACCAATTAATGAATGAACACTTATTCCAGAGTATTGTGAAGGATTTTGCTGCCAGATGCAAAGGCATTGTTCAAGAAGCTATGAAATGGGCGCCTCACGCGACCAGGTCACACTTACAAGAGTACATTAACCAAATACCATCATCCGGCATGTGGCATCACGCTGGACTAGCATTGGCGACTGATTCAGTATTAGAATTCACCGACCTTACCGTTCAACCAGCTCCGATAAACGTGAGTTTACTCGTCTCGTTCTGTCCCTCGTTTTCACCGTCCGAATTCTCCGATCAATGAACTCTATCTTTAATTTGCAGACAAATTCGTTGGACAAAAGACCGCGGTGTGTTAAAGGCAACAGTTCCAAGCTGGTATCTATGATGTCAATGCGCTCTCGATACGCCGGCGAAGTGTCAGGCATGCTGGCACTGGACTCAGATGACTCCCCAACGTCCGAATTAACTACCTTTAACGCAGCACAAAAT
Source organism: Rhogogaster chlorosoma (assembly GCA_944452935.1). Classification (NCBI taxonomy): domain Eukaryota; kingdom Metazoa; phylum Arthropoda; class Insecta; order Hymenoptera; family Tenthredinidae; genus Rhogogaster; species Rhogogaster chlorosoma. The sequence continues at coordinate 8,128,281 of OX101802.1, forward strand.
AACAAAGTTATCAGCAAGCTGATATCGTCCGTTTGGAAGGCGTGCAGAAACAGGAGTGACTGTCAGCACAGAGTAGCTCTATGGCGGGCGACGGCTCTGCTGATATGTACGCCTGGAATTCACAGGAAATTATTGCACACGGTAGCCTGTTCGCAAATTGAATTATTCACGGACGACGCTATGAAAACAGCCGTCGAATGTTGGCAATGGATTCTCACGGCGAGACCAGACTTGAAGCTGAGATTTCTCCAGGAAATGTTAGCCGCCTGGCAGTACACCGTGGATAAAAGAATCGGACTCTTTTCTCTAGAACAACCGGAAGTTAGTCCGCTAGCTGTTTACGAGGGTTGTCAGCTGGAGCCAAACTCGCCTTATGTGAAGCCTCACGATATTTGGGTAACGTTTATCGCGGAATTGATTGAAACCGGAAAGTATTGCTGCCAGGAAACGGTGGAAATGATCGCGATGCTGTTGCATAGATCTTTACCAATGGCTGTGGGAACCTTGGAGGATCGTTTGAACCGACATGTGGCTGCGGTCGGAGTTCGATTCAAGCTTCTATCTTGCGGTCTGCTGCTTCTCCAGGGTGATATCCTGCCGAAATCATTGAGCAAGAACGTTCTCAGGGAAAGAATATACTGCAATTGTTTAGACTATTTTTGCAGAGCTCCCCAGACCCCGACTCAAAATATATCGCAACTCGGCGAGGACATAGCGACGCTGATCAGATTCTGGCAGATCATGCACAGCGACAAGAAATACTTGACTGCCAACGGAGTCGGGGATTTCGATCTATACGGGCCACACAACAACTTGACATCCAGTCTGCAATCTGATATAAGGGGATCGACGACTAGCAGCGAATTAACTAAGCCTGTAACTGGGTGGATAAATACAGTACCTCTGTCAGCCAGCACGAATACTCTCAGCAAAAGAAGTACTCGGAGCAAAAGAATCGTCAACGCCGATGTGTTCGTTAAGGATTACATAAAGAAGCGTAATCTTATATTGGAACTCATGGCTGTTGAAATAGAGCTCCTATTGGTCTGGAGAAACCCCGGGGCTAGACAGGACTTGGTGATGATAGGTGAGAATCATATCACTGAATGGAGGGCCAAGGCAATGAACGAAAAGACATGGAGGGACTACACGAGGCTGGCTTGGGAGATCAGTCCCACCTTGGCAGTATTCCTACCGGTTAGATTGAAGAATTCCGAGAGTATTGTGAGGGAAGTGTCGCGGCAAGTTAGACTGAATCCAATATCAGTCGCACACATACCCGAAGCCCTTCAATATCTAGTCACGACTGATACGTTACTCAACGACGCTCCCGAAGTGAGTCTATTCGTTGATGTCAAGTTAACGATCTCTTGTACAGTTAAAACCATTGTCTATACTTTTAATCGAGGACAAATCGAGATCGAAATCGTTGATAATCGGGAAGATTTTACCGTACTTTGATCCTTGTTTTAAATTTCACCCCCTTTCAGCTAGTGCATATGTTGACGTGGTCCAGGGTCTCCCCGATTCAAGCTTTGGCTTACTTTTCACGCCAGTTTCCACACCATCCAATATCTGCACAATATGCGGTGAGAGTATTGAGCAGTTACCCCGCAGACGCAGTTCTATTCTATATCCCACAACTCGTGCAGGCTGTCCGGCACGACGCTATGGGCTATGTGATAGAGTTTATTAAAGCTATTGCTAAAAGATCACAGGTATGAAAAGTATATCGCGAATTAATGATGGTCTGTTTGTTTGAGATTAAGTTAAAGGATTTAATCGATCGGTTGTTCTGCTAGGTCGTAGGTCATCAATTGATCTGGAACATGCATACAAACATGTATATGGACGAGGACAAACAAGTCAAAGATCCGGTGCTATTTGACATTCTTGATTCTCTGATAAAAAGTATTCTCAGCTCACTGTCCGGACCTGCTAAACAATTTTACGACAGGGAATTTGACTTCTTTGGTAAAATTACCAGCATTTCTGGTGAGATAAGACCATATCCGAAGGGTCCTGAGAGAAAACAGGCCTGCTTCCAGGCCCTAAGTAAGATAAAGGTGCAAGCTGGGTGCTATTTGCCCTCCAATCCTGAAGCCGTTGTTTTAGACATCGACTATAACAGCGGAACACCTATGCAGAGGTATGTAAGACTGTTATCATTAAGATTCATCATCATTAATTGTTCGGTAAGTATTGGTGTACACTGGATTTCAAGATCTTAGGATTTCAAAAGATTCCATGAGATTTCAAAGATTACACTGGTTCACAAAGTCCAACTGTTTGTGTGCCTTTCAAATAAATGCTATATTTTTATACTAATTTCAGGCCACTGAATTCGAATATAGAAATAAAATTTTTAAATTAGCTCGTAGTTTAAAATTATCGAAAGTATGAAATATGTATGATTTTAAGTAAAATGTCAAAGTACTTGAACTATTTGTATTTAAAAAAAAAAACATTAATTTGATTAGTTTTCGTATCTTTTCGCATGAAATTGGGAATTATGAAGTAATAAGAAAATATTATAAACTTTTTTAGCTAACTAAACTTTTAACTATCACTTTTAAGTTCTACAATTCGATTCAGCGAATTGAAAACTATAGATATATAGTACATTTTTATATAAAAGGCAATTTTGATGTACATAGACCAGTGTTATCAATCTTTTCGAAAGATTTTGGGAGAGGTGTACACAAAATTTGGAGAGCACTTTGCCCCTCGAATACGATCCAGTTTCCAACTCTCTTGAATGAAAATTTCAGTGCTGCGAAAGCTCCATTCCTCGCCCGATTCAAAGTACAAAAATATGGCATTAACGAATTGGAGAATATCGCAATGGCTGTGTCTACTAACTCTAGGCTTGAGAATGGTAAAGATCATCATAGTATGGGTGTAGAAATGTGGCAGGCAGCGATATTCAAAGTAGGCGATGACGTCAGACAAGATATGCTTGCGCTTCAAGTCATCGGCATTTTCAAAAACGTATTCGAACTAGTCGGTCTAGATTTATACCTGTTTCCATACCGAGTCGTCGCTACAGCGCCAGGGGTGAGTAATTCCTCGGGATACACAATACTCACTCATTCAAATTCCAATAAGTTGAAGATCAATAAATGACGAGTTCTTTCACAGTGCGGCGTGATAGAATGTGTCCCACACGCAAAGTCCAGGGATCAGCTCGGCCGACAAACCGATATAACGATGTACGAATATTTTATTACCAAATATGGAGACGAGCAGACGAAAGAGTTTCAAAATGCGAGGAGAAACTTCATCAAGTCAATGGCGGCGTACAGCGTTATAACATATCTGTTGCAAATCAAAGATAGACACAACGGGAACATCATGCTGGACGAAGAGGGCCATATAATTCACATCGACTTTGGATTCATGTTCGAATCATCACCAGGTGGGAATCTGGGATTTGAACCAGACATAAAACTCACAGATGAAATGGTCTATGTTATGGGAGGCAAAATGGAAGCCGCGCCTTTCAGATGGTTTATGGAACTCTGCGTTCAGGCGTACTTAGCAGTGAGGTGGGTGAAGCTATTAGTCCAGTTATAATGTACATTTGAAAACGCTAATGAATCAAGAAGCCTGATTTTTAGATATTGTCTAGGGGCTGAGGGGAGAGGCTTAGAAAAGCTTAACTCGAAATTGTCGACCAAGATTTTCTATGAGCTTTCTCCACTATCTTGAAAAAAGGTGTCAATTTTTTTTTTTTTGCGGTAACTCGGTTTTTCGTCATGATATGAAAATTGCGATTATATACTTTTTTCTTGCTTTTATTTACGCTCTACAATTTAGGTGAGTATGAATTTTTCACCTATCGTCGATCCTTGTTGAGATATCGAACGAGAATATAAAAAATTAAGAGTTGATGATTAGCTACATTTCTGTAACATCGTAACGGAAGAGGTCTTGAATTAAGCCACCTTTCACTCCAAGCTGAACGCAATTGGCATAGGCAGCATCCTAATTGTTGTGATTCGAAAAAGTCTGCTCGTTCATTTGCCCATCATAGGACACCTGTTGCACTTCATGCTCTCACACGGGGTGTTTCCCTCATTATGAATAAAATTCTATAATCGTGCTGCTTCCCAAAAAGAAATCCCCGATGTCGTATATTAACCTATTTCGATTTCTTAATTTTTTATTTTCTCATTCGATATGTAAACAACGATCAATGATAGGTGAAAAATTCATATGACCCAAATTGTAGGGCGTAAAAAAAGTAACAGAAACGTATAATATCACGATTTTCGTATCATCACGGAGAGTTAAGTTAAGAAGAAAAAAATTTACCTTTTTTTTCAAATTGGCGGAGAAAGCTCATAGGCAATTATGGTCAACAATTTTTAGTTACACTTTTCTAAGCCCGCTCCCCCCCTCCAAACAAGATATAAAAATCAACCTTTTCGAGTCATTTGCATTGATTTGCCTCTTTTTTTTGGACATAATATCTAGATTATATCCTGAATGGGATTTTTGAGACTTTCCCCTCTCCGATTTCCGCTCTCTGAATTGTTTAAACTATTCATTTCAGACCATATCAAGAGGCAATTATATCGCTTGTCTCATTGATGTTGGATACAGGATTGCCGTGCTTCAGAGGGCAGACTATCAAGTGGTTGCGTAGTCGATTTAATCCAGCAGCTACAGACCGAGAGGCTGCTGCTTTCATGCTCAATGTTATTCGGAGCAGCTTCCTAAATTTCCGTACCAAAACTTACGACATGATACAATACTACCAGAATCAGATACCGTATTAACTTACCTGCTAACTTGAGCAACAATCTTTCAAAAATGTTATAGAAAACTGACCAGTTTTTAACTAAGGAATAAAACCACCCAAGTTCCTTACTTTTTGAACTCGAGGTAACGGATTATGTCACACTTTTTTCCATTAAAATAGTCCGATTTCCGTCAAGTTTTAGTAAGAACCGAAAGTGGTTTTTTTTTTTTTTTGATGAAAAACCCTCCATGATGGGCTCTACGAATTTTGTCTTTCTCAGGTGTATATTGAATGGCTGTGGGCACACAAATAGTGAATTTTAAGAATCCAATATTTTACTATGACCACTGATATCGAAAGACCTATTTTCTTTGGTTTATTCATTGATTGAATTGAGAAATAAAATTTTGCCCAGGAACAGATGAGACTTGAGTTTGTCGACGTAGTTTCCTGACTTTTATTTATTCTTAGCAGAACGGTCTCCAGCCTTTCAAACTACCAGCCATACAGAATTGAATTTCGAAATATCACCTCAAAATAAAGATATTACGTATTAGTTATTCATTGTTCAAAGGATATTACTATATTATATTGTTGTAACTGTTAAACGAAATGATATTACCATTATTTAAGATGTTAATGAAAAACTGTGTACATTCCATCGATTTATTTAATTATTATTAATATATAGGTATAGGCTAGGTGAAGTACGTTGTGTTATGTATTACGTTGACAAAGATACGTTCATACATGCTAAACTTCATCCTATTTGGGTATATCTGAGTCAGGATTCAGTTATGTAAATTATTCGTTCTTAGTATTATGATTTTAGTATTCATTCACTCATGTGATGTAGGATCATGTACAGAGCTAGATATATTTTTATTTATTTCTTTCTCTATCAAACAGTGCATTTCATTCATTTAGATATTAATTTTGGAAATTCATTATTATTCGACGTTTTATTCGTGTATAATTAATCTTCTTACTATTTATTATAATATTAAAATTATCGTAATTGGTAATTATTATGTAAATAAAATACATACATATATTCGGATATGGGAATAAAAAGAAAGCATATATACTTTACACATTATTTATTAATTATCCTAATGAATGATGAAACCTGTAGCCTGTTCAAATAAAAATCAACATTATTAACAGAATGATGAAAAATAACCCAGATAACAATCGTGCCACGCACGTAACCCTCACGAGTGTGAGAGTCATGCCGTGAGGGTCGAAACGCATGATTTCTGCTAGCACTTGCCTGCGCGAAAGTGAGTGCGGGCGCGATGAGTCTCCATTCACGTTCACACGTGTTTTATCACGCTATGCCGGAAAATTGCGACTCACAGAGTTGGAATACTATGAGGGCGGTGTGTAATCAGTACGTACCAGTATGTACTGTATACTCACAGCGCAATTATATAATATATACAGGGTGAATCCTTTAACTCTGTCAACCCGTCACAGGTATGTTGGGGCTGCTCAGACAAGCATTTTGAGGTAACACACTTATGGTCGGAAACTCCTCCTAACGGCTGTGGAGGGCTTTGAAGATTTATTTTTTTATTTTTTTTCTGGTACCCAGGGGTTGCTCGTAGTGTAATGTATCAGAGGTGATTACTCGTGACCCAACGTTTTATTCAGGCGTGGACGACTTACAAATTTGTTATGTAATATCAACAAAACGATAAGCTTTGAAGAACTTTTATAACAATGAAAAAACTAACAAAAACAATTCTTGTGGTACGGAAATTTCACGTCATTAAACTGATATTTTACAGTAGGTGTTTAAAGTGTTCGCCACCTTGAAGAAGACACTCCGTGGAACGTCTGGTCGGGGTACACCAGATAGCTTTCATTCGGCCCCAAAAATAAAAATCCAAGGGATTCAGATCCGGATTCAGATTTTTGTTAGTTTTTTCATTGTTATAAAAGTTCTTCAAAGTTTATCGTTTTTTTGATATTACATAACAAATTTGTCAGTCATCTACGCCTGAATAAAACGTTGGGCCGCGAGTAATCACCTCTGATTCATTACACTACGAGCAGCCCCTGGGTATCAGAAAAAAAATAAAAAAATAAAAAAATAAATCTTCAAAGCCCTCCACAGCCGTTAGGAGGAGTTTTCGACCATAAGTGTGTTACCTCAAAATGCTTGTCTGAGCAGTCCCAACATACCCGTGACGGGTTGACAGAGTTAAAGGATTCACCCTGTATATTAGGGTGGGTCAAAAAAAATAACTATTTTTTTTTCATTTCGTACTCTGAAAAGTCGGTTGCTAGACACCTCTGAGGAATACTCACCAAATATGAGCTCTTAATTTTGATAGAAAGTTCCTCCGCTTTATGGTTTTCCATTTTTTCCCCAGTGTTAGAAAGCTTCATTATATCATCACGATGTGCTAGGAATATGCGTAGCATGCATGCGGAACTCACGACGTGCGTGCACATGGAGTCGCAATTGATGACGCAATTGCGTGCGTATTTGCATTCACGCTATGAGAATCAAGACGCACGCCATGAGTGCATATACGCATGCACCATGCGGACATTTTGTTATCTGGGAAGCATTGATTCCATTATATGTACATAGCTATATTTACATAATCAATAACAAAAATTCAAATAAAATATACGAATAATTGACAGTATCCAGCTTCTTTTTTTTTTTTTCTTTTTCATTCATTTAATGTGTTTTCTTTATACACTAGAATATTACCATATCACTCTATTCCAACTACTATTTTCAAACTGTTTAATTCCATTCCCAAACTTTTCCAGGGGTAGCTGGCTTGGCTCCGGTCGACGGTTGATCTCTGAAAGTTTATTGACAGTGAAAATTGACAATTTACGAGAATAAAGGGAAATGTAAAAACACCGATTCACTGTGATACAGCTAATTTTATCATCGTGTGCGGGTAAAATATTTGATACAAAAATACCGATGTGTAAATAAAAATAAATGAATAACTTACGACGTGCCGATTTGTTGACTTGTAGAAATAACCGTCGGAGGACCGACCTCCCGCCTACCATCTCGTGTGAAGTAATAAATCTTCGAAGTCTTGTGATAAGGACCTCCAGGAATTTCAGGCGGAGGTTGTGTCCTCGCGGCCAAACAGTCTGCGTAGCGCAAGGCGTTTGTGAAATCACCCTGGATAATAATAAACGTTAATTCGTTAATTCGTTAATTGGAAAAGAAACAAGTCTGGGTACAGTTTCATTACATAAGCCTCGGGTTCGATCCCCAAATATCAGTTTCATCCCTCGATCTTATATGTTATAATGCAGAAAAAGAACTTACCGTACGAAGCAATTTACGCACTAGTTGAATGATTCCACTTTGGGTACGGTGCGCGATCGGGCCAGGCATTGTTTATCTTTAAATTAATACAACTTCTATCATGCAGATCTGTCAAAAACAAATCCTTCGTGCCATAAATGGATGTTAGGTTAGGTTCAATTCAAAGACGTTATCGCCATCTTACGGATTCCCAGCGAACCCCAACCGAATAACTTCATACAACTCGGCTCCCTACTTATCTTCGAAAATCGAACATATTTAGTTTGAAACTTGGAGTACACATGCCACAACACGTGTGAGTTTCTAACCTCACTAATCTATTTAATCGACAACTAGTCTGCAGTTGATAGAATTAATAATAAGAAATCTCAAAGGTAATGATGCATAAATCGAAGGAGATTGTAAGAGACGTGAATAAAACAAAGTTTAAAAAATGGTACGAAGAGTTTCCGAAGTCTACGGATTTCTCAGGACCTGGTAAGACCGAATTAGAGGTTATGGAATTGAAAGACGAAGCTAAGAAATGTTTAGACTCAGATACTGCAGCTTTTAATTTGAAGCAATCCAAAGTAGGAAGGTCGGATTTTTCCTGGATGAAAACGTTATTGTCGAAAGGTACAGTCGGCGACAAGGTAGCCGCCTCTATCATACTCGTTCAGGATAATCCCAAGTACAATTTATCGAGGCTCAGCAATCTTGTATCGATGGTCAAAGTGGCTAAGAAAAAACAATGCACTATGATAATAGATAATTTGCAGGAATTGTTTTCCTCCGATTTGTTACACCCTGAATCAAAACTGTACACTTTTGAGGAACAGAATTTAAAACTTATCGACGATAAATTATTCGTCGATAATCCCGTCAAGAGAAGGCAGCTGCTTGGCCACTGGTACTTTGAGGATCAGCTTAAACTCTGCTATTCTCAATTTGTCGAAGCGTTAAACACCGTCGCCCATGATACGCTGGATGCGAACAAAGAAAAAGCCATAACAAACATGTACAAATTATTGGCGAAGAATTCGGAACAGGAAGATAAACTGCTGGCTAATATTGTCAACAAGATCGGCGACCCGAGCTCAAAAGTAGCATCCAAAGCCGTGTTTTGTTTGGGCCAATTATTGAATGAACATCCGAACATGAAACAAGTCGTTTTGAATGAGATAGAAAAATTGTTGTTCAGAAAAAACGTGACCCAAAAGGCTCAGTACTACGGGATTTGTCTTCTAACGCAATTCGTTCTTGACGACGAAAGCAAAGAAGTAGCCAACAACATGATAGCGGTCTACTTCAGCTTTTTTAAAGCCTGTTTAAAAAAGGGAGAAGTTGACTCAAGAATGATGGGCGCATTGCTGATGGGAGTAAACCGGGCTTATCCATTCTCAGAAATGGATGCTGACAAGCTCAAAGAGCACGTCGATACTATATACAGAGTCATTCACATCGGCTCATTCAACGTCAGTCTCAACGCTCTGAGTCTGCTGCATCAAATAGTTGGCAAAGATGTTAAACAAGCGAATAGATTTTACTCAGCTCTGTACAAGAAGCTCTTGGATCCGGAGATATCGACCACTAGTCATCAGGCCATGTTTCTAAGCCTGATATTCAAGGTCTTAAAGAAAGATACCAGCCCGACACGCATCAAGGCTTTTGTCAAAAGATTGCTCCAAGTCTCACTCTATTTACCAACGAACATGATCTGCGCAGTATTGTACATGATCTCCCAACTATTCAAAGTGAGGAAGAACATCCAAGCGGATATGCTCAAGATATACGAGAGACATTCACATCAAGAGGTAGAAATCGATGATGGTGTAAATAGTCTGAACGAAGGAGAAGTGGGAAGAGAAGAAAAAGAAGAAGAATCTACCATCACTTTGTCCAATGTCAACGTAACACCGATAACTGCAATGGTGGAAACTGTTGAGCAAAAAATTGACGTCAAAGAGGAAGAAGTTAAAGCCTATGATCCATACAACAGGAATCCACTTTATTCTGGATCGAACTTCAGTTACTGTACAGAACTCATGGTGCTGTCCAATCATTTCCATCCTACCGTCACCCTCTTTGCGAACACTATCATCAAAGGTAATTCGGCTAATGCGGAGGAACGAGGTTGATGAATAGAGTTAGGCACGAGTCTTTGATAATAACGAAATATCGTAATTTCAGGAAGGCCGATCATCTACTCGGGAGATCCACTGCAGGATTTTACAATGATTAGATTTTTGGATAGATATGTATTCAAGAATCCGAAGAAATTAGAAGAGCACAAGACACTGACCAGCAGTAAAAATCCTCTTGGAAAACGCGCCTCTTATATGGCTAAAGGGGTCAAAGCGATCCCAGTCAATAGCACAACGTATATAAACGAAGATGAGGATAAAATACCGGCGGATGAATTATTCTTGTATAGATACTTGAAAACTAGGACTCTACTGCCGAAGGAAAAGGACAAAGACGATGACGGGTACGACGATGATTTGGAGAGCGTAAATAGTGAAGAATTCAATACCATGCTCGACGGATTAGGCAAAGACAAAGACTTCGACGATATGGATATTGCCGGGGACCTAAGTGCCTCGAAGAAAAAAAGAAAGAAGGGTGAGAAGCGGGGTGGAAAATTTTATGATGCGTTTAAAAAATTCATGATTCGCAGCTAATAACACATTTTACTTTTCAGATGATGACGAAAGCGAGGATGATATGTCTGACGATAGCGACGTTGACAGAAATAGCGACGATGATATTGCCTCCGATGAAGAGATTGAGGATGAATTGGAAGAGGTCGATGAAGATGATCTAGACGGTGTCGACGACGAGGATCTTAGTGATATGGACTTCAGCGATGACGAGGAGATTGACGATTCAGTATCCAAGAATCAGACGAGTAAAGGCAACAAAAAGAAGAAGCCCAATTACGATCAAAACGTCTTTGCTGCTGCTGAAGAATTCGCCGAATTACTCGACCAGGAAGGTACATCGAAGACTAAACACGGCGGTGCGAACGCTATGAGCAATGCGGACAAAGCGGCAGTGAAACAACTCGACTGGGAAGAGAAGAGGCACAGATGGATCAAGGGGTATAATAAAAGTATAGGGAAGCCGAGGTCTAAGGGTGGTTCCCAGAAGAAGGGAGTCAAGAGATTTAAAAAACGATAACTTGGGGATGAAAGATGTGACCAAAGTTATGATGTATACAGGGTGATTTTTTCATTCGCCCCAGACAAATATCTCAAAAACTAGATGTTATACAAGAAAAAGTTTTGTAAAAAACTCGAAGGGTTCCGAGGGAGAAAGATAATGTTGATAATGTATCTGTTGACTTCTGGATTTCGCTAATTGCGAGATTTCGCAAGCAACTCCGAATTTTAGATAAGGAACACATATTTTGGTTAGCAGCAGTTGAGAGCGAGATCGAAGGCTATTATTCAAATATGCAACAAGAAAAAATGTTCGAAGAAAAAAAATTAAAATTTTGTCAATTTTTTTTCTCTGTCTCTAGGAAAGACTAATTCAAATACAGAAAGAAAAGAAAAAGAAAAAACATTTTTGCAAAAATGATCGGTGTAAAGGCTTAAGTCCGAGATGAGATTGAATCTATTGTCAATGTAATTATGTCGGGCAATGCGGTTAATTATATTTCCGTTATCAAATCACGAATTTCTTCACTAATCTTGTGCATTGTTGCACATTAGAATTTTTATTTTTGCAAAAAAATTTTTTGTTTCTTGCAAAAAATGTTTTTTCTTATTTTTTTTTTGTTTGATTGTTTCGTATTTGAATTAGTCTTTGCTAGAGACAGAAAGAAACAAATTGACGAAATTGCGGTTATTGCGAAAAAATTTTATTGCAAAACATGATATTTTTTCAATTTTTTTTTTTGTGTTGCATATTTGAATTAGTCTTTGATCTCACTATCGACTACTGCTAACCAAACTATGTGTTCCGTATCTAAAATCCAGAGTTGCTTGCGAAATCTCAGAAGTGGCGAGATCCGCAAGTCAACAGATACTAGCGTTATCGTTCTCTCTTAAATTTTTGTACAAAACTTTTTCTTGCATCACTTTAAGTTTTTGAGATATTCACCTGGGACGATTAAAAAAAGACCACCATGTTTCAGTCGTTATTCTGACGAGCATTACTATTTTAACTAATTTGAAACATGTATCATGTAACAAGTGTGATAGAAATATATTATTTTTTAATCACAACAATTCTGTGCTATTTCATTCTCATTAATTAGTTAATTCAATAACTTATGGAGTTTAAATGTTGGGGGAGCGATCGCCGTATCAATAGATTGATCAGAGACATTTCATTCTTTCTATTTCCACCGCTTTTGAGTAAGTCTCAAAAAAGATATGATGTCAGGAGAAGTCGAGTCTGCAAGACCTTGTATAAACTTTAAAAAATAAAAATTGTCTTTGCTACCTTTTGTAAAAAAAACTAACGAGTGAAATGTCAATTTTTTCAGACACCCTTAGTGTACATATATAAATCTTTTGTCAGCTCAAATACAACTTCTTCAATTGACTAACTTACGTTAAATTTATTCACAATTTCAGTAACACGGTTATAGACATTTCAGAATATATTATATACCTATGTTATAAATGGACCTCATCGCTCATGTAAACATACATGTCAAATTGTGAAAATATAAGATGTAACAAGTGTATACAACATTTACGAAAAGTCATTATTGATATATAAATATTAAACTAATAAAATTGAATGAGGAAGATTATTTTCTTACACGGAAGCCAGTAAAAGTGAAAAATTTCTTCGACATTGCTTTTTCCGAGTAATCATTTAATTTTAGCCAAAATCACGCAATAAAGATTTTCGATGATTTTCTACGAATTAAGCTACGATTTGCAATGAGTTGAAAATCTTTCTTTGTTATTGGTGTATTTAAACAAGAGAATATTATCTGTATCAACGAATTAATATTTAGCTGAAAATAAGTAGAATTGGAGAATGGAAAATAATTGTATACACAACGATGTATACCCGACGATTTGGTCAATAATCTAAAAAGCCGTTCGTGGCAAAGGATCGTCTTCATCCATCTGATAATCTAGTATATCTATTTTCAACTCTTGATGCCTCTGTCTATGATTTTTCAGTGATCCTAGCTGCGTGAATGTCTTTTCGCAAATATTACAAGCATACGGTCTCTCCCCGGAATGAATTCGTTCGTGACGAATAATGTGACTCTGATGATGGAAACTCTTGTAGCAAACCCGACACTCGTAAGGACGTTCTTTGGTATGCGTACGAATATGTATCTTGAGATCGAATTTCTTGAAGAATGTCTTAGCGCAGTGCAGACACTTGTGATTACGCTCCTTAAGATGATCCCTCTTCACATGTTCCTGGAAAAAGCAATTTTATATGAAGAATACAAAATCGAGATACGAATGAATTTCAGCTGAATTTCACCGAGTAGGTAGCAGTAAATATTCACGTACATTAACTTGGGACAAAGTTGTATATACTTTTGGACAAATTTCGCAAACAAATTTCTGTTGACCACCAGCTTTATGAGTGGCCATATGTTTGTTGAGAGTCGATTTCCAGGCGAAAAAAGTACCGCATTCTTTGCACTTGAATTTTTGTTTATCCGCAAAATGGGTTCCGATATGTTGTCTGTAGTTTGAACCTTTGGAAAACGATTTCTTGCAAACGTCGCAGTTGTACTTTTTCGCATTGTTCTTAGTTCTTTTTTTACGAATTATATCAAGCCCTGACTTGGTACTTTCGTTAATCGCACAACCGGAGTCTGTTTGCAATTTCTTAGAGCATTTAGCATCGTTCGAAGGCTGGGGGTTGCGCGTTTGATCTGAATCTTTAGTTTCTACTAACTCAAAGTCTTGTGTCTCGTCGAATTCTAAGTCGCCTCTAATAAGCTCAAAAAATTGTGCTCCGTCTTCGTTTTGCACAAGTCTGACCATTGGACCGTCCTCTCTACTGCTTTTTCTAGATTCAATTTTATTTTTCTCACTTTGTCTCAGAGTATTGCTTTGAATAAGTCCCAATAGTTCCTCGCAGCTTTCATTATCTATTAGAGATTGATCGTCTCCCAGACTTTTGTTTCTATCTAACGTTTCCAAATGATCGAAACTAGTTTGCGATACATTTTCTATCGCTTCGTCTGGCGCTAAGTTAAAACTGCTCTGTTCTTGCTCCCCTAGTGTTTCTATTTCAAAGAAATCGATCATATTATTATCCTTGTTATTTTGGGCCAAGTAGAAAATTTTCTCACATTTATTTTTTCCCTTCATTTCGTCCTGCTCGATATTTTCCATTACTGATGTTTCACTCAATTTACTATCCCTAGTATCTCGATCGACATTCTCTGCCTCTTTCCCCATCTTCTGCTCTATCAGCTCTTTAGTTCTATCCGAAAAACTGTTCTTACTTAATTCCAAAACACGTTGACCATTTTCGAATTTTACTAATTTCAACAAAGATTCTATCAAAGGTTCATTCTCCATAGCCCTCAAGTTTTCACTTCCGCTTGACACTCTGTCAAATTCAACATGATTTTCGAATTTTTCTGAACTGTTATTCGGTATCATTAGCTCATAAAATTGCTGCCCATTTTCTGTCTGAACTAATCTCAATGCTGGCGCTTTGTTATCCGACGATCCCAGGGAAGGATTCGTGGTTTCAGTCGAAAGATTATGTTTCCTGTTTGAATTGTCTTCGCTGAAACAATTCCTGCTGTTAGGATTTTTAAATCCTCTGATCGCTCTAACGTGTTTATAATTTTTTTCCCTCAAATTTTTCTCTTTGTTTTCATGTAAAACAGAATTAGACGCTAATCTTTTACTCGTAGTATCCGTTTGACCGATTTTAACAGTCTGGGAGTTCTCAAGCCCGTTATGTAAATTCAAAGTTTTAATTGAAGATGAGTCATCTTTCATATCGACATACTTCTCCGGCGGTATATCGGGCGTGAAATTGCTAACTAAATTCCCATGTTCGTTCAAAAATATCAGACCATCTTTTTCCAACGCATGAATGTATATTATACTCTGTGTATTGTTCTTGGCAGTTAGAGAAGCATCTCTCTTATCGCATATTTCCATATCATTTGTATCTGGCATTTCAATTTCTTTCCAACAATTCTTTATCATCTCAGATACAACCCTTTCCCCGTCACAGTCTCGAGAGCTGATATTTTCAGTTTGTAAAGAATTCTCCGAAGCAAGTTCCATCAAATGTTGATGGAGAAAATGGCTCGCTGTGTCAACTACTTGATCCGTATTCATATTAGCAAGCTGTAAACAGAGAGAAAATTACGGTATCAGAAAACAGGCAATTATTCAAATCATGTTGAGTATAAAATAAAGTAAGTTGCTTGTTTTTTTAACTGAACATTTATGTTTACTTATACCTGTCCGGTAGTAACGTAAACAATAGTTTCTTTGGTCTGTTTATCCTCCGCCAGTTTATTAGAGCTGATAATTTCAGCGTTAGATAATTTGGCATCAAGTTCGTGATCAATTAAATCTTTCAATCCGTTTATTTTCGAGTTCTCTATACGTGTATAAATTTCATTTGAATTAGACCTAAGCTCTTTAGAATCTTCATTCATTCCTCGAAGTTGTTTGAGAACATTTTCATTTTCTCCAGACAAATTCGATCTGCTTTTATTCCTCATTATTGTTACGATAGATTCTTCATCGGCTACTTTTCGGGTTTTGACTGCGTTCGAAATAGCCATCTTCTGCCTTCTGCATCTATGTTCTTTAATCTCATCCGGTTTGTGAAATTCCTAGAACATTTTGCATCAATATTTAAATTGAGAGGGATTTGTGTTAATATATTCCCTGCTCCGATGCAAAGTTCTTTCCTCACCCGATTGCAACTTCTGCATTCCAATGACTTTAAATTCTGATGAGTTTCTTCGTGAAGTCGGAGAATTTCGACGAATTGAAAACTCTCTCCGCAAATTTTACAGTAATGCTTACGTTTCATGATTCTGCCAATATCATCGGGATTAGACTTCTCTGTAAACTATAAATGGCGAATGAAGAATTATCATCAAAACTTATAGACTATTCAAGTCTTTGAAAACTTTTCCATGGTCAACTTACGCCGTGTAATTTCTTCATGTGTTCTCTAAGGCCATTATCAGATTTATATTTTTTATCACAGAAACAGCAGTTCATTATTTCATCTCCTCTTTTGTGAATGGCTTTGTGTCTAGCCAACGTATTTATCTGTGCAAATCTCTTACCGCATACACTGCATGGGTAAGGTTTTACTCCTGCGATCCATTCGGTGTGATTAGTAATTATTGATCAATAATTAACAGGATATTGCTTGATTGTTAATCAAAAGTTCAAAATTCATTAGCTGAGATGAGTTATAAAAGAGTTTTACTTTCGAAAGAAAACGTTGAAAAGCTCATTCATGGTATCCAGCACAATTAGACTGTCAGAATTCAGGACTTTTCCAGGTTTTCATCAGGAGTAAAAGATCGCATTTCAAGAATAGTTTGATCAAAAGATTTTTCAGTGTACAAAAAAGAGTCAACAAAACTTAGTTTCCTGAAAACTGTTGTATTACTTTATTTTCAATTGCTTTTAGAGTCAATAGTTAATATCATGAATTGATTTGGTGAAAATCCCCAGAACATGAGTAAAATTTTAGGATATTTCCAGGACTTTCAGGACTTTCAAGATCGCTAGACACCATGTGATTGAGTTAGGTCCTTTTTCCAAATCAAATTGGAAATTGTAATTTTTGATTAAACGAATGGCAAAAATAGGTCAGAAAAAGTTTGACCAAGTATAACATATTTGACAAAGTAATTAGGAAACTTGAGAAATAGGTAGAAATTAATTTAAAATAAAATGAATGGTAGAAATTTCGACGATTCAGATCAGTTTTTAGAGAACACATAATCGTCAAAGTGAAACTATGCAATATATAGTCTTATGCATTATTACCTGAGTGTGTTCTACTGTGTCTGATCAAATTAGATACATGATTAAATTTTCTTCCGCAAACGTTGCACATGCATCTATTAGTGCCCAAGTGAATGTTCAAGTGAGTTTTTAGATCTGTTGGTCTAAAAAATCCTTTACCACATATCTGACAGACTTGAGACCTTTCTTGATCATGTACGCTTCTACTATGGTTATCGAACTGTGAAATTCTGTCGAACACCAAACCACATAGGTAACATTCAAACGGTCTGACTACGAGAGGACTGACCGAAGTTTTGTTTTCTATTTTTTGGGTGCCCGAACGGAAGTCAGATTTAATAACTTTTCCTGGATCATCTGGTTGATTTAATTCAGATCCTATGACATCCATTCTTTTCTTGAAAGAGCTATTATAATCGAAGACAGTCTTTTCACTGTTTGCAATCATTTTCGTTTTCGATTTTGATTTTGATTTTTTCTATTTATTTATTTTTAACTCTGTATATCGTATTATGTTTCTATACGACGCAAGTTATGACGATAGTGTAATTGTTCGTCAATAAAAAGGTGCCAGTGAATATTTTTCAAACTCTTTAATAGTTAGGAAATAAAGATACAAGAACAAGTTGGAATTTAACAAGTGTAAAGATAACCTAGACTGCATACTGTGTATACGTATATTATTGTTTATCCGATGTTCTGTCAATATTAAATGACGTCCGTCGAAGTTCAGAAATTCTTTACTTTTGAATTCAATTCTTCGAGCTAAGAACAGCGGAAAGATTCCGTTTAATTGTCGGTAATAAATGAGACGATAATAATTGATACAGTTATATCAAAATCAATTTGACGTTTTAGCAAACTGTCATGGCGGCCGATAGTCAATACTCCAACGCGATTCCTGCGCTTGAATTGTTTGTTTTTATTGCGCCATGGTATTGTGACTAACTTTAGAATTGCAATAGCGGAAAAACCTCGCTGGCAATATAAAGAACTTTGATTTATCTACGTAATAGAGAAGGTAGTAGACTGTAAAACGCATCTTATTTCTTTAAATTCGAATGTATCCGTGAAGTGACGTCATGAACTGTGCGGCCATTTTCTTGGCTAAAATTAGAAATTCCTAACCTCAAACTAGACGAAGTAGATCGATTGTTTACTTTCTGGATAAACGAAGAAATTCCGGCAAGATTAAGAAGAAAAAGGTGAGATCTCTTTATCGTGGCAATGAGAAATTATCTATTGCACCTTCCAAGAGATTTCTGGTCAGTTTTAGAAATTTTCTAACATTCACCGCGAGTATCCATTGTTTATTATCTCAAAGTTGAAACTTCTTTATTGTCTACTGATAGATTCGATCATTGAATTACAATAGTTGACTAGACGTAAATTCCTAACTTTAAAACGATCTATAAATTTTCGACGAGTCGCTCCTCGACGATTCCAATTTATGTTGATAAATGTATCACTAGAATCCGCGTACTGAAGGGATAGATGGAATAAGTACATCAATCAAGAATGGTATTACAAGCAAAAACGCGAAAAACTTGGAATAGCTAAAATCACATGCCTTCCATCAATGCTAAGCTTATTGGAAAGGTCAAAGATTTAAGCTAATCTCAGAAAAAGGGGCAAAAAAAGAGCCTCAATCTACCGAGACTTTCATTCTATCCATTCTCAGAATTATATTCGACTCATTGGTCCGTGAAAAAGTAGTGAATACTAATGTATATTTTTGTAGCTTTTTATCAAAATTTAATCTCATTTCCCCTTGATCAGGAGATAAAGAAATGTAAAAATGTTGATTTTTCTAGGTGCTGATTTCCGCCTAAGTAAAGAAGATCATATTTTTCGCCGAACTACAGGAGAAACTTTTGTATAATTTGAAAAGAAGAACAAAAAGCTAACAGCCAAAATGCCGGAAACTTTGGAGGAAGATATGTCTCTCTCTGTGAGATTGACAAACGATGATTTTCGCCGTCTCTTGATGACTCCGAGAGCCTCGGTGCCTTCGTCAACACCGGCATCGGTTCCGGGAACTATGCGGGATACGGCGGCAAAGACTGCTCAAACTCCTGTGATAGCGGGAGGAAGTAGAGCGGAGTTGAGAAGAAAGAAGAAAAGTTTTTACGCCAAATTGAAGAAGCAGGAAGAAGACAAGATGGCAGAATTAGCAGAAAAGTACAGAGACAGAGCGAGGGAAAGACGCGACGGAACTAACGCCGATTACCAATCCGAAGATCCCATGAATACTGCCAGTGCATACAGAGCCGTTGCCCCAGATGTTAAGTCCGGAATGGACGCTGCCGAACGAAGAAGACAAATGATACAACAGTCAAAGTTCTTGGGAGGAGACATGGAACATACTCATTTGGTGAAAGGGTTGGATTACGCGCTGCTTCAGAAGGTGAGGAGCGAGATAGAGGCGAAGGAACAAGAGCAGGAAATAGAAATGGAGAAATTAGTGAAGCCCAAGAAGGAGAAAGAGAAGGACAAGAAGGAGGTGGAGAGGAAAGAAGAGGAAATGCAATTCAAGACTAAGATTGGTCGCAATATACACAAAACTTTGACCATTATGAGGTCAAAACACGTTGAGAGAAACGAGCTCTACTGCCCGGGTCGTATGGCCTATGTAATCGAGCTTGATGACGAAAACGCAGATGCAGATATACCCACTACGCTGATTAGGAGCAAGGCTGATGTTCCGACGATCGACACTACCCCGACGTTGACTACAAACGATATTGTGATAAATAAACTGGCTCAGATACTGTCTTATCTTAGACAAGGCAGCAGACATAATAAGAAAGGTAAGAAGAATAAGGAGGGAAGATCCAGACTCGAGGAACTAAACGAAATGGACATACCGCCGAGACCTCAGGACGACAGCATTTACGGAGATATTGGAGACTACGTTCCATCTACTAGCAAGAAAGAAGCTGTTAATTCAAAGGACAAGAAGAAGGGATCATATTTTGATAAACCTGCGGAAACTTTGGCAGATGATAAGGCAAATGCTCCACAGCTACCACCCGCTGTTGTACAAAGCGTGGATAGTGCCCCGAAGAAAGGAATGCTGCTGAATAAACTCGCCGCCGAACCTGAAGGATATGCTGAATGCTATCCAGGGCTGGATGAGATGCAGGATGCTATTGATGACTCTGACGATGAGGTGGATTACACTAAAATGGATTTGGGTAATAAAAAAGGACCGATTGGAAGATGGGATTTTGATACACCTGAAGAGTACAGCGAGTATATGAACAACAAGGAGGCTTTACCTAAGGCTGCCTTTCAGTATGGTGTGAAAATGGCTGATGGAAGAAGGACGAGAAAGTACAATAAGGAAAAGAATGAGAAGGCAGAATTGGACAGAGAATGGCAAAAGATTCAAAATATTATGAATAAGAGAAAACCAAATGGGGGCTCGGACGGAGCTCCGGAGTTCAAAGTCCCTAGGTATTAAGTTTGAAAGAAATAGATTAGTCTGATTCAGAGTTTCGATGATAAATTAGGTGGCTCTATTCATTAGTCTGCCACTTAACACAACTTTTTCTTCATTCGCTTCCTAATTGGGTTCCAAATAAATAAAAAAAAAAGTAAATTATGAGCATTCTGGTTTCGAATTCTTTTTTCAAATCCTAGAGACATTAAAAAAATCTGTAAATCATCAGAATCTACACTATATGAGTTGCAAACATGGGATGATGATTTTGATATGATGATTTTCAGAGTTTTTTAATGTCTTTGGGATTTGAAAAAATAAAATTCTAAACCAGAATACACCGAAATCCCATCCAAAGTTCATTTGGAATAGAGGGCTCCGGTTATGCTCATAATTTTTTTCTATTCATTTGGGACCAAATGAGGGGTTGAATGAAACAAAAGTTGTCTTAAGGGGTAGTCTACTATTCATTGACGAATAAATACCGTTTATATTGGTTTTAATCGTGTCTTTTTGATCGAAAGACAAGACAAGAGATCTTGTATCTAGTTGATTTAGGATTTGCGGGTACGTACAGTAGGAAGAGACTAAGAAACTGAGAACCATTTTCAGCAGCTTTCACTAGATTAATTAGTGGAAGAATTCAGAATTTATTGAACTCATTTCATATGTAAATTTTTTTCTCAACTCCATGCTGTATTAATAAATGAAAAACAATTCTGAAATTGTGAAGTTATAAAACAGATATCTATGAATGTTGAATTATCGCATCATTACATCATCACGAATATCTAATTATCGGGAACAACTAATAATCTTCAAAAATAAATGAAAATAAGTACTACAGATTTGAATATTTGCTAGCTAGTTTTTCACAATCCCTATAGTTAGTGATGCACTGAAAGATACTGAGAACATTTGGTTTATTCGAGCTAGCTACACCTTCTACACTTTTACTAGATTTTACACTTTTCACTAGAAATTTACACCTCCTATTGGGCGAGTGTAAAAAGTGTAAGAAAAGTGTAGAAAGTGTAGCTAGTTCGAACAAACCAATGAGTAAATCCGATAGGGAGGGGGGCAAAATGGGGTACTTAAGAAAGTATTCAGTTTTGGGGGGTTTAAATATGCTGAATTTTCATTTTTTTAATTAATTTTACTCAATGAAAATAAAACGAATTTTCAGTTGCCGTTAAATTAAATCTAAAATTTGTTTATATCAGATTTATCTTGTAAAATTAACTATTACTGGATAAAATAAGTACATTCTGTACTTGAGTGACTCGTGACAAAAAAAGAAGAAAACAAAGTAAAAAAAGTATATATATATTTTCGGAAAAAAAAATATAGGTATATATGAAATTTATTTTATTAAATAAATGAACGTAAAATGATGTTAGAAACTATTTTTGACCATTTGAGAGACACTTGAAGAAAAAAAATTTTTTTAGTAACATTTTTTGGGTACCCCATTTTACCCTCCTACCTCGTTTTGCCCCCCCCCCCCCCCCCCCCCCCCCCCTTATGTATGTGTGGCAATGAGGTACATATCTATAAGTGGAAAAAGTTTTTGGTAAACATGGCTTGAAATATCCTTAAAATAGAGATCTATATGAAAGTATAGAAGGAAGAACGAGCTAATCAATCTTTGAGGTATTTTCTACTCTATGTGCCATCTTAAATATAATTTTAGGTTCTTCCAATGGTATGAGTTATTATCAAATTGCATGTTTGAATTAGGTATTGCAAAACCTCGTTTGAAACTGGAGAATGTAACTAGAAATTAGATAATAACTTTGTGTAATTAGTGAAATAAAATATCATGGGTTTATCCGGAATGATAATCGCCTGACTGGTTATAAGTATTTACAACAAAGACTTTCGAATCACACGACGTTTGTTGTAGTAGCGGGCAGCCCATCAGCGGAGAAATTTCTTCCGTAAATAGCAAAAGTCAACAAGTTTTTTATCTTTGATGTTAAATTGTAGGTGACATTCCTTACGGAAGTACCGAAAAAATCAATCCTCTCGAACGTGAAGTCGCTGGCGTTCAGAGAAAGAATGTCCGTAGTCAAAGAATTTGGTATCTGCATTGTAGAGGAGCTAGTGGAAAAGTTTCCGGAGATGAGAATGTTGTTGAAGACAGTTGGCTGCGCGATGGTATCAGTTGTGGCAAACCTGAGTCCGCAGCTAGCCAAGGTATCATTAGTGCAAGAAATAACACTGCAGATCTGGGTCCCACCAGTGGCCCCGCCGTAAAATGGTCTCACACCGTTAAACACAGCGATTCGATATCTGTAGTAACTGACATTTGGATTGACACTTTCTTCACTGAACGTTCTGTTGACGTAAAACGAACAGCAAAGTTGTCGGTTGCAGAGTTCACGGGAAGTTGTCTTTGTACCGTTCCTCAGTTTCAGGCGCCTTGTGGTATAGGGCGTCAGGTTGTTCTTGAACAAAGCTTCCTCATTGACACTCGGAAAATCGATCCGAGTTGTGATTTCAGTATCACTGAATTCGTAAACCAAAGGAAATGTCGTCCGCGGGATGTGGCTTCGTACTCCGTTAATCAATTTCGGTATTCTTGCTACCAGAAGAGCATTTTTGGCGCTCTCTGACCAAAGAGTGACCAAGTTTCCACCAGTTCCTATGTATATTCCACTACCCCCGCTTCCAGTAGATGGCGCACTGTAGCCCGACGACAACAGGTTTACATTGTTTGCGTAAGACCAAGCCGATTGTGTTTGAAGGGCAGTCAGATAAGGCAGCTCAGAGAACCAGCGTAACGGATGAAGAATATCGGTAGCATTGTATTCGTTGATTAGAGTTAGAGCCGGAGTGTTGAAGTAGATATCAAAACAGACTATATGGCCAAACGTGACGTTGAAATCGGTCGTGAATGTAACGATGTCCGGAGTAGAAGTTATGTTGAAACCAGCTTCGCCGAAAAGATTGAATTTTCTATACTTTGATATGATGCCGCCAGTTCGATTGAACACAACGTTGGTGTTGTAGAAGAAGTAACCGTCGCTGGGACAAGGACGAGACGTTGTTCCTGTTTTTGTGCAGTCTTCCATTTCATTCAAGTTTACGACTACGTAGGTGGAATATTTGTTGGCTGCGCATGATATCAACCGTAGGGCCTGAAGAAATCACTCAAAATTTAGTAATATAGAATAGAATAAAAGATTTATTGTGACACCACAAATGTGTAGACTAGGCCCTTATTTTAGCCCTTATTTTGGTCATTTCAGAATTTCAATAAAATTTCAAACTAAAACTCTTTCCAATAAACAAAACAAAAGATACCCTGCCAAGTTGCAGGCCTAAGTATTAATATTACCCCCCCGACGACGAAAGTTTTAAATGGAAAAATACATGTATTTTTTTAAACCAAACTTTAAATTTTTATAACTCCGATAATTGTCGATGAAAAAATCTGAAATTCAGTATGGTTATTTGTACTTATATGGTATACAAAATGGTGCATTCAAGCAATTTTTTGATAGCTATTTTTTTACTTGTTAATGCTATAAAAATAAAAATTTCATCACATTAAAGAGTAAGAAAATAATTATATGAAAATTGTTTGAATGGGCCATTTTGTACAAGTACCATATTTCAGATTTTTTGGTCCATAATCATCGGAGTTATAAAAATTCAAAGTTAGTTCAAAAAACACATGTATCTTTCCATTTAAAACTTTCATCGCCGGGGGGGGGGGGGGGGGGGGGGATATTAATATTTAGGGCTGAAACGTGGCAAGGTATTTTTTTTTTTGTTTATTTGGGAAGGTTTTAGGGGGTGGCACTATTGAAATTCCGAAATGATCAAAATGAGGGCCACCCTAATGTAGACTTATAAGGAAAGTGCCAGACCTCCTGGTAATGGATCTGCCCAAATTTGTAGAGGTGATGCATTAGGTAAAAACATGGAGCCTATATGATGTATAATTCAATCTGATGGACCGTTTATTATTCCATTCATAATTTATCATATTAAGAGATGAAACATAGTGAGATAATGTCCGAAATATTCATTTTGATTGTTGTCTGATGAAGTTTTAATAACAGGGTCTTATAAAGCCAAGTCTGAACGGGATATTCTGTAGCAATAGAGAAGTAGGTACCAACAAATTGCTCGATAATATGATAAATTGTGGATGGAAAGATAAAAGGCCCAGTAAATTGAATTACACATTATCGGTTAGGTATTTTGACACAGGGAAACACCTCTAGAAGTTTAACCAGACCCGGAAGTCTGATACTCTCCTTATCACTATTCCAATTAACTCGATTATCATTACTGGATGTCGTATAAATTTTGTGTTACGAACCTCTATCACTACCGTCGATGCATTACGACAGGGTGTATCTGTGCCTGCGTCGGGTATGACGGAACTGAATGAAGGATATAAAGTTCTATTTGTATCGGAAAAAGTGAGACCTTCAGTCAGAGAGCTCTCTGGGAATACGACAATGTCTGCATTCTGGAAAACAAGGGGGAGAATTGATTACAATAAGTGATATGCTGTGCATAAATATGTCTATGTGGAACTTGGATTTGTTAATATTGGGAAGATTGTTCAACTCATTTAATAGTTGTTCAAAATGCACATAGAAATAATGTGAACTCAAATAATGTTGAAATTGTGGCCGTCATCACTGAAGTACGCTTAATCAAGATATAAATATGTATGGGGTATTCCGGCTCGGCCCGACCCAGCCGTGAACCTTACTGACCAAGATATTTTTCATTTATTTATATTGTAACGCTGGATGAGCTTTCTTTTGTGATTTCATTTCGAATTTTCTAGACAGGCACGTCGACGTGTGAATTTGTAAATTAATCATTTTTTTAGAATCTGCTTTTTACGAAAAAACTGGCGCATCTCTTAAGCGAATATCTTGAAATTTTCACGTTTCAGTTACGAATTGAATGAAATTTTTAAAAAATAAATAAATAGGTCCAAACAAGCGTTTCACAGATTTTTTGCTTTCTAATTGTAAGCAGATTTTTGGGCTCTTATAATTATTGAAAAATTTCAGAAACAAGTTTTTTTCGAAGTCTGCCTCAAATCACGTAGATTCCATCATACCTACAATAATTTTTGTTGAAAGTATTTATTTCAGAGATGTAGTTGTTTTTTAAAAAAAAAGAAGAGTCTGAAAACTTCTAATTTCAAAAATCCACACATCGGGAAAAAATTGGTTATAAAATTGGAGCTCATCGAACAGTAAAACACGAAACAAACGAAAAAAAATTATCGCGATCGACGAGGTTCACATCTCGGTCGAGTTCGGCTGGGTCTTCCGATATAAATTAGAAAAATACACACGTAATTCGCAGCAGTTTTAATAATGGTGACGTAATTGTGAGCATTAGCGACTGCGATTGTTGTTCCGTTGGTTCCATTTGTCACTGGGTAGTACTCGGCCACGGCACCTATGTAGGAGATTGCATCTGCAGCTGATACCTGCACAGATTTTACGTACGCATATTAATTAGCTATCAATCAATAATCAAACCATCACTTCACTTGTTACTCATTTTCCAAAATAGATGCTACATTTTTAAATAGTTTCTCCAACATTGTTTTATAATTTTTTGAATATACGTTAAATCTGACGTCCTCGCGCATGCGCGTACAATTGTGTTGCGCAGTGATACGTACCTCAAATATAAGTTGGGCTAAAGCCGTTAGTCTGAAGACGGTAATCAGTAGTTGAGAGACTCGCATGATCGCTGACCTAGAATTAAAACTTGACCTTTTTTGTTCCTTTTTATTGACTAGTTCATATACTAATCGCGGCAAGGACGCATAATTGCATATTACTATTCAATCAACGTCTGCATATTTGAAGATAGGAACTTCGGATGCGTCTAAATCACATGTGTGTAGAATATCAATCAGTAATGGGTAGTTTTAGATGGAGCCGGTATACGTATTTCAATTTTTTAATTTTACTGCACCAACCTTCAGACGTTCGAAGTTATAAAAAACGCGTGTAAGATCCGCAACTTCTTGTGTACTGGCAGTTCGGTAAACTCGCACTTAATCTTTGCCTTTCCAGACACTCAGTATGAGTCGAAACAGCGTATATATATGCGACATTGAGTCACACCTATAGTGATACATGTATACAGAATATCCATGTCACCGGGAATCACCGTGGACCTACGCCTTACTTATTGCAAACAATCGTGTTCTACGTAGAATTTTTCTCTTTCGTAATGTCATATTCAAAGTAGCGGAATAAATCGTATTATGAAGCTTTGGAATCGTTAATGTCGAAGCAAAACCAACTTTACTGTTTTATGCTTGATTATTTACAATTTATTCTCCAAAAAATATCGTTGTCAAAAATCTCAACCTCGAGATTTTGTTTGTGCAATTGTATCTTTCTACAATTTGAAAACTTTCCATCGCAGGTTTTACAAAAAATAGTATGTGCAACGAGTGCGGGTTGGCGATTCCTGACGAGTGTGAATACAGCACTCGCCTTCGGCTCGTGTTGCAACTTTCACACTCGTCAGGAATCACCAACTTTCCGCGTTCATTGAATAATCTACTATTGTATTATAGGCGTGAAACTCCATTTTACGCCTTAGATGCAAAATAGCTATTTTCGTATCAAAACAATGCGAACCTGGTGCGAACAATATTTTTCGTCATAAGTAGTAGGTAGAAAGTAGGTACGCTTGAATGTGCACTATTTGCGGACTAAAGTTGAACTTAACGCTGTGTGGCGTGAAATTGAAAGCTTTTGCTTTTACGCCCAAGGGCGTTAAATTCAACTTTACGCCCAGAAATGGTGCACATTCGAGCGTACTTTACGCCTACTATGATGAAAAATACTATTGCAATTTGCCAAAAATAATTCCCAGGTTTTATGTATCGGTGCTAATTTGTCCACGAATCTCCGTTTGGTACGAGTAGATTTGTCATCAAATCGAGTCATCATGAAAGGGTATAAATGAATGATGATTGGCGACAAGTATTAAATAGATAAAAGTGGATATTTATTAGAATATTTGTTAGTATAAGGTTCTCGTGGAGCGTCTTTAGTTATATCGTCGTTCATCTTTTGTATTCGGTCGTCGTTTGGATACTTCTCGTCTTACATCTTTCGTCTTTAACTTTACATCTGTCGTTCTTAAACTGTCCATCTTTACGAATATGCAACCGCCAACTGCAGCCCTTGCATCCCTCTTCAGTCACATATTAATCATATCTTTCTCTTATACTCTTTTGCCATGGTTCGTGGGCCACACGTGTTCTTATAAGTTTCAAGGGTTGTTTCGCAGGTCATGTCTGGTCACTGTCGCCTTATTCTAGTCATCGTAAATCTAAAACCTGAAGTGCTAGAGTCTTTATCTTAGAAATAAACTTACATCCAGCCTAAACTATTCCCGATACTACAGTCACTCATCATGAATATAATTGCCATGATTAGATAACAGTTACGTTTAATGTAGTGGATTTTCATGCAGTACACATTGGGATTAGGGCTGAACAATTTTTTATTTCCCCCAGCTGGATCGGCTGGCTTGTAGACCACTGTGAGTCGTCTGCAAACAAATCTTATCACGTCACTTAAAACTATATTTATTAGGGTGCTTTTATTTTGACGACTATTTTTTTTTTCACTCCCATACTGAAATTTTGTTGGTAATGCAGAAAAAGAAATTCCCTTAAAATATGAGCCCTTAATATTAATATTTAGTACTCGCTCAAAGCGTGTGAAGATTTCCCGTTTAAATAACATGTAAAGTTAGATCTTTTTTTTTCAAATCCCTACAACTCAGCTGCATTTTGTGCTATCAATAACAAAAAAACAAGAAATTTATACAAAAATTGACCTGTGCTACCTCACCGGTGTGAGTTACAGTTACGTCGCAATGAGCACTTTTGTAGAGCGCTTAATCACGAGCAATTTGCGACTATGGGCGATATGATAGCACAAAATGCCGCTGAGCTGTAAAGATTTGAAAAAAAATCTAAATTTACATATGTTATTTAAATGGGAAATCTTCACACGCTTTGAGCGAGTACTAAATATTAATATTAAGGGCTCATATTTTAAGGGAATTTCTTTTGTTGCATTACCAACAAAATTTCAGTACGGGAGCGAAAAAAAAAGAATAGTCAAAATAAAAGCACCCTAATATTTATACAATACATTGGGTTCTGTAATCAAACGTATGCAAATACTTTAGATAATGGGTACTGAGCACATGTAAGTCCTGTAGAACTAGTAGCGTCGCTCTCACCTTGAATATTAGTATCATGATGAGAATTTATCTGACAATATGCTACGGGTACTACCGCCGTGCTGTGTTCCTCTAAATTACATGAACAGATATAGCGACTAACTACAAACTCAGAAGTAGAGTATTCCATTCGAGATGAGCGTTTCACGTATTGATTGAGAAGCGGTCGCGAGACTAATGCCTAATCATGACCAATAGGCTAATAGTAGCTGCTAGGAACATAGTGACTCCGACCGAAAAACGCGACAATGGAATTGCGGAAGATTGAACACTCGTCGTAGTCTCCGCCAACCCATCGGAAGAGAAATTCCTTCCATAAATAGCAAAAGTTAGCAGGTTGCTCAGCTCAGTTGTTGAATTATAGGTGATATTAGCAACGGATGTACCATTGAAACTGACTTTCGTATACGTGAAGTCGCTGGCGTTCAAAGGAAGAATGCTTGTAGTTAACGAGTCTGGCATCTGCATTGTAGTGGATTCGGTAGAAAAGTTTCCAGAGATGACAATGTTGTGGAATACTGTTGGTAGCACGACGGTATCCGTTGCGGCAAACCTGAGTCCACAACTAGCCAGAGTATCATTGGTGCAAGGAATAACACTGCAGATCTGTACGCCAGTAGTGGCTACGCCGGAATGAGGCCTTACGCCGTTGAATACTGCGATACGATATCTGTAATAACTGACATTCGAATTGACAGTCAATTCATTGAACGTTCTATTCACGTAGAACGAACAGCAAAGCCCCCGGTCGCAGAGGTCGAGCGAAGTTGTTGTTGTGCCATTCGTCAGCGTTAATACGCTCGTTGTGTAGGGCGTAAGGGTATCCTGGATTACAGCTTGTTGAGCTACTGTCGAAATATTGACCAAAGTTGCGATTTCAATATCATTGAATACATAAGTCAACGGATATGTCGTTGGGGCAATGTAGCTTCGTACTCCGTTAATCACTTTGGGTATTCGTCCAACCAAGAGAGTGTTTGTCGCATTCTCCGACCAAACGGTGACCAAGTTTCCCCCAGTTCCTATGTATATTCCACTGCCTCCGCTTCCAGAGGCTGGCGTGTTGTAGCCCGATGCTAAGAGGTTGGCATTGCTGGCGTAGGACCAAGCTGATTGTGTCTGAACAGCAGTTAGATAGGGAAGTTCGGAAAACCAGTGTGCGGAAAAGACGATATCAGTAACGTTGTAATCGGTGATCAGAGTTAGAGTGGGAGTCTTGAAAAGTATATCAAAACAAATAAAGACTCCAAACGTGACGTTGAAGTCCGTCGTGAAAGTAGCGATATCAGGGGTAGAAGTTGTGTTGAAGCCAGGTTCGCCGAAGAGATTGAACTTTCTATACCTCGCTACGATGCCGCCAGTTCGATTGAACACGACGTTTGTATTATAGAAGAAATAACCGTCGCTCGGACAGGGACGAGCCGTCGTTCCTGTTGTTGTGCAGTTTTCCATTTCGTTCAAGTTTACTACTACGTACATTGAGTAATTCTTAGCTGCACACGATATCAACTTCAAAGCCTGGAAAAGTCATTCAAAAATTCAGTATCTAAAGTAATTAGAGATCAGATATGATACTCGAAATAACTCCAATTATTGGATTTCGTGATAGGTTTTTTGTTACGAACCTCTATTACGACAGTCGAAGCATTGTCACAGGGTACATCAGTGTCTGGATTGGGTATGATGGAACTGTATGAAGGATATAAAGTCCTGTTCGTACTGGAAGACGTGAGACCCACCGTCAAAGAACTTTCCGGGAAAACGATGATGTCTGTGCTCTGAGGAAAAATGAAAAAATATTCATTGTACGTGTGTGAATACGTGGATGAAATACCGTAGGCTACCCAACAACGAAGACCTCGTGCAACCGCATATACCATGTATACGTGGTAACCGATGCCAACTCAATAAATGATTGACCGTGTCATTTTCGATTTTCATTTCGGATTTTTTCTATGATAGTACGACATCCTAAAAACCGCCGACAGAAATTGTCAAGTTTATTTAGTCACCTGCCGTTAACTTGTGAACGTTTAAATCGATTTTTATGACTAAAACATGTGAATATTTGGTTGCGTTTGCATCACAATCTGATATTGCGATACCTCGAAAAAACCTATCATTTCGAAAATTAAAAATTGTATTTTCCATAAAAATAAGGTGAGGCAGTTTTAAGATGTATATTTGAATGATCATAAGCTAAAAACGAGTCACTGATATTTTTTCGGGTGGTTCTTTAGTTAGAAAGGATATAAACAATGTCATGATTCAATCGTTCATTAAATTGGCATAGAATAGTCCATATGGATTTTTCCCACCCAGATTCTATGATATTTGGATGATTGATTGTTGAACCCAGTATTGATGTGTGACTTTAAAACTGCTTCACTCACAGACGATGTGAATTCAGAGAAGACTTCAATTATTAATATTACTGCTACTATTCGGGTACTTGATTTATCATTGAACTAAGAATTACTTAGAACACTCACGTAATTCGAAGCTTTTTGAATAATGGTGACATAATTGTTAGCATTGGCGGTTGCGATTGTTGTTCCACTTGTTCCAGTTTTCACTGGGTAGTACTCAGCGACAGCACCTATGTAGGAAATCGTATCTGCGCCCGAGACCTGCACAGATTAGACAAAAAGTGTCAAATTATTGATTGGTAATCGAATAGTCTCTTTGATTCTTACTTAACTTATAAAAATATCCGTAACGAATTTAGTCAGCTTTTTTTTTTAACATTTTCTAATGTGTTAACTCACTTTTCCTGCGTCTTACGTCAAGCATATGCAAATACTCAATCAGATTGCATATTGATACGTACCTCGAATGTTAGTTGGGCTAACATCGTTAATCCGAAAATAGCTACAATCATTTTAGAAGCTGCCATGGTTGTTCACCTGAAAATAAAATTCGATGTACTTTTCTGCCTGTACTTTTCACGTTCTACATTTATAGATAGCAGACAACAACGACCGGTTCGTTCTGATATCAACTACCTATCTTTTGTATTACAATTGCGATACGGCTTTGAATGTCTTTGTAAACCGCAAAGTGGTTGAGTGATGCCAACATACAATAAGTACTATAATTATGTGATTAACCGCTGGTGCCTTGTAGTCTAGAGAGTTTGGGTTCGAGAGGGCCTTAATTAATCAATTGCCAAGGCTATTATCATAATAAAACTGATACTTTTATCCATTTCAATAACCGAAATCGCGCTGCGGTGACGAAACGCAACAGTAATTCCATTCAGTTTTGCACAATGACACGTTCGAAATACTGGCATGAACTTTGGCCGCGTTTCAATCTCATATAGCATCGCATGGTATAAAATTAAGTTATTCCGAGTTGGTTGGAGACTTACGTGGACGTTTCAGTAAAAAAATATATATTTTATTGTAATTCAACTCAGCTAATGGCACGCTACATGTGGCTATTGAATACCGATTTAATTTTCAATTTTGAATTTTCAACTTTCACAACCACTTTCACAATTTGATGCTACTGCAAAAAAAAAAAAAAAAAAAACACACGCGCGCGCGCTACCGGATAAGCCAACTGGGCACCTGTTTCTACTGTGGCCTTTCAAACAGACTCACAAGGTCTTACTGGGACGTGTTATTCTGCCGTGATGCATTACAACTTTGTTTTAAACGGTTCTACGCTGCGCGCGGACAGCGTACATCCAAATGTTGTTGTCTGCATGTCATTGCAGAAATGCGTCAGAAAGTTTTATATTCATTGAGTATATGAAGACAGTGTATCGTGAAGTTTGCAGTTTCAAGCCAATCGATGTTCTTGTTTATGCAAAAAGATCGTTTTTATTAAGGGATCATCTCAGTGTGACCGCCCGAAAAATCACTGATTTTCGCGATTTGTTTTTTCATGGTTAGGATATCCTAATCGGTTCAGGTTTTTTTTTAAATAAATTAAAGCAGCGATGAAGAATACAAAATGATTTTTGTTGCAGTGATCTTTTAGTTTTTTATTATTGTTATTAATTATCAAAAATGTTGTGAAAAAAAAAACGGTGTCCGCTGCCGAGAGAAGAGTTTTTAAGCTATCGATTTCAAACTTCTACAGAACATTCTTCTTGTCATTCTCTATCGTCCTATGGAAGCTTTTTTTTTTTTTTAAACTTCCTATTTTTTTTCTCGAAAAACTGTCGAAAAAAAAGACCAAATTCACTACTTTTTGTTCAAATCGCCGCCATTTTGTCAAAAAAAATGTAAAAAAAAGCTTCCATAGGACGATAGAGAATGACAAGAAGAATGTTCTGTAGAAGTTTGAAATCGATAGCTTGAAAACTCTTCTCTCGGCAGCGGACACCGTTTTTTTTTTCACAACATTTTTGATAATTAATAACAATAATAAAAAACTTAAAAATCACTGCAACAAAAATCATTTTGTATTCTCCATCGCTGCTTTAATTTATTTAAAAAAATCCAGACCGATTAGGATACCCTAACCATGAAAAAAAAAATCAGTGATTTTTCGGGCGGTCGCACTGAGATGATCCCTTAATTATATTGTACGTATTGTGTTTTTATGAAAAAAATCATTAAGCTATTTCACTTATTTTTCCATGAAGTTAAAACTATCGATTCGAAATCAATCACGTCCAATTAACCAAATAACGAATTGAATATTCGAACTTACTTTGACGCCGATCGCCGACGGTTGACTGAACCCAAAGTCGGAAAGGAGTGGTTTTATATTACTAACTTATCACATTACGGCGTTTTATTTGTACGTATATGTATATTTACGTACGCATTCCGTGGTAGAATACCATTAAGCTGCCTGATAAGATGACTATCACATTACTGCAACAGTCATACTCAATTTGTTGTAATTACACTTAGTTTTCATCACGCCTGAGCTACCTGGAAATGGAATGTTCTTAGCATTAAATTGACTTCCCGTTCGATAGTCCATAACAATAAATGGAAATACAATGTAAGTTCAATCACGGTTGAAAATATCGATTTCTTATCTAAAAAAAAAACCGCAGAATTCCAACACGTGGAGTGATTTCATTATCAATATCTGATTCTGACGAATAGCCAATCGTAAACTTTATGGTTTACTAAAAATTAAGCCAAAATTGGCAAATCACGCTGACTGATGCGTCGATTCATCCTTCATATCACCCCAAACCTAAAATGGCACTAAGTTTCGGTTAAATTATATTCCGAATTCTTACAGTCTGCGACTATTGGGATGCCTCAGGAATACCAGAAGTTGACTATCGCGCATGAATTAATTTCTTTACACATAATAGAAAATGTATTGTAAGACTGTCTTCTATCTCAAGGATTTCAATTCTCATTTATATATGTCGAAAAGGTTTACTATTCTTTCACAAAAAAAAGCTGCACATTTGTGAACAAGATTTTGTAATTAAATTGCAGAAGCTGAATTGCAGAGCCATCAGCTTGACATGCAATACACGGATGTTCAGTGTAATAACAGTCAGCTAATTGTATGAAACGAACTATGGTCTGGTAAATCTAACGTCGCGATTAGATGTCTGCTTCATCGATGTCATTGACCACTTTTTCATCATCAAATGGTTCCTTTATTTTTATTTCACTCGTATGGGATAGACTGGATAGAGAATAGCGCTTATTTGACTGTGGCTGCTGCGTAATAATAGGTACATAGAATGATGTGTACACGTATTTTAGCTCTGATAAAATAAAATCTACCTTTGTATACAATGACTAGATACAGTTTGCTTTTGTTATCACCCTTGGGTCTGCCTTTAGGCTTTACAGCTTGCAATAAACCGTAAATGTGCGCTTAAAATTTTTCGTTTGTATAAAATATACCCTGTTGTCCTATGATCCATCGTTCAAAAAATTATCACTATTTGATGTCTTCGTGCAGTGTATAAGTATGCGAAGATAGTAGCATCGGTCTCCACCGCAACGAGGAGAAGCTGCGCGCTGCCGGAAGCCACGAGAGATTTTCGGCGGGAAGAAAGAACAACAGAGAGATCACTAATTTACTTAAAATGTAGTAGACATCGACGAAGAAACTGACCCAGCAGCAATGCATACCACGAATACGACTGGTTATTCAGTGTCGAAAATTTCTGAACGGTTGCCAAAAAGAAAACTTAACAAACACTATGACTGAGCCAGCATCAAGTGTCTTCGCTGTGTCAACGCGGGAAATCACTGTACGGCTGAACAGATAATAGAGTGTGCGAAGTACCAGAGAAAAACTAAAATAGAATCGTATGCCGAGGTTCGAATACCTGGAAAAATACGGCGGTGAGAAAAATCGAGCGACATAACTGAACGACGCGGACCACGAGGAGCAGGAATACGCCTTCAGCTTGTTAACGATAGAAACGGTGAACACAATAGAAGAAGAGTGTGTTGCCGCATTTGTTGGCGCGGTGAAACTGATTTTAGTTGCAAATTCAAGGATCTTGCGTCCGTATCATAGATGTGCAGATCTGGAAAATATGTAACAGTCAGAAAGTCGTGTTAGAAAATTTCATTAGAATAGACCAGGGTACGGGAAAGTAAATTTTCGTATACCTATGCAACATCAAAGTGGGGAAACGGAAATCCCAAATTTCTTAGTGATGAAAATAAAAACAGTCGTTCTTGTAGGATAGAAGAGATCTCCAGCCAAACGAATTATATATCGAACGGGAAAATGATGAATTATTGTAGGGAATATAGGGGAGGGTGGGGCATGACGGTCCCCTGGTGCATAAAGGCCCCCCTCAAAAATGTGATCAAAATTTTATGTTTTTTTTATCAAATTATCATAAATTGATAATTTTACAAAAAATTTGATAACCGGCTTAGGGGGGCCGTCGTGCCCCACCCTCCCCTACTCGTCAATTATTTCTTGAATCACAGCCTGCAGTGCCTTACCCAAATGGATAGTTTTCGTTCTAGTAACAAGGTCTGCTGGATGCAGAATATCACTGAAAAGGTGAAGTGACCAGCATAATCGGTAGTGACTGGTGATGCCGAACGTTGAGAAAATCAGTCTAATACTATTGTGTGTGAACATGAAAAACAAGAAGACAGAAGAAAGAAAGACAAATATTAGAAAATGAAGGGTAGGCAGTCGTTTGGTGCCAAATAAAATGAGAAGCACTAAAATCTCGCGGAATCACAAGCTTATGTCTCAGACTTACAATGTCTACCATTATTTATTGGAAAGCTTGTCTAGATTTATTCGATCTGCAATTTGGTGAAGTGTATTGCTTTTATGGTATTATTGGTATTCGTTACGAGGGAACAACGAACTTCTTTCACGACGTTATTTACTTTTCGGGAGGTCAATAGAGCAGCATGAGCAGAGCTCAAATCATTCGAGAAGAATTCGATAAACGTTTTGATCCGTTCCATTTCCAGAACCTAGTGACTACATTTTCCAGGTATGGAAATTCCATACCAACTGTAATTCAGGTAGCGATTACGTGCTTCATACTGATCATACCGAAAGCGCCG
Source organism: Rhogogaster chlorosoma (assembly GCA_944452935.1). NCBI lineage: Eukaryota > Metazoa > Arthropoda > Insecta > Hymenoptera > Tenthredinidae > Rhogogaster > Rhogogaster chlorosoma. The sequence goes on from OX101802.1 coordinate 8,164,501, forward strand.
GTGTTGCACTGAAAAGTGCGACGGTATACCAGAAGTAATAATAGCAAAACTGTGACTGATCCTTGGAATACAAACAAACACAATACAATATTGATCACCTCATCTAATTGTAAGGCTTCGTATAAGACAGATGAGAAATAGTTCCAGCAGACGGAACGAAGGGAGAGCATAAAACACCGAACAATATATACGGAGACTTCGTAAGATAAATAACGCAACAGCTACAACTAGATCTACAGATATATCAGACTTTAGCAGCAAGCCCCGGTTATTCAGGCAAGAGATGGAAGAAAATTGAAAAGTGGAAAGGTTATGCAGTGTGTAAATATGCCTGTAAGTTGAAAACGAGAGTATAATAAAAATGCTATTACTAAATAGCACCAGAATCGTTTCCATGATGATGTAGGATTAACACGACCAGCCAGTGTCACGTATCACGTGTGTTCGTGTTAATCCAATCCTTAAACATTATACCTCTGATTTAAAGAATACGTCATCCGAATTCTTGTTAAAAAATTTTAAGTCGTCACCTACATCCTTACGTCATCTACAATCTTTATAATCTATCTGGGTATTGGTGATTCGAAGGAAGCGGCATATTTTTTCGGTATATGTTATATACTATAATTCGTGTATAGGGTATACCATAAAATAACGCTTATATATTATATATAAGTGCATGAATCATTGCGCAGATTAGTAAGTCGCAATCAGCACGTTGTAAATCTTTTCCCCGGCAACTACGGATGATGTAATGAGACAGATATATGGGCAAATCCATAAAACTTTTAACTCTGCTGAAATTTTTTTTTCCTTCCATTTTGCAAGCACACATCTCAGGTTTGGTGTATGGTCTTTGTTGACTCATGAGACAAATAATTCACGTCCGTTAACTATTTTTAGGCGGGGGCGTAAAGGTTGAATCCCACCTTTGCGTTGCGAACGGCAGCGAACCGCTGCGCCGCGCGGCGAACTTTTGGCGTAGTGCGCTCACTGTTGCGGCCTAATGCCGATGATGCCGATGCACGCCGAAATTTTCGAGCGGTGCTTCCATACCTGCGACTAAGACTCAGGAAGTCAATTTTTTATCATTTATGGCTCACATATTCACTTCATACGGCAAATCACAATAAACAGTTCGTCGTCAGACGAAGAAATTTTTGTAGTTGTTCTCCTTTATGAGGTGGATTCCCTTCACTGTCATATGAAGGACTATGCGTCGATCCCATGTGCGCTCACTATTCGGCAGCGACGCGCGGCGAAGCGCGGCGCACCGCCGAAATGCGTTTCGCAGCCGTTCGCCGCGGTTCGCTGCGGAATAGTGAGCGCACCTCCGTAAGATAACACGTAAAGAAATAAATTCGCCGCGCAGCGGATTCGATTCCTGCGTAGATATGATTTTTTTTTTTTTCACGGAGCTACAAAATTTGACCGAGAAGAGATTAAATTTCCAGAGTTCAAGGTGCTTGTTTGAAGAAAAAGAGCTTGTAAATTAAGCGATACTGTGTAGCTGATTATGAGCGTTTTACCTACTTCTAGAAATGTAGTTTAACTAAGGTCTCAAACCTTGTGTCACGATCTGCACTGCAGTATTGAATGAAATTTGAAAACAAGAAGAAAAAAGAATTGAAGGTGTAGCATTAAGGGTATATATAACATTTTTGTGTTTTGCTTTTCGTCAAAAAAAAAGTGCACTCTGAACTATTAGAATTTTCTGTCCTATCCATGGGATTGGTCGTACGCAATTATTCTGGTAATTATTGGTAAAGTGTTTTTCATGGTACAACGTAATAATTTTTGAGTATATACCGTGTACTTCCTCGGTTGCGCCTCGGAAATGCGGGTTGCGGATCGTCAATTTGGTAAAGATATGCCGCGAAATTATTGGTATCGCACAAAGTTCACCGCTCGACTATTATTTCGGTATAGTTTAATAGGGTGGTCCTCATTTGTTTTTAATGAAACGGATAAAACATGATAATCGAACGGTGAACCCTGTGCGATGCCGATATTTTCACGGCATGTGCTTACCAGCTTGACGATCCGAGACCCGCATGCCCGGAGCGCATCCGCTGAAACACACGATAGGCGTACGAAAAGTAGAGCCGTAAAAATTCATAAAATTGTACTTCGCCTATGGAGAGCTGGAAAAATTCGATCAAATTTTTTTTCGGGTAATTGTATAAAGGTCAAACGTCGGTCGAGTTTGTTATCCGGATACGAGCGTGTAGACGTTTTTTTTTTTGCTCGTAGCGTATGCCTCATAATCGGCTATTTCCAAGATTCCTGTTCGACAGTCTTATTCGTTTTTACGTCGCTTTCCGCACTACGTAATTATTTTTCCAGATATGGTTATTCCACTATCTAACACGAATGCCAAACTCCAGTAAGGTGTTTATCAGTTTTCGAAACATATATGTTTTAACTCATAAGAACAAGATATCTCAACGTATTATAAATTGAAAGAATGATAGACTGATTAGATTTTGGGTGAAAATTTATTTCTAGATTCAACGAAAACGAAAGTAAAGTAAAGCTTCAGATCGGAAAAAAAAGATATTGATCGAGCAGAGACTGCTCCATCGAGCAATGGAGAGATAAGGGGCCATCCATAAATTACGTCACACGTTAGGAGAGGGGGGGGGGGGGGGGGGGTCAAAAGCTTTGTGACGTCACATGGCAAAATCTAAAAAATTGAAACGCAAAATTTGTATATAAACAAAAATCTTAAAAATATTACTAACTCGAAAAATATGTGATGTGACACCAGGGAGGAGGGCGTCTCACAAATGTGACCACCTGTGACAAGGACGGAGGGGCGGGGAAGGGGGGGTTAAAAATCATAAAATTTGTGTGACGTAATTTTTGGATGGCCCCTAATGTCCTGCAGCACTGTACTCAAAATTTAAATTCAATTAAAAATTAATGAAAATGTAATTTTCACCTCCAACCCAAATAAACTTGCATCAAACTAAAGGTATAACAGATTCCCCGGGGTATTTACAAATAAGAGTGAAAAAAGTTGTCAAGAATCAGAGTGATTAGACCAACATTGAAAACGTTAATTCGCTCAGTGTTATCAATGGTAATATTCGTTATCTCTGACAGAGCTCGACTTCCAATCTTTTTATTTTTAATTGGATCACTTTTTGCGGATATCTCGGATCCATCTAGATATAAGTAGTTTGCAGCAGAAGATCCGATATCTGAAGATAGTCTGGACTTAAAAAAGAGCAACTAAAAATCACTTCATCACTTATTATGTAACTTTTATAACTGCGGCTGTAATAAGTAGTAAAATGGCCAAGTGGCTATAGATACCTACTATACATACTGGTTACGAAGTTCTCCGGATACATAATGTATCCTTTATGAATTTGAGAGTTGTGTAACAACAAATGCATTGATCTGAACGAGTCAAGTTACCTTTAAACGCTCGGCCGCTCAGAAGCCTTGGCAAGTTTTGTTAGTCAAACGATGAAGTGCGAGTGACCTGCACTGAGGTCGTATATGAATGCGCCCGCGATTAGGACAATTTATCTGCGAGAGACGACCGTGACTGACTTGAACTTTCGACTTAAGTTCTGATTTTATTTTTATTTTTTGTGTTCTATTTTTCTTCTATACTCTCTATTATGTGCGAGGCGAATGGAGATGTCCCAAGATCGAGAACTCGGCTCCGAGTCTCGATACGAAGAATATAACGGCGTACGAGGTAAGTCAACGTCAGAAACGCGAAGGAGTGCCTGGGGTACGCAGCGGCGCGGGAAATTCAAGGTGGAAGAGATTCCCGCCGGCCCCAGGAGCCTGCGAGCTGCGTTCCGTGCCCCCCGAAACTGTCGGCAAAGAAAATCGGCGTTGGACGCCAAAGACAGACGACGAGCGCCGGATGCAGCGCCATCCGTTGCTCGTGTATATTTGAGAATCGAGTATCGAAGGTCGATAATGTGCTGACCCTGAGTGCGGATAACAGCCAGAATGCTAGATCTGACATGTTGGACTCGGCCACGGTCTTATACAGTGTGAATTCCTATCAAGTTAACAGGTGCAAGCTCCCAGTGCGCACGCTCAGGCTTTCAGGTGCAAAAATTTCGAGTGCGCATGCGCAGGTGATTTTTCCAATGTGCGATGTGCGCACTCGGAACTTGCACCTGCTAACTCGATAGGAATTCACACTGTGTACAGGTCTGGTAACTCTTGTGTATTGAGGAATGAGACACCGACGGTGCGGGATGCGGATTGGTCGGCCGCCATTAATAGGCGACTTCCACTTTTTCTAAACTTTTCTAATCTACGTATTGTTTTGCTGTTCATTCATACATTAAACAAATATATTCAATGAGCATGGTAAATAAAATCAATTTCACTGTGAACAATTTGATTCGGTCTTCACCACTGACGCTTTACGACCCTACCAATATTCAAATAGCGGCGCGCTCGGTGCGCTGCGACGCCAAACTTCCGTTTTAGGCCCATTAATGGCGGACAGTATCGCATCCCTCATTAAAGGGTCCCTATTCCACGCCGACAACAGTGCCACCTACATATACCGTGGACCATATTCTACGAAATTGAAGTTTCCTTACACCTCAGACTGATAAATGGCTTTCTGTTCAACTAGTCTTAATATTATTATTTTCTCTTTTTTTTTAGTATCAAAAATATATTTTTCCAGTCGAATGTTTAAGACAAAATATCGATACCCTACAAATAGACTTTATATTTTCTGCTTGCAGCGAAAATCAGCTTTCTTAGTAGCCAGACCTATACTTTTCGTCTTGCTTGCGTGTTAGCTGGGTAACATATTTGAAAGGCGTTACTCAACATAGTGTCACAGTTACGCTATGTCTTATGGCATAATATTGTTACCGACGATCGGTTACTAGTAGCACCCAATTGGCATTAACAGTGAAAGGAGAAGTAATTATGTATGTTATTTTCTGGCAGCTTTCGGTTCTGTATTGAAATACATACTGTATAACAAACAAATTGCTATAACGTGTTTGCATTGTATTTTTTTGTCCTTTGAATGTACATTCCACTACTATTCTACATACGTAAATAAAGAACGATCAGTTTATTCAGCTGTTGCCACAGCGGGCAGACTTCTACACAAACATCTTACGACTCGAATTCGAAATGAAAAATGAAAAAACACATATATGCATGCAAGGGTTTTTTCATAATTTCATTTATACCATATGAATCGACGTCAATCTATGAGATGACTATTCGTGAAGTTGTACCATCATCACAAGATATGTGGATCCAGTGGCCACGATCTAAAGTGACAAACAATTGGTCATAGTAATTCTTACTCCTTTAATTCGGTAAAATTTCAAAACAGTTCTTAATTCTATGATCAGGCGGTATTATTGTATGACGTTTGATTGTTTGTAGGAAAACATTATACTTACAGAAGATATCAAAGCGATGTCCAAATTGAAGAACCCTGCTGCGGAAAATGCAACCATTCTCGAAGCAACGTGGTCGTGAAAAAACATCAACTTGAAATTAAGTAACAATGATTAAGTGATTTTATAGGAGGGGATGCACGTCAAATTTTCATTCCAAAAGCCTCACCAATTTGAGTTCTGAATATTTTATATGTTGACCTTCACTGAAAATAAACGCCCACCTATTTCGATTTTCTGTAATTTGATGATATTTGCTACGTTTTGCAGTTACCTGAAGTTACCCAAATTTCTTTTTTAAGAAAGAACTCAATCAATCTAGTCGAGTCAATTATTCTACAATCTTAGGCCTGACGATTCGGCAGTAATGTGCTGCCCTCATCAGAGGCTAATTTATTGAAAAAAAACATAAACAAAAATACAATTGAGTCAGTAGTCTAACGTAAATATACAATTATGTGGTGCAAGTCAACAACCCAAAGCTAGTGGGACAAATATAAAGAAGTCAAATTAAACTGAAGCTAACAAGATAAATACAAAAATGATCAGAATTAAAGATAATACAGCTAGGTGGATTAACACTCTTAATAAGACAAGCGGTTTAAATTACTTTATGAAAATGAAAATGAAAGTATGAAATGAAAATCTTTTCACCTAACACCGTTTTCATAAGGTAATTCAAACCGCTTGTCTTACTAAGAGTTTTAATCCACCTAGCTGGATTATCTTCAATTCTAACCATTTTTGTATTTATCTTGTTAGCTTCAGTTTATTTGACCCTTCTTTGTATTTGTCCCGTTAGTTTTGTTTTATTGATTCGCACCACATAATTATATATTTACGTTAGACTATTGCCTCAATTGTATTTTTTTTTTTTTTTGTTTTATTTTAATAAATTAGCCTCTGATGCGGGCAGCATATTACTGCCGAAACGTCAGGCCTAAGATTGAAGAATAATTGACTCGACAAGATTGGTCCTTTCTCGAATTATTATTAAGTCCAGTGTTAACTTCATGATGAATTATCCAAATTTTGTTATAGTAGTTCCTTCTGGAAATGACATCTTGTAAACCTGCAGTGGCTTTACGGCAAAAATTATGTAATAAAATTTCTGCAGTTGTAAATGTGCTTCCTCAAAAACTTTGATACAAAATTTGTTGAAATATTGAAATAGGAATTTCTTCGTTTTAAAGCACGAATCCTTGATTTCCTATACAAATGCCACTTTTTCATTTTGTATTTCTATTTTATGTTGTTGTTTTTTTTTCAACTCGTTGTGTTATTGTGAAAATTCCAAGCCCCATACAAAGATTCTTTACTCTTGTTAAAATGTTTCATTAAATGTTTTTGTTCTTTTTCGTTTAGGTGTCCACATATAGTAATAAGTTTAATTCGATACAAAATTATTCTCCCAAAGTTGTACAGACTTATTTTCGTTGATCTTCAGTTGTCTGGTAAATCTAAATAGCTATAACTGTCATGAGAAAAGTCTTTCCATCTTCACATGTTATTCGAAGTTAAGTCAATTTTTGAAAAAAAATCTTGCCGGAATTTGTTTGCGCAAATAAGTCAACGAATCTTGCACTAATTGAAAAATACTTTGGCATAAAAATCTAACACCCCGAGAACAATCGACATGAAAAATTAAAAAAATATCCGATAGTGGACGATCCGTTTCACGGGGAATAGCCTATAAAAAATAATACTACAAAATAATATAAAATACAAATGAGGCCTTACTACAGAAAATCAAACTTTTATATATTTCAAAAAGGAAAGAAGCCTCGACAAATTTGGTATCAATTTTTTTTTTAGAAAGTAGATAAAAAACTGCTTAAATTTCATTTAGTTTATAGTTTTTATTGTAAAGTCACTGCAAATTAACGAGATATAGCTATCCCAAAAAGTAGAAACGGACAAGATTTCGTAAACTTCAAGTAGCTGTAAAAAATAGCAAAAATTGTTAAGTGAAATAAGACCAAAATACGTGTCCGCTTATTTTTGGGACAGATCGTCACATCAAATATTCAGAACTATCAAGAATAGTGAGGATCTTGGAATGAAAATTTGACGTGAATTCCTCTACAAGTAAAGGCTAGGCAGTATTCCAATTTGTATATCTAGCAAGTGTAATAAAACATATTTAAAATGTTCACATCATTCCATAACCCACCTCTTCTTTTGTGGCAAAATCTATGCTGTTTCGTCTAACGTCTAAGATATGAATAAGCGAATGTTTGGCCGCCTTCGTCGTCGTTGACGCTATAAAAGCCATAGCTACGACTCTGGTTGCATAGTAAATTGCCCACGATAAATTGATCAGCGGATGGCTAAGCAGCTCAATATTCGCATTAACCGAGGCATTGGGAATAGTGTTTTTCTGACCCTTCCATGCTCCCCCGGATAACAAAGAGTACATGTTGAACAATTCATTGAGGAAACAGCCACTGACGGAAAATAAGATTTGCATCTGCGAAAAGATTCGATAATATTGAGAATTGACTTTTTTATCTAACACTTGTGAGAGTATATAAAAAATGACAACAGAAAATATTCATTATGCTAACGCTTCATACTAAAATAATCCATTTGAATGACGGCAGAAATTTTGTTTGTTGAAGAAGGATTCCGAATAATTATTGATCACTCATTCACCTGAAACATGTAATTTACTTGATCCAGAACGTCGCACAGACGTTGATGACTCATTCGCAAAATTTGGATAGTTTTAGAAATGGATATTTTCGAATGCATTAAGTTTGCCTTGGTTGTGAAACGAGCCTCTTTCTCCATCGTCAGCTCTTCTCTTAAAGCAGTCATGCATTTAATATCTGAGAATGAGAGAATTCCTGCAGCATGTATTGAAGCTGTGCCCTCCGTTGGATATCTTCGAAAACGTTTTTGAAGATCGTAGAAATTCAATACGTCCAAAAGTTTTCGATTTATAATCTCGAATCGAGATTTCAGCAGATAACAAATAGCGACAAATTGAGCTTCTGCCGAAACGGCAGTAAAGTTGTTGAAGTTATTTCCAACTACGTAAACTACAATGGAATAAGATTTTCCAAAATAGATAAATATCGATGACCAAATCTGCCCAGGTAATCCGACAAGGATACTCATTCCAACCAAAATCCGAATCTTATTTATGTTTTTTTTATGATCTTTCAATTTTGGCCCTAAAAGACCATCTATCAAGTTCAGGGTAGCAAATGCTTTCGGCAAGTAACTCCGGACGTACAAAATGGCATTAATTTTGCTGAAAATTCCCATCAAGCCCATCACAATACCATTCAAGAATCGAATCAACAAATGTGGACTCGTCAAAGAGGTCTGTGAATTCTTGGCCAAGTTGTTGCAACTGTTGTTTTTATAACCGTTGACAAAGTTGCTTGACGCTATCGTCATTTGAGGTAAGTATATCAAATGGATGAAAGATAATCCCAGTAGAACAATGGAATAAATCGTCGCACCACGCGACGTTACGAATACCTGTAAGTTGATACCGTATTACTATTCAATAATTTTCAGTATAGATGATACCCCATAATATAATACAATTTCATAGTTTCACAGTCGTGTGTAAATATTGTTACATCTTTAGATTATTGATTTTTTGCGAAATTCAAAATGTCATTTACCTACCTGATTTCCTGAAACGTTGTTTACTTTTAACGGAAAAATACCAAGGGCTCGACTGACTAGAGTTATTGGTGCAAATTCTTGAAAAACCGTAAATCGAGTTGGTGTTGACAAATTGAATATGCGATTCATTATGAGTTCAGGGGTTTTAATTGGACGGAATTTACACAACCGTAAGATCTGCCAATTTCCTGGACTTACATAGATCTTCGTCGGTAGCCAAAGAAGAACTGAATTTTTTCCCGAACTTTAACACCCTTCACACACCAATTGGATAATATTTTGACTAAAAGCAGTCCTGAACAAATTCATTAAATTTGACGAACTGAATATCCAATTATAAAATACAAATTTATTTGAGGCTTCTTATTCACCCTTAAGGGTCTAAAAATTTGACTAAAATATTTGCGGACTATTTGCTGAATTTTTAGCGCCCATTTGTACTTTAATTATAAAATATTTATTATGATTTGTCTCGATAATCATTTAAAACTTGATTCCCACTATTTGCGCTATATCCAATTTTTATGATATGAAAGTTTTATATTTTGCAGCTTTACCTAACGTCGAACCTGGGACTGTGGGCACGTGAGTAGTCTCAAAATACCGATGCACAAAGGTCTGAAACTACCGCAGAAAACGCACGCAGAATAGTAAGACATAAAAAATGTAAACTAAATTCATTTTTTCGATGCCTCAGCAACTACAAGTGTTATAATAAAACAGAAATACGTAGCGATACACAAAAAAGAAGAAAATTCCCACGTCATGTTACAGTAGGCTAACTTTTTCTTTTGTAATATACATGTGCAGAATTTCCCGATAATTTCATGCTCAGTCCTCGATTCCTTTACCAAGCAATGAAACGTTACTTTGCGCCCATTTTTTGAAAAACTGGAATATGTTGATTCTGGGTTGAGTGGTCAACAGTTTAAAACAAGCGTAAGCGAAAAATTGAAGCATTAAATTAATATTGTACGGACATTTTTATTCTCGCCCGTTCTTACTCTGAATATTTTTGGATACTGAAGTACTATCCCTCCATATGGATAAGATCTGCGAAAAGCAATTCATTTGCTAATATTTGCAATTTCTAATGGGCCATATTTTTTATGGAGCAGTTACACGTTTTGTCCAAATTATTTGAATAATACTTCCATGTTTTTCTGCCACAAGGCTCTTTGGCAAGTTCTGCGATTTTAAATCTCTATACATATGAATAATTGCTAATTTATGACAGAAATACGAATCCCATTATTGCAATATAGGTTTTTACTGTGAAATGAGAGTCAAATACTGTAGATAATTTTATTTTCAATAAAATAGTTCATTTTCCGTACATATAACTACATCCTATATCCTAATCCGAAGATTAGACTAAAACGATTTCTTGAATGTATTAACTGACTTCTTTTACATATTTGAATCATTTTAATTCTATAAAGAAATTTTCCGTCAACTCTGTCAACATCTCAAATCAAAGCTTAGACCTCCAGCTCCAATTTTCTTGGGAGGTGGGGATCCGCCCTGCTCTGAGTTCGGCACTAGCTGTAGCAGTTTGACGTTAAGATAATCTTCAATTTAATTTATGTTGATAATTAGTCCACGTTATTGCGCAAGTTTCCCGGGGCTTATCACGGTCGCTCTGGGGGGGAGAGGCGACAAGTGATTTCACTCTGCTGGAGCACCAGGACTGACTCGAACCGGAATGCGTTGAATGGTAAACAGCTCATCGATAGCCTATAACCCCGTGATACGTATAGCTGTTTTACATGAACTGGATTTAACCAGATTATTTTCGTGTTGATAAATGACTCTCAATTATTTTATAACATCCAACATCGCAATTCTTCAACCTTATCATAAAGTCGTGACGCGGTAGTAAATGAATTCTGTTGTTAGTATATTGATATTTCGGTTTTATCTCTCGTCTCGCTGCCGAATATTATTTGGAGAAAAAACAAAAATGACATTTCATCATGTTCACGCAGCTTTCGAAATTCATAGTGAAATAAAAGCTCGTTCACAAAACTCTGAATCTTTGCCCCTGAATTTCTTTCCGAATGGCATGATATTAGATATTCTGGTAGGTAGCCCCGTCGAAATAATCCAATGAAATCGATTCCACCTAATGATTCATCGCTACCCCTGGCGCCAATACGTGTAACGAAAAATTGTTGAAACACACATGCAAACTGTAACTGAACTTCAAAGTTCACTCCTTGATTCGACTTGAATTGAAATAGGTCTACTTACGAGGAATAGTTTCAGATAACACTTTGGCAATCCCGTGAGGAAGTATTTGGAAATTTTGCATGCGGTGTTCAATCCTTAGGGTACTTAATTTCACATCGTGAATTTCCGTTGCACGTGGCCCTATCGATCCATCACATGCGCATAAGGGTTGCGCGTAGCTTTAGATCTGCATGCCCATCAACCGACGTCTCTCTTTGTTGTACCTTAGACTCCTTTCAGTGCCTTACGTAGCGTGTAGTGATTAAGAGTAAATTAATTACTATACCGAGAGTTTTAAGTGTCTTTGGAGGATACAGCAAAGGAAAAGTAGGTATTAAGTCAGGAGTTAACGCAATCGAAACAGTGAATTATTATTGAGTTAATTCCATCGCATTCTATCACGGAGAAAGTTTTATAGTAAATACTACTATCGAATTATTGGAAATAATAATATGATAGCGGACACTATCTATATACGTTATTAAATTGTATCACCACTACACCACGCCGATGATAATCTTCATCATCTTCATATAAAATTCACAATTCTGATGGTAATCGTTATCATCTCTCAAGTTAATATGCATCATACCATACCATTCTAGATGATAAGAACTACAATCTCTATTCTCCCCGTGTAGTAGAAGATATTTAGAATGCTAAGGCAAAAAGTGTTGCGTGCGAGATCTCATTAATTACATATCATTACTCTGATCTCCCTTCTCAAATGAAATCTTCTGATGTATTCGATATTACAGCATGAGACGCTGTAAATACTTCGATTGCGTATATCGGTAAAACTGACTTTTTTATATTACGATTATTATTATTATCATCGTTATTATTTTTATTCCTTGGGAGAAAATCCCCCAGCTATTCAATGTTTATAAATGTAAACATCGAGGGAATTACAAAGTACTTTTCTAGCTGGAAGCAAATATTATATAATCACGTGGTCTTTCAGAGAGAATCTATCATCGAACGATCTATAGATAGTAAAATGATATCCATACGCGACGAAAGCAATGGGTCGCGTTATTTAGATCTGCGCAAAGTAACAAAATAAAAAATTGAATAATTTGTAACTGAATCAATGGACGTATGTATTTATTGCCGAATTGCTCTCTGAAAATTGGCGTACTGTGGAGGCAGCTATCCAGTGAGTGTAAAAAGTATTCGTACTGCGGTCACAATTTATGAGGAAACCTGTAATTATAAGCTTTCATTTTCATACAAGCATGAAGTTAATAATGTGATCGTATTCTCCGAGATTTGATGAATAAACGTACGTACTATTATACTGTTCATAATCTTATACGAAATAAAGGATACCGCGGAATATTTGCCCGTGGAAAATATTTTATTGTATGCGGAGATTATAGTTCGCAAATAAAAAATACACAAGCACTTCAATAAAATACTAGCCGCAGAAATTTCGACATACAAGAGTAAATTCAACATCTTTGGCTCCGATGGACTGCATTCTACAGTACGACGGAAGAAGACACGGAGCTCAAAAGGGGGATTATATTGTGTCCCACGGTGAAACACGGTAAGGGCTCGGTATTATGTATTATGGAGCTCTGCAAGTCTGAGTGGAATTGGATCTGGTCTTTTTGAATCCCCCGTGCTAATATCTCCATAACTAAAAGAGATTCGAGAAAAAGTTTAATACGAAACTTGATAGGTTACGAGGAGTGAATTGGTTCTTGGATTGTGCTACTTCCGAGATATTTGAAGTGACTCGTGATTACAAATAGGGAGCACCTATTTTTGCCATAAGCAGCCAGTGGCGGAATTTCAAGCGCGTTTGGAGATGGTGTAAATTTTTTGTTTTTATTACACGGTTTATGACTTATTCTGCAATCTGGAAATCTTCAATCTCCGTGAAGAATTCTCTTGCAGATCCAAAATTGAAATGTTTCAAAGTCTGTGATTGAAAAAGAAATTCATGAGTTGAGAAGGCATTGGTTTATTCCAACAGCAACATAAAAATTCAACCAAGAAATAGTAAAAAGGAAATCATTAAAGAAAATTAGATTCAATTTTTCGTCAGTGTTACGAGTTTGACCAAACCAATGCTACAGTAATTCTTTCCGTGTGACTCACGAATTGCCCTTCCAACGTCATACTTTCTATGCCATATTTGGCATTATTCGATCCTAAATCTGCACGAGATTCCTTCGGGAAAAGACGAGATATAATGAATATGTTCGGGAGTGCTCTGCCTGTATTGGAAAATGCAAATATCTTCTTTTTCAACGTCTTTGTATTTGTCCTTAACCTTGCTTTCAGCCCCATATCGCCAAAATAGAACACATATGTTTCATATACTACGTATAATACCGACGAATTCATGTTTGTATTATTTGCTTTAATTATTTAACGGAAGCTAAACATTCTTTTGTATGTATTATATATATACAATGCTTGAATGAATTTTGAAAAATATTATTACAAATATCATTGATGTGTATAAAGAAAAACACTTCTCATTGAGTGAAGATAAAGTCTAGGTTCTTTCACCGATTAATTTTTGGAAATTGTCAGCACTTTCGGGGAGGTCCATATTGCGCTCCAAGAGGTCTGATGAGCCCCACTTTCTCCTATACTATAAATTATACGAGATGTATGAAATATATTTTGAAAACTGCGAAAAACGCTCAAACGTTTATTACGAAATGCTGAAAATATATATATATAAAATAACTGAATGTATGAATACCTTTTACACTCACTATAAATGTACTGGTTAAATTCAAAGGTTATATTAATTCGAATAAAGAATTGATTTGCAATATTGAATAATTACTATATTGGTATTCTTGTTTCCATTTTTTTTTTTTTTTTTATGATAACAATTACTCAAAAACCACCGAAAATGTAGAAATTGTTGTTGCGCTTCGAACCGCAGTTTTCTTGAGATCAATGAGGCGATTTCGAAAAATTCACTACTCTTACTTTTCAAAAAATTCGAACACATTTCATAATACAGAACGATGATTCTAATCGCAAGGCCAAAACGATAGTGAGGTTTTGTTGCTTTCTATTGTTTTCGGAGGAATTTCAATATTCGATCTCAATAATTTCAATAGAATTAAAATAAAAAAATTATTTGCAGATATATTCCTCTGGAATTTTCCAAAACAAATAATGATGTGAATTTGTTTAAATGTCGGAGAAAAAATCGCCGCGAGCCAAAATCTTGAATTCATGTTCATCAATAATTATTGAGATGTAGTGTTAAAATCTTTCTGGAAAAAACTCAAGAAAAAAAAAAACGGACTCCCGTAGTATCGTTTTGATCTTAGAATTATCGTTTCTTATTACAAAATTTGTGTAAAAGTTTTTTTATGAATGGAAAAAAGCTGCAGTACTACAACAATAAAAAAAATGAAAGGGATGTTTTTTTCTGGCGGTTTTGAGGTGCGAACTATCATGTAATAGAACATGGAGAAAATGTAAAATGTAAAATGAAAAGTAAACGGTTAGAGATTTTGCACGAAACCTCCGATTTACCTATTTGTGGACTTTTCTATTAGAAAATTGTCTATAAATATTCAAAAGCAGGTTGACGCGCGGAGGTTATCATAAAGTGTGCACGCGAAGCAGCATCCTAATAATAAGATTACCATTTGTGAATACAGAGTTTGTTTATTACTGAATTATATTATATATGGGATTATAAGAGATAGAGGGGGGCAGAGCTGAAAGGTCTTGGCTTGTAGATAGTAGTCGCTTATATAAACGGGCAATGCCTAACAGTAGTTCAGTCAACTTTGTTACATCTAAGCCTCGACACACGGAGTCGTACAGTTATTCAGTGAAGCCAATTGATCGGAGAAATTTATATAGTTTAAACGGAGCACAAATTAAATAGGACTTTAAATTGCTTGTGTTACAGACCTGATGCTGGGTACAAGAATTTTCTATTTGACGAGGCGTACATTTGCTACTGCAGCTGTAAGTAAAAGAAAACAAAAACAAAAAAAAAAAAAACACAAACACAAAAAAAATTATTGGTAAAAAATAAATTCAGTGTATAATTTTTTAGATCAATTTTAACACTCTTTTCAATTCAGCATCAAAATCTGTATCGAAATAAGTTCTTAATCTTCTGTTGAATTTCATTCCCTACAAAATTCAATTTCAATATATTTCACGTGTCAATTTTATTTCTAGTAACTTGAAACACATAATTTCACGTCATTCGGCCTATACTTCGGTTTCGGTTAATTTTATTTCACTTCATGTATCATTATTTTATTTGCATTTTTTTCCTAATACAAATAATAATGAAGAAAGAGAAACGTTATGGACTAGGGAGAAATGTATATCATTTGATGGCTAAAACATGTGACCAAATGAAAACTACATTGTATAAAGACAAAATAATAATAAATCATACTTTACATCATCTTGACTATCACTTACTTATTACATTAGTTTTTTCCTGCTTCGCTTGGCAGACTTTGATCTGCATAATTCACGCCTTTTTTTTTTCTTACGTATACCAACGATAAATAATTGTAATAAATCTTGCATTAACTATTTCTTATTGTGTTGATTTAAATTGTAAAAAATAAAAAGAAATCAACACTTTACTAACGTTTTGGATTTACTTTTCGCACTACTAATAGTTTTGTCAATTTCTTTACAGCTTTTATAGGATCCTACTGTTGTTTTTGGTTGCTTCTTCTTTAGTTTTAACTATATAGGTATGTATATAGATATTATATATATTGATTTATTCTTAGGCCTCGCTATTAGACAAGCGACAAATGGGTTTTATTGTAACGAACGTATACAGTTAAGTAAAAATGCCGGAATCAAGCAACTCTGGTCACTATTCGGTCTGCTGGATGTAGTACTTTTCGATACGAGTACGAAAGTATTCAGTCTCGGACGAGTTTGAAGTTATTCGCCCGAGCGAAGCGAAGGTGAAAGTCACACGAGTCAATCGTCTTTCGCACGTGTATAGGACTTTGTTTTTTAACGTAACGCGCGGTAAGTTGGATTTTAGGTGAAAAAATAATATTCAGTACAAACTATCAGGGACCCATAACTTTGAGTCCGCAAATATTGTCTAGTAGCGAGCGCGTTGAGAATACTTTGATGGTTGGTTTTTTCTTTATTACTAACCACATTGATGAGATTTTTATTATTTTCTTTCTTCTATTTTAATCATTTTTTTTTTTCTTTCTTTTTGGGAGATGGAACAAGTTTGGCTTTCTCCTTTTGACCCTATTTAGACCCTGAGATTAATTTAATAAATTCACCATATATTTCACATTAATGACGTCTCGCTGGGTCTCACATACCTACGCAGGGTGGTTGTACCAGTAGATGGACCGGCACCAGTGAATGTCCAAATCCAAAACCCGTAAAAAGAGTTGAATAGTTAAAAAAGAAACTGAATCATGAACTAAAAACGTGATGTTTTGTGAAAATTTAAGTTCCAAAAGTCTTGTAGATTTTGATTTTTCCTTGCATTGTTCTATCGAAATACTCATTCATAAGAGATTATAAAATTGGTCATTCACTGAGCTGACAAATTGTGAAACATGGCCACACATTACTGCAGTGACTCCACCTGCTTTTTAAATATTAACGCACTCAAACTTTGGCCACATCAATTTATTTGGCATTGAAAAATAACCATATTTATGCAGGTGGCAATGGCGCAGTTGAAAATAGCGATCATTGGCCAAAGTAATTTTGCCGCTGATGTCTATAAACTCTTGCGGCAGGATGGACATCAAATTAGTGGCGTATTTACGATACCTGATAAGGGTAATCGAGAGGATCCTCTGGGTAAGTAGAGCTATATCTTATAAATATAACAATAATTGAAAAAAAATAAAAAATACTCTGAAACTATACAATGTACGTTACGTTGCTATGATTTTAAATCAAGCCCACACATTACACATAATTACATCGCAGACCTTTGTTGACCCTGTTTTGCAATTACGGTTCGGTCAATTAACTCGGGTGAATCGGCATTCAATTTATTTTTATGAATACTGGACTATTCAACGACTGCTATATTTAACGCGTGTCTGCTCTACATAATACATCATCGAATAACTCAACCAAAGATATATTAATTGGTTTTAGCAGTACAGAAATCATTATCTTTCATATATATTTTTAGTATTTATTTGAGCTCTGATAGTGTATATTATATGATAAGTATGATAAAATTACACACATCCAATTTAAGTGGGGCCTAGACAATTTTGTTCAACAATAACGTGAAATAATCTGTAATATGCCGAAAAAGCTACGCGAATCTCTTCAAATTATATTTAGAAATAAGCTAGATAAGTGTGAACCAGTGAACTTGAAATTTGTGATCAAAGGAGATTTATTAAAAATGAAGAGTTAAAAGAGGAACTGAATTATGAAATAAAAGCGTGATGTTCTGTGAAAACTTAAGTTTGAAATATGATCAAAATGTTGTATCGCAGGTATTGAGTTTTTTATTTCAAACTTTTTTGTAATCGAACAGATTCATATGTAGCCTTCTCAAACTCAGAAGATTTATTTCGTTTCATTCTACAAATGATCTTGCGATTTTGGTCCAATCCGTATAGGCCCCTTCGAACTGGGATTGCCAATGTCAATGAATTGCAGCGATTAATTGCCTGCTGTTTTTGTCTCTAGCTGCGATTGCAAACGCTGATAAAACTCCGGTATTCAAAATCAAGGCATGGCGAAGCAAAGGTGTCACCCTTCCCGAAGTTCTGGAAATCTACAAAGGGCTCGACGTCGATTTAAACGTTCTGCCATTCTGCAGTCAGTTCATTCCTATGGAAGTGATAAACCACCCACGACACCAAAGTATTTGCTATCATCCGTCTATATTACCTCGACATCGTGGAGCTAGTGCGATCAGCTGGTAAGAGAAAAGCGAGAACAAATTCTATCCTACATCCCATATAAAAGATTCAGAAGTATTTGCCTTCCAGAGTGCATCCGGAACGAATTAGACAACTAAAAGCCTGGTTGATTTATATTTTTGCGAATACCTCTAAAAACTTTCATATCACAGAGACAGATTGCGATTTTTCGAAAAACTTGTACCATACCTGAATTTGTCTTCGAGCATATCGTGATCGAATGATTTTTGAATAGCGTACGAAATGGGATTTCTGAAATAGTGGTTGAAAATGTTGATAAAAAAAATTTCCACCGTTTCCTCATAACAATTGCATCCAAAATATGCCGCTATGCCGATATGCTGACAGTTAACCGTACTTCAATGCAGAAAATATTCGGTAATTGAATCGTGACCAAAGTAATGTAACACCGCACGTGGCCGGATAGAATAGAAAGGCGTTTGACAAGAGTTGCGGCGGTAGAGTGAAAGGAAAACTGCAAACATAATCCCGGTAGTAAATTGCAAGTCGAGTGGCATTTCCACGTCCCGCGCAAAAGCAAAGCGGTTTCAACTGGTTCTGCGCTGGATTTAACGCGCTATACTTATTTTCTTGTTATTTTAATAAATCCGGTTATACTCCAACTGGTTATCTGCACTCAGTATGGCCTCACATTTACGCTTCATTAATTTTGATCTCCGATGCTGTGCTATCCAATATTATCAGATAAATATACAGGGTGTTTATGTTAACTCTGCACAAACTTCTAGAGTGTGTAGGGGCTGCTTGAGCAAGCATTTTGAGGTCAGACACCAATGGTCGGAAACTCAACCTAATGGCTATGGAGGATTTTGAAGGATTTCGCTATAGAAGTTCCAATTCAAAGCATTCGAAATAATTTCGGACAAAGTTTAATAAGAGACTTAATCAATCTTGAAACGCAATTATGTAGTCAAGGTTTGACTATATAAAATTATATAAAACTTGTAGGAAATTAAATTCTCTACAACTTTGGTTATTAGCATTTGTCGTCTGGGATCTATATATTTTTCGAATTATTTTTTAAACCCGAAATAAACTGACGAAATTTGATTATTGCAGTATCTCGTTTATTTTTGACTATAACGCATAAATAATCATAAACAAACTTGTATAGGAGATAAAATTCTTGACAATTTTGGTTCTCACGTTTTTGTATTCTTTATTTTTTATTCTTATACCAAATTTTAAGTAATAGAAAGTCATGTAATTTCGATTGTCTTGAGGGATAAGTTATTCACACCTCTCTGTTCTTTCGCCGTGGGTATGAGTACAAAAATATGAACCCTAGAAGAATAAAGACCATTAAATTCAAGATGGCGGCTCACGCAGAAGGGCTGGTATCCCGAGAATCTTTGTGGTTTAGACTATCAATGACCCCCCGGCCCCACTGCGATAAACAGAAACAAAACTGCTGCATATAATTGATGAAATTTCAGCACTTACTTTGGTCTATATATAGTGACTGGGCTATGGCTGTAGCGTACATGTATGCAACCTTCTCGAACCACCCAATGAAGATGAGAATTACTTATAATTTTTCAGGACGCTAATTGAGGGTGACAAGGAGGCAGGATTCTCAATATTTTGGGCTGACGATGGCCTCGACACAGGACCAATTTTGCTCCAGCGTTCATGCCCTCTCGAGCCAAACGAGACCCTGGATACGATTTATAATAGATTTCTTTACCCAGAGGGCGTCGTGGCCATGGGTGAGGCTGTAAACCTCGTCGCTAAAGGCATCGCACCAAAAATCGTCCAACCCGAAGAGGGTGCAACATACGACCCCATGCTCAACAAAAAGGAATTGCAACAGGTTAATTTGTACTACACATATACTTACAATCGAATAATAGATACGATTATTATCTATTGCTTAAATTGTTTACGAAATCTAGAGTTTATATTTGAGTTTTGAGGGCTGAAAGAATTTTTTTGAAGATTGTGAAGCAATTTCAGATATTCATTCGTCGTCTAAGTATACTCAAGCTACTCTTTGAATTTCTTCAATTTCAAAATATTCCCACCATGTAGATCCGTTAACAAGAAGTGTTGCCCTCTGTGGTCGACATGATAACTCAATAGCCATCCATCGGCTATTGACTTCAATTGAGAGCTGGTACACTGTTATCTTTGAACTGACCTACATTCTGTTTTGTAATGCAAAAATATACAGGCAAAATAGATTTGACTCCTTTTACTTTTGTTATGACACACTCTCATTTGTATCATCCGTAAACTAGGGTTTCAGTGGTCAAAGCAAAGATAAGGGAGTTATAAAACTTTGCTATCAATTTCAAGGCAGTAGATGAACTGGTCACTGAGTTATTATGATAATTCAATTTTTTACAGATACGGTTTCGACCAAACATAGCAATCTTAGTGTATTGAAATGACGAATAAATGTACCCATGTACAAAAATGATTCAGCAAAGACAGTTCAGCCCCTACAATCTAAGACACAATTATATCTAACTTTCTCAGATTCAACCCAAGTGTACTCCTTAAGTACAAGTCGTTCCAATTTAAACCCATTCCATGCCCTTTGTTGGAATCTCTCCCAACGTTATCCGTTTTGTTAAATTTCCGAAATACCTTGTGTTGATAGGTTGATTGGAAGAAATCAGCCGAAGGTGTACACAACTTTGTACGTGCTTTCGACAGCACTCCAGGAGCCTGGACATTGATTAACAATGAGGAAGTTCGTTTGTTTGGTTCCTCGTTATGGTCAGGTCCAAAGCCGGAAGGTGACGTTGTGGAGGTCGGTGGTCAAGAAGGTATTGTTCACAGCGGAGGTCTTTTGGTGGCAGCTGGAGACGGGAAGTTTGTGAACATCGAGCGGCTGAAGGTTGGTAACAAAATGTTGCCTGCCAGTAAATTTGGAAAAGCTGCGGACGAGGTGCAGTCGATAGAATTCACGGAAGAGGAGAAAAAGACTACAGAACTCATCAGAGCGATATGGCGGAGCATACTTAACATTGAGATCGAGGATGGCACGGATTTCTTCGCCTCTGGTGGTGGAAGTATGGATGTTGTCAGGCTAGTTGAAGAAGTCAAAGACAACTTCGACGTAGCTCTACAAAACACTGATGTCTTCATGGCTCCAACATTTCAACAGTTTGCTATAGCTGTCGCGTTGGCTGGCCGCGGTGCTTCGGCTTCTAAAGAGATCAAGTATGACCCCGTTCAATTACACATCAACAACATGGACATCAAGTTCCCCAGACAACTGTTCATCAACGGAGAGTTCGTGAACGGCGAGGGTAAGCCTCTGGATACGGTAAATCCACACGACGAGACCGTCATTTGTTCAGTGGAGAACGCATCCGTGAACGATGTCGACAAAGCTGTTAAAGCTGCCAAGGCTGCCTTCGAGGATGGTGAATGGAGCAAAATCAGCGCCAGAGAACGCGGGGCGCTGCTTTTCAAGTGAGTTTTTCATCATCAGAACGATTTATATTTCTTTTGAATTTCCTACTACATTAGAACTCTTATAAATTCTAAGCTACGAGGCCGAGAATTCTGAGAATTAGAATCTACGGGGGTATTTTTAAAACAAATACAGTTTTCAAAAAGTTTTTTTTAACAATATTTTTTGGGTACCCCATTTTACCCTCCTGCCCGTTCTGCCCCCCCCCCCCCCCCCCCCCGCCCCTCCCTCCCATATGCCATTGCGTGTGTTGCTGGAAGGAATTATGATTCCAAAAAGCCGCAATGTAAAGGGCCAGTGGAACTAATCAGCACTTTCATTATAGATTGGCGGATTTGATGGATCAACACAAAGAGGAATTGGCAACGATTGAGAGTATAGATTCCGGTGCAGTTTACACACTAGCATTGAAGACACACGTTGGAATGTCGATAGAGACTTGGCGCTACTTCGCTGGCTGGTGTGACAAGATTCAAGGTTCAACAATCCCGATAAGTCACGCTCGACCTAACCGTAATTTAACGATAACGAAGAAGGAGCCAATCGGTGTTTGCGGTCTTGTAACACCCTGGAACTATCCACTGATGATGCTTTCCTGGAAAATGGCTGCATGCTTGGCAGCTGGTAATACAGTTGTGATGAAACCAGCCCAAGTTTCTCCTCTAACAGCATTAAAGTTCGCCGAGTTATCAGCACTGGCCGGTATTCCCCCAGGAGTAATCAACATCGTTCCGGGATCGGGTTCCGTGACAGGAAATGCGATCGCCACACATCCGTTGGTCCGGAAATTAGGCTTCACTGGCTCTACCGAGGTAGGACAAGTGATCATGCGCACTTGCGCCGAAAGTAATCTGAAAAAAGTCTCCCTTGAATTGGGAGGAAAGAGTCCTCTGGTGATATTCGAAGACGCAGACATTCAGCACGCTGTTAGAACCGGAATGAGCAGCGTGTTTTTTAACAAGGGTGAAAATTGCATAGCAGCTGGACGGCTCTTCGTCGAAGCAACAATCCACGACGAGTTTGTGCGCCGAGTTGTCGAAGAGGTGAAAAAAATTGTCATCGGTGATCCGTTGAATAGAAGAACGTCCCACGGGCCTCAAAACCACAAAGCACACTTGGACAAGCTCCTTGAGTTCGTTAAAAGGGGTGTGGAGGAAGGAGCCAAGCTTGAGTGCGGTGGAAATCGGCTCGACTCTTCAGGATGGTATTTCCAGCCGACTGTATTCAGCAATGTGGAAGATCACATGTTCATTGCGATCGAAGAATCCTTCGGCCCTATCATGGTCATCTCCAAATTTCACTCGAAAGACATAGACCACATGATCAAAAGGGCAAATAATACAGAGTATGGCCTGGCTTCCGGTGTTCTGACCAAGGACATCGGCAGGGCGTTAAGATTTGCGGAAAAGATCGATGCTGGGACTGTTTTCATTAATACGTATAACAAAACTGACGTCGCTGCGCCCTTCGGTGGTTTCAAACAGTCCGGGTTTGGCAAGGATCTCGGACAAGAAGCACTCAATGAATATTTGAAGACGAAAACTATCACTATAGAGTACTAGGTGGATAGACCTTCGGCGATGTTGAAATGTCTATGTAATTTAAGAATTGTGTGAATGTTTGTTTCAAACCTTTTGTATATCTAATTTTTTCTCGAAACTACGGCCAACTTCATGTATGTGAAACTTGGGGCGATCTATTTATATAAAAGAATTTTATAAAATAATGTCTAAACCCTGCTAAACCAACTACTCAATCCTGTAGGCACACGTCCTGTTTGCGATATTTCAGACTGATTGCGAAATTTTTTCAATCTCATATCCTCGGAACTGAATGCAAAGAAAATATTTGTGTTTCTTGGAGAGTGATTCTAGCGTGAATAATTGATTTCGCAATGAATAGCACCGGCCAGGCGGGATAAACATGCGGCTTAAAATGGCATGGAATTAAATACGTACGAGGGACGATATAAGTAAACAAAATTCTGAGGGTATACTGTAGAGCCGATAACTGTCATCCCCTTTGCAGCAGGCGCCCATATTTTTATATGTCATTACGATGAATACTTCATAGCGTGCGGTATCGCGCCAACGATGGAAATTACGACGTCGGAAGCCACTATAAGCGAGGCAGGCATAAACCGAGAAGTAAGTACAAGGTGGAATCGTGTAAACATCATTTTTTCGATATTATGCGCAAATTTTATACGCCATGATTGATGGACTGCAAATGTTATTGCTTTACACGAAACTCGCATACTCCGGCACTGTACACAATATCTCATCCTCAAACATGCGGCCAACGCTATGTTATCGTATAGAAAATTATTACTCTCATATACATACATAAATGTTACGATATAGGTACTTAGCTAATGATGCAGGATATTGTAAACATTGTCAATGTATTATACCTGTTGTTTCAAATGTACATCAACACATTTGCACATTTCATCTGGAATTGATTTAATGCCAATAACTTTTGAGAGAGTGAATCGATTCCAACGTAATTTGTCATAGAGATACTTTCAATAATTTCTAAATTTGAGTAACATTGGGCGAAGGGTTGGGGAATCGAATTAAACGCTAGGAAGACATTTTTTTGATCATTACTTTTCTTAACACGGAATTTTTATTCGACTGCAATACAATTTGGCAGACGTGAAGGATAGCAGTTCGAAATTTTTCATGAATAATAAACTATACCTATTTTCGAAATACACGGATCCTCAATTATTTGAAGCTTGAACAAAATATATACATACACAATCGCGATTACACCGACCCATCCGGCTCTTGTTATTCCTTTGTTATCATTGATCGAAAATGATATGGTTCTTCGCATAACATGTGATTGCTCGATTCAACAGAAGACTATTGAAAAAATAGCAAAATGTTCGACTTGTCGAAAACAAAAAAGATAAAATTTTAGTACAGGACTATGTGTAAACCGCTAAAATGGAACTCCAGTACTCCGTACAAATATTAGAGTGTTAAAATTGGTAATCAAAGATTTTCAGGGTCACTAATCTCAAATCTAACGATAAGTTTTAGAAATTACTCAATTCACATCGTTAGACACCAAAAATTCTGAGTAGCCATTTTCATGCGACTCGGCATACCTTATACAACTTGGATTCACTAGCTTTAATTTTCGATTCTTGACTTATTCGGATTACAAATAAGCGGCCCGGGAAACTGTCGAGTACTAATTTCGTTCTGAATCAATCTACTTTGTAGGCCCACCATTTCGAATTCTGTATTCTGATCTTAGGTCCGAAGTAAGTAACCCGAGAAACCCTTGCATAGTCAATTTAAAAAAAGGTGCATGTAAGGAAAAGTTCAGGCTGCAAAAAGTTGAGCAAATATAAAAAGAATGGCTTGCGCCACTTCTTACTTCTTAGAGTTAAGATACGGAGCTTATTCAGTAGAAGGATTTGTTTTGTGTCAAAAACTAATATGTATTTACAGTAAGGGGAGTGAAAAATGAAGAAAATGTTGATATTGGAAATACGCAACAAAATATGGTTTCATGTGGGAAAGTCAATTGAAATAAATATCCTATATCTGCGTAATGTCGGCTCCAAATATATTCTCAAGCATTTAACACGCAAGCCCCTTGAATGAGGGTAAAGTTTGATCCGAGGCCAAAAATTGTCTGACGAAAAAATGAAGATACTTATATTTCTCGTATCTATTCTGACTTGACTGAAACCTATTTCGGATAAAATATTGTGCTTGCAAGTCGTTACATATATCATTCTTGCGGAATGAATTTCTCATTTCTTTAGCCAAGATAACTCCAAATATTTTGGTAAAACCTACATTTCTAGCGGTCGATTAATTAGTCAGAAGCTGGAATAAAGACGCTCGAATATCGTGCCGCGCAACACGCACTTCGAAGCTTATTTTCTAGATAATAATATGCCTGGTACAATACGTTTGTTGTGTATATCGGAGAAAAGGGCTTACCACCCTCGTGCAGCATTTGAATCTGATAAATGATCACCGTGGTAATAAAAAATACAGTAAGAAGCTTCAATTATGCAGTGAAGTTATAGTTAAAATGTTGTATCCGTCTTTATTAAGAATCAGTATTCGGCAGTGAATTTATCGTTCAAATGTCCAAATATATGGCCTATCTCTGCAAAATCTTACATTAGTCCCGATTCACATCCGGCTCAATATCTTTAGTTCACCTCTCTCCGGGTTTGCAGTATTAATCTAGGGCGATCAAACCCTAATCATAAACCAAACCTGTAGATACGTATATGGGTATTAACATAAGACCAAACTTGACACGGCAATGAACGATTCTTCCTCTCAGTCGTGATTGGCTGTTGATTATACTCGAAAAAGGAGAAGAAAGATATTCAAGAAAATGAGAAAAAAATTTCATATCTAGAATAGGATGGGGTACGTCTCTTGTGATTTTACTTTTTTTATAACATGTTTTCGCGCGATTTTCAATATTGCCAAAAATTTGAGCGGGTATATGGAGAGATTCATATCAACTTGGTCATTTTTCAACGGTTGACATTTTGGATTTGTTTCAGGCTTTTTTTACGATATGTAGTAATATGAAAATAAGGGGAGGTAATAATAATTCACTTGTCTGGGGAGTTAGAGATACAAATTTAACAATTCACGCCAATTTTTCGAAAATATGATGTTTCCTAAATCAATTATCTCACAAATTGGTGAGTTTATCGAAAAATCAGTGGCTAACAAATGGTTAGAGAGAAGTGAAAAATTTTTAGAAGAAAGTGAAAAATATTGACACCAAACGTCAATCAATGTGAAAAATTAATTTTTGACCAATTTTAATTCAACATTCTACTAGAAATTAAGCAATTTTTGAACTATGTAAGAATAATTGCTTCTGAAAACTTCACGAGATATAGGGATTTAAGCGTCTGAAAATATACATTAAAACTGAAATCATTTATAAGATTGAGCATTTAATTCATTGGTTTTACTTTATTCTCTGCTTTTTGGATTAGACATGAACTTTCATTTCATTTATGATCTAAAAATCAGATATTAAAGTAAAAAGAATAAATTAAAAACTCAACCTAATTCGCGATTTCAGTTTTAATGTGTTTTCAAATATTCAAATCCCTATACCTCGTCAAGTTTTGGGAAGAAAACTTCTTCTTACATGGCTTAAAAATGTTCTAATTTCTAGTGGGGGTAAACATTAATTACAAAACGAAACTGACACACCTACAGAAAAATTGATTTTCAACGTTACGTGACGTTTATTGTTAACATACAAACTAGAACATATGTGTTTAACTCTGATTTTTCAACAACTTTATTCTTCTCTCCGAACATTTCGTATGCGCCAATTTAGCTGTATATAATTGCAAATTCTTGAAATAATTAATTCCGAAAATGTGATCTTTCGGCGAAATTGAAAAATTGAATAATGCACACCTTTGGCCACCGTGGAAAAATATGTAAATTCTGCGATAGCTGTCCGCTTATTTTAACGGTAATATCGCACCAATATATTTCATAGAAATCTAAGAAGTCGACGTTATAAAATGGGCAGGTCGATGTTAAACCCCCCACGTAAAAGTAATTTTTATCAAATCACTTACACTCTAAAGAAATATTTGATTAACTCAATTTACTCACATCTGATTGCTAGTATCTTGGGACATAATTGAAAATCATTTAAGACTGTATGGACTTCGCATGACATTAATTGATTGCACCAGAGAAAAGATAGTTGCCTTCGGGTATAAGTCGCAGTATTCGTCACAAATTTTTCAAGTTTTCAGGGAATATTTTACGTCGGTGTAATCTCGGGGCAAATGAACGCGATATTGAGTGAATTTAATTTTTGGATACGAATTTTTTAGATTTCAGACCAGTTTTTTTATACAAATGATGAGAAAGCAAAATGTGTTATGTAATTTTGCAATGTTTCCTCCAAATTTCGAAAAGTTTCGGAGCACGATGTGACCTATACCTCGCGACGAGTACTTTTTCTTCGATGACAAAGTTTATAAAATCCTAAACAGTTACGAATTATGTCTTGAAATTCGAGTGACATTAAGCTGTGAAAAAATTGAGTCGATGGAGTATTTTTTCAAGCCCGTACCAGTGATTAAAAAAAAAAAAAAAAAAACACACATTATTCACCAGGCGTAAAATCCCATCAATAATTATTCGTTGTAAACAAGTGGGACGCAGGAGAGCCAAACAACCAATCCACTTGGCAGCCATTGGGTTGTTAATTTATCGTTAATCAATGGTTTAATATAATTGCGACCTGCCTCACGGCCATCAGCTCGACTTACACGGCGTGTGAGATTGGTAGATAAAGCCTTGTTTGCAGTTTGCCGTAGGTTCTGGACGCGGGGAATGGCAAAGACTCTGAAATTAGGTAGTCCGGTATTTTTCACGTCCCATACTTCTTTGTGAGCCGTATTTATTTTATGGGTTGCAAGTTTATGAGAAGTATAAGCACACCTACGCGGACTTCAAGTTTGTTTTTTGCCAGTAGTAGTGGCGTAGAATAAATGTTCATATTTATCTGATGGTAGGGTAGGGTAGGAGCTCACCCCTGCCTGACCGAAGGTGTCTTCTTTCACTTGGTCAGCGTGGCTGACTAGTAGAGTAACCAACGATTGATCAGGCAGTGCGGTTCACTACTTCACTGCTCATCAATTCGATAGCCTCTGCCCTTCTCCTCTCTCTCGTTTTTTGATCTGTGCCGTATTAGTGAATGAAAAATCTGATTCCTGATGCAAATCACTGCGAAAGATGATGTCGACAGTGAGTAGAGTTATTTGAAAAATTTATTCCTGCACGACATTAGTTAAGCCCTTATTTTATGCTGAAACATTTCCTTTGCCTGTCTCGTAATCCTCAAGTTCAAGCAGGTCCCACGTTTCATTTTTGAATTCATATTTTATTAAGGGAAGTTTAAGTATAATAAGCTAGTGGAAGTGTAATTCTCCCAATTTAACTTTAATTACATTGTGCACTGGGTGAAAAATAATTACGTACCTTTAATGAGCTTCCGACAAGTTTTTAAGCTCTATGCCTAGTAGGACGTGGGTCTAGGATCTTCTGAGCTTTATTCATGTACTACAGGCAGCATAACAAACCTTTTTTTATAACTTGTAACCAAAACATACAAAATTTTTCTTTATAAAAGATCATACTACTCGTCGTCGTGATTTTTTAGGGATCAGAATCATTGAATGATTGCAACGAGTTGGTCAGGCCATTTGCAAACAACGGATCTTATCCACTATAATAAATAACATCAGAAATGAAAATTGAAAAAAAAATTACTGATCTGGCTTTGTTAGTATTTTGAATATCTTGGCATTTTTTTATCTGAGTTACGCATCACTTCAAATTTGTTTGGTATACTGAATTGACCGATAATAATTAAAGTGACTAGATTGTAATCAGACGTGTCTGGGAAAAAAAACAGACACAAGAAAACAGGAAGAAAATAAGTCAATTAGTTACTTTGCGGCGGATTATATATACCTACTTGATAATATCGCACCTGTCGTTCAATAACCACTGATCGGCCTATGCGCTGCACTCTCATAGTCTCTGTTGTAAACAGTTTGAAGCAAAGATGAAAAAAATCCTGTTGGTTTCCTGAGTGCATAAACAGAGTATACATGAATGTACATACTTAAATGCATGGATTGACGTTTTGATAGACGAACAGCTCCGCGTGTTTACGAGCTACAAACGCGACATGTTTGCCGGTTTCTCCGCATCTGATAAATTTCTATAAAATGTACATGTGTACATTTTCGGGTGGTAAATTAAAAAAAAATTTAGAACAAGCGAGTATTTTCTATTTTTGTCGTTTAACAAACAGGAAGTAAGTTCGTTTTGAAGTCGTGAAATTCAAGCGCAATTATACGCATTGATTACAATGTTATAGGGAATACAGTAGAACGCACCTTGCTGAACCGATAGAACAAAAATAACACGTCACTGTGACGTAAAAAAAAAAAAAAAACAACATTCTCATCAGATAAATACATTTCCACTAATCGACGTTAACAACTATTATTATCTGAGTTGATCTGACACGAATAAATACAGCTATTGCTACTTCTCACCAGTAAACAATAATTTGTTGCTTTTGACATCGCCATTAGTCATTACTTACTCTCGACTTGCACTCGCAATTCGCTTGCTATGAAATAGGCACAATGTTTATTTCCGTGGATGATTAAAGTTTTTTTCTATTACACTTCGGTGAATAAGGACTAAAGACATTCAACTCTGAGAACACATCTCTATTCATAATGGATTTCGCTCATTAATTCTAACTTATCGCCGTTTAATCCAGTCAACACCCTTTTTCCGGTATCGTCGAGGAACGGACGTCGCTTCTTGTTTTGTTTTTGTTTTTTTTTTCGTTGATTTTAATCAGCGATATTTATAATAGGTCTTGACAGTAGTGATAATCAATCGTGACAGAAATACTAATAATTACTTCTATGAGAATTGACTTATGATTGTTAATCGGGGTTTAGAGAGAAACGTTTTGTTCGTACTATTCAAGATCAGACCTAACATATCTCTTAGTATTCTCGTTTTTGTTTTGCACAGACGCAACGAACCTACAGTATTATGTATTAATGACACAGAATCAGAATAAAAAAACTGTCAGATAGTGAAAAGGGATCGAGAGCTTACGCCGTGATTTATATTACGTTTGTGGCTAATAAACGCACATATACCCTAATTTATCATGATCATTGAATAGTAGTGGGAAAAAAGTGAACGTAACTTATACAGACAACTCGAATTATTATTCATTTTTTCGACAGTGTCGAATTACGATTTAGTCAAACATTTGAGCATTTGAGTTATTTTGAATTCAGTAGGGCGCGTGATTGACAGTGAACATGACATCCTCGAATTCTGATTCAATATCATCGTAAGTCTGAATTTAGTCAACGCGCTAGCAACAATTGTTCTGCTAACATTTCACAAGCAAATTGAATTGCGTATCGTTCGTGGAATCCTGCGGAATGAGAAAATCTTTGTCGTCGCACCCAAATATTGCAAGTTTTTGTACGTTCAATATTTTGCAAATGCAAAATTTTTTTTCGTTTTAAGAAAAAGGGTTAGCAAGTTTATAAGCAAAAATCTTTGGGATTTAGGAATGGCACAAGTCGACCACTCCACAATTCGCAATTTTGAATCAGACAGATCGAAAGGTGTCAGGATAAATTTGGAAAGAGATCGATTTCTCCGTGCAAAAACAAAAAAATAATTAGACCCCCGAGAAAATAGCGATAAAGATATTTGAACAGGTGGACGCGACGCCCGTATTCACACTGTAACGCCGCTCATGTGGTATTTTAGATTGTTTTCGAAATTTACAGTTTGTTTTTATTCAATCAATAGATTTGAACCTCACGAAAACGGCTATCAAGGGTTACAAGCTGGAATCTGGTTCGCTTTATATAAAAGGGATGAAGTTATTACAATCATGCTGAAAATAAAACGTCGCTTTTCCACCAGATGCCTACGTTTTGATTTAGGTAGACGATTCGGTGTTCTGGTGTGTATATGCGGATATGATGAATGTTTAGTCCGCTGGTATCTTGAAAATAAATGAACGGATTTCAACTTTGGATCGACCAATCGATGTGGTTTTGCGTAACTTAATGATAAAACTGATTATAAATTTAGAATTCGATCGGCGCAGTAGTTCTTGAGTTATTGGATTATTGAAGTTCGTGAAATCGTCGTTTCAATGATCAATCCATAGGATTTGCTCCGAACTAAATCAGATCGAATTTCCGGATCAATAGATTCAATAGTTTTTGAGTTTGAAAAAGGAAAGACAGGCAAGTCAGCTAACCATGATGGGCCGAACCTAAAATGTTTTGTTTAGATTTCGCAAGCTCAAAAAATAGTACCTTATGAATTTCTTAAAGGTTAATCGTAAAGGTAGAACAAAAATAAATGTATCACCATTGCAAAGGTTTAATTTTTTCTTTCCAACGCGACTATTGGATCGATCAATTCTGCAATCGAACCAGATTCAAGTTAGAACTAATCTTATCGCTTGCGATGATAATCATCGAAATCCGTCGATCAGTTCATCAGATGTAATCAATTGAATTTTTGTTTTATAATTTTCGTTCAAAAACTCGAAAACTACTCGACCGAGCAAATTCGAAATCTGATCAGTTGTACGTTACGCAAAATCGCATCGATTGACACAAGGGAGGATGAAATGCGTTCATTCGTTTTCGAGATATCATCGGACAAAAAATTAATCACACTCACTCGCAGATAGACATGCATCTGAAAATGGTGCGAGTTAATTTCCTGGCCCTCAAAACGTGGGGATCTGGTGAAAACTTAACTTTTCATTTCCAGGGTGATTAAAGTAACTCCTTTTTTTAAAACCGTGTTACATTCCCACTCACATTTTCCATAATGTTCATTGCAAATTAACAAACCAATGAGCCCTATCGGCAGATACGTCGGTGCATAGTACCCCGAAATTTCCCGAGTCATCGTCAGGCGATAAAACCTGTTGTTTCCGACAATACTTTAAGGAGAACTACTATCTTTACCTTATTATGATATATTGTCCTCCATGGACATTTTCTGGCTCAAGGGGACTCGGGATTATGTTGCTACAAAATAAACGAGTACTTTTTCGAGTTCGTGAAGATCAGTGTGTCCTGTTGTAGATTGGCACGGCAACTGCGGTTTTCCGAACGAATAATAAATTTGTTCTATTCGGACAAATATACGTTACATAAATAAAAACTCGAAATATTGGGGTGCAATAACAAAAATATTACCATCACTTTCAAGGCCCGAAGAAATTTGCGGCTTTTCATGATCCTATATAAATATATATGCATCAATGACTAGCATGTAGAGATATTAGTTTTAGTTTTATTCTTTCCAAGGTGAATGTATATCTACTACTTTCTGAACGAGGGTGAGAAATAGTGAAAAATTATTTATCTGCTGATTCAGTATGGCACAAATTGATGTTCCAACTGAAGGATAATCGTATTACAGAACAACCTCATGAACGTAAAAATCCGAACCGACGGAAGCAGGCAAGCGTAACAAATATGACTAGATCCGACCTTTATCAGGCTCTTTTTCCCGCCTATCATCTCAGCAAGGCGTGGGGTGTTCTGCCTGTCAGATTTACGAGATCAGGTCCCGAAAAATATTTGGGTCGACTAAACTATTTCGACATCACGTACAGGTAAATTATTTTCGGATTTGATAAATCGCATTCACTCATATAGGAAATGTACTGCGTTCAGTTTTTGGATTATTAGAGTTTAGAATTTGATTTTACCTCGGATTTTACCAATTTGAAATGACATGAAAAATTGTGCAGAGAATCCGAATTCAATTTTGGGTAAATTTTACAAACCAGAGTGTCTGAGCAGATCGGAAAAGCACATTTCCCTGACGCCTATGCAACTAGGTACCAAAAACTCGTAATCTAATTTTAATATTTTAGTATGTGCTTGCTGCTGGTTCTCATAAGCGCAATGTTTTGGGGCCTATGGAGAGACCTTCATGATGGCTGGGAACATAGTACAAGAATGAAATCCAAGACGGCCGTAGTGGTAACTTGTAGCGATATCCTGGCTGTGGCTATACTCGCCTCCGTTTCGATTTTAGGCGCTCCTTTTCGATGGAACAAGATGCAAACCATCATGGACCGGCTTGTCGAGGTGAAAACTTGATACAATACTTGGACTATTTCGCATACAAATACCGTATCGTTTTCAGAATAATTATTTCTCGAATTCGATCAAAATAATTCGCAAGTTACTGTTAATTTTCTGATTCTTCCAGGTGGACGAAAGACTGGGTACTGTTGCGATGAAAAAGACTCGTAGATTTTGCATAACAATTTTATCAGGCACATTGATTTATTTTAATATTCTTTCGATAACCGACTACTGGATTTGGGACATGCAGGGGAAAAAGTCGAAAAAACTTAAGGACAAGGGTGCAATTAATTACTTACCTCTATATTTTCTTTACGTCTCTGTGTTGATGATGGAAGTGCAAATTGCCCTGGCTGCCTACAGCTTGGGCCAAAGATTTGCTCGGTTGAATAAAAGTTTGGGAAACATGATCAAGACTGAGCGTCTTGCAACTTTTTTCCCAAACGATCTAGCGGCAGGTGAGTGCATTCATACAATCCAGATTTTTAGATGTTCATTTCCTAATGCCTTAGGATCAAATCGATATCTAGCGAAAATTTAATAGATTGATATGAATTTCGAACAGGCGATTTCAGCGAACACGGGCAATTTAGGGCCGTTATCAGAGGTGATCTCAGAGGCGAGCCATTGTTCCGAATACGAAAAATATCAGACATAGAACTCATCAGAAACAGTGAGTAAAATATCTGATTTGAATACTATTTGAGTCTTTTGAGCAGCACTAAGGTTTTTTGTCAAAATTCTAACGGGAGGGTCTTGGATAACAGTTGTCTGAAAAAAGTCAGGCATTAGTTTTCGGCTGAACCTTGTTTTTCCAGAGAAACGTGTTTTCCTGAGATAAAAAATTATTTCTACTATCGCAAGTCACGGAAATGTCACAAAGTATAACTGTATCCAGGACTATCTTGGAAATAAATTTTGACTGTCATCTGGTAACGGTGATTGAAAGATTGTACCATACTCCAAAGTGTATGCAATAAATTTGCGCTCTATGAAGTATAAATTGGAAGCTAACTGCATTGTCATAATCTAAATCGTGAAAACAAGTTTCCACATAATGGGCAGATTGAGGAGATAACATGTTGATTGGATTTCAGCCACCAGCAATTCGGCCGAGATGATATACGACCTGGTAACAGTGCATTCCTCTTTGTCAGACACGGTGCTTTTAATCAACAGTGCTTTCGGCCTGCCAGCCCTAATTGCCGTGTTAACGTGTCTTCTTCACTTGATAATCACCCCTTACTTTTTGATTCTGGAAGCCAACGGGGAACACAACGAATTATTTCTTACCGTACAGTTCATGTGGTGCATCGGTCA
This sequence comes from Rhogogaster chlorosoma, assembly GCA_944452935.1. Classification (NCBI taxonomy): domain Eukaryota; kingdom Metazoa; phylum Arthropoda; class Insecta; order Hymenoptera; family Tenthredinidae; genus Rhogogaster; species Rhogogaster chlorosoma. Next base: position 8,199,196 of record OX101802.1, read on the forward strand.
TGTTGCCAGATTATTGATAATCGTCCAACCATGCTACTCAGCTTCTGTGGAGGTACACCATCTTCCTTGTATTACATCTCGCACGTTCTTGAAGTCATTCATTCGAGAAAAAGCCCTTCAAATACTGAAGTGCTTTTCAACGATATTACAATTGCAGTGCAAACAACAGAGTTTCGATTTTTAACACGAAAGACTTACCATAGTTAGTATGAAAATGATTAATGTTTTATGGGCGAGTGAAAACGTTCCGAAAATTGAATATCTCGTCCTCAAGAATTTAAAAAAACTATAAAAAGAAAACCCAAAGTAGTTTGATCCTTCGAAGATCTCCGATCGCTAGTTTCATGAAAAATTAAACCACTTGAAATCGCAGCACGCCTCGACTAGGCCGGGTTTGAGGTATTGACAATCGAGAAGCTTCACGTCTGTCAGTTTGTACTTGTGTGTATACAAAAATACGTATTTTTTGTGCCTCGTACATTCCACCTTTATGAGACGTACGACAGCGTATATCGTTCGTGCCGGTGTTCCTCGCTTGTAAAACAGTTTTATTTCCTCACCTTTCGAGATCTAGCGCAGTTACCCTCATAAGACAAAATATTCTGGAAAGTATAGAGACTGTGCGGAAACTCGCGAAGTTCTGGTTTTCTGGTTATTCAGGAGATTCGTATTTTCTCTGGTTTCAGGCTAAGGGCACATCAGTCCTCGTCAGTCAGCTGTTGTCAGTAAATTGGGAACCAGACGTCCGAAAGCAATTGGAAATATTTTCTCTTCAACTGTTGCACAGGCCATTGGAGTTTTCGGCATGCGGACTTTGCTCACTTGACAGATCTCTGGTGACCTCGGTAAGCTCCGCTACCAAGATACCTTATTATGAATCAGCGACAACTTCACGATATAAGGGGCTTCGATACAGGCACTGATCACCTCGAAAACGCGATTCGTAGTTTCTCCCATACCACACAATCGATCGAAATGAAACTTTGGAAATTACTGCTGGATTTCGGCAAAAAGTGGCCAAGTATTTCGTTTCTTCAGAATTTTGAATTTTTTTTTACAGATTCAGTTATCATCAGAGAAATGGTGAAATCATTCACAGTTCCATTCGATTTATTACACTTTTGAAATTCTTAGGCACTCAACGGTAGCAAATCACAAATTTTAGGTACTAAACCTATATCATCTCATTTGATAGAGAAATCACCGAAGAACTACGATTTTGCATCTGACACAAAAATACTGACTAACATCTTATAGAATCGACACATTATGACAACATAATCATGCCATAAAAGTAGTCCGTATCGGAGTTCCCACGCTAGTATCGAAGCCTCTTGAGGGAGGAACGTACTAAAATTTTGACAAAAATCAGTTTTTCATGTTATAATTACTAATGAAACCCTAATCAAAAAATGCAGTACTGCGCAAAGAATTTACTCTGAAAGGTTCCTTGCATTCGTACTTTTATCGTTGAAATTTTTCTCTGTTGAAAATGTTTTTTTTTTTTTTTAAATTACAGGAAGTTTCTGTTTTTACAATAAACATCAGACCTTCATCAGTAACTTAATGTTATGCGAATTTATGTGTCTCAGAAGGGAAGGCGTGCAATTCTATCGTAATGGATTCAATACATTCATTTATATGAAGTTTATGTCGGGCAAACTAAACTTTTCAAGAGAGCGAAAAAACATTCGCATTTTCATTTCGGTTTTCTCGATATCACTTATCGTTTCGGAGTTAATAAACGTATCAGTAAATAATAATATTCGCGGAGAGGTTTCTGATTCTGAAAATAGAAATAACAGAATACGTATAGTACTTTGTCAAATCAGAAAAACCACTGAAGTGGTAGGTATCTTTATTGATTCGAAAGTCATGAATTATTTGGTGTCGTGGATGCCGGTTCGAAGTCTGCCTTTACAATAAGAAAATTCCTCTCTGGGTGGATTTTTCATCGAAAAATAATGATAAGACCAAAGTTTTCAATTCAAAACTGTTGAAACCTCCTGGAACCTCTAGGATCTCATAGAATCATTTTTAATCTTTAAAACTTCTGAAATCTTGTGAAATCTAGAATTTGTTTTAAATATTACGAATTTTTCTGAATATTCAAAGACCATGGTATCGTCTGAAATCATTCGAAATCTTAGAAATTCTAAACATCTTGAAATAGTATGTGTGTGTATGTGTGTACGTGTGTATATTTATTATTATTATTATTATTGGGACCTATTTGATCATAGCTTCGGCAAAGTTTCTGAAAAAAAAATCGTAAATGAAAAGAAAATGAGAAAACGAATTGACAAATTTATTTGGTAGTTATTTCTTTAAAACCTCAATTCACGAAATGCAGTTTTTATGGAAGCAGACATGACCTGCTAATGGAAAGTACAAAAAAATGAAATGCTATCCCGTGGAATCTGGAAATGGATAATTTTTTTTCCGCAGGAAGTGAATTTTATTGGGTGAAACCAGCCCATTGGAGAAACTAATGTTTTTCCATGAATTTAGACTTTTTTCACATCGGAGATCCTCTTTCTATTTACGACGTGTAGTTCTGATAATAACTTGAAAAAAGACTATACTACCATGCATAAAATGGCACGACAAACTTAACACTGACATTCATAGAATTGAATAATTCATAACTTTCAAATTAATGAAGACAGTCGTTTTGGCAGGGTCACGAAATCCTTGTATTTTTCGGAGTATATTTCCGGTACATTGAGAAAGAAACCAAAAAGAAAGAAAGAATCTGTCGTGTATGAAGTGTTTCTTGAATGAAAATGTTTCGGGTGAAAAAGTGGAGGTTAGCTATGAATGAGCCTAAAGCTGTAATAAAATGTAATTAAAATCTGGTCATAACAGCTGACAAACGAATATACGACTGACACAATAAACATGGCGCCGCGTCTGACGACTGGAATCTCATTTTGGTGATATAATGATTTTTCGCCCTCGCTGGTTACCAAGGACTACTTCATTCACAACAGTATTACGGCAGAGACAGTTTAATCAAAATTCCAAATTGAAAAGCAATCCGAATTCTGAGAATTCAGAGGGTGGAATTTTGATAACGAGCTCCATCTTGGGACCCATAACTGGCGGCAGATATCTGAGTGGGGCCCTGTCCATCTCAGCCATACAGTCCCACGAATTTATATTGAGTATAAATCATGTACGAACAAAGAGGGATAGCCAGTCTCAGTATTTTGAAATGCGATTTGGACAATTGTTAATCAATGAGCAGGAACTTAAATTTCATAATCAAAAGCACCACATCGCGCTGCCATGGGTTGGTCGAAGCTCATATTTAGGGTCCCCAATTGTTCGAAGGAATACGTTCCTCCTCATGCAGCCTAAGGAGTAAGGGTCAACAAATTGCACCGTATAAGGGAAATAGATTCGTGCGTGCTCTCGCGATTTCTCAGTCCCCTTTGAGTCCTCCCACCAACTTACTGTTTAGAAAAACACAGTCTCTTTCTCAATCGCTTAATTTTTTTGATGAGTAACCCAGTTCCTTTTATATGCAGCGCGCAATCTATCTCTATGAATCTACGGATCGGACACGAGCAGCGGCCGATTTTACCCCAGTTTCTTTATTGAATGAAATTGGGACCGCTGACAGTTCCAAGCTAGGTAAAAATAGATGGAATTCCCTATTTATAGTTTGTTACGTACAACCCACTGATCTATATAGGGGAAGGTGGGGCCAAACCGGTCACCCAAAAGAAAGTCAAATGACCTAGTGGTATTTCCGAATTAAAGCGATTAAGACAAAACAGTAAGCAAAGCGCCTCCGCTGGAAGCGATAAAAGATTTAGAAAAAAATAATAGAAAAATCAATTCAATGAAAGAATGAGTAGATGAATTGTAGAGACTAGATGTGTTTGACAAAATAGCTGTTGCATAACATTTGAAATAAACGAAAAAAAATTCAATCAAAAGTACGAACAACTATAGAATTTTTTTGATTTTTTTTTTGAACATTGTAAAGTATGTAACAACAGTCAATTTGGAAAAAATCAATCATCGATATGTGTAAGAAAAAAAAATCATGAAAATGTGAATTCGCGAAGTTTGTAATTTTTCAGTAAAATGTAGGTGGGTCGATCGAATCGGAGGATTAAATTCTTGTCTCCGGACCACCACGGAGAGTTAAATTCTTGTTCAGCTTGTTTTTTTCTTGCTCGTTTATTTATTAAATAATGAAAAGCTTTTTGCCATTTGCTTTCGATCTGATGAATTAATCGTCAGAGTAACGAGAGATGATCTTTGATAGCAAGATTGAAATTGAAGCCCCATACGGCGGATTGGATCGCGATTAGCTAGTAAATATCCATGTACATATGAATATGAATATAATATGGGAGCGACCAGATCACTCGACAGGTTCTATTGTTATTGTACAGTGATATACGCAAATGAGGGCTGGAGGCAAACACACGCTTCAATAGCACGAACGAACGCCAGCTCTCTGTATACGATCAATGGGCTATTTGCAGATTGCAGATTCATAAATATTTCGTATACCTAGTATGTATATGGTATGTATGTACTATGTATACAATACATATGCACGAGGCCACATGAGGCACTGCACTGCAACTGCACTGGTGACTAAACGAAAGGTGATGGGATAAAGGAAGGGGAAGCTAATCAAATAAGCGGAAAATGGAAAACTACCAACCGTTTGCATCCAAAAATAACCCTATGTTTTCTATCACAGACGTATACCGAGAGGAAAACTTGATACTTGTAACGTTCTGTTGTAATTTAGAGCCACGTATAGATTAACAGATTATGATATATATTCAATGTCATTGGATAGAGTATAACACGAAACTACGAAAAGGCCCGGTATAGTCGACTGTGGAGCCAACTTCATACCGGTCATGATCAAACACGTCGAGTGTACGCGTCAAGCTTTTTTATGAAACAATAATTTCCCGAGTACAGAGGTTGGACTATTTGGATCAGTATTTGAAAGATTGTAGTCAATTTTATCGAGCGGTAATGGCATATTCAATATCAATCACATTCATTTACCAGTAAACTACAACAACGGCCTTGGACATTCCCGAAATAAATATAGGAAAATTGTTAACAAATTCATAGATATGAAGGTTTCAAATCAAAGTACTTTGAAATAAAGAAAAATCTACGAGATTCGGTCGAATTAATTCCACGACTGCTCATGTCGTTCACAAATCTATTACCCACTAGTTCACCGAGAAATTTTTTTTTCACAGTTTTCCATTGTTAGGTATTCAATTTTGTAATATCGCATCGTAATATTGAAGCAATTATTAAAAAAAAAAAAGAGTTGCTTCATAGTTAAATTATAGGGATTATTTCCTCCATTGCGATCTTGGCCAATCAGAGTACGGTATTCTCGGCCACGTAGCTTGTTTCAATCTGATAATTTCCCTGGCCACGGTCCTGGTTTGAATCAATTTCAAGACGCTAATCCCAAAATGAGTCGATTTGGACAGGTGAAAACTTTCCTCAAATACTGCACTTTGTCGGCCGAGATCATGATGGAAGAAATAATCCTTGAATACCCCTCGACCTTCAAAATTCATCGGATATTTCCTTCAAGTTTTCCTGCACGTCAACGATCGGAATCAGTTTTGCAGTAAAACCCCGAGCGTGCAGGGCGACTTGTTTTAACCCTTAGTGTGCACACCTCCGCAGCAAAACATTTAGTGCACATGGGGTCAATTTGACCCCTGGCCATTTTTGACCTCCAATATCTCGGTAACTATGCGCTTTTTGGAAAAAAAGGTTCAGTCACTTTTTGCAGTGAATTGATCAAACTTTAAGGCTGTGAAGTTAGATTTCCAAAAAAATCCTTTATAATTGTTCAAAAACGTTCTTAAAGTTGATGGTACGCAAAAAAAGCACTGTTTCGGTAAAAATGCTCGTAAAAACTTCAATTTTGAGTTTTGAAAAAAAACCTTTCAGGGTTTTACAGACAAGGGTCCATGTTCTAAGGTAAAAATAGTCCGCTTTGCGGCCGCTCCAAAAAGTATATTTATTTTGGAGTATGAATTTGGTCGATTTTCAGGTTTCGTGAAAGAGGGAAATGAGAGATTGCAACAACTATTTCAAAAATAATCATCTTAAATCTGCTTTATTTTCGATACATAGCTTGTATTTTGTGCATTTTCTTGAAAATGTGGTATAATTATTACTCCTTTGTGCCGCAGTCATTTTCCCGCTCCTCCCGAATCGTGTCCCCGACGCTCCACGGCCGTAAATTATACGCCATTTCTATATACAACTTATATTAGATTGAAGAAAAAACAATTCCGGACACATTTCACGTTTGCATCTGCTTACCTGTAGTGCAAGATGATATAATTTACGTGGAACCAAAAATCACTAAAACACCTTAGCTGTGCATACTGGGGGTCAATTTGACCCCATGTCTGTTTCGTACAGCTGCCACGCATACACAGAAGCACCAGCTAGACTGGCTATGCTTCTCACTTTTAGGGGAGGGATGACGGTTTCTTAGTATTAGGTATTTAATCCCGGAGACGCTTACCTGTGAACGCTATTCACGTGAGAAAAAAATTTTGGGGTCAGCCTGACCCCGGGGGCGCAATAAGGGTTAAGTTGGTAATATCCTGGGGAATAGCTGACTCGAGCACCCCCACGAAGGAGATGAGCGTAAAAAGCGAAGGGGGGCCTTCGAGCCAGCTATTGCGCAGAGTTTTGACAACTTAGAACAAGATATGTAGCCTCGTTATTCGATTTTTAGGGGCGACTGATTCGACTATTGCCAGAGTACCTACATAACTATGTAGTGAGTTGAAGGAGGGGGAAATCCAGAGCATACATATTCAATATTTTATGAATTGCATGCCTAAAGAGAGTTATTTTTCTGTTTCAGATCGCTGGCGCAGTGACTACTTACCTTGTTATATTAATACAATTTCAAAAGGACGACGACACTAAAGAAACCAATACAATTTTGAAGAATGCTACAATGTTGTTGAGGAATGCTACAACACTCCGCAACGCCACCTTACTGAAGCAATTTTAACCCCTTATTCGTACTCCTAGGACAATTTCAGTTTAATAGTAAAACTTTAAAATTCTGTCACCAGCACAGTAAGTACAGGCACAGCTGGCGTAGCCCGTTTAATAAAAAGAACACTGCTACGTACTGACAATAAGCTATTATGAAACGACGCTTGCTAAAAGGTATGCATGTAGCAGAACAGTTTTTACCATCCCAAATAATATAAGAGATGCAATATTTCGCTGAGAATTGTTTCTACGACAAGAGGAGGCAAAAGAACCTAAACTGCACATAGAATAAAGTGGGTTTTTTTGAATTCGCCTTTTTTGTCTGTACATTCGCTGGAAAGTAATATCTACTATGTTCATATTTGGAGGGGCATATACCTACATATATACATATAGGGAGTTTTACGACAACTTGGTCATTCTTCATCGGTCGACTTTGAAGATTTGTTTGTTAAGTTTTTGAAAATACCTTAAAACCAAAATCATTAATTGGTCTGAGCTTTCGATTTATTATTTTTGTTTTATTCTCTGCTTTTCAATTTAAACATAAACTTTGTCGTACATAAACTAAATGTTGAATATACTAAAAAGAAATGAATGCAATACGTATGGTACATTGAAACCTCGATCTGACCGATGATCTTAGTTTCGATGTGTTTTCAAACACTCAAATCCCTGTAGCTCCTGAAATTTTCGGAAGTCATTCTTCTTGTATGATCAAAAAAGTGCTCAATTTCTAGAAAACCGTTACGACAAAATTACCAGAAAGTAGAAGCTCTGACGCACTTGATAAAGAGTCGTGTTTCAACGGTGTTGATGTATATTGGTAATTTGTAAACTTGATAATATATATATATGTATTTTTTCAATTCAATAATATTCGCAGTTTACCCCAAGAAAAAATAGATCCGATACGATCTATGGCTATCTACGATCAAACATGACACGACACGATCAAATCATATAAGACCACTCATAATATGATCATATAATATTATGCCATATCTTGTCACTTACGGGCCCATATAATATCATATAAGATCACGTGGGCTTTCATACTTGGACATATACGGGGTCACACAGCTTTGGCCAGATTAGGGTAGCCCCAAGCGCCAGACGCCTCAACATGATCACCGTCTATCACCATTATCTGTTTATTAACTGACGAACAATACTTATTTAACAATTACTGTTTCACACGATGCCTTCTAGGAGGTCAGCTGAAATTTGAAAAAATTACCGCATATCGTGATGAGCTGGTAAATTTTTTGCAATATTACATGATTCACCAATGACATTTTTGAAATTCATCTATAGACAGAATTGTTGTACGGGATTGATAGCACGACCTGATCACACATAGGCGTATCACATCATGTATGATCATGAATGACCATATATGATCAGATCAGGTCAATTATCTGATATGATGACATAGGATCAATCCATAAATTGACCATATCTGATTATTTTTGTCCCGGGGCATCGGTGTGTGACTGAACTGGAATATTATTGTGAGGTTCGTTGAATTTGTGTGGCGATTGACGATATATTTCTAGTATTAATGAAAATAGCAATATACATATATCGTGTTTCGACTTTCGGAAAAAACTCAACTTTAGGAGATACAGGCAATAGACATGTCTTGGATTCATGTTTTTTAAACAATCGATTTTTCTTCACTATCGATGAAAGTGTAATTATTATTCCAAGATTATGCTACACCAAGAAATAGACGATTGAAAACATGAACCACGCAATAATTTTTTTTCGGACTTTCGGTACTTATTCTGCACTTTCAAATCAAACCAAAATCAAAATATAGATGGCTTATATATTATAGCGAGCAAAACTTTTGAATGGCCTATGATAGTAGAGAGATTTTCTACTTATTTTGACTTAACATTCGACAATTTTGAAGCTACACTCGAATGGAAAATGGTCTGACTTGCAGCAAACTGACTTTTTACAATCTGAAGCTCCACCTAAATCATGTCTTTTCTTTTTAATTTGATTTATTGAAGGGTCCTGTCCCGGCAAGATGCGTCCGCATGTTTGCTATCTGGAAGGCGTCAGCTCAATATTTGACGGCACTATCGCACAAAATAGTTTCAAAAAAATCCAAGAAGTCGACCGTTGAAAAATGACCAAATTGACGGCAAACTCTCCGTATAGATACACACCTCAGCAGCCACTAAAATAAGTACTGTTTGAGGAGGGAGAATACAAAACCAAAATGAAACATATTTTCCATACTCCATGCCAGGATATTTACTTTCGAATAAATATTTATGTTCTATAATACATTTAAGAAAATTAATTCCCTGATAAATATTCATTTGTTCGAATGAGAAGTTTTTTCACGTGCGTCCTCATTATCTTCTTTAGGCAAATTAAAGAAAAAGCGTTGTATAAATGTCAGCTGACAATCCTTAGGAGACCTTAGTTCATATCTTCCGATGTCAATGCAAATGTTCGCGTCCCCGACTCCCAGGAGAGTCAGATTTACCGGAAATACTTACTCGATCGTATCATACCCTCAACTATCAGCCAGCGAAATTGAGATTCACATTTTATCGCATTCGTCTATTTTTCGAAGTCGAGTTGTTCCTATACTCAATTCTCGGCCACGCACTTGGTCTTCGTCGAGTTACCACGAGGTGTCGCAGAAGTCACCAGAACGCTTTCGCCATCTAAATCGCGACGTGTTTTCTATTGTAACTGGTGTTTGCACCCCGCCTTAGCGCTTCGACGTTATCCGTGTTCTATACGTACCCTCAATGCCCCTTTTGACACCCCCGCTTTTATTCTCACGGAATAAGGGCCTCGTCAAAAAAGCCCTTATAGAGAAACGGCCGTCTGAACTGATGGTGAACGTGGCGGCAAAGACTCCAGCAACGTGGGTTCTATATAGACGCCTTCACTTGTTTATAAGTACAAGTAGCGAAGTAGCCATGTATTAAAACGGCGTTTGACAACCCTTTGCGATTTAAGCTGCTTTATTGAATTGCACGAATTTAATGCTTTCCGGTGTCGTTTAAATTTCCAAAATATTCGCTGATCGTACCTCTTCGAATACACATCCAGACATTGATTTTAGTCTTTTGACAATATCAGAAAAGAAATATCATCGCTCCGAATGAGAGGCTTGTTAATTTATTTCAATTCAAAAGATAAATCCAGTTTCAGATTCATTCGTAGACTGGACCTTTACCACTGTTTATTTAGATAGAAATCAGGTCTGGGTAACTGTATTATGCGAATACATTAGTTAGGATAATCGCTTCATTTCATACCTACTTTTGTTATATTTTTATTCAAAAAAAAAAAAGCTTATTTCTTATTACGAATATTGGATGTACCAATGCACCATAAATAAAATGATCAATACTCAAATAGGTACGACAAGCTACTCACTTATATTCCCTTGAACTCTGTTCCGATACTTAACAATTAAGCGGCAGAAATTGACGTAAAAATCATTTTCTTTGTAGATATGTATACTGTATGTAATCTTCTCTGTGCTGTGTGCAATAAACTTTCTAAATAGTCTGTCGTGTTTGTTTTTTTTTCTGAAGTGTAGCGCTAAGATTTCACTCAACTTCAACTTGATCATTGTCACCCTATATTTGGTATAATAGATGTATGTTTATTATAAAACGACTGAAATAAAATGTGACGAAATACGATTGGGGGGATAATTTTTCGCATTTTTGCTAGAACTCAACTCTGTTCTACTATCTCATACAACGCTGAATGTATTAAATAGGTTTCTGAAACTTTGCACTTGAAATCTTGTTATGAATTACGCACCGTTGCATTTTAGAAATGTACCGGATGAGTGAAAATGTCCGCTTGCATAACATTACATGTGAAACGTGGCTGGAATATAATCCCGAAACATCTGAAACGTTTCATACGTCGTGTTTGATAAAACTGACTTGGCAGGATTTGATGATGCTTCTTGAATTTGCAATTGCCCATATTTTACCCACAATTCAACTTAAACCAACCCAGCAATCACGCAAGCCGGTAACTGTTCTGATATCTGACTGTAACGTACTTACGACGCTATCTGGGAGAAGTTAACAAGAAGTTGAAATCATCATAAATTGAGACCATTTTATAACTGATATGCGAAAACAACACACGCGTTAATCGTCAAATTCGAAGGCTTCATTATCGAAACGTTCATTCAATCTACGATGACATTGTTAGATTTTCATGAGCATTCTCTCTTTTAAGCTGTGACATAAGGCATAATATAGACATTCGAGTAGCAGTTCTTTTGTAGTGTTTATTCAGAAACTCTAACAATAACACTATACAAACTGCAAATTTTAGCGTTAAATGCCGATTACGAAACGGAGTCGTTGCCCTCTGAATATTACTTTTCATTAATCAATCAAGATTTTAACTTCATCTCTGATACCAGCCAATAAGCAATCCCAAATGCAGCTCATACATTTCTGACCAGTAAAATAAATGTGTAGAGCAGAGGATGTAATAACGGCCCAGGTTGATATGAATAAAAAATGTTTTCTGGCCAAACTATAAGTTCAAATTTTGTTTGGTTTCGAATTTTTTCAAGGTGAATGGTTTGTAGAAAACGATAAGGTAGACTCAAACAAAGATCCGGTTTGACACATAATTCATATATTTTGACGAAAATTTTGATAGCGTTCGCAGCGTGTTTATACCTATCACTATCTGCACGATCAGTCCTCTACGTGGCAAATTCGGAGTTCGTAGCTATCCAAGAGTGTAGATACTGGAGATACTGTATCCACGTCACGTTTCGCGTAATATACTAGAAATCTGATTTATTATCCTCACGGGGTATCCTCGCCCCACGGGTTTTCGGGAACCCTTCATTTTCCCGTAAATTTCGAAAACTGAGACATTCAATCCCTCAGATTTAGTCATGGGCTTAACGGACTTGATCCAACAGCAATTAATCAGTTTGCTATATCCGGATATTTTCTTCAACCTGTTTTCTCATTTTTTTATGAGAAACCACAGCAGCTAGTCCAGCCAATAACGACCATAGAAAACTTTCATAATCAGACAAATTTTGAGAATCTTAAGTACAGTGTGAACGAAATCCACTCGCAATAGTAAATACTATATATTGATAGATTCGAGTTCTATAGAAGCCATTTTGACCTGGCCGTGACCCTTGCCATTTATAAGTTTTTTTTTCTCGTGGTATGTCAAAGGACATCATAGATAAATACGATGTGCAAAATCTTGAGTCTGAAAAAAAAAAATTGGTTCGCTAGGAATGGCAGTTAGCCATCATCGATTCTTACCAAATTTACACAGTAAAGTCTCCGTAGAAAGTAATAAATGTTCAGCTCACACCGAAGATGGGCGTGGTTTTAGTTTAGAAGATCCAAGTAAAAGAATTTGAAAAATAATTATCCAAAATTTGAATTAGTCGTGTTTCTTGTGGTGCCCTACGACACTAAGAGAAAAAAAATCGATAGGTTGAGAGTTACGACCAGGTCAAAACAGCCTGAAATGCCTCACAGGACATTTACATGCATTCATTGAACTTCGTTTCATAAAAACTTCGCAATCCTAGTGTGAATATTAATTTTGGGTGGTCATGTTATATTCCAAGCGAATATCACCGCTTCAAAGTTTCAAATCTAGTAGCAAACGTGGGACTTAGTTAACTGTAAACAAGATTTGGTTGCCGTGCTCAACGACGACCATGCTAAAGACAGAAGGAGACAAAATACGCGGTAAATACAGCAAGTCACACCGTCGAAATATAGTCTCAACCACAATTTACTCGTTTGTGTATAAATAGCGAGATAAATAGGCTCTTAAATATGGCGGAAGGCAGTTTACTGTAACATAGTTTGCGGCAAGATATACTGATCTTCACCTAAATACCTACACATGGAAAAACCTCATCGGGTATTTTTTAGCGCCACTATATAGCGACGATCGTTGATTTTCATTTAATGTGTGCCGAGTTGCAGGGGGTCGTTCTTAGAGGTATATATCTTATTTTAGTATTTTATTGGGAAATATGTTTCCGCCATTATTCTTCACCACTGAGGTTCGAGAAGAAAGGCTCTTCTTTATTCGAAATACAATTTGGGGTTGAACTGCAAACCCTCCTGGTACATAAACTCATGACAAACGACGGTCGTAACTCTTACGCCATTGCAACATACATCACAGTAAATTTCTTTTGTTTATAAATTCAATTAATTCAACAGGATTGTTATTATACTTTATATAAGAATGCATCCCTGCCCTGAGATTTATACAGCCAACTCAACACCAGTAGAGAATTGAAATGACTGCTGAGCTTGCAGTTGTCAAAATTCTTTTCCCGGCAGTCTATGCCAACGCATATATTACAGGTAGTTTATTATACAGAGATTCGAATCGACCACTCCCAGAATCTAGATATTAGTCTCAAGTAGCTCAATCGTTGGTCTCTTCAACTATAGTTACTGGAATTATGACATAAAGGGTAGCTTACAAGTTGCAGGATAGATACCAGTCATTGTCTAAAATCAATCCAATTACACAGAATCAATGTGATTGCGTGATTATTATGCGTACAGGAAATTAACAGAGTAGACAATGTTCACTGAATGGATTACTATTGTCTATTGGTCGCTAAGCTATATTGTCCGAGGAACCACTTCCATTTTCGATTTGTTTGCCACTACTACATAAAATAATCTGAGCTTTACGAAGAACATAAATAAAAGCCGAAAAGTCTGGTGTAATTAGAATTGTTCATTAGTGTATGAAATTTCAATTGTTACTATTTTCATCGACAAATTTTATTATTTTTCGTTGTAAATAATTGCGCGGTAAATAGTCCAGTCGAAATAGACATTCACCTGGAAATAATTAGGGGGAGCAATTTTTTTTTTTTTAACTTCGAGGGGGGTGGTTTGGAGTGTAAATCTCGATTTTCGGGAAAATCTCGCCATTGCGTTCGCCGCCATCTTGATTTAAAGTTGATTTTTTTTTGTTTTTTCAAAATAACTCGCTTATTTGCAAGTCTAGAGCGAAAATGATGGAATCCAAAGTTGTTGGAAATTCAATTTCCCACAAGTTTGGTCATTATAATTTTTACTCTAGAATCGATATTTGCAGAGTTATACTCAAATCAGGGGTATAGTTATACTCAAAAATTTCCCCCCCTAATTTGAGTATAAGTCCGAAAATACTGATCGTAGGGTAAAAATGGTGATAACCAAAGTTGTAGGAAATAAAATTCCCTACCTGATTACCTGTTACCATTTTTACGATAAGCTTGATAATAAACGAGATATTTGTATAACAAAAAAAAATTCACTCCTGATTTGAGTATAACTCTGCAAATATCGATCCTAGGGTAAAAATTATAAGGATTAAACTTGTGGGAAATTGAATTTCCAACAACTTTGGATTCTATCATTTTCGCTCTAAACTTGCAAATAAGCGAGTTATTTCAAAAATACAAAAAAATTCAACTTTAAATCAAGATGGCGGCGAACGCAATGGCGAGATTTTCCCGAAAATCGAGATTTACACTCCCAAACACCCCCCTCAAAGTTTAAAAAAAAACAATTCCCCCCCCCCCCCCCCCCTAATTATTTCCAGGTTGAGCTATTCTTATGTCTATCTCGACTGGACTAAAACGAGTCCCAAGAAAGTGTAGCTTGTATAATTTTTCTCTCCCCGACTCTCCCTGAAATCCCTGAAATGCCACATAACTACAGAATATAATCCATATCCACTTTTAATTATGATATAACCAATTTAATATAAATAGGGTATACATCAGGAATGGTATGTGGCAGATATTTTTTGTATAAGTCGTAAAATCGTAGTTTCTCGATGATATCTTCATAAAATGAGATGAGATAGTGCTCAAAATGTATGGTTCGCCATCACTGAGTGCCTAACTATTTCTAAAATGCAATAAATCGAGTAGAACTGTTAATGATTACAAAATTTCTCTGATGATAATTAAATTTGTAAAAGAAAATTCATAATTTTGAAAAAAAAAAATACTTGGGCACCTTTTGCTGAAATGAATTGGTAATCCCCTAAGTTTCATGATGGTCGATTATGTGGTATGGGAGCAACTATGAATTGCGTTTTCGAGTTGATCAGATGCGAATACTATCAGAGTCCCTCAGAATAAATTGTTTTTTCTTATGTATAGGGAAAGATTTTGAGTAAACTTGAAACTCCTACGGTAAGCAATATCTCACTCTGACAGTTATCTCTAATCTAACGACACGACAGCTGCCACTACGTCGTCTGTGAATATGGTCGTACGATAGCGTTGTCAATCTCGGAAAAAAACGAATTGCGATTTTTTATGTTGTTGTCCCAACTCTAAAAATGACTAATTTTTTTTCTTCAAATTTTTCGAAAATTTTTAAATTCGCTCACGATTTTTGAAAATGAAGACATCGTTATAGCCATAATTCTAAAATCTGGAGAAATTCTGAAAACGCATGTGTTAAATATCACACTTTTCGACCCTAGACCCAATTGGACACGCGGTTGCTTCATTCGTTTCTTGGATCATTTCGATAAAAAAATTGGAGAAATTGGAAGCACAAGTCAGATCACTATGGAATGTTGCTAGAATATTTTTATAGGATAGGACAAGGTATGCTAAGCTTCTGGAGCGTAATGGAACCCATAAAAAGTTCTTCAGTTTTTTGTAAATGCGTAAAATTGACGCAAAATCGTTCTCTCCGTGTGAAAAAATAAACCATTCTCTCCAAATTTGTATGGTTCTCATTACGCCGCAGAAACCTAACACACCCCGCCCTACTCTATCAAAATATTCTAGCAACATTCTATAGTGATCTGACTTGTGCTCCCAGCTTCTTTTGTTTTTTTTTTCCGACGACCGATCTTTTTGAAATTCACTCGTAAGGAATTTCTTTGGTCTTTCATTCCAGATTTGATGTGAATCCGTAACACAAAAATTGAAAATGGCGGATCTAATATGGAGTATCACAATTGAAAAAAAACAGGAGCTGTTTCGCATCAAAATTGATAACCGAAGGGTTTTGGCCCGCTAATTTCAAATCTAATAGTAAGTTAAAAACATGACCAAATTTAAATGATGAACACGAAAAACCCTGATAGTTTAATAGTAGCAATTTGTACGCGACTCGGCCTACTTTCGACAGTTCAGATCCATCACATTGAGTTTTCCGTATCTTGATTTGAGATGGGAAATGAGCGCCCCAAAAACCCTTAATACCAATATTAACCCATCGCTTATTACTCCGATCAAAGTACTGTAAGTCTCTAGTACCTGGCATCCGATGGAAAGAATCAAATACGTTTAGTTAGTAATAATTTAACAGGTGATTCATTCAAGCGAGGGATACCGATGACTAGTTTCACCCCAACCAAATGCTTCCTGGTAGACTGGGCTGCCCCCAGCGTAACTCGTATGGAATCTACGCAAAGGATACTGAAAGTGCGTGACTAATCCGAAAACACGCTTTGATATCTCGTGGCAGAGGGTGTGGGGAATAACCGCAGAAGGTTTGAACTTGGAATCAATAATGTTGAGTATATACAGTGAGCCCTGAGACATTTTCTCAAAAATTGCCGCTTTTCATAACTCATGTAGTCACTAGGGGGAAGACTGATCGTTCTAAAGTCTTTGTGAATTTTCTTTCGAACCTAATCTAGTTGGTGTTTTACTTTTCCATGGCGTTTTTAGCTCCAACTTTACCTAAATTCTGCCTCATATTTTCACTCGATTTATTTAAGTGCAACGGTTTTGAGTATACGCTTCTTCTTTTCAAGTAGCAATCGATAACTTGCACCGTGTACTAAGCGTGAGATGAATTACGCGGCGGTAAGAACTTATATATAATTCATTCAGTAACCGATTTTCGCAAGTACATTTAGGGGGCTTATTGTGGAAAATGGAACCGTGGAACATGGGTATCCGTTCAAAATTTGATTTTTGAGAAAACGAACAGACACATCGACGCAATTTGAGAACAGATAATAATTCAACTCTTTCTGAATATTACGAAAAAAGAAACCCTAGTATTTGAAAACGGCAGATTCATAACAGTTCGAGTTCAACGTCGACGTGTCTCTATATCATAACTGTCATGTACTAGTTTTTTTCCAGAAGCCCAGTTATATTTATTTGGAAATTATTTTATCCGAAAAATTAAAAATTTCTAATTAAAAAAATGTTTGTAAAAAACATAAAAAATAAAAAAATCACGTAGATTCCAAAACATTCACACTTTTGATTTGCTGATGATAAAAGGAAATCATAAAAAGAAATTGTATTGATTTTGCAGATTTTGATTGGCAATATTCAAATACATTCATATAGTGTTAATATTTTGAGGTCTTCTTCTGAAATAAATATTTTCCCCGAAATGGAACTATACATATAGTTCTTTCATATTTACCTGGGCAAAGTTGGAATCCGAAATAGGAGGCTATTGTTATTTGTATAGTAGTATAGCCGGCGTCATATCACATAATAGATATATTCTGATACTTTACAGAAAGCTACATTTTCACTCTCTGACTTGAATATGTCCGCTAATTTAATTTTTTAGAGATCTGCCCTACGCTCTTTTACCTGTAAACCACAGAAGCAGCATCAAAGGAAACGGTTCGATCAGTAAGTGTGGCCTTACGTGTCAAACATCAAGGCAAGTTTTACTCGTTTCGTCAGCAAACAGAGAACTCTGATAACCTCAGGCGCAGATTCGGATCCAATATATCTCGCGATACACACCGGTAGAGAAAGTGAATGTGTAATTTTCGAGATCTGAGTTTATTGTTTGGATCCGCAACATCCAAAGTTTGTCATATCGGGACAAATCCTGAAGCATTTTCGAAGCCTACAGCATTTCCTCCTGAAAATTGATTCACTGCAGTTTTATTATACATGTCCACCTTGAAAATAATTTTTTTCAAATCATTGGTACGCTTTGAAAAAATGTTCTATTAACTTAATCTTTTCACAGCAGATCGCTTCCTGATTTTGATGCATTATTGAAAATGATCAGGAATTTTATAGACTGCGTTGTAGACAGATTGAGACTGCCGAAGAAAAAGTAATTGCCGTAAAATTACCGTAAGGTCGCACTGTTAATTGAAAAATTTGAAATACAGACGGAATATCGCAAAACGATGTTATTTCGAGGCAAGTCAATAATATTTGATGATAAAGTCAGTTTTTCATCGTTGTCATGATATGCATCACGCTTTTTTCTTAACGTTTACAAAAAAATTCTTGAAACGAAAAATGTAGTCTAGAAATCAAATTCTTCAAATATTACTGGCTCGCTTTGCAGAAGTTTCGATCAACGACGCGGTCTGTATTCAAAGACAAGCACTTCTTTCTGCAAATGAACAATTTTGAATTATGTCGAAAAGTACTAGTAATCTGCAGTTGTGAGAATACTAAACTAAAAAATCATCTCCAAGATGTAATACACACCTTCTTGAGTCAGAAAAAATATGATCTGATCAAAAGAAAATATATGAACATGTGAATCATAAAATATGGTCCAAGCCTTAAGCTGCCATTCAAGTCGTCACGAATACCAATTTTTTCCTTCTCACCTTGTATCCTTATTTTATATATTATTTCTGTACACCTTCACATATATCTAAAGGGGGAAAAATATCGTATTTTGTAAATGCGCGCAAGCGCCAACGCCGTCGACGTTCAACGGGCAGCTAAGCAGACGGTACAGGAAGCGTTGCGTGTTCTGGATTCAGTCTGCATTGCGCATTCACCACCTGAACGCGTAGCCGCATTAGATACCTATCTACAGCTAACGTATCCGACGCTAGTCACGTCAGACAATTCTAGACAACGCCAGACAACGCGTCGCCTGTTACTACTGACTAGTGATCAGCACCGGGAGCGAGAGAGATCTCATCGACGACTATAGCTTCCGTTGACTCAGGTAAGACCAGAGCCTTTAACTTCTGTATTAAAAAAAAATAGTTTCTTCCTTCTTTCGAAATAAATATATTAGTTAAATCCTTGAAGTTAATAAATAAGTTAAACTCTTTCGTGTCAAGATTATGCATCGTGAGAAATTATGGTTTAGACTGAAATATTTTTACGTGGCGAAAATTTTCAGCTAACTTTATTCGTCGGAATTTTTTCTGCATTCATGTATTTGCACGTGCTGAAACGATGGCGAATATAAGATTAACACCCAGTAATCTACTTTGTCCATATTCAACTTGCGAACTACGTGACTAGAACGCAGATTTTGAAGCCCCTTCGCTAATGCCACAGTGCATTAGTAAAAAAAATTTCGACGTTGCTCAGTTCGGTTTAAAAGTTTGTAATGTACATTTCAAGCTTTTAATTACACTGCGATGCAGCTACGATTGAGGGAAATATATTTTGTTTCTGGATGCTTCTAACTCATCCCCTTAGCTTCTACATGTGCGGAATGATCCACTTAAAGTGTTACAAGCTGTTCCCAACGAAATTATTGCTGCTAAAGAAAATCGTTTCGAATAAAAGTGGTTCAATAGAAAGAAGAATTTCATCTGACCGAAACGTTAGTTTTCTGCAGACCTCGTTAGGGGAGAAACGAAGTGCAATTTTAAAGTTTCAAAATGGAGTGATGGGTAAATTCTCACATATTCGAGAAGCTCTTATCAAGCCACCAGTCCATTAGAAGATCTGGTAGTGCACTTTACCTCTTCGATTAACAGTTTCACAGCGAAAAATGCACGCCTCTGTCGAATAAAGTCCCCTCTTGTATCGAACAATTTTGGTCCAAGACATTTTTCTCAATCGTCAATGGCTTCGCTGGAAACAGCTTGAAAACAATTCGAATAGACCACCGTAGATTGTACAGAGTTCATATACACATACTTATGCACATGATTCGGTCTACGTCGAGCGGAACGAAACGTAACAAAAATTTACCTCCAATTTTTTCAGATTTCTGTGGAATTTTTTTTTTACAGATTCTTTTTTCACTTCCACATTCTGGAAGATACATGGGGAGAAAAAATGGCTAAAAATCGAAAACACGCTCTCTTTCAAACGGTCATACAAATCTTTGATTCCTTTCATCGTACAGACTCGATTCGGTGCTTATTTTAAAGCACGTAGAACAGACTTTTACAACCAACATTTCTGTTCATTACAAACAACTATATTATTCGAGGATGATTTGAAACAACTTCCAATATTGAGGTAACGGGAGAAAGAAAATCGTTTGATAAATTCCATTTCCAGTTATATTTTATTTTTCTCCACCTGTGAGCAACAGGAAAGTATCGATTCTTATAGGGGGCCGGATCTTGGATGATCAGTGCGCTTTTTATTAATTGTATATACGATTCATTCGTTCAACGTTTATACTTAGGGGGCGAGAGTTTTCATCCTTTAATCCCGAAGATAATTTCATATATAAATAAGCCTGAAATTTGAGCCTGCAGCTCAACCTTCTGGCAACTTTTTTCAACCTTTCACAAATCCCACGTTAACATATTTATTCTTTGAATGCACAGAAATGTGAAGGAATTTCAATTTTAATTTCGGAATGTCGAGTAATATCAATTTTTTTTTTTTTTTCGTTTGATCTATTCGTAATAGTATCTTTCCCAATCGGATAATGGTGTTAGAAAAATGTAATGCAAAGCGGGTGATACGGCAGCTGCATTTTCGAATTTCCAAATACGATTAAAAAGTACGGAGAGAAAAGTTAAGGTCTTCTATCATTTGGGGTAAAGTGATAGGATTGTGACTTGGCGGTTGTTACTCGGGTCTTTAAGATTGATATAAGCGGAAGTCCATATAGATGGCTGTTTATAAAATGTACAATTTCCTACATATTAGATTTTCGATAGATATCTGCACAGTTTCTTTATGTAGGTATGCAGATTAGAGTAACAAATTTTGACCGCAAGTTTTCAATTTTCGGTCTCAACCCACAATTTCGTAGTTCTTAGTGTTTGAGTAAGCCTCCCAAAATTCGGGCACGATCGAACTATTTTGAAAGCAGCTCAAGAATTTCGAAGATAATTTGATTTAGTAAAAATCGATGTTGGTAGTTTTTATTTTTTCATTCCACTCTCACCCTCTATATTTCTTTATCGTCAATATTCGTGAAAGTGCTCTGAAATTTTTGACAAAAATATTAACACGTAGGGGTCGCTGATGAATTTTTAACATTTGAATAATGATCTTTACGAATTCCGACCCATAAATGACCAATAACCAACCCATGAATATTAATATTGTCGATAAAGAAATATACAGGGTGAGTCAATATGGAAAAAATGAAAAAAAAAAATCAATTTTTGATAAATCAAATTATCTTTAAAATTTTTGAACGATCTTTCGAAATTTTTCGATTCCGCCCAAATTTTGGGAGGCTTACTCAAATACTAGAAACTAAGAAATTTTGGGGCCAGATCGAAAATTGGGAATTTGAGGTTGAATAAGATAAAAAATAATCGAACAGATCGTAGAGGGTTAGGGTCAAATACCCCCGAGTTGGCGTGGAATACCTCATATGTTATGAACACACATTGATATTGAGGTAAGCGTGAGTATATGTAGAAATATGTCTCGTACAGTGGAATATAATACAATTTTTTTTCGATGAAAACACCACACGGTCAAACGCGAATATCTTTTATCGAGAAAAGTGAAAGTTCACCGAGTAAAGAATTTGTATTCCAGTCAGAGTGTATTTCTTAGTAGTTATGATAACCGTTCAGATTAGCTATAGATTTAAAGTGCCAACTTAATTTTCTACTCATTGAATAAATTTGACATCTTATTTCACCGGATACGACGAATAGGAATAAAGTTTCGGAAATGTTTGACTCATTGTATCCGCCGAACTCGTAGATTTTCGTTTTTTTACAACCCCTCGAATCCTCGAATCCTCGTCGCTGCCGGTATTTCAGATTGAAGCCTGATTTTCGCGTTAGACGTCTGCTTCATTTCCCCTGAGGATCATCCGAATCCGACGATATTTTATGACGCGGTAGTTTCTTCTTTTTTTGGCCCGCATTTGTTTTCGGTTCAGTGGCACCGGAAGGAAAAAACAGCTCGCGTTACTTTTTTCCAAATCGGTAACTTCACGAGTTCCAACAGACCAGCGTCGCTCCATCAAATCATTTCAAACAGCTTCAGATCGATCGGATAAAAAGACAAAGAAGGAGGAATGAGAAGCTAAAAAAAGAGAGACATATATATATAGTATATATATATATATATATGTATTTTCAGAGAGGGGGTGAGAGGGATAGAGAGAGAAAAAGATATAGACTTCCAGGGCCAGCGTATGAGAAATGATCAAGAACATTTTGAATAAGTTAATTAGAAAAAGGCAGAGATTTCCGTAGGCGAAAATATTTGAAGCGGGCTTTCCACTGCTGCTTTGAAAGCTCAGACTAATTATTTAAGCGACATTCATCTCATAGTCAATATGGGACAAAAGAAATCTGCAAGCTATTCGCGCGCAATAAATTGTTCGATAGGCGATTTCGTATGCATGATATGACATTGGGCGGATTAGGTGAAACAAATTTGGAAAATTAATCGAACTGAAGTATGTGTGTGAATTTTTGCATTTTCGGCACATAATTTCCCGAAGGCAAACTTCTCGGTGATCGCTTTGGGACTTGAAAAAATGAAATATTTTAATACTTCTGTTGACTCACATTCAATACTCTGGGGATGTCGCGTCGCCCCGAAAAAGCCGAAAAAAGCTGAACCGTAAGAGGGGAGATTCACCTGAAGATGAGGAAGTAATTAGATCAACGGTGAACTCCTTGAAAAATACACATCCTCTCCCTGTTATACTCACGCACAATGCCATGCAATTACGTCTTGCGAAAGGCCGGAAGGACATTGAGCTTTCCTGCTACAATCTGACGGTTCATCTGACAATCTATTCTTCTGTTTCTATACAATCTCTCAGATTTCTAAAGCTCATGATTCACAACGACTCGAGCACTACGCGGTCATCGAACCTTGTGCCTTGCGCTCATTTTTTACCGTGCTCTGATTTTGGGAAAATATCATGTTTAAGGGGGAGCTCAGGGTTGCTTTTCTGCATTTTTGATACGCAGGCTTTGATATAAGTCGAAATAAACGACGTGCCCACATTCTGCGATATGAAAAGAAATACAAAATTCGATTTCATTGAATTTCACGTGCTAACTCGAACTCATTCCTTGGCGAATATCGACTGCCAAAAGAACAATCCGATTGATAACCCGGGTTCGGAGAAATTCAAGAAATTAGATGAGTCGGTAACAAATCGACTAGATTTACCCCTCAATGATTTCAACAAATTTCTTGCACCGACATTCTGGGGAATATACATACACCTTAAAAAGAAAGGTTAATCCTGAAACAGAATTACAGATCTGTCGGCAGAACTGAAGAACAAAGGAATTGGGATTTTGGCGGATGAAATTAGAATTTCTATCCCGACCCGAGTAGACACATTCACGTAAGGATGGTCGGCTTTTTTACTGCAGGATAGCCGCACACCTGGAAAACCTGGAAGACCAGAAATTGTCAGTGAATTCTCATTTCGGTCATGGAAGAAACTACGAATATTAATTGCTCAAACTAGATCTAGTTTTGGAAATCATTCTCTAATTTATCATTTATGTAAATTTAATTATGTAAATTTTGTAAATTTCATCCGAATTTAAGAAATAGCTAATCGAGCCAAAATCTGTACAAAATATTGGATTATGTGGAGTCGAATGAAATCGAGCATAGTAAATATTCAAAATCTATGCGTGAAAGAAAAAATTCAAAGCGTATCTACTTGCGAGATCATCTTTTCTGAATTTCGTTTCTTTCCAACCTGTAGAGGACGAATATCGACGGGTTTGAATAGGTATCAATTCAGCAAGAGTGTCGCTACGACATTGACGTCTCATGGCGACGCTTTTTTAATACCTATCCGCTTCTCCGTTTAAGCCAGGACTCCAAATTTTACGGTGATTTTACGTGCTTGGGGTTTACCCACGGATAACCTTCGCCCTTGGCTTTGGGAATTCCCTTCGCACCGGTTATCGTCCTCTCACAAGCGTTCGCCCTTGCCAGCTATAATGCCTCTTCGATCAGGCCCGCGGCCTTCGAGTTAACCTCAATCCACCGGTGTGCGTGTCCCTTTGGTTACGATTACGGTTCATCTGATATTCAAGATTGGAAATTTATCAGTGAATCCAGAAGACAGCTCTTCTGTTCAACCAATTTTCCATCCGCTCGAGCGACACTTGCGTACAAAATGCGGATCAGTCTACTTCTGGTCTATTTCAGTGTAGACACCTCTCAAACCTCGCTGCAATTTGTGGCGGATTATTTCGGTGTACCCGTCTAAGATTTTTCACTTTTTTCGATCGTTCAATAACTTTCTAAGGAGAACAATTTTCTACGCAGATTAGTATGTATACCTTGGATAGGAAAGTGTGGCCATGTTGATTTAACTATTCGATAACTGCAGGGCCAATTTCGCCACTCATTTTTCGGAGGTAATCGCAGATTTCAAAATGATGTTATAAAAACTTATAGCTGCCAGAATTCCAATTTCGTCAATTTTCTTGAAGATTACATTAAAGGATGACATAAAACGAGCCCACGTGTTGCATATACTATTTTTCCAAACAACGTGTGCAAAGTTCGATCTTGCGAATGGGGGAATGCAGGAAACTCAAACTCGTGCGGAAAATCAAACTTTGCGCACGCAATTTGGAATATAGTTTTTATACAAATGCAAATCTTTCACTTTTCAAGTTTGGCTGAACAATTTCTACGTAAAAAGCTCTTCCTCGTATGATATATCGTTTTCTACGGTCTGTGAGAGCTAAAATACTAGCAAATATAATTTTATGAATATAAAGCTTGCGCAATTGAATATTCACAGAATTGAATTCGCACTTGAATTGCTTGTTGAAAAATTCTATTGAAAATCTTTAATCGATCTAAATCGGGCGTAGATAAAAAAAAGTTTCTATACATTCTATAGAATCTTCACAGAGCTGTATATTCCTACCTTTGAGCAGAATATTGAAGTATATGGCCAATCGCGTAAATTATGCAAACAAACCGGCAATAGAATATATCGCATACTTATAATCTATTTATGTTAGTTATTGTTGCAGACTTAGAAAAAGGGTGACGAAATGTTTGAAAAAATAAATCACGCATGTTATTCTGTACTAGAAATGAACGGGGTGTGAATTTTTGCTACTTTTCACGGCTATAGGTTCGTTTTGCAAATTTTGTCGGTCCCTACTTCTGTGACTGACTAGATCTCGGAAATCACAGGCTTTACGGAAATCTATGACCCGTATGTGAAACTCGCGAAGTTGATAATGTGATTGTCAAAGCATGTTTTTGCCGTATCATAGTGTCACTATAAAAACTTTATAAAAAGCAATTATTATTTTTTCCATTCTTTCATTCCGTTCGAAATTACAAAAAATTCTAACCTGAGATAAATACGGAAGGATTTTCTTTTCTTGTCGTTTCTCCGAAACTTTTCAAGGCTTTGACAAATTTGTAAATAGAAAATAGGCAATTCATCTGGTGAGCCAATTTTGAAAAAGCTACAGTTTATACTCTATATTCGAATCGACATGACATGACGTATGCATGTATCTTGAACCCATGTAAAAGTAACTAAACTGACTTCATGAAGTGTTTATTTGAAAATTTCAACTCAATTTCTGGTTGGATATAATTATTCAAACGTACACTAATTGTGTAGTAAAATGGTTTTTTTCTGTATTTGAATAGTTTGAAAAAAAAATCGAGTCGTATTTTATCATTTTTCAAATGAACAAATATTGAAGTTGATTCATGTTAAGATATATCTATACACGACGAGAACTGGAATATTCACTACCTATAACTTTCGTAATTATGATTTTTAACGAATAAGAAAAAAAATACGACCTAATTATTTTTTCTCACTCTACGTTAACCGCGTGTGAAAATGAAAAAAAAAATCCATTCACAGACCCAATTGCCGAGGCTGTGAACTTGGTTCTTCATTTGGCACTCACGTTTCATTTTTCTCACTGATGACTGTTCTGTTCATTTTTTATGAGCAGAAATATGGCTTTTCCCAATATCAATGCGGACCGTTTGTAGATCAAAGCCTCGGAGGTATACTAAATAAATGTACTCGATTGACGAACTGGAACGAACGGAGTATCGTACCAGGTCCGGAATAAATTAGGATATTGATTCCAACGGAACGATATTTAATTTCTGTAAAAGTATTAATACTTTTCAAATCCTATAGCCCGCAGGACCTTCTGCGGCTATCTCTTGGGGACGAGAAACCTTTCCCCGACTAACATTAGCTAAAAACAATCGATCCTCAAAAATATATTCCGTTACCATGGATAAAATGAAAAATGGATCTCCGAGTTGAAAGGATTTCTAGTACAAATAAAATTCCTTGAGAACAATGAGTTTCTTTTGATTTTTTTTCTCGCTCTTTTTTCATCTAACATTTTTTGCATAACCTTGAATCAAATGCAATTTGATAGACTTAGAAAATGGCCGAGTAGACAAGTTGAACGATCATAAGGAGGTATGTCATTTAACGAAAGTAATACGAGACTGAATATTGCTACTGGGGGAAGGGAACCCATAAAAATCAACGTTTTATTGCAGGCCAATTTATTGCCGTTATACAAAGGCTTATTTACGATTCATTCTCGGCTTACTATACAAACGAAGTTTACCTGATGCGTGATATGGTATTTCTGTGACCCATTTTCCGAGACAATATGCAGTAATATCTCACAATCAGTGATACCCATGTACATAGTTCGCGATCTGAATATTAAAACATCCTTATTTTCTGGCACTTCGTGCAGAATTACGTTTTAAAAACTATTGAAAATGTCTGGGTTTGATGATCCTATTCAGTAAACATTTTCGCACTGTGTAAACTAAACTACAGAGATTGGAACTGGTCAAAATATACATGCCAAAATTAGATTGGTAAACGTGATAATAATTAATATATTGGGATAGTTCTTATTAAAAAAAAAAACAGAATATACTTTTCATGAATGTAATACAATTTACGACCCCGCTTATCTGGGATATATTCATGTTAAATTCTGTGTTTCGGATGAATGGTGCCAGAGTTAACCCTACACGCAAATCAATTAATTATAGGTTCGCGTATATGTGAAAGTTGTGAAAACTAACTACGTGAATGATTTCAATCCATCGGAACAGCATTTGGTATAGAAATAATGAATGGACAAAATATTTGAATGCCAAATTGATCGCCGTTTATATCATTACAAAATCCATTCCTAAACATTTAGTATGAAAATTTTTACACCGCTAAGGCTAGCCTTATGGAATATTGATAATAGAAATGGAGAGTGGTGAAAAAATGTCAGGCCTAAATGATCAAATAATACTTGGTGAAGAAATGGTAGTCAATCGAACGAGAGAAGACTAGAAGACGGTTTACATAACAGGAGATGGATCGGCTCCTTAATAGTTGTTATTATGACATGTTATTTGATAGAAAAATCAAACCTTCGAACAAAAAAGCCCCCCCCCCCCCCCCCCCCCCAAGAGCATCTGCGGATCAAAAACATTCGTAAAGTACACGAACTTCTACATTACCTACAAAAATACCGTCTTCATCTGGAGAAGTATTCTGATCGAATCCTTATTGCGAAGCATATGACATTGAGAATTGAAGGATTTGAGTAAATGGTGCTTGGCGCGAAAGAAGAGCACGGGCAAATTATCCTGAAAAGTTGCTCAACTCATTTCTGGTTTTGTCAATAAATATATCGATTCAGCAACACGTTAAGAATTTGGTGCATTTCGAGATCAAGACTTACACTTTTAGGATTCGAACAAATGAAAAAAAAAGGTTCTTCTTGAACAACCTGATGTGTATTCATGTAGCGCATTTCACGATAACTATAACCGTGCATCCTCGATAACTTTGCACAAAGATAAAGTTTTTGGGATCTCTTTTTTTATGAACTGTTGAATACATGAAGAAGGAAGAAGATCGAGGGCTAAGAAAAACGATATCGTATCGCAGAGATTAATTCAATATCATCGTATCTCAGAATTTGGCTCAACAACATCGTATCTTTGTATACAAGACATGGGAAAGACAATGTTGTTGAACCTGATTCTGGGATACGACGATATTGAATCGAATCCTGAGATGCGATGTCGTTCTGCTCGACGGTCGAGATGAAGTTTTCGACAGTTTTTGTTTAGCACCATATTCTCGCAGAGCTGAGTGATTAGCTCTCCGATTTGATACTTTCTTAGCGAATCTCGAAGCACACACGGAATGAAATTGACCCCAAGCAATTTGTGATTTGAAATATCTTGACAACTATGCATTTTTTTAATTTTTTTATTGTTAATATTCAGACATTTTTTGTAGCAAGATAATCCAGCATTGAGGCCGTGCAGTTAGATTTTTCAGAGAAATAGTTTGAGTGATCGAGAAATGTGTGTGAATTAAAGCTAAGCAGAGCAATGCTACATTTTATAAAAAATTGTAGGGTCAAGATGACCTCATGTGCACTTAAAGAGGTTCGAGCGAAACTAATGAGTCAAAGCAGTGTTTGAACTTTTTTGTTTACTTGATTCTTCTAATAATTATGAAAATTCATTATTTTTAGTTAGAATAATATAACAAGTTCATAAATTAATAATTGTTACTTATTCAATGAAAGAAAGTAGTGAAATGATTTCGTTATTTTTTACTCATATATGGTTTGATGAAAAGATGTGGCGACAGCACGCTGTCGTGGTTTCATATAAAGGTGTGTGTGTATATGGATGAGACATCTCGACTCTCTTTTTAATTATATTTCTATCCTTTTCTTTTTCTCAGCTGTTCTCGCAGCGTTGCCAAACCTTCAGTAATGCATATTGCCGTCGACAACAATGATTGAAAAATAAAGTTTATATTTAATTATTGACGAAATTACATCGTCAACGTTATATTTTTAAAATGTAATCTTATTCTAAAATTATTCAAGTTTATCAAACATGATTTTTTATTTCTTAAAGTTGGGAGGCTGATATCGAAAAAAGTTGAAAAAGACACGAGGAAAGCTTGTGAGCCATAAGAGCCCGTGTATAAGAACTTGAAAAATGGATACTAACGATAAGTATCAAAGCTTAAACTTGGAAATTTTTTTTAAAATTAGATTCGCTCGAACCTCCTTAAAGAGATAAAGTTAATAAAGTTCTCAATGGGTTCTAGAAAATAGAATATTCCGTCATCTCAGTTTTCGTAATTCGGTATTTTTAAAATCGATTTTTTCTTCTTCATACTTTGGCACTTTTGAAGATTTTGAAACTTGTTTATCCGGAAAGCTAAAAATTGTCACTATGTAATCATACTGCATCACAGATATAGCGAAGTGAAATACCTACCTTGATGAAGATAAGTTAGACACTTTAAATCTCTCGGCTTTTGTCTGAAATGACAGCTTATATACTCATTGAGGTTCCGAAAACAAAATGAGTTATTTTTCTTGACGTTCTCAGAACTCCATGTCTCATTACAACTAAATTCGATCATGTTTTGTATTTGATTTCACCATTTTTGCCCTCTCTTCACGATATCCCCTCAGAATAATAATTGTTTCATAATTCCTGTTCGTTTTTTTACCGGAAAACATTGAAAAATTCTGATCTGAATATGAAGTGAAGACAAAGTTTCAGAAGTTTGAGCGATAAACCGAGGTTCGGCTTCATCAGCGAGTCTCTGTCATGCTAGATTTAACCTCGCCACGTCGGTTCTTCAGTCAAAGTATAATAATTCTTCATCCAGTAACTCGGCGAACTTCAGAGGGCGTTCCTCCAACGTTCGTACTGATCAAACGGGTATCGACTCAATATGTAATTCAGAATTAAGTTCAACGTGATTCATTCCTGTTAAATGCGATTTTTATTTTTTTGTTGCTATAGTGGCATTGTCTCGGTTGTTATTCTGTCATCTGAAATTATCATTTCCTATTTGCATGAACGACAGAAATTGTGAAAACAGAGCATTTACGACGTTTTCCTGAATAATGTCAATCGGTGGTATTTATTGTTTTAAAATTTTCTGGTTATTCTTTGCGGTAATATATTTGATCAGTCATTGTTTGATCGCGACGATCAAGACCTATTCTTTCATCTTCACTAATTTAACACGTCAAAATTGCATTTTTTTCTATTTCGATTTCGAAAAAACTGAACGAATTTCAAATCTTTTCCCACGCTATGATTACTGGCTTGCTTCCAAATGACGGATGTATATCCTTGGCTCCTCTCGCAACTTATACAGATAAATTTCGTTCATTTTCGTCGACATCTTGTCGAAGTTATCAATCCTGTGGCCGGAAAGAGGAGTCCAGTAACATTCACGAAGAAAGACACCCCTATATCTTTTGAAGGGCAGAATTTTAGTCTTTACTTATAACTCTGATTCCCGGCGTAGTTATGAGTAGTAGTTGATTCTTTCAATCGCTGCAGTCTTCTTCGCTGATGATTTTGCAATATCAATTTCTTATTTTATTTTTTCACTTTGAAAATTCGAAAACTTGATTCTTTAATGCAAAATTCCACAAGGGTGTCTCATACGTAAGATGATTGTCAAATATCGAATCCACATACACCCAAGTGAGGCAACATATGAGTTAAGTATCGGTATTGTAAGGGAAAAGGTAGATGATAGAAAGGAACGACGTGAAAGACGACGGGTTAGGAATTTCAATTCACTTTAGAAGACTTGATTTTTATTACATGGAGTCGGTAGATGCCCGAATTTTCTCTCGTATTCTTTTCCGTTCTTTTCTCTATTTCCTCTTTTTCTCCTCTTTCTTATTCCTTTCTTGCAGTTTTTTCTTTATTTTCTTCTTCTTCTTTTTTTCCTTCTTTTTCTGGTCCAAATCTTGTGGACTGGGATTTATATACCCACCCGGAGCTATACCTACGTGAAAAAGCCATTGTTAAGACTTTTCCTTAAATTCAATTTAATTCCATTGAATTCCATCGAACTCCATCAAGTTGCCAACTCGCACCATCTACGTGGTCCATTGTCCGTTTTACTTTACTTTCAAACGTGAGCATACATTACTGCCAAACAAATTATCCCTGCCTTCCTGGTTCAAATACATTTAACGAATAATTTGCGAACAATGATTCGAAAAAACAAAACAAATGATAGAACAAAAAAAAAAACGATTTTCTCGTTCATCGCAACGGTTTGTACACCCAACCATCAATTTGTATGGAAAAAAATTTCACGAACAAACACGTACCGCATGATATTTTTGCAAACAGTTTCATAGTCGATAAATTTCCTTTAATAGTAATCTTTTTCGATAATGAAGAAAATATAGTTGCTTCATTTATGTATAGTTAGGAATAAAAACGGTCTATCATCGATACTAAAGAAACGAATGAACTTGTACAACTACCCTTATTCGGTTCAGAAGAAATTCTGTATTTCGAAAAGAGCCCGAGCATTTCCTCCGTAATTTGAAACAAAGCCAGAGGTCGGAATCGACGCAAGTTCCGTATATATTTTATGGTTGGTTTTAAAGTAGTGAAACATGGGACAATTTTATTCTCTGTTTCACAAAGCGAGCTGTCACGCCCTCGACAGCGATATATGCGTTGTTACGATCGCATTTATCATAGTTTTATTTTGTCCTGTACGTATACTCACGGCCCAGGAGTATAGTAGATATATCTCTAGCCCGGGACGAAAATAATTGCTCGGATAAAATCGGGAGTTAAATCGAATTGAATTTAACCATATTTCTATAACTCATATATAAATCATATCAATTCAAGCCTCAAGGAGAATTCGATTCGGGCAACGCGACAGTTGCAAAATGCCAAATTAACATCAAACTATGAGCATCTATTTTAGGTCGGTTAAAATCTATGACATGGCTTCGAAACTAGGGCTTTGCTGCACGATACAATCGTTCCATATAACATATACGTTACCCCCTAGAAACCTGAAATTATTTATTTTATGTGGATTTGTCACGCCCGTTCGGGCAGGTTCAGTTTTTATTAGACTTGCAGGTGGTGCTTTGAACCCTCTCTGTACATAATATAAAATTTATTTATGTGGTATATTGCGGTCACCTGCTTGGATAGAAATCGACCTTTGGGTTCAGTCGATGAGGGGGTCTGTGATAAAAGCTAGATATAGATTAGTCATAGGCATAATATAATGGATTCGGTTTGACAACTTTTTTTCAAAGTTCGCTCCGGAATTTCGAAGAAATTTAATTTATCGAAAATCGATTTTTTTTTTCCATTTTTTCATACTGCCACTCACCCTCTATATTTATTTATGGACAATATTAATGTCGAAATTCGAAAAGATCATTATTCAAATGTTAAAAATTCTCGAGTGACCCTTAAATATTAATATTTTCGCCCAAAATATTAAAAAAAGAGCACTTCCAGGAATATTATCAATGAAAAAATATAAAGGGTGAGAGTTGGGATGGCAAAGTAAAAAAAAAAATAATCGATTTTTGACGAATTAAGTTATCTTTAAAATTCTTGAACGACCTTTCAAAATTGTTCGATGGCGCCCAAATTTCGGGAGGCTCACTCAAAAACTGAAAGTACCAACGAAATTTTAAGGTGAGACCGAAAATTGGGAATTTGAGGACGAAATGTTGTCAACCTATAATAATATCCGTGGAAGAACATGAAATTTCGAGAAATTTTAAGACGTGTCGTTAGTGATCGCTCGCAATAATTCGAAAAAAATGTTGTTTTCGTCTAATTTTTGGTCATTCGGAGGACCCAAATATCCATGTTTTAATAGTATAACTCCGTGGATACTCATGATGAACAAATATGTATAGAGCGTAAAAGTCGCGATGAAAGAAATAAAATGAAGCGATTCTTTGAAATTTCATTATTTTCGTAATTCTTTGAGCGACTTTTACAAATTTCTGAACCATTGTCAAAATCTTTGGGCGGAATTACAATATCTAATATAATCTAATAATAAGTAGTAACAAGTGATTAGTGAAGTAACTTTTTTTCTTTCCGAATCATTCACAAAAACAAAGTTTGACAGCTAAAATTCGGGATGGTCAGCCTGCGCAGTCGGTATAACCTTTCGCAAATAATATCAATAAGGTGAAAAAAATTCATTCCAATGTGATCTTGTGTCATTAACAATGCGTTGTATAAGATTTTGGTATATTTGATTGAGGTTTAGTAATCTTCAGTATAAATTGAATTAGTTCTAATTTAATCGCTGATTTAATAGCAAATTAAATTGTGGGAGTTTCGCTATCACGTAAAAACGAAAAAAAATTTCTTTTCTGATTCAGGGTTGTGTTGAATGATATGTATGTACATCAGTTGGACCAGTCTCTGTCAATTTACATAAGGCTATCACATCCTCCACACTCTGATAGCAATTCCAATTAAACTTGGCTGAGATTCTGGTGTGTGCGATTTCCAAACATCCCGCTTATCCTGAGTGGATTGCACATCTACACGATGACAAAAACTGTCGTCTTCAAAACAAAATTTGATGCACGTGAAGTAGAATGCATACGCAATTAAATATCGAGCAAGAAAGAGAAGACGGAGAAGAATAAGTGTTTTTTCACAGTACTTTCCATCACCTTAAAAACCAATTTAATTACACGAAATGCCATCAAGTGAATAAAATCACCATTTAGTTATTCGTATCTTTTTATGAAAGAGATTTTTATTTTTCATGAAATTTTTTTTTTCATGAAAACAAACGTCAAAAATTAAACGAGGTGTGACAATTATTCATGCCCATTATCTTATTCCAAAATCATCTAAATTGTAGATTTTTTGAACTAGCCGTTTTCTAGATCATTCGGTGAATTTAGATTTATAGATTCTGAAAGTCAATAAAAAATATTTTTTTTATACAAAAACGGACTGGAATCAGAATATAATAATTGGTTTGAACTCGAAAAAACCTTTCCTTACCTTTAATATGGGAGTATCAAAAAAATATATACATATATAAAATTGAAAGTCAATCTATTTTGAATAGAAGCGAACGTTCAAATTCAATGGGATATATGGCAACTTTTCATTCCCACCATTCGAATGTGAAGTTCTCTAGATTTCAGATTTTCCCATCACGCCATTTCAGAGATCATCGCACGAGTTTGTCGGACAGACCCACATACGGACCGATATTTTTCTGAAAATCTGTTTTTCAGATTCTAGAGGGTCGAAAATTAAAGATTCGTTGAAATTAGTAAAAGTCAGTTTTCGACGGTAACCAATAATTTTCTTATATCACCATGGGTGATGACAAGTGGAAAATATCTGTAATAGGGTAAATACACCAATAGATGGACACCCCCCAATAGATGGACAAATAATATTTCCAAAAGCAATTACATCAAATTTAAGAACGAAATTGTGGAGTCATCATTTTTTTCTGTGGCTTTATGTAGTCCTGATTGCAAAAAATGATTTTTTCCATCTTTATATTTATAATAAGAATCAGAAAAAAATATTTAAATTTGACATGACGAAGTTTTACTTCAAGAGCGCTACCGCTAGTAAACATGTGACAGATGTCCGATAAACGTTGTTTGGTATTAGTATTGTAAATGAAGAAAAAAATAAGGTATGTAGGTACATTATTATGTTCGTATTTCATTAAAAAAAGCTATAAATATCGTACTAAAATAATAAAACTACAAAAATATAAGAAAATTTAGCGTCCATCTATTGGTGACATATTTCTAACCTCTACCCAATAGATGAACATTGACAGTTGACCTGGTGAATTTTCTCATAGGGGAGGAGGGGGGAAAACGGAGTACTTAAGAAAGTATTGAGTTTTTGGGGGTTTAAATATGCTGAATTTTCCTCTTTTTAATTTTATTCAAAGAAAATAAAACGAATTTTTAGCTGTCGTTGAAAAAAAAAAAAATTTCACTTTTGAAATTTTTTAATTTAATCTAAAATTTGGATATATCCGATTTATCTTGTAAAATTAACTATTACTGGATAAAATAAGTACATTCTGTACTTGAGTGACTCGTGAAAAAAAAGAAAAGAAAGTATATATATTTTCGAAAAAAGATATATATTTTCGCAATTTATTTTATTGAATAAAATAACGTAAAATGATGTTAGAAACTATTTTCGACCATTTGAGAGACATTTAAAGAAAAAAAATTAGATAATAAAATTACTTTCCTATATATTTTGAAAATTATTATCCAATTTGTCTTCTTTTTTTTGGTAATTTTATTGAGCATTTCATTTCCCTAGCTTTGAATGAAAAATTTTAATAATTTCAGCATTTTTTATGTAACTAGTAAGTTAAAAATATCATTTGCAAGGAGTGTCCATCTATTGGTATTGGCTGTTCATCTACTGGAGATTTTGTCCATCTACTGGGGTTTCGGTCTTTTTCTTGAATTTTCCTTTTTCGTTAATTACTACGAAGTTTCACAAGGTTTTAATAATTTTTTTCTAGTTAATTACATATTTTTACATTAATATAATTCATTTTATTATAATTCATTTATATCTTAGTATATTATTTTGATACAAACGCATGAGAGTTTGCTTAACCGTCCATCTATTGGTGCATTTACCCTACATAACTATGATGTAGAAAAAGTGAAATAAAAAAAATACCGCAGTGTTCATCGTATAGTTTTGTTCTCTGTTTTCATACGGGTAATTTCTACAATAGAGTAGAAATAACTGTTGGTATTTCGCAGCGTATATGTTTCCACCATACAATTCAGCAAATTCATGAGTAACTTGCCCGCCCTAGATGCACATCAATTAAATTACACATTCCTGCAAATAGCTCGAATGGTTCAAAACTTCCTTTGTGAAGCGGTGAGATCTGCGGTTTGATTTTGTTCAGTGAAATTCCTTATCGGGGATTATTAACTTTATTACCAATGAAAAACTTGCAGTTTACATCGCGTATTCCACCTCTACTCGAAATGCCTCTAGTCTGCGGTTTCTAATCATTCCAATATCGGTAATTTATTTCTGCACATGTAGAACCATAAGATGCAACTACTCATACTATTTCTTTGGGCGATTAGTGTCACCGTTTCGATGGGGTAAGATATTGAAATTTTGAAGTTTTCATCGATCAAAAACTTACAAACGGATATAGAGCTGCGAGACACCGCCGGTTTTCGACCATGTGGCGACCAATTGCGTTAGTTAGTAATTTTTTTTTAATCAATTCAATATCATCCAAAGTTATAAAATATACTTTTTTTTAACAAATTTAAGGGTTGGGACCCCGTTGGCATGAGTTAATGGGTCAGAACATGCGCGAGAGAATGAATGAGAGGAGTAGATCTGTAGTAATTTGCAAGAATCTCGGAAATGAGTAGGTAAGGAGAATTCAGCAGAAGATATTTTTTATGGAGAATTGCGTGGGTTACAAAAAAGGTCGCTTCTCATTTTTCTGTAAACCTCGTCGTTTCGAAGATATTCTGCAAATAATCTATGAATCGACTCTTCAGTTTGAACATCGTACAAATTTCATATGGATTATTTTGTCCAAAATACAAAACGATGAGATTAATCGCCAAATTAAATAGTATGTCTAGAAACAGTGAGCGATATTGGAATTTTAAAAGTCTAAAGGCACGTCGAATTGAGGTGGACCCTATGTATATTGTTATACTTCTCCATGCTTATTATCTCGCGCATTGCTACCTTTGCTGACTTTGAAGAAGTTCAATTCACACAGACGGAGAAAAGGCATAATATGCTTGATTCATCCCTTTCATCCACGTGCGCCAATGCCCGTTGTAATCTCGCCGACTAGATAATAGCGGTAAATTGATATTAATTTTGGATGTCCGACCCGACCCATCACTTTGTTTGGTGTTGGCTGACCGAGTTACGTGATACTGCCGGTAATCGGTGTAGCTATCTATTAGGCGTTTATTACCTCACTACAATCACGGGGTTAATTCATCCCCCGAACATCTCCGACCCATCAACGTTAAATTAGATTAAATTGCTTCCTCTAGCAGTGATAGAGTTGGAAGCACCGACCACGAAGATGTCGAGGAAATTCGAAAAATTTCTAAACCTTATTGCCACACATACCTATAGGGTATCCGCAAACTGAATCGTTTATTCTTAGGGGATAATTTTGGCGGTCCAGCTTGGTACCCTGTCGTTAGAAGTAGTGGCTTCTGTCACGCCGTTCGTAATATACAGGTAATTTCAAAAGTCGCGCTAGCGCCTGGAGGTAGGCAGCCAACCACACAGATAAAATCTTTGGGCTGTCCGGCTTTGGGCCAGCATAACCGCTAAGTCGAATCATAACACTTATCGTTAGATCGAACGTAACAGTTCAAGAATCACTGGGCGAGGATATAAAAGCTTATCAAAGAGTTAATCAACACAGCCCGTGAGTATATTTGTGATTCTTGACCTGGAAAAGCGTCATGATCGTTCGGCGGTCGTACGCGCATCAAGCCAGACAGCCTAAGATTCGCCTGTGTAGTTGACTGCCAGGATTTAAGCGTTCGCGCGACCTTTAAATGATCTGTATCTTACAGACGCCGCGACGGAAGGAGGGGCTATTTTCAACGGCAGGATACCAAGCTAGCCCCCCTATCATCCCCTAAAAATAGAGCACTTGATTGGCGGACAACCAGTGTATACTATATGTACATATAGTTGAGATACTGTCATTCACCCTTAAGGCGCGTGTGTTTTGGAAACTATCAGCAATTTATGTGCCACTTAGATCTATGTCAGGGAGGCTCGAACTTGTGCTTAAACTTGTACTTTGACTACTCCTCAGCAGTCAATCTGCACATTTGATTGTCGACAAGCCCTCACTGCGCATGAAATTAATTTCACAAAGTTAGTCGGTTTTAAGTACAGATCTCGGTTCCATTGAGCGATGGAACAATCTTATTACACAAATATGATTATTGATTTATGTACCTACTTCTTTCACCCGGGTGTCTCCAAAATGAGGTCCGTTCCTTGAGGCTATGGCTATATATAATACGAACATGAGCTCACTGTTTAAGTGCCAAAATTTGTTCAATAAAGAATAAGGATGATGTAGCATTCCGAAGTTTGAATGACGATTCCTAGAATTTAAATTGCAAGATATTTTCTAATATATTTGAACAGCTATTCAAAAACTTGAGTTGAGGTCGAATACTGTTAACGTGGTCATATAAAAAATTTCATACGATTCACAGTATTTTTGACACCCATGATGCCGACCATCTGTCGAAAGTTTCCACGCTTGATCAAGCGGCTGATAATGGAATCAAATTATTGCCGGATATTTGCGATCTCCATTATTGCATACCTTTATATAAAATTATATGTCTGGTATACCTGCCGTGACGCGATCTTATATTATTATCTTCTTCTTTCCTGCAACCTCGTCTTTGATCAGTCTATAACTATGCCTATCGAGGTCATTCACCCTGCAATAAAAATATTGATAAATTGAAAAAAAAATTATATTCGTTATTCTGACTTGAATACAAGTGGGACGCTTGGGACGCCGGTCGTAGAAGGGGCGCGCGTGATATTGCGTGGGATCGATATCGTGGCGCCAGCCAGGTTCTAGGCACTCTGTTAACTATACACGTATACACGTACCTATATATGTATCTATACGTGTACAGTACATACATGCAATCTATAAGGTGCACTACGTAATTTTAATGCTTAAGCCCGTCGCCTGCAACCCGATCGGGTTGATGTAAGCGCAGACTTTTGATTTAGCCGCAGGAATGCACGGCACGTTTTTATGCTTGAAGAAATATTAGATTGAGGTAACCCGGAAACTGCAGGAAGTATATCGTTCAATATAAACGTATCTTATAATGTGCCATAAAGTAGGGAGCGTATTTCGAGAAACAATATAATGTTTCACTCAATTTCAGTTCGTAGTCTATAAATTCTTTTTATATGAAATATACTGAAGTATGGTTTCAACTTTCTGTATCAATTCTTGTATTTCGATATGTGAATTATACACCTTATGAAAGACAGAATAAATCTGATGCGTTTTAATCCATTTCGACCTAACCGTGACCCTCGCCGTTATTTTTTCTTTGCTGTCTATGTTGTAGTCTATCTGTCTATAGAGTGTCACGAAAAAAATACGATTCGCGAAGTTTCAGGTCTGAAATAAAATCAGTTCGCTAGTAATAGTTGGAATATGGAAATAGCAGTTAACTATTAAAACGATCTTGAAAAAATTTCCACGGCATGTTCTTTGTAAAAAGACAAAAATGTTGAGTCTATAGCGAAGTTGGGCATGCTATATTTTCAAGAGATTGTTACAAGCAAATGCATCGAATAAAATAAAAATAAACAAACAATTCGACTTATTCTACCATACATGTAGTGTTTTCGACGATCATTTAACGATAGAAATGAGAAATAATGAGTTCAATATATATGATTGTTAAAATGATTTATGAGAGTGTAGTGGTGAAACACGTCTAGTTTTTTAATATTCCTTTGAATTTATTTGTTTTTATCTTCAAAACCAATTCTTCTTCTTCTTCTTCTTTTCAATTCGCAAAGACTTCACTGGATAAATTTCATCGAAATCGATTATAGCTAGGTAACTGTTATTTTGATGTCTGAGTAATTACTAGAAAACTAATCGTTTTCCAGACCTAAACTGTCGCAAATTGTGTTCTTTTGTGAAAGCCTTCAACGCTCACAAAAAGAAAATAATATTGAAATGGCGAGGGTTATGGCCGAGTCGAAATGGCCTGCTATATCATACGCATGAAGTCTAAGCTACTATATATTGCAACAAGTGGATATATTTCATCTAAATAAGATCCCCTGCTAAGTATAGGTGCATAGGTTAAGGGGAGCTTATACAGATTATCTTACCAGAATCTGGAAATAATTCAAAGTACGGAAATAACATGCTTCTGAATCCAACCAAGTTATGTGAATTCCTTTAAATTATGTCCAAAACGAAGCTAGAATTGTGTGAATTGAAAGGCTCAACGTTTGTAATGCAAAATAAGCATTTCGACTACGTTTCAAATATTGGGGATTCGAATAGGTCCTTGCATCAAATTATTTAACAGCGTTCTTAAAGTCGTACAGTCTCCCCTTACGCAAGGTATTTATAAAAATCACTTATCAAGGGTCAGAAATGTATAATTAAATAATTTCGAGCTACAAAAAAAAAATATATGTTCAATACAATTAATAGTCATTAATATACGGTCGACCGAGTATTTCAAAATTAGATTATATACCGAATCTCCGAAAAATAGTCGATTTTCACAGTGTGATATATCATCAGATTAAACAGTTTACGTATTAGCTAACTGCATCGCGAGGAAATGGATGGCCTGCGCTTTGAAGAAGCGCAAGAAGTTAGGCCAATTATCGGAAGACCGAGTTCAACGCGGCTAAGTGACTACGGCTTAATTTAAGGAACGACTCAGGTCTCCGACAAATATCACACAAGTATGTGCATATATTCGACTTGGATACCTACGATGCGAGTATAGCTATATATATGTATATGTAAATGTACTTATAAGTTATACTATCCATGGGTAATTTATGTAGTTAGTTGGCAAGGCATAACCTGGCTGAACTCGATCAGGTATAAGACTTAGATCGTAGCGCCTCTGGCGGTTACGGATGTTTGCAGCAGCCACATTTTGGTCGAATAACGAGATCCCGAGCCAAGTCGGGCTTAATTGGCACCATTTCTGTGAAATAGGTATGCATAAGACCGAAGGTTCGGCTGGGGATGGTCTTTGCCATCTGCGCAAGTTCCGGTGCGGCTTCAATATCCGGTCTTAATAATCGCGCGCACCAGTGTCTACGTAATAAATACAATGAGGGTCACGATACCATTGAATGGGTGGATTTCTGCAGCTGGTCTACCAGATCGAGCTTATTCCGTATCTTTATTAATACACATGGTGGGTGGTCCGCAAACAAGTAGTTTACGTTCAGGTTTACGCTTAGGTTTATCGCCGTACTATCGGGTATCAGAAATTCAACAAAGAAAAAGAAAGAAAAACCAGTTAGAAATCGAAAAAGAGTTTTGTAACTTCTCCCATACCACACAACCAATCAGAATGAAACTTGGGGAAGTACTGCTTAATTTTAGCAGAAAGTGCAGGCTAAGTGTTCCGTTTTTTTTTTTTTTTTTTTTAATTTCGAATTTTTTTCACAGATTCAGTTATCGTAAAAGAAATCGTGGAGTTATTCACAGATGCACTCGATTTAGTGCAACCTTGGATTGCAATACTTAGCTATTCGATGGTGGCAAACCATAAATTTTGAACGCCGTCTCATTTCATTTGTAAAAAGAATAAAAATATAGAGATTCTAAAATTTATAAAAATATCGAGGCGACACTTTCTAGCAACATAATGACGCGGTAAAAGTGCCGGAGTTCTCACGCAACTACCAAAGCCACAGGGCTTCAATACTCCTCGACATTCAATTTTTAGATCTTTATGGTTTAGCAATGGATTATGAAATGGTGAAGGCCTGAACCAATTTGGATTTCATTCGTGTTATTCATTGACTACTTGTCTATCAAAGCGATTCCGACGTATTCGAGTAATTCAACTTGTAAGCTTTCTCAGCTTTTACAGCATTCACAGTTCAACCCCTCATCTGAAATGATCCAAGTTGCATATGTATTTTTACTTTCAAAAATTTACTTCATCTTTCATACTTATCTCGTTTACCAATCTAATTTTTGCATTTATTATAAAAGTCATGTCGATTAATTTTAATATCCATGCTTCACTCCGTTCCGCAATGTGTATATACTACATAATAAGTATATTGGCAACCTTCAACGCTGTAGGTGCAATACTTTTCGTCTAATCCTGCACAGAATACCAGGGAAGTTTATTCGTGGTAAATGCAATGTTTCTTGAATAAAATAAAATAAAATAAAAGATCACTAATAAACCGTTTATCAGGTGTGTCTGTGTAAGCTCGTAATAATGATGTTCGGAGGTCACTGAGTCTGACTCAAATCTGGAAGTAGGTATAATCTTGCTTTTCACATGTTTTTAAACAACGTATTTTAAATGACTGAGTTTTGACGTCTTTGAAAGTTTGTACGTGAAAATCGTTGCTGAAGAATAACTCAAAATATAAAATGAAAGCAGTGGTCTAGGTCTCAAAGGTCAATAACTTAAAGGTATTGATCCTTTCTTGATTACATGCTTCCCGAAGTAAATAGTATTGTATGATGGTACATGAATGTATATTTTCTTTTCTGCTAACTACGAGATAATCGTGTTTTCTTGTATCCCGATTGCTAGCAAATAATCCAGTTGAACACTATAATTTGTATATGCATTAGGGTGTGTCAATAACGAAGATGTTTATCATTATTTGCTGCTGACGTTTTAAAAAATAGATCTTGATATTCAATAGCTCCTCTTCAATGAAGAGGCCTGTAGTTTAGTTTCAAATACTCCTTCAAACGGGACTTTTGTTTCCCGTACGATTCATACAGGAAAAAAAGAAACATTTTTACTTCAAAGATTATAACTTGGCAGAACATTATGACATCGAGATTGATTTGGGCTCATTTTGAAAGGGAAAGATTGCGGTCTATGTATAAACAAATTAGTGAGCTCTAAGATAGAGCTTCGAATACTTTCGCACCCTGAACCAATCCCCTTCTTCCAGGCCACCCTGTAATTCATCAAGCTTTGCTTGAAACCCGCTTATTTTTTTATAAACACCTTACTTCCTCTGCTCAAGAGTGAACCCAAAACGAACTCGGTATCTCAATTTTCAGTTGCTTATGTATAACCTTTTGGGTACAGATGTTTTTTTTTGTCTTGGTTTTCCTATATTAATTACACGGGAAATGGAAATCCCATTTGAACGAGTAAATAATAAATAGTAGACTGATTTTCATTAGAATTAGTACTTTTTGGTCCCGGGGTCGCTCATTTCCAATCTCAAGTCGAGACATTCAAGAGGATGAATCAGAATTGTAAAAAGTACTCAGGGCTTTCATTATCCATCAATGCCAATTTGGTCTTTTTTTTTTTTGTTCTTTTCGATTCGACATGAGTCGCTCGAAAAACCTTCGACAGCTAATTTTGATGTGAAATTGTATACTTTTTATAATTTCCGTGCGCCATATTGGACCCACCATATTGAATTTCAATGTTTGGACATGAGTTTCTAAATTATCGACCCAAGAAACCTTTTCTGAGTGAGTTTCGAAAAGATCAGAGGTCAGGAGAAGTGTAGGTGTCACAAATTCAAAAACATATAGAGAAATTGCTCGCGCCACCTCTTAGAGTTGAGATATGATGAAAACTAACGTTTAGAATGGGAAAACGTGGGAATAGGAAAAATAAAATTTTGATTTTTTTTTCCACACATCCGAGGGTGTGTATGTATATGTTTCTGCGTTATTCATGGAAAGCAGAAGATTAGGCAGGATAAAACTGTGACTCAACATTTCAAATACAAGGTAATTGCAAAATAAATAAATAAAAAGAACGCGATTTACATACACGTAGTATCGGGAATAGTTTAGGCTAGACGTAAGTTTATTTTAAAAGAAAGACTGTAGCACTTAAGGTTCAGATTTACCATGACTAGAATAAGCTGACAGTGACCAGACATGACCTGCAAAGCAACCCCGAAATTCGTGGAAACGCGTGTGGCCCACGCACCATAGACAGAGAGCCTGAGAGAGAAGTATGGCTGATGTATGACTGGAGAAGGATGCAAGGGCTGCAGTTGGGGGTTGCATATTCGTAAGAAGAACAGTTTAAGAACGACGGTTAAAGACGAAAGACGTAAGACGAAAAGTATCAGAACGACGACCGAATACGAAAGACGCTCCAGACGAACGTTATACGAGACGAGACTCTTAAAAACTAGTTTTTGTAAAATAGATTTATATTGACAAATATTTAATAAATAGTCATTTTTATCTGTTCAATACTCGACGCCGAACACCATTCATTTATACCCTCGCAAGATCCTGCATACTCCATACACCATGCATTGTTTTACAGAGAAATGCTGAACTCATTATACAGTGCGATTCTGTGGAAAGTTGTAAGCCGTGTGGGTAGGCAACCCGCATATTTACCGAAACGGCAACGCTGTCGTAGGGACAGTCGAACGTCTGCATCTAGAGATGACGCAGCGGCAGCTTTCACGTCGTTTGGTCAGAATCAAGTGACAGAATGACATATTTGAGGTTGATCGTAATATAACTAGTAAGACAAAGGGAATCGATATTAATTCGTAAAGAAGTGGTAACGAATTAGCGAATTGATTGCAGATGTCGATTTCTGTTTATTTGCAACCTTATTTGGGTTTGAACAACCGTCGGGATGAAATTTATGAATCTAATTGTAACAAAGGTAACCAACAAATGTCAAACGATATTAATTCGTAATAAAGTCGTGATAAAGTTACGAATTGATCGCAGATTCTAAGTTATGTTTATTTGCGAAATTATTTACAAGCTAGCAGTTCCTCGGTGACGGACTGACTCGTTGCATCAATTCGACAACTACGGTCAGGAACACAGCGATGTAAATTCGATTCAACGAGCAATCTACGAGACATCTCTCACGGAGCAGACAAGACCCCAAATTTTTCCACCGCCTTATAAGTTTGAAAGCACAGTTTTGTGGAAATACTGCGCATAGTTCCAGAAGACGGTCATAGTTTTGGAAGAAGCTAGTCTCGAGAGTTGCTCAAGAAGTCGGCATGTCGTCGGTACATCGCATTTACACGGAGAAAATTAAATGATTAAAATTACTATCTGGTGTATGGTAGAATTTACTAATTCTTGATAGTAGAACTCG
This sequence comes from Rhogogaster chlorosoma, assembly GCA_944452935.1. Lineage (NCBI taxonomy): Eukaryota > Metazoa > Arthropoda > Insecta > Hymenoptera > Tenthredinidae > Rhogogaster > Rhogogaster chlorosoma. The sequence goes on from OX101802.1 coordinate 8,244,142, forward strand.
ATCGTAGTGAATACTATACTTAGATGATTGTATAAATCATCAAGATGATTGTACGAATCATCAAGATGACTTATACAATCATCTAACAAGCAGTACTCACTACGATCAAGTTCTACTATCAAGAATTAGTAAATTCTACCATACACCAGATAGTAATTTTAATCATTTAATTTTCCCCGTGTAATTTATTGTTATTGTACTACGTTTAATGAATAAAAAATGTTATTGCATGATAGAAAATCATTGAAATGTAATCATTTTTACAAATATGCGACGCTTTATTCCACTCAGCTATCAAAGGCACAATTACGTTTATTTACAGAACAATACTTTCAATTCATTCATTCCTCGCTGAGACCACTACAAGATTATCGGTAGGCAAACAGGTGATCTTTGATTCGTAAATTTCACCTCGAGGGTTGTTTGGACCCAAATAATGTTGCAAATAAACAGAAATCGACATCTGCAATCAATTCGCTAATTCGTTACCACTTCTTTACGAATTAATATCGATCCCCGTTGTCTTACTCGTTATATTACGATCAACCTCAAATATGTCACACTGTATGTTGATTCTGACCCAACGAAGTGACAGCTGTCGCTACGTCATCAGTAGGTGCAGACGTTCAACTGTCCCTACGACAGCGTTGCCATTTCGGTAAATATGCGGGTTGCCTACCCACACGGCTTACAACTTTCCACAGAATCTCTCTGTATACCTGTGTATATTCTTCATGCCTACACGAATGGAGTATACCCTCGGGTACGTGGGGGTTTGTTTCGCAGGCGCCTGTCACCGCCAATCACATCTTCCAAAATAGAATAGCAATATAGATGCTTACGTTCAGACAGCAGGGGTCACCCGTGCCTGGAAAAGCATGGTTCCAAATTGCGCGTGATCGGTGGCAGTTCAGTCTAACGATAAACCAGGAGATAGAAGAAGACTGTTGGCTTACTGTCGTTCGCAACAACGATTTTCTGACAGCCCCAGATTTAAATATGACTAAATATTATTCTCTTATATTAGATAATATCTGAATAGAGAGATAGTGCGAATATAGTAGAAATATATAGTAGTGAAAATAACTTGGGTGATTTGTGTGAAAGTTAATACTACAGTGAAGACCTGCCACCAATTAATGCAGTTATAACATTTCCAAACTCTACGACACATCGGTACGCAAATTTCGAGTTTCAAATTGGGTAGATATAATATGGAAATCAAGGGACTACCTCTAAAACTACGTACCTACAGGGTCCTGAGCAGGAAAAGGAAAGATGGCGAAGAGCTTTGATTGAGATATTAAAACGTACCAGGCGCTATTTCCCTTGAAACCCAGATCACGAATCTCTTATACAAAACATACAGGGTGACGAATCCTAATTTCGCTGGTGAAAATCAAAGACCAATTCAATCGCTAAAGTTACGCAATTTTTTAGAATTCACGTATGAGATGCGGGGACAACAGCTGAGAATGAGTTCAATTCGAGCGAATCTTTCTCCAGTCACCAATGTAATCTTGACTTTTTAGGGTGAAAATAGACAATGAAACGAGACACCCTTGAGATGTGCTTCTACATGTATAATCTGCTTAGCTACTGGCGCTGCTGAGTTTAGCAGCGAATTTTCTCGTTGCGGTTAAACTCGACTTTCGACTTTGCCTCTGGTTCGCGAGTAGAGGCAACACCTGCGGGAGATTAGAAAGTTTTTTGCGATGTATATCACGGCTTGGATAAATCGTTCTTTTTTTCTATTTCTTTAGTTTTTAGATATTAATACAGAAAATATTAGAATCAACTCTTGAGAGATTCTGAGTAAACTTGAAACCCCTACGGTAGGCAATTCGGTTCTTCCCAACTAACAACGCTGTCGTACAATCATATTCATGTATGCCTATACACTCCCGGATAACTATTTCTCGGTCTGAATCTGAAACGAGTTTCAACTCGCTGAGAATTGGATAAATGTGACTAGCGCGAACGTCAACTGTACCATCGCCTGTCACATCTCAGAATCTTACTCAGAATTTCTCTTATGATACATATGACATGTATAAGCATTCTCTGTCAACGCAGCCAATATTTCCATCAACTTCTTGGCTATTTGTAGTACTACTTGAAAAGGCCTTTCGTGAATGTTTTCAGATCTTTAAAGCCAACCGCACTTATTTTTTTTTAAGTAAGCTACTTAGAGGAGACATACTGTTTTTTATTCTTTTATTTTTTTTCAATTGAGCTAGTGCGAAAGTCAATTTATTTCGATCAACCTGAGATCATCGACTTTTCTGTAAAATTTTCAAAATCTTCAGAAATACTTGCAGAGCAGATGAAAGAAGAAAAATTGCAGCGTGGAACGAATCGACGGGTTCAGAAGTATAAAAATTTAATCAACGAAAATTGCACAAGTATAATAATTGTCTGCGTAAAATTCTTCTCGAAAAAGATCGCTGAATACACCTGCTGAATGTTGAAAACTTACAGTAGGGTGTTCGTTGTTTGGGATTTTAACGAAAGTGTTGTGTCAAAAACTGAGGCTTAGCGAGTAGTGAAAGTGAAAACAGAAAACACATCTAATTGTAAATGTATGTAAACATTTGGCGTGCATTTTATTTTACGGGTCTTACCTGTAGCTCTGAATGAGATCTTTTTGCGAATGATTCCGTAAGTCATACGTTTATACACGGCAGGAATTCGAAATCAGGTTGTTAAATTTAGCGAATCCGGCATCTCCAATTGTGAGAGCTATTCGAGTATGAAATTATTAATCTGATAGCTAGTCGTAGTCACATGATTTTCGTTTTTCATGAAGAAACGTTTTGCGATTCGACTGCTGCCTGGGAAAAGGGTGATGCTGCGTGGTGCTTCGGAAAAATACGGTCTGCAAAAGCCAAACAGATGGCGAACGTCACGACCGTATTCAGAATTAAAGCTTATCGCATGAATATGTAGAAGGATAAATCCGTATGTAACAGACCGCATGCAGAGCTGGAATTTTTCATAAACTTCACTTCGTCGCTTGGCCCTTTTGTCAAATATATAAACGCGATATAAGTACTCGGGAAAGTCATAATTGAATTTTTATTCAGTGATTATCAACGGAAGTAAGCTGAAAAGTAATTCCTCTTAATTCCTGTGAATGGTATATACAGTGAGGTTCAGTGGATACTGAACAAGCCTAATTTTAGTTACTGCGAAGAACATCAACAATTGGATTCTATTTTCCACGCAGCCAATGAGCACGTGATAAAAGAATCGGTGATGTTTGAGTTGCTTGTATGCAAGCGTTTTTGCGGTAAGGCTTGTAAGGTTGCCGCTGGACCTCACTTTATGTATAACACTTTATGTACACATATATGTATAAATAAGGCAGCTACGTAACACAACTATTTCATCAACAACTCAATAGTGCAGCCAGTATAACTATATTCCTATGAACAAGCGGAAACTGAACCCCCAGTGTAATGGGAAACAGCCTAACTATAGCTGTAATATGCGCTGCGAGAAAAGCCTTGCCCGTAAGCTCAAAGCTTATGTTACATTAGGGTAAGCCAGGGTACAGGCGTGCACATTAATGGTTTACCCGAAAAATCACCGTCATGTAACATGAACTAAACTCCACTAGCATCACTATGTCGACATTCAGTAGATACCATGCGGCATCTGCAGCTTGGAATGCAAAGAATGTATGAATTGTTAATCATCGTTGTGTTGTGTGTTGGGCACGCATGCATACGCTCGTTCCGCTAGAAAGCGTTTGCTTGTCGACTGCTCCGCGGTGCGAGTTGGAACCGCGATACACGATGCGAAAATCCAAGCGCAGTTATGTTCATGTACAAACCATTAATGTGTAGTCCTGTAAAAGATTCGAGACTATAGGAAATCTCTGCGGATTCATCCTGAATCATGGAACAACTGACTAAGGTAAATCAGGTATACCGAGAGGAGAACTTGATACTATACAGTCGAGTGCGCATGGGCGGGTTTTGTCGTCAGCTAAAGCAGGCTGACCATCCCGAATTTTAGCTGTCAAACTTTATTTTTCGCGGTGATGTAATTGATAGGAAATTTCGAGGTTGGAATCTCAATTACTTGCGGTAATGATTCGGGAAGGTTACCCGCAACCACGTGATCAACAACAAATAGTAATTTACTGCGCATGAAAGTCCAGCCAGAATCTGACAGCTCTAGCTTCATTTCTTGCAAGTTGGCACCCATGCCTCGGAGGTCAAAATATCATCGCGGGACGATCTCACCGACCAATAGAATTGAATTATTCGACGCATGCGCAGTCGACTGTATAGTATCAACTTTTCCTCTCGGTATATCAGAAGTAAACTCAAATGAAAGCTGAAAGAGGTTTTGATGCTGCATCGAGGGGTTAATTATTCTTGAAGTCCAGTGTGTGAAGTCCCGTGGAGTCTTTGAAGTCTTGAAAATCTGGTGAACGCTATTTTTCGGAGTGATTAACCCACCGTGCTGCACCTATGAATAAACTATGGGATCTCTGGTTCTCCCGAGCGAGCGACCATCAAACTTCTTCAACTACACGGAATTAGATAGAAGCTTTGAACAAAATGGTTTTACCCACGTGCGACGTGAGTATTTTATTCAAGAAGCTGGGCGGCGCATCCTGTCTAATTATTCATCGTCATAGGGATTAAGTCTTCTTTTTGAGTTTGAATTACGATGCACTGACGCAGAGGAATCCCTTGGTGAAGAAAATATACTTGTAGATGGTTGATACAATTAAACTAGTCAGAATATTGTACTGCCTTGTGTAATGCTTCAATCTGAGACCAAACAAGCGGGTTTGGGCTGACCATGAGCCAGCCTTCAAAGCTCCCGGTTTTAAACTCGTTTTTCTCATTAAATACGTCAAATTTAAATTATGCAAATCCGACTTTAAATTTATGATCAGCGACCCAAAATACCTAGGGGTACCAATTCTTATTCGAATACGTTCATCCATTCTGCAGATATCATTATTTTTGTTTTAAAACTACTGAACCGATCAAAGCCAACATTTAATCAGTTCTAAGTTCGAAAGAGGGGCGTCGATTGAGACCAAGTTCATCAGAATCTGATCACTCGTTCGCGAGATATCGTTGGATAGAAAATTGATCACATACGTACAGACACACGTACAGTCGTCGTTTTGAAAATGATTGGAGGTGATTTTCCGAACTTCAAACCGTGGAGATCTAGTGGAAACTCAACTTTTCATTTTCGGGGTGATTACAACAACTTCCTTTCTTCTCTGAAGTCAGAGAAACGGAAAATTAAAAATTGGGGGGCACCTGATTTAGAGTACAAAATCTATCGGCCATTGCATATAGTATTGCATATTAATGCTATAAATTTCGGGCTGGCTTTTTATTTATTTATGGATTGAAGACGGGGTGTAATAATTATTCCACATACTTAGATATGTTTCTTATTTATATTTCAGAGAATCTTACACTTCGTTAAATATACGGACATACTACTATACCTACTCACAGTAGTAAAACTGCCTTAGAATAACGAACGTAACAAACGTAATCCTCACTCCAGTATTGATTCCTGTTTACAATTAGTTTTTGCTACAGGCGACGATGGACATTGAAGATAAGCTAAAGTTCAGGGTCTTTTTAGTTACGTACCGTTTCAACGTGTAGCCAGGAGTTCACATTTCGTACGTATTTCATGGAATAAATTTACCCTGCATAAGCTCGGCTTAACTGATAAAACAAAAATTGTGTGTGGCTGAAAACGGGGTGGAAAATTTCAGGCTTTATACGAATTGACGTCCAATTAATTTTGCGATTATCATGGAGCCGCAGTTATGGCATCGTGCCATCTGATATCCCCAATTTCTTCGTACACTTCCTCGCCGATCCCCGGGGCTTCTTTAATTCTTGATAATAAAAATACGTTCGTATTCGAACAGGCGTTCAAGGAAAGGACCTTGCCAGATGTCGCCGAGTGCCCTCGGCTCTTTTCTCACCCATCCCAGTCCATACCACAGGATAATCGATGTTTCCGAATCCTTGGCTCGACATTTCCATTTCTGAGTAGACAAATTTTTTTTTCTCATCAAATAACGCCCTATAAAACATAAGTTCATCGGAATTTTCATATGGCCATGGAATCATTTCTAACCATATATTCATTATTTCAGAATGACGTGGGGCCGAGCAAATATGGGAGTTGTGATCCTGTTGCTGAGCATGCTTTGCATCTTTGCAAATGCCGAAGGTGAGAAAATTTTATGTCACTGTTATAAGCTATTAGGTAACATAAAAAAGGAATCCCGAAATTCTACATCAAACGCTACCTATAAAAATAATGGATGTATAAAAATATGAGGCCGACTTTCAAATGGGATATTCTGGTTCTTCTATATCCGTAATATTATCTGAGGTTTGAGCTGATTCAGCGAAATAAATGTAATAAAAATGAGACGTGTCTGTATCTTCCACGTCGTAGTATATCTGCTTCGGGGGTGAAAATAGATGAAAACAAAACGCCCCCGTAACACTCAATCATAAAGGTCGAGGTGGAAGATATTTCTTTCGTCTCACTTCCCGAGGACCGGGAGGAATGGGACACGAACGACTTCTTTCAAAACGAACAACATATGTCCTAGAGAGCAGGTCGCTAAATTCGCATACGTGACACGGTTTCCAAATAATCTTGGCAATAAGATCTTATTTCCTCCACAGACGCTGCTTGACTTCAAATACACCACCGTATCGCGAGTCAGCCGACATTTTTCTAGTTTATTAAAGACCGTTGTGGCCAATCGTCGCGATTTCACATAATCAGGAAATCAATTAATACACGCCGTGCTACTGCGCCGGTTTGGAAAAGTACCTATATTTTACAATTAGGTAGACCTCGAGTCTAAATCGAAAGTTTACTGGGAAATATATTTTTTGGAACACCTGCTTCGAAAGTTTGTTTTTCGAGACCTCAAATGAGTGGTTGAGGATTCCGTATTTTTCAATCAGTTTTCAAACCGCTTCTGTGAAAATTTAATGTAGGCGACCAAGAAGCTATCTTTCATCTTGATAACCTCCACCTCCACCTCCACTTCTCCAACTGAACAATTTAATGAAATATTTACTGCTGAAGGTAAGTACGATTAAGACATCTGTTTGCAATTGACAAGTACGGTTCAAGATGGTGACGAACAATAAGAAGAACGACAAACTTATTGAATTCCTGAACGTGCCAGACAATTACTTGTACTATTTAGCGAAATAGATGTTAGTTTTGGGTAAGCTTTTCAACATCCAGTCGCACATTCACAGCATTCGAATATCTTCTGCAGTTTTATTCCTTTTTCAGAATTTCTGGATTCTCACAGTCAAACTTATATGTGGCGATTGTCCATAACGTGTTTTCTTGTTGTTTCTTTTCATTTTGTAATTAACTTTGGTTTAATGATAAAGCTATGTCTTGTAACTGAATTTCATGCAAATATAATCGATTACAAATACAAATTGTGATTGATGGTGCCCATCGCTGATTTCAACTATAGCCGTAAAATTTAGCAAAAATCAATAGCAAATTCGTTGTAGAACGACGTACAAAATATTACCAACAATCGAAAATGGTGAGAGTTCGAGAATCAAAATTTGAGGTGGGATTCCCTATGTATACACATACATTCCCTTGATAAGCGCTCCAAAAGTTTTTTGAAACTCTTACGAATTAAAATGATTGATTATTGTAAATTACATTGAACTATATTCAGAAAGATGTATTTTTTCACGATTTATTAAACAAAGCAAGATCCAGTTTATTTATAGCAATAACTCCAGTCGTTTCTTGAATTCATTCGACGTAAATGATTTGTATTAAACCGTGAAAGACGGTATCTCTAGAAATCGAGTATTATTTGCTAGGAAAAAATAAATAAAAGACCGATCCGCCCCCGTGTACCGCGTTGTCGCTCCGACACTTACGCAAATGTACCCGCCAAGTACTTACCTCATTGGAAGCCGTTGCGAGTAGAATTATCAAGAAATTCCACTTTGCATGTTGAATACCAATACGCTGACAATGCCAAGAGAAGAAATTCTGTGCGGTAATAAGATTAAATTCTCGTTTCGGTGGGAGATGATGATTTGGTAATTCGGGAAATGATTGAAAAGAGGCGAATAGTCGTTTACGTATTTATTAGCTGTTTATATTTGCAGGTAATTCGTAAATGTGATTATTTTTTACAACTAGAAATGTGAACAGTTTGGGAAAACTCTTTTTCGCTTCGGTCCGCAGCAAACGGAGCTCTGTTGAATTAAAAAACTTTCCCTATACATTCATTCACCACTGACAACGAAAAAAGTGATTCTTTGATTATCGTTGCCCACTTTACGCCTGCGTGAGAATATTGGAAAACATTTCTCATTAATGTTCCTCGGCTTCGTACAAAGGGAGCAAAGTAAGTCAACGAATATTGAATTATCGAAAGCCGTAGAAGATTAATTTGTTCAATTTAATTTCATTCAACTCGCGTGTATGCCTTCTGTTTAATCAGAATTCAGAATCATCCCAAAAGCAATTGCCACTACAATACCGGGGGATATAATGCAGAGCATATCGAAAATTGTTCGTATAGCAAGAGCTTAGATTGGATTGCTAAACAAGTGTACAAGGTGTCTCTGCAGTCCAGCCTGGATTTACTTGCTCAGGATTACGCCCGGGTTTTACCTCCCGACCACAATCTCAACTGCAGTCTTGTACTTTGGCTTGATTGGGGCTGCGAGAACTCACAATTATCCATATGTAAACATGTGTATTTGTGTACAATAGGAGTTCTATCCCGAATGTGGAAGCAAAGCAATACGTTTGTCAGAACATTTCGTGCGGTAACCTATAGTCTTTAGGTTGAATGAGCGCGTTATCAGATAATCAGGAAGTACGGATTCTGGGAATATGTTACCTCGTTAATATTATTTGAAATATTCACATGAATGGGATGAAAATATCATTTTTCCAATGTCAGTGAGAGAAATTGAAACGACGATTTCTTGTCCGAGCTGGCACAAGACGGGAAATTGAAATTGAATCAAATTAAAGAAAGAGTGAAAAAGTTTCCCGTCTCGATATGCTTCGTACGTTTTACTTGTAATGAATATAAAATGAGTTCGAATAAAAAAAATGAACAGGGTGTTTTAAATTCGTACAAATTTCAATGTACATAATCAAAATAGAATATTTAATATCGTTGAAACAGTAGCACAGCAATTCGAGACAATATGTTGATTCAAATATTGCTTGCTATGCCCGCAAGGAGAAATATACAGTCGGAAAATCAGTCATCCTTAACATCGCACAGAGATATTTTTTGTTTCAATATTTTTTTTATTTTCTTTTAAATACATTTGTTTACATAGGCGAGAAATCTTGGACACCATATCCTGTAAGCCTATAAGGCCTTCAACTTTTAACCTCAGGAACAACAGTATTACGTACTTCACAGCTCCTCAGCCAAGTTAGCCCAGGGGATAGCGAGAGCCTAGAGGCGAACAAAGTTTGAATTAAGTTTGATTCGAGTTTGAGGATTGTTTTTGAGGTAACTGCTTGCATACGAGGATTTCGTTATCTGCAGTTATTCCCGCGGGAGGACCTCCATCTAATTATTAGTACGAGAAGTTAATTAACTACTGCATAAATATCAGTTACAGATTTCGCTTTCACACCTCAGGTTTTGAGAATGAGATTAACACAATTTATTAATAGCACAGTGAGAGCCCACTTCGGCAATTTAAACCAGACGGCGTTTTCGATCGTGTAAAGAAAATAGAATAAGTAAATACGGGAAACGTCGTATCTCAGAAAACTCTACGAGAATTGTAGATTTTTTACGATAAGGCGTCTAGGTTTGCTTGTGGGATCAATTTCATGGTTTGCTTTGCTTCGGGCTAGCAAATAAAATGAGCACAACATTCAAAGTTGCAAAATAATTCCTAGATTTGCGGCTGGAGGATTCCAGCTTGAGAAATGCCGCAGAATCTAAAACGAAAAGGTGGGGTAAACTAATACCGCTAGTCTCCCAAGAAATATGGTGGTGCGTGCTGATTTTACGTATTTCTTGCACGCGCCAACCTTAGGTCGCTGTGAAACCTCATCACGTTTTATTTCGGAGAATAACTGCAAGCTCTTTACTATAGGAGTCAGAAAAGTCACGACACCGGCCGCACCGCACTGCCAGAATTAGGTAAACTTTTCTTCAATTACGGACGAGATCCTGGCGAGTAGATAGTTACAGGAATGTAACAAAATTGGATGCCTGAAATGTCACAAGTCGAGACCGCGCTCCGTTACTCGAGCCACTCAAATTCGATAAGGGAAGCAGACGTTCAATGAAATTTCTACCTCCACTCCATCGAGAGAATTTTACCTACACTTTTGAAACAAAGGGTTCAATCGAGTAGATACGACCCTCGAAATAAATTTTTATTTTTTATTTCTCAATAGTGGAAAAAACGGAACGTTATTGACGTGCTCGTTTTTTTTTTTTTCGAGCTTTTTTTGTTTGAGTGAAATACTCTTGTGTCCCTTCAAGTTATTGACTATAGAATCTGAGAAAACTTTTTTAAGAACAAATTGCCTATAAAATTTCGAATCTCACTTTAGACTATAAATATTTTTAGTTAAAGAATTGAATAAAAATAGAGTCGTGGGGATTTTTCCAGTCTTCTAAAATGTGCTTTCACTTCTACCAATCATGACCTTTAAGGATCGCTTATTCAGCGTTTTATTGTTACCCTCATTCATCGTAAAACGTCTGCAATTCTCTCGCTTGAATTGTACAATGTGTCAGCTAAACCGATTCATTCGTCAATTTGAGCTTATGAGGATTTAAATTCGAGATAATCCTTCCCCTCGTCATTTTACACTGATTGAAAAGTTGGACAAATTCCAGACCGTTCGAAGCGAGTTCTTACAACAGTTGACGTCACATTTAGTTTATTTTATATCAGAACTGTGAGGATAATCGAACTCACTTACAGAGACATCTGTAGTTACTCCCAATAGATTCAATTGGGTACACAACGACTACGTAATTGAAATTAGAACCACCATACCATCTGAATGATAAAAACCATCTGAATATATAAAGAAATAAAAATAAGTCGCAAAAAAATTTGTGCTATGGGATTGAAACTTCTGAATTGAAACAAAGCTACGTCTATCCCTTTAAGTTTGAATTGAAAAACTCAATATCTGCGATGCAAAGAGTATTTTGATTAGATTTAAAATATCGAGGACTCAAATAGCTTCTTTTGTCCCAAACTTGAGGTTCTTCAGTTTAAACTTTTTTATCTCATTTGTAGATATAATTTTAAGAGATTCACGTAGCTCCTTTTGAATCAAGCTTTTGCATGGTACAAATTGTTTTATACAGTATTAGTAAAGTCATCCCGTACGTTTCTTGTTTTTTTTTGTTCTTCTGAACCAATTATTCTCTCTCTTAGACATTGATTAACTCCTAGGTAGCCGGGTCGACGTCTTGCATCATCTTAACATTTCGAATTAAGTCTTTGGAGCAGCGTTATGTGGTAGCTGGCTTAGGTTAGTCAGACCAAAGAAGAGAGTTCTTTCGGTGGAGAAGCCGGAGGGGCAATAAGATTGATTCACACGTCAGCAAACTCTCTCGCGCGATTTATTAACCGCAATTTTACCTTCCCATCTATGAAGAAGAAGACTAAAAAAAAAAAAATATGTACATATGAGCGGATCCACGTCACTTCACTCAAAAAAAAACCGTCAAGTCACGGATTTTTGCGCCATTCAATACATCTGTAGTACTATGGAAAAAAAAAGTACAATTTGGAGGATTTTGAAAAATTCTCAAAAATGGCGGAGTTAGAGGCATGTGAATTTTTGTGCACCACTTTGTTTGAAAATTCATATCTCCGAAAGTGTTCATCGGAGCGGAAAGATCCTGGGATCGTTTTGTTCGTAAAAGAATGCACTTTTATACAAAAAATCATATTTTCAAAAAAAAAAATTCTTTCAATATTTTTTTGGCGTTTTAATTTTTGATTTCGCTGCCATTTCTAAAGGACTTACAGAAATTCATGGAGATAATTTTTTTTGGATACCTGAATCCTTCCCCTTCAATCCTAAAAAAAAAAATTTATGGAGAAAATACCTGGGCAGGAGATAGAAAATAAAACGTGTCGTCGCGCGTCACCGCGCGCGCTAATCCACGTCCGCGCTACTCCCGCAAGCTCGCTGTGTTACGTAGTGGAGATGTCATATGATGCTTCTTTACTTACCCAGGTTATTCATTCTCCGAAAATGGTTATTTTACCACCTTAGCCCTTCCGTATCCGTCTACTGGTCATGTTTTCTCGGAGTTATACAATTGTATACGTGTATATATAATATATATGCCTGTTCTGAAAATTCCAGGTACGGTTATGGTTCGTTCAACATACCTGTGCTGGAATTAAGGTTGATTCCATTTCACTCGGCTTGTGCTATATGACTGATGGATCTTGAGCAGATGTTTTTCGCGATAATTCGGTGGATGACACTTATTGTCCGCATATCGCGAGTTTACAACTGATTGGCAATTCCGATCCTATTCAAACACCGCTGGATCTATATACTTGGGCATGTTCTTATTTTCGAAGTATATCTTTTGCGTACTGTACGTCTGCAGAACATCAAGCGGAAGAATCTATTTTACAAAATCGATTCGATAAAGCATTGACAGTTCGTGGCACTTTGAAATTGCATGCGGTCATTCCAATATCTCATAAACTCGTCGGAACAAAATTATTTTCCGCCTCAGAAAAATTCGATACGATGAAAATTATGAATTAATCTTAAACAGAGGTTTCCCAGTAAATGTCATCCAACAAACCACCGTGAAAAACATCGGCCCTTTTCAGAGCCACCAAAATATTGCACAAGATCCATCAGTTATATATAGCACAAACCAAGTGAAATGGAATCAAATATAATTCCAGCACAGGTATGTTGAACGAACCATAACCGTACCTGGAATTTTCAGAACAGGCATATATATTATATATGGGGCATTCCACGCCAAATCGACCTGGTCGTGACCCTCGACCTCTCAGATCCGGTCCGCAATTTTTTGTAAAATTCTTCAGACTTTGAGTAGCGATCACAATTTTTTTCAGATTTTTCAGAATAAATTTGAGTGAGTCATGAATATTTGAATTTTTTTTTCCAGCACCCTGATGGCCGTGATCGAAAAATCTGAAAAAATTCTCGAAAATTTTGTTTGAGAAATGAAAATTTTCGAACTAAAATTCAAAATGTCTGGGCTCTTGCTTCTTGATTTTCGAGCGTTTTTTTTTTTTTTTTTCTCGAATCTCAACGTGAAATTGTGATTAATTGAGAGCGATCACTGTTCGTGATCGGTCATGAATCAACTATACTTGACTAAGTCAAAAAAAAAAATATCGGAACAACTTCCGGATTCATAGTGATATTCTCAAAAAAACCTAAAAAGAAAACAGGTCGAAGCAAGAGCCCAGACATTTTGAATTTTAGTTCGAAAATTTGCATTTCTCAAACAAAATTTTCGAGAATTTTTTCAGATTTTTCGATCACGGCCATCGAGGTGCTGGAAAAAAAAATTCAAAAATTCATGACTCACTCAAATTTATTTTGAAAAATCTGAAAAAAATTGTGATTGCTACTCAAGGTCTGAAGAATTTTACAAAAAATCGCGGACCAGATCTGAGAGGTCGAGGGTCACGACCAGGTCGATTTGACGTGGAATGCCCCATATACACGTATACAATTGTATAACTCCGAGAAAACATGACCAGTAGACGGATACGGAAGGGCTAAGGTGGTAAAATAACCATTTTCGGAGAATGAATAACCTGGGTAAGTAAAGAAGCATCATATGACATCTCCACTACGTAACACAGCGAGCTTGCGGGAGTAGCGCGGACGTGGATTAGCGCGCGCGGTGACGCGCGACGACACGTTTTATTTTCTATCTCCTGCCCAGGTATTTTCTCCATAAATTTTTTTTTTTAGGATTGAAGGGGAAGGATTCAGGTATCCAAAAAAAATTATCTCCATGAATTTCTGTAAGTCCTTTAGAAATGGCAGCGAAATCAAAAATTAAAACGCCAAAAAAATATTGAAAGAATTTTTTTTTTTGAAAATATGATTTTTTGTATAAAAGTGCATTCTTTTACGAACAAAACGATCCAAGGATCTTTCCGCTCCGATGAACACTTTCGGAGATATGAATTTTCAAACAAAGTGGTGCACAAAAATTCACATGCCTCTAACTCCGCCATTTTTGAGAATTTTTCAAAATCCTCCAAATTGTACTTTTTTTTTCCATAGTACTACAGATGTATTGAATGGCGCAAAAATCCGTGACTTGACGGTTTTTTTTTGAGTGAAGTGACGTGGATCCGCTCATATAGGTATATGCTAGAATGACTACTTTTTGACCTCAAATTCCCAAAATCCGGTATAATTTTAAAATTCCGATCGAATTCGATCGAATCAGGAATTTTGAAAGTTCGCTCAAGAATTTCGAAGATAATTTAATTTATTTTTTCAATTTGTAGCCACTGACTCACCCTCTACATTTCTGTGCTCAAAATATATCTTTAGTAAATAACGCTTGCGGAATCTCCAAAGTGAGAAATAACTGAAAGTAATTAGAAGTAATATGAGCCGAGCTGAGCCAAGTCAGCTCTAGTCAAAGTTACGGAGTTGGTTGGTGCACTAGGTTATCTGTAAATTAGTAACTCAATTATGTAGCACCCGTTTTAACACGTTAATTTTAGAACACTGAGAAGCTTATGAGAGCTTATAAGCTGCGAAAAATGTAATCATTCAATGAATTAAGGTTATAAATCAGTCTTTCGTGTGTTGCTAAATTTCTATTTCGATCAATACGTTCTTCGCTTGACTAGAACCTCAATTCCTTAAGTTTCTTTAGTTTCACCAACTAAAATATAATTCTGTTTTAGTAGAATTACGTCCTACGTGATGATTCAGACACGTTAATCAGAATTGGCACTTGAAACTCCGATTAACGTCTTTGTACCCATGAATTTTCAAATTCTAGTCACAATTTCTCAAAAGTCTGCGGGAAATCAACTCAATCAGCGATTTCATATTGGATAAAATTTATTCGTCAATCAGAATGTAAAACGTTTGATTGAAAATTGAGCAGTTATAGACCGAAGCCAGAATTAGGAAAACTCAAAATTTTTGATTCTAGAGGTCCGAACTATAATTTCAAAAGACCAGTTCGCGACGAAACCTTTGCTCAAAACAGACATACTCCCATTTTGAGATACAAACCAGTATTTCATTACATGCACAATCCTACCCTCAAATTTGATAGCTTGTATCTCCAAGGCTTCAGTGAGAACTTGTAGAATAAAACGAAAATTTTTGCTCCGACTCGAGTAACATTTTGGGAACCCCACTTTGAATACAAACTATAATCAGAAAGTTAAATACTTGACAAAGCCGTACGTCAAGACTGACAAAGGATCCAAAAATTTCGCATCAATTGTATTAAATGCCGTTAATCAATTTATGACTACTTGTAACTGCTTCATGACGCGTTTAATTTGTCGATTATGAACACAAGAACTTTAGTTTCAGAAGAGTCTACCCGTTTATGGTCGACGATGATTATTTTTATCGTGAGAGTTAAGAAAAACTGTTTTCTGGTGGATTACAGCGCGGCCATAGTAGCTGGGTGAAGTATTAATCTTTTTTTTTTTCAATTATCGGGAGAACTTTTTTCGAGGCTCAATTTAAAACTTTCTTCAAGTCTAAAGAACTGATCTAATTAATTTTATAAACTTTCTTCTTTCAATTCGCTGTGGTTAAACTCAAACGATTTTTTATCTGCCCATCCGCTCGCTCACTAATTAGCTTGATCATGGTTATGTCATTACTCGAAATCGTTCATTAATCATGAAAAACAATTAGTTAATTGAGCCAAAAATGCTCACGGTCTGAATAATCGTCGTCGAAATTCTACACAGTTTAATCAAGTGCCAGCCTATCCTTTGCTTATATTATAGCTGATCCTCATCTTCCATTCATATGTTAAACAATAGAGCTCGTCTTACGATTAGTATTATGCTCCGATAGCTCCAATTTCTGAGGATTTGCCTCACATCCCCACCGCGGAAGTTTTCATCAGTTTCGCTCCGGTGGATATGAAACCACCTTGTTCGACTCACTATTTCACTGACAATGAGTCTGACGCCTTGTCAGCGCGTGCAATAGCTGATGCGTTCTTTGTCAACCAGGCCATTTTTTTTACGTCAACTTTTCGCACGTATCTAATATTTGGCCAGATTGTAGTATTATTCGTGAAAACTTTTTGCCATTTTTACAAATTTTCATTCCTAACTGCTGTGAAGGTGTACCTTTTTCAATTCAATAAATCGCGGAAACCATCGGTCAGTGACAAAGTATGCAGGTACAAAATATTGTATTTCGTGATCCTTCTAAATTGAATTCTAACCATAATTTTATTTGTGAAGTATGGGATTTTTTCAGACAAAAAAGGGAAAAAAATATTTCTTTCTTACATAACATACCTTAGATACTGATTCGATGTAAAACTTTTCAAATCTTGGGGGAACGTACCCAGGATTTAGAAATATAAGAAAAATGTCCAGGATGCAGTTGTCCCTGTAGATCATTAGCAAGCAAATTATATACACGCAGGATTACACATTATACTTATACAGAGATGATCTGTGGAAAGTTATAAGCCGTGTGGGTAGGCAACCGGTGATACACTACGAAATGGCAACGCTGTCGATGCGAGAGTCGAATAAGTCGAATGACCGTATCTACAGACGACGTAACGGCAGCTGTCATTCTGCGGCTCTCATGTTGTTAGGTTAGAATGAGAGTTATAAATAATTGTCAGATTTAGATTTTGTAATCACAGTTCCTTAATACAACGGTAAATATTCTTTCTTAAGAAAGTTTAATGGGTTATTCAGGTAATTGCGGATGTCAATATCGGTTTATTTCGAACATTATTAGGTTATAACCTAACATTATTAGGTTATAACCCCGCAGAATGACAGCTGCCGTTACGTCGTCTGTAGATACGGTCATTCGACTCATTCGACTCATTCGACTTATTCGACTCTCGCATCGACTACGTTGCCATTTCGTAGTGAAACACCGGTTGCATACCCACACGGCTTATAACTTTCCACAGATCATCTCTGTATATAATGTTAGCGGGAAGAAATCGTACCATGATTGTACATCATGGAATTGATAAGTATATCCATATGATTAATTCCACGTCAAATATGACACCTTTTAACGTCGATTTCTTCGATCGGCTCAACCTTTTTTTTTCTGGTTCTATGGACGAAAAAAAAGAATCTGTTTCGCCGCAAATGTCCTTTTTTCAACATTTTATAAGTTCTAAGAAATGTAAATTTCAGTTAAAGCACTTCAGATTCGCACGCTCTATTTAAGACGTTTGCATCTTCGATTCTATTTATTCTACGTAAGTATAGATACTCCAGAGGGATCTTATTTTTAAGTTTACGAAATGTACTTTCATTTCGTATTGAATAGATTCAACAACTGAAATCTCTGTTAGTTATGAAAAATTACATCGTCAACGGCGATTTTCAATATCGGTCCACATCTAGGAAATTGTGAAAAAATATAACTGCATTCGTTGCTAAATTCTCTGCGAAACTAATAATTTTCAGAATAAAAATACCGTGGGTTCTATTAAGAAAACAACGATTGAGACTGCAGCGCGCGCGGGTGCGGCTACACCGCACATAGCGTCAAGATTCACCTGCGCGCGCCTCTACGGCAGACTCAGTCGTTTGTTTTCGGACAGAATCCACGGTATTTTTAATCTGAAAATTATTAGTTTTGCAGAGAACTCATCAACGCTTGTAGTTATATTTTTTTAGAATTTCCTAGGTGTGGACCAATATTGAAAATCGCCGTTGACGATTCAATTATTTATATGGAAAATCGGAATTCGGGTTGCCGTCAAATTCATGAAATACCAAATGAAAGTACGTGTCACAGGCTCCAAAATGAGATTCCTTCGAAGTATGTAGCATAAATAGTACGAATAGTAAAATTTTTTATCGATTGCGTCCCGCTTGACGTGGAATGCCTAATTATGTATCTGTGTAATTGCAGACATTGCATAAAACCTAAAATTATTGGCCTAGTTGACAAAAACGCCCCTGCTACCACTAGAATCCAAAATCCGCATTGAATTTCACTATGATTCTTGGGTACTTCCCAAAGCGTACGTATGCAACGATTTGAACGAAAAAATTGCAATCATTCGAGTTGCTAGAAAGAGCAATTCGGAACTATTTTCCAAAAGATTTATGTGTTATTCTTTCGTTTCCCTCTATCGTTGTCTGTATCCTTATTCGCCATGACTTTCTGGCAGTTAGTAGACCCAGCGCCGGCCCTGGGGTAGAGCGAGAGGAGCGGTCGCTCTAGGCGCCAGATGGCAAGGGGCGCCAAAAAGCCCAATGCAAAAAAGAATTTCCGGTGCAAAATAAAACTTTGATGGCGGATGAATTCAATAAGTATTGATATTTGCAAAAAAAGTTGATTTTTGAAAATTTGAAAATTATTATTTATTTATCATAAAACTGAAGTAGAATTAACGTGAAGTGAAAGCGTCGACCAAAGGGCGCTGAAAGACAATCTCGCTCTACCCTGATCAAAGGCTAGGGCCGGCGCTGAGTAGACCTTTCAGGTTCTGGCAATTTTCGTTACGAGCTGAGTTATACGGAAAAGAGCGGATCTTAACTTACGTAATTCTGCAAGGGTGCATCAAATAACTGCATAGAAAGAAATAAGCAAGTAAGTTATGCAAGAAAACGCGGCACTGCAAATCTCACTTTGTAACGTTCCTAGATTTCTTATACTTTCCATTCAATATAGAAAGCAAGAATGTGCAGCAAAGCAAGAATTTATTCGAAACGTTACTGACTGAAAGATGAAAGAAAAAAAAAAACACTGCAGTTCCCGCCTGTTGAATTATCACTTGATTTCTCCACAGCGATAGACGCTTGGCTGCATTTTCATTATCCAAATCTTTCTCTAGCGAAAAAACCCGATCGGCTTGACTCGGTGCATTCAGGAGCAGACGATATACGTGGCGTGAACTGCAATCCCAGACCAGGTATCGATCATTTCAGTACCCGCACGGCCCAAAACAATCCGCGCCGTCTGCACCATTAAAAAAAAAAAACATCCATTACCATCAGACGATGGAAAATTTACTCGGTCTGTTCTACACGGCTGTTGTTATACGAAGAAAACAGAAATATGAGGACATCCAGGAAACCGATGCACGCGAGACAGGAGCTGCAGACGCCAGGCTATCTCGCGTTGTTTGAGCTATGTAGCTATTTACTGTTTCTTGCTTTTGCTGTTCTGGCTACACGCCAAAGTGGGAATTGCTGTTTATGTTGGACAAACTACCTTCGACTATCGAGTGCCTCCTGCAAGGATGCGCCGTAACATCTACTGTCGGTTGTTATTTTTGTTTTCAGTCTCGGAAAATCGACTTTAGGCACGACCATGGTCTTATGTACACAGGTCTGGGCATTTTGATGTGAAATCCGTGCCGCATCTGAGGCCACTACCACGTGAGGTCTCTAGTTACTCAGAGGCCTGTCATTCTGGCCTCCGCGATCGCAGCGCAACAGATTATGCTTGAAAAAGTAACTACAATTGGACTCAGTTATGGCACGCGACATTTTATGGTAAGAGGTACAGAGTGCCCAGACCTGTGTATAAGACCGCGGGCACCACCATTTATGATAGAGTAATCTTGTCTTCGTTGGCTCGAAGAACGTCCAGTTTGAAAAAATTGAAAAAAATCAGCATTGACCGTGATTCCAAACAAACTGCTAGAGGGTTTGGCGACCGATTTTTTTTTTTTTTTCCAAATAAGATCGGTGACGATGCACCGATGTGATCTTCAAATTTCGAACACTTTTAGTTCATCACAATATGCCGTTTTATGGTCTTACCTCTACCTTCAGCCTTCTCGACGGCAAAGGATCAAATAATACAGTCGGAGGTATGAACTGTATCAGGAACTGAATCTTTAAAACATTCACACCCTTTTCCCACGTCCTCGTGTGTCGATGCGAAACTTTATCAGCGCTATTGACGCAAACAAAGAAAACGACAAGATCAAGGATCTACGAGCGCACATATTTTTCCGTGCACGTTACAACGTCTCGGTGTTATAAAGGTGTGATAAGATTAGAATAGCTTGAGTCGCCGGAGTGAGATTCGGCGCTTCTGCTCGACACAAATCTATAGCTCCAGCTTTGATCCCCATTAACCGTACGTACAGTATAGGTTAGGATGAAGTCAAGCTACGCCCGTGAAGATTTTACCAGAAGATATAAAGGTAGTGTGCAGATCTGAAATGCAAAACCGAAAAGAAGCGGGATTCAACTCTCTTCGACTTTGCATAAGACCCGTGTTTAAATAATGTGCATTGCTTTCCTAGGCTTGTTAAATCTTGCTTCTTTCTGGTTCTCTTTACTCTACGACTTAATGCAAGTATCAACTATTCTTATTTTTTGCTTTTTTCTACGCATTCTTGGTAAATAAAAATTGTCAGTCTTAAGATTACCAAAATACGTAGAAACGATACTCGTGAATTCTTAGCGTTAGTTCTATGACCTATGATACCAAAAAAACTTCATCATAAATCTGTGTAAGCTCAAAGAACGTAGCCTACTTATATGCTTATTCTTCACGCTGCAAGCTGTCATTTAGAATTATTTGTTACCTTTATTCATGTATATGCGATAATTGAAGATGCCATTCAGCGGATTTTCCATAGAATCGAATATGCTTAAAAAGTTCGAGTCTATTCAGAGACTCAGTCATGTGGAAAATATTCTGCTCAAGATAGGACAGCCTCAACGTGCCAGTTGACGTGTTGTTGGACTATCAATAAGTAAGCTGACAGTCAGGATCAAGAAGGTAGACAGTTTAGATCCTTGAGATTCGTGAACGAGGTTACTAGTAGCAATTGACCCTGACCTTTCCTTCACGGACCTGTGAGAATTCAAACCTTAAGTTTGGGCCACTAGTCTTCAGAAACTTCAACTATGAGGGTTGTTCTCACGCGTGTCTTCAACATTTTAATCAATAACTGAAATCGTATTTTTTCGAAGTCTGGTTGAATATCGCACAGCTGATGGGAATAAATGGTAATTCCTTCATACACGAAGAACGGTAGAGAAGTGGTTTCCCGTTGATTGGTGTATTGAAATTTGAATACGGAAATTCAGTGCGAAATGGAATCTCGTGGTATACCAACGCCGAAAGCAAAATGGAAATGTGTACTTCTGTGAATGGGATAATTATTAATTTATTAGAATAAAACGATTACTCCGGGACAAATAATAAATTTTGAATGGAAGTTAGTGTCGAGACAGTAAACTCCAGAAAACTGGGGATCCTGACGCAGCTTTCAAACTATAACTATCTACATCCGCATTAGCCTTTTCCGAAGCCATCTGGAATCTCCCTCTCAACTCCCCTATAAAAGCCATTTCCTTTTTAAGTATCAGAACGGAGGATAAAGAAAGCCAAGCCGATCAGGTTTGGGGCCGTGTCTTGAAGATGGAAAGAAAGTAGACGCGTTTCTGAATTAGATGGACTTTCTGTCATTTGAACTTCGCCGTAATTCATATGCCAAAAAAAAAAACATGTTTTGATTTTTGGTGCATATTATGATTATCACATGACGCAATCACACCAGGAAAGTAAAGAAGATAAGAGTTTGACTTGAAAGAAACGTAAAAATGAATGAAGGTAGGGGGCAAAGCTTCGACCATTTACCTGAATATATGAACTTGTAAAAGTACGGTTTCTACTAGCCAAGTGGGCATTAGATAAGTGGTGCTTATAAAATATAAAGGATGATCGAAAAAATGACGCATAATGATCTGCCACAAGTTAATTAAACCAAAGGATATGGCAGGACTCGTACATCTCAGGGGCTCATCTAGGTTAGGAGTATAAATATCAGAATGTTGATACAATGTTCATCAAAAGTCTTACTCTTATACAATACGACGCTGATCTTCGTTACGTGGAATCCACTTCTTCCTGACTCGTTCTATCAATAGCTGGAATTGCCATTCTTAAAGAGCTGAAGACCATCGCGATAAATGTACCTCTACTGATCGATCGGATAACGGGAAATCGTTCGCCTTCATCGGTACCGGGAAATTGTTAATTACAAGTATTCGCTGGTAGTTGAACCATATTGTCTCCATCGTTCTTCTGAAGCGCCATTCAGCTCGAGAGTTAAGACAAAGATGTTACGACCAGAAAACGAAGTGAGCAGCGCATAGTGAAGGAATAAAGAGCATTGCATGAGTCCTACTGTGGAGAAAAGATGTAAACTCCATGAGGGAAATCATCTCTCAGTCGCTCAACGCTCAAGCTAGAGCACAAGCAGGATTGGGATGAGAAGACTGGTACGGAAATGAATGGAGTGGAAGTGAGAAGATGGTGGGTAGTGACAGCTCGACGGGTTACAGGGTCCTAAGTCCTTGGAGATATGCTGCTCCTGATGTTTCTGCTATGCTGCGGTGAGATACACGGAACCGGATACTGCGGGGAATAAAGTCCACAGTGCAAATGTATTCTCGACGAATTGGAGCAGTCGAGGGATGATGGTTTTCATTTCCCGTCTTCCCACTTGTTACACTCACGACTGGGGGTGAAGAAGGTTGAGACAGGCGGGTGCGGTTCAGGTCGCCAGGTATAAACGAGACTGACGGAGGAGACGAGGACGATAGGAGAGAGCCTTTAAAGTTTCCAGGGGGAAGGGTTTTCCGGGATCTGAAAAGATCGAGTAAAGAGTACGAATTGCACCTAACCACGTGTCGTCCCCGCGAGGAAGGTAGTGGGGAATGGAACGATTGAGTCTTTGACTGCAAATGCGTTCCTGATATCGTCGAGAAGGACTTCGCTTACTTGGAATGTTTGAGAAACGTTGGACTTGGTAGCGTTTACCGCGATTCGCCATAAAAGCTGGTAAGGTGCGCCTCTCCGAATTACCCTGATTCTAATCCCGAAGTGAGTTTCACGCTCTTTGAAGAACAGGCAGAAGAGGACACAATAGATCCTCAATCTAGACCCGAAGCGAGTTTCATGCTCTTCGGGAGGCAGGAAGACGTTTGCGGAGGATCGGGATTTGGATGGAAGTGATTAAGGAGGAGCAGCAGGGGGGGAACTCGATATTAAGGTTGGAGGTTCGCTAAAACAATGCATTTGACAAAATTGAATACAAGAGTTCGTTATTGGAGGTCACTCCGCGACAAGGGTGCCTTTTCAAAAAAAGTAGACAAGAACATTGGGTACACTGAGAGAAAAAATTCGTTGGATTAAAAGAAAACTTAGTCAACCCAACAAAACGCGGCGGTTACGGGCGACGAAATAAATATTATGTAAATACAACTAAAATTATTAGTTGATTAAACTAAATTGAAAACGATTCAATCAAATAAATGCGTAGTTGATTCGACAATTAGAAATTCAAGTGAATAAAATATCCAGTTCACTGACGTGTATTATTTCCTTGATCTTATAAATCTTTTGTCAGTCGAAATATAGCATTCTAGAATTGAACAAACGTCTGATTAAATCAAAGTTGTGTTCTATTCATTTGACTGAATTACAGCTGATGAAACTGAATATTTGGTTATAGCAAACAAACCCGAGTCGAAATTTTTCCCCTATTTTGTTATTGAAGAAAAAAAAACTATTTTCAACATTCAATTCACCAACTTATAGTTAAACGCATGTAGATAAATTCATAATCGAATGCGCGCAGATGAAAACGCATTATCAAGGTGTTAATCATCAGACTATCGACGAGGAAGTGACTGCAAATACAGAATTGCAATATGGCCGGTACATGGCGATCCATGGATCTGTCTCATTCTCATGTGTGATTAGGTCGTTAGGACAAGTTTACAAATAGATCAATGGACGCTAGATAAGGATCAGACCTTTGTTTTGATGATGTCAGAGTATATATGGCTCAATTTTGAATGTCCGTTCTACGTCTGTTGGCCGTAATGTGATTCGAGATATGTATCATTTCCTTGATTAGTCGCTCACGCCAATTGATGTCATTATCTATTACATTGACATCATCAAAATTAAACATGTGTCCTAATGATAACGAGTGACTAGCTAACGCAGATTTGTCTGGGTCATGCGATCTAACATCATATTTATGATTTGATATCCGTTTTTTTTTCTAAATGCTGCGATTTTTGTCCTACATAACACCTGGAACAGTCTTTACAATTAATTTTATACACAGTATTGATGCGATCAAGAGTTGGTGTCTTAGGAAAAAGGTAAAGACAGCAATTTGATTCAAGAATTTGAATGAATCATCAGTGCAGAAAAGATTTGCAGTAAATTGATAATTCCCACTAGTAAGAAGCTTGTGAAGAATTTTGTGAATCGGATTATAATATGAAAATATAAACTTTAAACGAATTCCTACGAGCCAGAACCGTTACAAGCAATGTGGAGCAGGCCACGTCATAATAGGAATTGTCATCACCTTCGTTGAAAAAAAGCATTGATATTACTTTTTTACGACACCACCATGTTCACAGAGCTTCTCCTTCAAAATACATATTTTCTGATCATTTCTTCCTCTGTATTTTAATACCAAAAAGACAGCACGTTATTGAGTTATTCTGTTCTGACACGTTTTCTCAAGAACGCGGCAAGTCGCCCTTGACTTGACTAATCGACTGTTCATCACTTTCAGCCAAAATTCAAAGCACAAAGGACAGCAGTGATCGGATTATGATAAATAGATTGTTTTTCCGAGAAAAGGTCGGCAACCAGAAAGTAAATTTGGCGAAATGCCCAGGGTGAAAACCTTAAGTACTGTATAAATTTATTTGACAAAAAAAGTCTGAATAATTGTAGGGATTCTATTCAGTTTAGAGCTCGTAATTAATGTTAATTAATTAATTCGAGTCTTCCACGAAGAGATCACAGATTATAGCGCTACTACCTTGAACTAGTTAGAACATTTTCACTTCGTGTTCTTAATTAGACTAAATAGAACGGCATGGTGAGACATCTGTTGGTATTTCCTTCGGATTGAATAGGAATTCACGACGAATAACTACGTAGTATGAAAATGTGCATTCATTCAAAAATAGATTGAATGTAGTCAACAATCAATAATTTCCAAATGTAAATTTGGGTAAACTTTGCACTTTAGTATGCGCTGCTCAACCATCTTAATCCCGATCCAACCTTACCTATATAGTCAAAGTAACTTTGGTCCAACTATCAATGTTGATGAAACAAAACAATGTCTACCCTCAATCGAGTTGGAAGCTTGCGAAAACTGAAAATGTTTGTATTTCGAAGGAATTACATAAAGTTGGTATAATCATCATTATAAACATGTAACAGTAAAATCTGTGAGTGTTCCTAATGTCCCGGATGTCTCGATATCCCCAAATATATGTTGGTTAATGCTGCGTGGTAATATTGATACTGAACATACTGACAATGAGTAACAAAAGGATGTTGAAAGTTGAGATAACCGATCGTGCGTAGCTTTTTGGGGATAGCACTGTATATAGGGGTAGAGTGAGGAAAAGCTATTCCATTTTACAAAAGTGAAATTTGGGTGAATGAAAGTAGCCTCGATCGAAAAACCGATCTGCAAATTCTCCGATTATTAGAATTTCTAACGGTTTTCAATAATTGAATTAAACTGCACTCTCGAGTATAAAGTGTTAACATAGTTATACATAGTATATAATGGTGCATACTCGAAGTCTTGGTCTTACTGAAATATTCACCGCTAATATTGGAAGCCATCATTAACCTGTCAACTATGATTCGAGGAGCTGCAGCACTTGAATAAACTGCTTTTCGTTCAGAACGTTTTCTAGCGTATCATACCAAAACGTATAATACATACAATAGTAGATTGTGATACATGTGGAGAAACAGGGACTTTGCACGAGAGTACAAAGCTCTGTCTTCACGCATTTGACATGCTGTTTACACGAAGAGAAAGTGAAGGTTGCCATGTCTTTGTTCTGAAAAAAAATTTGTTGACAAATTGAGGATTACATTCACAAAAGGTAGACATAACTAATAACTCAGTTATTAAACAACGGTAAATAAAACAATGCCAGAAAAATTCGGTAAAACACATTCAAAAATCGATGTTTAATAGATAATAGACTGAATGTGAATCAAGCCTTTTGTGAATCAAGACATTTGGGTAGCCCAGACACCTAACAGATGCCCCTAAATAGTACCAAATTCCCGGTGGAAATAAAAGACGGCGATCGTGGTTTCAAAGGGCGGCTCGTTTCGCACAAAGTGCTCCCGATACACTTTTCCTATTTTTCCAACTCACTGTTACAAAAAAGAAGGAAATTATTATAATCCCCCCTGAAAATAAAAGTTGAATTTTCATAAGATCTCCACGGTTTCGGGTCTGAAGAAATGTTGCCCACCAATTTTAAATGGATGCTGCGTTTGTGTGTGTGTCTGTGTATGACCAATTTTTTTGTCCGATGATACCGCTTGTTTGTTCATCATTTAGATTTTCTGTCAAATTGATTTTGTCTTCTTCTACTTTTTATCAAACGTGAAATCAATGAAATTTGTTGCCTCTTCAAGATTGTCTACTAGTATATATAGAACTTGTTTTCATATCCGATTTAAGTTGAAAATAATGGATAAAGTTACGAATTCCATTTGGGATTGAAGAGACCTTCTTTGTACGTCTCTTTATATCTTTGATGTCAGACGGACACAATAGCGTCGGGGAATCTTTAATTTACTAAATTGAATCGTCGGTCAGTCCAGGCTAAAAGGGGTCTTCGTGATCAGATTTTTGGTCCGTTTGGAATCGGAATACCACGGACGAGCAGTGA
This sequence comes from Rhogogaster chlorosoma, assembly GCA_944452935.1. Lineage (NCBI taxonomy): Eukaryota > Metazoa > Arthropoda > Insecta > Hymenoptera > Tenthredinidae > Rhogogaster > Rhogogaster chlorosoma. The sequence continues at coordinate 8,271,135 of OX101802.1, forward strand.
ACCGTTTGGAATAGAAAAACATTTATTTCACCCCTGTTTCATTGAAATGCCCAGCGGACCGAATGCCTGGGATTCAACAACTTCCCAACGAGTGGTGAATCGAAAGTAATGAAAAACAGGGAAAATTTAGGATGATTGCTGAGCAGTTTTGCGTTGCAAATATTTGAAATATTGCTACTAGACACACCGTAATAAATCTAAACAGAGTTCGTTTGAAAAAAGGGACAAGCTTTATATCAATGTATTTGAGGTGAAATTGACGACCGTCAAGACACGACGAAGCGACGTGACATTATTAGACACGGATTAACTCTCTCCGTAGAAATTACGGCCCAGTAGTTCCTGGCGCCATGGCGGAGAAGCTGTCACTCATAACTTCTCTTATAACTATAACACTGAGAGCAAGGCTCTGCGATCTCAGTCAACTTTGATAATAGGTGCCATGCTCTCTCCCTCATCTAACCATTCCCGAGTTTTCAGGCGAAGAAACGCTATCTCCACGAACTCAATATACAAGCCATATGAGTTCATGTAAAGCGGCCCAACATACATAATACGTTCTTGTCTTCGCAATTTAAGGCCAAGGGTTGTTGAAGTATAGTTAGAAGAATAATAGTTGCTAGGCAGTTACATTATAGATATTAACTTAAAGTAATACTAACTATGATGGGATGTGTTCCTGATAATTTATTGAACTTTACGATTCAGCAGGTGCGGCGGACAGTTCCGTCGAAACGGAGGCGGTCCTCGAAAAAGCCACAGCGTGGCTATGGAGCAAAAGAGGAAAAGATGCTGGCTGGGGTAACGATACTCAACGAGTTCTACTTGCTCTACGATTAGCAAACCTCTCCCATGAGGACAACGTGCCGCCACAACCATCCGTGGAGTTACAGCTCAGCGGAAAACAGATGGAACTAGAAATTGTTCTCCTTCTATGGCGGTGAGCATATGGGTTTTATTTCTAACACTATTGATAAAGTTTCAAAGTCGATGGGAAATGATCAGAAAATAAAAATTCGGAATTACAAAAAACTGCCGAGGATCTTGGGAGTTGATGCAGAATCAGAAAAAATTGATGTTACTTTTAAAAAATTTCAAAATTGGTTGTTATTATGATCGCGTGGCATATCATTGAAAGGTGCAGTTAGATAATTTACTAACAGCTAACTATTGTCGTCTTTCGATCGCCGTGGCACCGGAGGAAGTGAGGTAGTTAGATCGATATGAAAGGTCAAACTCCCTGGGTTGGAGCATTTCCTGTCAATTTCCACTGATGATATAGAAACTGGATCAGTAGTTGACCTGAGGCTTCAACAATCAAAACTTAATCAACTGTTCCAGACACCACGAGATACCATTTGCTCCTGTACGTCTAGCTCAATACACTCTAGCATTAAACGCCCTGTGTATGGACCCCAGACAATTTCATGGTCACGACTTGATCGGGACTCTTCAACATCATGAGCCCCAGCTAGATTACGACTTTGCGGTGTCCACTTTGGCGGCTTGTAGCGCACAGGCGCACGTTAGGAAACGACAGATCCGAAGACTTCTTGACATAGCCAATGCCGCACAAGATCATAACATCGGTGAGTGCAGTTTGATTAATTGTAATCAATTTCTCCAGTTCGAAGATGTATCAACAATGATCGAAAATTGCTCACATGAAGTTTAAAAACTATCATATGTACCCGTCTTCTTATTGTTAGACGATAGTTTTAAGTTGACTAAAAATTTTTGATAATTATTCTCCAACTCTGCATTAAATTAAGAGCGATTAAGGGCTGGAGTAGGTGTACTGGAGAGGTCGTTAAAAAATTGAACAGATACGATATGATATCCACAGAAATGACATTTTTCTGAACGTTCGTTCATTTTCACGGTAGATACCGTGGCGATGGTGATTCTCGCGTTACGATGCATAGTTCAGGATCATCGGCATCGAAATCTGCATCATTTTGTTAGGAAGCCATCACTGGGTCTCGCTCGTCAACAGCAGCACGACGGCAGCTTCGGCAATCTGCATACCACTGCCCTGGTGATGCAAGCACTTGAAGAAGCCGAAAACGAACCTGCCGAAAATTGGAACCGATCAGTAGCCATGTCTTGGCTCGCTACGCGACAACACGCTGACGGCAGCTTCGAGGGTGACGTTAAGTCCACTGCCGAAGCTCTTTTGGGGATGTCTGTACGGGGCCTTGCTAACATTCGGGCCCTTGATTGCGGACAGGGTAGCGCTGACGTAGTACCACCGCGCCTAACAACACCAAATGGTAAGTCAATAGCTGAAAAGTGGATGAAAGATTCACTGATGGGAGGATTCCTGTGAGCTTTCATTTAGCAATTGCGGTACGAAGTATAATTTATGGATCAATGAAATGAATAGGGATATAATTCAAAGTGAATATTATGCCAAAGATGCGTTCTGTGCCATGGCTAGATAAGTGGCGTCAATTTACTGCAGCCGACAGGATTAACCCGGCACACAGTTTATCCCAAGGCTCTGTTTCTTTATCTGTTTATTTCTTATAGCCATTTTTTTTTCGTCAAAAGTATACAAATTTTAAGCCTTGTATTGAATGATCTTCTTTGGTATGAGTTCTAGCAATTCGAATTTTTTGTTCAAAACGATAGCAACTCGAAGAAAACAGGTTCAAGCAATTTAAAGACAATAGTTTTATGTTATCGCTTGGACAATGTCCAAGACCAGAAGGTTTTCAGAAAACAGCGAATAGAGTGAAATTTCCAGAGCAATTACTGAAAATTTAAAATAGTATACAGCGTTTTATGAAAAAAGGTGTTATTGCTGAAATACCATGTTGCTATGTTACTCTTTAAAACCTTTAAGAGAACATCTTTACATAGGCTCGACAAAAGTTAAAATCTTCCTGAAAATATGCTACTACTGACAACATTAATACTTTAACTTCTATTTTTATCTTTAAAATCCAGATATAAAACCATATCACGCTGGATTTACCCCTACATACATGAGGAGGGTGCCATGTCATTAGGGCCTAACCCTCATTTTGGTACAGAATCTTTTTCTGTAGTAAATCACTTCCATATACGCACGTGCGAATGTTTTTCTGCTTTCCGAAAAATCGATTTTTTGAATATGGGCCCTTCTGACATTATAACCTTAATATATTTAATTACAAAATGGCCACTGTAACTAGACGAAAAAAAAGAATCCTTCAGTTCAGCAAACAAAGTGTTCATATACGAAAACAGCAAGAATTTTCGCTGCAGTAGCAAGCATGTATATATTAGGTGCAGCAAAGTTGGTTTTCTAGGCTAGTAACGAGTCTGTGTATTATCGTCGAGGCAAGGGCACTCGGGTAGTTCGTTGTTATCGTTGTTGAAGTGACTTTCGCTCCCCACAAAATAACATTCCTGAGATCTTGGGAACCCACATGATAAAATGTCCATTACTCACAATCGGAGCCAAAAGCTCATAGCAGTTCTGAAGACGTACGATGTGATTGCTCGATCAGAAAATTTGTGGAACCAATTTGTGGAAAATGATAGCCACAGTATCATTCCATAATGCATTGCTTTATACTTTTAAAAATCCTGTACTTTATACGTTAGTTCCAACTTTCAACAAAATTTTAATGTCATTCCGAAATTAGCAGATTCACGCTCAACCTAATGTTCGTACGCAATGTCTTAGAATGCGTCGAAATGAGATCATATATTAGGGTGTCGGAAAAAAATTGCTTTTATCAAATCACTCTTTCCTAAGCACGCAAAAGTTACGTCCTTACATCCTGAAAGCCCATCCAGAAACCATTTTTTATATTTCAAATATCAAATATTCAAATATCTTTTTTTTTTCATGCATTATAAAAATGTATTTGGTGAGCAAGTGATACTCCACAAACAACCAACTGATCCACATGTTGAGTTCTGGCTTTGTTTTCACACGAAAATAAACTGAAGGTTGCATTTTCGCGAAAGGCATATATTTGAGGATAGAACTCTAGAAAAAGGACCCGAAAAAACTTAAAATTTCATCATCATCTTGGCACCTAAAGACGAAGCCATTTAAGAAATTTCTTTTGTATCAATTTTCGAATTGTTAAGAAGCTTTGCTAGTTGCATGGGAACTTCGACGTGGGCCACTTTTACCACGTGATTTTGTTGCTACAAGTTATCGCCCCCGTAAGATATTGGTATTTCTTTTCCACCGCCAACTGGCTTATTATTTCCAAAGTGCAATAAATCGAGTGTATCTGTGAATAATTCCACGATTTCTCTGATGATAACTGAATCTGTACAATTTTTTTTTTTTTTTCTTTTTCAAATTCGAAAAAACAGAATATTTAACCACTTTCTGCTGAAATGAAGCAATGATCCCCAAATTTTCATTCAGATCGATTGTATGGCTTGGGAGAACCGACAAATCCCATTTTTGAGGTGATCAGATCATGTATCAAATCCCCTTAGAACGTGACTCTTGTATTCCAAGGTCACATATAGATGATGGGGCACTTATAGTAACCCGGGCAATTTACTCCCAAACAAAGCGAGATATGAAAAAATATTTCGGACATGAGTTTTATGGTTTCAAGGGGGGACAAGATAGCGGTTTTGAATTTTTTACAAAGTCGAAGTATGAAGGACATTTGAGAGTCAACTTCGGTTTTCCAAATGGCATGGTGTATTTTTTGATCGGGGGATCGAAAGACCATTTAATTCCAGGTCTAAGAGTCCTGGCATGCTATGGTCTTAAGGAGGTATTATCGTTTCTCACGTGAAAATTATTTTCCAACTTAGCTACGTGAAATTTTGTGAACACGAAATTCAGAGCAAAATCCAACTTGTGGTGACATTTCACAACGATTTACCGTCTAGAAACTGAGATATTTAATTACAAAATCACAATTTTTGTATACTTTTAACACATGTCTTATGGCATGAGGGGTATCGAGGTTAGGTTTTTCATTTTTTTCTGCGTGATAATTCCAACTTTCGTTGATGAAAAATGAACACATGCAACTTTAAATTACAAGTAATAAATTGATGTACATTAAATGTAGGGTTACCGATGAAATAAAAGAGAAATATCAAGTTAATCGCACTGGTTTTTGAACGCGACGGACTACACGAGCTGATTGAAAATCGATTTGGCAACGCCGCATGACCAACTCAACTATCGCACGCACCCATACCCATAGAACTCGCACGACACACGCATTCTTCCGCTAAGCGATGTTGCCACCTAACCTTCTTCGCGATATAACTGCTAGAATCATGCAAGTCTTTTCTTATGAAAATTTTTTTTCCTAACAATTAAAGTGTTCAAAACACAAGTATATTAGTAATGAAAAATTAAAATAATTTTTTTAGTCACTATTTAAAAATAAAAATTTAGCAGAAAATCCAAACACTATTTTGACTCTGAAGTTTCGATAATACCTCCTTAAAATCGAAGACTGATGGCATATTTATTAAAAAAAAAAAAAAAAATTACGAAACTGTACCCAAAGCTCGAAATCATCTCCATGAAGTTCTTGGTGCGAAGATATATAGTAAGGATGAAACTTATGACGGTTGAGTATTCGAAGCACACTTCTTCGGAAGATTCTCGAATTTAGATTTCATTTTTGTTAACAATGACTCTTGATAACAATCAGGAATTCGTAATTACCAACGACCACGGTTGTTATCAATAGTCATTGTTTTTCTTGGCATTGGGATTGAAACGAGTTCAATTATAAAGTATTGTTGCTGTGATTAGTGGAGAATAAGAATAGATCGATATGCCGAGAATATATATTGGCAGTGCAACATTCTTACATTGGACGCTATTAAAAATGTATCGGAGCGAATGGCCAACATTTCGAACATTTGTTGTAAAATTTCATTGAAATAATTTCATTCCCGCGATGTCTATGCTGCTGATCTCGGGTAATGTGAAGAACCGATTTTTTTATTTATTTTTTAATAAATATACCATGATCCTTTGATTTTAAGACTATTGCATACCAGTATTCTTAGACCTGGGATTGAATGCTCTTTCGATTCCTGGAACAAAAACTCCACCATCCCATTTAGAAAACTGAAATTGTAGCTCAAAATAATCTTGAGTTTGATTTTTGAAAAAATTCAAAAACACTATCTTGTGTCCCCTTTGAATATATTTTTCATATCTTGCTTCGTTTAGGAGGTAATTGCCCGGGTTACTGTCAGTGCTCCACTCTGTCTACATACCGATTTAAAAAAATAACATTTTCCCATGATGAAGTTAGTTGCATAATAAACTAAGGTGCAAATATTGATAATCGATCCGATTTTTCAGAAATCGCTTTGGCAGATAATCATAGTGAGATTATTCTCCTTTCGCCGATTGGAACGAACGTAACGAGTCCCACGGAACCAGTAGGTACTCAACCTCCCGTACTGGTTAACATCACTTATACCCTTTGGGTCGGGAGCAGCGTGAACGAAACGTATAACCTGACCATCACGGCTCCCAGAAACGAAACTTTCTATGGGGTGATGGTCCTTGCAGCTGAAATGTCACCTCACTTCCAGTTTGCAGCCTCTGAATGGCCCAATGGACATTACGTCCACACATTGGCAGGTTACAAAGAGGAGCCAATGTCTTATCATTATTGGCTTCTTTACAGACTGCTAACACCACCGGAAGCTGGATCCCCACCCGGAAATCAACTCGTTGCACCTGGAGGTATTTCATTTTTTGAACGTTGTATGGGGTCATTTTCTTCAAGAATCTATTTGATAAATTTCTATGGGATTTGTCCTCCAAAAGTTGGTAATACTTTCTTTGAATTTGAGACCAGCATTATTAAATTCAAATTGGTAGACGACGATTGTTCAATTTACATGAAAATTGATCTCCGGATGTTTTTTCGAGTCGCTCATTATACTGACAAAGAATGGTAGAATTCAAAATGTTGAATCCAATTTGGTGAACGAGAAATGCACAAGGTGCTATTTGTCTCTGAATTGCGGTACAATCAATTTTGGTCCACTACTCTGGATTAGGTATTCTGAATTTAACAAATCCGCAGTCTGATTCGTAATAGACATGAAAACTGTCTTCTCGTGAAAGTGAGACCATTGTTACAAGTTACGAAATTCACCATGTACTTAGGATTTAGTTATAGGAGATGTCTGTGGGTGACTTCGCCAAGTATTAACCAGGACTTGAATCTCACTATCATCAACTATCTTGTAACTTGAGCTACCTATCCTTCATTCTAGTCATAAGGATACCAAAAATATTCATAATTATTTAAAAAATCTTGATGCGTTGAAAGTTTCTGTTTTTCTCAGCTCTTTATGCTGTTCATTCTCTCTCTCAAAAAAGCAAAAAAAAAAAAAAGAAGAAGAAAGGTAACACTATATAGATTGTGGAAACTCGCGATGCTCCAGGTAGCATTATGCAAATTACGATCTGTGGTTATAGGCACGGCATAGGAGGAAGAAAAATTTCGTCAAACTATCCGAATGTTTGCACAGGCGGCCCTGCTGTTAAACTTGACAAGGGCACAGAGTCGCCTGTCATGAGCGGTTCGCGACACGAAATGATTTGAATGTGTAAAATTTGCGCGGAGCTTGAAAGACTTATGAAGTCTACATAATGAAAGAATCCAATGGGACTTGCGTAAGATTACGTTGAATTTGTCATCTGTTTTGAATATAATCTGAATCTTGCGTTTTGGTCTTGGACGGCCCAGCACCCGCAGTGCGATAATAGTCTGTTTCAGTTTATTTCTGTGGATCTTACGCTAGAAACTTTCCCAATCGCCGTTTATGGTCGAAGATCTACAGAATCGAGTGGGAACACACCATTATCACACTGTGTATGGGTTTTGTAAGACCGGAGCGCAAGACTTGGGTTGTATTAATAAAATTTGGCTTTGTCAAAAAGCACATATTACAATGCATAAAAAAAAAAAATTGAAATATTTTTGGACTTCTTGTAACGGGAATAAAGGGTACGTCCTATAATATGAGAATACAATTGGCGATGATGAGACCCAAAACCTGGTTAATATTCGGCAGAATCACCAATACGCGAATTATTTTTCAGCGCCAAAATATTGACACTTGACATTACTTTGCAGGTGTGGATGATCTCCAGATCAGCGAGGGTGAGCACTACCTGTTCTGGTATAAGAAACTGTAAGCACTCGGAAACAGAAGAGAATTTAAGAGCGCAATAGATTGCGGTAGGAAGAAGAGCAAGACCGAATGCAGAAGTTAAAAAGCAAGAAATCAGCGTATCTAAGGTTCGACAAATCCTGAAGATTAAAAAGAAAGAAACAAGTTAATAAACCAAGAAACGATCAGCAATATGGGCACTACGTCCTCGAAGAGGAAAACAATCCGATTCCCATCTATGCATGATTTGTAGCGTTGTATTGTTTGATACACTGTGTGAGGTGCCACAACGCGATGTTTTCTATTGAAACTGCAATGCACAACCATATTGTACTTATCATCATATTAATATTTAATAAACTGATCATTAGCATGAGTACTATTCGTTACGGTATCCTTTACACAATGGCTGACAAACTAAAAGTCCACCAGAAAATTCCCATTGAAAGTCTGTCGTTCAGGTTCTTAAAGTACGATGTAGTACATATTTATCAAGGTAGGCCGAACCTTAGTTTTATTTCGAAATCTTACTTGCGTGACTCTGCAAAATGTGATTGAAGTTGCTACCTATCAGCTGGTCGCTATTGGACTTGGATGTTCAGATTCCGCTCTGTACTTTCATTCATAATTATTCCAGGGGAAATGGACAAGATCTTGAGTGAAAATTGTTCGAAGGGAAAACGATTTTTTCATATTTTCGAGTGCCCGGGATTTCCAGATCACCCGGATGTCCCTAAATAGATATCATATTGTGATGCATGGTAATACATATTGATGATGACATTTTTTACTATTTGCTACTATTAGCATCATCTATGGAGCATTCTATGTCAATTATATATTTATATAACGAATATAATTAGCAAGCGGTTCATCCCCCTTAAAACTTGATAAATTTAGCACTTTCTGTAGGGTTACGCGAGTGAAATATCTAATAAAAAAACGGAATCTCAGCCTGCCCAGATGTGGGTAGGCAAAAGCGGGGCAAAACGGGTACTTCGACGAAAAATAGGAACTAGGGGGCAAAGCGGTCTTAACTTTCTTAAAAACGACTTGTTTCAGTTTCCTGACATTCTTCACGTAAGAAAATAAGGGTGGTGGGAACAAGACGAGCACCAAGTCGAAAAATAATAAGTCTGTCTCGATTGTTTTTTTTTTATCATATCCCGACGTATTTTGTATCAATGATAATCCGAAAAAACAAAAAATTGAATGAGTCTCGAAAAAAAGTTGTTTTTATGTTTTCGTCGAGGTGGCCGTTTTTCCCCACCCTCCCCTATATACATGTCATAATTGATTCTTTAAAACACGTGGTGTTTCTGATTCACGCTGCTATATGTAGAAATGCCATTCAGATAATTTAAATCCATATTCATAATATTCATGAGAAATTCGAGTCGCGTAATTGTCTCGTACGATTGTCAGCGAACTACCTATTATAATTTGCTCGAGATGTTTTTGACATTTTTTCATAAAATTCGCCTAATATTGTGCGGTCAGCACAATAACAAAAAACGGCATTATGATCATTAATCATTGTATGTATATGTGACCAATTAGATGTAACATACTTATAGGCATCTACAAATACTGTATCCGATTCTCGATCCGATTCGCATACGGTAGAAACTAACGCTTGCATTATTTATTATTTCCAAGTAGCTGTAACGTATCGCGCATGAATTACAATTGTATAGTGATGATTGAATCCCGCCAGAATCAAACCAAGGGCTCATTAATTGACTTTTACAAATGAATTTCCAGTACATGAATGTTATACATAATGTATTCAACTCATTCAATCAAAATAATATTCTTTTTTTAACGAAAATATATATTCACGATAGAAGTAACTTTTTGATTGAATACCTCTTCATTTAACAATAAACGAATTCCATTACTCTCATTAAGTCTTGCCTTTTATTCGTGACATGTGCTAGCCATGAGTATGAGTTGAGCGGTGCCTCGAAATGTGACCTATAAGTTCTATGATTGGTCAACTAACATCTTCCACAGCTCGGAAACTATGTAGCCCTCGAATTTTTCGAAAAAGGACATTCAACCTTATATGAAGAGTTATGAAGAATGCACTCTCGACCTGTGATTCAGTGATTTTGAATTATCCTGTGTATTTCACTATAGAGCATAACATGGGATAAAAATTTTCCACATGAAATACCATATTCGATCGAGCCTTATTTTCTGCCACTGATCTCTATACTAACTGGATAGCTGTAACAATGTATTCCAAATATTTTATTTGGATAGGTCATGAGCGCCCTCGGTGAGTGGTCATCGAACTAAAATGCGTCCCATTGCGCATGCGAGATGTTATTTCTCAAGATGGCGGACAAAAATGACCTGCCCACGTGTCTGGAAATCACTGATCTTCAAAGGCGCTATAATTTGACGCATGCGCATTACAGTTCATTTTAGTTCTCTGACCACTCACAGATGTCTCTGTTGAACAGATCAAAAATTTTGTCTCTTGGACATTTTTCCGTATGCATCAACTATCCAGTTAGTATAGAGATCAGTGTTTTCTGCGCAGCAGTACAAAAAAAAAACAATAACACTTCGACTTGGCTTGCAAGCGCCGCTGGAAACAACATGAAGAAAGCTACATTACTTCGCATTACTTCGCATATAACCAAGCAATGAGTATGCCACTCAACGCAGGTTTTCTAAATGCAGCATACTTATAAGGTCTAAATGAATGTTTTCCAACTGAATAATACGAAAGAACAAACTAATTCAACAAAGGGGTTCGCAAAGATTCAGAATACTACTAAATTGTCAGGAAAGGTTATCGTATAACTCTGAAATTACCATGAAAAATGATCTGCAGCAATTTTCAACGGAAATCGTACAGAGAAATTACTTAACTAGTAAGCAACCTAGCCCGAGACAACTACGTCCAGTCAACCCACAAGGAGTTAGAAATTAGTTGAAGGGAGTAAATATATACAGATTACAGAAATGGGTCGAGAAATATAATCCAGACATACTCAAAATAGGCCTTAGAAATTCGACGAAATTGGCATGTTGCAAATAATAGTATTTAGCGATAAAAGAAGTAGATTGTAGAGGGGATGAAAATATTCGACACGTATTTTTTAATATCTACGGAATTCCACCCTAAGAGGATATAGTCAACCTCTGAAAATCGTAGATTTCGCTATTCGCTAGCTCGCTAAGAACGACCGGCCGAAGATTTTTGGCTGACAAGGTACTACCGGGGGCTGCTGATTTCAAATCTGCAGTCAAAACTGAAAAATTCAATATGGCTGCTAATCAAAATTGCAAAATATATAATGAGTTGATGTAGCTAAATTGTCGTTTCTCTAATGTATCTGTAACATTGATCTTTTTTCATGTTTAAAACAAAAAAATTGGATTCGCGCGTTTTGCTGCATACTTCCACCTGCCGACTCTATCTACAGTGGACCCGATGACCTTGGTCTTGAGCTAGTCTCATGTATTTCGTTTTAAATGCTGATTCCAACTATATTGCAGAGTACTAAAAATTCGTGAATAAATTATTATGGCACTTCTAACTTCTGCGATGTTTGTACAAACCCTACCCTTACACCTAAACAAATGCGTCGTTTATCATCGTTACCTCCATGCCAACTTTTACTCACCATCTCAATAAACTTATTGTTTAACATTTATACATTACTCTCAAATCTATGACCACTTCTTGATATCACATGTATAAAAAATGAATCACGAAATTGTTGCAAATATTATGAAACAAAAAAAATTCACGCCCACGATGCCGCCAGATAAGAATCCATTTAAAATGGGAGGTTGCGGACTTGGGATCACTGACTTTAAAGCCCCTTCAATATAATAAATTATTTTGTACATTATATAATAGCGTTGCACTCATCTTGTATCATCAATGAAAAAACAAGAGAACAAAAATAAAAAAGGAAAGAGAAAAAAGAAAAAAAAAGTGCCAGCGTGGCAGTCAAGCGCTTAGTCGCTGAGCCACGTCGCTCAAACGCTGCTCGTTACAACGTTACTGGTATATGAGTAGCGTCACGACTTTTGACCGGCTGTTTCCTGGAAACGATTGACAATGGCATTCTCTCCGGCACACCTTAGATTACTAATGGAAAGTACTTTATTGTATTAAAGGGTCTTTGAAATCGGTGACCCCAAATCCGCGACCTCCCCTTGTTAGATGTTTACTAGTACTTTGTACAACTGTACAAAGATCAGTGCGCTTCACATCGTGGAAGCTGTCATCGGGGACACATGAACTGCGTTTTCTTATACAAGTCTCTGGGACAAAACCTGCATGGAGTTTTTTTCGGAAGCTTGGCAGGTTCGTATCGTTCTTTCACCCCATCGCTGTTGATTTCGATGTCTAGCATAATTTGAATAAGAACCTGAACAGATGTGCAGAGCGATCTCTTTTCTAGGCGTAACGGAAGAAACTGTTTTATGAGCTCCACTGCCAAGTCCTCTAAGAAAATTGTGCGATACTTTTCGCCTGGTTTTGCATTCAGCAAAACTAAGATACAGCTGTTTATATCATAGTACTTATCCACCTAATTAGTCTGTAAGTACTACCCTAGAGAATCTATCAGTACTTTTTGACGAGATATCAGATGTAGTGACACATTTAAATAGATTAAACCGATAATAGGTATAAAATGTAAGGCAAGTTTAAAAAAAAAATCTTAATCTGAATGATAGATAAAATAAGTGTAAGTGCCAGCCAAATAAATGTTTCTTGAAACTTGAGAACTATTTTTGAGAAGGAATTTTTTAACTTATCGTCCTTTCCCCGTAAGATTTGTAAAATTTCCTGCTTTTTTTACTGTTTTTGAACCTCATCCGTGTCTTTTAATTCTTCAACAGTGAAATTACAAAAGAAAACATCCGCAGCATTATGTTGTGGCTCATCACGTTCTGATTTTAATTGCTAGTCTTATAAAAGATTCTTCAAACTCATCAATCTCGATTTCGTTTTCGTATACTTTTTCTGTGGTAAATCTGTTTGTATCACATTCTTCCTCAAAGTCTTCTAATTCCACTTCAGGAACTGCGTTTTCGTTGAATTATGATGCCATTATTCCTGAATTATTTCAGCACCAGTAATCGTGATTATTGGCCATGAAGCTGATTTCTATAAATTTGAAATAAACATATGATTATGTGATATGCAAAAAGTGATCCCAAAATCAATCACATTTCCTGTTGCAGCATGGATTCATTGCACAATAAATTTCATTAACAACAGAAATTACACGAAATCAGTTTAACCTCAAAGTACTTTATGTTTACAAAAGTGAAATAATCGAAGTGCTTATAATCACAGGACTTGAACAGCGCATTTCAATTGGTAATTAATAATCGAATCGAAGATCAACTAAGACTAATCGATCGATCGAAGAAAAACTATCGATTACCAGGATAATCGAATTGTGATCGGCCAACCGGCCATCACTGTTTTGCACAATGCACGCTGATATTTCTCTAATTTAGCTTTTGAATGCTTATGTACCGGTGTGGTTTAATGCATATGTATTTAACTAGACTTGAATAGAACGTGGAACGTACATACTGTGTCGGTTATTACTATTATGCTAGTCTATGCTTCGCAACGCAAGCCAGTTCGAAAACAGTGTGCAAATAGGTGGATTCGCGGGCTCAGAATAGGTTAGCTTTTTTCTGTACTTCTGGTTCGGTCAAAATTGTCAACTACTTACGCCAGCCGTTTATTATTTGTGCTACCTCGTGGTCGAAGGTATGTTATTCTTGAATGATATTTCATGTTAAACCATTGTAACTGTTATGTGTGTTATGCGTAATGCTAGCTCGTATTTATTTTTCCAAATGGTACCAAATTGTATCTCGCGAAATTCCTATTATTGTTATCAGAAACTAGAATTGAATTAGGACAATCAAAAGATTCTATTCACCCTATGATAATGTATGAAGAATTAAGTGTTTTGCTAATGAATTGTGACATAGGTTAACTATCCTCGGGTTGGCATTTTGGGACAAAGTTTGTAAAGCGACAGGGAAAAGTATTTTGACTTGCAATCTTTTCTCTGTTTATACACAGGCGGAGATCCTAATATTTCAGCTTCCTCTTGATTGCACAAAGCTTGTATTTCGGTATTGAAAATATCAGAAGTAATAAGGTAGAATCACACAGTTGGTAATTCAAGCTACGTCGATTATCTTAGCAATCGAATATTTGATACTCGATTTGCCTACTTTGTCCGGAGAGGTTATTTGTAGTTTGCGTAAGATTGGATCACACTATTTTTTACCATTTCACGAACGCTGTCGCACAGCCAATTGATGCAGTCCGAATTGTGTATTTATTGGCTGTGGTATACACTTTTTAACATAGTATGATGGTGCCCGATCCTGAAAATCCTGGAGGTTCAGGAAATTTTCTGACTTTAATTTCCTTCTTGAAATAGTATGGGCTTATCCTGAACTTTTACTCGTATCCTAGAAATTTTCAACCGCATAAAACTACGAATTTTAGCGCGTATTTAATTCAGAATGTGAACTATTCACTTCAACAGCAATATTCTGAATCAGTAAGTGTTTCAACCTTGTTTGAAGCAATTGAAAGTAAAGTAATATAACGGCTTTCATGAAACTAAGTTTTGTTTACTTTTTGACCCACCAAAAAATCACATCAAAAACTATCTTTAAAACACAATTTTTGAGTCTTAAAATAACTTTTGAAATGACCTGAATTTTGGTACTCTAATTTTGCTGGACACCGTCAAAAATTCTCAGGATTTTCAGAATTTTTCATCGCTCTAAAAAAAAAAGATCTTACCGTCAACCAAATAGTACCTACATGTTTTGTTCACTATTTGCTGTTTCTCTTTGTCTTTTCCAAATGTTCTTTACTTTATCCCGAGTTAATACATACCTACAAACCCAAGAATCTAGACCGAGCATGGCCAGAAAAATTTACCAAAATAATCACAGAAATTCTCTCGTTTTTTAAAATAAATTACCTTTTGTGTGGGCAAAATATAATGCCTACATATTCCAATCTGCTAGGGGATACCCAGTGCAAGTAATAATTGTCATAGTCTGCAAATAATTTCCTCCAAACTTTGACCCAATGCAACGCTTTCACATGTATTTCCTTTATTTCACTGTATCCTTAGGTATTCTAGTGCTAGATTTTACATAACCACATGAAAGCAGATGAAATTTTGGATTTATGAAATACACATATTGGCTTCATGCGCCTGTTGTAATATTATACAGATTTCAACGTCAATATTTGAAATTTGTGAGGGAAAGAGCACAGATCTTTGACTACTAAGATATTGACCTTGCCACGTAACGCAAGCATTATAGTATATTGTGCAACACGTGCGGGAAGTTGGCGATTACTGATGAGTGTGAAAGTTGCGGTACGAGCCTAAGGCGAGTGCTGCAATCACACGAGTCAGTAATCGCCAACCCGCACGAGTTACATATCCTATTTTATGTGACACCAGCATGGGAAGTGAGACTTTTGGTTGTAAAACTGTAAAAATCGTCAGGTTAGAATAATAACACAACACGCCCGATTGCGCTGTTTGCCTAGTTACGCTCTGAAAGCGTGCGGTAATAAACATAATCGCACTGTTTTGCGTGCGGTAATAAACATTACCGCACGCTTCCAGAGCGGATGGGTAATCGGCCATTTGGCGCACCATTTTTAGTGCGCAAAGTCAAACTTCCCATGCAGGTGGTACATAAAAAGTATTACCCGCCTATTTGATTAATAAATTTATGTGTAGACCACTTCATAAGTATTAAATACATATTAATGAAATTCTGCCTAAGTCGGTGACGATTCCCCTAGGAAACAGAATCTGATATCAGTAAGATGTTTATCCATTTGGTTGAGTCACATCGCCACATGGCTACATGTGTGTTTACATGAAAATCGACATGAACATGCTTCTAAAAGCGAGTTCCTCGTTCAAGTTTTTTCTTATAGCATTTTGAATTTATTCATGATAAGATGGACAGTTTTAACCTTGTAATGGCATTCCAAGAGTTTTACGTACAACTAATGCAACACATTGTAGTTTTGGATTTTAGAACCGTCTGTTTTTTTCTTTCATAAATATCTTTACTTCTGTATCAAGGTAACGAATAGAAAAACAGCCAAACTTTGGAGTAATGGAGGAAGAACGACAAAGCGTCCAAGTCCCGACAAAGATCACCGAACCTGTAATAACTGTGCCAAATCCAAGAGCTCTGCAACAATCTTCTGTCACTCTTCCTTCTTCCGTCTCCGGACTGTCAAAATATGCTCAGTTATTGGGAGTAATCGAAGAACTTGGTCGAGATATACGACCGACTTATGCAGGCAGTCGTAGTTCTGCAGAACGCATAAAGCGAGGCATCGTGCATGCTAGAATTCTAGTGAGAGAATGCCTTATGGAGACTGAAAGGAGCGCAAGACAATGATTCAGTGGCTAACTTGTAGCGATTTTGTTCAACCAACTTAAGCCAAAAATGATAACTAAGACTTAATATTATTTAGAAGTAACAAACCTACCTCGTCTTCGTCTGATTAGATAACCATTGCGCTTCAATTGAAATATACGTTCCGTATTTTATAGGCCACACACCAAATCGTGCTGTTCTGTACAAATTTAAATCAGACATAAATCGATAATCTTAAGTTTGCAATCAAACATGGTTACAAATCACTATGTAATATTCTTATCACAAGACTCGTTCCAAAAAAAGCTCTTATCCTATCACAACGATACAAAAGTCTCTGGCAATTGTTGGCGTATAATCCATAAAAGTTATTAATTTATTCTTTTTTATCTAAAGGTTATCATCTTTCAATAAAATCAATTCTTCCTACCTGAAACTTCTAAAAGCTAAGACAATAATCGAAATACTCTAGTGCAGATGGTACCATGATTGGTTGTCAGCGCTTAACCATGTGAGATTCAATTATATTTATATATATAGTAATTGAGGAGTTCAGAGTTTAAAATTAGACGCACATTCTACAACTCTGACAATGGCACCTCAGCAATTGGGACCACAAAGGAATGGATTGTCCAATTTTTAACACTAGCTCCTCGGGTGTTCTATGATCCAGCTTTTCGAAGACTTATATTAACGAAAAGTTGGATCTGAATGATCTAACTGCGTACAAATGTAAATAAATAGCAAGAAATGACAAATGTGAAATCAGCCAATGTCTAGTTAACAATTTTCTGACGGTATGATATTTAAAAGTAAGATCTCAACCAAGTGACATCAAGCTGATTATGTTGTATTTTAATGCTTAAGTTAAAATAATTGTAAGTAGAGTTAAGTGTAATGACTAATGGAATCCCATGAACACTGCCAAAAAAGAAAAACAGTATACCACATGTAGTTGAAGATAAATTATTACTCTATTTAAATTAGTCTTGCAAAACTTTTCAAGCAATAAAGCATTAGCCCGCGTCATTTGAAAGTTCAATAATGTCATATTTCTTTTTAATATCATCAGCGGGGAAGTAGCACTGACTTTTCCAGTAGGATTATGTCAAAGACACTACTAAAGCGTACTAAAAGCATGATTTTTGTGGGATATGCAATTTCTCACTTCTCTATTTTTATATGTTAGGTCAAATTCTTGTATGTATCACTCACTTCTCTGTAGTGCTTTGTGATTGATAAAAGGCAAGTTACCGTGCTGCAAAACTGTGGGTTTTCTATACAAGGATATAAAATTTGCAGCGTTCCGAAAAGAAAAATATAATGCTGATATAAGTTGACTTGTGGACTGGGCTGCTTCTGAGATTTTTGAATTAAATAACTCGTGATTTTAAGTAGGGGATATTTATTTTAGCTGCAAACGAGATTGAAGACAAATTCCAAGATATTGAAAAAAACGATACGGCACGTAGTCCTTGTACCTCATCCTTCCCGAAGAATCTTGTCGCATGTTCAAATCGAAAAATTTGGAGGTACAGGATTGAAAAAGAAGTTCGTGAGCCAAACAACAATAATTAATAGCATTGGTTTGCCCCAAAGATACTAACAAAAATTGTAATCTCATATCCGACTTAAGGCTGTCCGAGGGTGCCGGGCATTTTTTGAACTGTTTACAGCGCCGTTACGCGTTGACATACCGAACTAAGATTATCAGAACCGTGCTAATACCAAAATATGGGTGCTAATCAGAGGGCCCTGAATTTCACAAATTTTTTTTATATCTAAATTTTTTCGTATATATAAACTAAATATATCAGAATTAATGACCTGACAGATTAAATGTTAATCCAGTAATTGTACTGGCAGATATCGCTCGGAGAATTCTAAATTTTTGGTTAAATATCTGATTGTTTCAATTATTACAATCAAGGACAATGAAAAAACTGCAAGTATTTGGAAAAGGCTGTTAGTTTATTTATCTGGACTATAACGGCAGCTAATCTGCAACGACACAACTAATATGAGATTTTTATTGATCCGCATAGTCAACATGACGAACAGGATACACTACAATAGACGTGAGATGATAATATTTCAAATTTCCATGCATTGTAATGTATATGAACTTTAAGCACATCGAATCAAACTAGGAACTGAGTCAACTTATCATCACAAGGGGATCTGCGACTGAAACTTTTACAAAAGCTATTTCATTTTTTGCAAATTAATGAAAAAGGTCCAGTGACGAAATGCTTTCTACAATTTTTAGATTATAGTAGTGTATGTACTGGGACATAATTTTCAATTTTCTGTGATGCATCTGGATGCACAGGTGACCTTTTGCAGGTCTGTTACGTATTGCTGCGAAGGTCCTCATGCTAAAATTTCATCGCAGAAGATGGATTAATTTTTTCCATGCTAATGCACTGTAAGGTAATAATTGTGGTAACTGTTTTTACATCGAACCTTTTATATTCAGTTGCAAAAATTAAAAATGACTTTAGAAGTTTCAGTAGCATTTGCCCATGCATGATAAAAAATGAAGATGTAGAGCATTTTATTCAAATGAAGATATCTAACAAGCCTATGTTACATAAAATTATGTAAAAAATGTGCGACACAGTCTATGCACGTTGACATTGCTGAGCACAGACAATTTCGTACAGCTAACCGTACAAATTAATTAATAAGTAGTATAATTGCTTCAGGGTTGATCTCATAATCCTAAGTCACCACAAGTCAGGTCATCTTGTATCGACAGGTATCTGTGAACAAAAATGGTATATTACAAAAAATAGACGACTCCGCAATACATTTTCTTATAGATACAGTCATCTGACTATTTGTCTACTTATACATGTGTTACTTTACTTAGACTTGTTTCGTGCATCGAGTATGTACTGTGGTTCTCTAAGTTCCATATTTCTCAGATGTCTACCATCTATCAATTCTGGGAACATGCAAAACTCATGGAATCCGGCATAGAATAAGGCAACATTTTGTTGTGCCAAAAGTTATCATCTCTAAAGACTTTAATTGTTTTCATACCTTTTAGTGCCCACAGAACAAAGGCACAATATTCTTTTTGTGTGATATGCAGTTGACCTTGAACCTGGTAGAAATAAGGATGATTTTCGTTCATTCTGTCGGGGTCGCTTTTGTGATAGATTCTTTGCACGTCTCCAAGCTTCTGTCCTGACATGACGGCTCGAATAGATTTCAGTCAACGAGTCAATAGTGGCGCCATCTATTGACTAGAAATTTTCGGACTCTAAATTCTCCGAATGTAGACTGCTTTACAACTTGGGATGGTGATTTAACTATTTCTAATGTGATATTGTTGTGGATGAAATAAGTGCTCAGTACACGTCGAGTGCGAGAAATCGTTGAATCGCCAAAATTTAATGTCACTTGCCTCACGCGGCAGCCATGTTTACTGTGATAGTGTGTGTATCTGTGTGCCAGCTGTCACGAGGTTATTCTATTAACATCTCAACAGAACTTCAGGCTACTTTGTGTCTAACCTCCACCATTGCACCCAAAACAATTTTGAGTAAGGAACATTTCGTTCACATCAGATTGTCGAAATAATTTTTCATACTCGAGAATTTAGGGTGCGAAATTCACTCGTAGGTGTGTACATGTGTAGGTGCTGTTACCCCTACCATACCACCCCTCAGATAGCCTTAACCTGCACCACGGTCAAAGTTTTTTTTTTCATAGATATTCAATTTAATAATGATTTTTTCTCAATCAATTTGTGATCGAATTTTTATCTTGAATAATTCTTTCATTTGATTCTCTTATTTTCTTGTTCATTTCGTACCTTCAAGCGTTCTGAGTTTGGATCTGCAAGGAGATATTTTTTGTCAAGGGTGAGAATTTCTGGACTTCTGTAGCACTTTTAAACCCTGTGATAAACTTGGTTTTTTAAAATGTCTTTGAATGTGTCTTCAGTCCTGCTATCAGCCACCCTACAATACGTGTTCCCTATTTGAAATCACAAGCTATTCGAAAAATTTCGGACGTGGGACGATTCAAAAGTCTACGTGTATCTGCATTCTCTTTCCCCCTCGGAACGCGTCAAGTGTTGTATCAAACTTTATCACGTATCTCCTTTAGTTTCCGAAATATTCGCCTTGGGCGATTGACTCTGCATATTCGATGACGTCATAAGCGAAGAAATTTTGTCGACAGATTAAACCCAAACGAAGATACATATTTTATCGATATAATATTTTTTTTCGACGTTGCAATTTCAAATGCAATTTATTAATTTCCCACCTGTACACTACGACAACCTAGTCTTCTGCACCTATATGAAGTTAGCCGGCGAGTTTATTATTTTTTAGTTTCTAATATACCAATCAATTGCTCCTTAATTGCTCTTAATTGCTCCGCTAATTTCATTAATTGCTCCAGGCTAGTTTCCAAGAAAAAACGAAATGCCGATTTACTATGGCAGAATGGCGGCCAGATTCAAATCTAGGTATTAGCTAAACGGAATAAGATATAACGTTCTACAGGGAACTAAAAAATTGCTCCTTAATCGTTCTTAATTGCTCTACCCTTGCTTTTAATTGCTCCCCTTTAATTTTCAAGAAAATTGAGAATTAAGACGAGTTCATCGAACATAACCTCTTCCGGTCTGCTAGTTCCTCAAATATTTTTGCAAATATTTTTCACCATCGTGGAGTCCGACCGAACCCTGTTATTATTCAATATCTCTCTCGACTCCACTGGATGAATAATTGCATGATTGAACGAACTTACCTAAGTGAAGTTCAATCCCAATTATGTGACTCGCCTCGTCCGAATAGATCAAATGGTAGTAACGTTGTTGCTGATTGGTCTCGTCACAAATTATTTAAAGTACGGAAGCTTCTAGCGTCCTCTATTCCCTGTATGATCACGACCTCCATCCTCTCGTGCCACGTCGCCATTACTTTTAAAGTTTCAAATCGCAACTGCTGGGTGGGTGTGTGTATTGTTCATTTCATTCATTTGGGGGGGGGGGGGGGGGGGGGGGGGGTTGATCTATTCGGACGAGCGTAAGGTCGCTGCGACCAGGATAAGGTTCCTTGTTAAAGGGTGTATTTTCCCGAAAGGGGAGAGAATTAAATTATTCTGCGGATGAAAGAAAATCGGTTATCCAATCCACATTTCTTTTAAAAGAGAAAACCAGCACTGTGCTGGTCAAAAGGGGACTATCAGAACTCCTTCTGCTCTGTCGTCTCTAATTTTTCTGAGTGTACGCAGAATCAGAGAGAACGGGGTGAAAGCGTAAAAATAGTAGTTAGACCACGATATGGTGAAGGCGTCACTAGTGTAAGACTACGGGTCTTTTTTCCATGAGATGAATTTATGGCATTTACGCTTAATATTAATGGCGAACAGATCAATATCAAATTTCCCGAAAGTATCAGAAATATTTTTGAAAGCCCACTCTGCTAATTCCCATTCTGTTTCGTTTGGAAGCCTTCGCGATTCCTCATCTGCTTCTACGTTATCTGTGGATCTTATGTATGAGGCAAAAACCCACAGGTTTCGCGGCTCACACCACTGCCAGATACTTTTGGCTTCTTTATGAAGATTTCGGAATTGTATACTGCCCATCTTATTAATGTACGCTATAGCAGTGGTGTTATCTATGCGCAGAAGGACCTGGCAGGAGCGTAAGTCTTTTGCGAAACCCATGAGGCCGTACAGTGCCGCTCTTAATTCCAAGATGTTTATATGGAGAAACTGTTCGGAGGGTTTCCACCAACGATTTGTCCTCGCCGTTACAATATGCACCCCATCCAGATAGAGAGGAGTCTGAAAAAATTTCTATTTCATACATGTCTCTCCTAATCGGTCTTCTAGCTATGTGAATAGTCCTAGCCCACCAGTCGATATCTGGGGATATTTTTTCTGAATTCTTAAGGGCTAGGACTTTTTGTCTTTCCAAAGAGAAAAGTATCAACAATGCTATTCTCTGCTGTCTTTTTAACTATCGGGTTCAAAGCTGTTGAAATGGATGCACGTCTTGATAATGACATATAGTAATGTAAATCCGTCAATATCTTTGATGCGTCACTCAAAGCCGAGATTATTGTGGTTCACAGTTCATCAACCTGCGACGTAGACTCTTCATTTTTCTCAAACAGTTTTGTCAATGCCAGACCGATTGCTGCTACTGCTGCTCCTACTTGATTTTGGGAGACGGCCACTGAGTAGTCTTTTCTAATTGCATTAGCGTTCAATGCTGACTTTACTTCTGGGTTTAGAGTTGGGGCTTTAACGATTGAGCAGTTTTCCGGGGGAGGGTATTTTTTGATCAGTTCTAGTCTATTTTCCTTGCCAATACCTATCGCTAATGTCCTTTTCCACCTCTCCGCCAATGCCTCGTGAATTTTTGGGGCTACTGGCCCGTCCTTACAGGATACCTCGCCGAAAAGAGATAAAATAGCGGGGTCCAAATCGGGTACCTCCGGGGTTGCGACATCTACATGGTCTTGTATTTGTTGTAGCGGCTTTCTTGTACCGCTAGCCTCGCTGCTATCCGAGTCAAGGCTGCTTTCTCGCTTGTTTGAGAAGCACTCGATGATGTGGGGCTTCGGTCCCTCGAATCATGCCTGCTTTGTCCAGGCCTGTCTAACGAGAAGGTGTGTCTTCGTGATCGATGCTCGTCGTCACTTGTGGTCGGGGGTCGAGTATGATACCGTGAGCCATGTTTGTGCGTAGGTCGCTATTCAGACCTCGCACGTCGTCGTTCGTATGCTTCAATACTACGCGACTTATGTCGTCCTTTGTTCCTATGGCCGTGGTGACCATTTTTAATCTCTTCTTGCAGTTTCCTCACCTTGCGTAGAATTTCTTTCTCAAAAGTAGAGGAAACCGACCTTTCGCTCTTCCTGTGCCGGTTCTGGTTTCGTGTACCCATTTTTGAGCACGTGTGGTGAAAATTAACAAAAACTAATGTTCTTGAACAGGGTAACACGTGTGATCAGGACCGCGCAGAAAAACGTAATGGCGACGTGGCGCGAGAGGATGGAGGAAGTGATCATACAGGGAATAGAGGGCGCTAGAAGTTTCCGTACTTTAAATAATCTGTGACGGGCCCGATTAGCAACAACTTTACTACCATTTGATCTAAAGGATGAGGCGACGAAATATAATACACGTTGGAAAGACACAAATGCGTATTTATGCAAAACTCCTTTGGGTACAAAATATAGTACTAGTATGAACGGCTGTTTTTCTATATTATGTATCCTGATTTTTCTAAACCAATGTAAAACCATAATATTGCATCGTGGTATACTCGAGCCTCTTCGAAATTTGTTCAAATAAACATTCGGAATGTCAGCTAGATGATTTTACTCAATACATGTGCATTACAGAGACCTTGAGTGATATTATACACGTAATTAGGAGCTTTTAATAGTTTTACTAAAATTTTACCATGATGGAAACGCAAATTCCCTGCTAAAGCAGAGCCGCGCTTTGTCTAAGTAATTTGCTGAAAATAAGTTTGAAAAAAGGCGCTGTATATGTTGCGGTATTCATATGCTTCAAATGATGTGTCTAATTTTGTTTTGGAAGCAAAAACATGTACACGATTGAACATACCATTTAGTCATTAGTGAGATAGCCTTACCAAAATATTTTTTATGACCAAATACATTTACTAACGAACTTATGCGGCCGAGGAACATGAAACCTGTTAACTTATTGTAATATTCATAGTTTTAATAAAGGTGTTTACTCTCGACGTGTGAAAAAGTTAATCAGACAATTATTGAATACCTATTTCAATGTTTGTCTTTCATTTATTTCAAAGTGAAAAACGATTTTTTTGATCCTATGTGTATGTCCTTTTTAATTTTGTGAGCAAAAATTCTTAAATGAACTGTTGCCAATTCTATGATCTTTAAGCCTAGTCCGATCGCCGTTATATCGAGAGGACCACAAGAATGACCCCATTCCAACGCGCAGGTGTTGATTTATTCGAATCCCCTGAAATTGGCGGCCCTCGTAATATTCGAATAAATCAGCCCCTGCGCGTTGGAACGGGCTCATTCCTGTTTTCAAAGAAAGAAGGCAGTTATTGTAATTACCCCGAAGATGAAAAGTTGAGTCTTCACTAAATCTCCACATTTTGAAGTCTAGGGAATGACTTCCGATCATTTTCGAACGGACATCTGTGTATGTGTATGCACGTGTATATGTATGTATGTGATCAATTTTTTTGTCCGATAATATCTCGAGAACGAGTTGCCGGATTTTGTTGATTTTGGTCTCAATTGACGCGGCTTTTCCAAACTTAGAACTGATCAGATTGTGGCTTCGATCGGTTCAGTACTTTTCGAATTATTGAAATAACAAAATCCTGAAAAATAAAACAAAAATGATGATATCTTGAGAATAGATAAACTGATTCCAATGAAAGTTGGTAGCCTTAGTTTTTGTTTTGAGGCGCTGATCACAAATCTAATGTCAGATTCGCAAAATTTAAATTCCACGTATTCAATATGCTGAGAAACAAGTTTGAAAATGCAAAGATCAATGACTGGCTCATGGTCAGCCCAAACCCGCTTGTTTTTAAAATCATAATAATAATCATAAAAGCAATCCCCATGACGATTCAGTAATCTAATAGTAATTCAGCCCTTTTCCTATTTAGTATCAGAATCTCGATACTCAAATTCTTCATTATCCTCATTCCTATCTAGATCCTCATTCCTATTCTCATTCGATATAAATGTGTGGGACCGTATGGGTGAGATGAACGGGGCTCTCAGATATTTCTGCCATCTATGGGACCCAACACGGGTCTCATTATCGGCAACGAACTCGCCCCGTGAATTCTCAAAATCAATTGGATTGCTGACTGCCTTTCAAGTTCGGATCGTGATTAAACTGTTTCTGCCGTAATATTGTTGTTCATGAAATAGTCCTCAGTAACGTGCGAGGGCAAGAAATCGGTACATTGTCAAACTGTGATTCTATGCGTCTGACGCGGCGACTATGTTTATTGTGTCAGTTTGTATATTCGTCTGTCAGCTGTTATGAGCAGATTACAATAACATCTTATTACAGCGTTAGGATCAGTTGTGGCTAACCACGACTATTTCACCCAAAACATTTTCATTCAAGGAACCCTCGACTCACATCAGATTTTCGAAATAATTCTTCATTCTCGAAAATTTAGTAGACGAAATTAGCACGTAGGTGTGTACATGTGTATGTGCCGTTACCCCCACTCCCAACATGAAGCCCCTCTCGAACATTTTTCATTTTTTATTTTTATTACGGGCATTCTTTCAATGTCTCTTTGACAGAGGAGTAGTCGTGATAATTTGACTTTTTTTTTGTTGCAGTTGCAATGAATTCAAACAACTTGACGACCTTAGATACTTTTGATACAGAGTTTTCCGCAGACTCTGTAGAGTGGTGCCCCATAGAACCGTTCACAGATATTTTCGTATGCGGAACTTACCAGCTCTCCAACGACGAAGTAGCTGGGGAGACAAAAGGAGCAAAGTCAACAAAACGTCTCGGACAAATTTATCTCTTTCGTTTGAACAATGTTGGCAAACTAGACCTTTTACAACGGTTGGATGTTCCAGCGGTGTTAGACATAAAGTGGATGCATGTCAAATTAAATAATAAAATCCTACTTAGTGTAGTCAATTCTTCTGGTTTTATACAGACTTACGAACTCATGGTCGATAATGATATTTCTCTGACATTACTAACCGAAAAAAATATCCATCAAGCGAATAGTGATGTATTGGCACTATCGTTGGACTGGTCATCTGGCAAATGTACCGATACTCAGCAAGAGGTTAAGATTGCGGTTAGTGATTCAAAAGGATCTATTTCGACCTTTAAATTCCTGGGTGAAAATCTCGAACAAGAGCACACGTGGAATGCTCATGGATATGAAGCATGGATCGTGGCATTCGATTACTGGAACACAAACGTCCTATACACTGGTAATGTAATAAATAGATACGGTCAATTCTAGATATTTTTGGACCATAACGTCTACTTGTGAAAATCGGAGCTAAAATTATCGTATTTACCTCTCAAATACCATTAGTGCGTTGATACCACAATCAGCTGTATATATGCGGGTGAACGAGCTTCTACTGTAAAATCACAAAGATATTTTTGCATTGGCAAGTAATTTCATATAGGAAATAACCGCTGTAGAAGATTCGACGAGGAGAAGCTCCCATAAAACGAACCCGGTAAAAATATACTTTGAATGATATCACCAACCCGGAGAGAGGACTCCGATTTCCTAGCATTCTTCTTAGACGTTAGTTGCTTTTTGTAATTTTGGAGTTTCCAGATTTCTAATATCTTAGAAAAAATAGACAATGATAGTGTAATGTTTCAAGCACTCTGAAATCGCAATGTAATTTTTGGGTTCATTTGTTTTTCCACGATATAATAATAACCTTATATTCTATCGATCCAATATCGAAAAAGAAACTAACGGCGAAGATACCTATTGACAAGCGGGGAAACCAGCAAATCCATTTTTTTGTAGTGAAGCTTAAAGCAACTTATGGGTGCGAAGCTGCGATCCCGGCCATCAATGAATCTCCGAAGTTCCAACGTTTTTCTATTTTCGCAGCTCCGACTTTAAGAATGGCTTGTAAGAACGAGCACCAGCAACTTGAGTAAAATCGTCGCAGTCCGGCAGAATTTATGCAAATCTCTATAGTTTTATTTATTTGCGTCATCACACCTACTCCCACTCACATCTGTGCATCACTCAAATATTTGTCATATATGCCAGTGGACTAATATTCTGTAACTTTGTTTGCATTATGTATCTATTATCCAGAAAACATACAAGTATCTCTCTTTGAAGCCTTACAATTTTCGCTTATAGTCCGGTAATGACTATTTCCGAATATTGGAAATAAGCGTTCAAGTTGGGGAACTTGAATAAGTCTCACTGTAAAAAGTGATAATACAATTTAATGAAAGGACTTCGTGCCACCCTAGTAGCATTTGTCCAGTCACGACTTCTTCTGGGAGAGATATGTCCGTGAAAAATAAAATTCCGGCCATTGTTCTAGCATGTGATTTACCTAGTTTGAATCAGTCAATACCCTTCTGTAATATGCTGTGCTGAGACTTTACCCCTCTTTTACATAACACCTTTATCACAAACAGGAGGAGATGATTGTAAATTGCAATGGTTTGATGTAAGAACGGGCACACAACCAACAGGAGTAAATAGGATACATGGAGCCGGGGTCACAAGTCTCCACAGCAACTCAGCTCAAGAATTTCGATTAGTATCTGGAAGGTGTGAACCTTGAATTTTATTTGGTATGCCATGCCAGTTTGATTTCCGAGAAGAGTTCAAATGGATAATTTTTCATAGTAGTGTTGATTGAACTTATGTAAAATAAAATACAGCCAAGGGGTGTTGAATTATGTCGTATTTTTAAATGGTTCGTATTAATTGCGAAGTGTGAACTTTGTGGCCAGCGGTTTTAAATTTATATTGTTTCATTTTTACAGCTACGATGAGATTTTAAGATTATGGGACGTCCGAAAAATGCGCAACCCAGTATCTGAGGTCAATTTGGACGGTGGCATCTGGCGTTTAAAATGGGAGCCCAAAAGCCATAAGTATCTTATTGCTGCATGCATGTATGGGGGATTCAAGATAGTTAATTGCAATGATGATGGAACACTGAATATTGTTGGACAATACATGGAACATCAAAGCATATCTTACGGTTGTGATTGGTCATTATTGAACAGCAGCGAAATCGAACGTCGAAAAATTGTTGATCAAGCTATGGGTACCGAAGTGTTGATTGGTACCTGCTCGTTTTACGATCATACATTAAAGCTGGCCATTATTGATTTGAATAAATGTTAGCAACTGCCGTTGATAACTCAACTAATGCTATTTTTCTACATACACTATTACTTTCGAATTAACAAATCACTTCATTCTTGACTACTGTGTTTCAAATTGTTATTTATTCAAAATGTCGAGCATTTTACGTGTACACCCAGTTCAAATAGATGGTTCGACGTCAACTGTACCGCACCTGTCCCTTATCTATCCCTCATCTGTCCTTCATCTGTCGCTCATGGCCAGCGATTTTACCGAAATTTTGTGATTATGTAGGTTTGGTGGAGAAAAATCTTGGGCCGATGGATTTTGGACAATTCTAAAAACTCTAAAAATTGCGGAACTTGAAACTTATTGTTCGTCAATTTTTTTTCAAAATTCACATCTTTCTCACCACTTGAGATAATTCGAATTGTTTTTCACGGGTCGGCGCAAGAAAGTGTGAAGTGTAATGAAATATTTCGACATTCACACAAGACCAAAAAGTAAGTGTGTGCTTAATATGCAATATAATGATGAAAATTGTTTTCCAGTCAAAATGTTGAAAATTTTAAGCCAGCTCTATTATTAAAACGCAATACCAAAGCGATTCGAAGGCATTGTGGTCGACAGGTTGTCAGCAGTTCGAACAAATCGTCTTGCACGTCAGTTACATAATTGAGCGGAGAATCTGATAAGAATTTGTACGATGGCTTGTTGCGATTTTCTAATAGGACCCGAAATTATTTGAACCGATCTGGAAGTTATATAGGTATAGATGTATCTGCTTGTTCTTTGAATTTTCAAAATAGCGTGGAATCTTATACTACTTTCGTTATATACTGTCGTATACTGGCTTTCCCGCGGTTCAATTAATTATATGATATCCGTATCCATTTGTGTATCATTGCTCCTTTTAGCGTAATTGAAACATACGGCTACAACTGTGTCATCGATTCTACTCGCGGTCTTATCAAATGTGCAATGTAATACTGCGTTTTAGTTTGTCCATAATAAAACGCCTACAGCGAGTGATGATGTAGCTATCCCAATTTGCACACTAGACTCCATAAATCAGTTTACAAATTTGTGAATAACGTAGGGAGCGTGGGGCACATTCGGACGGTTTTTTTCATAGCTAATTATAGACTTCAAGAACCGTTTGAATCGGTCCGGTTTTGGGATATACCGGTATTTACATTCATTATCTAGTAACCTACATCGCTTACACCGACATGTTTATCATTGCAAGAATGTGCTACGCATTTTTCCAAAGTACTGCATTTGTCCGAAGGCACATCCGGACAGGCATGAGGCACATATTATTGTTCAGAATCTACTTACATGAGTTTTATTATACGAGATTAATAATTCAATAATTTTATTTTTACAATAACTGGAACTGTGGGCTACTAAATATTGTAATAGGTAAGCTCGATCATATTTTACACGAAAATGTTTATTTATTCCGAGTTTTAGTCGGTACATGTTCTTCCGTGCATGTATTTAATATCATAAGAGTAAAGGTTGACAGGGAACTTCATATAGGCAGCCAAACGAGACGTGCCACACACTGTTTGTGGCTCAGGTAACTTTGAAACTATCTCGTACCTAAAAATTTCAGCACAATCGTCTTCTACAGCAAAGTGAAACCCAGTCTTCGACCATCTAAAAAATTTGATTATACGTGCGTTATGAGAAATGCATTCCTCTGTTCTACCAACGTAAAATACAACCTTGCTCTTCGTTGGAAACTTTCCCCTTTAACGCAGATTTAACTGCTTTCGACACATGTTCCTCATTTATTTCTGCGGGAGACGTCTTTTTATTATAACGTCGAACCATTCTGTTATAAAAAGTTCTAAGTATTATTCTACGAATTTAAGTACATGGCAAAATGGGTGTCCGAACGTGCCCCATGTAAATCGTCCGAATGTGCCTCATTCTGTCAATATTCACAAAAAATTCAAAAATAAAAGTGTGGGGTTATGTAGCCATATGTTTGACGCGTCAAATTAGGTGTAAGGTAATACAGAATTCTCCCTGAAAACTACTAGTAGTGGAACACAATACTCGGAATCCTGTATCCTTATTAATACATCGGCAAAATACTTACTTTCAAAGGTAAAATATTTCTTTCCGCAATGACACGAGATCTACTTAAAGAATTCGCAATTAAATCTGGAAATTGTCTTCTTTTGTCTTTCATAACGCATTCCAGGCACGTGGCGAATATACACGCACTATTAACGCGAAAAATCGCGATGTCCGAATGTGCCCCACTCTCCTCTAAGTGAATTGATTGTTGTTGTACTTTCAAACAGGTAATGAAGTATTCGGCACAGGTATTTGCAATAAAAGTGTTTTTCACGCAATTTTTTATTTCGTACATATTTTCAAATAATTGATATAGACTTGAACCAATAAAGACGAAACAGCGCATGCAGGGTTAACAGATCTACAAACTTCTCCGTCATTGAATATCTCGTTATTCTGTGACTGGCATTAACTTTAATTAAAACAATGCAGAATATTCCTCAAGTATGCAGGAAATTTTGCCATGAATTATTCGCATTCGCTGTTCAATTAGTTAGCTGGGTGATTTGACCACCCGTAATTAGTAATTAACGCGTCACATGTTGTAGGTGTACTATATTCAGTCTGCATATTAATTACCGTGCGATCGAATAATTTCACAACAAATTTTGTGCTGCGGCTTGTTGCAAATCTGAAATATCATATTCATAAGGTACTTTGGAGTGTGTCTTGCAAAATTTGTGTGAATAGCGTTTCAATTATTTATTTTGCAATTCATACATTATTTACCATAAGTTGTATTATACCTACATGTAATAATTATATTAGTAGGTATAGTACAATTTTTCAATGTTTATAATAAAATTACAAATAAAACAAGACCGAAAAGACAGTGTTTTTTCGCAGTACAATCCGACCTCTTTATAATTCCGCATCAGCTAGGATATAAGGGGAAGAGTTTTTCTACGAAATGAGGTACCCCCACTCTGCCCTCTTCGCCAGTCGCACCATTTATTCTCCGTCTCTCTCTCTCTTTGCGCTGCTATTTCTCAATAGGACTTGCCATCAGCGCCGTCTTTAACATATCGAAGGCCCCGGGTATTTTAGGATAATGGGGCCCCTATGACTATTATATGACAGAGGACTATTTTATTAACAACAGGCGAAAAGAGTCGGAAAATACATATATTTATCGGTAATATCGGTTATCATTTGGTGATCTGGCAGAAACTAGGGGCCCCCATGGATCGCGGGGCTCTGGGCACTTGCCCAAAATGCCAAATGAAAAAGAGGGCGTTGCTTGCCATGGAATGAGATAACGCTGCGAGCGAGAAACTAGGGAAGCGGCATTATCGAGAAGCGCCGTATTGAGAGGTCGGGCAGTACTTTTCATCACCTTATAAACCAATGTAATTACTCTGACTATGAATACTATCAAGTGCGTACAGTCCTGCACATTATTGGTTTACCCGGAAAATCAGCGTCATTTAACATGGACTCGAGGCAACTAGCATCACCATGCAATCACAGTCGATATTTAGCAGACGCCACGCGTCATTTGCTTGAATACGGCGCAGTTGGAATGACACACGAAGAATAAACGAGTTGTTGATCATTGTTGCGTTGTGTTCGGAAAATAACATTCATGAAGTTGGGCACGCGTACCCTTGTTCCGCGAAAAGGCGTCTGCTTGTCGACTTGAAGACTCTTTGCTCCACGGTACGGATTGGAACCAACCACGCTGGACGATTCGGAAATCCGACCGCAGCTATGTTCATGTTCAAACCATTAATGTGCAGGACTGCACAATCAACATTTCGTTATTTGTATTTCTTCATGAAACCGTTTCTTTATTTTTCATGACATTTCTTTTTTATAAAAACAAACGTTCAAATCAGACCCGGTGTGGCAATTATTTCTGCCTATTCTTTTAATCCAAATTCCTGTAAATTGCAGATTTCATCTAGCCATTGTCCAGATCATTCAGCGGATTCAGATTTATAGATTCTGCAAGTCGATAAAGAATATTTGTTCATTTAGAAACGTACTAAATACAAAATACGCAGTAATCAGTTGGAACCCGGAAAAACATTTATTTAATTTAGAAGTATAAAAACAATGTATTCTTTTGGATATAATATTGAAAGTCAATTTAGTTCCGATAAAAGCAAACATTCAAATTAAATAGGATATGGCAATTTTTCAATCCCATCATTCGAATGTAAAGTCCTCTAAATTTCAGATTTTTCCATCGAGCCGTTTCCGAGATCATCGCGAAAGTTTGTCGGACGAACCGACGAACCCACAAACCCGGACAAACCGACAAACCCACATTTTTATAAAACTCTGTTTTTCGGATTCTAGAGGGACAAGAACGTAATCATTCATTGAAATTAGTAAAAGTTACTTTTCGACGGAAACCAATACTTTTTCATTTCAACTTTCAATGCTTGTTTAGCCAGTCGAAAAAAGCTATTTTTAGGCTAATGCCGTGAAAAGCTATGGCGAGTGCGCGAATCGCGAGTTCAATAGATCCGCGGGATAAAAATGATCCCAGGGATGTAAAAATAGTACATATGCATATTAAATGGATAAATCATTTAAATATCTTATTAATCATTAAATGGATATGGAAACAATATCTTTTTAACAATCATTCAATTTAAGGGGTTATATCCAGTTAGAATTTTCAAAACATCGATTTTTTGTTTTTTGCGTTTCCGGAATGTACATATATTCAAGTATATTCTCTGAAAATTTCAAGTTGATCCGGGAAATATTTACGAAGATAAACGCATATGAAGGATTCTTTGTCAACCCAGCCACCTTTTTTTTTCATGGTCTCAAATTTAATTGATTTTTATTCTGGGGAGTAACCTATTTTTGAGGACCTCTTGTGATTTTTTTCAGATTTTTAGCACTGCTCGTAGCCTAGATATGAGAAACGTGTGCAATTTTTCATTCTCTATATCTATCTATTTGGCATGAAAAAAAAAATTATTAAAAATACATAAAAAACGTGTTTTTTCCTCAGCTTTTCGATGAAAATATTTTCGAATTTTTTTAATTAAGAAAAAGTGCTCAAAAACCAAAAAAACGCAAAAAAAATGAGTAAAATGGTGTTTTGAGATCTTCGGGCCGTTTTGATTTTGATGAAAAAATTCACAAATCATCCATCCAATTTCCCAACCTTGCTCTATAAATTTCGTTATGGGCCGACCATTTGTTCCGAGGGAAATAAATTTAAAAAGCACTATACAGCCGTTTTTTCTTCACATAATAGTCTTGAAACAATCTTTTCCGATCATCTTTCTTTCTTTTCGTAAACTTGTTGATTGTTTCAGGGGCGTTTAAGACTATTATGTGAAGAAAAAACGGCTGTATAGTGCTTTTTAAATTTATTTCCCTAGGAACAAATGGTCGGCCCATAACGAAATTCATAGAGCAAAGTTGGGAAATTGGATGGATGATTTGTGAATTTTTTCATCAAAATCAAAACGGCCCGAAGATCTCAAAACACCATTTTACTCATTTTTTTTGAGTTTTTTTGGTTTTTGAGCACTTTTTCTTAATTAAAAAAATTCGAAAATATTTTCATCGAAAAGCTGAGTAAAAAACACGTTTTTTATGTATTTTTAATAATTTTTTTTTTCATGCCAAATAGATAGATATAGAGAATGAAAAATTTCACACGTTTCTCATATCTAGGCTACGAGCAGTGCTAAAAATCTGAAAAAAAATCACAAGAGGTCCTCAAAAATAGGTTACTCCCCAGAATAAAAATCAATTAAATTTGAGACCATGAAAAAAAAAGGTGGCTGGGTTGACAAAGAATCCTTCATATATGTAAGGACGTCTGTAGACGTTAAAAAGTAGGCGGAGTTGACAAATTTAATACTTTTGGTGACTAGAGTAGTTAATAGAACTAAAATATACAGCACCTCAACATATTTCCTTGTTTCCTTCTCTATCCTACTCTAGTATTTTTCGGCGCTTGTTTTAAAACTTACCCACATGCTAACTGAGTGTAAACGCCTTTTGAAACTTTAATCGCGTTTTTCTCGAAACAGCGTTTTCAAAGTCGGTGAGCAAGATTTTTCCGAAACGGCTCGACCGATCGGTCTCGAATTTTTACACAATCTTCTTAGATATATTCCCCAGGTATTAATCGAAGGAATAAGATTTCTGAAAATTATTTCGATATTTTAGACTACTTGAAGTTGGAAATTTTTTGAAGAATTTTGATTTTTTTTTTTTTGGGAAGCAGCCATTTTGTCAAAAATCAAAATTTTGACTATTCCTTCGATTAATACCTGTATTCATCTATCGACTAGAAAAATTTTCTGGATTCTTTTATTTTAAATAATCCAAACCAGAGATATCGTGCTCACCGCCGGACACCTTTGTCTGGAGGGCCTCCAGGAAATCGCCTACAGGAGCAGTACAACATCATATTTTTGAAATCGGACAACGGGGTCTTAAAATTCAAGAAATTTGCTATACGTATATGTTTTTTATATAAATGTTGAATGAAAGGACTTTTCAAGAGAAAATCGTAAAAAAAGTGTTTTTTTTCGCGCGCAACTGGATATAACCCCTTAAAGAATAATATAAAACCATCTAATAATTGATAATCCGAGTGCGGTGAAATTTTTCCTGACGAGTGTAAGGTTGCAGCACGAGCCGAAAGCGAGTGTTGCAATCACACGAAAATGGGGGGTTTTGCCCACGTGAAGCGTAAGTAAAACGTCCATTATCACAATCAGTGAAGTAAAACTAATTAGAATAATTCTACATATTTATTCAGACATGATGATCAAAAACATTCGATTAAGTGTGAGCTGCAGACTGCGTAAATTGAACTACAATCACAAGATAAGATGCTGTAAATCCGAAGATCTGTAACATAATTATTAAACAACTGATGATCCAGAATGTTATTTTTAAGTATCATTCACAGGATAAAATAAGATAAGCGGATCGCTGCCGTTCGCAACGCAAAGATGAAATTCGACCCTCAAGGTCAACGCATACTATGCTAAACGAAGCGAAGGCATCGGAAGCGAAACGAAGGTATCGAAAGCGATCGGAAGTGAAACAAAATTTTCATAAGCTATAAGCCAAAAATTAGACCCTTTCTTTCCCGCATATTGATTTGTTTATAAATCTTGCAATTATTTATGGCTTGGTATGTAACGTTCGCACATTTTTCTGGACGTTATATCGAATCGAATGAGCCCTCAATCATATTTCAATTCACTTCAACTTGAATTTACACGTTTTTTAATATGTGGACCAGCTCACAGCATACGATAGCTTACGAAGACTTCATTACACTTCCGATCGTTTCCGATACCTTCGCTTTGCTGCCGCGTAGTGCACGTTGACCTTTGTAAGTTATTTCGTGACAAATATATGCAAGTACCTCTTTAAGAATTAGCAATTGCAAGTGCGACGAGTTATCGAGGGTACTCTGACGTAACCTCGTATCTCAAAATACATTAGTTTACAGGAGAAACAAAAAACATTTTATCGGAAAATTATATCAAAAACTTCGAATTATTTGTTGTCAATTCGAAAGTTTTATCGTTTTATATAGATGTAAATGATAATTATACTATAGAAAATATTTTGAGTTTAGTTTTTTAATTAATTTCTGAGATATGAGTTACCCCCAAAAATCGAGTTACGTCAGAGTACCCTCGATATGGAATATCGAAATCTTTCTAAGTATCCAAAGCGATATATTTCAAGCTTATTTCATTTTATACATTTCTATAGTATAGTACGTATAGCTCAGAATATTGAAAGTTATATTTACGGATTGTATTAGCGTGAAGTCTAGAGTAAAAAATCCGCAAGCCGTAAAGTTAAGCTTTTCATGCATCAGATGAAGGGAGAACCGTTCAAGCTGAAAAGAAATTCGTCAGTAGAAGTTTTCTATATCCTAATGATGACTGGCGGAAATTCAGATTCAACTTATCGAT
Source organism: Rhogogaster chlorosoma (assembly GCA_944452935.1). Taxonomy (NCBI): domain Eukaryota; kingdom Metazoa; phylum Arthropoda; class Insecta; order Hymenoptera; family Tenthredinidae; genus Rhogogaster; species Rhogogaster chlorosoma. The sequence continues at coordinate 8,307,603 of OX101802.1, forward strand.
TGAAAAGGCATGACTTACTTCTGTTTGGATTTCTCGTCTTCTCGTTTTAGCCAGTAGTTTGTGAATTACCAGTCCAGTCAGCTGAGCCTGTATTATGATCGTAAAAAAAATCAATTTATAAATTAAAAAAAAAAAAAACTAAATAATAATTCAGTAATTCAGTAAGCTGACACAAGAAAATCTTTTGTACCTCCGTTAGAGTTCTTACAACATTGTAAGATAGTGAGATCAGTGCCTGAATGCTAACCAAAATCCACGCTACCGCGTTCAAGTTAGCAGATAATTCAGAATCATCAGTTGGGATAACGATAGGGACAATGAGATACCATAAGTTATAAACAATCACAAAGGAGAAACTAGCAATGGCTGGCAATGTCGAGAATGAACAGAAATCCGCGATGTCTTGAGACACTTCCGAAAGAGTGGTGCGAATGGTGTGAAGTATTTCTAGAGCGGCCAACGGATTGCACCGCGAACCCAATGCTGATAAAGTATAATTGGTTAGTACTGAAGTAGGAGACACATAGTCCACAAACTCTTTGAAGTTCAATAAATTTTTATTCAAGCTTTCAAATTCCATGGCTACGACCCCGAGCACAATCGAATATTTCACAGCAAACCACTGTATTATGAAAATTGGTACATTGTAAATGCAGAATTGCAGAAACGATAAGCCATACTTCTGTTGCGAGGCCCAGAAAAAGATCCATGTAGCACCGTTCACAATGATTTGTGTCCCTACAGATATGAACAATGCCCTTTTACGAGGTGAATAGTTTTTCATACCACAAAGCAGCCGATCAACTTCTAAAAGTCTATTCATGATAGAAATTGCCTTTTTTTGCTTGGAAGTCTCGGAGACAATGATAACACAGGCTGTCAAAATATAGACGATACCTTGCGTTATATCGATGGCCTGGCTCACAGAAGATTTATTCGGATAACTCAAGGAGGATAACTCCGGAATTATAAATCCACATAGAACTCCGATAAGGAGCATAAGCAGGATATTGTAAGCCAATCCCATTTTTGAGAATAAAAAAACACTAGTGCAGCAACTGGTGCGAGAGTTTCTCGTTGAATTATTTCTGTGCTGAAGGGAGAATGGGGCTAGCCCAATAATCTTGAAGAACCAAAACATAATTGCGACGATCAGCGAAAGTTGTTGGCCGGGATGGGTTGGAAGGACTTTCATAATTGTTAAAACGATCGATATATTGATTGTATGACTTCTGTATATAATTAGTTGAAAGAAGATTACTGATTGTTACGGAAGTATAACTTGAATAATTGTAGCAATAAACTACCGCAGGATTTGCGAAGAGCATCAATTACATTCGAAGGCACTCATTGAACTGAACTGCGGATCTTTACTGTACAGACCATTTGGGAAGGTAGAAATTTGCCTCCGTTGAATGCCTAGTCGGTATAATTAGTAATCAGATAGTAGTGAGAAGTCGCGTCGCTGCTTGTAATTAAATTCATATCTATGAACGTGTCTTTTCGCATATTAGCGTAATTGAAAGATACGGCAAATGCGATAGTTTTCATCGATTCAATTAGCGAGTTTACCATACATGCGCACGGTGTATCGCTGCGTTTGAGTCTTTTCACAATAATACCCGTGCACGAAATGTAGTCTGTATTATGCAGTCATATTATGTAGTCATATTATGTCTATTTTCATTTCGAAATTAAAGTTCATAGATCACGGCAATTAAATCAAAAATTTTTTTTTCGTCGCAGAATGTTGCCCCATTTACACACGGATTTTAAGATCCTATCTTCAAGTGCGTGTGTAGACGGGGCATGTGAGCGTTTCACTTATTTCGACTATTTTCAAAGCCTGCGCATCATTAACGCGAAAGAAATGTATGTAAGAACCATTCTACACAGTATGACGAATACACCGATTAAAAAATATTTTTGTTACATGCAGGAATGGAGACTCTATCTGAAAACTGGCAATTCGTAGTAATTCGCGATTGTAAATTGTTTGGAAGCCATGAAGATCATTAATTCCCGCAATACCCGCGAGACAGAGCTCAGCACGCGAATCGTTGCATCCATGTTGCATGGTTATTGCGGGTGGTAGACTGCGTGTTCTTAGCTCACATCACAAGCTTTATGCTAATTGTAAATATAATGATCGCACCCCTGCACTGGCTGCTGCCATGACCACGGGAACCAAAAACACGCAGTCCACCGCCTGCGGATGCAGCATGGATGCAACGATTCATGCACTTAAACAATTGAAGATCACTAATAATGATTACATAGCTTCATTGTCAATAGTTATAGTAGGTAATCAACTATTAGGGGCCATTCAAGTAATACATTCGCCAGAATTTGCGATTTTACCCCCCCCCCCCCCCCCCCCATGTAACAGTTGGTAACAAACCCCCCTTCAATGAACGTACAAACTTAGAGCCCCCTCGCCCTAATCAAGAATTATTCAATTGGTCTTATAGGTTAATTGGTCTTTTTTTTTTTAGTAAAATAATATTTTCCGCTAGAAAGTAACATTTGCACAGACCCCCCCCCCCCCCCCCCTCAAGCGAACGTATTACTTGAATAGCCCCTTACAGAATTGATAAGGAGCGTTGTTTACGTTCGACGAATTTCGTTGAACTGAATTACGGAGTTCGTTCCATACCACGTTGGTGAATGCAGACTTTTATCCGTTGAATATCTAATCGATATGATTGATCGTTATCACATCATCACATTATCCTAGTCTAGTATACAGGGTGACCCAGAACCCCCGTTCCGCCTTGAATGGGAACATTCCTTGTCGAATTCTAAGACGAAAGGTCCTTAGCGAAAATTTTCAAACTTTAGAAAAAAATTAATAAAAATAAAAACTTTTGCGTGGTTGACGTAGACGGCGAAAAATTATGGAGCGGGTGACCTGGCTGTCGCGAACTATGGAGCGGAAGACCTAGCTGCCGAAAACCATGGAGCAGCGGATAACTACGATATTCAATAACTCGGACACCGTTGATCTCAGGAATTTTTCGCTAAGGAATTTTCGTTTTAGAAATCGACAGAAAATATGCCCATTCATTGCGGTACAGGGTTCTGGGTCACCCTGTATAGCCACTACAGGTTAATAGTAAACCATAATGTTTCAGGATCAGAAATTCATTACTAAATGGCAAATGGAGAATATCTGAATAAGGTTATCACATTATCTGTTCGCCGACAGAAACTAATTAATTGAATGAAAATGTAGTGTTCGTTTTCCTATTGAAAAAGTTCATGTCATAAATATGATGATAAAATATAAAATAAATGACATGATAAATGATATAAGAAATCATAAAGTTTGATCAAAAGATTTACCTTCACATCCATCACATCATTAATTACGTAATTTATCATACAATTTCTCACATCCATTGCAGTTACAAAATTGATTTTACAATTTACCATGGGATAATTTGGATATTTTTTGACGTATCTATACATACCATGAAAATCAAGTGTAACCGAACGGTCTGTCCGTCCAGCCGGCGACTCACTAGCGTTTCTACAGCGGGGGCCAACCCGGGAAAAAATGATCAGACATGACCATGCCTGTTCATGTATGATCATGCCTGTAATTTGACATGATCATACATGAACAAGCATGGTCATGTCTGACTAAACATGATCAGACATGATTAGGTCTGTTTATGTCTGATCAGGTCTGATCATGCCCGGTCATTTTTCAGGTCTGATCAGGTCTGATCAAGTCTGATCGTGTCTGATCATTTTTTCCCGGGAACGCAGGAAAATCTCCCTAGAGTTGGCGCGCGCGTCGGCCAATTATTTATTCCGTATTAGTATGAAACTCGATAGCCATTGATGGGAACGGCTGATTGGCGAAAAAAATATAGGTTTCAATTTGAAAACCAAAGTTGACCTTTAAGGGGGTATATACACCTTTAAATGGGTTGAATTTCTGAAGAACAATTTTTTTTTTTTCCGCAACTTGAAGACTCTGAACAAATTGAAAAAAATCATCATGTTTGAGGAGGGTTTGACCCTTATTATCCATATTTTACATCACGTATTACTTTCAGTCTAATAGTGGTTGCGCTGAAGACAAGAAAAGACAAAACCACTTGGTTGTCGTAAAGAATCAGAACCAGAGTTGGACCGATCTTTGAATTTTTGGTCCTTAATTGTTCATAAGACATGCCTCTATCAGATGAACATAGAACTTTTTGATATTGCAAGAATTACTTGAGTTATTGAATTTTTTCGATTTTTTTTTTTTTATTTTGACAAAATTTTGGCTCATTTTTCTATTATCTCGACTGAAAATGGGTTTATCAAAAAGTTCTATGTTCATCTGATAGAGGCATCTCTCATGAATAATTCAAGACCAAAAAATCAAAGATCGGTCCAACGGTTGATTTTATTCTTTACGACAACCGGTCAATATAGTGATTGTTCAGAAATTAACTTTTAAACTTTATCACTACGTTGATGGTTCTGAATGCCGATAAACTACTATAATACTTCTCTATGATCTATCAAGTGAATTAATAATGCAAAACAGTTTTCCATCCTTCTTTTTGATCCAGGCGTTGGACCGACGCAGGTAAAGTTAAAAGCTTGTTTTGCGACGTCGCCCAAGTCCTGCGTTGCCTTATTTCTATAAAGCACCTGGTTCGTAACTGCTACCTTCCACCTCGATGGCCTCCTTCTGTGGGTTTGTCCGTAGTTACCTTAGAGCAACACGAGCTTCCTTGGTCCTCTGCTCCGCTCGCCTATCGACAACTTCGATTCGGGCTTAGCCCTGTAGTTTCGCTGCAGCGACAGCGTGGCGTCTTGGCTCTACTGAAAATTTTTGCATGATTCTCAACATACCTTGTTGACTTTGGGAGTTGATCGCTGCAATGTTGGCTCCAACTTCAAGGACGTCACGACCTGAAAATAAAGTCTTAGGACTCGCTCGTATGCTGTGTCTTACCTCCGACACAGCGCTTTAGTAATGCCTTGTCGCTGAGGTCAACGGAGACTGGTCTGACCTCATTCATCTCAATTTCTGGGAGATTAGCCCGGTGTTTGAATGTCTCAACTGTTCGAACTGCAATTGCCTGTTGATACTTACACTAAGAGTCTCGACCTTCCGGGTAGAGATGGTGCTGCGGCTTATCGTCTGTAGAAGACTTGTGGTACCATATCCCGGGTCGAAAAATTTGAGCTGTTTTTGACCTAAATGATCTGTATTTGCACTGATCCATCTGTTTTTGAACTTGTATGAAAATTTTATACTGTTTTTATCTCATTAGTTAAATTATGTTTGGTTTGAATTTGAACTTATTGATCTGTTGTTGAACTTATACAAAAACTTTAATCTGTTTTTCATTTACTGCCTTAGTTATCATTGCATTACGGAAGATTAAAATACGACTCATTGTGGGACTTAGAAAAAAAATTATTCTAAAAATCAAGAAGGATAAAACTCGATTAAAACTTGTACTTCGAATATTTTTTCAGAGCGTGATTCAAAAGAAGAAAAAAATTACAAGTCCAACTTTGTTGCTAGGTATAGTGGTCATTTCAAAAAATATTCTCTAGAGAATGTTTTATTTTAAAAAGAATACCGTTGTGTGGGAGTGACTGGACCATGCAAGTTGTTAATAAAATTTTATAAAAATTGATAAAAAAATTTATTTCTTATAATTTTTCATCAATCATTAACGTTCTAATTATTTTACCAAGTTTCTTGTTCGTTTGTATTCGTTAATTCCCTAATGTTCATTCTAATCATAATTATTATTATGACGTTAATAAAAATTTTATGTTAATTATTAATAATTGATTGGTTTATTTATTAATTTAAGCCCCAGAAGACTTATTAATATTCAACAGATCAACAACAGATCGTTAAGTATTACTATTATTATTATTGTATTATTATTATTATTACATTTTTAAATCTGATTTTAATCTAAATGAGATAAAAACAGACTAAAAATGGTTAAAAATCAAAGTCTGTTTTTGGGCTAGAGTCAATAAAATATATCCAGGAATTCAATGAAGTGGTCTGATTTTAATCTGAAAATGATCAAAATCAGACCAATCAATATAACGACAGTGGTATGAAATTGGCCTGGATGAGGAATAGTACGGGCAATAACAAACTAAACTCCCATGTTAATTTAAATGCATACAGATAATTATACGGAGCGAAATTAAATTGAAAATATTAAAAATTTCAATTCATTCTAAAACATACTAAATTTTTCGACCCGGGATAGCCCATATAGCTGTTTTTATACCTTGAACTGATTTGGGGTTGTTCCGTAAGCATTTCAATAGTAAGACAGATAGTTTAAACCTCTAGTGCTCCAAAAATGCAAAAAATACAAAATTGATTTTTTTTTAAATTTCAAAATATTTCAAAAAATCGCTGTAACTTCTTCATTTTTACATATTTTTACATGATGATTTTTTTACAGATAGTTTACATCCCTAATGTTCCAAAAATGCAAAAAACACAAAATCGATTTTTTCAAAATTCAAAGGTGTATATACCCCCTTAAGTGACCTTGACACTGTGACTTTAGAAAAAATTCAAAAACACTACAGTGCGACCCCGGAATAAGCGCTCCCGCAATAAGTGCGTTTTCTCGGTGAATTCCAAAAACAGTGTATCCCCACTCCAATTGAGACTTCAGCTCGGGCTGAACTTCGCATCCCAACCTCTGAATAAGCGCACCGAGCTCAACTTATTGAGAGCTTATTCAGACGTCGCGCATCAAAATAAAGAAAGTGCCAAAAAAAAGCAGAGAGACGTGGGGAATACCGGGCCTAGGCACGCTTATTCCGGGGTCGGACTGTATCTTGTGTCCCCCTTGAAACCATGAAACTATTGTTTGGAACATTTTTTCACATCTCGCTTCGTTTGGGAGAAAATTGGCCGGGTCACTATAAATGCCTCACTCTGTATATTGATGTGCATAATCGAGTCTTTCACTAGTCCTCTATTAGGTAGTCCTTTATTATTCCTTCGGTCTATGTGTGTAGCGTGTCGAATAGCTTAATGTGTTCCTTTTAGTTTATGGCCTATTTTTTGCTCGCCGAAACCGAAAGATTTGTCCAAGTCCATACAAAAAAATGGGTGATGATACTGACAGAACACTGAGATCCAATATCATATGTATAAAACTCCTTGCACCGATTGTATTGCGATCTCAAACCTAATGTGGAAAATTAAATTGCTTCAACGAGACTTTAATCTGGTTGTGACCACCGCACCGTTGCGAATTCAAGAACGGACTTGAAGACTGAACCCTTCAATTTTATTCGTTTTCAATATATTTTCGAGCAACCGTTGAGGAATAGAATAGAATAGAATAGAATAGAATAAAATAGGACATGGATAAAAAGAGACATTTACGCAACAAATTAAGATTTTGTGACAGTTGTGGGCGTTATTCACGGTTAATATCAAGCGCAAATAAATTTTTTCGCTCATAAAGTTGTAGTTTATTTGAAGAATTGACTACTGGTACGTGAGAAAATTAATACATAAATAATTCTCAGGTAATTACTTAGCCCGATTAATGAAACATAGAGGAAAGCCTACCTACCTACCTATACCTACCTACCTACCTACCTATATCTCGATCGATCTTTCCTCCTGACGCTATCGCTACTCGAATAAAAGATAATTGGTATGGAGAGGTACTGACAGCGAAATTTACTCATGTGAGCGTGAAAGGCTTTCTGCACTTTATTCGCATTCATGTGGTCCACAGGGTGGCCACAAATTTTAGGAAAAAAATTTCATGACATTTCCAGGTTTTCCAGGACCAAAAATGCAGTTTTTCCCTGACGCTTTCTTCATCGTATTAAGCTATTCCATGCTAAATCATTCAGTTTATTACCCATACATTATTAGTTTAAATTCGACTCGAATAAAAAAGAAATCATAAATGATAAATTAAAGAATGATTCCTATTATTTTATTTGGAGAAAATTTATATTCATAGTTTTTTCCACGACCAAAATAAGCATTCCCTGACAGTTCCAGGTTTTCCAGGTTTTCCAGGTGAGTGGCCACCCTGGGTCCAATCCATCCACTAGGGACGAAAATGTGGCATGTATTGTCGATCGATTGCAATCACTTTGCATTTTCGTTACAATAGTATACAGAATCAAACTGGAATTTCTTGCAGCAGCCGTTAGATACTTGAAAATCCAAAGTATTACATTTCACTTTCGGATCAATTTCAATGCATCTTTCAGGAATCAGACCAATACATATAGGTTTATCTATGTGTATGAAGTATAGGTTAGGTAAAGTATACAAACAGGGCTAAAGGCGGTTCAGGTATTTATTTTAGGACCACTACAATAGTAACGATTAGCTGATTTAATTCAGGATCATGGACTCTCCTCGGGATTCTTTGAAGTGTTGACTGCAGATTTCATGAACTGGATCATAATAACTAGATAAGTTGCTATAGTTCCGAAAATCTGTAATATGATAATTGATGATTAAAGATGATTTCTTTCAATATTATCAAAGGAGCACCTGCACTGGGAATTATACCGGGTGATTCCTTGCTTATGTCGCAGTATTTCGGGTAGCGGACCGTCAGGTATAGTTCAGTGAAAATTTTACCCGTGATTGTAGCCGCGGAGTTCTATAGTGGTGAGTGTGACATATTATTACCGAAAATAATTATTACACCCACAAAATGTTTTTTGTGCACCGGATGAGTAAGTAAAACTGTTTTTCATAATTACAGTGCATCTGTAAGAGCGTAACCTGAAAACGGCATCAACCCTCCGTGTGCACACTGTATTTTTCGAGGAACTGCGTCTTTTATGTAACAGTCAGGGTTTTAAGGTTTTATCGACTTTAGAAAAACCTTAAAAAACTCACGGTTCCTATTCGAAGTGTCTACTACATGATCCAGAACTTGCCAAAGTCAAAAGTTTAAGGCTGTCCGATAGGGGTACCATGATGGGGGTAAAGGCAGATTTTCGAACTACATTTGCAGGGCCGAGTTTATAAAAACAATATGAGGTGCGTTTGATTATCGAATCTAAGTTCTTACTTATCGATAACAATTGTTGTAGTCACATTTCGGAATACTGAAACTGGGGGGGTTATCCCTCCATATTCGTGTATGTTTTGTATTCGATATAAACCTGTGGAACCGTGTAGCTGAGATGGACGGGGCCCTCAGACGATTCTAGTCAGCTATGGGTCTTCGCACGGAGCTCGTTGTCAGCTGCGAAATTTCGCCCAATGAATTTTCGGAATTCAGATCACTTTTCAACTCGGGATCGTGATTGAACTATTCCAGTCGCAATATTGTCGTGGGTGAAATAGTCTCGGTAACCAGCGAGTGCTAAAGACCATTATATCGTCAAACTGCGATTCCATGCGTTTGCCGCGGCAGCCATGTTTATTGTGTCAGTGTGTGTATCCGTGTGCCAGATGTCACGAGGTTATTCTATTAACATCTCAACAGAACTTCAGGCTACTTTGTGTCTAACCTCCACTATTTCACCCAAAACAATTTTGAGTAAGGAACATTTCGCCCACATCAGATTGTCGAAATAATTTTTCATACTCGAGAATTTACTGGGCGAAATTTACTCGTAGGTGTGTACATATGTACATTCTCTACGACTGTTCCATATCTGGAACAATTTCAAAAAGTTCTACCGCGCAGGCTTCTTACGGGTTTCCGAAGAAATTTTCCAGAAACCATTTTTTTCACAGAGCTACAAAATTGGGCCGGGAAGGGGTTAAAACTGTTCTTAATGAAATTTGACGGATAGTCGGATAGTATAGTATTGAAATTTCGACTGTTCCTTCAAATACCCAGTGTATACACGCAGGGTTGAGTGTCACACAACAATTCGCATCCCTGTATCAGTTCATACTCTGGTGCCGTACAAGTTTTTGTATCATTAGTAATTATTATTTCAGAGAGCGTGCAACAGCCCCGGATTTTCCTTGACCCGACATCTTCATAGCTAGACCCGTATTAACATAGGGTGTGAAGGTGTTTAATGCTGCCAAATCATTGTACGAAGTGTGTGTAGGAACAGCTGGAACACTATATGTTTAACGAGAAGGCCAACAAACTGAGACGTGGATTGCACAATGCTGAAGAATAGGGGCATTTTCCACTGCATACCAATGGACACGAGGAACGTGCTAAGCTAGCATGTTCATAATCGAAAGACAAAAGAGAATCAATTATCAAGAGAAACCTTAATTAACTGCGATCAATAAAACACATTAGGTAACAACAATCAACATAACATAACGTAACGATGATAACATGTATTATTACGGTGAACTTTAAAATATACGAGTGGTCGCAGTTGCCGGAATTATCCGGCAGTTGCGACAACTCGTCTATTTCGAAGTGTCGCAACAGCCGGATATGTCTTAGTGTCTGATGTTAGGCAATAAATTTGCATCTCACACGAATGGCATGCAAGTTAAATATGGTTAGGCGCCCCGATTTCTGAGGCAAAATTAGTTCGCTCCTCTGACCGCGAGATGGCGAGAGCATCCACTACCACGTGTGAGCGACGCAACTGCCGGAAATATCCGGAAGTTGCGACAGCTCGAGACCAAAGTGTCTCCTCTTTGTATATTTCCGAGTGTCGCAACTGCCGGAAATTTTGGTGTATAGATATAGGTAGGCATGCATACGTGTCTTCATACACGTCTTTATGTGTTCAATAATTTATACTAGCGTTTTTCGGAGTAAGAAGTATGAACTGATACAGGGATGCGAATTGTTGTGTGACACTCAACCCTGCGTGTATACACTGGGTATTTGAAGGAACAGTCGAAATTTCAATACTATACTATCCGACTATCCGTCAAATTTCATTAAGAACAGTTTCAACCCCTTCCCTGCCCAATTTGGTAGCTCTGCGAAAAAAAATCGTTTCTAGAAAATTTCTTCGGAAACTCGTAAGAAACCTACGTGGTAGAACTTTTTGAAATTGTTCCATATATGGAACAGTGGTGGAGATGAGGTCAAGTTTTTGACTTCGGCAAGTTGTGGACCATGTAGTAGACACATCGAATAATAACCGTGAGTTTTTTTAAGGTTTTTCTAAAGCCGATAAAACCTTAAGACCCTGACTGTTCAATAAAAGACGCAGTTTCTCGAAAAATATAGTGTGCACACGGAGGGTTGATGCCGTTTTCAGGTTACGCTCTTACAGATGCACTGTATTTATGAAAAACAGTTTTACTTACTCATCCGGTGCACAAAAAACATTTTGTGGGTGTAATAATTATTTTCGGTAATAATATGTCACACTCACCACTATAGAACTCCGCGGCTATAATCACGGATAAAATTTTCACTGAACTATACCTGACGGTCCGCTACCCGACATACTGCGACGTAAGCAAGGAATCACCCGGCATTCCGCTTTGATATGCGATTACGAAAGCGAGCAGAAGGTGAAACATTAATTGAAACATTGAACTATGTAATTTTCAAATGTGTTTTGCTTTATAAATTTCTATGGTAGAATATTATACAGGTATTGTATTTACCGATTGTACTAACGTGAAGTCTAATGCAGAAAAACCGTAAGCCGTGAAACTGAGATTCTCGTGCGTCAGCTGATCAGAGAACCGCTCTAGCTAAAAGCAAATCCGAAAGTTAAGATTGTCAATTTCTTTGTAAATTGGAAAAGAAGTTCGATTCAACTTATCAATCAGAAGGGCGAAACTTACTTCTCTTCGAATTTCTGGTCTTGTCGTTCTAGCTAACACTTTGTGGACTATCCATCCAGTTAGTTTAGCCTGCATCGTAATCATCAATAAATACAGTTTATCAAAATACGTAAATACTCACTCAGCAATATATGTACGAAAGCATTTCGATAAACCAACATTCTTTGTTACCTCTTTTAAAGTTTCCCTGACGTTGAAGGGTAGTAAGATGAGTGGATAAAGGCAGAGCAGCAGCCACACTGTAGTGCTTATATCAGCAGACACAGTGGAAACACTAGTTGAGTCAACGATAGGAATAACGAGATAATAAATGATATAAGCAAGCGCGAAGGAGCAATGGGCAAGGCTGGGTAATGTCGGGATTGAAAAGAAATCTTCTATGTCTCCGGAGACCTCCGAAAGCGTAATACGAATATTCCGAAGTACTGTCAAAGTAGCTAACTGATTGCAGTGAGTTGGTAAGCTTAAAATTGATAAATCATAGTCGTGCAGTACCGGAGAACGAAATAAATGGTTCTGAAACTCTTCAAAGTTCGATAAATTCTTGTTAACGTTTTTAAATTTGCTGGCTACCAATGCGAGTACCATCGAATATTCTACAAAAAAACACCAAACTATAAGTGCCGGTACACAAATCAGGAACTGATTCAGAAACGATTTCTTAGAAATGACTTGCATCACCAAATGAGTCACCCATAGAAGAGTGTTGAAACTCGCCTGTGCGGCGACTATTATGAACAATGTCCATTTCCTACGTGGGTGTTTTGTTATATCAGAAAGGAGACAATCAACTGCCATGAGTCTATTCATGATGGAGATAGCCTTTTCTTGTCTGAGACCACCGGAGGTAATAATAACGCAGCTTGCTAAAATGCTGAGAAATATTTGTGCTACATCGATTGCCTGGGTTATAGAAGATTTATGAGGATATTTCAGAGAGTTTATATCTGGAATTCCAAGTACAAATAAGACCAGAATTAGGATTAAAAGTGAGATATTATAAGCCAGCCCTGTTTTCGAGAATAGAAACACAGCGGTGTGCCGACTGTTACGAAAGTGTCTTGCCGGTTTTTTGATTCGACGAAAAGAAAATGGCGCCAGCCCGATAATCTTGAACCCACAGACTATAATTGTGACGAACCGAGGAAGATGTTCGTGGGACTGGGTCCGAAGAACTCTCATAATTGCAGCCACGATTGATATATTAATCGAATAAACAATCACTCGATATAATTAGGAGTAGTGATTTTTGTATGATTCTACTTTGAGTAATTACAATCGGTAATCGACTATCACAAGATTAGTGACAAGCGTTCATTACGTTGGAGTGGTTTTATTGAACTGAAGTAAGAAATACATTCCACACCTCGCTTGTGAAGTCAGAAATTTCTTTACTGATGAATATATAATCGATACCGTTGATCGTTATCATATATCATTATTATATGGTAGTCCAGTTTTATAGCAACTACGAGCTAGTAGTAGAACACAATTTTCCGTAATGCAAATTCATTATTAAATTTTCTTCCGCTGGTATATGGAATAATTAATCGAACAAAAATAAAGTGTCGACTCCTCGACCTCGTACAGTAATATGAAATGGACATTGTCAATAAATAAGCCATTCACAAGTCAACTTAGTCTCGCAAATACACTCATAGCAAATTTTGTCATCCGCGGTAAAAGCAGCATTCGCTAATTTTACGCACCCTCTACTGCCTCACACAATTACACCGTATTCCGAAATGCAACCACGCTTGCGGTTGAATCGTTTCATCCTTGTTTATTGCGTACGATGGAAAAAGACACAACTATCCAACGGTAACCGTTAGATTAGACTTATATATTATACTTTGCAAAGCAAAATATCACGTGCTAGCTCGAACTCATTCCTCGTCAAACATCTACTGCCAAAAAGACAAAAAGGAGAAAATTGAGAAATTGAATAGGTCGGTAACAAATCGACTAAACCCTCCCCTCAAGGTAGTATCTCAACCAAACCGCTCGAGTGCAGTCAACTTCACCCGAGAGTATAATCACGTCGATCCGTCCGTGCTGCATACGATACTTTTCCACACGGCGTGCACAAAGTTCGATTTTGCGCACGCTTCGCGTGCATAAAATCCAACTTAACGCGCGTTGTATCGAAATAGTACTTTTTGATACCAGTGCGAAAGGATTGATTCTCGGTGAAGTGTGAAGTTTTTCGACCGAGGGAAGCGAGGGTGAGAATCACACGAGTCGAGAATCATCTTTCGCGCGTGTATTGGACTTTTTTTTCGATATAAAGCGCGGTAAGTTGGATTTTATGCACGCGAAGCCTGCGCAAAATCGAACTTTGCGCACGCCGTGTGGAAAAGTACTATTTCGTAATAAGTGCACAGAAAACCGAATGGGGGCCCAGAGAGCGAAGCCCCCGGTAGGGGGTTGGGGGGCTTTGCCGAATGAAAACAAACAAATTTAAAGTGCTTGTTTTCAATCTTGTAAAAAAAGATTTTGAAATAATTTTATTAAAATATTTGTTAAGTTATTAAATTTGTGATAACGTACTATGACAGTCTATTAACCTGAAAGAATATAGCGTACTAATTTTCAAGGAAGAATAGCGCGATTTCTTCGCAATATTTATGACATCTTATTATTATATTAATAAGCATTAAATTGCTTGAAATTATACAATATCAATGTTGCACAAAAGGAAAATTAGGAACGAAAACGAATGTGTTTGATATTTGTACTCAAGTAGGTATATCTCTAATGTATATTGAACAAAAGATTCTAACAGAATTTATCGATATTGCGTTAGTGATCTTTTAAATCTTGGTATCGATTATTCGAGTGGCAGCGCTCGGAAATAGAGGACAAGTATTGTCATTTTTGACCAGCATTTTTGTCCTAGGACAAAAATAAATAACGAATTCAACCATGACTCAAAACGACATGTTTTTCGCTCTTGAATCAGGACAAAAGAACCCCACTTTCCGTGCACGTGTTACGAAAAAATTGTTATTTAAACGTTCAAATGGGAACTTATGTCGTTAATAACAATTACAAGATTAGTACGCAGAGTTTTGATACTCTCAATATAGCGACGCACCATAAGAAGGGTATGACTTTTGAAAATCCTGGACGAAAAATTCCTGTATTGACGGTTGTATTGCTGCTTGTGGTTGTATTTTCAGATTTTGCGATTTTTCATGGAATTCCACATATATATGAGCAGGTAATTACCCTTAGCCTTTATCGTAAACCTAGATAACAAATAACATATTTCGTTTAATATTTCTTATATTGTTTTATGATTGATGTATCATGTATGACTTTATAATATTATCACTATATTGAAGCGCTCGTAAAATATTCTGCAATATATCATCCTTCCTGCTATCAAACAAGTCGATCGATTTCCACGTCATTTGGTAATGAAATACCCAGTGCCGGATTTACCAGCAGGCTAAGTAGGCTGGAACCTAGGGCGCCAGATTTTAGGGAACGGCAAATTTGAAAAAAAAAAATAAAAAAAATGAAAAATCATTAAACGCTCTGTAAAATATATTTTTGTGATCATGAATTTTTCAAATATTCCAATAGCGTTTCAATATTACAATTTAAATTTAGTAATTTTTACTTGTGTGTTTTTTATTAATCATTCCTGTAAATTTCAAAAACTAGGGTATCGAATTTCAGAGGTCAGTAGAGGCGGCAAAAATTGAACAGCCTACTGGCGGCAAATTTGTAAATCCGGCACTGGAAATACCTCGATTATTTCCTATGGATCCAATATACGTGGAATCGGATTAAGAAACAGTCGGTGAAAATTTGATTTCAAAGAAGTTTTGAGGGAAGGCCATACAGTTGAATTCACTAATAATACTGTGAAATGATTTGTACTATGAGAAAGCATATACTGATTCAATTACCACTATCCGTCAATGTTTTGATTAGAACAGATTCTATAGAAACTAAATAAATTAAAAACAAATCAAAAACTGTTGGATTCAATTTGTACTAAAGTCTCGCACTATTCCACAATTTGCTTATAAAACAAATATTTATGGTATGAATGTTGAATCACTTCTCAATCAATGCAGCATCGTACCTGAAAGGGCGTATCCTGACGCACCCATGAATCTAAAAGTAAAAAAATGTGCAGAGATGCGTTTCAACATAGTCATATGCTGGTCATATAAGTTAGCCGATATTCTCGCGTACGGTAGCGATACCTGGCGGCAGTAAAGTCATTTAGTTTTTCATACGAACATCGCAGGAGCGTTCTATTTGCTCGAAAGTGGACGAAAACATGAAATTTGTTCGTTGATTGGATGTCTAGTAATTACCGACCAATCATGTCGCAGCTCGCAAGATCCCCACCTTTCATTTCCAACTTTCCAGCTAATGAAATACATCCATTTTCAGGCCGTTACGAACGCTGAAATCCTTTTTCTACTCTTCACGGCTCTGCCGCCTATGATACACACAACACTAATACATACGAGATACACATGCACACGTTAAATGCATACCTACACTGTACGTTGATTACAAGAAGCCAGCCAGCCAACCAGCCAGCCAACCAACGGCGACAGAATGATCGACTTGTCATTAGATTAGATAGTCATGTTGGCAAAGTGCGAATAGATCGGCGTGGCGACTCTAAAACGCCGCCAAATATTAAATACAAATAATTTATCAACCTATGTTCAAGGGATTCTGGTGACACTAGGCAACATGGAGGGTCTTCAGGTGAGTCGAAGGAACAAAGAGGACAATAACAAGTGAAAACCGAAGAAAAACACTCTCGACAATTCCTCTCATTGTCATATGATTAATCGGATTATCCTTAACTTTCATGACTCACTTCACTGACTCTTTTCATAACTCTCATCGAACTATGACTTCATTTGTTATAAATCACCGAATTATGCTTTCGCCTGTTTTTCGACAATGAGAAACAGAAATTACCTCACGTTTCGTACTTTGCTTTTGTCTTTTCAATTTTGTAGCTGCTTTCATTATACTTCATGTGACATGTTATTGTTATGATATAAATTCTTGACTCCTTTTTCTGTCGTCTTAGGTACAAGCCCTGTATGACTTTACTGGTGAGCCAGGTACAGCCGAATTATCTATAAACGCTGGCGAAGTATTAACTGTTATGAGAGATAATGTTGGCGATGGATGGTGCGAAGGTGTTAATCAAAACGGAAAGTCTGGACTCTTTCCAGCGGCCTATGTGCAACTCGTTAATACCAGTGCACCTCCTGTCGCAGGAACCGGTAAATATAGTGTTTCATTCTTGCGCCTAAGAGAAAAGTGTTTAGTCGTCAGCAAAAAAAACTACACAAATTGGTTGATCAAAAAGGTTTCAATGCTTAGAGAGTACTGATCTCTCACATACTGGACTCCCCAGGTTCTCCCAAGTTGCCAAATTTTCTTCAACAACTCAATAATTGTCCTGGAATTCCTTAAATTGAATCAAAAATTGAAATTGTCAAAGATGAACTTAGAATTCACTCATCTCGGATAAGAACTGTTCAAGTTAATCAATTGTGAAGGTTTTGATTTTCCAAGAGATACCAAATTCTTCGATAGTCTCCAAAATTGCCCAGAGTTGCCTAGAGTGTTGTCTAATCCATCATTTTTTTGACAACAGTTTGCCAATCTGTTGAATAATAATCAAGTAAGAGTCAGTAGCAGTGAGTCATCTTTTATTGAAATCAAATGTAGTCAATGTAAAGGCACTCAGTGCAAGAAACCGGTGCTTCTATTTCAGATATTTGGGTCTTTAAATGTTCAGGAAACAAAGCTCTGTCTAATGAACAGATAACTTTTTCATTCTGCAAATATCGGTCAAGTATCAATTTTTTACTGCCCAATTTTCGAGTGCAAAAAATTTTATTTTTACCCACTTTCGATTTCTGAATATATTCTTATTTTTCTGTTCGATGAGAACCCCAAGCTTGTCCCTTTCCTGAAATATTCGCAACGGACACAGAAAAAATTTGTTATTCAGAAAGAATTTCCACCCATCATTAAATCACGAATTTAAAAGACTAATCAATTGCCAACAAGCAGTTGAACCATTTCATATGATAAATCTAAGGTCATAGGTCCACATGTAACAGTGATAATTCTACTTTTATCAATAGAAATATGTATGTTTTCATATGAGCATGGCATGTGCTCCCCCGTCATTGTTCTCGTTTGTCATTAGATATCCGTTATCTCAGTTTCAAGCAAAATAATCAAAGTAATTAGACATTATCTATCTCAAAAAGCTACACGAAGTTGATTGTTTCTTCAAATAGAGCATATAGTTCTGTTTCAACTTTATGAATTGCAATATTATTGAAAAATAATTGACTACAAGTAGAAACCACTTCAAACTTCAATGGAATCATTCAAACAGTAAAACTTTAGTCTTACCAAGTTGAAAAAATTACATTTTGAACGTTCTAGCGTTATTTCTAAAGACGAAATCTATGGACAATAGTTTTCTACATACAAGACAATAATCTTGTAAAATAAATATTGTATTATAATTTTGTGAAAAAAAATTCCAGGTAGCACAATTGCCGCTCAGCAAAGTACAGGGGATTATTGGGATGACGATTGGGACGATGATTCGGAGGCTGGTCATGATGGGCCAGCTTACGCACCGTCTGTTAACCAGCAACAACAACATGCTGGTCAACCAGCAGCGCAACCTATATATCAGGATTACGCAGACGCAGTATCTACCCATACAGTTCACTCGGTGATATCAGAAAGACCGATCTCTAACGTCCCGAAGAAAAACACGAAATTTTCAACAATTATCAAGTCTGGGGACGACACTTTCTTAATGGGAACTAAAATGATCGTTGTACCAGACAATGAGAGAGTTTTTATAGAGGAAACTGAAGACGGAAGATGCGTATGGGTTCCGACAATCGACAGCTACAACTGCGTCATTACATCACCTAAGAAAGAATCTAAACTCAAAGGACTCAAAAGCTTTATCGTTTACCAATTAACGCCCACGGTGAGGATTCAGTCTAATTTCCATGCCGTTATAAAATCTCAGAGGTTTCACTGATTTCAGAGAAATTTTGAAGATTTTTTGAAATTCATCATCAATGTCTGGGAACTCTGATCAATTGCTCAACGATTGCAAGAATTCTAAAGGTTTTTTTTTATTTTCAATATTAGTTTCTGATTTTACTGAGATTTCATAAAAATTCTGACGACTTCTGTAGCATCACACTGGAACTTGAAAGAATATACACAAACTTTGTGAAATTTCTTTAGGATATCACCGCGATTTAAAAAATGTGAAAGAAAATTCACAAATATTGATGAATCTCTTTTACCATTTTTCGTGGAATTTCACGGATTTCGATGATATTTTATCAAGCTTCACAAAATTCTTATCAGACTTCATGAAAATTTCGTCAACTTCTCATGATTTCATGAATTACACAGAAAGTTCAGAGATTTCTTGAAGATTCTTTCGACATTCGATTAAAATTTGGTCAATTTCTTAACGATTTTACCAGTAGCTTGAAGCAATTTTACAGATTTTATTCAACAAGCCTTTTGAAATCGATGGCCAGATATTATGAATACATTCCTAGGATCTCATGATTTTGTCAAAAATTTCACCAGGATCCCGAATATTTTCGAACTATTAAACAAATTTATCTAAAATTTCAAAACATCAGATGTTGATTTACTTGAGCAGCCTTGTAAAGATAGTCGATAACCAGTAGCTGAATCTAATGAAAGGTGTATTTCTGTCTATCCAGTTCAACAATATCCAAGTTTCGAGAAGATACAAGCACTTTGACTGGCTCCACGAGAGATTGGAAGAAAAGTTTTGCTTTATTCCTATACCGCCGCTGCCAGACAAGCAGATATCGGGTCGTTACGAAGAGCAATTCATAGAACACCGACGTACACAGCTACAAGAATTCGTAGATTACGTATGCAGACATCCGGTTTTATCCCGGAGTCGTGTATGGGAACATTTCATGACTTGTACAGACGAAAAGCGGTGGAAAGCCGGTAAACGGCAAGCGGAAAAAGACGAATTGCTAGGTGTGAATTACTTCAACGTTCTCCAATGCCCAGAAACTCCTTTAGACGCCGTTAAAGTCGACATAGAAAATGACGCGTTTGCTAAATTCATAAACGGTTTGGACCCGGTAGTAAAAAACTTCATGGCAATGGCCGTCGACCAAGCTAAGAAACACCAAGTTCTTTACAAGAGAGAATTTCAAAAGATTGGCCAGTCGTTTACCTCCCTCGGAATTGCTTTAGAAGCGGACGACAACAGTAGAGGGATATTGAACTCTGCTTTGAAATCAACTGGCGAGGCTTATAACGAGATCGGCAAACTGTACGAGGACCAACCGAAATTTGATTGGGAAATGCTGGCGGACAAATTTCACATTTATAGGGGAATAATCAGTAGCTTTCCCGACGTCATTAGCATACACAAGGTATATTCGGTCATTGCAAGAAGCGATGTTTTACTAACAAGGGAATCCCGCGGGTTTCCTGTAAATTTAATTAGTAGGCGAGTTTCTCATGTTAATATTGTTTTTGTTTTTATTATCATTACAGAACGCCATACAAAAGCGAAAGGATTCTGAAAGGCTAGTCAGCGAACATAAAATGGAACCACAACAATTCCGAGAACTTTCTCACAGGACGGATGTTATAGCCCGAGCTTTGATGGCTGAAGAAACTCACTTCCAAATGGAACGTGAGGTGCACGTTAAACAAGCTATGAAAAATCATCTCACAGAGCAGATAACTTTCTATCAAAAAATCGTTAACAAATTACAGGAAGCTTTGACCGCTTATGAAGATTGATAAAATTTTCGATTAAGGCTTATGTAATTATTCATCAATAACACGTCTAATCAAGGCCGAACATACGAAACGAGAATTATATTAACTTGACTAAATCGTATCTTTAATATATTTCTCGACTGCCGATGACATTTCGTCAGATTTTCGTAGTGTTACCATCTACTTCCGAATTTTTTATTTCTGGGTCATACTAGTTATCTCCGTTATCGGAGTTATAATTACGAGTCTGTGTGTTGAAGGCTGCCCTTTAATGTGTAAATAATTAGCTGAATCTGTTCTATTGTCTGTAATAAAAGCCCAAAAGCAGGAGAAAGGAAAACTGAAAACAATACATATTACATGTATATATACATATTTATAGTATATACACGAAAATTTGTTAGTTATTATTGAATAAGTAATCAGCTAAACTGCGCGACACTTCGCGGCGTTTTTAAACCACACTGGTTCAATTAGCTGGGGCCAAAAAACTAAAACAGTGAACGATATTATTAATTTAATGAAGTAATACTTGATAGAATAATCAATGAATTTCGATTGAATCATCATATTTATATGAAAATCGTTCAGTTTTCTGTATCAATGCTTCATATTTGAAGCTATAATCGATGGAATTAGAAGTATTAACGAATGCTGCTCTCCGTAAATTGTATAAAACTCATGTGAACGTTAATTAATGATGATCTATTAATTTCTTACTCTGTCAATTGTATCGCATACCATTTTTACGCCTGGGAATTCTAAAGACAAATCGATATGATTTTACGAATCATTTTCCAAATATACATACATAATATAATATATTCATATTTATACCTATATGCAAATTCCTAGTTTTTTTGTATTTTTATTTTTGTTCTCGTAGTAATATATATATAATATATATATATATATAAACATATGAAATATTTTTCCAATCAGACTACCTTTCGGAACAGGGCGGAAACATGGATCGGACTCTTTAGATCATCGAAGCTTCTAACACGCCAGGAACCGAATTATTAATCATATCGATATAATCTGCCTTTTTCATTTATATTTATGAACTGTTACGCAAACCTGTTTACTTTTGTAAATTGTATTATCTAATAGGGTATTGGTTTCGCGAGCGAAACAATCTCTGAATAAACTTGTATTATAATGCCTTCTATAGCGTTGATGTATTATTCTCCTGACCAGCGTCCCTCTGTTTCTAACTTTCCGTTTGAAAAAAGTAAATGAAGTGATTATAATAACACAGAAAATTCGAACTCAAATTTTGACCGTCGATATTTCGAGCATGAATAAACGAATTTCATATTTTTCTTGGCTCAATCGATGGGGTTCTTCCCAACCCAGAACTAATTAGATTTTACATTCGATCGGTTCAGTAGTTTTCGAGTTATACGAAGAAGACAAAAGTATTTTAATTGATATTTCGAGAACCGATCACCGGAATATTGATGAATCTGGTGGAATTGATGAATTTGCTCCAACTTAAATCAATTTGATTCTGAGAATCGATTGATCCAGTAGTTCTTTGATTGGAAATACAAAATTCAATTCAATTTTTCATTATTTCAATGCGTTTGACCAGATATCCTTCTAGAACAATTCACTTCAGGGAGCAGACGATGAGCTCGAAAATTCTCATCGAACATAAAAATGAAAGCCAAAATTAACGCCAGAATTTGATTGAATATGAAGAAAAAAAAAAAATTTTGAAAACAATCTATAGGATAATGTGTGAAAATAATGAAGCGGAGATGAATCCTGTTATCAGTATACACTAATACGAATTTTTTCCATGTGAATTGAGTTTCTCAGAACTAAATGAATAATTTTTTAAAATGTCCTACTTTGTGATTACGTTATAGTATGAGTAACGAAAAACTTTTTTATACCTATAGGTATAATATTCGATCAGATATGAATAATTCAAATAATTATCGTAAATTATAATTTATTTCAATTCAATAAACCATTTCAACGAATAATCAATAGTATATCATAATTCTTTTGAAAAATAAAACAGAAACAGAAACAGCAAAATATAAGTACTTTACTTATTATTATTATTATTATTATTATTATTATTATTATTATATTAATATTATTATTATTCAATTACTGGCTATAAGTTAATCAACTATAAATCATTTTAGACGTAGAAATAATTAAAGGTATAAAAAAAGGGTCGTTGCAAAAAAATCATAAGATATAAAGACTAATTAAAAAACCTTTAACGAATGTGATCATTCATTTTCATCAAATATATACACATATCATATGTATGCATATGTATTATATGCGTGTAAGAATTTTTTTTTTCTCATTAATAAAGAACAAGTATAAAATAAGTGTAAAAAAGCAAAAAAAAAAAAAAAAATACCATAGCTGCCCAAAAATCGTCAAGATTCTATTATTCTTTTATTTTAACGTTTTTATCGTTTTATATTTTTATTTTAACTGACCTAATCGATGTTTCCGAGATTTATAGAAAGCTAGAGAACGATTATTGAACTACAGGATTTTCAAAATTATACACTATTTTTTTTTTATACCGTTTTTCTGTTTTCATTTGCACAATTCTCCACGTCCTAGAAGTCCGATAAAGTTTAGCATCATTATACTATACATTGCATTGTACATTATACATCATATTATGTATGTCTCAATTAACAATATAATATTAATGGAAAGATAATCGGTAGTTTTTTCCTTTTTTTCCTTCATTTCTTTTTCTTTTTTCTTCTCATCTAACAACGCCAACTAATTCTCCTTATACGCAACAATCAGTCTGGAGTATATTTTTTTTAAAGATTTATTCCTTTTTTGATATCTCTTGTTTTCTTCTTTCCTAGGATATAATTTGCATTTAGCTAATTAGTTCAAATAATTCATTTCTACTCTTTTCTTTACTTTTTTTCAGCTATTATAACATTATTATTATTAATATTTTTATTATTATTATTGGTATATCGTAACTTCAGGATCCTAGCCCACCCCGTATTCACAATTTTTGAAAATTGTCAGATATGTTTAATTTACTTACTATTGTTTTTTTTTTTTTTTTTTCTCGAAAAAACACTTTGCAGGTAGACTAAACTTGAAAAGATCTATAAATTTCATTCTGATTTTCCTCCAAACAGCTGGTTAATCATTTTCTGTTACTATATTTTCTACAATCGGAGAGATAAACAAAATTAAATTTTAATACCATTATTTAAGTGTTTTTTTTTTTTTGCCTTTTCTATGTCCAAAACTTGAAAAAGTCTTACGAATAACTAGCATGTTTATTAAGAAGGCAGACTAGTGTTGCAGATTTATTTTCTTTCGAAAATTTAAGCTCAACATTGCATAGATTTTATTTCAATATTAATTTAATATAATCGTGTGAAAGATTCGGACTTTTATAGAATAGTGTAGGTTTTAGATTGAAATAGCAAAAACAAATATGTATAAATATTTTGGCAACTTGGACTACAATGATTGAAAAGCAGAATTTCAAAAATGATCTTTGTTTCCTATAAACCAATATTATATATATATAATTTTTTTTTTTTCTTGCAATAGTATTTCATAAAGAATATATGTTATGTATGTTATCGATAACTTTAAAAATTATTCATATAATTAGAGTCAATAGTGTTATTATCTCAATTCTTAATTCATTAAAATTTCTTTCTTTTATACAACATTCTTAGTAGTCCTTCCGACCTTTTTCTTTTCTCTATTATAAAGACCTTGTATTCTTATATAGAAATAGAGATAGAGATAGAAACAGAGATAGAGATAGAGAGTAAGAGTGAGAGTGAGAGGTAGAGTAAACTATTAGAGAGTAATCATCGTTATAACAAGAACCGTTAATTTACTTCTACGTAAAAATGATCTAGGCTTTTATGTCTTCATTCCAAAGATCGGTTATCTAACTTTGCAAAAAACTTAAATAGTATACATCAATTGCAGTTCAATCAGCTGTACAATTCCATAATTTCATTTCATTATTTAAATATATCATTCAAATAAATCATTCCTTTATCTGTTATATATATGGGGTATTCTCGCTCATCCGGGACACTTTTCTGCGCATGAATTTTCGATTTTCGGGTTACGCGAGATTTTGGTTCTTGGCCAATCCCTCACAACAAATCCAGAGTCATACCCCTTGATTTCAACTAGTTCCGAAGTTATTGAATTTACAAAATATGAGAAAATCAGTTTTCGAGCGCACCGCACTATGTTCAAACGTACATATCTTTGGTTCGGGGGGTCCGAAATCTATTTTCAACCAGTGCTCTAGAATCAGAAAACTTTTACCTTTCACGCTGTAATATCCAAAATTTTGGAAACTTTTTTTTTGAAATTTTTGCCCACGAATTTCACAATTATTTTTGTTTTTCGTCCTGTGACCAAAGGGCATAAATTTTTTTGATGAAAATTGGACTGTAGGTAGATCTCCATGTACTTAAAAGACCCTGCAATTTTCAAGTGGGCATTATTTTTCTTTTTTTTTTAAATAATTTTTTACGGCTTTTTTTATAGGCTTTTTTTATATTTTATTTTTTTTCTCAAAGAAAAAGAATTTTCCGTACGTCTCAACCTCACGTGAAAGAAATACGCCTGTCCCCTGAGAAGAAAGAAATCATTCGTTTCGATTTCTTTGAGAAAAAAAAATAAAATCAACAAAAGGCCTATAAAAAAAGCCGTAAAAAATTATTTAAAAAGAAAAGAAAAATAATGCCCTCTTGAAAATTGCAGGGTCTTTTAAGTACATGGAGATCTACCTACAGTCCAATTTTCATCAAAAAAATTTATGCCCTTTGGTCACAGGACGAAAAACAAAAATTGTGAAATTCGTAGGCAAAAATTTCAAAAAAAAAGTTTCAAAAATTTTGGATATTACAGCGTGAAAGGTAAAAGTTTTCTGATTCTAGAGCACTGGTTGAAAATAGATTTCGGACCCCCCGAACCAAAGATACGTACGTTTGAACATAGTGCGGTGCGCTCGAAAACTGATTTTCTCATATTTTGTAAATTCAATAACTTCTGAACTAGTTGAAATCAGGGGGTATGACTCTGGATTTGTTGTTAGGGATTGGCCAAGAACCAAAATCTTGCGTAACCCGAAAATCGAAAATTTATGCGCAGAAAAGTGTCCCGGATGAGCGAGAATACCCCATATGTATATATATATTAATAATCAAGTGAGAACGTAAAGTTTTCAAAGACTGTCTTACTCTGATCTTCATTCGATCCTCAAACGTTACATAGATAGCTACATAATCACTGGCCGACAAAATTCGACGTCTTCTATTCATGAAACGATACCAAGAATTTCTTACAGACTTTTACACACAAAGTAAAAAACGGATTCCTTAACAGAGTTAATCCTTCGTCATGTTAAGTTCTTAATAAAACAGTATTTAGTTTACCAAAACGTTAGTTTTCGTTATTGTTCCATAAATAAGAAAAGTAAAGTATAAATTTTGTCTACCAGAAAAGAGACACGCTATTTGAGAATAAGGGAAAAATATTGTATGTCAACAGCATACTACAAAAAAAAAAATTCAAATTCAAATTTAAACATGAGTGCATTATATATTATATACATATTATTGTATATAATATATATTATATGGATACATATGGGGTGTTCCACGTGAACCGAACAGGTTTTTGGCCGGAGGTCATCGAATTTGACACCAATGCAGATTCAGATTTCTTGTTACTGTGTGAAATGCCCCCAACAGTTACGGCGCATAAAAAGAATTGGTACCATATATATATCGCCGTGATAATTATGACAAAAATTTCATTTAACACATTTTCAACTCATCTCAGCTATGCATGAACAAAATCATAACTTCCTACAGTGCATTCTACGCGCGTAAATGAGCTCTTTTGAAATATGTGACGCCTAAATTATTTTTGAAATTTTGAAGCATGTAAAACTATGAACATATGTGATTCTATTCTTTTTCTACTTGAAGGGACACACGAATGGCCTTGAAATTTTCACTGAAAATAATTCGAAGTGCCACAAAAAAGTAATCAAATTTTCAGCTTGACCTTCTTTTTCTTTTTTTGTTAAAAACCGGTCCGTTTCATGTGAAACACCCCGTATGATATATTATATATTATATGACATTATATTTGAAATTTATAACTGTATTCATCTTTCTGCTCTATCTCGGTCAAAAACTCAACTGTTATGGAGATTTTTCAAGTCCCAGTGCTTTGGAAGCTTCACAATAATCGTGTCTTTGACAAAAGATAGAGCAGAAAATAGGATGTAGGGCACGGGCGTGTGATTCGTATGATTGACACTTTCACACTAGTAATGAAGTACCTATTCCCGCGCCTTTGCCGTACATTTGACTATTTTCTTCTTTTAAAACAATCATTCATTAATTTTTATTTGTTTTTGCCACTTGTAGGCTTCGACTCCTCTATGGAAAAAACAAACAAAAAAATAAAAAAAAATAAAAAAACACGTAATATTATTATAATAAAACGTCGGTGCGTTGTTTAATTATTGAATGGAATACAGGCAGCGCGCATAACAGTAATCATTAACAAGCTAATCAGTTTCACCAGCAATGTTATAACAGCGAAATATATATATATATATACATAGGTATATCTCGATTCAATAGATCAAAATCAACTTTTTCAAGATACGTTTACCTCGATCTCAATTATTTATCGAAAATATTAATCGCTCTTCGGTATACATCAATATGTCTGTGTATATGTAGGGATACTTGCGAAAAAAGGAGAATAAGAAAAAGGGGAGCATAATATTATACAGTTGAAAATATTCTTGATATCATAAGTTTGATAAATCGGTTATCCCTGATCTGAGAAACCAATAAGAAGTGTTTTCTTAGTTCCGTAAGAGATTCTATAGCAGTGAAAGATCATGTTATAGTTGAAGCGGTATAGAAATTGTTTCTTCAACAATCCTTCATAGTTTCAAAAATATAGAATCGCTCCTAAGTCTCCTTTTTTCTGTTTTTTTCATTTCATTTCCGATCGCATAATTTCCTGTGCTGTTCTTGGCGCTGTATCTCTTATACCAGTAAATTTCTGGAGGTAAATTATATTTGGGTGCACTCTCGAATCTGTGCGCCGTTATTGAGTTAGATAATATACTATTATACATTATACAGGTGTGGAGGCCTTGTCTTGTGACGTGTCGCAGAGTATGTTAATGCTAAGCTAATTTATTGATTTATTAATCATTTAACTGTTTAAATTTTTACTTTAAGTAACAATAGATACTATAAACTAACGGGCAATAAAATAACAAGGGAATAAATGTTTACCACAAAAATCTACAGATCTTTAACGTCGCGTTTTCATATTCTAAATTATAAATCCTAGTGGGCTGTCCGCCTGTCGATCTTATCCAAATTCAAAACATAACGACTCTTTCTCACCGATTTGTCATTGCTTCCAGTTTTTATCTCAATAACTATGGGGGGCTAAACAATCGTTAAAAATTGTGCTTTTAGTGAAATTACTTATTGTAGAATTATTAGAAGCACCACTTAGACAGGTTCGGATCAGTTTTTTGATAATCTAAGATAGTTTGATAAAATTATACGAAAAGCAAAGATTTGAAATAGTTTTCATTATTATTTAATGGGTAAAATATCGAGGATTGTTACAATTAACGGTGAGAAAGTAAATTTGCCCGGGAATCGGTTCAACGGACGCAATCCTTAGCATTAATTGAGCGTAGCTTTCTCCACGTGAAAAGATAACAATAGATTTTTCGCCCGGCCAAGGACGCGTTATTAGATACATCATTATGTTATCTCCGCGCTAATGATAATCAGTGAGTGTAAAACAGAGATCCTAGGATAGGAAAGAAACAACTTTGATCAGTTTTAAACAGTTTCCTCAAACTAATTATTCATCGCACGACGTGGAAGATCTTTTTCTTAACGACTTATTATCTCCGATTTTAAGGTACCGCATTACTGACACCAGTTGAGGAGTTTCCGATAGATATATGTCATAACGAGTCATTGAATACGAGAAATTTACTCGCTTTTGACGACACCGAATATATATATAAAAAAAAACCCAGGCCTGCGGCACGTTAATGAGGAATACGCGCATTCAGGTCTAGGAATATCGATATATTTTAATGCCGTATCTTGTAATAACGGTGGATTCTAGACATATTCAATTTATTTGGTCATCGTGGTTTAATTGAACCGTTCGTTCGGAGAAATCAATGAATGTCGAATGTGGCCCTCAAAATGGTTTTCTAATTATTTTGTGCTAAATTATATACTAGTCGAAAAAATTCTGAAAAAATTCAGGTCCTGGTTTCGATCAGAAGAGTTGAGCTGAAATCTCCTATATACAATATATGAATGTTTCTAGACTCCAAAGCGCGCATACCGCCCTAATAACTTTATTTATATAATATATATATTAAGCTTGGAAGTAAATGAAAATTTTCTTTTTTCTTCTGATAATAATATTCCTTCAGATCTCGTAAAAAGCGTATATAGGTATGTATCGGTTTACTTTAATTTAAAACTTACAATAATTAATTAATTACCGCCGATTTGTATTTTGTACCGATTTCATTTCTTTTTCCCACGTTTAAAAGATCGTCGCCATAATAATCGTCATCATCTCACCGCGAGTTTCAACATCGCAATTGTACGAAATACGTACAAAACCCTATTCAGATACCGAAAACAAATACTATTTAGAATAGTTTCTAGATTCAGCTCTTTTTAGATTTCTTATGCTTTCTAAGGTGCGAAATGTTGACTGGTAACAATGTTGACAAAGCAATTCTCGTGTTGCACCACAATAACTTGAAGCGTTTACTACGACGGTAAATGGTTTGAGAGTCATTTAGAGATAACGGAGACACGGGACTCGCTAGTGCTAACAAAGCCGGTACGATTGTTGATTGATCTAGTATAGACTTCAGTTGTAGTTTGTCGGTTGACCTAGATGAGCAGTTCTGTGCTGTTGATGACGGTTGATATTTGGGCTGACGGATGACTGGTCTTGGCGCTGCGTTGAGTTGCTTCCGGAAGAGGAGAGGCCGGTCGATCCTTGGACACCCGGTTGCTGCTGCTGCTGCTGCTGCTGCTGCTGCTGCTGTAGCTGTTGCTGAAGGCCACTGTTTAGCGCTAGCCGTTGCATCTGACGTATGACCGTAGTCGCGTGATATGCTTGCTGCAACCATGAGACAACAGGGAGACATTCCTACCGCGCCTGGCGAGCAAACACATATCTATCAGCACTTTATCAATTTATTTGAAATACTCACCTTCCACCTTGACTTGGCAAAGTTCTTTTTGAGTTGTTCCGATACAGTACCATGGATATTTTTATTGCTTGCAGCGTTTCCGGAAATCCTGAAAATATTTCAAGGCTTAAGAAAAAACAATTTCGCATATACCATAATCGTGACATGTTTTCAATAAACATTATATTTCCCGTTTCAGATTTCACTCAGGGATTATCAATTTCTCTAGAATTTCGCTAAAATTCCGTAAGAGTCCTCAGAGATTTTGCAGAAATTCTATGGAGTTCTCGCTAGCAACTCACTGAAACTTGAAAGAATTTATTCAAATTTATTCAAATTCTTTGAAATTTCTTTGGGATCTCACGGAGATTCTGTTGACGAAATTTCATGGATTTCCACTGAGGATTTGATGAATCTTTTCCACCATTTTGGCGGGTTTTCACGGATTTTTTAATAATTTTTACTGATTTTTCAAGATTCTTTCGTATATTTCATTGAGATTCGGTCAATCTTTCTATAATCAAGCAATTTTATGAACTTACCAAGGGTGTGCCAGAGCTTGTTTACAGGTGTACCGTTCATCGACGTTAACGCACATGAGTTTCTTAATGAAATCCTTTGCTGAGTCGCTAATGTCGTCCCAGTACGGTGAATCGAACTCAAATTCACCTACAACAATCTGGTTAGCTAGTTGCTTTAAGCTAGTAGTAACTAAGGGTGTATAATTTTGTAGCCAGAGTGAAATAAGTAAATGAAAAAAAGTTCAAACTTCAAAATAATATGTGAGATATAGAAAAGAAAGAATAAGCTTCATCCCGAGGGAGAAAGTGATTTGTTGAAAAGCTATTTAAATTTAATATAGGTATTGAATGTAGAAGAACCAACTGCACATATTAACTTGAAAGGAAACCCTTTTCTTTAAACAGGAATACAACACTTTACCAACAGCTGGAAACTGACAAATGTCCATTGAATACATTAATATTCATCTTTGCTTACGTTTAACAGTCACTGATCGCTATTAATGAAATCAATCAAGTAATTAATGATACCAATTATGAGATAATGTCGGAATTAACGATTGTCTGTAATTAAAAAGGAGTTTTCTGATCATTTATCAAATCAATCCACCTTCGAGCCGTACTTAGTTCTTACCTTTGAGAATCTGAGCGAATAGATTGGCGTCATTTTCATCATAGAAAGGTGGATATCCGCATAAGAGAATATAAGAAATGACACCTATGCTCCATACGTCAACCGCCTTGCCGTACGGTTTCTGAGCCAATACTTCGGGCGCTGAAAATAAGATGTGTTACCTCGTTTGCCAAACCAATTGCGACTGGTAATGCAGACACGCAAAATCGATGTAAATTTCTGACACCGTTTGACCAAATCTCAAATATCTTTTGGATCCTCGATTCCTTTTCCCCACCAATAGAATTCTAATAACGAATCTAGCACATTTCTAGCATACCGACATAGCCAGGTGTGCCACAGGCTGTCGCCATTATTCCAGAATCTTCCATCTTAGATAGGCCAAAGTCACTGATCATTATTTTACTGTCTTCGTCCGGACTGTAGTAAAGGAGATTTTCAGGCTTCAGATCTCTGTGAACTACTCCCTGCTCATGCATGTAGTCAACAGCTTCAAGTACTTGTCTTATTAAACCAGACGCATCTTTTTCTGTGTAAGAACCTTTCTCTACTATTCTGTCAAAAAGTTCTCCTCCCGTGACCCTAGGATATTTCATAAAACGAGTAGGTAACTACTGGTTTAGAATCAATTTTTCTTTGACCAGAGCCAATATCTTCCGCTAAAATTCAACTTGTACACGAGGGTGTTTCAAATTTTATTTTTTATCTCTCCTTTTACCTCGTTGTTGGGGAATGATTCTATTGTACACATACCAATATTTTGCAATGATAAATATATTTTGCATCCTTTTTCTGCAGCCAATTCTCCATATACGAATTGATACCTTAAATAGAAGTATTTCTGAAGGACTGGCATGTATCCAAAGTTTTCTACAATTAACAAGTTATGCTTTGAAGCAAAATAGAGTAAAATTTACAAGTTCTCATCTGGTCTCAGAGTCAGATGTATAAAAGTGAAGGCGCTTGATGCGACAACTTGAATGAACAGGAATTTTATGATGCGTTGATTTTTGTTCTAAACAACTAAAAAACAGTCGCAAGAAAGTTTGTAAACTTGGTCATTTGGCAGTGAAAAATTTATTACTCAATTAACGTTTACGGTATTGAAAAATCATCTGTCCATTGGACAGAGCCTTGTTATTTGAACAATTACAGACCCTAATATCTGAAATCAAAGCACAGGTTGATCTAATCCCTTGCATCAGGTTCTTCTACTTTGACTGCATCTAATTTGAGGACCTAATGACTCACAACTTCTAACTTCTACTTCCATTTGCTCCAAAACGTTCGTAAAACTAGTTGATTAAATAACCGTTTAGACACATGCCAGTCCTTCAATAATTCTCCTATTTATGGGTAATCTAGTAGCATTATTAGAGTAGCTTTAAGAGTGATTCAAATTTTTTCAATTACCATATATATGTCTTTAAGTCTGTGTGTTCAGAGAAGAGGAAGTAATGAATTTCCAGGATATGATTAAGTTTTTGATTGAAAATTATAATGTTTCTTAGGTTGGGCTATTTGCTCGGACACTCGTAATGGTAATAGGGAAGTGAACTTAGTTTATTTTGAGTTTGCTCCCAAATATTCATCTCATTTTGTTGATAATTGTGTTCGAGATGCTCATTCAAGTCCTCTCTTTTCTAGTCAGATTACACCAATGAAGAAATGAAGGCGGTACTCTCTGGTTATTAATTTGTTTCAATAAAATGATTTAGTGAAAAGCAGAGAAAGATTAAAGGCTCTGGAATTGCGAACAGGGTTTATGGTTAATTTAACTTACAGCTCCATGATCAAGTACACCTTGTGTTTGTCTTCGAAAGTTTCCAATAGCTGTACAATATTGGGGTGGGTCAGCCTGAAACAACAACATTATTTCTGAACAGCTCCGGCCTTAATTAACATTGAAATATCCCGTATTTCATGCTACCCCAGGAACATACGCCTCCACCTACATGCACCCCTGCTAGATCGTAGTAAGAGTATAACGGAGAATAAATCCCATTTTTGGTGAATAATTTATCTTTTTCTAGATCTAAAAACAGAGATAGATGAACATAATCGCTTGTTCCCAAATTATTAAATAATATTTCGTGCTAAAGAACCAACTTATCTCTTGAGGAAGGTGAAATACCTCTGGCGATATACTCTTAGTCGTTCTGTGATAAAAATAGATGCAGAAAAACAATGTATTTATATTGCGTCCAGGTCCTTTAGTTAATATTTATACCAAATGCCGTCTAGTTTGGTCAATAATATAATGATTAATTAATTGGTAAACTGTTGTCGCGACACATTGTTTTAATCCATAAAGAAAAAGTACGAGCTAATACATAAGAAAAATGATAGGAACAGTACCGGTACAGGCATACAAATAACGAGTAAGCGATGCTGTACATGAATTATCTATAATAAATAAAAGCACAGAAATAATATTAACTCAGATAAATATAATACAATTAAGTTGATAAGTCTAAATGATTCAGTCGTTGCTTTGAATGAGTCCTTCTTCTACTTATATGCTAAAAGGCAGTAAAAACGGAAGAAAACAAAGTGGAAAAACTTGAGACCGAAGAAATGTTAGAAAATACAAAGATCGCTAGTAAAAGTCGTTTGTTTTCGTATGCTAGATTTTTAGTAGCCACACTTTTTTCGAATCTCACTCATCATTTTATGCTCCATAAAGAACCCCCCACTAATCTTATGGGAATTGGCTTTCGGTGGATTTGAACAATTTTTTGACACGTTCAAGATACGGTCGTTCTGAACAAAAGTCTCAATGGGCAAAATACTTTCTATAGAAAAATACGAGTGGTAGCAGCCCACTTCGACTGACTTTGGCTGACTACTGGCCGAACCTTGAATCAAGTGTACACCTAGCTGAGTAGTCAGTCAAATTCAGTCGAAATCTATTCAAGTCAGTTGAAGTCTGCTGAGGTCAGTCACAGTCAGTTGGAGTTAGTTGAAATCAGCTGAAGTCAGTTGATGTCATTTTTGCCCTACTGTGTCAATGCTGGGATACAGACATACGCTATCTCATCCAAGCACGATCGATGAACAATAATGATTTTCCGGCGCCGCTACCACTCGTATTTTTCTATAGAAACTATTTTGCCCATTGAGCTTTTGTTCAGAACGACCGTATCTTGAACGTGTCAAAAAATTGTTCAAATCCACCGAAAGCCAATTCCCATAAGATTAGTGCGGGGTTCTTTAATCACTAAACTAAAACCTATCTATATTTTTAGCGCCGAGTTGACCCAAGAAATGTAATACATTGCTTTTGATTTTCGGATTGGTATGTGTCCAAATTGTTATTTAATCAACCAGTTTCATTACAGTAATCAGCCGATCTCTCAGAGCAAACTCAAACATAAGTTGGAACTGTGAGTTATTGGGTATCAAAGCTAGATGTAGTTAAAGTGAAAAGAATTTGGATCAACCGGCGCTCCCATTTTAGATATTTGTGTCTCTCATTGTTCAGAAAACAAAGCTCTGACCGATGAATGAATTTTTTGATACTGCTAAGTCGAGTATTCAAGTAATCAAGTAAGCCGTTTTTTGCCGCCAAATTTTCAAGATTACAAACTTCATTTTATTGTTTTTCAATTTTCTGGAACAAAAATCAATGCTTCAAAAAGTTGTCTATTCATCGGATAGAGGGAGGTTTATTTTCTCAACAATGAGAGATCCAAATGCATACAATCTTTTCCCTTGACTGCATCCAGTTCTGAGAGCTGATGACTAATTCCTCACTTTTCATTGGTTATGCTTAAAAAGATTGGCAAACTCTGCAATAAGAGTGCCTGATTAAAGAACAATTTGGACACATGCCAGTCGCTATATATTGCTCCGAGATTAGATAAAACTTTTAAATCTATGAGGATATTTTGTTTCAGAGCACATTTACCCGCCAATTCATTTTAAAAGGCACCATCGATCATTTTCAAAGCTGGCGCAGATAGAGAAAAAATGTTTTGGTCTCGAGTGGTACCAGTTTCTAGGGGACGTTATGTAGTGTGAAGTGCACTGTTTACTTCACAGCCACATTTGGCTGACGGTACTCAGTAAATATTAGGTTCTTCTTTTTGTAAAATGCCGTACGTGATAAAGTATCATGCTGATGAGCCGACAACATCAATGATTATCAATTGTCAAAATAATGAAATAGAAATGGACTCTGGTACTTCAGTAGCAGACATTCCATTGGATACCAGTAAATGAGTCTCTGTCCGCTCTGCTGAATTGTTTGAAATCAAATTTACTTTTAGAAATACTAAGAATAAGATGCATGGAGAAAGGAAATATAAAGAAGCACTATACAAGCAGATACCTGAACTCCCAGAAGTATTTTACTTTTAAAGCCATGCAACTTTGAGCTGAACACTTTCCCTCTCTTCTTGTTAACTTTATTCGTTCGATCATACTCGTGGGAATTGAATACCCAGTATATCGTTGTATAATTTAGCTACGATTCAGCTGCCTAATTTCTCCTTATTTGTATTCCTATCTCCAAGCAACAGGCAGTTTCATTACCCAGTGTTAATAAGGTTTGTAGATTTTCCAAGACGCTAAACTCAGGCTGGCATTAAACTGGTACTAAGTTCTTCATTCGTTGCAAATCGCATGCCCAGCTAAAGCAAAGTGCTTCAAGACAATGATAGAAGAATACAAGCAGCCTACTCATCATATTACTGAATCTATACGCAGTATTCGATAGAATGTGAAAATGTGGAAATAAAAAACTGTGTTATTGAAAAAATTGAGCATTTATTTTCCCTGTACTTTGAAATGTGTTTTTCTTTTCCATTCTTTTCCTGACCTGACTGACTTGAATAGAAGCTTGTGTTTTAAAATTGTAATAAGTATAAATATTGTACTTAGCTTTGCCGAGTCGGAAAGTAATGCCTAAATAACAAAATAATAAACTTCCAACTCATTTTCATCTACTCCAATCAATCAATAATTCTCAAATTCTCAAATTTTCTTTAGTAATTGATTTTGAACAGTTTATTATAAATATTCGTTGTCTCTCCCTGTGAAGAATCTTTAGGTATTTGTGAATGTTTGCCTCATGATTTTTTCTGGTCAGAAAACTTCCTATAGTTTACGTGATCGTCGTCAATTTTAGCAACATGTAAACGACTATTGTTCAAGAGCAGAGAATAAGGTGGTATATTCATCAGTTGTGTTTGATACCAAAAGTAAAATACCTAAATACGGGTGATATTTGTAGGTAAACTTGGCTTAACTATGTTTTTGATGACCGTCTTTACCTTTGTAACTGATAAATTAGCAAAAAAAATTTCATATTCCATCATTTCTTCTGTGAAAAAATGTATAGATCTTTAAATGTGCGTCATGCAACTACAGTGTTCTAAAGTTTGTGAAGTACGAAAATAATCTAAATCCATGTAGTTGTATTTGTAGTCGTGGACGAGGAGATATTCTATCAGATTTATAAGTCTTTAGCAAAAAAGCGCGAGATAAGAAACCAAAAAATATGTTTCACGTAGTGTTTGATTAACTTTATAAATCTATATCTTTATGATTTCACGCGCATCATGTTCTGTACAAGTCAGTGTTATGTAGATATATATATATATGTATGTGTATATGTATTTAGTACTATTTCATATATACAGGTATATAATTTAACTTAACAGAGATGAATTTTCCGCATGCTATTACTTTGAGAGAATGTGTTTTGTGCGTTATGGTATTGTGTTATAATATTGTAAGAGTATTTGATAAACAAACCCTACATCATTTATTCAAGCAGATCCCGAGCAAATTATCGATAATAAACTGATTAATTTCCTCCTCAAGTTCCTGCCGATCATTTTCCAGTCTTAAACAGTTACGTAACAATATCTGTAGCTAGTTACATCTGGTTTACTGTCAATTAACATAGTTAGTTGTTTTCTCGATCTACATATATATGACTTTGCTCTTTTTTCCTCAATCATTATTATATCGTTTATAGATTGTATTGACTTTGAAATAAACATTCTCTGATAGAAAAGGAAAGAAGACAGAGATAGGTTGAAATAATCAGAACCTTGAAAAAACAAAATTCATAGTAGATACTCTATATGCCCAATCCACCCACTTACTAGAAAATTTGAGGAGGAAATTTAAGATGACCATCAGATAATATTATGATTCTTGAATTTTTTTGAATCATTCTGTTATTGCAAGTACTTGATAAATAATTGGGCAGATATTAGGGCTGTGCAAATAGCTGGTGAATCGACTCGATTTTCAAATCAAATAATTCGAAAATTCATATATATTGAGTATTTACATATACTTTGAGCTTGAATCCTTCAAATAGTTCAATTAAAATTTAGAACTTTCAATTTACTTTCAAAGAATAGCTTGAGTTTTCCAACATTATGAATATTTCGCTTGAAGGCAACCTCGAAGAGCTAATGTTATACGAACTGTGAGTCTAAATTGATATGGTATGCAATTAATCACCATCCTAATATAAAGTAATTACAGAGTCACTTATTTTTGATAGAAGAATTCAAATTCGACTTTATAAGTTATTCATATATCGTTTGAATTCATTCGAATATTCGAATCATTCGCACATCCCCAGTAAATGTATTGACTGTGTGACATTGATATAAGGAATGTGAGTGAATATATCGCGTGCCTAATGCCAAAAGGTCGAATTTTTTTTTCTTGTTGCACGCATAAAACATAAAAATACGTTCAGTAACATTGAAATTCAATAACTGATAATTTGAAGGCAGATACGAGCTTTTAGCTTTAATTTTTGTGAATTTTTCAAGAGTTAACGTCAAAAAGTTGTATGTGTTGGTAGATACGACCTTCGAGCTTTAATTTTCATAAAATTTACATTTCCTAATGCCAAAAGGTCGAATCTGTATTTTGCATCTGCAGATACGACTTTGTGACTTTGAGAAATGTAAATTTCACAAAAGTTGAAGCCAGAAGGTCATATCTATCAACACTTACGACCTTTTGCTGTTACGTTTTCAATTTTTTAATTTTGGTTTGTTGTTGCGTTTTCATCCATTTTTGAATGAATGAGAATAAAAAGAAATTATACAACCTTTTGGCATTAAGATCGCCTTTTTTGTCAGTTACGACCTCATGGCATTAGTCACGCGATATGGGTGAAGCTAAATATTGTGAATGTATAGCGTGTCGACGTGATATTAATTCAAAATGATACAGATAATAGAGTAAGAGTATGCGCTGCAATATTCTGCAGCTTTGGTGCCCGTTTAAGAGGCGCACTTACCATCCCGTTTCGCCACTATTATCCGACTTGAACGGTCCACCACCACTCTGTGGTTTCACTGTTTCACTGAACCTACGAATTACAATAATACCATACACAATCACGAATTATACATTTAACGGTCAGAGCACTGAGCACAGAGCCCATAGCTACTATTGGCTCCTCGGTATTCCAGTATTTTATTTTTTCTAAATGGTGGGACCCGTTTAAGACGCTTCTATATACAGAGCGGTTCTAAACTGAGTACAGAGTCAAGGATACTTTAATGGAAAGAACCCATCCCATGCACAGTTTTTCACATTAGATTATATTACAAAACTATGAATCGGACAGGATTCCGTAATTAAAAATCTTCACTTCTTTCGATATTGTGGCCTGAATGTACACCTTGTGATAAAGCACTCCTTCAGAAACACCCTGGATAAAAATATTCGATTTCTATTCTCTTTCTGGTTTCCTTCTATATTTGAGATTATTAAAGGGATATTTTAACGGAGAAGAGCGAAGCAAAGGAGAAAAGATCTTATAACATTCAGTTGTGGATTAAGCCTTTAGAATTATCGAATTTGGAAACAAAATCTAGTCACAACAGCAATTGAGCCTTAAATAGAATTAGGAATTGTCGTTACCTAGGAGAAGGCTTGTTGCGCTATATTCATTGACCACTCTTTCTTTGATTTCTACCCGAATAGTCGTGTAGTTCTCACCCATAAGGGTATTGCCTTCGCAGCTGAGAGGGCCAGGAATTGAAACATTCTAATTGATGGATAGGAAATTTCTTCTAACAGTTATTTCTTGGCAAGTAAAATTTATTGAAGATTAATCCATGATTTGACAATGTTTTCATTCGATATCTTAATACTTCTTTCAAATCTATGTACATAGATGGCAAACTTAGAACTTCTTGCTATAGCTACACAAAAATAGAATTTCATCGCTTTGTGATAACAAATCTAGCCTCTCTTCCTCCACAAATTAAATAAGCTTCGAGTATATATTACAAACTCTCTAAGAATTAATGATTGAAACCAGTGTTTTGTACTCTGTCTTTGACAACGAACAAGGCAAGTGACATGAAATTCTGTTGATGGCAGTATTTTAATAGATTGTGAACACCTTCTTCAAAACTATGCAATATTCATATCGAAATTCCAATTACAAGAGCTCTTTGAAGAAGTGAAATTGAAGTTTGAGAAAAACAGTGGTCAAAAGATTTAAAATACAATATTACACTGTACATTTGTCTCCTCAATCAAGCGTTAAGATCTAGCTATTGATACCGAGGTAAAATTACTATTGAAAGAAACCAATCAAGTGAATAAAAAAAATATATAAAATAAGTAATCATTTATCAAGCATGAGAGAGTAAGATCCAGATTTTTTATTTCCTTTATTTTGGTGGCTCATTTTATATACGAATTCATAACACTGTACAGTGCGTAATACTTTGTCGAGCGATGTGGTATGTAAAAGGCCATGATAAATCATCAGGTATCTAAATATAATGCGATGAAATTTTTCACTGTGTAACAATTAGATAGGTATCAGCACACCGAACAAATATATAGAAATTAGCGTCGACAGGACAGATGACAGCCATCAGAGTTTGCGTTACCGAATGCAGAGCAGCAACAACACTTAGAGACTCAAAAGTTAGGATATAACTGCCAATATTGATACGATTTCTGTATACTGTAAATAAAAGTATGATTCGTTGACCAGTTTCTTAGCGCGGGTAGAGTATAGAAAAGAAATATGTGATACGAAAAGCCAGTTAGGTATTGAAGAAAATTTATCAGTTCCAACTTTTAACCAGGTAAAAATCATTCACGAATACAGGCGCAAACTTATTTACAGAAATAGCATACAGTTTATAATAATATACTATATATATATTTATATATATATAGAGCAGAATGGAACATGCCAAGATTTGGCGGTAAAATATTTTCCGTACTGGCCAGCCAAGAGCTGAAATTGCAATCGTGTTTCATTAACCGATTGGCATATAGCGGCGTGCGGAAATAAGTGATAAATTTTATGTTCCATTCTCGTTTCTATTGCCGTCCACTTCTACAATGCCAACGAATGACGATGATGATAATAACATTAAAACAAAAAGGAAAAAAATAAACATAAACAGAATATCGTCAAAGTATAGTATAGTAATTACAGTAATATAGTAATAGTGTACAAGGCATACGCGCAGCAATACGATTTCAATATAATATATAATAAGCGCGCAGAAAAACATGCAGATAAATTTTGTAACTTCAATAGAATAGTATAAGATATACGAGTAATTCTGTACGATTTACATGAGGGAATTGTTTTATTACTATTATCGTTCTTATAGACTCTGTTAGAACAAGTAACTCAGAATTACAGTCAGCCAGCTTCGAGATAATTAAATAAGATGTAATGTCCGATCTAAGTTTAAGGAGTATGGATATATTGTGAGACAAATGCCTACCTTCGTAACACCTTTATTTCATTCTCCAACGAGTCTTCTTTACCCTTCAATGCCTTCTTGTCGATTATTTTCACCGCAAACATTTGACCAGGCTTGTCTTTACTCTCCGCCAATCTCACCTCGGAAAACGCACCCCTAGAGGAAGAACACAAAAGAATGAAGGTGAGGGGCTACAAGACTTTATTCAAATTCTGCTAATTTGAAATTTGATGTAGATGGGAAGATCAATTCATTGCAGTTTTCCGCAGAAGGTTCTTCACCAAATACTAAAGCTATGAATTATTCACAGGTATCAATGGAACTGAAGGGCTTTCTCGATCCTAGAACAATTCTTTGAATGGGGGATTCCCCTGACATGAGTATGCATTTACAGCTTTACAGACTAGTGATTTTTTGGTGCTGCAGTGGTGGGGAAACTTATGAAACTTTGCTTTTTGGAAGTCCAATATCGGTGCTGCGGAACTAAATATCAACATTCACTTGTTTATAAATTGGATATTTGTTTCAGATACCGATAGCTGAAGACTGATGGATTAATGGGGTTCAAACAGCACAGATTTCGTCTTAATAAGATTACTCCGGGTACCAACTAGTGGAAAATTCACTTTCTGCACTGTATCATGTTTTTTGTTCATCAATTAAAGTTTGAATACTTGTTAGTAGACAAATAACCTCCTGACAATATAAAAAAATCAAAACTTTGATATGAGTGTTCCCATTTTCGATTGAAATTCACAAGTTATAGCCTCGAGAAAAATATGAGATAATACCAATCTAGCTCAGCTAACATGAGGAGTGAAAAAGTGAAAGATATACATAGCCATGAATGAACACTTTTAAGGTGTATATGGGGTAACTACATGCCAACTTGATCAAGGTTCAACCCTGATCGTCTCAGATTCGATCCACGTGTTTAAAAATCAATATTTCAACCCTAAGAGACACTCACATTTTTTTTGCTTCTTTCCACAGACCAATATTTATTTTTGAATCTTTTGGACTGAAACCCAAACTCCCATTTTGATCTCTTCGAGTAAATCTAAAATATTCTGTCTTCTACAGGGATAATTTTCAGCCATGACTGAACGTGGAAATAATTTTTCGTACATGTGATCGATTTCAAGAAACATTTGCAAATGGGGGATATAATTCACAGGATTTGTATATGGAGAAATATCAAGTGAATGAAAAGATCCACTAGCATTGGTGAAAAACTGATGCGGAAATTGCAATTTTTTCACCAGGTAAATAGTAATGTAACTCATTATCGGCTTAAATTAATGTAACTGATTATTGATGAAACCTTAGAATTGATCAAACAAATAGAAGAAAAATTAGTTTTACTTTCGGATATGACTGAAAGTGATCGTCGTGTAACACAGAGTTTTTTTGTTTAGATATTTTTGTAGAAAATCAGAATAGGCGTATTTGTTTTGGTTTGAGATATTCAGAAATAAATAACGATTTGTGAAAAAAAATTCTCAAATAAAATGAAGGTGTCCGTCAAAGTTGGCATAATAATACAAAGAAAAGAATACATGGCTCTAATCCGAGGTGGTCGGGCTCAGTAATTAGTGGAGTTGGCATCGACCTCCATATGTGTACTCCGTTAGGTATTAGTTTATGATTTTGAGAACAGTTTACATTATCGAAGAAGTAAAGTACTATCTGTGATAATAATTAGACCAGCTCAGAGAGAGCTAATATATATATTTATAATCTTAATAAAACGAAGATTGAAAATATAGCGAAGGATAATTCATGCGTCATAGAAGATAAGTGATGTTTTGGTATAGGAAAAAACAAGAGAGAAAAAAAAAAGGTTTTCAAGACTTCATAATGCTAGAAATCTGGAAAATAAACATTGCAAGCAGCATGTGATAATCACAAGGGTAAATCAGAGAACAACTTGTTGCAAGAAATATTAGTTCAACGGATGTTCATTCTACTAATTCACGATGGATATAATGACTAATATTAATAGTAAAATCAATTATTTTTCCGTGCCTTATTTACTTTGTAAATTCAAATATAATTTCTAAAACTAGATGAAAAACTATGGTTTTTCTCAACGATAACAATTTTTTTTCCTCAATCTGGTGTAAAATTTTTATGAAAAAAGATAAATAGAATTTTTTTCCCAAGTAATATTGTAGACTGAACATATTATTGAGTTGCGTTGACTCGTGCATAGATACACATAGCGTATCTCACAAGGGGAATAAAAACAAAAATAAAGAAAAAAAAAAATTGTGTAGCGGAAGTCAGCGATAAGAGTGATTCAAAAATACATGTACTACATATTATAATAATAAACATGAGATAACAAACTTGAAAAGAGTTGTTGAGAGGTAGAGTGTAGTAGCAGTAGTAGGAGGTAGAAAAATAAATAAATAATAAAAAAAAGAAAAAAAAAGACTAAACTAATCGAGTATCTATTTATAGCGTAAGATCGCGGAAAAGGTGGGAAAATTGACCAGCTGTTCAACGTCTATAGGTATGTAGATATACGAGTATGAATATGAATCCCTTACGTTCCGAGTAGTTCCTTAAGGATGTATTTCTCGTCAACGGACGGTAACCTGTCGTCCTTTCCATCCTTCTTTAATTTCTTGCTAGAGTCCTTTTTACCGAATAGTGGCATCTTCTTCACGAACAAGATGATCCGATGATGATTATATTTCAGGAGTCACACTGTGGATAACTTAAAGAAGGAGTGAGATAGTCGGCAAGGGGTTCGGGTGACGGGGAATGGGGAACGGGTAATAGGGGGTGGGGAATGGGGAAGGGGGGGAAAACGGGGAGGGGGAGGGAGTGTATAGATGATATGTATGTAACCACTCAGGTGATATTTTAATCCGTGGACCCGGAAAGAAACAAAAGAAGAGATAATGACAAAGAAAGAAAAAGAAAAACAACAACAACAAACTAAACAAGGAGATTGCAAATTAGACTTTCACGTACGGTCAGGTATACGTAATACGTGTCTATACAGCTACGTATAAGGTGTGTATTATGCGGTATATTCTCCGAGACGTCGATTAGCTCGGGAACAAAGTATGTGTTCAGGAATTTAG
Source organism: Rhogogaster chlorosoma (assembly GCA_944452935.1). Taxonomy (NCBI): domain Eukaryota; kingdom Metazoa; phylum Arthropoda; class Insecta; order Hymenoptera; family Tenthredinidae; genus Rhogogaster; species Rhogogaster chlorosoma. Next base: position 8,351,454 of record OX101802.1, read on the forward strand.
TTTCGAAACGTTCAACGGTGGCGAAAAGGTTAAAGTTAAGAGATTGATGAGAAAAATAATCTCCCATACATGTGTGGGTGTGTAATAAGTTGTAAGACAACTGATTATTACAGGCTGAATGATAATTATGTGTTATGATGTTATGTCAACGAAAATTCATCTATTCGGATATAGGGTAAAAGGGGAATAAAAAACAACTAAAAATCGGATAAATCGTTGATGTTAGTATTATTTTTTTTTTCGTTTTCTTGTCGAGGTATCTTCCGTATCTTTTTATTAACTAATATGTTTCCGTTTCGTTTCTTTATTTGTTTATTTTTCCTTTACTTATTTTTCCGACCAAGTGATTTTGTTCTTCGTTTCTGCGGTTTCGAAATTAATGCCGCTAATTCTCGCGTATTTCTCTCACTCTCGAATATTATTATATATATCTCACTCTTTTTCGTTAAGAATGATGATGATGATAATAATCGCCGTGTGACTTTGGCACACAGAGTTGCGTCTGCAAAACTGGCTCAGGGTCACGGCCTAACGCCCTCCCTAGTCAGATATCTTAGTTAATATATTCCTTATCCCGAATCTATGTAGTCGTCGCGATCAGTCGTTGTTGTTTTTTTTTTTTTTTCCTTTTTTTTTCCTTTCGCTTTTTGTTTTTCTTTACTTGTTGTTACTCGATAAACATTTGCCCTCTGACGACGATTAGGTCACATCGGAAGATCTTACTCTCTTCTCCCGTTTCTATCCTGGTATACGATACGATGATTATGATGATTCTCTGCTATGCTCTCACCTCTTCCTCCTCCTGCTGCTTTCTTATTATTTAGGCACACGCGTAAAACCGTATGTACGTTACTGCAATACGTTTTGATGTTGATACGTAGTTCTATTGTTTTTTTTTTTTATTCTATACTTTTTAAGCTTTTGTCTATCACACTACGTTAGTATACCTATGTAACCATCTACACGCACCCACACACTCTATGGACGCGGATACCTAGCTTCTACTACGGCCACTGTGCCGTTTTTCAAATTTCGACAAGTCTTTAATTTAGGCAGGGCTTCCGCCGTCGAGTCGAACAAGTTGATAAACTCGATGAAACTACTGAACTGCTCCTCGAGCCACGAAGCCGCTGAGGTGGTGGTGGCAAATATCCGAGCAACCACACTTTTCGGTCATGGATTAAATCTCTGATAGAGTAGCGACATTTTCAATAGTCCGATACTCCCGCGTAGAGATGGCGCAATCGCCGTCGACGGAAATTTTTGTAAGCTATTATACTCGGAGATTTTTAAATATAAACAATAAATTATTTCCCTTCGAGTTAATCTTGAAATTTAATTCTATATTATTAACCGTTGGAGTCGCTATTTCACGAAAGTCCCTTATGTTTTAAACGGCATTTTCATTCGCATAATGTCACGTTTAAGGTATATGTGATTAAGAAAAAATTGGATTTAGTAGTGAAATTTAAAATTCGTCAGACACATTTTATACTTTTTATAATTTATCGACAACTGCGACTCGGAGCGAAGTCCTCATGGTCAACAGCCAACAGGTTACGTATTCTGACTAATACGCCTTCTGATAATAAAACAAAAAATACAAATAATACTATAACATATCGGAATCCATTTAGGCAATCGTTCATCTTATTATGCAAATCATATATTGTACGGATATTTCGGATATATCAAGCAATCCGTTGACTGAGTAATAGTATCACGTTCTATTCTTCAGTCAACAAGCGATGCGAAGCGTGTTTAAGATTTGAATACAGACTCTGCTTATGTCGATATGATAAGGAATAATTTTCCATATTTAATAAAACTACTACATATTAGTCAACATTTATTATAAAAAATAAATAAAATGAAAAAAGTCAACAAAAAGAATAAAAAAAGTTATAATTTCATCCAACAATTCGAAATAGCTCGTTTATAAATTGAAAATATGAATAGGAAATAACACTATCAATCAATTTACCCGCTGGTGGCTAAATAATCGATTGTATTCGCTTACACATATGAAATACAAGGGTGCGGCCCGCCAAGATTTGAAAATACTTTGGCATTGATCCTCGTTCTACAACATAGCGGTGCATACTTAGCAGATATACCGTGATATTCGAAGGTCGTAATTAACGGTGTGAACACGCGTTGATCGCTTTGGCTAACCGTGATACTATTTTATTCATTTATTTTAAGGCAGTTTATACACGTAGGATCGTAATTTATGGGTGTCTAAATCAGACCGATCTTAACATTTTTATTGAAGATGTTATCACTCCAAATTAATATCAGAGTGATTAATTTGAAGATATAAATCATTCTTTTTTATTTTATTTTTATTTTATTTTTTTATTTTTACGTATATATGAGTACGTCGAGCCGCAATCCAGTAGGCTACTATGCCATGCGAGGCGACATTGCCATGGTCGTGTCAGTTATTCGTTCATTACTAATTACGTTCAATCTTTAACCTAATATATGTAATATATTACTAGTAAGCCAATAATCTTTTTTAAAAAAAAAATCAGACCTTTATTATAAATACTTTATTATGATTGTGGAGATTTTTTATGAATATCGTAAATGCCGTTCATTCGCCATACCGAAAATCATATGATGTCTTACGCATAGTTCCTATATACCCCTGTGTATTTTTCCTCATATTGGAATACGTGTAACTCAATTACTAATACGACGAACGCGTGCTAGAATTTTGTACACGTGTCAGTTGACTTGTAGAATTTTTTTACACCCTGTATGAATTTCAGGACTTTACGTAAAAAAAGTCATTTCGTGGCTGAACTACGTTAAATCAAATGCGTGCCTGAGAGCCAACGGTATTTTTGAATAACAGAAATTCGGATTACACGTATGTTTCATATCTGTACAGAGTGGCAAAAAAGAAAACAATTTGTTTCTAATTTCAAATTGCTAGATGAGACCCTCAATTCTTATTATTTCCACCAAGCCCAGTTCTGTAACGGAAATGGTTTTCTCTTGCTCATTCTCTTTGAAACCGCAGATATGACGGGGCACTGCGAAATCTTTCGCCCCTGCGCAGATGTGTTATACGCGCGGTATAAGGTATAATTTAGATACCTGGAGTGAAAGTATCAAACTGGTGGTAATTTTTTCCACGATTTCCAGGTTTTTGCGCCGTTGCCAAGAGGTTGTACAGTAATTAATGCGATATTAAGTCAGCCGGAATTTTTATGGCCATACGGAACTCACAGCGGTCGTATAATATTAGGAATTTCCTGCCCTAGGTCCTTTCAAACGTTAATTAAAGACTACATCTTCAACGACCGATAGAATATCTGATCATTTCCTGGAAAATAACATAGATTCGAAAAAATCTTCTTTTTTTTGTTATATGTATAACGGAGTTACCTATTGCGCAATTATAACTGCTGGTCGTTATAACGGTGCGCTTATGTAATATTTGAGAGGCGGACGTTTCACGAATTGATTAAAACTTTCGCAAGATATAATTATGCATACATAATTATTGCGGGGAAGTAGAAAACACAGGATTGGATCTTCAGTCAAGTTTTTATCTTATTTTTATAATACATACGAGGAATGATCGTTTTGTACATGCGTGACAATATATAACAGGCTTTGAAATATGAAATTTATTGAATTATAAATCAGTGCCTTCATTAATTCACCTAAATAAGTGCCAGGAGAGTTTTGTGAAAGGAAATGGTCCACTACGCATATGTTAGGTGTCCTGTGAGTTGAGTTCAGCCGGCTGAACAAGTAAATCGGCACATGCACACTGGGCAATCACCTTTCACCGGAATCTCGCTGTATGTTAATGAATTAGTAATCGTTGATCTATGAAAATTGTGTTTTTCTTCATTCGCTGAAACTCTAGAAACACTAATTTTCATTGTTCAACACTTACAACTACATAAAATGATGATTAATTTGTTCAATTTGATCACTAATCAACAATAATATAAGATCAAATTTTGCATTTCTAACAGAGAAGCTGCAAAGGCTAATTTGAACAGATATTCGCATATTTTAGCACTCACTTCGAAGTATACATAATATATTATTACATATTATATCAGGTTTCATTTTTTTATTGTTATTATTACAAGTGGCGGACAAAACATAATCTTGGATTAAAGATATCTTCACGTCTTTTAAAGAAGTACGTATCTAAGGTAAAAACAACATGAAAAGAAAACAATTAAATAAATAAAAATAAATTCGAAAAAATTCTACCCACGCAAAAGATTGTCTGACAATTACAGCTAGGGAATGAGGATGTATATAATTTACGTTTTACGATTGTCATTCTGTATAAAGATAAATATATATGTTACAAATAATAGCAGTCACGTGAAATGTACCAATAGAAAATCAATAAGTTTTGATACACTTGTTTTGAGACATTGTATGATCAGGATGTTCAATAGCTAAAATATCTCGACGCTCTTTACAGTAAAAGGAGCGTTATTCTTCGTCATTCAAACCTTTCCAATGACTTGCTTTCATTTCTACTCAATTATACCTGTAGACAATTCGAAATTTCAAGATACTTCAACTGAGTTTCCTCCGATTACCTTAACACTTGTTTTTTCAGTCACTGAACATCTTGATTTATAAATACGTAGATAAATATTGACATATTGTCAGTCGAGATAGCAATACACGTACTTTGTCAGTTTGGAAATATGAAAATATTACTTCCCAAATTTTGAGTATTATTCAGATGTGATGACGCTTCACCATCAAGGAAGTATATGAAGTAATCGAATTTAATGTCTTAGTATATATAATGGTGTGTCATATAAAGTTTAATATTGCTAATAAACTGTCATAATATTTGAGCAAACCAGTGAATAAATTATAGTTGTGAAAAGAAGTAAATAGTCAGTCAAATTGTGATAAATAACAGTGGAAGCTTTGTTCCGCTTGACACTTAAGACTAATTAGAAACGCTCCAACACCTTGTAAAAAAGGAAATTAAGTAGTAAACACTGAAATATTGAACACTGGTTATAAAAAAGGAAATAGCAAGGAACAAACTGGCTCAGGTTCAATAAAGAATGAGTCAAAGGAAAATCCATCTTAAGACTAAGAGTACTATATTGTTCTGAATCTAAGTTGATCCCGAATTTTGAGATTCAATTTCAATTACTTTTCCCACAGGGATCGTATTAAATTTTTCACGCGAATTAAAATTGTGCGAGATTCACTAGAGCTTGAACGACTACAGCTTCTAAGTTCCTTGTCAATAAAGTACCGGTTAAAATCTGAACGCGTTTATTATTTACATTTGCTTTTGCCATCGAGCAATTTTTTCCAAAGATCAAATTGTTCGCTGTACTTAACCATGTGGATGCTTATGCTTCGCTGTACGTTGCACGGATTGAACGATATTCTTTTGTTCAAAAATTCGTTAGCTTGGGTCCGTTTTATCCCTAATTTGTGGGCGACGATTCCCGTAGTGAATACGTCTTCTAGTTTGAGATAAGTCTGCTCTAAAGATCCCTTGTAAAGCTTGGGTACAACGTCACTGGACAATAAATAAGCCGGTCCAGTCGTGAAGTCTGGAAAAACTTCGGGCTTGTATTGTGCCTGAGAAACGTAATATTTGCTCTTCTTATTCCTAATGGGTTTCCACTTTCGCGCCAACCGACCAAATATCACGTTTCTATCTCTAGATCGTTTATTAATGAACGACAATAGCCTGGGAACATTTATAAACATGTCGTCGTCAGTCTTAAGCACGAATTTCACCTCCATACAATAGTCGTGCACCCATTCAAGGGCCGATATTGTTTTCAAGGTAAGATTCGAGTACGAGTCAACAAACTTCCCCCGAATGATATCCCCGTACATATCCTGTTCCCGCAAGAGAACCTTCCCCATTTTTTGGTCCGTTGTATCGCCCAGGAGAAAAGCAACGCTCACATCTTTCCTCTGACCGAAATGGCCCCAGGTTTGCCGTATCGCTGTCCTGGCCTCCACATGATTTGGTGCAGACATTATAAGAATGACGAGTTCTAGACCAGCGCCAAAGTCGGGGCATTTTTCTGGTATCGGTACCGAATGACCGGATTGATAAATCGCAGCAGCTGAATCGTCGTTCGCCGATCTTCCCCCACTTTCAGCAACATTTTGGCCTCGAACCGACTGTTTAACCGCCGCCGACTGTTCACCGGTTTTTGATAAATTAGACGAAGGCGGGGATTGCGAGCTGAACGATGTTGAGAATGTCGTTATTGATGGATTGTAGTTGCTTATGTTGTGTGATGACCCATTCAGAACCGGCGGCTCTAGGGTCGTGTTCTTTGGCTCTAAGCTTCCACTAGTATTAGAAATAGAGCGGATCACCGTGCCAGGTGATTGACCTGAAAGTTTGAACAAAATTGTTTCTGAAGTGATGAACAGCTTCTTAGAAAATTCAAATCTTAAAATTTTAGTGTTATTGTGGTGTTCTAATGAAACGTGAATATTGAAACATGAGAAACATATTTATGACTTTACTTTGAAAAAAAAATGACTAATACGAATCAGTTTTTGTTTTTTAGTCTTTGTTGTCAGTGAATAAAATGAAAAAAAAAAGGGAACGAAATTAGATTTTGAGTGAATGGAATGAATTTCAAAAAAAAAAAAAAACTATCAACTATTTATATTTCAACGGGCGATTGATTGAGACGAACTTTTTTTAATTAAAGAAAACGGCAGCGATTTGTTTCTGGTTAATTCTCTTGTTTTTTGTCATGTTTTTTAGTTCTTACTATATTTCGTACTTACTGCCGCTAGTCAATATTGCCAGCTGATGAATTTCATTGGTCGCGGTGTAGTAGTAGGCGTAGAATGATAGGAAAATTAATCCAAGAATTGAAAACTGCAAGACGCGACTTCGCAAGTTTAGAAATTGGTACATGGCGATCAGAATTTTATTTTATTTATAAACTCGGAGCGTCGATCCATGCGATTATCAGCTGCAGTGATACGGAAATAAATAAATATATCCATTATTTTCACAGGTTTATTTAGCCCGTCTCTAAGGACTGTCGTTCTCCTTAATTTCGCGTATCGACGCTGCTCACATTTTATAACAAATCTCATACTAATCTCGATTTGCTCTGGTGTTTTTCTTTCTTTGTTTTCAGTTTCATCTACGGTCATGCATTACGACCGCCGACCTCCGGGAAGCACCTCCGAACACGTCATTATTTGTCACCCAGTTAAACCAAACCGAAGGACAGCCGCAGCCGCAGTCAGACCAGAGACAACACAAGACCCCCACAAACAACCGAGTCGCGTGTCTCGTGGTGACATTTTAAAGCCGAGTATCCAATACGTCGCGAAAATTCTGCACGCACATGACAAACGTGTGTTGTTCATCTGTGTAAGCATATTCTGCCCGTGTACGACTGCATTCCACTGAGGACTAGGCTTAAGGATTTAACGGCCGAGCTTCACTCTCGACTATCGATACAACGACTTTGATTATGGCGCGGACCTTGCGAGATGCGAAAATCGAAGTTTGGCGGGAAATTCAAATTAGTTTGATCATTTTTTTACACATGGGAATTGCGACTTGTCATTATTAAGCTTGGAGACGGTTTCCTATGTTTTCACCGCAATGAACTATTATTTGATCATTTTTAACGGTATTGGAAGGATCTTATGTAGAGATTATGATCGCGGAACTGCCGTTGACATAGTCAACTATAATTAAATTCCCTTTTATGGCGAACAGCAGACCCGCAGTTGCAAGTTCCCGAGCGTAACAGCTGGAAGCTCGCTTTCTGAAACGGTTTCAGCTCCGGCAGAGATAATCGATAACCTATTTCTACCGAGTTTGGCACGACGCCAAGTGTTGTTCGATATATTATTGCAACAATAAGTTCATTTTCCCTATCAGTTTCTATATCTATGATATCAGCCAATTATTTCACTTTCTATTTTTTGTTGTTGTTGCTTTTTCTTTTTAACCCTTATTCTTATGCGATATGGCCCTAATTGTTACAATAAGACAAAATAGCGCTGCAACAATACCATATTCTAGACTTGAATTTCTATAACTACATGTAAATCATACGTGAGTTAAGTAGGATGCGTTCGTCTAGACGCAGACTAATCAGCTTTAGATATATATAATAATTATAGGCTATAGAAATCCATTCTACGCATTCTCGCAATTAGTTAGGTAAAATTGGATTTAATAATTCCCCAACTGATCGCAGATGAGCCGTCTGTCAGACATTTGAGGAACAAATTATGTACATTGTTACCGATTTAGGGGTAATTTGAATCATTTCTTTTATCTTTGGACTCAATTAATATATTCTATCGCTTTTGAATATTCTTTTTCTTAAAATTGGTGAGCAGCGCCAAGATTCGTCCGAATATTTCTTTCAAACTGCTGAAAGGTCTTATAAACGGATTTTAGAGCGCTGATGAAAATAAAAATCATTGTGGAACAAAAATCCAGACTTACGCCATATTCTTAAAACAAGAATCGGAAAGTCCTGAAACCTTTCAGAGGAAATCAATACTTCTGTAAAAATGAAGGCGGAAAAAGAAGAACTCTCAAGTGATTTTTTCGAAAAACTGTTTAGGAGTCTGAAAATTGTGACTTTGCAAAAATAAATCAGAAATATTGAGAGCGAATAATCTTCACTGATCTGTGTTTTGGTTTTAGTTTCTTTCAGTCAAACTTTCATAGAAAAATTTCCACCGCGAGGATATTGTTAATGATCATTTTAATTCACACACTCCTGTTAATGTGCAGCCTGCGTCATGATCGTCGGCCAATGACCTTTTACTCGGGTAATTCCTCGTATGTACTTCGAAATCGTTTCCATCTGTCAAATATGTTAAAACTATGAGGTTACCTTGCGTAATCTTTTGAAATTAGCAATTACATTAAGGTCAGGGATCAGAATTTTGCTCAGTTACCAAAAAGGTACATTATACTTTTAATAATAAAAACTATGCATACCTACATAGAAACATATATCTATTATTAAAAATTGGTGTATTGACTTGTATCTAGATACGTTATGTATATATACATACTTTGCAAAATTACTCGACAATGAGTATAATACAGGAATTTTGATTTATAGTCCTGAAAATAGTCAAGGATTTTCGTTCAATTTTTGACAAGAATTGAACACTGATTTTCTACCTGACAGAAATTTTTACTCCTACAGATTTTGAGGGAATTTCAAATATTTCATAGTTTTCTATAGAAAATTGTAGATATTCGTAGTTTTTCAGAATAATTCGGTCTTGGTGTCAATCAACCTAGAAAGAACTCCGATCTCTTACGAAAAACTATGAAAAGCTCCAAATTCACGTCTTAATTCGTGAAAATTCGTAGAATTGTCCACGCGATCGTGGCCTATAAATATGTTATGTAAAAGCACCTTGGTATAACGTTACATAGTAGTATGCTGTATGATTCCTTATCGAACCGGTTTGACTGGTATTTTTTTTATTTTAGTTTTTATCTTTTTCTCTTAGCAACTGTTACGCTGGTGTTTATCTGCTTTTTAAAGGGAAATCAGTTACGAAGAGCCGCGTTGATTCATGACTAATATAATCATGACAATACAGGAAATGCTGAAAAGAAATTTTAAAAAAAGTAGAAAATTTGATACAGTCTTAATAACCGTATAATCTTGCAGTATTATCATCAGTTCGTCGCACTCGTAGTCTTGTGTAAGATATCATTTACGACTAAATATCAAGCTCGGAGAAATTTTGTTACGTGTCTTCTTCATACTATACCTATATATATACGAGCTGTGAAAGTCGCGTGCTAACATCTGTTATTCAATTAATTATATTAACAAAATCCTGAAATGTAAAATATATCTGTAACCTTGGTGAAAATAATTCTAAAAATTTCTACGATTTCAACGATTTATTAGGGAAATTGAAATAGTTTTTCATGAAAAATTGTAGTTCTTTTATAGTTTAGTAGAAAAAACAATGAATCTTTCTGAAACACTATGAAACGTTCCGATTGCCGTGAAAAATCGTAGTAATTTGTAAGATTAGACATTTTTACCATAGGGTATAGTTATTCGGCTTATACATATTTTAAATTTAGATACGATGAATATAGATATCTTATACTATAGAAAAAAGTGTGAGAGGAATTGATCATTTTTTAATCTTAAATAGCATTATAAATAATTGGACACGTTATAGCATGAATTTGTAGAAAATATGCTCGGATGATTCGATCGTGGTAAGAAAAACGATATTAACGTTACATGTCCTCTGGATCCAAGTTTCCACGACTTATACAATATCATAAAATTATGTAAAATGAAATGATTGGCTTATATCAATGCTTTTTTGTACGTTTTGTATAATCTGTTCTATATTGAAATCTGAAATAAAAACTAAACTATACCAATCTTCCCCGCATTGATTTCTATCTTGACGGACATCCTAGTAATTAGTAATTTGGGATGAATTCGGAAAGCATGATTCATTCCGTCCTTTCTCGGCTTGAAATTAACCGAAGCGAATTGGAAAGAATTGATTTATGCGATGAATGAAGATGATAGGGATATTAACTTGTTTGTAAAAATTAACAATCGTGTAAAAACGATTTTGATGCTCTATTGAACGTCGTTTATCTACACGTAAAATTTGATAATGGTAGTTTTAAGATAAAAATTGATCGTCAAAAGCGTATTGTTGTATAAACTATATAGCTATCATCATATTTTAAAATGTGCTAATGTATATTTCGCCTCAGTTTTATCTGTGGTTCAAAATTTAGCCCCGATAAATAGATATATAAATAAGTTTTGAATATATAATATACATATACATCACAGAAAATCAATAATTTTAATTATAAGAAGCTATGTACGAACTGGTAATTGCTTGGATTGGTGAAATTGACAAGATCTATTTTCCGATCATAATTCGCTCTTATTTAGAATATTTTTTAGAAATATGTTAATAATTTCATTATGGAGATATAAATTATCATGAGCTGCACGTGAGGTATTATCATCGCGAAGTTCTATACTGCAGAGTATATATTGAGAGATAAAAGCCACTGTGCTAATGTTGATAAAAGAATAAGGAGTCAGTTCTGCGCCTGTACAACTTTTAGCAATGCTTATGAAGAGTCGTGCGCGAGACCGATCGATCCCAAAGAGTATGCGTTGTTTGCTATTCCACCACCTTGCCCTGCGGGCTCCCTCCAGAGAACTTTATTCGCCCCACGCAGAAATCAGTCGAACGCGCCACCTGAACAACGGTGTAACGGGGAAAAACGGTTTTGTTTTTTTCTATTGTCGAAAAAGAAAGAAAAAATCTTGTGAACCTTTTCATTAAGTCCTAGAATATTATATCGTTCAATTTTTCATTCTTGTGAAGTTTCTGGGAAGATTTCTGCTTTAATCTTATATGATAATATTGGTCAACTGAAACAGAAGCGGCAATAGTTTCCCTCGCGGGTTAAAAACAAAAAATTTATCTCGTGGAGACGATCTAGGTTAGTTTTCAGTTCATGTTTTATCATCACCCGCAGGACTCCATGCGGAAATATTCCGTCAGGGATTGTTCCACTGATCCAATATCCCTGTCTCAACGTTTATTGAAAAGCTAAGAAAAAGAAAAAAAAAAATAGAATAAAAGAAAACATCATAGCGAATTCAAAAATGCCCAAAAGTTTGAAGAAAATCAATATTACATGGCGTACAGAGCATCGAGTATAGAAAAAGTGAATAGAGCATCTTCATAATTGATAATAACGTCGTTTTTGCTTCGTCGGTCAGTCAGCTTTCTCACTTTTTGATGAATTAACAAATTCTTAAACAGTTATTTCCACCTTCTAGACATTTTTTACATTTGAAATCTCTGCCTTCCACTCTTATATAATTTTCTGCAAATCATATGAGACTATATCGATCGATTTGGTCATCTGAATAGACCAAGAAATGCTTCAAATGATTTTGATTTTCGGTTTCACGATGTAATTTTTTAACAACATTGTAAACACGAATGTACCATCGCCCCCTGCAGGACCGAATTATCATTTCTAGGTTAGCGTTGGCTTCAGGGATTGTGCGCGGCAGTGTGTGTTTCCCAGTTCAACTCCATTCCTGAAATCTAGAGGGAGCAAAGCGCAATACGACAGTCTAACAATCAATATGTTTGCACTGTGTTCTCCACGCGAGCTTTTTGCCTTTTGCTCAGAGTTAGTTCGTCAGTTGATTATTATTCGTTTGAAACGTAATATTTTTTGAATTTTTTTTTTGAATCCAGTTATCGCAACTGTTAAAGGGAAGACTTTATAAGAATTGATCATCACTTTCCGGAACTAAGCGGAGACTGCGACTTCGAAGTATTTCGACGCGCGGGGATTCGTGGTATTGAAACTCTAATACTTGTATTTTATATCATTTCACAATCAAATAGTTGATGACGTTCATTTTTAGTTCACGTAGCTGACAACCTTATTCATTATTAAAAGGTTCGTTCAGTTCACGTCGATATTCACATTCTATTATAATTTTCAAAAAAAGTCGATCTATTCCCCGTTGCATAATGGGTTTGTACATTATTTGAATCTTTCAGTTTACCCAGAATTTTACATTTCAATTATTTGTCCCTGGTAAAAATTGATGTACAATTAAGTGTGGAGTGGTCATAATAATGAATTGAGAGACTAAATTTTACAGTCTATCGTAATTCTAGTTTGCAGAAAAGCCGGATAACTTAACGGTGCATAATTCGGACGATGAAAAATAATGTTTTTTTTTTTCTTTTTTTTCAAATCAGTTTTAAAATCAGTTTGGAGCGTAACATGCGTTTAATTATCTCAAATCAGCGACGTATATGAAATCACTCTGACTTTCGACCGGATTTAATATACTTGAACGGAGATTGTGAATCAATCTTTTGCAAATGCGTGCGTTGACGTGACGGGGTTGATTCAATCTTGGATATATTTAGACGGCTTGATATCGTTCGCTGATTTATTTTCAAGATTCGTCTAATTCTATTCAGACACGATATACTGCGTATGATGTACTGTTCTATAATAAGATATCTTCCTCGTCGCTTTGATATACCTAAATTTTGCCTAATAGTCTTGTGTCTCTCGATCGAAGCCTGTACTATACATATAGGTGTACATATATATATGTAAATATATATATATATATATTAGGGTGCTTTTTTTTGACGACTATTTTTTTTTTTCGCTCCCGTCCTGAAATCTTGTTGGTAATGCAGAAAAAGAAATTCCCTTAAAATATGAGCCCTCAATATTAATATTAAGTACTCGCTCAAAGCGTGTGAAGATTTCCCATTCAAATAACATGTAAATTCAAATTTTTTTTTCAAATCCCCACAACTTAGCGGCATTTTGTGCTATCCTATCGCCCATAGTCGCCAATTACTCGTGTTTAAGCCCTCTACAAAAGTGCCCATTTCGACGTAACTGTAACTCACACCGGTGAGGTGGAACAGGTCAATTTTTGTATAAACTTCTTGCTTTTTTGTTATTATTTCATCAATGGCTAAACTTGCAGGAAAATGTGAATGACATGTTCATAGGAAATTCAATTTCCTACAAAAAAAGTCCTCTAAGCCAAATCTCTGAGATTGATATTTCTCGAGTTAGTGAGCTTTGACTTTTTTGTAGTATGAAATTGCATTACTAATCACATTACATTACTCATCTTTTTCCTCACTCGCAACTTGAAAAGTAGATAATTACTCAAGAACGTGGTGATAGGAAATGTAAAATCAATGTACATTACAAAAATTTAACTCAAAAATCCACTAAAATTTCATACTACAAAAGAGTCAAAGCTCAATAACTCAAGAAATATGAATCTTAGAGATATTGCTTAGAGGACTTTTTTTGTAGGAAATTAAATTTTCTATGAGTGTGTCATTCACATTTTTCCTGTAAGTTCAGCCATTGATGAAATAATAACAAAAAAAAAAAAACAAGAAATTTATACAAAAATTGACCTGTTTCACCTCACCGGTGTGAGTTACAGTTACGTCGAAATGGGCACTTTTGTAGAAGGCTTAAACACGAGTAATTTGCGACTATGGGCGATATCATAGCACAAAATGCCGCTGAGTCGTAGGGATTTGAAAAAAAAATCTGAATTTACATGTTATTTAAATGCGAAATCTTCACACGCTTTGAGCGAGTATTTAATATTAATATTAAAGGCTCATATTTGAGGGGAATTTCTTTTTTTGCATTACCAACAAAATTTCAGGACGGGAGCGAAAAAAAAAATTGTCGAAAAAAAACACCCTAATATATATGGGGTATTCTCGCTCATCCGGGACACTTTTCTGCGCATGAATTTTCGATTTTCGGGTTACGCGAGATTTTGGTTCTTGGCCAATCCCTAACAACAAATCCAGAGTCATACCCCTTGATTTCAACTAGTTCAGAAGTTATTGAATTTACAAAATATGAGAAAATCAGTTTCCGAGCGCACCGCACTATGTTCAAACGTACGTATCTTTGGTTCGGGGGGTCCGAAATCTATTTTCAACCAGTGCTCTAGAATCAGGAAACTTTTACCTTTCACGCTGTAATATCCAAAATTTTTGAAACTTTTTTTGAAAATTTTTGCCCACGAATTTCACAATTATTTTTGTTTTTCGTCCTGTGACCAAAGGGCATAAATTTTTTTGATGAAAATTGGACTGTAGGTAGATCTCCATGTACTTAAAAGACCCTGCAATTTTCAAGAGGGCATTATTTTTCTTTTTTTTTTAAATAATTTTTTACGGCTTTTTTTATAGGCTTTTTTTATATTTTATTTTTTTTCTCAAAGAAAAAGAATTTTCCGTACGTCTCAACCTCACGTGAAAGAAATTCGCCTGTCCCCTGAAAAGAAAGAAATCATTCGATTCGATTTCTTTGAGAAAAAAAAATAAAATCAACAAAAAGCCTATAAAAAAAGCCATAAAAAATTATTTTAAAAAAAAAGAAAAATAATGCCCTCTTGAAAATTGCAGGGTCTTTTAAGTACATGGAGATCCACCTACAGTCCAATTTTCATCAAAAAAATTTATGCCCTTTGGTCACAGGACGAAAAACAAAAATAAATTGTGAAATTCGTGGGCAAAAATATTTTTTCAAAAATTTTGAATATCACAGCGTGAAAGGTGAGAGTTTTCTGATTCTAGAGCACTGGTTGAAAATAGATTTCGTACCCCCCGAACCAAAGATACGTACGTTTGAACATAGTGCGGTGCGCTCGAAAACTGATTTTCTCATATTTTGTAAATTCAATAACTCCTGAACTAGTTGGAATCAGGGGGTATGACTCTGGATTTGTTGTTAGGGATTGGCCAAGAACCAAAATCTCGCGTAACCCGAAAATCGAAAATTCATACGCAGAAAAGTGTCCCGGATGAGCGAGAATACCCCATATATATATATATATTAGGGTGGGTTGAAAAATAAAAATTTCTTAGCATGGGGGTAGAATTCGTACCTTATAAAAAAAGAAAATTTTTCAATAAAAAAAAAATTTTTTTACCCAACGTTTTGAGGTGGCCCACTCGTTTTTTAAATAAATATTAGAGGTAGTTCTAGAATCTGCAGGGTGTCCCCTCAAAAGCCAATTGAAAGTCAAAAGTTGAAAAAGTTTTTTTCCCGTTATTTTTGTAATTTAAGTAAAAAATCGAAAAATGAGATGCACTTGCTTTTGTATTAGAATGAAAGTTGAGTAAAAAAAAATCATATTCGACAATTTTTACATGTTTCTCACGATTTTGGACCAAAAAAAGAATTTCCCGTTGCAACTACCCCATTTGATTAAATATTTATTTAAAAAACGACTGGGCCACCTCAAAATGTTGAGTAAAAAAAAAAATTTTTTTTTTCGAAAAATTTTATTTTTTTATAAGGTACAAATTCTACCCACATGCTAAAGAAAACAAAAAAAAAATTTTTTTTTTCAACCTACCCCAATATATATGTATATATATATATAATATAATAAGTATATGAAGATTCGTGGGGTCTGATGAAAACGGGGAATTTAATAAGACGCGGTACTTTGCGATGGAGGATTTCGATTCTCATATATTTAGGCATCGCAAGATTTCCTTATCGAAGTCATTGATCTTTGTCACACAAATTCTAAGCAGTTTTTCTTCTTCCTTGTTTTGACTTTGTATTTGTACCTTTAGATTGGGCTTTTGTAACGATGTAAGCGGCTTACGTAGGAAGACGAAAAAATTGTTTCTTTGTTTTTTTATATTATAATGGTCCTGAACCCTGTTTGTGTTTTTGAGAGGGCATCATTAGCTTTCTATTTTTAAACTTGTCGCTAAGCCTTTCGAAGCCTTTGCTAACTTTTGTATAATTAGACATTTATATGTATTCCGAGCGACCCAACCGCCTTTCGTGAATAAAACCTCCTCATTAGTTTAATCAACCGGGCTAGTGATAAAATATTTAATCGCGATTCTCCCAACCTCGCGTAACTCTATCCATATAATAAAAGCCATGTTATAAGCCACCAATCTTTCTTATTGCCAGAAAAACAAATGATACGGAGATTTTCAAGAAAAGTATAAATGTGACATTTGAAAAAAAAAAGGAAAGAAAAGAAATAAGAAGCGGGTAACATTTTTTTTGGACTGGGATTTTAAGGTCATGACACTATTTTGGTCCTGCGTCAAGGTCACCTCCGAATACAACCCTCCTGTTACTCCCTCGGGGCTACAGGCCGGAAAAACTCTGATGCTTTGTGCCGGTGATTAAAATGAATAGTTCAAGGTTCAGCTTGATTGATTTGACAGCGAAGTTCGATTAATGGGATCGATTTACAGGCAGGGCTGAGCCGCAGCTCTTACAGTTAGATTTTATCTGGTCCTCCAATAAATGGTAGGACTTTATTAGAAGCCGAACAAATTGCGTGGATCATCCTCTATTTCATTGCAATAGCAATTCTAGTCTTTCCCTGCCTTTTCCAAAATCCTGGGCCTTGGAAGTGATACGTGGAAGGGCGCGCAAAGAAACCGTATACTTTCTTTCGCACGTTCGAGTATTATTGTTTCAACTATACTCTCTCCACAAATGTTAGTCATAAACCCGTAATTCATGACCAGACGCCAAAGTACTCCGCAAACTGATAAGCATCGTCCGTAATTTGAACAAACTTCATAATGGGTACACTGCTGATAACGAATTGCAGTGACCCAGTAAGCCTGTATGCTGGTATATAGTGCAGTACAATGCGGACATAAATCGGTCCATAAGATGACCATAAAATGCCTTCCGATGTTTTTTGTCGCCTAGGCGGCTGTGAGAAAACGACAAAATTCATATTTCGTACTTTTCGAGTTACCTACAGCCATTCAAAGATAAATAACACCCATTCGGATCAAAGTATATTATGCTCTTACGCAACCCTGAAGTCCCAAAAATTCTCTTACATAATGTAGGTACCCACCTAAAAAGCCTCGTAACTATCTCGATATCAGTATAGAGGTTCACTAACTCCGTTGACATTACACTGGCCCGTATCTTCAAAAAATGTGTTGTATTGTCTCGCATATGCAGCCACAGACACATCTAGGTATAAGTAAAAGAGTTTAGTGGTTGAGGGTAGTCTGTAAATGTGAAGAAATCTGTCATGTAATAGAAGTTGGTTCAATAAAAGAGTTTCGAGTACTGAAATTGAAAATATCTTTGCCAATATTTTCGATGTAACATTTCGATCGATGGGGGACAGATATATGTCATACGTCGGTTAACTATCGTCGACAAACATACGTAACGTGCTATAGTCTCTTCAAATGCAATATTGCACACATTTGTTTGTAACAGGCTACCGTATCGTTGCTATCGATATATCTAGAGACTCGGCAGAGTCTCGAGGCTAGTATGTTAGCTAAAAAATTAGAAAAAATAAAATCTCTTTCATCCATGGTCATTTTACTGATCACTACATGCTTTGGAACTCCTATTCTCGAGCTCGTATATCAGTATTGTAGTCTAGTCGCTTCCTCAACAAAGTACGGTTCCGCACGCCGCTGGGTGCAAACTTGGCGCAAGGCTCTCTCGCTAGATAAAATATGGAGTCGTATAGCTAAGGACTCGCGCGGCTTATAGTTAGAAGTATTATGATGCTCGACAAAGTAGATTGGAGTGTTCAGATTACGAGTGGAGTGGCTTGATCTACAATACTGTATGGGAGCGTTAGTCTTAGCATAGAATATTCGAGTTAAATACTGCGTGTCAGATTTTTTACTTTCTTTAGAAAGCGTGCAGAAAGTCGAGCGCGACAGTCGAGGCGAACAAATAGTGGATCTTCGAGCACGGCAACGGCAGACCAAAACCTGTGCACACCGACGGCTTTGGCGTCGGCACCATGATAGATCCGAGCTCCTCCGAGGAGGAGACAGACGAGGATCAGAACCACCATCGCGGAGGAGAAGGTAGTTCGCACGGTTCCCACGGCTCCCACCACCACCATTCTCACCCTGGTGGTGGCGGGGGTGGCGGGTCCGTCGGACCGACTGGAAGCAGCATTGGTTCCGTTGGGGGTTCGAATCACGTGGCGGGCCACGTGAGTTCCCTTGGAACTCACGGCGGCAGCGTTCACGGGGTTCATGGGAGAGGCGGTGTCGTAAGTGCACCGGCACTAGCCGCACAACAAGAAGCTGTAGCCGCAGGCCTAGATGTGCCAAATCTATCCAGCGCTCGCAACTCTCTTTCGCCTTCGATGGGCGCTGCTCAAGATGCAGCTAATTACGCTCGCTCATCGCCCCGGCCGACTAGCCCTTCACCGTCAGTCGCCAGCGAAAAAACCGAGGCCGAACTGCAAGTGAGTCTCCCTAAGGCGGTTCCTTCTATGGAACTTTTCGCTCTTGTTCAGTTTTCTTTGCATGAGTCGAAGGACTGCGCGGAAGTAATTCCAATGATATAACGATCCACCTTTGTGTCGGGCTGCCATCATATGCTTTATGTGATGCGGAAGGCATCCCACGAATCGGAGGGAGGACAATTTCCATTGAAACGGTACTCGTTGTTCGGCGGAATATTGTTCTGTGAAACGGCGACGAAGATCGTGATAAACGGGCAATTAAATTCTTTATATATGTATACTATTGTTACAATGAAAACCTGAATTACATTCGTTCTTTTTTTTTTCTCTCTTACTTTTGAAAACCGCGGAATACCGCGTAGACCGTTGAGCATGGATTACACGCAGCACAAGGCTTAGTCGTGGATAATCATACAGAATTTGCATACTTATCTGGGTTATTTTATCAGAAACAACACTTCTAGTTCATGAATAGTTATGAGAAGACCCGCGTGGAATGGATTATGATAACTTTTTAAAACCCCGTATCAAGACCATTCCTAACTCGTTCGTAACGGGCATGATCTTTTTTTTTTTTACATACATTGTTCGAATACAGTTAAAGTCTTATTCGCACGCAAGAGATCACTTATAGTTTACCGAAAGCACAGGGCCGTCTTAAGGTTGAATGCGCTCATGGTCTACCCTTAGCGAAGCGCCCCCCCCCCTGCTGATGGCTCCTTATTTGAAAACAACGCAAAGTCCATCGGTGAGAAGGACAGGGCCTATGGCGTGGGTTTCAGCGCCCCTTGGGACCGAGCGCCCTAGACTATAACCCCGCTAGCCCATACCTTAAGCCGGCCCTGCGGAAACAGTATCTACGCACTGTACGTGCAACGAAAGCGGTGCCACATCGTTTATATCATATGGAGAAAATGCGTTAAGATGATCACGACTTTTGAATTTGTGTAGGAAAAATTGGAGCGTGAAGAGGAAGAACGTAAGACGAGAATCCAACTTTACGTCTTCATCTCGAGGTGCATTGCGTATCCCTTTAACGCCAAACAGCCCACTGATATGACGCGAAGGCAGACGAAGATCACTAAACAGCAATTAGAGACGTTGTGCTCTCGATTCCAAGTAATTTCATTAAATTTCACCTAGTTTCTGGTGCCATGTTTCCAGTGGGCCCGGGACAGGTTGTGCTCCGTGTGCCCTAATCCTTATATACGATTGGACAATGGACATGCATGATTAGTAAACTGATATCCTATGTTATAATTACGTTCTTTTATGTAGTACGAAATGAGTCTAGTTTACAGAATTAATTTTGCCTTTTGATGTCAGCTATTGCAATTTGCTATTCCAACTCAGCGAAAGCTATTTTCGTTCTGTTCTGTGAATTTTCATGTAAGAAATGAGTTTCTCAAAGACCTGCATAATGTTTGAAGTTGAATGAATTGCCCGTGGAGATGGTGGGCGGGATTGAAATCGTACCTATTAGGATTTCTTTGTCAAGAACTGAACTTGTATTTTCAATATCACTGTCAGTAAGAAGCCTTTGAAGTGTGCTGAGTAATTTCTTGAAGCCTTTCAGTCGATCTTACGTTTGATACTCGTATACATACAACCTTCACCTGTAAATTTAATCCGACAGAAAGTAAATGATTTCTCTCGATAATTCACGATCTTAAAACTGCTTCGCTTCCTTCACTCGCAGAAACCAAATCGATTCCGAAGAAATTGCGGATTTTTCTTTCTTTATAAGATAGACGAGATGAAACCCAAGGACATGGACTGTTCCATTATATGCACCAGATCCCGTCAGTTTGGCTTGCATCTTAATTGTTTTTGGTCTAAGAAAGCGACTACAGATGCTCATAGCTCATGGTATATGGGGTATCTTTTGTATTGTTGAAAACAGAGTTTTCTGAAGGGCGAAACTCAGATAATGGCTGACGAGGCGTTTCACAACGCAGTGAAAAGTTACTTCGACGTTTTCCTGAGGTCCGAGAGGGTAGTTCGTATGGTGCAGAGCGGTGCTTGCTCTCAGTACGACTTCCGCGAGGTGTTTAGGAAGAACATTGAGAAACGTGTTCGATCCCTTCCGGAAATCGATGGTTTGAGCAAGGAAACCGTCCTTACCTCTTGGATGGTTAAGTTTGACTGTATCTTCAAGGGCACTGGAGATGAGGACTCGAAAAGACCCTCCAGAATGCAACAACAATCGTTAAACTCCGAGTTGATACTGTCCAAGGAACAACTATACGATATGTTTCAACAGATTCTTGGAATAAAAAAATTTGAGCATCAGCTTCTGTTCAACGCCCTCCTGTTGGACTCAGCCGACGAACAGGCTGCCGCCATCAGGAGGGAGCTGGACGGTCGCGTGCAGAAAGTAAACGAAATGGAGAAGGTGAGCACTATACAGACGGTGATCATAAGAACTTAATCCCACTCACTGAATCGTGTGTAGTCCGTAAAGGAATAGTTTTGTCGAAAATATGTGGAGGAGATAAAACATGCGTGTTGATTGACGCAACAACTTTTATCCGAAACGTTTTTCGATCTGACGTATTTTTTACGAGATACGCACGAAATTTTGACTGACTATGCCGTTTCTCATTGAAGGATCGGAAACTAATGCCGCGGTTTCTCCTGAAAGAGATGGAGTCGCTCTACATCGAGGAACTCAAGTCGTCTATCAACCTGCTAATGGCAAATTTGGAGTCTTTACCGGTCTCTAAGGGTTCGATAGACAGCAAATACGGGCTGCAGAAGCTGAAGCGCTACAACCATCGTGGTGAGCGCTCCCGCTGCCGCAGTCAGGGTTCTCTCGCAAAGCTGGAGGGCGACTCCGCCGACTCCGACCCCCAGCTAACAAAGATGGATGTGGTATTGACTTTCCAATTGGAGGTAATCGTCATGGAAGTAAAAGGTCTGAAGAGCCTTGCCCCTAACAGAATAGTATACTGTACAATGGAAGTGGAAAGTGGTGAAAAGTTGCAAACAGATCAAGCCGAGGCATCGAGGCCGATGTGAGTTTTCATTGGTAATATTTTACCGCATTCACCCGCTTCACGAGCGACATTATTATTATAGGTGGGACACTCAGGGCGATTTCTCAACGACACATCCACTTCCAGTGGTCAAAGTAAGATTGTACACGGAAAATCCTGGCATGTTGGCTCTTGAGGACAAAGAACTTGGCAAAGTTATAATTCGGCCAACGCCGTTATCCTGCAAAGTACCTGAGTGGCACCGCATGACTGTCCCGAAGAATAACCCCGATCAGGATCTCCGTATTAAAATTGCGTGCCGAATGGATAAGCCATTGAACATGAAACACTGTGGGTATCTTTACGCGCTGGGAAAGTCGGTATGGAAGAAATGGAAGAAGCGGTACTACGTTTTGGTCCAGGTCTCGCAGTACACATTTGCGATGTGCTCGTACAAAGAAAAGAAAAGCGAGCCTTCGGAAATGATGCAACTCGATGGCTATACAGTGGACTATATCGAGGCCGCTTCTGCTAATTTGATGGTGGGCATGGATCTCGAAGGCGGAAGGTAATTACCCTTCGATCAATCACCCCCCAACCCTTAGTGAATAAGGTGATATAACAATCTTTCACACCTGATTCTTGCCCAGTCTTCCGGTCTCATTGATATTACAAGAGGAATGGTCAGTTCCGATATCATGACAAAGTAGTGCTGTGCGGGTTCCCGAAATTTCGACTCGAAGTATTCCGGTATCCGTACAGCACTACTACAAACTGTTGCTATCTTTCCATCGCACCAGGCCCCTTTATAATACGGATTCCAAATTTTCATGGATCGCCGTGACTCGGAGTTAATTTTTTGTATTTCGATTGCATCAGATACTTTTTCAATGCCGTTCGCGAAGGGGATAACATTGTCTACGCATCAGACGATGAAAATGAATGTCATTTGTGGGTGATGGCGATGTATCGAGCGACAGGACAGTCGCACAAACCGACGCCGCCAGTTTCAGTCGCTGACAAAAATTCTACCATAAGTAAAATTCAAGGGGATGCTGACAGAGCACGGAAGCACGGAATGGAGGATTTCATAAGCGCTGATCCTTGCAAATTCGATCACGCTGGCCTTTTCAAAATGTTACAGAACTTGACACTCGATTACAGATTGAACGACCCTTATAGTTCCCTGGGCTGGTTTTCTCCTGGACAGGTTTTTGTCCTCGATGAATACTGCGCTAGGTAGATATACGTCGTACCGTATTTTATCCAAATTCCCTTATATATAGTTATTAATTGATAATCACATACATCTTTGCTGGAAATTTGGCGCGTTTTTGTTCTATCGTTTTGTTTTTTTGCTCTTTCTCTTCTCTCCTCTGCATAGGTACGGAGTTCGAGGCTGTTTCCGGCATCTCTGTTACCTTAGCGATCTCTTGGACAGAGCAGAGCAAACAATCATGATAGACCCAACACTGATTCACTACAGTTTCGCCTTTTGCGCTAGTCACGTTTACGGGAATCGACCCGACGGAGTTGGCTCCATTACCCAAGAGGAAAAGAATAAATTTCAGGAAATCAAGGAACGGTTGAGACAGTTATTGGAGAAACAAATCACTAATTTCAGGTACATATACATCTCGTTCATCCCCCCTCTGGACTTTAAGAAACGTTGTTAGTCATCACAACGGTGTCCTAATCTTACAGGTTCAGCTTCCCGTTCGGGAGACCAGAGGGTGCGCTTAAAGCTACTCTGTCATTGTTAGAGAGAGTCCTTATGAAAGACATTGTAACACCAGTTCCTCCGGAAGAAGTCAGAGAGATGATAAGGTCATGCCTAAACACGGCAGCACTGGTGAATTACACACGGCTTTCCGCAGAAGCGAAAATCGAGGATGATCTCAGCGGCGAGCTCAGTGTGTCTCCAGGAAAAAAACTGGAGGATTTAATCCACCTGGCTAATCTCTGCGTCGACTTGTTGCAGCAAAATCAAGAACATTATTCGGAGGTATTAGTTAGGTTTTTAGAACTTACAATGAGTGTTTATTGTTCAGGACTCTTGAGGATGAGGGTGAAGCATGTCTTTGTGCGATTGTAAATTGTTTATTGTTAGGGCTTGGTAAGGGTCCAAAAAGAAATCCTCATCGGAAGATGGGGCTGAATCGTCGAGAACCATTCGAACATTTTTTGCTATATGTCTGGAACATACAGTAATGTCCTACGACCGTAAAAACTTTTGCAACGTCTTCCGAGAACTCGAGAGTCCTGTGCCCGGACGGCGGCCCTACCGTTCCGGGATGGATAAATAATTGCCCTCCGTAAATGTGTGTTGTCCAATATTTTCACATTTTGCTCCCACTACACCGCACCGCAGGCGTTTGCCTGGTTTAGCGAAATCATGGTGGACCATGCCGAGATCTTCTGGTCCCTATTTGCCGTGGATATGGAAAAGGTACTCACCGAACAGCCAGCGGATACCTGGGACAGCTTCCCGCTGTTCCAGGTACTCAACGATTACCTCAGAACGGATGGTGAGTAATTCTGTCAGAATCAAGGTATGACCGATCATGTATTTACGAAAGTAGCTATCCTTTGAGAATCGACTTACGAGACTCTCGATCGTATCTATAAAACATTTCATACTGATATATTGCTAAACCTATTGAATTATGCCCTAATATGACCTTTAGAACCCTGGTGGAAAATTTTTTCCTGAAACCTGTTGAAGAACTGTCCGAAACTTCCTGAATAAACCCTGACAAAGTCCACCAGAGACAAAAACCCACGTACTATACACCAGAATTGCCTTTTTCTTCAAGCTGAGCAATTTTCGGCCTAGTAATTTTCCTCTGTCTCCTAGAGTATTAGAATTATTCTATACTGTAGACAACATACCTAGGCTCATATGAGGCATCCCTGCCAAAAAAAATCATGTGGGTACCCATGAGAATTTGAATATCCACATGAGAATCCACTTGGGACATCGAAATCTACTCGGGACTCCAATGGTTCCCGCATGGATTTTATTGGTATCTTGTATCGAAAGAATAAATATTGAATTCAAAGCGTGATTAACGTGTAGACAATCTGAAGAATGGAAAGTTTCATCAGCACCTGAGAGACACGTTTGCACCATTGGTTGTGCGTTACGTTGACTTGATGGAGACGTCGATAGCTCAATCAATCCACAAAGGTTTTGAGAAGGAGCGATGGGAGATTAAAGGAAACGGCTGCGCGACTTCCGAAGATCTATTCTGGAAACTCGACGCTTTGCAGTCATTCATTCGTGGACTTCATTGGCCCGAAGCAGAGTTCAGACAGCATTTAGAACAACGGCTTAAACTTATGGCCTGCGACATGATTGAGTCTTGCATACAAAGAACAGACAACGCCTTTCAACAGTGGCTGAAGAAAAGCGTCACTTTTATATCAACGGACTACATTATACCTTCGGAGATGTGCGCGATGGTCAATGTCATTCTAGATGCTAAGAATCAAAGTTTTAAACTATGTGCTGTCGACGGTGTTGATGTGGTGAGTTGGTAAAGGTTGCGACAGAGAACGCTTGTAGATAATCGTCTTTGACGATACATGTGACTTTCACATGTGCAGGAGTGATGGTGACGTGATTACCCTCCTTCATGCATTTATAATCAAGCGGGAAACAATCTCACTGAGTTTCACCAGCAAGATGATACTAGAAAACGAAATTTTAAATGCTTGGATTATTATACATACCGGGTGAATTCCTACGGTCCAATTGGTCAGAGTCGTGTTGCTAGACGAAATCGGCCATTGTTTCAATAGTTACAGCCAATCGAGGACTCAGTAACCACTAAAACTATTGCCGATTTCGACTCAGAGCCGCCTCAACATGACTCTGACCATTCGGATGTTGAGAATTCACCCTACATATGTTCCAATGTATTGGAATTAAATTATTAGTCTGTTATAATCAAAGCTTTGTCGGTAACACTACATTTCAGTATTCCATACTTTCATCCTTCTTTTGGGCAATAATCACAATCGACTGGTCTTAAGACGCCACAGAGTTGGGGTTTTCTATATATATATTTCACGACGTCACAAGCGTCAATACGGGCTTTTTGAATTTTCACCAATTGTATACAATACGGGAACGTATTATCTTTCACTCGTTATTTGAAGCACGCGTCTTATATAGAAATCAGAAATGCACACTCGTTTCAGGAAAACTTATTTCGACTGCCTGCGTTTCATAAATGAGACAAAATTTCTCGACTAAATTCCACGTATTTGACGTGTCGGTATGATATACATATGTATATACTTATATCGAAGAGTTTTGAACTGATGACAGCTCTGTGACACCTTAGTAATAATTTTTGTATTTCTAGCATCAATATCACACGAAAATTGACGATCTTATCGAGAAGACGTCGGCTGGTATGAATCAAGGAATGATTAATAAACTAGTTTCAGTATTAGAAGCAACATTGTCCAAACTATCACGATACGACGAAGGATCGTTGATTGGTTCAATTCTCAGCCTGGCGGTATGTTTTTTTTTCTATACAAAATTGAGCTAACAATTCTTTCATAATTCTCCCAGATATGCGTACCCCGATTCTCTCCCATGAGCTTTGTTGCTAAACCAGTCACATATTATATTTCTCAGAAGGTATCTGGTAGCGGCAAAGAAATGGGTCAGGCTTACGTCAATTTCACTAGAAATTGTATGGATCAAATCCGCAGCAAAGTTATAGACGAGCTTTGGATATTGATCTTCTTCGAGGTAAATTGCTTCTGATTAAAACATTGAATTGCACCAGGTTTTCAACCCTCAAAAACAATTCGATGGACTAGATGCGATCCTTTCATCCATGTTCAATTCTAATTTTAATAACGTTTTGCAGCAATGGTACACCGCGCAAATTCAGATGCTCTGTAATTGGTTGTCTGAGCGACTTGACCATAGTCTACATTTGTATCAGTGCACGTGTCTTGCTCATATCGTCAAAAAAGTTTACTCCGACTTCGAGCTGCAGGGAGTTATGGAAGACAAACTTAACTCCAAGACATATCAAACTATATTTCAGCGAATGCAAACCGAGGAAGCAACTTGTGCCTTAACCATGTCCGCTCAGAACGAAGAGTGAGTCCAAATTCTATAATCTGCCCCATTTCATACTTAGGGCATCTGAGGGGGTACGACCTATGGCGAGGAAATAAATTTCGCGGCCTGAATTTTCGAAAATAAAACCATATGTCGAGAATCCGTTGCGGGTGAATGATTTCTCGAATACAAATGTTGTGCGTGAAATATTGGAGGTTGGCAACAAATCAGTCTAGAGTTCTAATGAGTTTTTAATAAAATCTTGTAACAGTTGACACAATAAACATGGCCGCTGCGTTCTTAGATTGGTATCCCATTTTGGCCATATAATGATCTTTTGTACTCACCGAGTATTGAGGATTATTTCACGCACACCAATATTACGGCAGAAATATTTTAATCACAATTTCAAGTTGAAAAGTAACCTCAATCTTGAGAATTCAGGGAGCGAAAATTCGTAGCCGATGATGGTCCACATCAATGTTAGAATCCATAGCTGACGAAAAATCTTGCAGGGCCCCGTCCATTTTATCCA
This sequence comes from Rhogogaster chlorosoma, assembly GCA_944452935.1. Lineage (NCBI taxonomy): Eukaryota > Metazoa > Arthropoda > Insecta > Hymenoptera > Tenthredinidae > Rhogogaster > Rhogogaster chlorosoma. The sequence continues at coordinate 8,378,910 of OX101802.1, forward strand.
TACATAATACATAATACATAATACATAAATTTCTGTATTCTGGAACATGGCCTGCCGGATTGTTGATAGATAAGCCAGAGTTCAGATTTAATAATCAAAAGCATCACATGTGAAGTCGGTCCTGCAAAGGTGTGTTCCAAATCTTACTCTGAGCTTACTCCGCGTCGTCTTGTCCTTTTCTATCGGGAAGGAGAACAAAGGATGAGAACACTTGGAGTAGGCTCGGAGTAAGATTTGGAACACACCTCAGGTGTAGTTCGAAACATCAACATACAGCGACGCTAGTTGGCCGGTTTGGAAACCCTTCAAAATTCAAATGAAAGGTCCAAACTAAGTCACGACTACTCCGTGATTCTGTTTAACTAATGAGGGGAATCCCGTAGGTGTAATAGCATCATAAAACGAAGCAAAGCGAAATAATGTTCTTTGATTGTGATTTTGTCCCTTGGGTAAAGTATTTGTTAAAGTTGTTGAATTGAAACGGGTGTAACGATATATTGCAGAGGATTTTCTGAAAATGGAAACGACGACGATGGTGATAGACCCAAAGCAAAAGTTACGGTGGTGGAGACAGTGGCTGGAGAAGACGCCAACTACGTGTCAAACATTAGCAATGTGACGTCAAACGTTGTGGGTAAAGTTGGCAGCATGTTTGGCAAGGGCATCGGAGGCCTCTCCACAAAGTTTGGTGGTGCAACTAGCTGGTTCTAGCTGTATATTGATATATGCGTTAACAACTGAATCGTTTGGTACGTTCCGTGATGCTCGTATTTTGTTAAGAACTGAGTTCAAAGTAACTGCAGCATCATGACATATGTAGCTGATCTATAGACTATAATTTATTAGCAAGTTTAGTATAAAATGACTGGGCGTTTGAATTGTAGTTAAAAAATCCGTGTGCCGCAATAGCGGGAAAATTGAATTTTACTTTTCTCTATTAAAAGGAAGAAATAACGTGTACATTTATTTAACAAATTTTTCTCGACGAGCTGCCTTACATTTTGGTATAGCATTTTTTGGAAAATACGTATATTCGAATGGGTAGGTATGCGAGGCCTGTTTTATATTCTATATTTATTTTAATTGCGTTGTTTTTCAACTACAAGCATCAATAAGAGGAGAAGAAATATGTGACGAGATAGCCGCCAACGACAAAATAAGTAATAAATATATACCTTAGGGTATTTAGGGCCTAGCTACAACGAGGCAGTGACATAATTCCCTGGAAGTATCGAATAAAAACGATAAAATAAAATAAAATAAAATAAAATAAAATAAAATATATAGATTGATAAGTAGCGTTATGTATAATTAATGATTATTCATTATTAGTTATTAATTGCATTGATTGACGCAATAGTCTGATTACCCCGGAAATACTTGAAATAGATAAATTATCCACGAATAGAAACTATAGAAACTATTTCTAATAATCATGAAAACTTTTATTATTTCTTTAAAAATCAACTGGTTCATGTATGATTATCGATTTGGAATAACTCAATAATTCCTACTACGTTACTTATGAAGAGTTCTATTTTTTTCTCAGCAATACGTATTTATTTATGTTAGAATAATTATATAATGTTCACCAAAATTATTATTTATTATTGTTATGCGAATTATAGTGTCCTTGATTTTACTGGTCTACTAACTATAACTCGCTCACTATATAGTTATATTATAGGTATGAATTTATTCTGAGAATATCCTAGCGAACTTGTCCGCGCGCAATGTCGCCGTAATAATTAATCTGTATAGTAAAATCGTTGACCTATAAAAAATATCTTCTATAATAACTATATATTTATTATACTAATTAATACGGCCGGCTTAAAAAAGTGATGTTCATTATTCGAAGAAAAGAACAAGAAATGGACATAAACAAACGATTTCAGACTATTTAGATCTTTAAATATTCCAATCTACATATCTTTCATAGGTATATATTAGGAGTTGATATATATCCACTCAGTTATGTTAAAACTCTAACTAATTATTACCGAACCGCAGAATCTTAAAATTTTTATTTCTGATTTGTACATTTTTAATTTTTTAATTTTATTTTTGAAATAACAAACGCAAAAATGAAATCACCGATAAGAACCCGATAAGCACGCGTTTCTCTGGCCCGGCAAATGAAGCATAACGCAAGTAAATGGAAGAAAAATCTAATATATCAAAATACAAGAAATAAACGCTATATTATTATTATATTATATTATATTATATTATATTACATTACATTATATTGTATCTTTAAAGTTATTACAATGACTATAGTGATTAATGAATACACGATATAGCAAAGTATTATCCGCCATTACGTTTATCATATTAATTATGACTGTTATATTAGTATGACAATTAAAAATCTCTATCATAATCTTATACATTTAGATATTTAGACTATATAGGAGAATTACGTTGGAACTCTTGCGACGCTCCAATATATAATTATTACCACATTAAGGTACAGTGTTAATTGCAACGCTGTTCTCGTAACATGAACTTTGAAAAACGTTCTTTCGACATTTTGGGTAAATGACTCTAAATAACATATTTTGATTGCATATTATTATAGTTCATGGAACCCCAGCTAATATCCGATTTATTAATCAATATAAATCTGCGCATGATAACTATAGGGGGTACTTTCAATCTATAGCTAATGTTCTATCCTTCTATGATCTGATTATTAAATTCGTCTATCAACTGTTGTTCTCTATTATCGTTAATAAAAATCAGTCGAAATGGCAAAAAAAAAAAGAAAAAAAAAACAATTCTTCTCTACTTTTACTTCCTATTACAGATGAATAGATGATTGTTATTACCTATACATCGCTACACCATAAATCATTTTTATTCTTGCATCGCTTCTATATCATTCTATATATAAATAACGCATAATTATATCATATATACATATAGTTAATCTGATATATTATAGTCAAGTAATATTTTGTTAGGAAAATTTGGAGTACTCGAAAAAGTTCGTAATATGTCAGATAAAGTGTTAAATTTATGTAAATAAATATTATAAAAATTGATTTCAATTATCAACAATTATTCACTATTTCAAAATCTCTGATCTATCTAATCGATAATCTATAAGTAAGTAAGTACATTTACGAACATAATCCATTATTTTACGATTGCGACAATTTTTTCATTGCAGTAGCTATACAATTTCATTTGTTACCGCGATATTTCTTCCAGAGTTACAAGAGATAGTTTCAAGACTACGACAGATTCCAGCGCGTTCGAATATATTTACATATTTCAAAAGAACGTGCGGTTTCGAATTTCTTCGCCGGCGGGAGGGTATCGAATCCGTGAAGGACTTGCGTGTTGTAAATTCATGAAGTAATGAGTATCTAACTTCCTAGAGATTCGCGCAATAAATTCTGGCTAATAGCTTCGATGAAAAATAAGGAATAAAGTAGCATTTAGGGATGCGTTCGAATTGTGCGCGTTGAGCGTATCAAGGATTGATTGGTCGGCGCGCGGTCATGTTGCAAAAATTACCCAATCAGATGGTTGGTTCTGCGTTTCTCGCGTCGAACGTCATCGGGCGACGAATAAGTTGTCTGCTTTTCGACGTCCTTGACTCTTTGGCTCTGGTTAACTCTTTAGGATACGTTAAATTATTATTCAGATAGAATTGACTAGTCCAACGACGTAAAACCCGGACAAATTTCCATCACGAAGGGTCCGTCGCTAGTTGGCTCTTTAATCAGTAACTCACTCTCTCCCTCTATCTCTGTCTATCGCTCGCTCACGCCATGCTCACGGTAATAAATCTGCCAAATATTATTTCTTCGGAATTTAGCCCCATGATTAATAATATCGCACTGACTTTTATCTCATTTACAGTCAGCAGTAAGGGGAATTGCCAAGCGCTCATTTTCCACAACGAAATGGGCCGCGGCACAGCAGGTGAGCCCTAAAACATTAGTCTTTAAAATCTGACATAACCCCAACGCCCGACATCTTCTGCTAGTTGAATAGCATTGTGACCGATTTTGTTCAAATTTATCACTATTTTTTTATTATCGATAAAGGATCCCTTCCCCAATAACCCGCATTAAGAATAGATTGTAACACTATTATCTTATCGATACTTGTTAACAGATGGATAGTATTGAAGGTCAATGGAGGTCAATCGATCGGCACACATAACGCGACATAATTATATTTCCTTTTCTTTCAATGATATAATCGGTCGAATCATACTTTTTGCATTTCACATTCTCACGCATGTATAGATGCGAGCATCTGAGGCGAAGAGTGCATGGGGTGTGGAGAAAATAGATCGATTCATAGCTACGAATCTAAAATTAGAAATCTTGTGCTTTACGTTTTTACGTAATTTTTGAATGAACTTATTTTCTAACGGTTTAATCTTTCAGGTTATATTTCTTTATTTTCTTAATAATGTATATTCCAACACATCGTATACACGTTTCACTCTACAATAAATTATTATTAGGCTTATCGTCAGGAATCTAACAAATTGCCGTATAACAATACTTTCCTGTAGTACATACCACTCTGACCTCACGATGATCGACGCGCAAATCGAATATGCGAAATATTCAAATTTATCGGTTATTCGCAGAAGAGAAATTATCGAATTGGGGGAACTGGGGATTCTTAGATATCCAGACTGGACATTGAAACCTTCTGAAGCTACATTAAAGTCGAAATTGCGTAAATTTGACGACACAGGAGCCTTAAATATAGATCTTAGTAGATGAGCGCGTAAATACCATATATCGGTACGTTTTTCGAAATAATTCTGTAACGGCTTTGCGAATCTGACGAAATTCGGAGAGCAAGTTCCCTGCATCGATGGTTCCCGGACGAACGATTGTTTCTGCAATCCGAAATGTCGTTTATTTTCTTCACACATTCACAAGACTGCGAAAATTTTTGCTTTTGATTCCGAGACCGTTGTTTGAAAATTTTGCAAATAAAAATCAATTTTTCCATATCATACCTCGATATATCATTCTTGTAGATTAGTAATCTACCCAGTTTCTAGTTATTGAAAAATCAATCTGGCTGTTATGCTACCTTAGAAAGGTCAGCAAATACAGAAAGAAATTAACGTGATTCCAGATGTTGGGATCATATTGGTTCATTTTTTCCATAAATAGATTGAAAGAGTTGGAAAAGCCAGCCTTACATGAACCTTTGTATTCCCTTGGCGCTCAACTTCTTATACAAAGTCTAAGGTCAACCTTAAAAGGGTTTACAGTGTCACCAGCCTTGGGTTAGCCCCAATAAAACTAGCGTTTTACAGATGACCGTGAGAGATGCCTTGAACTCTGCCTTGGACGAAGAAATGGAAAGAGATGAGAGAGTGTTTTTACTGGGCGAAGAAGTAGCTATGTACGATGGCGCCTACAAAGTATCTAGAGGCCTGTGGAAAAAGTATGGAGACAAAAGAGTCATCGATACACCTATAACAGAGATGGGATTTGCCGGGGTTGCAGTAGGAGCTGCTATGGTACGATTTACCAGCAACAAATATCTGCCATTCTTCGTCAATTTGAAGTGTAGAGTTCCTCTGGCCTCTCTGACTATGTTTAAGACTTTTGTGTAGACAGTATTTGCTATTGACTCTGTGGAAGAAGAGAGGGAAAATTTGGAACCGGAATAGTCCGATTTGACAAAGAATGACCCATAAATATTAGGGTGTCTGAGAAAAGAAGTCGATATTTTATCTTCTATTCAGATTTCTTCTAGCGTTAGTTTTGATACAGAACAATTCCTTCCACGAATGAGCTTCTCAAAAACTTAAATATTTCTTAAAATTAGGATACAGAGCTCATCTTATGGAAGGATTATTTTTGTGTCGACAACTAGCGTTTAGAAAATAAGACATCCTGATAAATACAGTATAGATGAGGTTTCCCACTTCAGCAAGAATTAATCCATTTTTTTCTCACCTTACAGGCCGGTCTCCGACCTATTTGTGAATTTATGACCTTTAATTTCTCCATGCAAGCCATAGACCATGTAATAAACTCTGCTGCAAAGACATTCTACATGTCTGCAGGCCAGGTAAATGTGCCGATGGTATTCAGAGGGCCGAATGGTGCGGCGGCCGGTGTAGCTGCTCAGCATTCTCAATGCTACGGTGCCTGGTACAGTCATTGTCCAGGTCTGAAGGTGGTTTCCCCTTACAACAGCGAAGATGCTAAGGGATTGCTCAAAGCCGCGATACGGGATCCTGACCCAGTTGTTGTACTGGAAAACGAACTGCTTTACGGAGTCCAGTATCCAATGTCAGACGAGGCTTTGTCCAAAGATTTTGTCCTGCCTATTGGTAAGGCCAAGATCGAACGCACTGGTCACCATATTACAATAGTCGCTCATTCTATGGCTGTTCAAAATGCTCTCGAAGCCGCCAACGAATTGGCTGGTAAAGGCATAGAGGCGGAAGTGATTAATCTAAGATCTCTGAGGCCGTTGGATAGCAACACAATAATACAGTCTGTTATCAAAACACACCATTTGATAACGATTGAACAAGGATGGCCGCAGTGTGGAATTGGGGCTGAAGTTTCAGCCAGAATTATGGAGAGTAAGTATGCATAATATGGATTGAGGGAACGGCGAGCCAGCAGTGAAACTTGTCTTATTTCATTACAGGCGAAGCTTTTTACCACTTGGATGCACCGGTTATTCGTTTGGCAGCGGTCGATGCTCCTTTGCCGTACACGAAGTCTTTGGAAGTAGCTTCGCTCCCTCAGACACCTGATGTAGTTAGAGTAGTAAACAAAATTCTTGGTGTATCTCAGTAACACGAGCTACCCCCTTAGGTTCTTATTAGTTATTTTCCATCCTTCAAATACACCAATTTTCTGCCAAGTTACTCCGTGATATCCTCATCGACATTATTATGCCCTGAACAATTACAAATTAATACACATACGTATTTAATCACACGACTCGTCGACCACTGCGCTTTGAAAACGCGCACAAACTATGTATTACAGGGTGTTGTTAACATTTCCTTATAAGCTGGTCTTTAAGGCTGAGATTCAACGGGGGTACATATCACTTCAATAGGGGTATTTTTTGAGGTTGTTATTCAGTCTTCTCGAAGTACAATCGAGTAAGAGTTGAGAGTTATAGGTTGTCAGGTTTCAGAGTGAGATTCAGTCAAAGTAAAAATATTCGATGCTAGAATTTGGATCAATCAATGCTTTGTATGTAGATATTTGGGTCTATAATTATTCAGAGAATAAACCTCTATTAGATGAACAGACAACATTTTGATGCATTGATTTTTGTTTTCAAAAATTCTCAAATAGTAAGATAAAAAGTTTGTAAATTTGAAAATTTGGCAGTAAGTAATCGATGATTCAATTCACGATTACACTGTGGAAAAGTTATCTGTTCATTGGACAGAGTTTTTTTTTTTTTTTTCCAAACAACTACGGACCCTAATAAATCTATCCAAATCCTCGCATTGAGTACTTTTAATTTTACTTTAACTGTATTTAACTCGTGAGACTTGAATATTCTACGAAAGATTGGCAGACTACTGTAACAAAACTCGTTCATTAAAGTAAAATTTGGACATGTACCAATCCTTCAAAAATACTCCTATCCAGGGTGTTTATACCCCGTTAATCCTAAAACGAGAACGAAAAAAAAATCAATTAATCGATTATTATTATTATTATTATTATGTACTATTATTGATAGTAGCTGAACCGTCATGATCTTTTGAATTTGTTCGATTCAATGATACAATGTATTGTTATAATGAACGCTAGTAGATATTGTATATAGTTGAAAAAAAAAAAAAAAATGAATAATATGGGGAAAAGGACAAAAAAAAGCAAAAAAAAAAAAAACATGTTTAGATGTATCTACTGGTATTTTTCGAAGTTCTTGCCAGTTAAGAAAAGATACGTATACCTATATGTATTCATTTCTGAGACGAGGAAGTTTTGTAAAATCAATTTATAGCAAGTTTCTTTTTTTCCTTGTAAAACCTAAGAATTGTTATAAATTGATAATACAATAAAACTCGATCGATTCAGGCATTGTTATTCTCTCGTTGTAATTAGATTAGCAGAATAATCAACGAGCTGTCTCTGCTACAGATAGAATTACGTCAATATTCAAGGTATATGCTTGCTTTCTCAGTTTTCGTCTTCATAAATATTTTAAATCTCTAATCTCTTATGTCTTATGTAGCGACAGTTTGATTCAATTAGAGCTATAGCTAATCGTATAATGGCGAGTGAACATGCTCTTTAATTAGGTATTTATATTACGTTAAATAAAGAACAAAAAAGAAAAAAAAGAAAACAAATATGAATAAATCAATTGTTTCAGGTACTGCATACAGGCTGCATTGTCTCACATGCTGTTCATTTTTAATCAATTATTAAATTACATTCAAGTATTATTATACACGTTTTATTATTACAGTCAATATTCCAGGACTATTGTCCGTCTGGTCAAGGACGATACATACGGAGTAGGCAACTGGTCACAACTTTCATGTAACGATCAAAAGTGTTTTTCAAGTCAGCCTCCCTGCAAAAAAAAAATTCAAAGTTTACATGCTTGGACCTAAGACTATTATTCGAAGCTAATTTTCGCGAAAAAGTTATTGAAATTGTAGAAACCTGTTAGGAATCGTTGGGATTTTATTTTTTAATGTTGAGCCAGTTATATTTTCGTACCTTAGTACGTCCATGTCAAGGGCGCACTGTGTGTAAGCGCTGAGGAAGTTTCTTAGGTCTGTATGAGACCAATTCACTTGTCGCCAAGGTTCTAAGCACCTCTCAACGAGCTCCAAGAAGAAAGAGCGGAGTTCTCTACTTCGGTGAAGATTACACGCTATTCCGATTATCGCGCGTGAATACGAACGAAAATTCATGTCCAATTCTTGGTAGGAACGTTCGAGCAAAGTCGGCTTCAGTTTTATGCACACTAAGCTGAAGTGAAAAAATAGAGGTGATATGAATGAATTGGATTGGTTTTATTGAGGATTCGAGAAAAAATTTCAATCGGAAGTATACGAGGTATGATCGAGGTCAAAACATGAAGATGGAAGAGAACCTGGTTTATTGTGAAAAATCAATGGTCAGCATCCAAGAATAATACTTTTCGATACTAGTGCGAAAGTTTTTTTTAACACAACGCGCGTTAAGTTAAATTTCATGCACGCGAAAATCGAACTTTGCGCATGCCGTGTGGAAAAGGATATTTCAGCATCATCGCAAAATGTACAAACTCAGAAACAAATTTTTTACTTCCATTCCGATTTCGAAACTTATTGGCTTGTTATATTACTTAGTGATAAAGTCTCTTTGAATTCAATGAAAAGTTTTGAAAAAAAGCTCTGGTGTTTAAGTCAAAGATGCAGATGCTGGTTCATTTTCAAGGTTAGCTTAATTGATCTTGCTTACTGTTTGTGATGCTTGTCATTCTCCAATAATACGCGACATTCTGGAAGATCTAATAAAAATTCTCTGTCCAAGTCCGTGTCGAAATATTCGGATCCTGTGAATCGGTAGGTCCATAGAGCCATCATGGTATTTGCACAGTGAAATAGATCGGGAAATGTTAGATACTGCAGCTTCTTTTTGTTCATTTCGAACCGCATGCACGCTAAAAACACTACTGCCGCGTAGCGCCTGAATAAAATAGAATAAAAATCAGTTGCTAATGCTGATTAAAATACATTTTCGATTTAGTTTCCATCAAGATCACGGAATAGCCGATTTCAATGCATATACACAGACGATATAGCTCATGTTTCAAAACAATCCATACAGTTTAGCGATTCGTAGGGTTCGTAAAAATCGGCTGTACCGCGTCCTCGACGATAAGACGTTCGATTTTTACTTCGCTAAATCCTCAGGTAGGAGGAAACACTGTTTGATATTGGCTGCTAAAGATCCAGGCAAGTCTTCAATGGCCTTCAGCACACGTTTAACGTTGTCAAATTGTCTGCGACAACTTTTTAAAGATACCCCAGTCTTCTCCGCGACTTCGTCAAGTTCTTTGCGATGTTTTGCGGATAATTTTTTTCCCAAAAAATCGCGAACGACCGCGTCGTCGAACTCATAATACCTGTAGAAGAGATCAGATTTGGGTGGTATTCGAGATTTGGAAGACTTAATATGAACATTACAGAACTTTTGAACAATTTCACAAGGTTCTTGAAGCATGGGCATAAAAAAAGATTCAAAACCAGATCCCAGAAATCAGAAACCGAAAATGTTAGAAAGTTTGCTTTTGCTACAGAATAATTGCATAAACATTAGATTATAAATTTAATACTCGCATGACTTTGCATAGTCTTATATTCAACAAAGCTTTCAGAAAATTTTCAATTTCGAATACTAATTTCAAGTGGGATACAAGAAATCCAGGTTTCAGCATCGGAGGACATGTTACAAAGAAATATAAGCAAGACCAAAAGAAAAGATGGAATGATTAATAACTGTGAACCTTGTGATGAAACTATTGAACAAGAACTACAGAGTTGTGTTCAACCAACATTTCTATAAGCATTTGACTAGTTTGTGGTTCAATCTGAAAAGCCAATTGTTCACAGGCCAGTTGCAAAGGCATTTGAAGAAGCCTTTCGAGGAGACTGTAGGTCCGGTAATGGTCTAAGACATCTGATGCGACTAGTTCGATTGGGGCATTTGTTTGTTGACAAATACCCCTTTGGTTCAGAGTATTGACTGCTTCGCTTGCTGCAAGATTAATAATGAAGAAATGAGTTTGACATGTGTTGGTCTTTGAATCATATGACTGAAATTTTAGTATGCTAAACTTACAGGAAGAACCGTCGACCCATAGTTGATATATTTCAGGATCAACCAGCGTGTAGTTGCTTATGAAAACGTCAACTTCAGACAACATTTTTGAAATCTTTTCGTTAGATTTGACTAGAAAATATGATTTTTTTTAAAGCTTCTGGCTTAGACTATAACCTAAAATAATTTATGACCCGGTCACTGCGCTGCGATTTACCCGCAATTTACAGGAAGAACCACTCGAACGTTTGAGGTAATCGACAAAGTTGATGTATTGTCGAATACCATTCGAATACTGATCGTTATTCGGTGTAATTCGGCGGTTAAAAATAATTATTCCGTATTTAGAGTGCAGACGACTTTTATACATCATTACACATACACTGCGCGCGACTGTGGCGCCGCTGCGGTTCATTTCAAATCGTATTTAATCATATTTGGCGCGCAAACTAGTATAGGATAAATGAAAATGATGGAATCGGCGTGTGATTTTGATTATTCAACGTTTTAGAATTCTATTGAATCCTTGACTGATGTAAACCTTGTGATAGGGCTAGATTTTTAATAACGACAGCTCTTTACTTTACAATAGTATGCTGATATATTTGAAATTTTATAGTTTTCAAAAAATTCGGATCATCCTTCATTATTATTAACGAATGACAATTCGTCGTGACGAAAAGTAGGGATCTGTACCTTCGAGGATATAACGTATTACCGTCAGTAAATTTGATCCTGCCAAGTAATAAATATTACATAACACCCTAATGTTGTTAAATGAATTAAACTTGAATACATATTGTATGTAATTGACGATAAATCTTAAATATATGATTCGTTCACGCACCAAGTCAGTAGCTGGTATCTGAAACTATTATACTTTATATAACTTATACCAATGTGTCGATACAGATAGAAAATGAAACGAACGACAAAAAAAAATTTGGCAGAATATACGAGCGCTCGTTCCTCTGGTACAGATCAATGAATTAAATATGAGAGATTGGAAAAAAAGGCGATGTACATTTTGTGGTATATTGTATAAAAGTATAAGTCCTATACCGTTGCGACTTGCTTCAGATTATCAGGTTCTCAAGATTCTTAAAAACGCGTGTGATGCATTTTTCTTAAATATAATTTCTTCTCCTATTAGACTGTACAGTTCGTTCTTAATAATTTGCATTTTTTGTTATCCTTGTAGATTATTAATATTATGCAAATATAAAACGCTTTGAAATTTTATAATTGTCTGTTTTCTACTCCTATACATATATATATATATATATATATATACATACATACCTATACCCGCACCACTCGTTTATTTGTATAAAAATTATAGGTTGTTAGTTTTATAAGTACATTTTTAATTCGGGGAACCGGAGGATAAAAATGATGTAATTCCGTATATTTTTTTTCTACAAATTTCGAAAATCAGTTCTTGTTTTTGAATTTTGTCATCGCACTTTTAGTCATTTGTACAAAATTTGGTTTACTTTTAATGATAAAAATTTAAAACCTGGATATTATTTTGCAGACGTCTGGTTTCGATCCAACATAAAACAGAAACCGTCTATCACAAGAAAACGACAGGCAAGATAGTTTCTTGAATCTTGAAATAAAGGTAAAGATTTGGATGTTTACATAGGTAGAGGAAATGTTAACATCGATTAAGGCTTCATTTGAATATACTCTCATCTATGGCCATGTTTACACCGTGGAGAGATTTGATACTCGTATTAAGCTGGTGCAGACTAAGTGTATAGTACGCAAGCGTTTACATCGACTAACTTGTGAGTGTCAGTCGAACTAAACTTAGTACTGCGTATCAAAAGTGTTTTAAATGCGAGAAATTCTTTAATCTCCGCCGGCGTCCGATTTACACCTTTTTTGCACAACATTTTTACGAGCAATTTCGGAAATAAAGATGAGCAGGTTAGGTTAAGTTTAAGAACTGTGCCACGAATTTCAATTGGTACGCACCACGAAAAATCTGTTTACACCGCGAGTTAGACGATTGGTCCGCGTATCAGCTTGGTCTGATACGTTTATTTTGGGGTATCGGACCAACCTGATGCGCGACTGTTTACACCGTGCGCACCAATCACTTGATACAACATTTGGTGCTTAATACGCGTATCAAGTGCCCGGTGTAAACATGGCCTATTTGATTGTGTTTCACAGTAGAACCTCGATTATCCGAACCACGATCTCTTTAATCGAACCCTTTATTATCCGAACCTAAATTCGCTATTTTTTTTTGGTATGCGTGTTTTATTACATACATATTTAGACATTTGATAATTAAAAAAAATAATTTTTAACCACATGTTAAATGTTTATAAATGTTGTTGAATATTACATTAATATTATTTAATCAATATATGATATATATATATATATATATGGGTTACATATTTCTTGAATATTTCCCAGCGCTGACATCGTGTCACCTAACGTTACTGTTCGATTATCCGTAAGCTAGGCCCGGTCCCAATTAGTTCGGATAATCGAGGATCTACTGTGAAACAGAATCAAATAGATGAAAGTATATTTCATTCCTTGAATAATTACTCTATGTTGATCAAATCTGGCATCAAAATCAGATTTCTTGCGACGAAATGGATTAGCAACAAAAACGATTTTCAGAAATTATTGAGTTGACTTTTCACTGCTTAATTGTAAATCGTATGATTGTGATTCTCGTTGATATTTGAAACTAATTTATGAAAAATAATTGTGATTTATTCGCTCAACTGGATGATGAAAAACAATGTACATATACATACCTAGGCATTAAAAAATTCCTCAAGTCGCAGAAAAAAAGAGTTGCTTAATATTTACATTTATATTTCGAAATGATCAAGCATTATTGCATGTTTATATAAATCGTAAACCTATTTCATCTATTCAGGTATGTACGTGAATATGTTAGATTATAGAACAGAACTGTGTACTATGTATAGCTGCGTATAGCAAAATATAAAGTATTAAATATATAATAACAATAATCCTATATCTTAGAATAAATAAATCCTATCGTATAAAGTTGCGTAGGTCAAATGTCAAATGTCCTACGTGTCATGCTGGTGAATAGGCTTTGGGATTTACGCCCACGCTCTGCGTGAAGTCCCAATCCCTACTCACAAATATATAGTTATTATATTTGGACTGGGTTTAGGTTTAGGGTTTTGGTGTATTGGAACGGATTACTGCACCCTCACGGAAGAAAGCTACGTTTCAAAAGAGCATGAAATATGAAAAGGTTTCTCTCGCAGTTACTATGCATCCAATTGCAATGTAACTACATTATTCGATCAATAGTTTACTTCTGTGAGGGATAATTAATAGTAATCTGAGAGGTGACGCGTGAATACTGACTTGGACAATGTGACGCCATTACGTAAAATCGTAATATAATTTTGTCGACTATAATCCAATGGCAGGTAGTTACATCGTAAGTTTTATTCACAAAAAGATAATATTCAAGAAACTTCATGTGGTAGCTATTATAGCTACAAATTATAGCTATAAATTATAATCTTGTAGAATTTCCTTGCGGTAGGTAATTATCTACTTAACAGTATAATTTCGTATCAAAATGATTCCAAAGTTCACGGAACGAGCATTGATTAGAGGAAGTATTGCGTAAATAGTTGAAAAAGATGAGAGGGGAAGGAAAAATGTTTTGGAATTTTTCAACGAAATAATCAGGGACTACAGCTGAGATGTAAATCTACTATCATTCCAACCGTTTTCCTTCAGAGATTGTATCTTATTTTTTTAGACGAAGTATATATTTTATGAAAACTCGTATTCGACTGAACGCTTCCATCAAAGTAATCAATGCTCGTCATGTCTTTTTGTAAAGAAAACTTACTAATCGCGGTAGTAGGTAGATGACAGGTCTCTACATACATCCGCAGGCTTCGACCACCATATTGGGCAAAGTTTTTTGTGTCAATGTGTTATTCGAATCTACGTAAAGAAGTTGTATCGGCGACAACTGGCTCGGAGAGCAACATGGCGTAATCTCATTTCCTCTGGGGAGTCCATTCTTACTTCTTGTGAGATACCTCTGTAAAAACAAAAATTAAACACAATTAGAGACCACGGTATTGATTTTGTGATGAGTCGACTAAATTGGTCATTATAATATGAAGTGACGAAACTGATCTACCGACATATGCCTTTGAATTCTTTAATTTCCCATATCTTACATCCATTCTGCAGCAATCACCAATGTGGACTGGACGGTAGCTAGTTAAATGACTACTGAACACTGGTTTGAACCTAGCTGATCACGACGTCACACGCTGTCTCATACTGCGAGAGAGGCTCGCGCCAAAGTGGCACCTAGCGGCGAGTGGAGACCTACTGCTATGTTTCAACGCTGTTTCTATGAAAAGCGTTATATGCTATATTTAACTGAATCGTAACTCATGAAAGGAGTTCATACAACTCGATAGATTCGAATGTTTGAACAACATCGCGTTAGATTGTGTTTTTCAACTCACTCTAATAATGTTGCTGTGGGCTGACTCAGTGGCAGTCAAAGAGGCTGCCGACGAGCAAGAGCCGTGGCAGAAGTACGCGTGATAGCCACGAGGGTGTAGGATCCAATCGCTCCATCCGATGTCGTCGAAGCTGATGTACAACTCGTCTCTGCAGCACTCCTTCATTTCGGGTACGCAATTCGAGTTTCTTTTAGGGCGATTCTTTTGAGGCAATGGCGACGTATGGATAACCAAAAATGGCTTCAGGGTTGGCTCAACGGACACCAAAGACGATTCGCGATCAATTGAGCAGGTGTTGCAAGCAATCTGCAAACTGTGACTGGGGCTGGGCCTTTGTTCTTCGACCCATTTTTTCACCGTGTAACCAACGTCCGTCTTGATCCAGCCCTCTGAAAACAATAAATGGAATTTGTAAGATTTTTGGAAACATTACACAGCTAAGCTTTGAGATTGTAATATTTGGAAAAAGTCAGGAGATATTTCAATCGAAATTGAGCAGTCGTCCTGTGAATTATACCAATTGTCTAGAGAGGTGAAAGTAAGTATATAGGTATGAGAAAAGAAGGAATGAGAAATTGTGAGTTTTTCGAGCTAGTTACTATGTGCATACAAAGAAGTCTCGTTGGCTAACTAAGCTAAACTTTGAACCACAGGCCGAGACCTCTGATAGAGGTAACAACCTTTGAAATGGCATTCGTACCGTGACAAGAATTGTTTTTCTGGTCGCAGAGCGCGTTACGATACGAAAAGAATAATAATCGAAGTGTTATCGTCAATTGATTAAAATTATTCACGATTTAAAATAATTAAACTCGTTTTATCGTTTCATGTGTCAGTAGGGAAAGCTCCAGCTGCAATTGCGATCGTCGACTTACTTCAATTTCTAAACTACGCTACCCGAACTCCTCACTTCCGCAAAGGTTTTTTTTAAAAAGACTTCAATGTTCCCTATGTAATTATCACCTCCTCTCGCGACTGAATCAAATATATCTGCACAACGTCATTTATAAAAGCTTTTCTCCCTCACGTAAAGTTCAATCCCCAGAACCCTGGCTTTTGTAGTTATCTATCTTTTTCTGTCATCTATTATCCAAATTAAAAAAGGGCGCGGTGCAGTTCTATGCGGACGTTGGAAGCTTTCAAAGGTCTAGTCGAGAAAACGATCAGCCATCAGAGTCGAAAGCTCTGTGTAAAAATACAGCGAAGTAATGGGTGAGATTGTGCGAACAGATGAATAGACTAATCTCGATAATCGAAATAGTAACCGTTTTTATTGTTTTTTCTTTTTTTCTGAGGATTGTGTTTTACTTTTCCCGCTTTAAAATGTACAGGATGGACCTGCTGCTGGAACCAAAGCTTGCTACTAGCAATAAATTATTCGTGCTCTTTTACTACTTGTCTTATTAATTGCAGAGGCAAAAACAGAGCGTCGACATTCGACTAACAAACGGTTGCTGCCTTATACTGGTTTGCTTCGGTTATACATACTACACATTCTTATCGGCGGACTCTGTTCCATGGATGCATCATAATAATCGGATAATTTGTTGGCGTTGTTATTACGAGTTCGTGACCTACCTTCTGCTGCAAGTATATGCGGTGATCGAAATGAGAAAGGATTCTTTTATTCCTGATTACAATTAGTTTACCGTTAGATGATTTTTGACGTTGGGACGACAAAGAATGACCTCCATTGTTAAGAATGAAAAAGATTCAGCTGCTATCAAGAATGGTCGAATCTTCGACTCTAAGTATTTTCGTGGTAAACAAACAGCGATTTACCTCCAACCGAAGTTTCGAATATTGCCATGATGCTGTGCTTCTGAAAGCTTCGCCCCAAGTCCCAGTGATCCAATTCCGAGATAACGAACGTTTGGTTAACGACGTCGTCCTGGGCGTCAGCTTCTTTGTAAAACCAAAGTTCTGCGGACGTTACGTCAACGAATTGCATTTCGTTTGGTAACAAAAATGTGAAGCAATCCGCAGCGTTAATACCGGATAAGTAGTTAGTGTGGAGTTGGCAATTGCGGGTATCTCCCATGTCTGTAAAACAAAAATTAAGATAATGTCTAAAAACTCATTCGGTCAGCTCCATGCCCTTTGTAACTATTATTTTTATACTTTGATCGTTTCAGTGGGTTCCAAAGTTCTATGATCATATATATATGATACCCGATTTCAAGTCTCTTATGTTTCGATCCAATTTCTGGATATAAAAATGTTAAGGTTCATGGCCACAATATTGTAAGCAGAAAATCTACCAACTAATGATTCGACGAGAACATTTTCAATCACAGCAAGTAATTAAATTTTACTGTAAATTATTTTTAATATTTATGTTCTATGAAAACATATTCTAGTACATATTCCTTTAGAAACCATTCAAAAATACCAAAAGTACATATTATATTATCACATTGTCATCTATGCTAATTAATGTGATGAAGAGCTTGCGCGCATAATTATTCTGAAATTAATTTTCCCCGCTACTCGGAGAGTCGTTATCGAACGTTGACACGCGCCTTCGAAATGATTTTTACGACGCAAAAAAAAGTGTTCCTGGGAATGACAGCGATTAGCAGCTTCGGGCGACAGGTTATACCGGTACATTCGAGTCTACTTATCTCCGCGGTTTATTAGCACAATATTGTGAAAAACTTGTCCACAACGTTATAAAAAGGTGAAATTTCGTCAAGATTTTGCTTGCACCTGCTATAGCAAATCGAACCGTGAGGAGATTACTATGTGCTTTCTTCTATGTCAACATAATATGTTGAAATAAATTGAATTATTTTTCTACGCAGTCCGCGATTTTGTAGCGCACATTATCATTTAAAGAAATTTAATGATCAATTAACGCCCTCGTATCGTATCGTTTACATATTAATTCGCAATACGACGTATAGTTGCGTCAGCCACTGGTTTTTTGACACTTTTCAACTCATGCCAAAGACTGTTGCATGGAATGAACCAGGACAAATCAAAATATGCTAGTCAAACCTTTTCGGGAATTGCTTGAGGGACCTAATTGTAATGTGATTAACAATCTACCATTTTTTAATCGCATCCAAACTTCAAGGCTCTGATTTGGACTGTAAGACTTGGAATTCATAAGCTTTCCCTAAGGGTTATCGAGGCTATTCAACAGCCTGCGCATTCATCATGCATTGCTTGTTATAATGAATTGAAAAATAGTATTTTCATTGATATTTGATGCATGCCTGAGCAGCCCGGCAGGATGTTCGTGGTATTGTGTGAAAGAGGTACATACCTTCTTTTGGAAATATGACAATTTGGTCTGTTTTTCCATAAAAACTTTCCACTTGTTTTTCCGGGCCTGATGGAACCCCGGGTCTGAGTTCAAGGACGTGGCCATTGGTCAGAGGTTTCGGAATCGTCGAGAGAGAGAGTGAGACTTCGGGCGGTTTTGAGAGTCGAAGTTTTTTGAGTATTTGTTGTTTGACGTATTCGACTCTGAGCTCAGTCAAAAGGGGATCATTCGAAGCTATTCTGTTCTGGGCACATCCTGTGCATTCTTGTTCCCGCTCCTTTGACTCCGGGTAAAGTGCTAACCACACAGTCTTTAACGGATTTGAAGCCCTTGAAGTAGAGTCTTCGATACTGGTGACTCCCAGGAGACCGATTAACAGTAAGAGCCGCATTTTCGCGGGCTGATTTAGACTCTCTATTAATTTATCCTCTTTTGATCTCTTGGATTAAATTAAGAAAGAGAAGTCGAAAGGGAGATTTAAAGATAGTATCAATTCGAATTTGAATGAAAGAAAAGAAGGAAAAAAAAAAACACCCAAGAAGAACTAGTGTTGACTACTTTCGTATGAATTGACGTTTTATTTTGACAAATGAATTATTCCCGTCAGACGAATATAATAGCACGAAGTTTATAACGGGAGGAAATTTAGTTATCATCGAAAATCGTTTATTGCGGTATAATTTGAAATTATGGTTTTTAAGCTCTCACGGCTTCTTGATCTGTCCTCTTTCGCATGTAACTCGAAACTATACTGAGGATTGAACCGAGGCTCATCATGTATACGTGAGATGTAATGAATGCGTTGAGGATGCCCTTTGCCCCGGGAACAAAGTTAGCCGGGATTGGTTAACGAGTACAACGCTATCAGCTGGCCGAGCACGTGCTCCAAACATGTTGCTTTTCATTTACTACATCCCATCATCAGAGATTCAAAATCCGTTCAACGGACATGAATGAAATGCTCGATCCTCGATCTTGGATTTCAAATTATATTGCTGCTCAGCATTGATTGATCCTTCGACATTTGCCGCATCTTTTCTTGACTTAAGGATTATTCTGGATTCTGGATGCATGCCGAGTTTCAAGGACTTGAGTAACAGATTTTAGGATCATAATACAAATTGCAGAACCAGGATCTTCATCAGAATATCACTTGAAAAATTTATCAAGGATAACTTTCACCAATAACAAGGAAAACATAACTTTCGCCGTCTGGTAAAAATAAACATTGACTGACAACTGATCAAATGGATGAACGTTGAATGTTGAATGGAAAATTACCGCAGTAACAGGATCAATTTATTAATCAACGGGCAAGTTTTATACTCTGCTTCCGAGCGCGTATCTCATCAATACAGAAGTACGTTACACGTCGACATTAATTATTCATGCTTTCAATTGCTGTTTCTAGCTGATATATTGGAAATTGAAAGCCATGAAACCGTCCCTTATTTGATCGTCCATTTTATTCGTGCCTCACAGATCGTCTGTGCAAAATTTAGATATGAAAGAACGTCAAATTCCGAAATGGCGAAGTTTTTGTCGTCTCGACTTTCGCGTTTCGAATTTCATCCGACTATTATCATTGTTTTTTAGGAATAATTATAAAAATCAGTCGTTGAATGTCCCACTAAGTCTTCATCCTGTCGGCGAGGGTTTCAGACAGAAGATGCGTTTATTCAATGAGACAGATGATTGCTAATAAATACAATTGCACTGGGTGACTACTTTGCTCTAATTGTAAATTCAAATAGCGTTCATTGTCTCCAGTTATAATGATAGGATGTTGACCGATTCTTCAGACTTTGAATTTCACTTCATTGATCCAAAAATTAGACGCCGGAATTTTTAAGGCAAAATTTATACATCGAATAAAATAGAGACTGGAACTTGTCATTTACTCTGAAAAAAAATCCCTTAAAATTTCAGGCTGTCTCTAGTGACACGTGCGCTGATGAGATAAGAATGCGGCAATCCCAGAAAATTTTGCGTTGTACAACTCCACCATATCGCTATAAACTCACCCACATAGCTTATCAACGTTTTTTTTCCTTCTCGCGTTTTTATAGATTGAAATTAAAACTCTGATATTTAATTAAAACTGTTGTAAGCCAGTTATGGGGATAGGAAGTGAATTACATTTTTCTACTGCGCAATAACTTTTTTCCCTACAGGGATTTATTCAGGTTCAATTAGCGAAGAATAAAAAACGGTTGACTCGGCCGCGATTTAATACAGATGAAAATCATCCTCGATCACATTGAGTCGATTTATCAACGTGGCAAAGTGTTGGTGAGGATTTCTCGAGCGATCTAATTGTTACTATCGTCTTATCGCCGCGTGTCTCGCATAATTAAGCTCGGCTACTCTTCAATATTACATCAGATTTGATCTAATTGCTTGTTATCTACCCTCTCTCGTGTATCTCAATTCCACCATTTTATTTGATTTTAATTTTAATTTCTTCACTAAGTGGATATACATATATGCATTTGTCTTTATGTTTACCTCGTTTTTTTTCTTCTGCTTCTACCCCAAAGTTTTGTATAAGTATCTTGTAGCATGGAATCCCGAGCTACATAAAGAAGAGATGGCTAAGACCGGCGAAAAAGCGAATATTAAAACTTTTGGTCAAAAACGAACCAGTAAAATATGATGCGTGCTTTAATCTGTGTACTGTACTTGAAATGATACAATTTAATAAAGAGCGATTATTCAGAAATAAATGAGCCTATTAGATGCACGGCTCTTTTTTTTATCGAATCAAGCGAAGTGAAGGTTTTCTCAGAGTCAATTATTGCAAAATAAAAATAATCGAACCGAAATAATGAAATACAACACCGATATTAATTATAATTAGAGGAAGAACCTGATAGGAAATTCTCGTTATAATTATATTATAACTGTAGCGGTTTTTTTCTCGGGCATTACATTATGTCCTGGGTTCTCCTATAACTAAATATTGAGATGCGTACGTTGCTCCAATCTCAGCTGTTATCAGAAATATCCGTCCACCATCTTGGATACTGAATTAAAAACACAAGTTATTCGCATGTCAGGCGCCGCTTGGCACGTGGTGCCAACTGCCAGCCAATAGAGATCACTGATAATACATTGATAACGGTAATTATTAACATACTGTAACTTTTTATACATACATATATATATATATATTATAAAGTATATGTATTGAAATACTGTATGCTAGAGAAAATCATCCAGGCGAACGAACCAAAGTTCAGTAGGGTGCCGCGTCGGCACCATTGCACGCTTCCTAAATAGTACAACATTTACAATATATAAATATATATATATATATATATATATATACATAACCTTGACCTGTAGAATTCGACCTCGCTTCACGCCCCCGTTCAGCGCATCACATGCATATACCGTGTGTTTCCTCGGAGGCGTCATATTGATGCAGGTCTCGGATTGTCAGGCTGATAAACCCATGCCGCGAAATTATCGGTATAGCACAAGGCTCACCGCTCGACTATTATAATATGTTGACTGTTTTGTTAAAGAAAAAAAAATGAGGACCACCCTTTTATATCTATACCTACATAATAGTCGTGCGGTGAACCTTGTGCGATACCGACAATTTCGCGGCATGTGTTTATCAGCCTGACGATCCGAGACCTGCATGACTGAGACGCGTCCAAGGGAACACACGGTAAGTGGTATATTGTGTATTTAGGGTGGAAAGTAGACGATTACAGCGAGGGCAAGTTGCAGACCGAGCCGAGGGATGTCGAGGGATGCCGAGGCAAGGCCTGCAACTGGTACAAGCGTAAATCGACTTTCGCCCTAGATTTTTGTCCAATACCTGCATCGAATGTTGGCTTTTGAGTGCCGGTAAGTAGGCGGAAAGTCTTTACTTTACCGCCCTAGGGATCATTTTACTGCCCTAGAGCTCACTTTACCGCCCTAGAACGTGAAAGAGCCACTTTCCACCTAGTTCACAGGCACGAAAAAGCTTACTTACAATGCAGGTAGGACAAAAACATATGTAGAGTAGAGCGGGGCAAAATGGGCACCGTCCTAACTTTTTTAAAAACGACTTGTTTCAGTTTCCTGAAATTCCTAACGTGTAAGATTAGTTCGGAATATAGAGATATTGGGAACCAAACAAGTAGAGAATGAAAATTGGTGTCAGATTTGTTCATTCATAAATTGTTATAAGCGAATGAAAAATTATTCGGTGTAAAAATTTGGAAAAATCTTTATCACGTTACTTTTTTGCACTGATTTGAAATTTTACATAGCGAGCTTGTCATAGAAAAGCATGAACCCTATTGTTGTTAATTAAAGATATGATATTTCGTTTATTTCAATGTTGCAGGCGAACAGTTTTATCTACAATAAAAAATCACGGGATAGAATTTGTAGATAATGAAATTTATCCAAATCTCATATTTTTCGAATACCTTGACGTCAATAGTTGGTGAGAAATCAAAGGTTGAAGTTTAAGTGATCGAAGAGAAGAAAATTTATGAACATTCAGCCGTCATAATTCAAATTTTCAATAAACATGTTTTTACGATCTTGTATAACAATTTCTGTATGGTGTCTGTACGGAGTCATGCATTTTTCGAAATGTTCCATTCATCGCTGCAGTATCGATATTGCATTTCACAACTAACAGGATCATTCGGCTAACGTACCAAAAGTCAGGCTTCTCATCGCGCAAGTTTGACCATCCCCCTTGATCATAAGCAGTTTACAGATACATGCCGTAGTGATTTTTCTGTATAGGAAATTATTTCCTGTACAAAATTGCTTATCTGAAATTTTTTGCAGAGTTTCGAGTGAAAGGTCGCAACGAGTCAATTCTTTGTTGTTTTCAATTTTTTTTTCTCGGAAACACGTGCGGGGATGGGATTCTATAAACTTATATTCTTTATATTAATATACCATCCTCCATCAAATCGCGCTATCACCGTTTTCCAGATGTCGGCCGGTTATGATAATTTGATGCAAATCAAAAGCATTAATATTTTGCAGAAGCATTTGATATAGGTGCATGAAAAAAAAGATTTGGCAGCCTACCTGTATTGATAACCGTTATCTACAATTGCTAGCGACCCTGCAGGGAGTCGCTAGCGAGAATGGAGTGGCTGCAGCCCTGCCAATCGAGCTTGCACTGATCTCTATACAGTATACTAACTGCATAGCTGATGCATACCGAAAAATTTCCAAGAGACGGAATTTTTGATCTGTTCAGCGGAGACATCCGTAGTTGGTCAGAGAACTAAAATGAACTGTAATGCGCATGCGTCAAATTATAGCGCCTTTGACACTCGAAATTGAAGATGAGAATTTTACGGTCATTTTGGGCCGCCATCTTGAGAAATAACATCTCGCATGCGCAATGGGGCGCATCTTAGTTCAATGACCAACTACGGAAAGCGCTGTTGGCCTATCCAAATAAAATATTTTGAATACACTGTTACAGCTATCCAGGCGAGCTGGGTTAATGTCGTACTCTAGTCGGCGCATGCGCACTCGGCTGGCTTCTTTCGCTGGAGTCTGTCTGTATATCAATTACCGAGAATTAATTTCTCAAGATCTAAAACATCTGAGTAATGCTTATAAAGTCAGATGTAATCATGAAGTTGATACATCGGATAATTTTTCTAAATGAAATTTCGAAGATCTTTTGATCATAAAAGTGAATTTGGATAAAAATTCCAAAAAATGTTAACACATCCGATTTTGAATGAGTAATTCTATTGAAATTCAGCTACTTTCAAATCACCATCGCCGTCCTCGTGTCTCTGAGAAAATCTAGGAATTTCTTAGTTATTTTATTACCATCACCAACCGCTGCGAGTTGCACGTTTCAGGCAAATGAGTTTTTCTCACTCGTGGATATAAGCTGATTGTGAATTAAAGCTCTGGCTAGTCACAGGCTGAGATTATAGTTAATCGGAAGTATCCGTTTCGATCTTCTTCGGGCACTTAGAATATGTAATCGATTTTTGGGTCATGGTGAAATCCTGACAAACTTTGTTTACAGTTCCAATTGATTTTGGCGAAATTTTGTCACCATGGGAATTCGATGAGAATTTTGTCAGAATTTTAACAAAAAAACAATTCTTAGCATATTTCAGAATATCTAAAAAAATATACTTACCAGAGAAATATCTCGAATTTTTTTGGCCTAATTTGATATGCAAAGAATTACAAGTGATTGGGAAACAATCCAATTTCGTGATATTGTTTTTTATTTACCTTTTTTTTATTCTGATTGCATGTCCTATTATATTATAATATAATATCGTCAAACGTATATATACGGATTATAAACGAAAGGAAAAAAAAAGGACTTGACATGACTTAATTGAGCTGTGTTTATAGTTTGGTGTTTTGCATCATGCTGTTATATTGTTATTCTTGTAACATGATCTACAGTCAAAATTTAGTCATATTAATAATTGCTGTTATTTGTTGCACATTGTTTATTTAAACGTATACTACAATCCCGAAATTATTATTTCAACTGATATTCAATTATTTGTCAACAATGAGCCTCTCAAATCGATACTGGTACCAAAATAGTACGATATTTGAATCTGAAACGATAAGAACACTTGAAAGTCGTATGAATAACGAACATGTCAAAGTTAAAACCTTTGAAACTTACTCCTGGAGGTTTTCACACTTATTGTTTGTGTTTATCACTCAAATTCGGATAAAATGATTGAAGATGTGTTCGTTTGAGAATCATTATAAAAGTGATTACGTGATAGTAGTACATATTTTTGAATCTTTATACATACATTTTGTAGAAACTACAATCTGCTGATTGTGAGATAGTCCCGCAGCTAGTGTTCGAAACCTTAGAGACCAGCAGATTTTTACTTCTTTAGTCTCTTCCTCAGTGTTCCGGTATATCTCTTCTATATTTTGGCGACCTTATTGACCTCTCGAGAAAGATACCACAGATGGGCGGTACGCCAGAGAGTGAGGAAGAGAGGGAGGCAAGGCGGGTCATGACTTACGATTAATTGCGAAGTTGTATAAAATGTAAAGAAGATGGAAAGCCATGGTTATATTTATAGTCACAAGTATAAACTTCGATTTAATATTCTATCTAGTTTATTTGGTCGTGCGAAGGACACCGTGCGACTAGAGATTAGTCGAAGATGCAGAATAATTGTTTTTCGACTTTCAGTATCAAAAAAACATATATACACATTGCTCGCGTTGACGTGTCGAAAGATTTCAAATAAGTTCAAGGTTTCAGTTTGATGATAAATTGAAGGGGCTTCTACCAGGCACCCTTGAAATTCACACAGCAACGCAAGCCTACTCGTACAACACCTGGTAGCGAAAATGGGAACTTCTCCAAGTTTGTCACTTTCTAATTTGGAAAAGAGTTCAAACGCGTCCTGCGAGGCGTTGACACGTGTGATACTCATAATTATAAAGAGCATTAGTGCACGGAAAAAGTATATATTCGAAGACTACGTGAACAATGTTACTATAAAATAATATCGATGTCTTTTGTAGCGTACTCGACCCGGTTGCGCAGCCATGTTTGTATAGCATACGTTTTTTCCTTGGAATCTATGAAGGAATGGGTTTTTCCGTTGGTAGTTGACTTTCTGAAAAACTAGTCGCAATGAATTGTAGTATTACACGAGAATCCAGGAAACCGATGATTCGCGTTATTTCAATTAGCTATAACCATGGCGGATGGAAAAAATAACAGCTTTCGAATATAGGCAGGAAAATAACTTATCTCGGATCTTTCCTTTGTATTATTATTCACTTTCGTTCAATTTCTCCCTATTCTTCACCTTCTATTTCCCTATAATGGATACGCTCACTTTGATGCAAGTATACTACTGCAGAATACTATTTAATCTTCACCAATAAAAAATGGCGTTATTATTTTATAATGTTTATTTGAGAATTTGATAGAAGTATACTTAAAGCTCAAATGATAACAGTTGACCCCGATGTTTTGATATTAATTATATACACGGAACTCGACCATAAATTGCTTATTACTCGTGTGAAAATATTCAGTAGCAGCACTGTAATGCTGAAATACTATCCGCATCTGGCATTTCAATATCTGAACATCTATTGCAATAAGTCATGACCTATCAAATAATAACTATCCACAGTTATGGCAACTTAGAATATTCTCACAATATAATTATCCTGTTATAACAATTATAATTTCAATTTTTCAGACAGTTGTTACTTTTTCTTTCGTTAAAGAAAAATACTAAAAAAAATATTCTCTGGATTCGTTTTTATTAAAATGATCTCCTTCGGTTCTGCAATATACCTAGTCTATGCTGAAACCAGAAATGAGTAAAACGAATAAAAAGTTTTCTTCTGTTTTGAAATTTTTTTTTTCTGTATATTTTATCCAATTATCTTTGCATCTTTTAGTTGTTCAACTATAATGTGAGCTATAGTTACATTCATTAGATTTCTCTACATAGTTTTCTTGGTTATTGTGAATAATCAAAATTCACTATGATAACTCTAAGATATATCGTAAATCTTGATGATTATCGGTATCTGCTTTTGAATGAATTGAATACATACAGAAAGTTTTTATTACCGAAAATGTTCGAAAAAAAGTTACTCCTTATCTCTTATCAAACTTTTTTCATTTTTGCTTAGATAACACGCATGTATTACTAATATGAAGTTATTCACATGCATAAATAGATATATAATATACGTTTCTACGAAGTCGAAGATCGTTTATTTTATTAGCGGTTTGACTTCAATCAGATTATACATTCACGATTAGATAATAATTATAACCAAATATTTATATGCGACGCAGTATTTTTATTGCGGTTGACAAATTTCAAAACATGCGCTCATACACAATTTCATTTCTCAACTCAATTGATTAAATTATTTGCATAATTGAAATATCCGAGTTGCATTTACGCCTCTAATTACGTTATGTATATTAATCTATTCTAAAAACTATTGAACAAAGTCAATAATACTGTATAAAATGTTCCATAGAATCTGTTTGAACAATTCAGTTATTCCAATTATGTACCAAAATTGATTCTATGAAATATAATCAATCAAACTTTGGCGTATGCCGCGTAGTTTGCAATTCCACAGCGATTTTTGTTCCTTGCGAGTCTCATGTAACCATTTTCTCCCCAATTTTCACCCCACCAATTCTTCAATATCCATTCCGTTGGTGTGTAACCGACTATCAACATAGCGTGGTTTACGACGTCCGAATTGCACCCTGGATCGTCATATACTCCGGTGCTATTAATCGGGAAAAATTGTTCAATTCATTAATGTGTGAGAATGTCTCTCGAGCTGAAATCCCCAATTAGCATTCGATTTGCATGAATTCAAAGAATTATCTCAATTCTCGTTATCCGACTCTCGTATTGCAAAAAAGAGGAACAGCTCCAAAGATTATCAGTCAAACTATAATATTATTTGGACTCCCACGGTTTTAAATCGCCCTAGATATTTTATCGCCCCCAATACTTATTACGCTCAAGATTTTGTGCAGAAATAGTCTTCGTTCAGAATAAATATGATTAATTGGACAGCTTTGAGAATATTTATTAAAACCACTTACTGATAGAGCTGAAAAGTCTTGGGACTCGCGTTGACGGAAGCGGCAATTGGTCCTATAGTTGCCACAGCAATTTCTATGGCTTTTTCATCACGAGCTGGAAGGATTGCCCATGCAGTGATATTCACTACGCTCTCATACTCGCGAAAAGTGCATTTTCCTTGCTGTAATTTTACAAGGAAACTTCGAATATCTTTCTTTTTTGTTAAGGTCGATTTTTCTCATTTACTATAAAAATTATTCAAAGGTCTGATTCGGCTCATCAGCGTTATGCGAGAATTGCTGAAAGAATGATTTCGAGGATCGGGGATGACAAACCCTCGAAGTTCGAACCACCGAGTGGCCGTAACTATACGGTTAAAGAAAGTCACTTTTTGCCACTTAATTGTGGACGATTCCCATTGACGAAGATAAGCGGGATCACTACTTGTTCTAGATATTGGCATGTCGTTTTCATCTCTGATCTGCGCATGTAAGAAAACGTGCAAAAGATACGACCAAAATCAAGTATATGTTTCAATGTTGGCAATAAGGTAAGCTAAACGAATTTTCAGGTAACTTTGAATGCATTTAGTAACTTCCGCGCTTTTTCAGGATTCCTCCCTCTCTTTGAACTCTACAATAGTCACCGATCAGTGAATTGTATGGTGACTGTTGATCGAATCTTCATTTCTTCGAATTTCCCTCATGTTAACGAATCTCCACTATTTTGGGCCTTTACATCAAGGAAAGCGGTTTTTCGTAAAATGTCGGTCTGACCGAAAAACTCTACGATTGATCTCAAAAATCTACAGGACTTCACATTCAAACGATGAGCTTGAAAAATTGTCATGTCTCGTTCATGTAATTCGAACGTCTTATTTAAATATTTACTCTGTTTTGAATAATCCTCAATTTCCACTGATCTCACCTGCGCAGTATAGGGATATTCTGTATCCGCCATGAGCCCTCTGGCCTTTTCTAAGTACCTCATGGTGTTCCTGAGAGAACCACCTGCACAGCCAAGGTTCCCCACTGTAGTACTGCAGTCCACAATTTGCTGGGCGCTGAGAGGAATCATCATTCCAGTTTTTTTGAATATTTGACCTTGAATGCTGTGCGCTACTGAATAGGCATAGCAACTTCCGCAATCCTCCTGGTTCTGTGGTTTTGTTCTGAAACCACGTTCCCGCCAATCTAGACGGGGTGGGATTTCTTCACCGACGTGGTGAATCGAGCTGACCATTTCTGAATCGTCAGATAACCGACGTCTTGGGCTATGAACTAGCTTGACCTAATCACGAAAGATCCGAGTGTTAATTTGTTTGATATAAACATCCAGATCCCCCCTTCAGATTGCACCAGTTATTTTCATCAAATGACTATAATTCAGACGTTTTATGTTCGTTATTTGAGCTAACGAAAGTAGATCGATACCTCGATCAAATTTACTCTTTTCCTTGAAAATTGAATTAAAATAAGCATCTACAATATGCTCGATGCGGATTATACCATTTTCAATATATACTGAGCCGTGCTGAGGTCCGTGAAGTCATTGTCTCGCAAGGTGTAAGTGTGGTGCCCCACAGCTGCCAGAAGATTATGTTCGTAGATTTTCAGTAAATTCTCTTCCCACGCCAATCTTCGTATTGATTCTATCGCTGACGAGTAGGTCTTGTTGAACGACGACTGTGGAGCGAGACAATAAGGAAATAAGAGATTTTGACTTTTTGCATACACGTTTTTTTGACAATAGATAATAGATGCCTGGAATTTGGATGTTCTTTTTCATTTATCACGGAATTGATAAACTCTTGGAAACAACCTCGGCAAAATTCAACACATTTCCTTAATTCCAGATGATTATAAATCAGTACGATCTGGTTCAAACTAGTTTTCGTGGACCCTCTCACACCCGTCTATACGCGACTACCAGCAGGAGGTAATACGAGTAGTATACTATTCGCATATATAATGAGGATTGATCTTACCGCACGAAATCTTTAATCGCCACGCGCCTTCATCTTCCTTATCACGAAATTTCTTGTTTTTTTTTCTTTATTACCCTTTTAGCCGGCTTATTGCGTGATATCATTTAATTTTGCTGATATACGAATATTGTTATAGAATTTCATCATTCTGTCTTTTTCAATGATCGTTGATTCTTATTATTATTAACTCAATTGATGAGTTGATTTTTTTTTAGAAATGGACTGGAGTAATCGTTGAATGATATTTATAATTGAATCGATTAATTAGTCGAGTACCGCTATCTGCGAAATTACTTACTTTGTACTTTAGCCAATAATCGTCCAACTTTTCTGATATTTCCTTAGGCAATACGGTTCCAGTTCCAGTTTTCAAGGTGGAAAATACTATCGAAATAATCAGGACTATGATAATCCTAAAATTGCACGCCTCCATTATCTGTCAATATTCTTCGGCGAATATTAGGTGAGTACTGCTCGTCCATGCAGATATTTACGACTCGTTCGTTCGATGGTGTACTCGCAAAGTTACTTTTATCGGCGTCAGCAAATACCATGATTGGTGTCTCTGCAGTATATAATGTACTTCGCAATATTTCACCGTCCAAAATATTTCATCAAAAAATAAGGTCAAGTACTATTGTGTAATACAATAATTCGGGAAAATTTCTGTAGCATTTATTTACTTCTAACCATAACGAGTTGCAGTTCTCTGTGGACAGTCAAAAAATCTACTGACGTTGCTATTTTTCCAGGAAATTTTTACTATTAACTTTGAAATTTGTTGACAAAAAATTCAACCACTTCTTCCATTGCCGAAAAAAGAAGTCCTCGTCCATTTTATAAATTCAGTTTTTTTTTTTACATATTACTGGTACGCTTTGAAGGAATATTCTATAGATTCAATCCTTTCACAGCCAATTACTTGTACTTTGAGATATATTTCGAGATTATTTGAGACCTTACGGACCACTTTACACAGATTAAGTCTACCGAAGAAGAAATGGTTGGCGTATGATACAGCTGGTACCGTCTATGAAAACTTCTTGAATTTTCAAGAGGATATTCGAAAATTATGTAATTCCGGGGTGACTTGATAATATATAGAGATGAGGTCAGTGTTTTATTGTTGTGAGCACGTGACACATTTTTTTTTCGAAATTTACAAAAATAAAAAATAAAACAATTGCTAGAAATGGAAAGTTTTTGAATCTAAAAATCAAATTCATCGAATATCATAGGCTTACCCTCAAATTACATCGGCGTAGAAATTTCCTTTCAAATTTGAGGAACTATTGATGAACGATGGGACTTCCACCCACTTATTTTTCCATGCAATCTAATTCTATCTAACACGAAGTCCGTAAAATCTCAAAAAGCTTTGAGTCATGTATAAAAATACTAGTGATTATATACACCCTTTTGACTGTTACTAAATAATTAAAACTATTTCAAATTAGAAGCTTGTAACAATCAACAGAGTAACCAAAAATGATTTTACAGATTAGATGAGCAAGCAAAACGATGAAGATTCATTTTTGAAAAAAGTTCTGCCTCTTCATTTTGCAGGGAAACTGCATACAGGGAATTTGAGGAATTTTATTGATCAACTGAAGCAGTTCATTATATCCGGAGAAACATTCTAGGAATAAGTTACAGAGTTTTCGATAATATTTTTGCTGATTTCGTTACACAAATATGGAAATTTGATTCCTGCGGTATTCCCATATAGTTTTTCTTGAAATTTCAATAGTTCCTAATGCAAGTTTTTCGGATACATTACTTAAACATTTTCGAATATATATTCACACATCATAAAGTGACAACTTGAATATTCTTATTTCGGAATAATTTCCCAAAACTAAATACAGGCACAGTCTTAAGGAAATTCCACTACAATTGTCTTATAGTACGAGGAAAGTGTGTTGGAATAATATTGTTCAAACGGTTCGATTCATTCGTCCACTACGTTTCCCTCACGGTGGTTCGAAAGTCTTTATAACTGATCAATCTAGTGCGATATCTGATCGTGGGATGGCGACACTGGTCCAATAAACTAGTCGGCGCAGGGAACACTAGTGACGACAGTTAAGAGTGTGCTGGTATGTTAGTTGGTTGAGATTTGCTGCTCTTTCCTCGATCCCCGCTACCCGCCCGCACGTCGTCGGTCATGGCGTCATTTAAGCTAGGAAGGAGTTCTGCAAATGGAATTGGTTCTAATGGCGCGCATCTCGCGGCGGCGTGTGGTCGCTTGTTCGTGTGCGGTTCGTTTGTGTTCGGGTTTAAGTTATTTTTCGGAGGCGGTCTTAACCTTAAAGAAATCCGATAATCGTAGTCGGAAGAGATAGCTCTGCCTTGGAACCTCGAATAATTTGAAGGAGAATATTTTTATTTTTTTTTGCTTTAACCACCGTTCTAAAGATCTATGCAGACCGTATAATCGCTCGTTATCTGTTTCGCGCTTTTCTTGTCGAACCGCGATCTATCAGTGTCCTATTCTATTCATTTTCTATTCACCCTTCAACGAGGTTTTAATTGAAGTAATCGAGTACACCAACTGTGCTATTATTCTTTCGATGTTCAAAATTATCGCCGATTCAATATACGACACATAATAACATATGTGGGATAGTGAGTGTTGGGACGATGCTCATTTGTGTGTTTCATCGTGAAATTCTCGCACCACGCCATCTGTGATCTTTTGTTTATCACCGTTGACGATCGATTTTATTCTTTCTTTTCTCCATATTATTTTGGTCGATCGTTGTCACTCTTCTATCCTACGACGACTGAGAAATCAACGCTGCAATAATGGACGAGTCAGGGATCGACATGGGATACGATCTGGCCGCTCTTGGCAACGAAGACTTTGAGCTAGAGTACAATAATGACTTTGAACAAGCGCTATCTATGCTTTCAACTTCACAGGATTTTATGTACTACGAATTGAAGAGTAGAGCACCAGACACTGGCAGGTGCGTCCAGCTTCGTTACCTTTCTTCGTCAGAAAGCCGTCATTTCATCATTTGTCTGTAACCACTTAAAATTCGCTTGTTATTTTACTTATTCTTTTTTTTCGAATTGAATGCACATGCAAAGTAAGGCCACATCCAGTTACATAAAACCGTTACAACGATCACGCTGGATCGTTTTTACTCTTCGAATTTGGAAACAGTAGCTCCGACCTTGGCTGGCTTCTTCCTATCCGGACAAAAAAAGTTTCGAAAGTTTGCTCAGCGGTAATTCAAGGGAAGGTATTTCTTACTTGAATAAAGAGAAACTCACAAGCTACCTAAGCCTAAGCCACGAGTTATATGTATTAACGTTTTCATTCTCCTATCGGACTTCGTCACCTGTAGAGATCAAACATCCTTCTTTACGCCAATATTGGCCCATCGACGTCGTACCCAATTATAACCTGAATGCGAAATTGCCGGCTATCAACCAGAGAATGAGAATTTACGTCAGCAATTGCTGGAATGTTCAAATTGAACTTCATGAAAGATTTTTCGGACAGTCCTACTCCAGTGTTAGTCTCTTCTGTAAAGCCTGTTATCTTTTGAAAGACTTTACCTTATTTAGGCTATGTGATCCGGAGCGAATTAATAAACACCTACATTATCAGCACAGTAAAGCTTTGCTTTAGTTCGTTAGGAAAATCCTATGCACGAATAACAGGGTCGAACTGCAGATACAATTAAGCATGTTTACATATTTGTAGCATGCATTGTCCAAGTCTGAAGGACGGAAACATTGCAATTTCATCGACTGTTTAGTCCATATCTTCAAAGAAACTAATTGCTGATAACCAGATCTGGCTGTGCCGCGAGTTAGTCTATGGAGTGTGTTTGAACGATCAGTCGACAAATCAACGGCACAGTGTGTAAGGTCAACGGACCAATTACGTCTCATTAAACAATACGCAGTGTATTGCTAGATAGAACACTCCATCCAAGCATGAATTTATGATGTGAGGAATTGGACTGTGCAAAGTTGCAAGCCAGTGGCATAAGGCGAGTAACGGATTTGACGGTTGATCTTTGTTCTATGCACGTAGACCTTCCGAATACATATCATAACTTCTCCAACATTTGATGAACGGTTGGAAAGCAATACCAAAAAATCGGCGCTCTCGTTTTCTGGGGACTGCGTTGTTCCAGGAGCTTGGAACGCTTGTTTTTTGACAGTATAATACTTAACGGATTCCCAAAAGCATCAGAGCAGTTTTGCATTAGCAATAGATAACACCCATACTATCACTTTACTTGGTCACGGTTCTGAAATCAAGCTTCGGGCTATTAACCTGGAAGAAGGAGAAATGGAAAGTGTTGGGGCCGAAAAACTTGAGATAGCACTGAGAACAAAGGCTTTTTTTGAAAAAGTGCTAGACTAACCATGAGCCAAAAAAAGGTTGCTTTATAATTTTCGACTCTTGACCATATCTTACGAGGGAAGGTTCCCGATCCAGATTTGATCGAAATATTTTTTGGCCCATGATTGAGGGTCTGGTAAGATTTCCCAAAGTGTTTGCCTGAAAATTGTGTTATTCAAAAATGATCGATCTTTGAATTATACAATCTCATAATTTTTACTCGCTATATCTTTCGGACGGTTGAACGTGACGAGGTAATCCAAAGCTAAAATTACTCAACATACAGTACCGATCACCTTTCGAATTTCTGATTCAAAAACAAAGTATACGACATTTCAGTGCTGCAAAGACAGCGTAGGAAATTTTCAAAAAACGAATTTCAAAGTATAAAGCACAAGCTTTAGTTTCTTTTTTGAAAATTGCTCTACGATTATTTTGTCGGTTACTAGAGCCTGTTTTAGAACACTCGTAGTTTCCTGGGAAATGAAAATAAAAAACTGCTTGAAAAAGCATTTCAAAGTACAGAGATAAAGCTTTAGCATTCTTTCCACGAATTATCCCTACTAGGATATGGAACTTTTGGGACAGGTAAAAAATTTTGAAGCTAAGCACAAGCTTATGGAATGTGCTGTATAAAATGCTTCAAATTAAAGTATAAAAGTTCTTCCTGCAACTTAAAATTGTTAGAGTATGTGCTAAGAGTATTGTATATTACCAATTTGAGAAATGTGAAGTTCTGTTTGCAAAAAATGCTCCCAATAAATCCGGGTTGAGAGATTGGGTACGTTCTTTTGTGGAATGCAATCTGTTTTTTGTACAATCTAGACCACAGTTAGAACAATCTACATCAGCCTTGAAAACTGTAATTTTTCATGTGTGCAGTACTAATTTTTCAAACGGGTGTTGACTTGGGGGATAAGCTGTTTGGCAACTCTCGGCACAGGCCAAGGTCTCATTATGGACAATGCACCATGTAGAAAGAAACAGAATGTACATATATATATACATTGTATTGCTGACGGTTTCTCTAAAACTACTCGAATTTATTTATTTTTTGCGTTACGAGCAATGGCAGGTAACTATATATATATGGTATTTGCATGAGAGAATGTAGGTACTTCTCAATATTTCCATGTATACTTTCGGCCTAATATCGATCGTTTTCTATGCAGCTGTTAGTAAATGTCTACAGCAGAAAACAACTTTCTAGTCGAGCTACCGTGGATAATATTCGTTTTCATCTCTCGCTAGAGAATATTTTTAGATCGGTTCTCACTGTATACCTACGTCTCTTGGCAACGTCACTAAATTTACTCGCATATTCCTGCGTATTTCCTTTCTATAGGATCCCATCTTGCGTGTTTCATAAAGTTGGCTAAAAATCAGATCGAATTTAATTTTTGATTACTACAAATAGCGCCAGGATTTTGAAAAATCGCCCCCGGTTTCACGTTTGAATATCGGTCTGAACTTCGAGGTTTCAATTTTTGAAAATCCAAATATTTCATACGTAGAAAAATTG
The DNA here is from genome assembly GCA_944452935.1 of Rhogogaster chlorosoma. Taxonomy (NCBI): domain Eukaryota; kingdom Metazoa; phylum Arthropoda; class Insecta; order Hymenoptera; family Tenthredinidae; genus Rhogogaster; species Rhogogaster chlorosoma. The sequence goes on from OX101802.1 coordinate 8,414,965, forward strand.
GCATGGCGCTATTGGAACTCTTGGGATCTCTATAAGCCGTATCGTTTTCCGATGATAAAAATGCTCTTCAATAAGCCACACAATCCTACAGCCCGATCCCTCTTCTACCAAACTGCCTATCTCACTTGTAGTTAGGCTGGTATCTTATTATACGTATGCTATACTAACTCAGTGGAATATTACTGTCCCTTGGAAGTTTCTGACGTAACTAGCCGTTTATACTCGGCGCCGTATATTTGTTCGACTTGTATTCCGTGCGGCGGCGTTGTTTTACCAATTAAACCCTACAGTGACGTTGCGGGTGTGAAGTATGTTAGCCTATAGTGATTTCACCGTCTCTGACGTTCTTACTTGAAAATCAATACTGGTCCACCGATCGCAATGTTTTGAACGTCAGTTTTTCAAGTAGATTAAATTTTTTCGAATCCAAGGTAGAAATTCAAGCTCGAAGAAAATTGCCCTCGAGTCTTTTATAGTCTCGTTACTTTCACAGTGGCGGACCGATAGTTGTGAAATGTGAACCGTTCGCTAGCTCCTTGGTATCGTGTCATTCGCCAACGGATAAGCTAATCGCAAAGAGCAAAGTGCGTCAACAGAAGGAATCCAACACTCGTTCCAAAGACAAAGAGTTGGCTTCGGTTTATCTAAAAAGGAAACAGAATTCTGAAACAGTTTCCTCGCAGTATTTCTGACCGCAATTCTAACCGCAATTCTAACCGACTATCGCCACATTCTCCCATTAGTCATTCAGATGGTTCATCCCCGATGAAATTACAGCTTTTCGATAACTGATTCGCTATAAAGTTGTTTAATTGCAAATGTTCAAGAACGTTTCTATAACAACGCTAAATCCAAACCACACCTGGTAACGAGCGGGTTGAGAAAAAAACTTGTTCATTAATTTTATCGACGAAGCAAAAATTTGGTCACGTGTGACTTTTATAGCGCTATAGTTAAAGTCTGTGGATATGATGGGGATCTCCTAGCCTTCTGGGATTCTAATCCTAGTAATAAGCAGCTGCGTTGTCATATGATTAAGTTATTGCACGCCGTTTGATCTGCCTCAATCCTCTATACAACTCAAATAGAAGGAAAATGAAGGAAAAAAAAAAACGGATTCCAAGAGATTGTCAAGAGATTCTTTAGCGTTTATCTGAAAGATGGTTTTCCGCTCCGTAAACTTGGACAGTTACTCAATGTTAAGTAAATGGTTGGATAGTTGGGTAACGGGTTAGGTATTGAAAAACAGGTGCTAGGCCGAGGCGAGATCTGAAATCGTCGGGGATAGCCGAGAATAGAAAACTACGCTGTCAAAGAGAGATCAGCGGGGTTCTTTAAAGCAGCACCCGCAACGTCCGCACACGTGGTTCGTTATAGATTACGACGTTCCAATAGGTGTTTGTAGTCGCCACGAATGTTGGCACATTCGTTAAGATGCGTCAGACGTTTTGGTCGAACGTAGTAGCCACGGGGCTCTTGAGCTAATCGTAACCGTCGTCTCTTCCCGCGGTGGTAGTATATTTTTGATCGCAATATATCCACTCCGCGACAGTTGCTTCATTTTGAGGTTAAAAAACTGGCTAATGAAGGTGCGCCATGCAGAACGAAGCATCGCGTCAAATCGGCGAATTTGAAGAGCTAGTGGCGAGACTAGACCGGATGAACAACAAGAATTTTGACAATAAGCTGGCCAAACATGCAGGAACAATGGATTGTTTTGCTGGTATCAGCGCCGGTGGATCGTGCCCGTCCCTCGAGACCGTAGAGCATAACCGTTACGTTAGAGATTCAAATAATTTTCGAACCCGCAGCCAAGGGAACAACGGCGATATCGGTTTAGACGACAAAAAAGTAGTCAGAGTTCACCTCGGTATCGACGATGATCTACGTATGATACTTGAAATGGATCCGGCGATTGTTGACCAGCCGCCCCCGACGGCCATTTTACGAGACACGAGGCCACATGGCTGGTACTGGACTGCTCATCTAATCTAACTCCTAATGTTCGTCATTTTTCGATTACCTTAAGTAACAAAACTACCCGTCCAATCGCTTGTCATGCTCACACCTATTCTGACGCACAATTTATTTCGCTCGCGAGGCTTCGATGTCGCGACTTTCCCGCCAAAGCATGTGGCACACATTCTTCTATTCTTCTTTTCAAATAGAGTCAGCAAGCAAATTGCGAGAATAAAAGATTCGAGGCTCGGATAACCGGAAAGACGAATCGACTATTCTATTAGAAGTTATCGTGCAGCGCAGTATTCTTTGGCAACTGGTACCACCGAACGCTATTTGAGGTTATGATTTATGGCGTGAAGTTTGCTACACTGTTCTATTTTTGAGTTCAAATATCGAGATTCAGTGCTCTCCCTCTGTTTTCTCTTTGTGATTGTTATAGAACGAGTTCGATTCATGGTTAATTCCTGGTTATTAATCGATCTGTTGAGGCACTCGTGTTTCATTCGTTTTGTTAGCGAAACTCTCTGAATCACGAGAGAATTGACCACTGGTCAGAACCGGTTAATACTGGTCAGTCGTCCAAGAGCAGGTCTTGTTATGTCATTGCTGCTTCTTTGACCTAAAAATTTGGTATACCTACTGTTCGATTTGTTGCGCTCTGCGGAGCGACTTGCATATTATTTTCCATGATAATTAACCGCTACGTAGAATGTGACTAAGGGCTGACGTATGCTGGGTAGAGATTGTCAGGCCTTTTAACGCCTCGTATTGCAGGCGTTCGAAGCTTTAATGAACGGATGAAATACGTCAGACCTTTTTGAACCACGCTAACTCAAGACCCGAATTGTAAAACGAAATAGCGGCTCCTGGCAGGCATCGACTTTCAGTTTATTTCAACTTCTTTGTATTGTTCAAAAGTTAACAAATGAAAGAAGTCACTAAAATGACTGAGACGGCCGACCGAAAGCGATAATTTACAAGCGCACGTAGTATCTACTCGCTAAACCGCGCGCACGATGCGGACACGACAGAAATAGATTTGTTTGTCGATATTTTTAAATCGAAACTGCACAACCAAAAACCACTGAACTACCTATCGCTAGATTCAACTGTCAAGGTTCTTTGCATTCCAAGGCTCTATAGTTTTTTTCAATTGATCTAGATGCTTGTTTTTATTCAAAGTCGACCTCTTAGTCTCCGATTTTTTGTTTCTCACAAAATCTGGGGATACTTATGAGCCCTTTTTGTAATTACATGTGATTTTGTTCAACGTGTAGCTTCCGACGAAGTTATGCAACATGTATGCGTATACCAGGTTCTATTAGTTACGTAAATTATTTTTCAGTAGGATTGAGGGAGTTCTGTGAGTTGTGCCGGGTATACAATTCCGGTATTATGAAAGGGGATAATTTTTGCGTCACCATTTGCGGACGTGGTGAGAAAACGTCACGATTCTTCTACATCTAGTTCCATTTTATTACGAAAATGCCGTCTAGCAGACCTCCGGCTTGTTCTGCCCGCAGAATCACGTCATTATCGAGAATTTCTCGAAGATAATAGCATTCCAAGATCAAGGCTACCACTCCGAAAAAGATTCGTCATTCGGAATGACCATTGCCACCACAGAGTTATAGTATTTTGTAGTTGGAATTATTTTTCAACCAAATCATGCCAACAGACCCAATTGCCATTAGTATTTCCGTTTTTCTTTTGTTCTTGGTCCTTCCGATGTAACAAAAAAGAATGGCGTATGTCTCCCTTAATGAGATGGATAAAAATAGATTCAGCTCTAACATTTTGTTGTGTCACTCCTCATCCGCTCATCTCCTCACCAGTCCCTCTCTCTCTTTCTCTCCGTTCTTCGTAGAAACAGAGTAAGGAAACCGCCCGTATCTCAGCTTGTTATCGATGCACTGTAAATAGCTTTTGCGGTTTCTTTGAAGCGTTAGTGTCCGAGCTCGATTCCTCCGCGTCTATACTCTATAGTCAGAGCGCGTCAACTTGGATGACTATATCTGCAGACATTCCTTGAATAAAAAAAACCTTCGAGACAAAAGTCGCAGAGCTGAATAAGTCGGAGTTTTTATGTGTCGTGTAATTTTCTGTTACATCACAGGGTAGCACTGTTCGAACAAAAAACTACTAGATTTCCGTGGAACTTGACTTCTGAAACAAAGAAATTAATGGAATCTCTTTATCCAAATTGTGGGCGGCTGCTAACTTCAGTCTTTGCGCAACTAAGGAAACATTTCTTTCATAACAAATGCAGGTTTTCAATTTGGAAGACTGCGAGAATTGCCATTATGGAAGAATCACTAGAATGTCAAGTTTCTCTTCGTACTTATGGGATGCAATTTTGGTGAGATGAGCATGTTCGCTTATTTCAATTCCTGCGATAGTATTCAATTAAAAACTATCACCTAGCATGTGTGACTGTTTCCGTTTTATCTTAAGATGTGTGAAATTTGACTATTTGCGTTTCGCAGTATATAATATATGGCTACAGTCTATCTCCCATCGCGACATATGTACATACACACAACTATATATAGTTTGATTTGGCAGCATTCCTCTTAGACGCCAACAAACGTCTGCAACGGATGCTTTGTTAGATTAATAGCATTTCAGATGGTTACGCGATGGTTTGTCTCCATCTGCGATTTCCTCGTTTCTCCACGCGCCTATGGCTAATTGATTGTTCGCAAATCCCAACTAGGAATTCCGTTTGGTTCAATCCATTCGTACGTAAACTCAATATTCACATGTGTATTCCTACTGCAAAGTTGAAAATGGCTAACAAACTTTTGAGATCTTTCACCGAACGGATTTTCATGACCTCAGTAGCGTTAGATCCGCGTTAGACAGATGTCGAAACACTGTATAAAGAATTTTGCCACGAGGAGTCGAGCGAACTTTTGTATTTAGCTAGTCGACCTTGATGGTTGTAACAAAAAATACTTCAAGTCAAAGTTACAGGCCTGACTGCGATCACTTCATGTGATTTTTGGAATCCCTTTGTAATACCATTTTAGATTATGGAAACTATGACCGTGATTACTTTTTCGTCTACGCAGAATTAAAATTCTTCGAAATAGACCACTGTATTTGGTTTTTTTCGCGATTTTATTTGACGATAAAATTCCTTTTTGCAGCGAGGCGATTGCTCCTTATAGTGTTTAGTCTACAGGAGATAATTGACAATTTTCTCTCGGAATTAGAGCACCTTATCAGTGCGTTAGTAATTGTAGACTCTCTGCTCATTTCATGTCGTAAATTTTACATATGGTGGGGACGTAAATTTTATTTTGAAAATGTGTACTCTTATTCGGTTTGTCATAGTTTGATGAAAAAATATATTCTGAAAATCCATGTTTCCCGTAAACGTGAAAAATACATTTCCACAACTCATTGTGTATAATTTATATTATATTCATGACTGTTTAGTATTATATCGTGGCGGATATATTGCTGTAGAGTGTAGACAGACTTTATTGTTTGAGAGGCTTCAATTGTTTTGTGATAAAGCGAAGATGTTGATTCAGTATTGTCATGTTTATTTTTGCTAGTAGTAGTTACATTCTATCGACTTGTTTCAGATTTTTTCCACTATGGAAAGACCCGAGTTAAAGAATAACGCCTAAAATAGGTGTGGCGGAAAATAAGACACGGAAAAAAAAAACAAATAAAGTAAATTGCAAGATACACTCTGGCAGCGCCGGTGTTAGCAACACTGGCCTGCCCCGGGCAAGATTTAAGCGTGACGCCCACTTAAGGGCACGAATATCAATCAGCTACTTTCTGCTAGACAAATCTAAATCGGTATAAAATGAATAAACGCATATGACTATGAGAATTCTGAATTTTAGAAACTTTACTTCAGTTTTACCAAGAGCTAACGACGTGGACGTAAAAAGTTTTGTAGCTCCTTTGTTTTTTTCTTGTACTTTTTTTTATTTTAATTTTTCGTCTTCTTTTGTATTCTTTTACTGCATTTTGTATATTTTTGTTCGTTTTCTTTTTTGTATTTCTCATTGTTTTTTGTATTTTTTCATTTTTACTGGACTCAGATTCAATTATGGGGCTAAATAACGTAAGTTTAGCTGAACTTGACTTTTCGGACCTTTTTGTTCGCAAATACTTTAACCAGGCCAGCAAAATCTAATTTTTTCAAAATTTGGCACCCCGGGCAGTCGCCCGGGTCGCCCTACCCTAACGCCGGCACTGCACTCTAGCTTGTCACTTTATACTTTGAGCTTGTTTCAAGTTTAAGTTGAAGCTGAGGCGCGGTGATGCAATCAGCCAATGTATTCCCGGCACTAGTAGCTATTGTCTGTCATTGTACTGCACAATTTTAACGAAGTAGTTTCCGCGGGAGTAAATTTGTATGCAAATATATACCTTAGACTCGTTGTTAAATAGAATCGTAGAAAATATTTCCGTAATACATGGGTACCTATTCGAATTTCTGATAACTCAAGACCAACGGCAGACAGACAACCGGATAGAATATTACCAAGGTGAAATATCTGTACAACACGGTAGTTTGATTTCCGACTTTTCGAATCAACATTCGTCGGCTACGGCCATCACCGTGATTACACACTCAACGAATTGATAAGACGCGGGTGCTGCTCCTATCAAGTTATATAATAGAAATGTAAGAGAGAGAGAGAGAGAAAGAGAGAGAGAGAGAGAGATCAAAATACGATAATATAATTATTAACGATATGTAATATTTGCGGCAATCATTGATACAGTATAATAAATCTAATCCATCACTTATCATCTATCTGCCCGTATGGATCTATCTTTTATTAGCATAGTTCTTTTCAGAGCTGTTATAACAAAGCATAAATGAAACTTAACGCGCTGCTTTCAACTGCCTTATACAATTATGTAAAGCAATCAAAGTATCCGGAAGTTTTGCGTATAAAGTAATCTCGATGTAATAACTGTAATGGTTTGGTTCGGAAATTCCAATCCTTTTCATACTTATACTATGACTGAAAAAGCACACTTGGGCATCGAATTTTAATATTATCAAACCGAGTTTCATTCTTTCTGTACCACCAATTTCGTTGAAATTTATGAAAGAATGAATTAAATTCTGTACCCACTTCGCCTTGTTGCTGTTCCCCCCACCTAGCGGTGGGTACGTTTCACTGCGGATTCTTGTAATAAAACCCCGTAACTCATAAAAGTGTTGAAATACGTGCCGCGGTGCGAGATAAGGTAAAGCTTGGCAAGGTCCTCTTTTCTTCCTAAATTAACTTTAATTTGTAAAACAACAAGATACAACCAGACGGTGTTAGAAACTGGGTGCAATTTTTTTGTTACTCCTCACATTATCGTTATCTTTTGATTTAGTTTTTTTTTGTACATAGTTCCCCGGTTATTCTGTCTATAAAAATAGAAACGAAGAAGTTTATTACGAGTAGCGAAGAAACCCGAAACCCAAAAACTAAATAGATTCGAAAATAAGAGAAATGAAAGGAAAATATGAGTTCGACGTTACAGTAATTGTTTCGATCTGTTTGTTTAATAATTTTATCAATACGTCGGTGAGTCATTGGTTGTCGGCGAGATTAGAGCCGAACGATAGATAACTTCGAGTGTCGCTTCAGACGGCACTTCAACAGTGCGTAATGTACGAGAGTTTTATGTGTTGGCGGCTACTACTCCGCTACTTGCGGTGTTAATTGAAAGCAAAAATGTGTGCAAAAACAGCGCATTCCATTTCTGCAAAACATCCGTCTTATTATTCGAGGGGCGAAGACTCGCCGTCCTCATCAACAATTTGAATCAATTTTATGCAATTATTTACTCAAGAAAAGAATTTTTGAAACTCTGTAACTCTGAAGTGGAATGATATTTTTTTTACCAGCCCTTTTTGCATTATCGTTAGCTCCATCATACGAAGTAACTGGTTAACGTTTACCTAAAACGTTTCGTTCTCATTAACACTATAGACGTAAAGAGTTGATATTTTTCGAACGGTTTCGTTGTACATACATATTGGAAGTTAGGTCGTCTCGACAGATCGGGTAATTTCTTCGTCTTCTAATTTTCAAATTTTGTTAGACTCTTCTCTTTTACAATCGAAAAGTCAATATTGAGAGCGGGTCAGGTGCCTTTGAGCCTTAGAAGACGTTTCCATTACTTTGGCTCCATGGACAGAAATACGTTCAAATATTACCATGCTACGATAAATCGCTTCTTATCTATGTATAACCGTGACTCATGGAGTTAGCATTTATTATAGTTTTTATTTCTGGTGCGACAGTTAACGCAGCAACTTCTTTCGTAGCCGCAATTCCTAACCAAATTGAATATAATCCGCAGAGCGAAAAGATTGGTTATTATCGGTCAAGCGACAATTTCTGTCAAAATTTGGTGTGTTATTCAGCCACATTTTTCTTCTTACTCTTTATGGACCGAGATACCGCTTTCCTATTTGTTTCCATGCTAAGTAAACCGCTTAAATGTTTTTTCTGTTCATTATATTCCAGTCCTCCCACATTCAAAACGGCTACGCCAACGTCACGAACACAGCTCAAACTAGAGCTGATGAGGGAGCAACATCAACAACAAGAAAGACGCGAAGCTGAACATCGCCAGAACCTCCAACAGCAGAGACTTTCGAGGCCAGTAGCAGCGTCTCCTAGACCTGTGCCACCGACACCCTTGTCGACAATTGGCGTCGATGTACCACCACAAGTACTTCAGGTAAATCTATGGGTTTTAAAACTAACTAAGAATAAGCTTGAAGTAGCGACTAATTCGATCGACTGAAATCTGAAAAAAAAATAACTCGTGTATCCCGTCGTCAGATTCCTGAAGTTGAGCAAATATTTTGAGTGCTTTAGTAAAGTAAATTTCACCCTGCAACTTGTCGCCGCATTGAATTTTAAGTATTGCCTTGTACAGGGCGAGTTTTCTGAGCACGCCGCTGGTAAAAGTAGTTATATGATGTGGTAAGATTCCCGCTCTAGTTTCGTAATCCGAATCCATCCGGCTGTGGGATCAAAATATTGCGGAAATCTGGCCAGAATCCTTCTGAGAGAGAGTCGCACTGAGTGTTTCGAAGTAACGTTTCGCAATGTAGCACTGGCAGTCGAAGAGTTACCGTTACTTATCTAGATACGCGAGTGTAAATATCAGGAGCGCTGTTCTTCACGTATACCGACCGGTTGGCTTGTTAACTCGCTCGCTCGTTCCTAGATGGCAGAAACGTATCGAACTTCGGCGCAACCGAAAGCTTGCAGACACATAATGGTAAATCGAAATGTTTCCAAATATTTTCTGCTGAATTGTGAGAAAGTTGCCAAGGGCTTCGTGGACCATTGACCCTTTAGCATGAAAACTATATTTTGAGCATGAATTTCAAACACGTTAACTTTTCGATCCCAAAATGTCCCTGCAGTGATATGTTCCGAAACTAAATACTTTTGCCCGACCAAGTTTCAAATTCTATTCGAAGTATTTAACTGCCTTCATTCTCGTCCATCTCTCCAATGCCACCTGTAAAGAAAAAGCTCGTTTAAAAAGACGGCGAACGCGGAGCACACAGGCGTTAGTAATTGCCGAGTTAGTGGTTAGCAAAAGTTGTCAGTTTGTGACCTTGCAGAATGTTTTTCCCATTGTGGCAGCACAGTTCCGAGTCTTGCATCCTTTTTGCGTAATCTTGTGTCGGTTGCTGTGACTTCTTCCAGGGTCATAAAAACTGTGCTCAATGCACTTTTACATTTCGTCGGAACGTGAGATGGATGTAGAGACACGGAGACAGGATGTTTCGCGTAACAAAACCTGAATTAGTTATGACATTCCGCCACCTCTCTTCGCGTAGTGGTACGTGCGTCCTTACATTTGCTCGTCCGTATGCGCGTTACATTTTTCCATGGGATTATGTTGTGCGATTTCCATTCCCATTCCCATTCCCATTTCCATTTCCATTCATCCATCATCCAGATACCTCTTCCCAATATTCGCTGTACACATAAATGTTTGTGCACAACGATATCGTTATACGAAAGGTATATAATAAAAGAGAGCGAGAGAGAGAGAGAGAACAAAAAAAGGCAGGGTTTCTGATCCATTCCAACTTAGTGGCGTAAATTTTTTGTCTCAAACTAGCTGCAAACTTTTCCTGTAGCTATGAGGACACATCTTTCTATTCCCTTGCGGAAAAGACGGGATCAATGGACAGATCAGGAAAGCCAATTTAATGCCCTGTGAAAATAACTCTGTACAAGCAGAGTTGAAATCAAGTCATTTGTACTTTAAACGTCTATGAGAAGCTTTGGAGAGCCAATCAAGCAATTCTTGTCGAGTCACCTATCAAGTTATATTGTTCACTCCGAGAAGCGTATAAGCAGTCTTCGGGAGGATTGAGAGGACAGTTTCCTCCATTGTTGTTTTATTCATAGGCACGTTACGCGTTCTTTATTTCATTCAAGTCAATTATCCTACTTAGCAATATGTCTAAACATGTCAAGCTGCGCGACGTGCTTCCTTCAATTCTGTTTAGGTTCACATTACGAACGGTCGTTAACTACGGAGTTGTTGATAGCGAACATACATTAACTTCCACTAGGTTCTGCATTATATATTAAGGTTTTTCCTGTAGCGTAAATCAATCTTACCCGTCGAGTTGAAGACTTAAGTAAACGCATGTAAGAAATTTTTTAGTAAATCAACTAAACCGATAAAAGATATCTCTTGATATCAGCAGACACGAGTAATTGTATTGGTGTCGTTAAAAAGTCTTTATTTTACTTGAACAGGAAAAGCAGTATGCAATCTCACGGAGAAAAAAGAATCATTCATATGTAACTTTTGAAAATATTTCGGTACTCGTTTCTTCATCATTGATTAATCCTCGTAATTAATTATGAACTACAAAGATAATTGCCGCCACAAGTGGCGATATAATAGTGAACATCTTCGTCGAGGTGCGTCACAAACTACGTAATTTGTTCCATTTGAACGTAACTGTAGCAATTCGTGTAACTTTTCTTTCATTATTTATTTTTGTTGCGTCTGAACATCGTCGATAGGCCTGTTTCTGTTTTATTTCTTCCTTTTTTTGTTTGCACACGTATACAAGCAAAGACGCAGCTGTCAAGGGTGATCAATTATTTGGTAGCCTGAAAATTTACAACGCTCGTTCGTCGCCGTTCGAACAATTACGTACATGCGTATACGTTATGAGCATTCACTTTTAATACATAAAAGTGTATAATAAGCATGATATGTTTTATTAACTGAGTAAATATCATCAGGTATGTAAAATGTACGAGTATAACGCATAACAATAAATATATTGAGTTAACTACGTTAAAAATTTAATCAACGCTCGCATCACACCAATTACATATCTATTGTTATCATAATACAGTTGCAGGTATGATATTTACTCCGTCGAAATATAATTATTCGAAAAATAGAAGAAGAAAAAAAACTTTCACACAGTGTTGCTGATTTTTATCTTAAAACGACAATTTTTCGATGTTATCACAGTGGCATTATTACTGTAGCGGAATTCTATGGCAATTTTTATTCAATAAATTTAATTCCGTTTCTACAGTTTTTCTCATTTGTTTCAATAACAGGTACGGACGCGGCTGGAAAATCCAACGCGGTATCATGTAGTACAAAAACAACGGAACCAAGTGCGGCAGTTTCTTCACGAATCGTTTCGGGGGGGCGATGCGGAAGTTACGGGATTGCCGACCCATGCGGGTAGCGATGGTGGCGGATGTGTCATCCCTGTTGATACGGGACCCCCTCATCACGTTGTTGCACCAATCGCCGCTCCAATGGCTGTCCATAGTGCACCACCTCATAATCCACCGAAACCGCAGCATCCTCATCTTGCATCTTACCCGAGAGGCCCGGCTCTGCTACCTCATGGACATACCGATGCCGTTAGTCCGGATATTGGAACAGGCGCTATGTCGCCGGGCCTTTCAAGCGTCGCGACAAGCAACTCGGAGGTAGGTTTCCACCGGTTTTATTTTCTATTCACTCGCCTCCTTGATTCTATTCCTGCTTTATAATTTAACTGATGATCCTTTGGTGTCAACTTTATCATGCCTCGGTTCCTTGACTCAATTATCAAAAAACGCATCTGAAATGATTATTGGATTCGATTCAGCTTATGTTACAAAGTTGACTTAAGGATCACGAAGTGCATTTTAAATGATTATTTCCATCGAATAGAGTCGTATCACTAGGTGTTGCAACCATGAATAGCTTCTAATCAATTTCTATTCCTTGGTTTCCTGACCCAAGAATTAGAAAGCGCATTTGAAATAATTATTTTGTTTGACTGAATCCTTATCACTACGTATTTCTTGACCATGCCATAGCTGCGACTCAACTTTTATGCCTTGGTTTCTTGCCTACGAGTAGCTTCAACATATGTTCTGTGTACACTCTCCTTCGTTAGTGACACTTTAAATTATCACCCCATTCGAATGAATATTACTTGGTTCTTTGATCATGAACAGCTTTATTACGTCCTAATTCCTGAACTTTATTTTTCCATCATTTTCGCAGTTACTTAACTCAATTCGATCAGTGCTCTATTCTCAATTGATTATCATGAAGTCTTTCGTTTTTTGGCTCGTGTTTTTCTGACTCAGTTCCTTGACTTTGAATAGTTTGCACACATATTTCGAGTCTGCTCCATTTTTACAGTACAAACAGGAGAAATTATTACCTAAGGAAAAAGATGTCGTGCTCTCAGCGATGTTAGGAAGTCGAAACGTGAGAATTGATCCGGTCCCACAGTATCATGCATGAGCTCTGTGTTGCACACAATGTCGTGGTAGACAGACGAAATAAGCACAAGTTGAAACCAGATCTCTTTTAACAACGACACGTTAACTTTTCCTTGGCACGATCACTCCTAATCAGAATCTCAAACATTGCTGTAGGCTCGTCGCTAACTTTCAGCAAACATCTGCACGAAAATTGCTACTTGACACGTCCAAAAATAGATCAACCCAATACCTTTTCAACCACAATATAATGACCATCTTATTCTTCACAAACGAAAATACATTTACATTAGCGATTATCGATCATCGTTACGTCCGAGGACTCCACTTCCTCCAGAAAATTAACGGACTTCGGTTTCAAGAAGAATAATTTTTCCGCTCTTTTAATTTCACATAAATCTGCCAAGTCGGCCTTGCTTTGTGATCTGAAAGATTTCTATCGTCCATTGTTATACTATTACGGTTTTAAATCCTTGACCAATATTCAAACCGCAAGTTGCATCTTTTCGATATATACCTTCTATTGATGGTAAAATCGTTGCATGTTAATTACCGACTTTAATAAACCAATACCCATTTAGATTCCGCGATAATCAAGAAACTGAGACGTGTTTCTATTTCCATTTAACGCCGCGGCTTGGACCACAATTCTACGAAATAATCACACTGAATACATCAGGCATGAATATTTATCAGGTTCTGGTATTAACTTGTTGTCGTGGATTTCTATCCAAAGAGTACCTGAGCATAATTTTCTATGAAATTCGCTACTTTCTTCGAATATTTTATGATACAAGTATCGAACGTTTTTCAATACTTCTTTTTCTCTCCAGTTGAACCGCAGTCTAAAATTCATTCATTGATATCATTTGCAGTCAAATAACGTTTGTTAACCAAACAGCTCAGATGTTTATCGTAAAATAGCGGCGATTTTAATCCGAACAAACTTTGATCAAGCCTTAGACAAGGTGCTACAAAAACAGTTAGTCATCCCGTATCAGGAGTTTAGAACGCAGTTACCAAGTTACGGTGAAAAAGTGTTGCTACTGCACAAATTACTAGATTTATCAAAAACTTTGATATTGAATGAATGATGCACCTTATTAAACGGCACAAAATTCATTGAAAAGTTTTTTTCAAAAATGCCTTACTTCAGAAGATAATTAGCAAATACAAATTACCCACTGATTCTTATCGATTTCCTTCCGATGCACAGCGTTATCTCGAAAAACTTTCGAAATTAATGTACTCCTTGACCAAACGCAGCTTTTATCTTTCAAACATTTTTCTCTGATAATTCAACGGTCTCTGAGAAAAATGTAACGAAATGTCCAAACTGTAATACTGCAGAAGTCAAGTTATTGCAGTAAGTGTTCCTGCAATCAATTCATGTGCGTGTACTCATAACAGCTGGTTTTCTTTACCAGCTTACTTTTCAACCTTTCACACGACCCTGTTCGTCTGATAATGAGAGAATCCAGCTGGTAGTTACAGGAACGAGGCTCGTTTTAAGTTTAATCGGGATTGGGACTCAATTAATTCAATAATGCTTCTTTACGAATGGATCGCTTATGAGTTGGCTATGATTTCGTTGTCTATGAATTGATGCTGTTCGCTTGTTTTGTTGTTTGAAAATAAGCATCAATTCGAGCTTCGAGAACCAGGAAAATGCTAGCGGCAATTCATAATCAGGAAAATTCAATTCCTCCTTTTGAACAGAGAAAAAAGTGCCCAGTTACATATATGTGTCCGAAGACTTGATCGTTGAATTGTGTAGGCTTGAATTTGTCTGCACTGATTCTACTTTCCATTTTTCAAGGCCTGCTTGAAATTGGTGCTAAATAAATTTTGTTTGAAGAAACATAATCATCCACAGATCACGTGCGCGGATGGAATAGTTTAACAAAAAATCGCGCTACTCGATCGATCGTTTACGATGGGCTTGCGTATTTATCTTGGATTACCAATAAATTTGTTTACTTCGGAACTTATGGCTGTTTATTAGATCCCATCGTTGGGCACAACTGCTGAAGTCGAGATTGGATCAAGACTAGAAATATGAGTCACGTTTCATAATTGGGTTTTCGGCGCATGTCTAGATTTATGATCAAGGCTCGATGCAAAATGAATGAAAAGAAAATTGTTGCTTCTGGCGTTATTTTCAACCAGCTCCTGTGACATGCATATGTTCGGTAATCTTTTTTAAATTACTTCGAATAAAATAATTCACTGAATAAAATTGTTCGGCGTCAATTACGAAATAATAAACTGTTCGTCCTTCGAGTAGCCCCATACTTTCGTGCCAGATACGACTGGGCCGAATCGAACCGAGCTCCCATCCATTGACCCGCCCAATCGTCAGTTTGTTATCCGACATGCGGGTTTGCCTTGAGTCTCAAGTTGACAAAAGAATTGCTTCAGTCTTAAAAATTTCTCAGTTCTTCTGTGAGTAATCTTCAAGGTACACAGATCATTTACGACAAAAATTATACAGGTCTTTTCTACTCTCTGGTGGTCGTATTCTTCTCTGAAAACTGTGTCGATTTTTGATCACCAAAAAACTGGAGGATCTTATAGCTTTCAAATTGGAGCGAATCGAAGTCAGCCAATCAGTTCCATCGGAGAGTGATGGTCGCAATGACGATCAGATACTTGGTGGCATCGGGAGCCTCTCTTTTCCGCCGCTAGGGAGAGCCGTGATTGGTTAATTTCAACTTGTATTAATTTGAAAACTACGAGATGATTTTCACGAAGATGACATGCAGCTTTCTTGGCTAGTTGTCTTGGCAAGTGCGTCCAATTCTTCTGATCCGAAATCTATATTTCGGATAATTTGTGTCTTTTATGTGGGTTGAAAATTTAATTCGAAAAGATTGTATCTAGTTCGTAAACATGAGTAAAAACAATGGAATAAATGAGGGTGTCTGATTCACTCTAGTGATTAAAATTTTATGAAACGTTTACACGTGAGCGTTTATACGTAGGTGTAGGTACACGAAATAATTGATGGTTAAGAACGGCTCGAAATAAAGAGTGTACCCAATCGAATGAATAATGAATATCTTACTTTAGCGTAATCTCGATCCATGGACTATTTTCTCATTCTGCTGATGTTAATAAGAGAAATTCCCATTGTACCTGAATTGGCAACAGTTCAAGTCATATCAAAAATATCACCTAGCGTATACATACCTATATCTATACACAATAATGTTACAATATATGTTAAAATTACATTACATATTATATATATCGTACATATATATGTAATGTAATTTTATAATTCGCATGGTTGTATAATGCATCAATCTAATTCAGTATATGGATTAATATATCTTTGACATAAAATAAATTGCTATCTAAATTTCGATGTTTTGATAAATAGAGATTTATTACCTTATCTGACAGCACAATTTCCACCTAGATTTTTTTCATTTTTATTTTCCTTTCGTCGCTGCGATTTCAGTATATCGAACACTTTATTATTCTATCATATTTGCATAAAAATTCTTAAGACCCGACAGACTTCACCTGCAAAATAGACAGGGGGTAGCTGTAAAATCTGGTGAGGTCATGATGTCATCGTCTGAGAAAATTCAAACATCTCAATTCCTCGTCAATTTTTTTCATAAAATGGTAAACGAAGAATCGAGTTCTGGCTCTTGAATCGCATGCTATCTCAAATCTCGAGTAATTTTTTTATAAGCAAACTAACATTGTTAACGAAAAGGATAATTTCTGGAAACAAAAAAACTTTTTCCAAAACTTTTTATGAGATAAAAGTCATTGCAGTTGGACCTATTTCAAAGTGGTGTAAACGCGGGCTGCGCGATCATTAGGTATAGTAACTTCGAGATACGTAAAGCCCAGAGTCCAGAGATAGGCATGTGTAGCTTTAAGTGTTATAAACTTTGTAGTATGTAGCAATTGTTTGACTCTGTCCGTGATCACACATACGTGTACTAGTACTAGTAGGCAAGTACGATTTGTTATGTAAGGCTTTCCCCTCTCCGGCTCCCCCCCTGCTCTCTTCAAACCTCGCGACCCCGCCGCGCCGCGCCATGCCGCGCCGGGAGTCAACGTTGTCGATGCTAGATAGTACGAGCATGAGACTAGCACCGATTGCCTCGCGGTAGTTCCTACTTCGTGCAGCGCGCATCTTGCCCTGTACGCCCCCTCCCAATACGCATATTTCGTGGCTCTCAAAATCGCGGGAATTTTCAAACAAAAAAAATAAAACGAACTTCAAACTTTGAAATTCTGTTCGCGAAAATCGACCACAGTCTAGTAGTTTGTATTATATTGAACCAGGAGCTCATTTCTCGACTTGTTGCTCGTTCACATCATCATTAGGGAAAGCTTGTTTACTAGTTAACCAAAGTTGGCGTATAGAGAACTTTGGGGAAGCCCCGAAAAAGTACAGAGGAGATAGTCGACCCCAGTGTGTTCAGGGGAAAACCTACGCCCTAGAATAAAGTGTAGATGCAATAAAGGTGGATCGTTATTACAGTGTTTCGAAAAGTGGATTGAAACAGTGCGTTGATAATTGATTGTTCATTGATTTCGCACATTCCCCAAAGAAAATAAGTGAAACGGCAATAAAATGATAACCAGAAAGTGTGTGCAGCATTTCTTCAATTTTTGAGTATCATATATGGACTGCAGTGATAACCGCGTGTCTTTCTGCTAGCATGTTTTTCACGTTGGATTGCTTGTGTCATTTGATAACGGACTCACTTGTTCGTGGATTATTTATCGCACTGGCTATTTTTCATCGAGAATAAAACCCGCATATAATAACGGCCGAGTAGTTTAGCTGAAAAAGTAATTGACCGTTGAAATTGGCCAATGGTATACACGTTGTTCATTCTGCAACAGGTTGTTCGCGCAGCTAGTGAAAAGACGGAAAAGAAATTCTTAACTCTTTGAACGTTTTTTTTTTTTTATTGTACAAGACTAAAGCCGCGTTGAGGTGCGATGAAATGATGCAAGCTGATAGTGTGTAGAATTGCTCAAACAATAAAACAATATATCCGAACAGTATCGGACGAAATTTCACCGAGCCAAAGTGCTTTTGTAGGCTTTCAAATATGTGTGCAGAGTTTATTTATTATCACAATCATTTATCGTCGCCGGTTCTTTGAAGGTGGGAATTTTTCCTGTAATGAACACTTCTCCTTTTGATTATTTCACCTTGTTTATCCTTGCCCAGTGAGGGCAGAGGTACCGGAGGGGATAGCAGAGATGCCAGTTTTCAATATTATCGCTAGGAGGTGTAAGGTGAGTTTCCTTCTTTCGTTTTTCTCCTCAAACCGATTTACCCCTGGAGAAGTTAGAACTGTGTGTTGGAAGCGCGCTACCAAGCCTTTCTGCAAGCTCATTTCTACAATCTAATTTCCGATGTGTCGTTAACGGTTTTATGACAAGGAAAAGAAAACAAAAATAAAGGAAAAAAAAAAGACAACCAAACAACTGTGCAACACCATCAGTGTAAAGAGTAAGAAAACTACTGCGAGTAAAGTTCTTCTTTGGATGGAGATTGTCTTTGAGAAGGAAAACTTTCAAATTGGACGTCACAAAGTCCTTGATGAATTGGCATAGTTTAATCCGATCATAGCGAACACAGTGTCGTAACAATTGTCTCACTGATTGATAAGACAACTGCTTACAGCGTATAAAATGTAAGACGTGTGCGGTTGTACAGTTTTCTTGAAGTATCATACACTCTAAGATGCCCTTCGCTGCATTTGTATCGGGAAATAGTTGCAACCAATAACATAATTATGTCAGAAATGAGAATAAACAATTTTACGCGCTATAGTCATGTCCCATTTTTCGGAAATTAATACCCAAACGTTTTTAGGTGATATTAATATCAAAGAACCGAGAGATTTTTATTGCGAGATATCTGCTTCAGTCACGCTTCTATAATGCCGTGTCTTTGGAGTTGTGAAAAATAATCGCGTGTGCATTAGACTGTATAGATATGGAATTGCTAAATGCGCGAGAACTGCAAACAACGGGCGAACCATTCCCTGTCTACAGTTGAGTTCTTTGGACACGACAAATTTGATCAATAATAGAACCTTGAATTTCTCCGATTTTACACGGGTCTAATTGACACTCGATGCAACTAACATCATAGTCTAATAACTCTAACAGTGACACGATAAATTTTCACGTCACGGTGGGTGGTACCGGATCTATTTCTTCATCCTACTCGAATTGTTCCTACGTTGTGATTACACTGAACTATTTCTATGTCAATTATATCGAATTTAGTTGTCCTACTCATACTGACTTCGATTCAAGATGGCTTCAAAGCTTCGAGCTTCGTTGTTCACACATCATTATGCTCGGATAAGTTCTGTTTGACAGTTGTATGTCAACATCTATATTATGTCAACATATATATATATTAGGGTGGGTCAAAAAAAATGACTATTTTTTTTTTCATTTCGTACTCTGAAAAGTCTGTTGCTAGACACCTCTGGGGAATACTCACCAAATAGGAGCTCTTAATTTTGATAGAAAGGTCCTCCGCTTTATGGTTTTCCATTTTTTCCTCAGTGTTAGAAACGAGAATTTATATCTCTCCATCAAATGTTCGTTAGAAAATATCGCTACTCGTATTCTTGTAGGAAATTGAACGCTCTACAAAAAAGGTCTCCTATGATTTTTTCGGAAACTTCACCGTTTAGAAGATATCACAGGTTGAAATTTGATTATTTTACGAGAAATTGCTGTTTTGCTTATGAATTTTATAACTCGTTAACAACATTTTTTTATGGAATGCGCAATTCATAGTTTCGAATGAAATTAACTGATCTACAAAAATGGTCTCTTATGATTTATCGATAAAACAATATACTTCAACCTGTGATATCTTTTAAACGGTGAGGTTTCCGAAAAAATTATAAGAGACCTTTTGAAATTTTTTTTTTATCGAAAAATCATAAGAGACCTTTTTTGTAGAGCAGTTAATTTCCTACAAAACTATGAATTGCGCATTTCATAAAAATTTTTTGTTAACGAGTTATAAAATTCATAAGCAAAACAGCAATTTCTCGTAAAATAATCAAATTTCAACCTGTGATATCTTCTAAACGGTGAGGTTTCCGAAAAAATCATAGGAGACCTTTTTTGTAGAGCGTTCAATTTCCTACAAGAATATGAGTAGCGATATTTTTTAACGAACAGTTGATAGAGAGATATAAATTCTCGTTTCTAACACTGAGGAAAAAATGGAAAACCATAAAGCGGAGGACCTTTCTATCAAAATTAAGAGCTCATATTTGGTGAGTATTCCCCAGAGGTGTCTAGCAACCGACTTTTCAGAGTACGAAATGAAAAAAAAAATAGTCATTTTTTTTGACCCACCCTAATATATATATGCATATCAGATCGCGAATGTCTGTTTCTGTTAACCAATATACCGAATATCGTACTTTGATTACAACTAATTTCAATTAACATTGACTCAAAGCTTGAGCAGTCGACTTTGAAGGACTGATTTATCTAAACCATTGTTCTCAGGGAGTACATTATGTTCAAGATGTAGGAAATTAGACGAATTTTCTGGGATTGCGGCGACAAAGGTGAATAATACACAGACATCCGGTTTCAGCTAATTTACTTCGAAATTGAGTCTACAGTAAATCCATGTCGTTTTCACACAGTACACTTCGTCAAGATTTGCAGGTGATATCACGTGGAATTAAAGCCTAAAGGACAGGATATCTGCGTATTATTTACCTTCGTCGCCACAGTCCCAGGAATCGTGTGTAATTCTCACGTCCCGAAATACGTGTAATCTCTCAAACAATTGGCGAGAAAATTAATTATCGAATGTTTTTGCGGGTTTCATGATCGTGGCGACAGAATCACTCTGAAAATAATTGCATTACATAGGTGGCGGGTGATAAGGAGACGACAAATGACGCGTGTGACTTTATCTTTCTACAACCCAGATTTGAAAAGGATATCTCGTTATGTGATTTCCCTTCAGAAATCACAGACCGTGCAGATATTTTCCTTTCACAATAATTGTTGTAATTCCATTATGTTTATCAACCATTATTATTCACACTATGATTATTGTAATATGTGTCATCATTGATAAGTTTCATTTGACTACAGCTAGAGTAGAACTTATGAACCTATTGTACCGTTGTTTCGTTTTTGCAAAATCTATTACGAAAAGATTCGTACAACAAATTTTCTGGATCAAAATTCAAATCTCAATTCAAGTCACGTCTTTGCGGAGTAGAATACAAAATCTTTAGTCAACTGTAGGCTTAACTGGCTATAAAATTGTTAATTCACAACAGCATTTCAACATCCTGAAAATCCAAGCTGCGAACTAATCGCGAAATCTTATACAGAGAGGCTCCGAGTAAACTGAACAAGCCTAACGGTAGGCAACTCGTGTTTTTTTTTTCAAAACTTACAACGCTGTGGTAGGGTAGTTATTTCTGACCAAATAATGTTGCAAATAAACAAAAAATAATATCTGCAATCAATCCACTAATTCATTCACCAAAATTTCTTTACTATTGAATATCGATTCCCGTTATCTCAATAATTATATTACAATCAAATATCACTTCGAATATCTCACTCTGACAGTCAATTCCAATGATAACTGCCGCTACGCGCAGACGTCATTCGAATCGTCTCTTTGTAGATATGTCATACCACATCGCTGCAAGTTTCGAAAAAAACACGAGTTGTCTACCGTTGGACTTGTTCAGTTTCCCCAGAACCTCTATTATACCCACAATGATACCTGCGTAGGTGTAGTTTCAATATAGATGAGTAAAAATTGTTGATTCGGAATTCGATTATAAAGCTTAAATATTCTCGAAAGTATAACTGACGCGATGTGTACGAAAGAATTTTTCGAAGCGTTGGAAACAGGAAAATTAAAATAGAACTGCGACAGAATACAAAAGTTAGAAAAGTACCGGGCCTAAATTTACTTTACCAAACTCGTTAGGCGGGTTTATGCACGTATCTTTGTATACGTGCCTTTTGTGTTCTTTTTTAATGTACATATGAAATTCGAACGCCATGTAGGTATACGTATGAGCGTGCAAAACACGTGTGGGCACAATATTGAGACACATGTGACCTAGTCTTGACGAAACAAGCTACACACGGATAAAAATATAATATGTAAATACGCAGGCTGCAGAGCCGCCCGGTTAATGAAAGGGCCGAATTATACAAACGCCATGCGGCAGCAGTAGGCATGGATGACGTTTGCTAATTTAAACAGTTAATGTGTAGGTACAACTCTATGGTGTTACTACATACCTAGACAATGTAGTTATTTGTCACAAAATTGGCCTATACGAATCTAATTGGTAATTCACCATTTCCAAATTCAAACTATTTCCGGGGGTACGTACGCAGTTTATTTTCACGTTTCATCATTCTGGCGATACGAGAACATTATTGCGGCTGCGGTCAAAAATGACTTTTCCTAACTAACAATAAGTGCCAAAATTCCATTTTACGTACACAATCGAGTACGCAAAATGGTATATTCCCGTACACCTCTGGATGCGTAAAATCGATTTTGCACACTCATTTCGGATAAATAATGTACATACGCAACACATGTGCGTAGATGTCTCCCGCACTCGTCTCTTCGGTCGTCTCTTTGGACAAACTCGACTCGTGCGGGAATCACCTATTTTGCGCACTAGTTACACAGTTTACTATTTACGCATACTATGTCAAAAAATGATTTTTTCGCCTTTTACTTTGTTCAAATTTCATACATATATACTTTGATGAACCTTAGAATTAGAAAGAGTGTCAAATCACTATCCAGACTGAGGGGTTTTCAGTAATCTTCATTCATCCCCGTTATAACTTTTTGTTCAAAGGTAGGCCGCCTTCAGTCTCTGTAGGCTTGTCATCTTGAATCGCGATTGTCGCTGAGCCTTTGTCTGGCCGAGGATTAAATTTTAGGTAGGAGCTGAGCAGCTGGGATTTAGTTGACTTTGTAGATTAGTTGATGTTCGCAATGGCTAAACGATGTAGATATACATGTACACACATTTACTATACTCAAGTGTCGCATTTAATGCTGACGAGTTTTACACATACATATGTCTATAATGACACAAAACAGGGCGGAAGAGACTATTTTTTACAGCGGTTTTCATCACCTTGAAAATTCATGTAATAACCGGAAATACCAACAAGTATGTCAAGAATACAGACGATCATGTCGGTAAGAAATTGTAAACCAATTATTTTGCTTCTGGTAGAAGCAAATGGTCAAATCGAATTAAATATTGCAATTTTTGATGCTCATCATCTCAACGTAAGATCCAACGAATTTCGCAAATCAGATCATTTGGTGAATTTAAATTCTTGGATTTTAAACAGTCGATAGGAAATGTTATTCGACTAACAATAAGGAACTTAGTAAATACTGCTGTTTAGAACTCAGAAAAATAGAATCTTTTACTTGAAAGAAAAAACTGAAACGAAAACTTCTTCATGCCCTTTATCTGAATGTAAAGGCGTGTAAGTTTTTCCAGATCATTTGACGAGTTTTTCGGAAAGACTCGTTTTCGGATGGTGAGTTCTCAAAATCGTGAAGTTTTATTGACATTTGTAAAAGTGATTTCTCTAACGAAACCGACACTTTTTTTTTGCGTCACCAAAGTAATGAAAAGTACAAATACTCTCTACAAAACTTGAAAATATATTCTGTTCTGTCAATTCAACTCGTGTAATTTTATAGCAGTGATGAATTGTCGAAGAAATATTCGATAACAAATAGCTGTGCATCCATTCAAAAAGTGTGAATAGCTCATAACGTGGACACCCATATCACTGCATAAGATCGCAGTATTGGTATTTCAGTTATCGATAATAAACTAGCTACAGATAACCGTGAAGTTGAAGATGTTATCGTCCTCTTGACACAGCGTGTAATTTTTTCATTCTTTCTCAAGTGGCTATACGTAAATATACGTACGTGTCTGTAAGCCGTTTTATCTCTATTGTGACAATTATTGGGTTCCCGTACTTTTTACCGGAAATATCTAACTGCTACTGGAGTGTCGTTTTTTCTTCTTCTTTTTTATTTTTTTTGCGATTTCAATCAACGATGTTATAAACAGATGAGAATATATATGTATGTAAGCTCGAATGATTAGTTAGACCTTCTGTTGTTAAGATAATCCGTGCGAGAATTCGAATTAAAAAATTATTTCAACTTGCAAAAAAATCTGCGGGAATCATGTATACATGTAGACTTGTACAAATGGATCGTTGTTTACTTTTCATTTTCATTAATATTGCAGCGTCAAACTCTACTCTATGAGAACAAAGGATCGCTGTTTCTTATAGACGGAGGTTAACGCATTTATTCAAACTATAAATTATCTTATAAATCTCAAGTAAAACGATCCTGACACCTGTGTAATTATGCCTTCTGTATGTATAATACAGAAGTAACATTGCAGGGCCTTAATTACGCAATGGCGGATGTATAGCGGATGCAGAATGGTTATTATGCAGTTCCATCCGATCGCCGGATCACTATATTTGCGGTCGAAATAGTAAAGCAATGAAACGGAACGTAACGGGACATAATTCACTTCCTATTTTCAGGCTGGTATACCTAGTCACGAAAATTTTATAATTTTTAACTAATTGATTAACGTTACGTTTTCCAAAAAATTACCTCATTTTAGACTTCAATGCTTGAGTCTGCTCTCTCGAGTCTACATTAATAATGACCAAACATTTCGCCTCCTAGAAATAGTGTGCAGCATTTGATACAAAATCATAAAAAACAAATGATAACTCAAAGTTTTGCGAATTATATTTTTATTCATTTTCTTTTAATTTAAATCGACTTTGCACACTCAGTTAGGAATAATAACATACGCTACGCTCGCTACAAACACGACTTGTGCGGGAATCACCTATTTTGCGCACTAGTTGCGTAATGCACTATTTAGTGGTTCTGTTGAGGTACGAAAAATGAGTATATATTTCGTAGAATTAGGCTTCAGAACGTGCTCGAGGATTCGCACCTCTCGGATCTTATGTAATGTTACGTAATTCATGCCCGACACATGTGTTGCCCACAATTGATAATTACTATCGTTTCAAATTATTACAGTGCAGGTGATACCCGGCTGTAAGCTGCCATAATACTAAACTTCGACTGTATATTACGGATATAATGAACGTTTGACTTTTACTTATTGTTTTCGGTGAATCTATCTTTCAGAGTTTTGAATTACTCGCGACTTTGAACGGTTCCAGGGCGCTAAAGAAGAGTTCAAATTAAACGGAAACATTTTTGGGCTTCGTGAGTTCTTTAGATATTGTTTTATCTTTCAGACTACATAATGATACTAGTCGGGAGTTTCAGTATATGTCTAACTCAACGTAGTTTACCAGTATTCCGAGTTTCCAGTTTGAATTTAAAGTCCTGCCAAGTCCTGGAGAGTTCAGAGCAATATTTTGCGTTTAGGGAGTCCTCCTATTTTCCTAAACTCGTTGTAAATTGTGTCACCTTTTTGAGATTCGAGTTGCCGGGCCTGACCAATAAGCGAGGGGCGAGGTTCTGATTATTAAGCGCGCTTTTTCAAAAGGTATTAATCGAAAAAGTTTTTTACACGAACTGCTACCGCATCATTTGAACCGTCGAAAGCACTATTAGTTTACGATTCACTGCTCCTGGCATGCGCTGCAGCAATCCAATTCTGATTTTAACGCGGCTTTAGTTACTAAGAAACCTTCTTTCACTCTCACACTAACATTGAGCCAAGAATTCTTGCATCGTTTTGTGCCGTTCGCTAATCAAGCAATAGTCATTATTTGTTTACGTAATATTTACGTAAAAGCTATCGCGCGTACTGTGCAAGACAACGTCTTATGTCTGTATGTACAGCTTATTTTTAACAAACTAGAATAATTGAAGGTCGTCAAATCTCCTGAATCACTATACCATATAATTTAATCGCGAATGGAAATACAACCGATCTTTCAATTTCTCGGTTACAAAACGCCAAAATTTTACCGCGTAAGGATTTCTGCATTGCGCAAGATAATAATTATACGCTTCTATTTCGCTTAAAATATTCACCAAGTGACATTTATTGGTTGGAATTCCTCCGGCGTGGGGTATGCATGTACTAAGTACTTATATTCATAGTTTCTCAGAAATTATTACCTTGTGATACAAGTTCTTCGGCATTGAAAAGACGGTCTATTAATGTTTAGGATCTAGAAATTCGACACATGTCCCGGAATCCTGACGCTACGGTGAATAATACACGAATACCCTGTTTCAGGCCTTTATTCTGCATAATGTCACCTACAAATTTTAATGTTAGAAACCCTCGCATCTTACATCGTGTGGCCACCAGCATCGGTTGAAGTGAGCTTTGTAAAAATGACATGGGTTTACTGTTGGTTTGATAACTAACAAAGTATTAGTCCGATTGGTCTTTCATTTTTCTTACATATATTCCTAATACGTAGCTTTGACGTGGACTAGAAGTTTTTTAAAAATATTCAGCCGTTCAGCTGACAAAAAATCGGGAATTTTGAATTTTAGTAGTTTTTAGTATACTGACTTGAAACATCTGAAAATATATGAAAAAATTCATATTTTTTGATAATCCTACTCTACATTAGAATTACGTCAGTACTAAGTAGGCTCACAAAACCAGATCTAGTTTGGACCAAAATTTACCACGAAATTGAGTCAACAGTTAACTTATTTCATTTTTGCAGAGCTACCTTTGATTTATGCTGTCGTGGCCACATGATGTAAGAGATACGAGAGTTCTCAGCCCCAAGATTTTGTCGGTCGAATTTCGTTGCATGAAGACCTAAAACAGGATATCGCTGTATTATTTACCTTAGGTGCTATGATTCTTGAAAGTCTCTAATTTTTACATTCTATATCTTACATCGTTATACCTCTAATTACATACGATGAAAAGAATCAAAATTGTGTTTCATGGGACTTGAGAAATCTACTACACGGATTTATTTCGTTTATCGGTTGATCGATGGCCCAAAGCTCTGTGTGTCAGGATCCAGTCGATATCAGGTCTAACTCTTGCCAAGGCGACGACGATAATCCCAAATTAAACTGTTTAAATATTTATCCAACGATTGCGTAGGCACAAATAAAGCCTCTTGAGAACTACTGAAATCTTTATTTTAGAAATTTTTTTTACAGTTACGGGTATACTTTTCTTTTTTTCGACTCGAAGAAAAAACATTACTCCCAGATTTCATCGTGCAGGGAGTTCCGAATCTAAGTGAAACAGATAAAAAAAAAAATACCTAGACTTTTCAATGGCTTTTATAAATATGAAACAATCTTTGGGAATTAGTTTATCAGCTTTTGAATAGGCGATAGTCAAAGTGTTAAAACCGCCGCCGAGTGTTCGATTTCCTGGCGTTTTGACAGTATCGTTGGATCTGCTGTCAAAATTCAATATATATCCATGATACATCGAGATAACGTTGTACATACTAGTTGCCTGCATTGAGACAGAGCAGATAAAACGAAATGTAGAACTGTCGAGAATTGAGCGAATTGGTCTTTGAGGAAATGAAAGATTTTTATTAAATTCCGAAGATATTGAAAGATCAATGCACTTAGATAAGTCTTAGCGTACATTGGTAACGGAAGTTCGATTTTCATTTATAAATTTTCATTTTTCAGGCGGAGGATTTGCTGGACGATATTCTATCCTTCGAGACCAGCTCTTTAGGTGATGGACTAAAAGACAGCCAATCTGGAAGTTTGTCCAGCTTACCAGATCTCCAAATAAAACCCGAACCACTTCTTCTTACAGACGCAGAAATCCACGCCTTGGCCAAAGACAGACAAAAGAAAGACAACCACAATATGAGTGAGTCAAATGATATAACAATTACCAGATCCGTATTTGTCAAAATATTTGTCGAAAATTTGCAGAAATTTCAACTGGCAAATGGTTTGAACTCTGAAAAATGCATTCGGTACAGTCTTAGTTTTCATTGACTTGTAGTGCGGAATTTTTTTTAACAATTTTCTCAATGTTTCCGAAAAGAAATTTGGAAAAAATGTAAAAACATTCCGAAAATGGTGTTTGTGAATTTCTGCTCGATACACAATTGGTCTTTCTATTCCGTTTAATGATATTCAATAAGTATAATATGGATAATGATGTAAGCAGATAACAGCAGAAGTAACATACATTCAGTTTAATGAACCGTCAAATAAATCTGTATTTGTTCAAAGGAAAGATTCTTGACTGTTGTTTTGCGCGGCACATAAGATCTTTACATTGAAACGTTGGCAAAGATTTGTTGGAATAAGTTGAATATTAGAAAATACAACATAGTAGGTATTTCATAAGGAGGTAGCCCTTAGCCGTATGTATAGCTTTTACGTTCAAAGATACTTTATACGTAAAAAGTTGTTCCATTTTTGCTTCTGGCTCTTACCGAATCATCAAAAATCAAATCATGACCAACAATATAGTTTTTTCAAACGAAATGCTGCAGTTTCGCTCTCGTTCTCATTACAGCTAACAGTCGAGCAAATCCAACAACCTTTCGTTGAGAAATTTCCGATTAACTAATCCCGAGATATTGCACTTTGAAGTGTGAGAATAGGTAATATTCCAGGGGCGCAGTTGAAATATTGCGCATTAGGCAGCGCGGTAAGGTATTGCGGTGGAATGCGGTGGAATGCGCTTGGCATTACGCTTATACTTCAAAGTTCGATAACTGGCGATTGGCTGGTCAAAAATAGTTCTATGAGGGCTCATTGGATTCGTCTGAGCGTCAGTTATGACTTTTGACTTGAAAGAAAAATGTAAGATTCTTTCTTTGGAACACTGATTCCATTTTTAATACCTCGCAAAAGTTCTGTCTAATTCTTTTTCTGTTTTCAACGTTGAAAAAGTGGTAGAATGTGATAAATTCAGTTTTGTAAGAAAGCCCGTACCTCCTAAAACAGAGAGGATACAACTCTTGATCTACTTCGTAGGATACGCTATGTAGTTTAACCTGTCTATGATAAAAAAAGTAAATGCTAGACAGAGCTGGTTTTTAAACCTGGAAGCTCTGCAGACAAAGAGATAAAAAGATGAATAAGAAAACGAACTTTCAGGCACGTGAAATGAAACTTATGGCAAACTTAAACTGTAGGTTACTTGTCTTGTTTCTTTTCCTTGACAAAACAGCTGACAACTCGCTCTGCAGAAAGTAAAGAAATATTGCGATTAAACGGTCTTGAATAAATATTATTCTCAGCCACTACATATCTGCCGCGAGCGGGTATAAAGTTGGAGAAAAGTTCGTTTTCAAAAGTAATTACATCGTGAATGTTGAAGTACAATTTCGCGACGTTGGATTTTTCCTATTTAATATTATATTATCAAAGGGGATACTTGTACACCTATTCTATTCAAATTACTGCCACGTTATGGAGAAATATACTATTGATCCAGGAATTTCGCATCTATTTACTAGAATTCTTACACATAATTTGAAATTACTTCAAATTTTACGGACGTCACCTTGCGTGGATTGATGCACCAAAGTAGAAGTGCTTGTATAGAATACAGGTCGCATAACGTCCATCGAGACTGGCTCTCCTAATCATGTCTAAAAATTCGGGTAATTAACTGTGAAAGAACTAAATCAATGCAATATTTTGGAATACGGTGGCAAAAAAATTATTTTCAAAGTATTTTTGATTCGATAGAAAAAAAGAAAGAAAAAAAAATTGCTATGGATTCCTCACGTATAATGATCCTTCTCGAAGATAATTGTATAAGAATTTCATTACCCGAGAGTAAAATTATGGTACCTACATGTATATCCAAATAGGCGTGCGACGAGGCGCGTTCCAGTTATCTTAGGCTCTCGTCGAGACAAATATTTGCACTCTCAGCTAACACGCGTAACTCGTCACACGCGAGACAATCAGTTTGAATTTCTCGTGTTACGGTCTATCGTGACGTCATGACGCTTTAATAAGACGTTTCTACTCTTATCAACGATAATATATATGTCTATTAACAATTAACAAAACGAAGCGACGATGCCCTAGTTACACAGTTTTCATGCCCCAATTTACGATCCGAATTTAAATGAGAAAAATTCAAAAACCTTAGATACTTAATTTCGTACCGGTGTTTCTTAATACAACAAGTCGAATTTTATGCACGCGAAATGTGCCCAAAATCGAACTTTGCGCACACTGTGTGGAAAACTACTGATTCCATCATAGTAGGCATGAAGTACACGAAAAGCTTTATACATATCTTCCGGGCGTAAAGCAAAAGTTTATTCTCACACCTAGCCAAACATAAACTACTATGACGAAGAACAAATTTATTCACATTTATTGATTAATTTGATAAATCAAATTGTTATCATTGTTCAATTCTTATAGATCTTACAATAATCCGAAACGATTAAACTCTGTTGACAAGTCGAATTATTAACCGGTCTTCGTATTGTCAGCTGGACGACATGTCAACAAAGTCTGTATTGCTTTGCCGTAAATAATATCTGACATAATCTTATCTAAGATATTTGGAATAATACAACCTATCTTCATTGGCAGACTTTATATACGGTCTAACGTATTTCTTGTATAATGTCATTTATTATCGAACTATCTTTTTGAGAAATCAAAATGCTCAGCCTAGATCAATAATACCGTATACGAACGAACATTCATACAGCTTATTCATTGCCAGGCTTATAATATGTCAGAAGCTTACAGAGCCGAAACAATTGAATCATAAAATCGATCCGAATACTTCAAGAATTTATTGCATCTGTACATAATAGTTTCTTCGAGAAAAATCGAGTGACAGTTAAGAGTTTTGAGTCATCGGGTCTCAGAGTTTGATCCAGTCGAAGTAAAAGCATTTAATGCAAGGTTTGGTTATTTGGGTTTCTAATTGCTCAGACAGCGAATCTCTGTCCGACGAACAGAGCTATATGACACGTTGATTTTTGTTTGAGAAAATCGAGAAAAACAGTTAAACACAAGTTTGCAGACTCAAAACTTTGGCAGTATAAAATTAATTACTCGAATTTCGAGCCCCGTTGACTCACAAATCCTAACTTTTACTTATGTGATACAACAATGCTTTGGAATTCTTGATAGAATATAAATTACAAAAAATATATCCTGTCATATAGCAAGTTTTCTAGAACAGAAGATACGTTTCTAATTGCAGAGAATTTTCTATTTTTTGAGGTTCGGTGAATGAACGTAATTCTAACAATTATCCTACTGCAGAACAGTAAAGAAAGAAAATAATTGTGCCCACAAAGTGACCAAAGAGAAGTGGTCTTCGTTGCGATTTTTCTAAAGTAGAAGGAGAATTTTTTAAGAGTGATAATCTGTGGATTCAGACACGCTTTTTTATGCTTTGAATACCCAATATTCATAATTTTTTACATGTAGAACCGATTAATTAGCAAATTTGAGGAGAAGAACGAAAGACGAAAAGAAGAACGGTGATTTCACCCTCTTGAATAAAGAGAAAGAATTAATACTTCTCGGACAATACAAAGGCTTTGACTTTTCGAAGAAACACAACCCCTTAGAATTTTATTTCACAAACTACATATGTCTCCTTCCCAAGTCTGCAACCAGTGCGGCTCACGCAGTCGGTTGTTCCGATTAAAATTCAACTTTTACTTCCATGAGGGGATCAAACATGCTTCAAATGAATGCAAATATAAACACACTTACACTGGTAGATATTCGCGGTTTTTAGTACGAGCAAACAACTGTGGAGGAATTTCGATCACTTTTTACTGTCGATATGGAAATATCGTTTGAAACAAAAGCTGCTCGTAGGGTTTTGATGCGGGTATTTGTACTTATTCCTACCTACTTGGCAAAAATTGATCCTTGGAGTCGAGTCTTTGGAGAATTAATTATCAAAGAACAGAGAAAATTGATCTTATTTTTTTTTCTTCTAGTCTATCGCAATCGCATAGTCGATTAATTTTCGAACACAGAACTATACTATATAATACATACAATGAGTTAGATTCAGATTAAAATTTATATTACTCGAGGCAAGCTGAGGCTAAACGCATATCTTGAAGCTTATATAATTTTGCGTCAGCAATGATGTAACGACAAATATAATTAGGTTTAGATGTTAGTTGACTGAAAATTAAAGGCTCAAATCCCTGCAGTTTTTATCAATAAGACAGAATGCTTGATCGATCGTAATTTTGTGTTTTAGTCGAGCGTCGGAGAAGGTTCAACATCAACGATAGGATAAAAGAGCTTGGCACACTTTTACCAAAAACTAATGACCCGTGAGTATAGTAATTTGTCTAATAAAATTAACGGAATTGAAAATAAAACAAAACTTTGATTAACAAGCATTTGAAACACTCATATGCAACTAACACGCATCCTTCTACTTTTCATCACCTTAGTGATATAAGGAAAGTTCTGTGACTTGGAAAACTCGGTCGAAAATGACGTTTCCTCATTTCAATGAATCTTCACGTTCTTGGGCCTTTAGTATCCGCAAAATAGGTTTTTTTGGAAATATATTTTTCTGTCCGATAAACTCGCCGATTTTTTTCAGAAACGGCGAGATAAAAAGATTTGTGATTTTGATTCAAATGAAACATATTGCCATATTTTGTTTAATTTGAACGATCGCTTCTACCGAAAGAAGAGCAAAATTTACAGAATTTTACGTTGAAACGACGAGTATACAAAATTGCAATATTTCGTTTGATCTTAACGTTTGCTTAACTACGATTCTCAATTTTTTACTGATCACCTGTATTTTTCACATCCAGGAGCTTCTAAGGCAATGAAAAGTACCGTGAGAAATGGCTTCCTCGGCTTTCTTCTTTCATCTGAATTATATAATCATTATGAGTCGACAAATGGCTAGTTTTGTTGTTTTTTTTTCTTTAATCTTTGAATTTATTTTTTTGATTTTT
The DNA here is from genome assembly GCA_944452935.1 of Rhogogaster chlorosoma. NCBI lineage: Eukaryota > Metazoa > Arthropoda > Insecta > Hymenoptera > Tenthredinidae > Rhogogaster > Rhogogaster chlorosoma. The sequence goes on from OX101802.1 coordinate 8,447,712, forward strand.
TTTCTACTAAACGAATTCATTCTGCGTTGTGTTGGAAGTTGTTTAGTCCATGTTGTTTCGTGAGTGTATTAGCCAGCTTTTTTTGTCATCGCAGAAGAAACCAAAGAATGGTAAATAAAGATCGTGACAAATGTGCTATAAAAGCGTTGTAAAAAAAAAAAAAAAAATAAAACGTGGTTGTATACACGCGGGGGTCACCGGCGTGTATATTTTCTAATTACGTCCAATTAGGTTGACTCTAATTAAAAGTAACTTCAAAGAACTCCGTATACCTATACCGCGTACGCTAAAAATTTCTTAATCAAAGATCACGGTGTACGCGTATACGCGTGTAATAGGTATACATCTTTTTAATACAACTAATCACTTTTGTCATCATCCGTATCACATAATTAATGCAAACTTTTAAATCCTCTCACTGCTTGACGCCCCTTTGTAATTCTTGTAGCGGTGTATTATTTTCTTCCGATATAAAAGCAAAAAGAAAAGAAATGTACTCTTGTAAAAACATCGGTGATAAAATTTAACATCCCATATTTAAGATTGTTTAGAAGCCGGCTGGGGATGGGTCAGAGTGGGGAAGATTTTCCTGTAGCCTATCCATGCATAATTTATCCATCTATATTGTCTTATTCATCAATAATTTTTTTTTCTTTTTTCTCTTTAATCGGTAATTATGATTAAAATTTGCATTAGACGTGGCCTTTGCCAAAGTTAACTTAATGAAGATGTTTGATGAGAAATGAGATCGAGTTAACACCTGAAATTTAATAAAATCCATTTTTCTTTCTTTGTCGCAAAATGTGGACGTGCCACTTTTTTCGACTTATATCAAACCCTATGCATCGAAAATGCAAAAAAAGCGTCCTGAGCCCGATTCCATATGAAATTCCGAACACAACCATCCGAAAACATCTTTGTTCTCGACAACGATAAAGAAATAGCATGTATTCTACGAATACGTGGAATGAGCGATTGTCAACGGCTGGGAAACCGCCATGATCTTAGTCCGGATTTTCATGTAATGCACACGGCAGAAAATTTGGCTAATCAGAAGCGTTGGCGCGACCGTCTTGTCGCGCTGCAACGTTTGCATGGAAATCCGGGCTAACATCATGGCGGTTTCCCAGTCGTTGACAATTGGCCACATTCCTTTTTGGAGATAGGCCTAAGGTTTAAGAAGGAGTCGGTGGTAGTTGCTAATTAGCACAAATTCGTAGAATACATACATGCCATTTCTTTATCGTAGTCGAAAACAAAGATGTTTTCGGATAGTTGCGTGCAGAATTCCATGCAGAATCAGGCTCAGGAAGCCTTTTGTGCATTTCGATGCATAGGCTTTGATATAGGTCGAAAAAATGGCATGCCCGCACCTTGCGACAAGAAACAGAAGAAAAAAATTGATCTTATTGGATTTTAGGTGCTCACTCGATCTCATTTCTCGTCAAACATCAACTACCAAATAGGCAATCAGATCGATAGCTCCGTTTCGGAGAAATTTGAGAAATTACATACGTCTGTAAAAATCGCTTAGAGCTCCCCCTTAACAGACAAGTACAAGGTCGCATCTGCCAATGTACGATCTTTCACTATTAGTTTTTCATTTCGCTAATTTCAATTGCGCTTTGAGTTTGTTTTACAGCTATTGCTGAAAAAAAAAACTTATGCGGCTTTCCGCCATTAACAAATGTTACAAAAAAAAAACGGCTTTATTGCTGAAAGGGTGTATTCGCCTGACTGATGATTTTTTACCTGAAAAATTTTCCATATATTTTTCGGCTAATTATATTTAATTTTTATGTCTTAATTCTGACTTATTCTAAGTAGTTTTATAGCGAATGCCGCAAAATAAAGAAAGTTGTAGGTACCTCTTTTTTTTTTTTAATATCGAAATCGCATTTTTGACAGATACGACCTTATATTACAACGCTCTTGTTGATTAGTATGTTTTTTTCCATTATCGAAATAATTATTTCGTAAAAAGGGGAAGAAAAAGAAAAATGACGACGAAAATGGTAAAATAAAGAGTTGAATCTATTATCTTCTTCGACTGAGCTGTTGCACCGATGTATTGTTTACTTTACGGACGAAACAGTTTAACTTCACACTTCATTTCAGTGATAATAATAAGGTAACTGTGACACTAAAGCTTTCTGTAAATATGACACAGATAACCCAGACTTGGTGTGTTGAGCCTGATGCTTAACCAACTCACCGGCTTCTGCGTTATTAACTGTTTGTATAGTTCATTCATATCCTATATTTAAAGAAAAAAAAAGAAAGAAAAAATAATGGTAAAAAGGTAGGAATTGAACCGATGCCGCATTTGACGCATGCTTTTTTCTTCATATTCTTGTTCCAGCTCTGAAACACACCTATATTTTTCCACGCAATATTTTCACGAACGGTTACTCAATTCTGAATTTTTTAGGTCAAATCAAAACGGACATTATAATCTTAAAAAAAATTCCTGTGTTTCACGACGATCATTTTCAGTCATATCTAAAAGTGGAACTAATTTTTCTTCTATTCATTTCGTCGATTTTAAGGTTTTATTCATAATCCGTTATACTGATTGCAACTAATGACGAGTTACAGTACTATGTTGACAAAATGAAAATAGGACATTTGGCAAGGAGGGCGAAAAACGGGACTCTGCGCCTGGCGAAAATCCTACGCTCGAGTTGCAAAGATTATTTCTTTTGCAGGCGTAAAATATGCATTTCACACCCACTGCATCGAAAATTGTAATTTTTTGCTTCAAGTTATTACTCGCATTAGTATATCTTTTCTTCCCTTTGGGAATTGCGTTAATAGTATCCTTCATTCGTTAATATTCCTTGAAATCGATCGAATAAATAATGTCGCTTAGAGTTGGAATCATGATATGAAAAAAAAAAAAAACATGAATCGAGTCGGTCATGGTCGGGGTTCGACGTTGGCTGTGTTGGCATGGAATGTCCCACAGATACACCCCCATTAAATAATGAAACATGAAGATTTTTGATTATTTAAGGGGGGAGATCCGTTTTCGCTCGATATTTTGGATGAATTTTTAAGAATTTTTTGTGTGGAGACGGTTAGACTTATTGAAAAACTACGTTTGGTGGATATTGATTGATACTTTAACTTGTCATACAGATTTTTTGTTAAATGCCGAAAAAAATGCAGCCTCTCGCGGTCCAGCGTCCCTACTGTTCGAAACTGAATCAAATCCATTATGAAAATTTGAATAATAAGTTAAAATATCAATAAATATCAACCAAAAGTAGTTTTTTTATAAGTCTGACTGTTTCCGGACAGAAAATTCCTAAAAATGCACCTGAAAAGTCAATCGAAAACAGATCTCCCCTCTTAATTAACATTGATGTTAAATTTGGAGCCAATTGCCTGCAGAGTCAAAGAAGACAATAATAAAAATTTGTTTTTGTTTTACTACAAAGCTGCGGACTCCGAATCTCGTAATGGTTAAAGCAGGTATTTATGATTAGCGCAGGTAGATTGAAAATCTATAATGATTTTTGGTTCAATTTTAAAAAGAATTGTACAGCTAGTGTAAATAATAACGACAGTGTTTACTGCAGCGTGGGTGCAGCAGCTTCGGTGTAAATACCACTGTTCATTTTCTTTACGCAGGTACTACGAAATCGTGCGTGACGTTAGACCCAACAAAGGTACGATTCTTAAGTCTTCAGTTGAATACATCAAGCTACTGAAGAACGAATTGACTAGGATGAAGCAGAGCGAGGCGAGACATAAACAGCTAGAAAATCAAAACAGGAGACTCTTGCTACGCGTCCAAGAACTTGAACTTCAGGCCAAGAATCACGGACTACCAGTTTCTGATTTTAACTGGCCGTCGACTTCGGCCACGGTACTCAACACCTATGTCAAAAATAAACAGGAGCAACGGAAGGTACGGGATAAAATGAAGTTTTTTTTCATCACTTTTCAGATACTAGGGTTTAGAATTTCCAAGAAATTTGAGAAGTCTTATAAAATGTTTTGAAATCCCATGAAATCCGCTCGAATCGTATGAAGTCTCATGGAGTCTTTTAAAAGCCCTATGAAGTTTTGTGAAATAACATGGAGATCAATGACATATTTCGAAATCTTCTAAATCGCATGAAGTTCAATGAAATTTTTTTCAACACTTTCATGTTATTTTTAATCTATGAAGTTCAATGAAATTGCATAAAGTCTTACGATGTCCTTATCAAATGTCATGAGATACCATGAAATATTCTGAAGTCGTCGTGTGTAATCCATTAAGTCCCCGTAAGTCTATCGAGTCCCATGAAATCCCATAGAGTGTCATGGAGTCCATATGAATTGTTATGAAATCTGATGAAATCCTGTGAAATCCTGTGAAATATTTTCAAGTCTTTGAAGTCGCAAGAAATCTTTCATGCTCAAGTCAACTTTGAAGCAATATTATTTGTCAATCTCAGAGTAATTCTCGAGCATTTTCCAACAAGCAATTTGTATCCACGACTCCAGACGAACCACTTGGCTGATTCCGCTGAAATTTACAAAGAAAATCGTTTACCTCGTCACGATGTCCTAGTAACATTTGCAGACCCACACTACTTCCGGTTTCGCAATGACAGACCGAGATATAATTTTTAGAATTCTTTGATCTCACATTTTGAAATGGCAGCATAAATCCTTAAATTTTTTTTTTTGAGTCTCTTCTGTCTTCCGCGCGATTCCAATTCGAAACACAAAAACTGCCTATTGGTTGATGACATGCCGAAACGCTTTTTAATCTTCGATCACTTTTACTTAATCAATGCGCGTGGCGTGCCTCATGCAAAGCAGTGGAGCGTTTTGGCTATACGAACTACTTGTCTTCCACAGTTTTTAGAATAAATTATCTGTCGATTAGATGGGGTGTAAAAATTGAGATACTTTGATGTCCTTCTTCCGTCTTGCACAATAAGAGAGAAGAAAGTTCATAATCAACTATTAGCGATTGAATGTTGGGTTTGTATTTGACGAATCTGGTTCCTTTTCTATATCCGTGATCATGAATTATCGAAAAATTTATCCTGGACAAAAATTCGGGTTCCTAAAAAAAATTCCGAAGCATCTTAGCGTATGTAAATTTGCTGACCTTACCCTGGACTGATCACCACGTCACCTACTAGAATCGCAAGTTTATCCTCATTAATTTTTTGTTCAATGATTGAGATACAAATTCCAAGAAGGAATAACGTGTTTTGTCATTTCCAATGAAGAAAACCGGCTGCAATTTATTGTAGAGCGAGGAAATTTTTTGTAGAATTAAAACGGGTATTCCCACGTGTTTCTATACGCGCCGTGTCATTCTTTCGGTTAATTATCAACACTCATTGATTGGAAACTTACATTAATTATTACTGTTCTTAATCATTTCCTTTCCTTAATTAATATTAAAAACCATCGCAACATTAATTCAATGAAATCTGTGTCTGCTATCCAGAGGCTATTCTTGTTCTAGTCTTTCTTTGTCTAGTTGTTTCAGCCATGGACTAGTATGCGATTCTATCGAAAGGGAATTGATTGATATTCGTCCCAGTTCTTAGAACGACATTCAATCAAGCCTCTATACATTTATTTATACTTCTTTACAATTAGTTTGAATTCTCATTCGAAGCAACATTTATCGACCCAACTATCATTACTATACGTACAATGATTATTAATTTCGTCAATTTTGCAATATGCTCCGAACTTCTCTCATCAAAGTAAAAATTTAACTAGGTATCATACATTAATTAGGGTCAAAGATCAAATGCACAATATCAAGATTATTATTATTATTATTACTATCTGGAGCCGTGATGGGTCAGATATTACAAAATTCCATTCTTTTTGCTGTTACTGAAAATTTCGAACAAAGTGTGAAAAAAAAAAAAATTGGATACATCTACATACTTTTTAATTGTATTCTGCTGACAGAAGATACGTTATACATATATGTATACATGCTCATCAGCGTATAGCTATAAAATGAATTGGAATTGAATCTTGCAGCTGCGCGGTGTGGGAATTACGTTATTAAACCCGCTATTTGTACGTGCCTTTTTAATTGCAATTAATTGAAGAAGAAAAAATAAAAATAAAAAAATTCCGTTTCAAAGAGCAAAATATTAATCAATATTCGTTGTTCAAACACCGAACGCAGGCTTTTTGAATATAAATATATCCACCTGTATTTATTTAATCAATGAGCTGCTGTGTTTTTTCTATCTCTGCGGGTCTCGTCTCTTGATTCAATTTTAATAGAACCCATCCCTTTTTTTTACCTTGAAATAATCACAACAACTCTGTAGCAGCAGTATACAAAAAAATGAAAACTATAAAAAATAAAAAATAAAAATCATCTTTGTAGGTATAGCATCTTTTGTTTTTAACGGAATGTCACAATTCTTATATAAAATTCAAACTTACGTGAGATTTTATGGATTTGGGTTTACACAGATTGCATCTACCGATGAAAAAGTGTTTGCCGCAGGGTACAGGTCGCATTGTTCATCGAAAATTTTCTACATCTGAAGGAAATATTCTAAAGCGATATCACTTTAGGACAAACGAATGATAATATACAGGGTTTTTTTCTCTACGTTTATAAAAAAAAAAAAAGTGAATTGGAAATATTTTTCATCGACTTTTAAAACCTGCAATTTACAGGATTTTGGATGAACACGATAGGCATGAATAATTGACACATCTCGTTCGATTTGAACGTTTTTTTCTTTGAAACAAAAAAAAATCAAATAAAAAATGAAAAATCGTTTTATAAAGAAGTGCAAATAACAAAATATTGATTGTATTTACTCCTTACTGTTTCGAGTAATTGCATTGCTTCGTAAGATGATTAAAGGTACTGCGAAAAAATACTGTCTTATCCGTTCATTTTTTCATGTATTTGATATTATACTCGCATGTCAAAGTCGCGCTGCGATTAGTTGATTACCAGGTGTCGCACGTGTTAGATCAGTGGTTAGATATACGAACCCACCAGTGTATAATAGCGCCAGAATCACGATTCGTTCGAGATATATATAATAAATAGATATGAGAAAATTGATAAAAACTTAATGAATGAAACGCCACTCATCGTTCCTCAAATCTTTCAACTTTTCAACCTTAAAGGTATTCTGTTCGATTTATAAATTCGATAAATTCATCCTCTATTTAGGGGAGAGTATTTTCTTTTTTTTAATTTTAAAAAATATTTTTAATCGAAAAACTTTACACGCGGATATTCGATTGGATGGTAGGAAGATACCTAATATATCTACTTAATATATTAAAGAATGTAATCTAGGGATTTTTTGTTTTGTATTCATTTCCTTACAGTTGTTTGTTCGGAATGCAGCGTGGGGTATACGTAGATACTACGCGATACGCTACAGAGTATGATGTTATTTTTTTTCTGGTACTTTTTTACCGGAAATTAAAACATTGAATAACAAACTCTTTGCTGATGCCTCGGGTTATGGATGGAAACAGAGTTCGACTGTTTGTTTTGCGGTTGCCATAGCTACGAACTCTCTGTTTACCAAAAGTCACTAGGGGGACAAAACAAGGGATGCGATTTCATTTTCAGCTTAATTTGAAGCAAAACTCTTATCACAATCTGATTAATCCGTTTACACAACTATATGTAGTATGTTTTATTATTTTTTTGTTTTCACTTCGTTTGTGCCACTACTATAACTCTTCGTGATAAGAACTATACCAATGTACAACTTTTACAACACCCGCGAGCACAAATCCCTAGATTTATTCTCTAATCATATCTTAAGGAAAAAAATCCCCACATATATTTCAGCTATAAAACACATTTTCGCAGGCTAACTGACGTACGTGTACAAATCTTTGATAGTAAAACACCGTATAATATGCACAGACAACTTTGCTCTCCTAGGATAGTTGGTTTTATGGAGGTATGTCAGTGTGAAGCGTAAAATACGAAGAGAGTTGGCAACTAGTTAATAATATCGAAACATCTTTGAACTAGTATTTTCTTAAAAGGTACTTGAAACCTTATTGAAAAATAATCGCAAGTTTATTTTTCGTAAATCGTAGTCTGAGTGATGAGGCCGCAAGTGATACTCCGCATTTCGACGGTATAGGACTTCTACAACAATCGGTTTATCAGAATCATAAAAACAAGACGCTTAAATGTTGCGCATGGACAAATTCAACGGCTCGAAATTTCGGATATGATTATTTTTTATCTGACGATTGATAAGTCAGATTAAATTGTCCACGGACCACTCGATAGCCAAACATGATGAGACAAAGCCCTGTAAATTTCAGCATCCTAGGTCAAGTGGTTCCCGAGAAATTGTCACATCTTTTTCATCTTTTGCCCTTTTGGCCTGTTTTCGATTTGTGGCTGCGTGATCACTCATTCAGTCTACATACATGAAATACTTCTGCAATCCCATTCTGGCAAATTTCTTAGTGCTCGATGTCTTTATAGATAATCGTAAAAGATGGGTAAAATCATAGCTAGTGAAGTTTCTCTTTGAATTCCCGCCAGTAAATGCGTCTCTTTTTCAATACTTTGAGTGATTTTCATTGAAATCTTATTGACAGATTCCAGATGTGGTTACCGAAACTTCGACGCTAAGCATTTCACAGCTCGAAGATTTGATGGAGGATGACACTGGAGGACCTGTCCACGGGGGTGACCCCATGCTATCTTCTCCACACCTGCCTCCCCTGAGTCCACCTGCTCCCGTATGCCATCATCGACTACCGGACGAAGACACACTTGGAAGTCTCGCGCCTACGACCTCAAACTCTTCCACAGATATGGACATCGTCGCGTAGCATCACTTCAATCCTGTAATGAAGACGAAAACCTTCAGATGGCGAGGGAGGTGACCGCGTGCTTGATCTGTAAAAGGGAAAAATCCGGGAGAAAAAAGCTTATGAAATGAAAACAAGTACCATGATCCCCACCAGAAAAGATAACAACAAGATTCATGGGAGAAGGAATCTCCTAATGCCTCTTCATCAGAAGAAGAAAATCTCTATGCATTATGTCGTACTTCGTTTGGGGAGAAAAAATGATTTTATTACCACGATAAGGAGAAAGGAAGGCATGGGTTTATATCTAAAAGCGGAATACCATACTCCTGGACTCTGCACTCTCTATTTCGATGTATAGAATTGCGAGAAGTGGGATAACTTTCCGAGGTATAAGGAACTGCCCTAAAGTTCTGAAAGAAAATTGAACGGCTCTACTAAGCGAGGTAAGATTTGGTCAGAGAGAGGCTGGCAGTGTTCGGCTCGTTCCCCTTCTGAGAAGACCGGAAACTTTCTATGGGGGATGATCAGGCAACGCCCTATAAAAGACAATGCAAACTTATGATATATCAATACTATATCGAGCTAATTGGATAGCGTCTTTAGCTGCAGAATTCGAATTACACCGGGGTTCGTTCACATTTTCGACGAGTGAACAAAAAGGGTGTTATTTCGGTTTTGGACCAGACTCTACAGGAGTTGGAATGAAAGTATTTTAAACTGATGATTTTCAACCGTATTCACGACCACAGGTTCAGTCCAGTGCTCGGAAATAGTGCCTTTATTTATGATACATTGTATTGTAATGAGTGTGTCTATACGTACGTATCATCACGTACGAACAACAACAATAATTATACTTTTATTCTGACGATAGCGAAACAAATTGGTACTATTAGTTTTAGTTCGTTAATATGTTATATTATCTTTATTTTTATTTAAAAGGCTGACGATGTTAGGTAATTTTATTTAGGTGCTTTTTAGATTAGACAATTTCATCACTCTGTGTATAATATTCATTTCTCTTTATCCGTGTGTCGACGATTATGAGCCAGGAAAAAACACAACAATATACACAATCGAAGCCAGATTAAATTGGCTCGTTCGGAAGCTGGCCACCCTTCTCCTTGTCCTTATATTGATTCGAATAAAATTCTGCAAATCGAAACTACCAATTGCTATCTAGCAAATGAACAGTGCAGATTTATCGATAACTTCGTGATTTTTCGAACCAATTTACCAAAATCAAATGTCTTTGGAAAGGCTATCGATTCGAGCCAGTATTTGAGATTAATCTGATGGTTTAAATCCATAAAAACACGAACAAAAAATAAGTCTATAAAGCCTGCGAAATTTTACTGAGATCTAATCACAACGGGACGTATAATCTGTTCAGATTTATGAAGCACTTATAAGTGTGCGGTTAGAATTTGAAACAAAGTTCTAAAGCACGATGAGATTAATTAAGTTTTGTAGGTGCTATAAAATGGGCCCGATGTAACCAACCCGGTCTTATCCTCTTAGCCGGGGAGTTTTCATTGAAAAGTTTTTCCATATCAAGTTCGATTCTGAAAAGGTGCGTCGATATAGAGGCACGAAGCCGATTAAATTCTCAAGACTCAAAAATCGAACTTTGTGCCCTCGCCCCTATATAAGCGCGGAGAAGAGTTTAATATTAGATCAGTGTTTCACGTAGAAATAATTAGGGGTGCTTTAGAAGGACTGGTAGTTCGACAATATTTCGAGACAATCGCAAGCAAATTCAGGAGACTTGTTAAGTACTTTGATTTCACATGTTTTCGTGTCTACTCGTTCAAAAACCAGAGCTCTGCCCGACGAAGGTATAACTTTTTGATGACTGTTTCGTCAATTCAAATGCGAAAAATCGTTTGTCCATCGGATGGGGGTTTGTTTTTTGAACAATTCAAGACCCAAGTCCTCGTGCTACATGCTTTCACTCTGACTGCTTCTTACCCTGAGAACTGACGACTCACAACTCCTGACTTTCACATGATCATGCCCGAAATATTGGCGAACTTTTGCAACGCTACTCTGAGTCTTGTCAGTTTCTGAAGTGTTTTCATTGAAAGAACAGAGCCCGGAATATAGAAATAGTGAAAGTTGGCCGATCGTCGATTTTTTTCGCGATAGTTTCATTGACAATGTAAATGATAATGTGTGCTACGAGCTGATCTCTTTAGTAGTCAAAGAAGCAACTCGTGATAAATAGGTTTATTACAACCTATTTCGGGTCCGCGTAACAAGAATGGCCGCCGTGCCGTTGTAGTTTCTCTTGTTAATAAAACATTCACGTACACGTGCGTACGCGCAGATACGTGCTGCATAGCAATAAATTAATAAGGCGCACGCACTCGCTATATATGCCCCGCCATAATTCGTTCGCGTTCGCTGTTCGCACAGGTACATATACACATTGCGCGGCCATCGACCCCCGTGCCCACACGTGTTTATTATCCGCTTTTTGAAAGCAGCCTTTTAGTCAGCTTTTTCAACCTCCGAATGCCCGACGACCTGTAATGCACTTCAAGTACTCTTACTTTCCAGCTTGCATATATGAGTTTGATATTTACTTTAAACCGTAATCTACCGATTCGAATTTTGGCGGGGGATTCCGAATTCTTAAAGCCGAAGCTTCGTTCGGTTATATTCTTCGGTGAACCTTAGAACCTTGCTCAAGAAAAGAAAAGAAAAAAAAAAAAAAAAAACAAACAAATACTGAACTCTCAAACTCGGGTTGTCTTCGAGTAGATTTGGATTTCATCCACTATTAGAATAACGATTACGCCGCAATTAACCCCACAGGACGGAACTAAAGTGTTCCTAAATACTTGTAAATAAAATTTGCTATTCCCGAGGGGTTAGCCACAGATGAGTTCTTTCGTGGGTTTCGCTACATTCAAGGGTCTCAAAATTCAAGGATATTAAACGAGATTTCGAAAGTGTTTAACCTTTCGGAGAATATAACGTTGCCTGTATAATTTTGTAAATAAAATTCGTCACGAAGTGATATACAATATATATGCAATGATATTTTTTTTTTTTACAATTTTTGTTACCCCCCGTGACGACGTTTAATTATTTCTCACTCTTGTTACAAATATCCACCTTCTGCATATGAATAGTAGAGAATTTTTCGTAACTAGAGTGACTATATGGAAAATACGAGTGCTCGCGTATGCTCCAATTATTAAAATTAAAGCGCCAGCTGCTCCAGGAGTGCAGAAAGCAAGGGTGTCATTAAACGTCATTAAAAAAGCACGACGAAACAATGCGAGGTAAGGTATACGGTCAAAAGGCGGTATGCAGGAATGGGGGGGGGGGGAGAGAAGCGTTAAAGTTTCATAGTTTAATTAATCACAAAAGAACTCAATTAATATTATGCATTAAAATATTAATGGCATAATAATATCATACTGCACTGTTATGTGATCGTTGTCATTGTTCAAATAGTATTAGGTATTGCAGTTTGTTGTACATTATAGAATATAGTAGGTATATATATATATGTAAATGTATTATATATACTCATATAGATAAATAATGGAATATCATCTATGAGAAGATTGTTATGAATTTCGTACTGTTTACGTGCGATCTGATACCGGTAGAATATATTATATTACGAATGGTGTTACTATATATATTGTTACACAGTTATTCGGATTTATTTCATCACCTATCCTCTCTCCCTTTCTTCGGAAGAAATAGGAACCGTGAAAATAGATTGGAGAATTACTCGCAAAATTAATACAGCAACTCTGCAATATATACGAGGAAGCAAGAGAGGACAAGGCCATGAATGAACTGCTGGAGATATTGAAATGCACCTTTGTCCCTTCAGATGCGCTACCCATTGAATTGCCGGTGTTGTGTTTACAAAAGTAAGAAACGAAAACTTATGAATTCACGATGGCGTATTCACCTTTTATCTTCATTCAACTAAAGTAAGTGATTATGATTGTCTTCGACGAGTTTTAGCTTGGCTGTAATAAGAAATCGCTCTTTATATTATTTTCATACTTTACAACCCTTCAGGATCGAAGTGGAATAACTTTTATTTGAAGATAGATCAGAAGAGGTTTTGAGTTTTTGTTATAGTCCATTGCAAATCTGAGTTTGGAATTGCGGAATTAAACATGAATATGAACCGCAAATTTGATGTGGAATGAAATTTAGTTCGCCGTTTGGGATCCGCTGTATTGAATTTCCCCATAATGAATTCTGTTGCCATGTGGGGTGAAGGGGAAGGGGTGTGCTTATTGAGATCGTGTTACGAAAAGAAATAATCTATGTTGAGATAGGAACGAGAATACTGTCTGAAAAAGATCAGAGATATCGATGCTGAATCTTGAAGAGTAAAGTTTTCATCCTGAAGGCTTTGGAGAAGAACCGAAAAAGGAATGAAGTTTTTGAAACGAAAGTCTCGCTGTAACTTTATGCAAAACAGAAACTGGTGCATGTAGTACCATACAGTAGCCAATAGTAACCTTTTGTCGAAAAGAAACATCTATGAATAATAATTTAACAGTCATTCTGAAACCATCTTATTTCCAACCACCGTTTGCGCTGAACCTGCAGGGACATAGACCTGCCAATGAAACTGGAAGTATAGCACAAGCATAACATGAATATATTACGGGGGGGGGGGGGGGGGGGGGGGGGGGGGGTAATAGCATCCGTGTAGGCAAAGAAATGGAAGCAGCAATGGGTTTTATTCTCAGTGCGCCATGTGTTTATTTAACATTTTGTGCACATGTTTAAAAAAAAAAAAAAGAAAGATGGCACGAAATTTCACCGGGCACATTTCACATATTATATGTGATTCATAATACGTTGATGTCATATTGTGTGTGGCAATGCCATCTAATTTAGAAAGGTATGTTAGTGTGAAGCACATAGAATCAACATTAAGTACGATGTGGGGTTACGACTAGTTATTAATTTTTCGGCGTCTTGTGACTAATATTTTCCTGAAGGGCACTCGAAACATTAGTAAGTAGTAGGCTGATTCAAGAAAATCGACTATTTTTTTTTTTTTTGAAAGCTCGCATCGAAATATCTTCAGAGTACTAAAAAAAGACGCCTGTGAAAATTGGAGCTCTTAATTTTAATATTTAGAGGTCGCGCATCGAGGATTTCTATTTTCCATCTAAATAACATGGGAAAAAACATTTTTTTTTTTTAGAATTTTCTAGCTCACAAACCAATCGACGGATTTTTATGCGCGATGAAGATTTTTGTAGGAAATTGAACACTCTACAAAAAATGTCTCTTGTCATTTTTTGATTAAACGACGAGTTCAAAAGTTACCTTTTTACTTTTTACTTTCAACTTTCAAAAGTTAACTTCTGAACTCGTCGTTTAATCAAAAAATGACAAGAGATATTTTTTGTAGAGCGTTCAATTTCCTACAAAAATCTTCATCACGCATAAAAATCCGTTGATTGGTTTGTGAGCTAGAAAATTTAAAAAAAAAAAATGTTTTTGCCCATATTATTTAAATGGAAAATAGAAATCCTCGATGCGCGACCTCTAAATATTAAAATTAAGAGCTCCAATTTTCACAGGCGTCTTTTTTTAGTACTTTGAAGATATTTCGATGCGGGCTTTAAAAAAAAAAAAAAATAGTCGATTTTTTTGAATCAGCCTAGTAAGCAGTAATTGTGATTCCAGTTTTTATAAGGTCAGGGTTCTAGTGTTGCAAGTAAAACTATCGACGCATTTGAGCGACTCGAGTTACCCTGAAAATTTTAGTTCCTGGAAATTCATCAGGGCTTCGGACATGATTATTTTTTGTTTATCGATCGGTATGGCAGATTAATTTGGCTGTGGATGCTTCGAAAAATTGCTGTGGAGAAGGTTGAAAAAATTGATTTGGACAAAAATAGCTTATTGGATGATCGTTGTTTTCAAGAGTTTGTTCCACTTACTCGTGTCAACCCTAAGGCGACAATTTTTTCACATCAAATTCCCAATTTTCGGTCCCACCCCGAAATTTCGTAGTTCTTAGTACTTGAAGTTAGTTAGTTAGTTCTTAGAACAATTTTGAAAGGTTGTTTGATAATTTCGATAAAATTTGCATGTTTTTGCCGAAAATTTTGAGCAATTCCGTGAATATTGACAATGAAAAAATATAGAGGGTGACTCAGTATGAAGAATTCAAAATAAAATATCGATTTTCGACGAATTAAATTATCTTTGAACTACTTGAACGGCCTTTGAAAATTGTTCGATCGAGCTCAAATTTTCGGGGATTTACTCAAATACTAGAACCTACGAAATTTCGGGGTGGGATCGAAAATTGGGGATTCGAGGTGAAAAGTTTGTCACCTTAATCTATACCTTTTCAGCCTGTTTTCGATTGATCCTATTTCTGGTTTTCGAGCCCCACGATCACTCGCCACATCTACATACGCGCAGTTTCACATAATACACTATACTGAGGATCGATTTTGGTAAATTTTTCAGCCCACGAATCACGATGGCTAAAAATAATCGCAGGAGACAAAAAAAAAATCAGGGCTTCAGGGAAAAAAAAGAATAATAATAATAATACCGAAAATTGATGATACATTTTGAGCAGTGTGGCTTGCATTCCTATAAGTATAGGTATTTTTTCGCGATGATATCTGTCTCTCTAAAGAGTTTCCTGTGTCGGACTGGGACTTTTGGCTGAGATTTAAGATGACATATTCATGTTTTTCAGAAATAGATATGTCAATATGATAAAGCACTGCAATGATCTGCAGTCGCGACGTGGAATCTTTGATAACATTCACAAACTGTTTCTCATCAATCTTTGCACGATCAATACCTACTTGGTTTACGCAGCTGTTATACCATGTAGTATAGCTGGTCCCATATCATTTTTCTTTACTTCCATCCTTCATGATATTTAATTTGCTTAGTTCCCCGTGAAGTAGATTCGGGTTAATTTAATTCTTGACAAAGAGTAGGTACGCCGGGCCGAGCGGCCGTACGTCCGTGCGTCGGCGCTCCCTCTTTACTTTTGCGAATCCGTCATCATCCCAATTCGGTAGCATCAGGCGCGTCTGGGCTTGGCGTGTTTTTATTTAAAGAAATATGATGAAATCCCTAAAGACTCCCGAGTCTCTTTTTACGTTATACCTATACTCCACCTTCCGGCTATATTTTTTCTCTACACCTGAGTTCTGGATGTTGGTAAATTAACGGCGCTGCACCAGCAGCCCCGCTCTCTACCCTCTCCGAGAAAAGTTATAGTTGCTAAAGTTTTAACGGACTTATATAACTATAATAAACTTGGCCTTAAAAATTGCGAGAGATTAATTCGAATTAATTTTCACGATCGGCGATACCACCGATAAGGTCGTGTCGCGTCTGTACTGTCGATAGAAGAATTATACAGACATATAATGCGTTTGTTAAGAGCACAAAGATATTCTTCAGTCTTACGGAGATGTTGGCTTAATAAACACAAGAAAATTATTCTTATCATCATATGCGTGAGCTTCGTTTGGTCCTGTATTCGATTTTGACACAATTAATTGCCCATATATGTATGGCACTCCAGCTTCTGATGACAAAAACTGATTGAGTCTATCAGGCGTCACACAGCTATCGTTTTGACGTTATCTCATCTCGATTTTGGAAGTGGTATTAGTATGTTTAAGATTAATTCCTTTAGACATTATCTGAGGATGTTTTTGGCAATTTCATGTCGAATGTATAACAGACATTTGCTAAGACCAATGAGTCCCACACAAGACGGAAAAGTTTCCGATCTGTTTCTGAATCGTTGCGCTGAAATTTCGTCAGGATTCTAGAAGCATAGCAGTTTTAGAAATCTGATTTGAAGAGATCTGATCATGCTTTACGGAGCTGTTATTTTCCTCATTTCTTACTCATTGTCCATTTTAAGCTAACCCAGCAATCGCGTGTAGTATCTGGCACAGAGGAAATATCGTTCGAGTTCGAGCCCAACCGAGCATGTCTTGTTTTCAGGTGGCATATTTCTACTTATGAGAGACCCGCGCTTCGAACTCGCACCTAGCGGAGAGCGTGGAATTACTCCGTGGCGTGGGTATAGCGAATGAAATGTTGATGCAATGTTTCTGTTCCGCTTCTTGAAGTATAATTTGAGAAGCTTCCTGTTACATTTCAAAGAGGTAATTGCTTGCAACGTTGCATAATAGTAACAAGCTCAATATAACTATGCTGCGTGGTGGTGGGCGTAGTTCCGTTATCTTTCGCCATTTGAATTTTGAAAAAAAAAGCTGATGTAAATTACGAAGAAGAAAATTCATTAGCTACTCGCAGAAGAGTTTGCAGTTCTTATTTCTCGGATAGCTTGCCCAGGTCTTCTTTGTTTCTTAATAATTACAAACAATTATGCAGAGCAGGGAAAAGCGAGCGAGATAAAAAGGAAAGGGCGAGGGCGACGGGGAAGTAGAGGTAGAGGTAGAGGGATGTGATGGGGAGCAGACCCCCCGCTGAGACAGGTGCGCGAAGGTGTGCAACCTGGTGAGAGGGAAATACACAAGCGATGAGATCTCACCCCATTTTCACCGGGAACACCTTCCGACGCCATCTCTGCCTGCGTATAATGGATCGCTTCAATTTACTCGTCGGCGTTGGCCTGACACCCGCTGCGCCCAGCCTGGCCCCCGTTTCAGGATCGAAAAATTCTCAGGGAAAAAGGAAACCGTGAACACCAAGATTTCATTACATGGAATCGGCACATTATCTACTTGGCTCTGTAGCGCATTAGTCAATCAACAGATAGAACGTACGTAATCGTGAACGTCAATTTGTCTTTACATTCGATCATCTCATTTCTGAAATCGTTTTTCTACCGATTATTGATACACGACAAGAGCCGCTGCGTTGCTAAAGGCTTGACGTTTCATTTATTTCGCATGAAACAGCTGTCGGTGCAGAAGGCGTAAGAAAAGATTGCGAGGCAAGCTCGTAAAATCCTTTGGGACGATTGTATAGTCGCTGTACATAGTACCGACGTGGGGATGCAATCTGGTAAATTTGTAACGAACGTAACTATATCTTGGGTTCTTTTATGGTTCTAGGTCTTTTTGTGTGTCCGATACCACACGTAAACTCCGAGGAAACGGCTTGTCCGAACTTTTGGTATTAAATCTACCAAATTGCTACATACGGAACCCTCAAAACTTCGAACTGGTAGACGCAGCTTCCTGGAAATAGACTTGGATGTTGTAAGAGTAGCACTTTTCTATGGCAAATCCATTCACGCAACTTTACTTTGATTTTCCGACGTCAATCAGTGAACAGAGTAGGTATGGGTATTACTTCACATCGTATTACTTCTCGCGAGTGTGCGAAAAAAGATTCGAAGATACCCACACGAGGAGTGATAAGACGCATCGAAGTGATCTGTTCATCAAATAACCAGCAGAAAACGTATTTCATAATATTTTCAAATTTTAAGAACTTCTTACATAGATTGGTTGCACCGAAAAAAATTGGTTGTCGTAGGGTAGAGGTCACATCATTTATCGAAACTCATTCAAATTTGGAGGGAATATTTTACATTGATGTGATTTCGAAAGAAAAACCATGGTATTCGATGGATTTAATATTGAGGTATGAAAATGTTTTTGATTTTGCCCAATTTTTTTTCCAACCCCGGGAGGTAAAAAAGTGTCGTACGTGCTCACTATAATTGAAAACTGATCTTATCTCTGTATATTTTTGGTTTACCCAGAAATAACATTATCGTAGAATATTTGCCCTAAATTTCAAAAAAATTTCAATTAACTATGCGACCCGTGGTCACTTTTTCTTCGGTAGACTGAAGCTGAAAGATCTGAAATAATTTCTGATTGTGTCTGAAAGTAGAAAGAATATTTTCCATATGGTGTCTTTTATATAAGCCCTTAATTTCTTTTCTATATTTGAAAAATTCCCATTCAAGATATCCGAGGCGAAAACTAGAGGGTGAAAGTAAAAGGGACCGGAATATGTTTGACGTCATATTACACTCGTTTACTCGGGGCTTCCCCTTTTTGGATGTGACCCGAGTCTGCCCTTGGCTCGTTGACGAAAACAAACGACTTGACTCTATCAAATGGACTATACCGTTGTGATGTGTCAATTAAGGAAGGGGAATTACCCTCTACTTTCTGGCTAGTGTTCGTTTGTTGCCAGTGACAGAAGAAGCCCGTGTTCCAGCGGAGGGGAACCCCCTTTTGTGAGAGGTTGATGACATCGAGAACATCCATCATAACACGTGATTGGACTAGCATCCGTGTTTAACGAGGTTAACGACAACTGGTTATAACTTTGTAAATTTCATCATAAAACAAGATGGCCAGGTCCGCAGATTAATTTTGTTACGTAAACCCCGTGGCAATGCTGACAATTTTTTTTTTTTTTTATACATGAGCTGATCAAAATCACTCGCTTTTATTTTTTTATTTCACAAACCTCTTTTTTTACAGACCATTTTTACTTTTGGCTGAATAAAAAGGCGATCTAGCACTGATCTTTTTCTCATATTTTAGCGTTCTGTATAGTTAAAAAGAATGAGAAAGTAAATAACTGACAAAGAGAACAATTGTTTGATAGATTTTCTCCGTTTCATAGAAATCTACTAATTCAGACTGTAATACGGTGTAGAGCACTTCGAGGAGTACTTTCGGGGTGGACGCTAGGTGCTACATGATTCCCACAAGTGATGAACGACGGTCGTTAACGTTTAACCCAGATAGTGCGGCGCGAATATTGAGCATTTCATATGCATATTTCCAAGTTAACTCGGTTACCTATATCATTTAACCATGATTAGACAATTTGGCCAATTATCCCCGAGAAACTGACAGAATTTCGCCAAAGACTCAGTAGAATTAGTATCTCATATTATCGTCTTCGTTCATTCCCTGGATCAATTCTGTTCTCGAGAAAAACTGGTTATTGTAGGGTACATGTTTGCATCATTCATCCAAACTCCTTCAAATTTTGAAATAATATTCTAGAATGATGTCACTTTGGAACAGATCAATAACGTATACCTAGAGACAAGTTGAATTTTGTATTCTCGTGAACACGTGACATACTCGTTTTCGGAAAATCAAACATTTTCGTATCTATGTAGGGGAGGGTGGGGCACGACGGCCCCCCTAAGCCAGTTATCAAATTTTTTGTCAAATTATCAATTTATGATAATTTGATGAAAAAAAAAACAAAAAATTTTGATGACATTTTTGAGGGGGGCCTTTGTGCCCCAGGGGGCCGTTGTACCCCACCCTCCCCTCTATATCATTGAATATAATTATGTTCCCCCGAAATCACATCAATGTAGGATATTTCGTACATATATTTGAATGAGTCTTAATGAGCAGTGGCACCTGTACCCACTTTTTCTCCGATGCAATCAACCTATGTCTGAAAAGACTGGTAATTAGCTGTGAAAAGATATGGTGAGTAGAAGCTTTCTCCCCAGCGTACCAGTCATTTTAGAAATGAATGATTTTCAGGGACGTAATTGCCTGTTGGGAGAAGTTTAAATGGAGCAGTTTTCTCAGTAGGTATCCATCGTGTTCGTCAATCAGCTTGATATGCCTCTAAGGCAAGAGACTTAGTCAAATATTATGAGAAGATATCGAATGGTTTTTTTAAGGGTATTCAAGACCTTGAGTTCGTGGGTAAAAAATGTGGCAATGGTTTGACGGAATTCCTTGCATAATAATTTCGAGAATTCTATCTACAGGTTATGAAGCTGACGATGAGAGTGGTAGAGAGCTAGCTAATATATTCTGCCACGTTCAAACTTTAGAATATAGTACAGATTCCAAGCTACAAGATTTTCCGCTCGCAGCTATCGGGCTTTCCCACATCTTTTGTCCGTTTTACTTTCATCTCTGTATTTGCACGAGCACCTGAAGGGTCTTGAAACAAATGAGGTGAATATTGATTTTCAGAAAGAGATGGAGATAGGGCATCAGAGCATCCTGTTGCTTTTTTGCAGGTAGTGATATACATTGGAGTTTGCTTCCTTCTTTCTATGTAAAACGTCAAAGTCCAAGGTGATAGATTCATAGACTACTCTAAAAAGTTTTGTTCAGAACGGAATATTCTCTCTTTCCACTTACATCTTATCTCTCTTCATTCTTCCTTCTTGTTTAGAAAATCTTGTCTTTGTTTTTCCGATTCATTCATCTTTCCCATTCCTATTGTCGATCGAGAGATTCTTTTGACAAATTTAAGAGGATCTCGATGCGGTCCGAGGGCGATGCTAGCGCGCACTGCGGTAGGACAGACCACTCGAGGATTTGTGAGAACAAGCTCTACTTATTCCTGAGCACGACCTGGTTGAATAAATTTCTAGGATTAACTGTACATCAAGTATACATTACAGACATTGATTCAGAACGTTGGGAGTATGGGGGTGTGGTGGTGCTCTGGTAGTTCAGGGAAAGGGCTTTGGGACATTTAAATATCGAACGTCCTTGTCTTTTCTTTTTTAACTTATGCTCAGAGCGCTTGAGTGCGCTGCGTTCGATGCAGAATTTAAAATATACCGTCAAAACGCACAACCAAGAGGTGAATATAAAGTCGTTTCCTTTCAAATTTCACAAGCATATTTCCCTTAATGTCGTTACCAGGAATATTACTTTAATTATACCAACCACACAGCACTGAACGATTCAGACGGGCTTTCAAAACGTTGCGCTGACATTTTTCGATTTTAAAGACAACATCTACTTACCATGTTATTTTAGTTATGGTCTGATTGTGAGTCTAGCCGAGCGGATCTTGTACTTAGATGGCGTAGTTCTATTTATGAGAGACCTGCGCGCTGAACCTACACCTAGCGGCGAGCGCGGAACTACTCCGTCGCGTGGGTGAGGCGACCCTTTTGAAATATTTCTGCAATGTTTCTATCACATCTTTTCGGGTATGATTTCAGAAGCTTTTTATTACATATCCGAAGGGTGACTGTTTGCAATGTTTTCTGGTAGTAACAAGTTTATTATAAATAAGACATAACATAACTTCTCGAACATTAGGAAAACCGTAGTGCAAATAAAAGTTGATAAAGTTTCCGACACCTTGCTGAAACATTTCGTGCCGTGCGGGCAGCCCCCTTCACCGCCCATGAATTTTCGTTGAATAAAAATAATGGTTGATGGGGTGCTTCGATGGATATTCTGATTTTTGCAAAATAAGCATTACCCTGATATACATAGCCATGAATATTCAGGAAACTATCCCAACTTGGCGGAAGAATTGTTTGCGGTTAGAGTGAAATGCGGTTGATTTGAAACTGCATTGACATACCTCGTGATTGGCTGTGATGGTATTCGGCAGAGAATTCTTTCCGAGTATCTCGGGCTGCATCATATACTCCCACCCTCGGCTGAGCGGAATCTTGGCATCCACTTCTATATTGGATGAACACTGGGAATTTACTTCTCGTAATAAAATTGTCGTTAATATGACAAATGCCGTTCAGATACGAATCTCTCTGGGGCCACTTTCCGCTAACAGAACTTTGGACGGGAATATCCCGGAGTCATTTAATGGAGGATGAGTCAGCTTTCTGTATATTTATTAACATTAGTTTGTCATTGTATATCCATTAGCCGTGGTCATTAACGCTGTCCCACGATCAGAAGACTCCGAGCTGCTGTTTAATTGGAAAAAATACTGTCTGAGATGGCAGGGATTCGCGATGTCTAGTTGACACTGCGATTCTTACTAATGCATTTAATCATAGTTCAATGTGCACCTACTTACCACGAACCCTGAAATATCATAAGACCGTGTCCTTTCATGGATCAAGTTGAAAGCTAATAAATAGCCGTGGTTCATCTGTTAACTTTTGATAAAATACTAGTTCATATTTTATCCTCATAGCTTTGGGAAGTAAAATTTTGCGAACCGCAAGGGGTGGGAGACTGCTGATAAAACAAGTAATAAGAGTGGGCATATGTTAGTTCGGATGAAAAATTGAGGGGTCAGAGCGATGGCATTCAATTATACATCCAACATGTCAATAGCTGACGGTTATTGTATGGATCCAGTTGTTTCAAATTTGATTAATCTTTCCATACTTTTTTCTTCACGGTGAAAGAGGTGCATATTGCAATTAGTAAACGGCTTGCGGATACTCGATACCTTTTTCAGAGTTTAACGAGACCGTTTCACTTCATTTTTAATGACGCGCTGCTGCTGTGCTCACAGTATCGACCGTCATTTTTTTCAGTGCCAAGTGGCCACTTGCACTTTCATGATTAAACTTCGACGTTATCGCCACAGTTTTACCTCCCGGCTTAGGAAAAGAGAGGAAGAAAAGAATTTTTTTTTAATGACGCATCGACCAACCAGTCTGGCTTCGACTCTTATACGGCGAAACTTTGGGGCTATACCAGTCCCTGTGCACTTTGAAATTCGTTCTTTGCTCAAAAGATAAATTTACCCCCTGGAAAGAGGTTGCTCGGAAAACATCTACGAACTGAAATGTCGAAACATGCAAAGCCACTTTACCCTTGTTCTCATACAAGCCAACGGTAGCTCTTACCACGTCTGATACAGCAATGGGAGGAGCTAAGGAATATCATATTGCATAGTCGTATGTATTCGCATGATGTAACCACCGGTACCTAACCGGCCCATAAGTGCTGCTGCATATTTAATACCTATGTGAGTGGGTTCTGCGTAGAGTGCGTTGCAAAGGTAGACATCAGACGTTCTCGTTAACGTCGAATCGATACAAAACATCAGAAGCTGCCTTTTCCAATCCCTAATCAATCCAAACCAATTTTCAGGACTCGCCAATCGTTGGCCACGTGCCTTTCATTACGTATTCACCAGATCATCCTTCTAAAAAACTGTTCACGCGCTGCTCAAGATCATCAAATTTTGTGCATTGATCATTCCGATGATTGAGAAAGGTTGCAGATTTCACAAGAGATATATGTAGCACAAAGCTGAACGGACTCCATCAAGGATTCCAGCCAAGGTGCCTCGCCAGGAGATACTGCCTTGGTGGATGGGGTTGTGAAGTTAGTGCTGACATTAAAACCACGAAATGGACTTAACGACTCTTGGCGTGTCGGTGACTGTGGCCGTCTTAATCCCCAGACCACCTACACCTCAACCTACCCTACTACCTCTGGTTTCATGTTTAGCGTGGCCAGACAGAGGCGTCCCTTCCTGCATCCCTCCGTCGTCGTACCGAAACGATGCCAATACCCTTCGTTGGGCTCTGAACTTAAGCTGTACGACAATGATGATGTGACGTAACCAGAGTCTGATATCATGTTCGAACGACGGCTACCTCCCTCAAACAATACCTACGTTACTAGACTCTGTCATGAGCAGATGCTTATACCAGTATTACACACTGAACACTATTATTGCCTCCTACTTTCTTGTCATCCACAATTACATCCAGATTCTGTTGCTCACCTTACGGATAGTATGCAGCTCTAGAGTTGGTGTATACGCTTTGGAAATAATCTTCATCAAATCACTGATAGGTTTTGAAGAGATCTTGCACTTTCAAAAGTAATTAGAAATTATTTGAGATTTCATGGATTGGCAGGTCCAAATTTGCGGAAATTTGAGGAGAATATTCTGAAATGATGTCACTTCGGGGCGAACTGATACTATAAAGGCCTTCTTTATATTTTCGCGAGCATGTGACACACTTTTCTTCTTACCGTTTACAAAAAAAGGCCTCAAATTTCAAATTCAAATGTATCTAAAAATTATATTCATCGAATATCATTGATTTGCTCTGAAATCACATCAATGTAAAATATTTCTTCCAAATTGCAAGAAGTTTCGATGAAGGTTGCGTCCTGTGCCCTACGACAACCAATTTTTCTTCGGTGCAATCAATGTATTCAAGGTGAAGTCCATAAGATTCAAAATAATTGTGTATTATGGCTGAGATAATCAGCTGTACAAAAACTAAGTCAATAGAACATTCCTTGAGAGAGTATCAGTGATTTGAAACAAATTATTTTCAAGGCGCCTCCTTCAACGCAATTCGATTTACTGATTTGAAGTGCGGCCAAGTATGAATCTTGTTTCGTAATAGTCATGAATATTACAACTTGAACGCCACTTTATCCAATTCAACTTTTAGAATAAAATCAACTAGTCCACAACTAATTTAATCACCCCTGAACTACTCGAGATATGATAGTCTAATCCTCTGGGGCTGACTGAATCTAGTCGTATGCAGTTGGCTCGGAGTGTCTTTGATCGTATCAAATTGCTCATATTTGGCACAACTGCAAACGTTATTCTGGGTCAACTATAATCAATGATTTCAGAAATTAGGTTTCGGAGCAGAGCGAAAGGATAAGCTCATGGTAGTTAGTTCTATTTAACGCAATCAAATCGCCGCACTCTCTCTCCCTTGAATAATTGGCAATATAGTGTACGGTATCAAATGGCAATGTGTAAATTGACCGAAAACAGACAGTCAAAATGAGAATAAAATAAATTCACCCACCCGCACAAATGCACGTTTCTTGCTAGTCTGGCCACTGAAAGGTCTTTTGGTACGCCAACTCTCATCGGATGACACTTGCTAGCAATGTTGTGGTTTGCTGTGTCATGACGTTGTAGAAGTCAGTCTCCTGGAGGCTCCATGAAGATGGTGGTGACATGCGCCTCATCAAAACACAAACCCTCTCTCTCTCTCTCTCAAACAGTGTTGCTTCACATGGCCAGAATATTTCTTACCATAAGCCAAAGTTCCAGTTATATTTTCAGTTCCATTTCTGAGTATTTTTTTTAAGGAATTCACATGGATATGATCTAACTAACATACTTTATCGCCGAGGAATATCTCGCTCGAGAAATGAAACAATTATGACTGTCAACTAATTCAACTGATCATTCATTTACCTCAACTGTAGCATGACAGCGTTTGTCCCTTAAAATTGGGTGATGCGTTTGTACGTTTGTGAGACGATGGGAATGGTCTTCCGCAATGGAATTATGTACCGTCCCTCGGTAAACTTCATTCATGAAAACAATCAGTTTTCAGCGTTTACATACGTATGATAAAGGCATTTATGAAATATCATTATCGTGTGCTATTTTACTGCTAGAAAGTATCTTTCGAAAACATAACATTTTAATCGTATATGTAATATTAATTGTTCGAGGGCGCGATGATTCGCAGATTGATGAAAGGAGTCGTTAGGTGAAGACGTTCAAAAAATAACCCGAGTAGAAATTTTCCGTCTATTTGAAGCCTGCAAATACTAAACAAAACCTTATTTAGTCCTATTTGGATCTCAAGTTCTAATTAGAACCTCGGGAGAGCTACCATTTTCATGTTTGGATCTCAAGTTCTAATTAGAACCTTGGGAGAGCTACCATTTTCATATTTGGACCTCTCCTGAATCTTGACATCCTACTACAACCTACTTTGACACTTTGTGTACTACTACTCTCACATGAACGTCTGTTCAACGTCTTTAGATCCTCCCAAGTTACTCATACATCATCAAATACATTTTTCCCCACGTGAGTCATTCCACGTCAAGTAGGACGGATTTGGCCAAAAATATTCCTCGATGTTTCTGATTCTTTCATAATTTTTTTCCCGTTTTCTTTGGATAAAATGAATCCATGACACTTTTTTTTAACTCCAATGGTCCAGAAGTTACACGGGGTTAAATTTTCAAAAAATTGACAGAAAAATGAAATCGCACTCTCCTTTAAACATTAATATCTTCCGTTCCCTTTGTCGTACATACGTACTTCCGCAAAAACTTATTTTAGAGCTCTTCACTTGCATTTTTACACCAAGAATTTTAAATTTATCGAATAAACAATTTTCTATATGCGTTATAAACAATTATATTTTTTTAGACACCATTTTCGAGATGACTACCACCTTCGAAAATTCTGAGAAAAATACCAGTGTGTTCCTTGATCAATTCTCTACGAAACCTGTAAGTTTCAAAATGGAACTTCAATGGTAATTACATTTTAATAGCGAGTGATTCAAGCGGGACATCGCGTACCGGCGGAGCCGTTGGCGCGGCAAGAAATGACTCATCTTCGTTAATTCGTATAATTATTGTGCCAATTAACAGGCTTTTTAAAATAATTTTAAAAAATGTAATTTTCAAAAGTAGTTTCCCCAAGCAAATAAACGGGTGGGGGTCGAATAATCGAAAGACCAAAATTCATAATGACCGAAATTCCGAAATTTCAAAGTTCCGAAAACTAACAATTGAACTAAGCCCTACAAAAGCTCCATAAAGCCGAAACGAAAAATACAGAATAAGAAAATGTCGAAGGTAAACCGACCAGGTAAGTATAATTCAGAACACGCGAACTTTCGATCAGCCAAAAACCC
This sequence comes from Rhogogaster chlorosoma, assembly GCA_944452935.1. Classification (NCBI taxonomy): domain Eukaryota; kingdom Metazoa; phylum Arthropoda; class Insecta; order Hymenoptera; family Tenthredinidae; genus Rhogogaster; species Rhogogaster chlorosoma. The sequence continues at coordinate 8,474,893 of OX101802.1, forward strand.
GCATGACTAAAATACTAAATATTCGGAAAAGAAAATCAACGATTTTCAGATGACTCAAAATTCCGAAAAATTAAACACCGAAATAAAAATATAGAATGACCAAAAAAACAAGCGGTCAAAATACCGAATGATCAAATTACCGAAGGTTCAGAATCCCGAAAATGGATACTAAAATATCTGTTAAAATATTTCGATTCTGACACATCTGATCTTTTGGTGTTGATATATTGATCTTCGGAATTTTTATTAATCGAGGTAACGGCTGTTCGGTAATCTGATTTTCGGCAATTTGAACTTCCTGTTTTACTACAATCTGCATTTCGCTACCTCGCTATTTTCAAATTCGGAATGAGGCTTTTAGGTTTAAAAGTGCTTCGCGTATTTTCATGAACTGTGAAAAAGCACTTCGGAATTATGGTCCTCCGGAATGTTTAAATTAGGATTGATGACTGTTCGGCAGCAATAGTATTCGGGTAGGTATCCGATTTTCGGAATTTCGATCATTATGAATTTTGGTCTTTCGGTTTTCGACCCCCACCCAAATAAACTTTTTACAGTCTGTCAATTTCTTTAAAGTTACCTTTCAAGTATTATTATATATCACTATCTCTAGTCAATTAGTTACCAATATTACGCACTGGATCGTACGAGTTGATAAATAAACATGCGGGCTGTATTGTTATCAAAAATCTAATGTAATGTCCGATATACATATAGGTAGTATAAAGCATGTTGCCTGATAGTACAAATATATGGATAAAGGTTACATATACCGTTATGCAGCTATATATAATGATTAAATGACATAAGGATTTAATGATTAAATTTATTATATAATTACTATCGATTTGAAGATGTAGCTCTCATATCCGGAAATATTTGGTTGCGCGGATCTCAGCTGTTTGATATTATTATTGATACTCTAATTTGGTATCGAGTCAAATACGAATATTAATTTTAATATTCGATGACTAAAAACTGCGAGTCAAACTAATCTTTTTGAGGATATGACGGCCCCTTCCATTTTCGGAATATACCCATATTTTACGGTACGGGTTACGGAGGACCTACAGAGGCTGTAAAGACATCCTATTTTGGACCGAAAATTGGAAGAAATGGAAATATATGTCACTTTTAGGTCTAATAAGACGTAGGATTTAAGAGGCTTAAAGTAGACGGAAAATTTCGACCCGAGATGTGCTTATTGAACGTGATCTTTATTTGTTAAAATGAATTACCTACTCTAGTTTTCTATGACAGTATTTTCCGGGATTTCCATAATGCCGTACAGTTGAGCAATAAGGAACAGCGACCTGAGTAGTCAGACGTTCTATTCCCGCCCGAGATATGATTTTAATAAAATCAACAAGGAGGATTTTTCTTTCATCTATTTCATGCCGAGCCTTGAAAGCCAGACTGTAAGGATAAATCCGAGGAACCAGTTAGCGCCAAATCTTCTCGGGTCTTCTTAAAGTGAACTAAAGCAGTTGTTGGATTCACTCGGTGGATTCGGTGAATAATATATTTGCAACTGAATGAGAGCAGCCCTTGTACCAAGCGCATCTTTTACCTCAGCTAAGTCATTGTTGGAGGTAAGGCAATATTTTCGCCAAAAAGGAGAAAATGAAGATGCTAATACAGGTCCGGTCCTTAAACGAAACGCAGGGGAACGGAACGGCGCGGCGAGACAAGGCGAGGGCGTTGTGGATATAGATTTTAAGGGACTTTCTTTGTTATTCTCTAAGAAACCCAACCGCGGAGGATTAGGTTGAAAAATTAATATGCTGCCTCTTTGTTGGTGAGCCAAGCAACCTCACGCACTAGGGCGCTATTGCCGACGGGATAAAAGTGTGAGTACTTTTGCGACGTGTGTGCAAATGGAGAAAGGGATACGATACGAGTTGCGGAAAAGTTTTTCCACCTTATGTCTCGCTCTCATCGTCATACCTTTTCGAGATAATTCTTTTCGCCCATAATTCATACGGAGCATCAAATAAACGCTCGATGAATGGAAATTTTCCGGTGGTAGAGAGATTTCCCTAAATAATAACGAAGACGTGCACATTTATCGGGCCAAAAGCAACGTAGGAAGCAATCAATGTCTTGCGACAACAATACAAAAACCCTCCCATAAATATCTGTGACCACAATATAGACGCATTGATATAAATGGTTGATGGTTACCATAGATCATCTGCAAGGGTGGCTCGGCTATAGATTGTACGGATGAATAGAAACAAGCTACATTTTTGTATCCCCAACAAATTCAACATTCTAGCGTCGTCATACGTTATACATTATCCGGGATATTAAAGTATCATCACAGTAGGTATATTATAGATGAATTCATTTCTGATATTAATTCAAGTAAGCCTAATAGTGAAAAGTATTTTTGACTTTTTGCTTCAAATGAAGAAAAATTATTATAATCAACCCGGAAATTAAATTTTCGAGTGATTTCAAAAAAATGAAAAAATATTGACAAAAAAAATTGCGTTTGATGATATTTTGAAAACTGAGCAACGGAATTTTATGAGTTCAGTTTCAATCCATTGGATTTTCTCCAACTAAAATCTCGCTAAATTTCTGAATTAATAACATAAACTTTCGCTCATAATATTTTATTTTTCTTTCTTACTCATAGGACAATATATTTTTGCTCGAAAGATCAGGGCGAGAAAATATAGGGTCGACTTACCTGTTTGTTCAGTTGTAAGGTAGATGTTTTGAAAATGTGTTATAATCTCATCGAATGGCACGTAATTTGGTTGTCATTTTTTGGTCTCGGTTGGGATTAATTAATAGAATTCTGATAACCAGCTGCAAATCCTAACATTGAATGATGCGGCGGGATCCCGAGCTAAAAAATGCACGCGCAACTTGTTGTTAAATGTCAAAGGATCGATAGGATTTAAGGCAGTGTGCAAATTTGCAGAAATCTCATTTCGTTCTTCGGATATTGCCACGCCGGAGATACAGGGCGGGCAGACGAAGAGACGAAGAGACGAAAGGATCGAGAGATAGACGCGGAGTCAAGCGACTTTGCCGGCGGCGCGTGGCGGTTATATATATAAAAAAGAGGCCTATTTCCGGTGGATATATTGAATTTCTGGGGAATACCCGAAGCAGATAACTCAAGAAATGAAGACTTCGTGGCAGGGACATCGCGGTGAGCCGGGTTTCTAGAATCCGTTCCGGGCCATCTTATACTGTGAATATCATGGCCTGCAAGCATACCTCTTACTTCCTTTTTACTCCGTCTCATATTTACTCAGGGTTGATGGATATTTACCATCGCCCTTGATTTCCATGTTTGCTGCATCTTTTTGCAGAGGTTATTCAAACTTTTTGCAAAACGGCACACATCGTTATATCAAAACGAAATATGTATTATATCTTCGGCGATCATACGTCTTCAAATAATCGGGGATTTGATGAGCTTACCAGCTCGAATCTTCGTCGTAGTTCTTTCGCGAAATGGTCACTCGAGTCACGTTTTTGGTTCCAGTTGCAAGTGACGTGTTTCAAAGCTTCAGTCAAGCTGAATCGTACAAATTGTAGCGTCGTTGATGTTATTTTTGAAGTTGGAAATAAGAACGACGATCCTGTTTAAGGGCGAGAAACAAGAGGATAGAAAAATAAAAGGAGAATATAAGTGCTGACGAAAGGACGCTTGGCACGCACGTGGGATAAACTTAGCCCGGGTCCAATAAGTTATTCCTTATCCCCATGGAAAATGAGGTGGAAGTGATTTAGCGGATTGAGTGTCACGCGATCAAGAGATTCACAGTATAAGGCGAGATTGTCAAATTGATATACTCAAAATTTCCGTGGAGCGATATGGGTTGGCTGGCATTCAGTGTGGCGTTCACTGCAGCGTGCCATGGATCATGATACCAAATGTTTCAAAGCTGAAAACAAGACAAAGAAAATTGTGGAAAATGAAGAGGTACAGCGTTCATGAATCAGGAAAGAAAAACGGAGGAAAGAAAAGAGTTCACGTCGCGTCGGTACTTTTATAAACGTGCAATGGTGAAATATAAGAAGGGTAAAACGCCTATCTAGTCGAGGAGCTCTCTTCTCTTCCAGTTCATAATCGGATTACTTGCGAACCAATTAAATAAACTTACCGAGTACTTATAACAAAACAAGGGTAAGTCCGGTACCCAAGCCCACCTGAGCCAGATGAGAATTCAAACGTTTATATTCGCAAGTTCTCAACGTTGACAATGAGTAAGTGTCTGACTAATTTACACGTCCTTTTGCACAGTTTATAATCTGCTTTGGGTATAAGAATAATAATGATCAAACTACGGCGTAAACGGTAATCGTATTCAACCCTGGCGCGATGTGTCTTTGTATGTACATACCTACCACCCTCCGAGTGGAGAGACCGGATGATCCTTTGTCGCCTGGTAATTAACATAGGTTTTGAATTGTTGGATTACGACGATACACAAAGCAGTCAGTGTCTCGCAAAGCGGGTAGGGACTGGGTAACCCTCTGTCTCCGAGCTTGCCAGATCGTTTAACCATAATCGTCTTTGTTGACACATCTAAATTTGGAGAAAAAAATTATATCTGACAACGAAGTTTGTTCTCCGATGAAAGGAGAGTGGGAGAAAGACTGGAATAAAGAGAGGGAGATACCAGTACCTGCATGAATCTTGGATTTCGTTCGTTCGTTGAAATTTTCAAACGATGTTTACATCTTTTCCTACAACCGTGAAAACTTTGAAATCCCAGCGATTCCTGAGAAAGGAATCTTTCACCGACCTCCAACTCTCTGCAAAACCCCTTTTGTTAGTTCTCCCCGAACTCACACCACCCCACATTCTACTCTCTCTTACTCTGCAGCTCCTACCGTAACCCAATCCTGATTTATATCAGCGACACACGTCATGCCGTATCATAATGTATAAATCACTGCAAATTGCACACGGTGTACTATTAAATTTTGAGGCTTCTGTGGTGTTATGTAACCAGTTACGTCTATAGTAAAGTTGTCATCTATATATATTTTGCTAAACGAATTTAGGCTCTGTAAATATGTTATTTAGGTAAAAAAAAAAGAAATAATAAGAAAACAAAACTTGATCCTCGACCAAATATTACGGCGCAGGGAATGTTTAAAAGTTGACAAACTTAATTGAACTCCTACTCGAGGGTGACAAAAGTTTGGCGAGTGAGTGACAAGGGTAGCAGAAAAGATGAAGTGGAAAAAAATGTTTATCTGGTTACTTCTTTAGACTTGGACTCGAGTCAAAGAACGCGGGTGGTTAAATTATGAATGAACTCAGATTGGCTGGGGATGGCGAGTAGCAATTAAGCTCATTTAACACGTCGTTAATTTTGTATTTAATTATTGTACGATAATGGGAACAGTATACAATTTTTGGTTTCTCAGCGGAAGAAGTTAGAAGAAACTGTTCGGAGCATAGGAGGAAAAAAAAAAAACAAATGGGTTTTTGCTGACTGTGAGCCAGCCTTTGAAATTCAATGTTGTCAAACTCGTTTTGAGCATATTGAACAAGCCAAATTTAAATTTTGCAAATCTGACTTTAGATTTGTGATCAACAACCCAAAAAACTTAGGGGTACCAATTTTCATTCGAATCCGTTTATCCATTCTCGAGATATCATCATTTTTGTTTTATTCATCAGAATTTTGTCATTTGAATAATTCGAAAAGTACTGAACCGATCGAAGTCAAAATCTCATCAGTTCTGAGTTTGCCAAAGCTACGTCAATTGCGACCAAAATTATAAAAATCCGGCAATTCGTTCTCAAGATATCGTCGGACAAAAAAATTGGTTACATGCATACATACTTACATACGCACACACACGCTCGCACACAGGCGCCTATCTAAAAATAATTGAAGGTCATTCTTTGGACTTCCAAACGTGGAGATCTAGTGAACACTCAACTTTTCATTTTCGGGGTGATTACAATAACTTCTTTTTTCTCCGAAAGCAAAAAAAACGGGAAGTTGAAAAAAAAAAAAAAACAGAATCAGGAAGCTGCAATAAATTGCAGGATAACCCTAGACATACTACACCGTGTGGTTGAAGATAATGGTAAATCGTAAAAGTAAGGAAATGTGTCAGAAACTACTTTAATAATCGTAAGTAAAGTTTGCGAAAAGCTCTATAAAGAGCAACAGTATGTGAAGAAAGGCAGAGGCATGAGGCGGCGTCGTTATCCCGGGAGAACCGTAATTCAGAAACCACTTTGAAGGTCGTAGCAAAAGTTTGGAGGATACTTGGGAAGGCTAGGAACCTGGTTGTCTCTCGAGCAGTTGTATAAAGTAAAGTAAAGTAAATATACGTCCCAGTTTGTCCGTACAATGGACTCGGCAATTAACAACGAATGTACCATTAGCATCTCTAATAAAGGCTATAGTTTAACATACACCTACAATTTGCATACGTAACTACCGCAAGTCTTTCTTACTCCTTCATATCACCATCGAGTACATAGATCAATGTTATAGAAAGACCGGGTCATCCATATTCCGTATCCACACGCGCACGTCAATATCGTGTGCAGACATCGCACATTGGAATGGATAACTCATATAAATTCAGTAGCGAGTATTTCTAATTTCAGTAAAGTTGTTACTATGACTGTACTGTGTGCATTTGGATTGAAGCTTCCGTTTCAGGCAAACGTACACATCAGAAAGGGATATTTGCTAAGGATCAGTATAATCCAAAAGACTTTATCAATATCCCAGTTTAATCATAGCAGTTCATTATACCTAGGCCTTTGATGAATAATGAAGTAAACGTCAGGATTTTCGATCCATTTAAGTAGTTTGGAGTGCTGAAAGTTATAGGCGATCGACAATGGGATTCGGATCAACCACTTTTTGGATTCTCTCTTTTATTGGCTCTCATCCCACGCAGGTCTGGACCTTTACATTTTCACTACATTTTTAGTATATTGAGCTTGTTGCTACAATCAAACTTTGCGAACAGTTACCTTCCAGAAATGTAATGGTAAGTTCATGTAATTATATTCCAACCCACGGCGTAATTCCGCGCTCATCGTTGAGTGCAAATTTGGCGCAAGGGCCTCTCATAAGTAGACGTGTGCTGCTTGAGTATAACCCGCGCTCACGTCAGCTAAACTCAAACTAACACTTACTAAATACTTCGACGATCAATAAATAAATTATGTAAAAGTACAGATTTGTAAAGCATCATTATTTTCCCATATTTGATAAATATTTCTGAAATGCACCAGCGAGTATGATTGTTATGTTTCTAAAATTCTGCCGGGAAGCGAACCTCCATCGGATGAACCGACGACTCTTTAATACTACCATAATTGGCCTACTTATTATTCTTCAATTTTCTATGGCAAATATTAACCCGTCAATGAGTCGTGGACTCATCTCGTACAGGTCGGTTTCCTGAACAATAGTAAACCAAAGTAGGAAAATCTGAACACTGGTTGACCTGATTCCTTGCGACAACTCTATTACTTTTTCTGAATATCTGATAACGAGAGGCAATGCTTCCCTACTTCTGATTTTTATCGGATTATACTTGAAAAGACTATAATGATGTACCCTCCTAACTATGGACGTAATTTGGCCAGGGAACCATGAGCCAATAAAGTTTTGTAACAAAAATGCGCACAAGGTTGATGTGCATCACATACAATGAGGGAAACGCCGCAGACAATGGTTTGAAACGGGTCTCTATCTCAACACCCGATTTATGGTTTGATAAATAACGATCATTACTTCACCGAAGCGAGCGAAACTCGAAATAGCCACGGCGATTGGGATCGATACCGGAGGGTTCAACAGTTATTATTGCATTCGGTTTATTACCCGTTTCATTGATAGGATGAAGTGATCGAACGAGGGATCAGTGACGCTGCGTTTTTTCGTCTCGTAAACTTTGGAAAAATGGTCGACACGGTAGAATGTTTTAGACAAGCCTCCTCTCAGGCGTATGAATCGAAAGTAGAGCCCACATTTTTAAACAGTGTTTAAAGAGCTGTCGAACTTGGTCCACCGAGCCAGTGTTTGTTGAACCGATGGCCGCCCTTTCCTTCGCGAGAAAATTTTATCCTCGTTATTGAAGTTCTAGCATTAAAATGCGATCGGATGAGTGATTCACCAGATGGATTGCGAAAAAAAAAAACTTGTCACTACCGACAAAGATGGAGAGTTCATTTACTCACGATGGATATCAAAATCAAGTTGGGAAAAAAGCCGTACTATATTCTTCTGCTTTTCAAAAATATATTTGAATGTCGTCAGAGAGTCGGCGGTCGTTGGTTTGGTCGTCGGACCCGAAATGATTAGGTGAAACATATTCGAAAGCGTGACAAAGATTAACTATCTTGCATCGCATGCATAGAGGTAGTAGTGTAACGAAGAGCCGAGGTTTTATGTACAAGATTGAATCATTCAATTATCTTTTAATCAATACTCAATTGAAACGGCCAGTATATATAACTCGAGAGCGTCTGTACTGCTGAAAATTAGTAGGGACGGAGTGACTAGTAGCTAGTAGAGGCGGAAATGATTTTGAACGGTAACCCAAAGAGACACAGATAACCCGATATTGAACACAGGACAATAATTGCTGGTCAGGAATTAAGTGGACGACCGGACAGCCGTTGGACTCTCTATAGCTGGTCGAATATACTCGTCGATACTTTGCCATTGGCGTTATTTCTCCCTGCAGTATTAATATCTATTTGGCGGTCACGTTTCTCGACTGACTACTGTCAAATGAATGCGTATCAGAGTAAGTAATTTGGTCATATTTTAGACCGTAAAGTTCGGGTCTTGCAGTAATTATAAGGTAAACTATACATAAACGAGAGGTAATCTGCGTTCTGAACTTTTGGTGACAGCGGTGGGATCGGCGCGCAAAAGCTAACGGTCAGGGCAATTAATTTAATTACTATCGACGGTTAATTTACGCTTGGCTTACGATTACTAGGTTTTTTGTTCGTCGTATCGCGATGATCTTACCCGCACCTCCATCATTGAGAATTCAGGGTATCCCCTGGACAGCAGAGGGAAAACAAAGACAAAAAATGTCCGGTCTTTGTTCGTAAGCTGACCAACCCAACAAAATTGTATACCATTATAAACAAATTAGCAGAATACTTTCAGCGTTTCGGAAAACTCGAGGCAAAGTGAAGTTTTGTGAAATTTTCCAGACATGCCGAACGAAAAATGAAGAATAAGTTGGTGTCCTAAGACAGAAGGAATGATGGGGGTGGGGGTTAGTTTAACAAAAGAGATCGTTTCCAGCGTAAAACCTTAGCTTTTAAACTTTTCTAACGACGTTGGCTGTCCTCTTTCAACTGTAACACAATGTGGAAAAACATGGTAGTTGCGGTCATGCGAAAATAAACTTAGAAAAAGAACGAATGACCAGGCAAGATTGCCTCGCCCCTCGCGCTTCTGACTTTTTCCATAGACCATAATCTACCAATTATTTTCCACGCTATTTCGATTAAATGCTCGAAAGCGAAAATTTTCAGCTTTATAGAATACCGTGTGACAGGTTCAATTTACTGTGGGCTGATTAACGATTTTCCAGTGCATACAAAAGTGCACTGCAGTCTGTCGTTAACACTTGTAAATATAATATATAACATTGAATCGATTACATCGATGAGCATGGAGGGCCGACGCGGCAAACGCTAATTAAATACACAATAATGGCAACTGAAGCACGAGTCAAACTAGCTAATGAAAAGCGTTACAATTACGCAAAAAGTCACACGTTATATGTGACAGCTCACTAAATAAATTTTAAAAAAAAGAACTTTTAATCGCGATAATACGATTTAATTCCGTAGGTGTTAAATATAAACGAATGACTTTATCAAGCAAATATTTCTATCAATAGCAACGTAAAGAGTCGGAATATTTGTAATTTTCTTGCTAAATTGGGAGCGCTCTGATACCTTCTTCACTAAGGATATATATTTACAGTTTATAAAACTTTTCAAATTAATTAACAGCTGCTAAACACAACCGGAGATGAATATGAGCAAGTATAAAGAAGATATTCGTGCTTTTATTTATTTTTTTTTTTCATACGCCGTTGATGGAGTCGAAAATTTTATCGGGAAATTAACATGCTTTTGGAAAACATAAAGCTTTTCGAAATGTGTTTTGATTATTTTTTGGTCATCCTGCATTATTGATATTGAACTTTAAGGCAAGGCAATATGAATTACATGTATTGGTAACAAATAATAAATATTGCAAGAATGCAGATATCTGCGGCCCGATTTATGGCGGAGCTTTAAATTACTTTAACCAAGTGAACGAATGTTGGATTTCTAGCAGCGGGTTTATCCGGGCGATAGCGGTCGAGTGACCTTACACAATTGAGGATCGTCGCAGTTTTTGATTCGAGTTCATTAACCGTGAAACCCCGATATCAATAACCGTACATGGTTGGAAAAAGATTTTTATATTCGTTACGGAGGACATGATTGCCCCGACAAGGTTCTTCGTTTAAAGAGTAATAGTACCAGCTGCCTTAAGCAGAATAATTTCATCCAATGAAATCACCAGGTGTAATTGTTAGTTGCTGTCAGTTTCTTTACCCGTATTATCTCAGAGAACTTGAATTAATCTGAATAATCATTCGGAAAAAATCCAAATTTTCCTCTAATTAGTTGAATTAATGAAAAAAATATTCGCTTATCGGTCCTTTTCGATAATTCAAGTACTCCAGCAAGTAAACCACAGTGCGCTGTAACGTATGAGCTACTGCAGACTTCACAACAAAATTAGAATGCCCCGTAAAAATGTCAAATAATTCAATAAATTGAGGCATAATTGGGATGGAGTTGGTTCAATTTGATTTTTCGCCACAGCTAGCGCTGAATGTGTGCAGTAATTCAAGCATAAGAATACTTTCAAGAAGTTAATTCAAGAAGAAAAAGATTCTGTACTTCTACTTTTGTTTCTGTACTTGTACTGGAGACCACCTATAGCAGCCGAACTGGGTCAATATCAAAATCCGATGAACGGCAAAAAGTTGATTTACCGAATTTTTGCAGTACTGGAACGTTTCGATTAAAAAAAATCTGAAATAAAATCATGCATGATTCGTTCAAGTGCGGAAACTCAGCTTTTAAAAATTTTCAAATAATCAGCTGAAGGGCCATCAGACGGATCAATCGTTTGATTTGACATGAAATACCCCAATATATTTCCTCGATTTTGCCCACTTCTGTAATATTATGTACTGCCATCGCTAAGGGAATAAAAAACGTCGGTGCCCTGGTAGAAAATTGACCAGATTTTCTAGCAATTCACCATCTTATGGGCAGGCAGAACCTGCCTAGATATTCAGGGGTATCTGGTCAGAATCCGACTAGAATCTGGCGAACGATTAATATCATGTACGAACTGACATCCTCGACTCGGTGCTATGCGCAGTTGACAAGTTGGGTGAAATTCAGGTTAGAATACATTTTTTAATTAATTAAAAAAAAAAAGAAACCATCAGTCGTGGACTATTGTTTCTCGCTCAGAATTTGTATTCTTTGCCCTACACACTGATATTTTTATTTTCTCTATCGGGTAAGTTGAAGGAGAGCTATCAGTGTTTTTGGCGATAATTTTCAAATTTTCAATAGTTTTTAATAAATTGAAAATACTTGTGAACTTTTTCACGAGGATACTTTTTGTTATATTGTTCAGAATGATTTTCTGAACATTTTCACGTAGATTTCATTCAATTGTGACCATTTCGGATTTCACTTGTATAACTGATTTCTAGATTGACTGGACTTTTTAATTGCCTGCATTTCTAACATACCTCCAATCACATCTCAGATTCTTTTACCAGACCCGTCAACAGAATCTGCCCAGATACATATGTCATTCTGGCAAGAGTCCGTCGTCGTCGTGATGAGATATCTGGGCAGAAAATCTGACCAGAATCTGCTCACTGAACTGAAAGCTCAACAGATTCTGGTCAGATTCTGCTCAATTTTCTACCGAGGTGATGATTCCGAGAAATGTAGTGCCATGTGAGGACATTTTTTTTCCACAAGCTTATTATTGTAAAAAGTCAAGTACGTAACTTTATAAGTTTTTTTCAATAGTTTCAAAACGTTCATAACAATTATACATCCCGTTCTATCTCATTTCCAACAAATCCCTCAGCAGACAGTTTAACTTAATTATAAAAAATTCGATGGAACTTATTCACAACGAAAAATTGTGACGATCAGTTGTTAGAATTTGATAACCGGGATCTGAATATTTTAAAGCTCTAGCAACCCCGAAATGGTAGATCGTCGCAGCCTGGTAGCATGAAATTAACGATTGGCAAAATTGAGCCGGGTCGGTTTCAGGCTAGTTAACATTTTAACGACTGGAAATATTTACCGCAGTACACATACAGTTTTTTTATTAGCCTAAATGAATTGAGTTTGAATTTGATCGTACACATTAATATTTATGAACTTTTATACTTCAGGACTAGGTAGATTGAATACGAGCACATCAAGGTATGGGTACTATTTATGGGTACGGAAAAGGAGTGGAAAAAGAGCATATCAATTGTTCGGGATCAGGAATTCGGGAGGATGCGGTCTCGGGTGTTATATGTGCGTGGTGATACGCGTTTATGAATGATGAGTGCGTAGATGCGGTTACCGGATGATAAATATCGGGATGACAAGGCGTTTCCGATTACACGACGAGGCGTTGCGAGAAGGGAAAACGAAAAATTTCCTAACAGAATTCTGTGTCGGTATATACGGCTTGCCGGATAAACAAAAGAAAAAAAAGTACGTACATAGGTATATTTATGTACTGGCTAACAGTAACAGAAGTTGCTTTATTCCTTCCGTTTAAGGCAATTCCCCTTTTATTCTCTGCAATTATTGTTCCTCTGTATTCTACTGGCCTCGTTTTTATCGTCGTATAACGATTCTGATTAAAGGATACTGCAATTGAAATTAGAGGTTTAATGGCTGTATCGAGGTAATACCTGAAGAGGAGATATTCCCAAAGATGAACCTCTCTGAAAATAAAAGGCAACCCAAACAACACCACAGAACGTTTCAGTTGGATATCAGAATCGTTACCAGCTTTCATTTTCTCTACGTTTATTATTGTTCAAAAACTCAAGTTTTAATTATCCTGAGATTGTCACTATCACAAAATGTGGCAAACAATTAACTTTCGGAGATGCAATGGGAAGCTTCCGAGATTATATTTCAAGCAACATGAGAGGAACATTTCGAAAACGCCGCCTTACCCACGGAATAGTTCCACGCTCTCCGCTAAGTGCCAGTTCGGCGCGCGAGTCTCTCATAAGTGGAAATATGCGGCCTGAGAATAACATGCGTTTGGCTGAGCTTAAACTTAAACATACTTTCAGTAGATACTCGTACGATCATTCATCTATCAGTGTACAATATTCTTATGCCGGATAATTGTGATTGCAGGGTTAGCTTGAGTTGGATAATGTGTAAAATATGGGAGATAAGATTCCCGCAAAGCTGCCTTAGATCACGTCAAGTCAGTTCTACGGAACACGACCGGAATATATCTGAAATGTAACCGAAACGAACGAGACGTTACAGACACGCTTCACGATTGTATTCCAGACATCTTTGAAATGTGATGTCACGAAGGCGGACATATTCACCTATGCAATACATTTCTGAAATGCAACAGGGCAAAACTAAAATGTTCTTTGTCGTGTGGGGAATAACGTTTAGGCGCGATGGAAAATCCGGAGCTTCAATTAACGCAAAAAATTTCTCTGATTTCCTAGATGAATCTGAAACGGATAAAGAGTACGGAAAATAAAACTCCTGAGCCAAATCGTTTTTATCTTCTTTTGCGGCAGCAAATAGGTGATCGTCTTCAAAAGACATCTGCACAGCTCACAGGGATATTGAGTTCTGTATTATTGCCAGAGGATTTCATATAGTTTTGGGTGGATATATTGAGTATAGGTATATAAAGCCTGCGTGGAAAAGTTGTGGAATTTTATTCTCCATCTACTTACTTCTTCCGGGTGAACGACTCACCTTCTGGGGCAGTAAGACTTGGTCATTCTTAACTGAAAAACCTTTCTGCGTTACCCGCCGGTGGATCTGTCACGTGGCCTTGGCTATTGAAAGTTTTCAGATCCAAAGAAACGTTGAGGCTTACGAAGTTTACATATGAATAAAGTACGCGACGAACATTAACATTATTTGGGGGACTCGCTACCCGCAGATCCTTCTTTGCTTAGCGGACGGTACGAATGAAACTTCTATACCAAAACCAGCCGCCGTCCTGTTCAAGTAGGAAAAAGGAACACACACTTATAAAGCTGGCGTGGGTTACGCTGTTTTCCTATAATATATACATTACATTTATTTTATGTTATTTATTCAAATTCAAATACCTCAGCAAACACTGCCTACGTATACATGGCAAAAAGTTCGGCTGCCCATCGTCCTATTTTATGCCAATGCTGTAAGTAAACTGATTTGTGAAATTCTATGCGACGTGAATATCAATAAATGCATTCATATAACTAAAAATCGGCTTATTTCGGCTGACATTTTGTTATTACGAAAGTAGTGTTGGATATGTGCAGCCTGGATTTATGTACATACATACCTATGGGTATTCACTGCCCATGCCACTAACATATCCGTACATCAAAAAAACGTTCTAAATAGGCTCATGAAAGGTCAGGCTAGAATTCATAACATTGCAGCTAAGACTGATTACACAATGTATTCCAGTCTTGTTTAAAGAATTTAACTTAGCGAGATGATATCTTGCTTTTGGATTGTACGCTTGACGAGTTTAAACATGACCACTATGAAGTTGGCCACAGTCTTCTGTCTCTTTTCTTTTCTATGCAACTATGTAGATTAGAATGAGACAGAAGACTATGGCCAGCTTCATAGTGGTCAAGTTTTAATTCAAATCAAATGTACATGACAAATGTACATTGATATAGATAAAAGATCGTCCGAGTGTCTAGTACGGCTTGATTCGGGTCCAGGCCAGTGCGTGTACTTACGAGAAACTCGCGCGCCAAACTTGCGCCTAGCGGTGCGCGTAGTACTACTCCGTAGGTGAAGGGTTTCGACCCTTTCAAAATGTTTTTGCAACGTTTTTGTTTCGTCTCTCGAAATATAATCTCCAAAGCTTTCCGTGACATTTTCGAAAGGTAACTGTTTACAATTTTATATAGTAGTAAGAACTTAGAAGCTCAATATAACTGAAACGTAACTTTTGAAACATTTATAAATTTATTCAAAGTGAAATCTGGCGTAACGTTTCTGATGCGTAACTGAAACATTCTATGCTGTGTGGGATATGACTTATCATATTTCATTGACATTGAATAGATATCTGTTGCTGATGGTCACTTTAGAATTTCATCAGATTGAGTGCCTGTCATATAGGCATGATGCACAGGTTGTAAGCAGGTAAATATACATTACGGTATAAAGGAACTTACGTCAAAGTTTTCGGACCTGATATTCGTGGTCAGAGTGATTTACTGCAATGTGCAGTTGCGTTTAGAGTCACCATTTGCAACGTTCAAACGGCAATAACAGGTCTGCGCTTCGCAAGCTGCGGAGGTGTAATTTGAAGAGATTTCACACACATGCGGTCAGAGTGATTGGAAGCCAGCTGACTGTACATGTATTGGAAAGAGGAGCTTTGCTCGATGTATATACATATTGGAATGTATAGGAGTCTGCTCAACGCTTGCCAATATTAATACACATCTATACGATCAAAGATTTGTATCTCATGATATTTTTCCATTCCTTGCAGCGCGCCGTTTCAATTACGTTTGATTCGTTCCGATTTCTGCCTAAAGCACTTCTGCTTTTTCAGCCAATTGTGACTGAGAGACCACGAAATTGATTTCCGGATGATTAGTTAACCGGAAGTTGCTTGTTACCAATAACATATTCCAGGTTTCTTGGTAACGACGACACGCATATTGCTCCGGGACTGTTACTTAGTATTCTACGAGTGTTTCTGAGACGGGTCGCCATACATCATAAATATATATTCCGCAATTGTCCGTAGATTGTCTAGATTTTCTAAGAATACTTTTCCTCGTTTTATTATTTTTTGGTTACCAGTTCGATAGATTTATTAAAGGTCCGGAGGGCGCAATTTATGAGAGAGACTTTAAGCGCGAATGTGAATGATTTGAAAAAAATGGTAACTTTGAATACCTACTGTCGGGAGAATAGAAATGTTCTTTTATCATTTCCTCCCATTGAAAACAAATCTATCGGTATTTTCCTCGTAGCCGAGGGTGGGAAGGGACCCTTTAATAACAAACATCTCTGACAACTCGCTGCAGGCAACGATAATCGATATAGTGATTCAAAGAAAAATTCATCCGGGTTCAGAATTGGGAAATCGCCCGAACATGAATTCGGTTCCCTGTCGGCCTTTCACGCTGCATTAGAAAGATAATATTTCACACTCATGGTCGCTTCAAAGCGAAGATATGATTCAGATTCTACGTCGCGGTCTATCGAGATTTTTTTTTCAATATCCTCCACAAATCCTTCAATTTGCCAGTACAGCTGTAGCTTTAATAAAACATTGAAACCCCTCCGTTCCAATCGCCCTCTACCACATACGATTTTATCTCACACGAATTAATTACGCTAATTGAGAGTCAAACAGTTAAAAACCTCATTAGCAAATGTATAAACTGAAGACGGAGATTCAGCTAAAAAATAATAAACAAAAAGCTCCGTCCGATTAATGAACTCGTCGTCAGTCCAAATACGTTTTCAAGCAATCAAGTGCTCATATTTCGGATGCGGTTTGTTTTACATGGCTCGAAAAGTGTCTATTTTCTAGTAGAATGTTGGGTAAATCGAAGCGCAAGAAAATCGAAGTTTCCTTTCAGATTATAAACTTGGAAACTTATTCGAAAACTGTACTTTTCTGCGATCATTTTGTACCTATATCAGTTTTGCGACAAAAATTATTCCCCAATTCGTGAGATAATTATTTTAAAAAATGTCACCCTTGTGCAAAATTGGAAAATTGAAAAATTCATAACTCGGGTTGTCGTGTAAAAAATTGTGAGTACCGAGATAAGTGTCCGCTTATTTTGGTGCTACCTAATATCGTATAAAAATGTTTAAACAAATTCAAAATGTCGATGATCGAGCTGGCTTGAGCATTTTTGTCGACAGGGGAGAATCAAAAATGTATAAAATCATGTTTTCGAATAATGAAAAAGTTTCCCATATACTTCGGACATTACCCTGTTCTGAAATAATATGCCGTACACTGCACTGCAGACGATGCTGTGGAGCCATAGCTCGACTAAACTTGTATGCTTACTTGGAAGAAAAATGGATCGAAATGGGGTATCGGGTCTGCAGGGGTAACTGGTATGAGGAATTCGTTCGGCGGTTCTATCAGCGTCGTCAAACTAATCAAGGAAGCTTTTCCAATCCTGTCCAGATTTGAAAGATTACCAGAGGGGTTTTTTCACGCAGCCTGTAGGGTCGTAGATGTATGGAATACGTCTACATAGCTATAGATTTTTGTTCAGCACTGTGCTCACCCGATCTTATATCATGATATCGTATCTCACAGCTCCTGATATTTCGTAGCTTTCAACCCAATACTGGAACACCCTGTCCCACCTGAGGCGTCGGTGCCCATCGGGGCGTCTCATGCAGGCGTTTCGGATCAAACGTACCGACGTACCTATACCCATTCATATACCCTATACACACGTACACCTATTTGAAAAGTTTGCTCATCCCACCGGATGGGTGTTCCACCCATGCCACAGCGGAGTCCGTCTGAACTTTTGGAATTGTAAGCCTCCCCTCTTCCGCCCAGTAAGCCCCCTCCTCTCGTTTGCTATCTGCAAAAACGTTGGAAAGTACGACTTTGCAATTGAAATGCGGAAAGTTTTCTCCGAAATGAATTTCACGGAATTTCAGATCCAAATGCCTTTTAGTGCCAGCGGTCGCTGCTCGGAGAATATGGTGTTCTGGTCTCGGGTCACGCCTGTCCGTTCATCTTCACACGAGATCGGTTCTCCCAAGCGAATTATTATCGCGTTGGTTTCAGGGTTGAATGATAACACTTGGTGGTGAGCGAGACTAAAGCCCGAGTTTCATGTTTTGTTAATTGTTACTCAAGGCCGGGAGATTCATTCCGGCGAAGCAATTAAATTCGCTCTTACTCATAAACAAGATGTAGCTTATGTATCTAAGTTTGTGGCAAGTGGTGGCAGGGAAGTTGGGTTGTCCCTCTTATTCGTTGGCACGAACACACAATTTACACAGTTATAAAGAAGCTGGCAGCCGTGGGAAGTAGAAAATAGTCTGAGATAATGGGATATGTTTTCACGTCGCATGTGTGTTAATCTACTTATTCTTCGGATTCTGGTCTGCGGTGACCAGAATCGTGGGAAATATCGTCAGCATAACTTCTGCCAGATTATAGAGACTGACGGAAATGTATAATTTCAAATTTCCAAAGATCAATATAAGACTAAGCTCCAACGATGATGAAAAATGGCGCTGGGTGTACGTGATGTCGATTCTCATTGTGAAGATTCATTCCCAGCAAGCTAACTTGGATTCATTACCGGCGTTTACTTTAATTGGAATGAATAACGCAATATCGGAAAGCGTAACTGAATTCTTCAAGGAAAGTGGTTGATGATGGTGTGGGTTTGAATAATACCTCAATTATAAGAGATTAAAATTGGGTTTGATCTCGTTTAAAGTAAAAAAAATAATTGATTGTGTCACAATATACGCGCACAATAAAGTGTAATATTAATTTCTTTCCCTCGCCCGCTTTGACGCAATATAATTGAAGAGTTTTTTATTAACGGTGTAAATACAAAAAGACTTGACTTTTTTTTCCTTACTGACTCGATTTTAACCGAAAAGTAGACTTAACGGCTTTATCAGAGTAAAACGAGCGAAGGGACGAATAAGATGTTATGTTAAAACGCCAGCTTCCTGTAGGATATAACTTAAGCCGTTAGAAAATCCCCTCCATCGGAAATCGCAGGCTTCTCTTCCTGAGGCCCAGCTGAGGCATAATTTTTATTTTTCACGGTGATGTACTTACTCGGGTCGAAAACAATTTCAATATACCCCACCGGATATTATTTTCAAAAAGTCCCCATTTTTATCCATTCGAGAGATGAAAAAAAAAAAAAAAAAGAAAGAAAGAACGAAAAAAAATTGAATTCAATATACTAAAACGAAAAGTAGTCCGCTACATTTCAGTAATTATTTTTTTAATTGGAGTTATGCTTCAAGTTTTTTCCGTAATTACGTCGAGTACGCCTTGATCGTACGATAACGAACGTGTTCGCGTATCAGACGCACCGCTAGCTTTGCAAATATGCTCTAATAACCAGCTCGCACAAATAATAATAATAATGATAATGATAACGATAAGAAGAACAAGAACAATAATATAGACGATCCTAATGATAGAAAGAGCGAGTTCATCGCTGCTTCAAGTTGAGACTAATATTATTAAGGAAATACAAATGGAAACAATTATGTGGACCGAGTACTGAAAGAGAATTATTAATTAGTTATGAATAAAGGGTGATTAATAAAAGGTACTTTATTTATTATGCGCCTCGCTCATTAATTAATTCCAGTACCGTCGGGATTATCATTATTATACTTGTGCAAAAACAGAATTGTCAAATCTTCGGAGATGGTGGAATTTTGTTACACTGAATTGTTAGTGATTATTTTACAATGCTCAATCTAAGGGCTGAAAAATCTTAATTACTGTTTACAGAGTAGTCTATCGTCCAGTTATGTTTATAAAGGGGTGGCTTGGCTTGTCCTGATACAATTGCGGAATCGACACAACGTTTCATTTCTTGAATTAATTTTTTTTTTTTTTGTTACTGCTTATTATTAAAGTATGTATTTGAAACCGATCCCGGGGATGGCTTAGTTGAGATTTCCTCAACCGCCAAATAAGTCCGACCCTAATGTACTGCTTAGGCAATCAATTTACGGCAGAGTTTCTAAAACGCGCGGTAACTCTTTGGTATAACTTAATATAAAGTCTGGAACGAAGCTTTAATGAATACTGTGTAAGAAAACCTTCGGGAAGCTTAACCTCCGCTGTAATTTGAAAGAGGAAATTCAAAGTATATACTTCAAGGTTGAAGTCTAACGACAATATTCTGCACTGCTGGATGCGGATATCCTTCTTATTTGATCCCTTGTAAGGCTTGCTGTCTCGGCCAGACTTTTCCTCTAGAGCGAATCACAGGTATAAAAGATTCTGTCACAATGTCGTTCCTAGAAAATTAAGACCGTTCAAAGGCAACACCTTGCAATTCAGCTGAGCCCGCGTCTCAAGAGTCACTCGTCAGTTCATCTCTCAGCCAACTAATAGAGGAATACTCGGAAATAGATAATTTTTACTTTTGAGGATTCAACTGCTCTCCGAAATACTTGTTTCTTTGCCGGAAAAAATAATTTTTGATAAAGAAGAGATCGGTAGAACAATAATTACTACTGCCTCATTCAAGTTGAAGTTTCAACAAATGCTGTTGTTTTATGAGACTATTATAGTTCGTGAATACTTGATGCATAAGAAACTTATGGATTTTGGGGTAGAAAGATTACTCCGCGTGGTGCACGGTATAAATCAGACATTTTTATGGCACACGGTACAGGAAGCTTCTCAGCCAATAAGAGTGCGTGCTTTATATTATAAAAATGGCGGCTGGCGCCAGATTTGAAAACTAGTTTCATTGAATACATGGTCAATCATTTATTATAACAAATGCAAGATTCAAAATGTCAAATAGATATAATGCTGCACATTTGGAAATCGCTTCCTTTTTACACGAAAGAATTTCCTGTGGAGTGATCCTATCCCGGCGATTTTTTTTACTGAGTCTACACATGTGACCAAAGATTTAGTAAATTGGGCAGAAAAATAAAAGTGGTGTGTCATGAAGAAAAAAAAATATTTCTGACCTTTTTCAGTGGAAAAACCAGTTTACTTGAAAAAAATCTAAAATAATTCATCTCAAGTCTCTTCAACTAGTTCTACAGACTGGCAAGGTTTCGAAAATTTTGAGGGAGGCTACAAAAAATAATGGTTGGTTTGGTGGAGGCTGCTCCGTATTCTGATCGTGTTCCATAACACTGACTTGACGTGATCTCAGAAGGCTTTTCGAATCTGTGGATTCCCGTATTTGACAGATTGACTCATTACATCTAACTGAAGCTAATGCAGCAACCATAAATATCTGGGATAGGAATATTGTATGTACACTGCAGCTACGATGAAAGTTCGTACGAGTATCTAGTAAGTGTTGATTTGCATAAGCGGAAGTATAGGTGGACTTAGCCCCCTCTCCCTTCCGGATATTGAGTGCCCACCCTGGAAAACCCAAAAATAAGTGTGGTGATTTTTCTTTCAATATATATGTATAACATAATGTGTTGCGTTCCCAAAAGTTGGCTGCTTGCGACATTTCATGGTAGCGACAAGCTCGATATAACTGAAACGTAACTTTTTGAACATTGAGAGAAGTGGTGGCAATGAAATTTGGTGACGTTTCCGATACACGAGTGAAACTTTCTCTGCTGTGTTTGATGCGTAAGGTTAATTTTAGCTGTTCTTCTTTTTACGACTGCTTGATTTGGTTTGCAAATAAATCTCCTGATATTATATTAACATTGCCGTTATTCCGGCGAGGTAACGTAGAGACAAAACTTTGAGCAAACGGATTCTGCACCGAAATAGTCGTCGCAGTATTGCAGGAATGAAAAGGAAATAATTTTTTTCTAAAAAATGGAAAATAAATGTTGTCTCTTGTCCGGCAGTTTTTCTCTCCCAGTCTAACTCCTGTCTTTCATCTAGTTTTTATAACCTTTATGGGGGGACAAGGAAAATGTGGACAAAGCTCGTCCTGGACTACGCGTGGTAGCTGCAGTAAAGAATTCCACCACACTGGCAGCACTCCTCCTTGTGGGGTTTCACCGTTTTCTCCACCAGTATGTATCTACAGCACATGTCGTTTTCTACGCTGGAGGATAGCATCAAATCAAGCCTTGGCTGGGGTGGGGTGGGTCGCTACCATTTCGTACCTTGCCAGTCTGTGGGGTAGCTGGTGGGTAAAGCATGAATACAAACACGTGCAGCAGGTATAGTACAACGGGATGGGCGATGGGGCGGGGAACTGTAACCTAAGTGGTATGCATA
This sequence comes from Rhogogaster chlorosoma, assembly GCA_944452935.1. Taxonomy (NCBI): domain Eukaryota; kingdom Metazoa; phylum Arthropoda; class Insecta; order Hymenoptera; family Tenthredinidae; genus Rhogogaster; species Rhogogaster chlorosoma. The sequence continues at coordinate 8,497,146 of OX101802.1, forward strand.
CCATATCACACCAACACATAGCCGGTTCGTTGTGTTGCTCTCGTACTGTGCATTGCAGAGACATGTACGACAACATCTGAGCGTTAAATGCTAATAACAAAAAGTTAGACCAGGCGCCAGAAACTTGGTAGCCAGGTAATGAAATAGATTAATCAGAGAGTCCAGAGACAGCGAGACAGATAAAGAGAGAAAGAGGCGACGTAGAAGTGGGGTAGTGGCAGACAAGTCTGTGACAATGAAGATAAAACGATCAAATGTACTCCGAACTCTGTCCATTCTCCAGCAGCGACAGCGAATCAAGGAACCAAAGAATGAATTCGAACGATCGGATCGTTCGGAAGAGTTATCAGGGTAATTTCGTGGAGCAGCTGAGCGGAATGGGAATTTGCCCGAAGAGTTGTGCCTAGAAGATTTTTCGAAAACGAAAAAAACTCACCTATGGTAGCCGCTAGTCGTGTTTGTTATCGAGTTGCTAACTCCTCCCTCGACAAGATTCCGCGTCAATATTCGGTTGGCTTAATTAACGGAAGAGAAAGAAAAACAAAACACTTATTGCCTACATTTTAAGCGGCTTCCAGTTTGAACAATACCGATGTATCATTCTCTAATTGGAACTGAACTGATACACTGTAGAGCTTTTCTCGACTCGCTCTTGAAATCGTGGAAGGGTGTAACGCGGATTGAGAAGTGCATCTCTTTGGAATACTTTCTGATAGTGACCAATCGCCAGAGCCCAGTTGAAGTAGAAGAATTTTATTCAGCCAATACTCGCTTGCAGGCATGAAGAGGCTTTAGACCCCTTTTGTAAACAGAGATAACTGGTGAATATTTCATCCGTAATACCGTCAGTCGTCTTACGTTAGCGAGAGGTATTTCGTATTAATATCATTTATAAATTCATTAGATGGCCAGGCTGCAATTTGTTTAACCCTGAGTCGTTGGCACCCCTGCCGAGAGTAAATGCCGACGCTTCCTCCCTCCTGGAGCAGCACTCCCAACGATGGTGAATCCTAGGAAGTTAAACAGTCGTATCATTAATATTGATTTATGACGGGCTGCAGGTTAACTACCGCGAAGCTATATCGCTGTCTCACGACTTGGTAATAATCAAAATTAATCCAACAGTGATTTGCACCGTGCATATAACCCGGGGATTAATATTGCGAAATAATACATCCGATGATGAGGTTCAAGCCTCTCGAAACTAGAACTGACATTCACCGCAAACACAACCATGCGGCTGAAAGAGGATGAACTAGGATCGAGGGAAAGATGTCACTGTAATAATCAGAGGTCTCAGTATTTCACCTTCCATATTCAATACTTCGATATCGATATTATTGTTGAAGTAATATTTCACAAGTATCGATATTCGACTTCTTCTCGATATCGACATGGCTCGATGACCGTGAGCTAATTCCAAATAGCATAGAACGTTTCAGTTGGGTATCAGAAACGTTACGAGCTTTCATTTTAACTACGTTTCTTAATGTTGAAAAAGTTACGTTTCACTTATAATGAGCTTGTCACTACCATGAAATGTCGTAAACAGTCAACTTCCAAAAATGCAGCATGAAGTTTGTGAGATTATATTCCAAGAATCGCAACGGAAAGACTCGGCGCGCGGATCTCCAATGAGCAGAAATATGCTGCCTGGATATAATACGTGCCCGGCTGGGCTTAAACCAACAATTACTAGATTATACTCGTACAATCTTTCATATATACTTGTCCAAAATATTTCTATGCCACATATTTGTGACCGCTGAACTTGGAAAATGATTAAAATATGGGGCAACACAGATTCAAAAAGCCACTTTAGATCACGTCGAATCAGTTTTCTAGAACACGTCTGGAAAATATCTAAAATGTATCGGAAACGTATGAGACGTTGGAGATACGATTCACGGTCATAACCTAGAAGTCGTTCGAATGTGATTTTATGAAGGCAAACATTTTCACTCATCTGATATATTTCTGAAATAAAACAGTGCTGTTATGTTTCTGAAATCATGACAAGGTTTCAGCGCAACGTGACAGAAACTTATCTGAAACGTTCTGTGTTGTACGGGGAATGAATCCGTTTTCGTACACGTTTTCAAATGTCAGCGATATGTTCCGACAGCAACCGTTAATGGAAAACCGATATTTTGTTTAAGTCGATAATGGATATCGATATTTTTGTACAGCTGCTCAACTCCAGTCGATATTGGAATAGCGTAAACGCGAAGCATCGCGTTCACGGTGGTAGTTTGGAAAAGCGAGGAGCACACCTACTTGTCCTTGGATTGTCGTGGGATCGGGAACTGAACGACTAGAAAATCCCCACTAAAAATAAAAAAGCCGAATAACCGATAGGAGGATTTACCCTTTGATGTTCCACATCCTCGGATATCCATCCGAGGCGTTTCAAAGTTGGATTCATGATGAATTTTTGTCACGTACCATGCGAGGGCTAGACACAAGGTGCATCCCCCTCAGCACCACCGCGACTTTGTTCGCGTCAAACATCTAAAATCCCGCGCGTTGACAATCATTGCGTCCCTCTTCTTCTCTTCCACGTTGGTACGTGACCGAGGAGCCAGCGAGTCGACGAATGGCCACGGCCACGGCATCGAATGACGCCCCGACTAATGGATAGCAAACAAGAAGCGTTGTTATACCTCGCGGTGAGGTCAGTGACTTCTGGTTTGTTTTAATGCTGATAAAATTGCAAAATCCGGACGGGATTCACTGCGGTGAAATATCAGGATTCCAGAATCCAAAGCATGCACTTCGCCATCTGATAGCATTTGCACGGTTCAGAGATAGCACTAAATCACAGTGCATTTCACTTCAGCTATGAAAAATAAGATAAAAGCAAGCGGTACGGGTCAAATTGAAGAGTAGGTACTGTAAAGGTGTTCAAAGTCGTTGTTGAGATTACGGGCAATTGTAATCATTGGGCAGGTTTAAATTCGCTCGACTAACAATTGGCGTGAAGGAAGTGCGTTTAACAGCCGTTTGTTCAAAAGATGAAACAACTCGTTGAAACTTCCGCGAGCCAGGAATTTGGTCTGAATTCACACAAAGAAAAACGGTTCGTTGAAGAGGAATCTAGGAGTGAAATCTGGAAAGCTTACTTCTTTATGGAATGAGGAGCTGAGAGCTGTTGGAGGGGTGAATTTCTCGTCGACTGGGAATAATCATTAACATAAAGGGAAACTTTTTCATTTCCAAGAAAGGATAGATGGTTGGTGGCAGCCTTCACAACACCGCCGAGTCCCGGATTAACCAGAAGCGTTCAACTTTGCATTTTACAGTTTCTGGGTGGCAGATAACATGGTGACATTAGAGTTATACCCCGGCAGGATTTACCACTTTCATAAATAATTCTTTGGCAAAGGTTATCATTTCTGATACGATTGGAATTGACCCGAAACCTCAATATCCAATCTCTACATTGTACGAAAAACCAAACGGTTCATGGGTGAAAATAGCTATTGGAAAATCGTACGTGCATACGAAATACGTAGTGGAAGAGATTCATCTCCATATTGGCGGGAAAAAACGGGGGAAAAAGAGTGGAAAGTGCATCCTATAAAAGAAGCTTGTCGGAATAATTCGACGTGCCTTGCATCTTGACTTCCTTCGTGATCGATATCACGTTTTTACTTTAAATCTCCTGATACTTCATTCCGAAGTTCAGCCCTCTCCACAAAGCTAACGTTAATTACCATGGAATTCGTACAATTAATGGTTTGCGGTGGAAATCACACGACAGTGTGCCAGACAACATCAGAGAGAGAACGACCGGGCGGTAGAAGAAAAGAGAGAAAAATAAAAAGACAGAGTGTGAGTAGCAATTCCGCACGGTATCACGTGCAAAAGACAATAAAAGAAAAGGACTTCTTTGCCCGCTCCAGTGACAGGGATGACAAAGAAGGACAAAGGAAGAAAGAAAAAGGACCAAGGATGGAAGATCGCGTCACAACTCCACCCATCCCCTGAAAGACAAAGCACCGTACATTTTGCAAAACTGCCTTAAGCAAATAAGCTTTACAAATGCGCTATTATCACAAACGCAAACTCACGGAGGCCTACACTCAGACGAATCCTCTGCATATGGATGCTGCACTTTAAAGCTTCATCGTCGTTTTAGGTTTTGATTGGCCTCGCGAGGGCAAAGCTCCCTTCATCGATCCAGTCGACTCAAAGAAGCGCCGCGGTTCATTCGCCTCACTATTGTCTCGGTATTTGTTTGTGTCGCTAACACCCAGGGGTCAAGGTCAAAGTCGACAGTTTATTGTCGCAAGATCCTTTCTTCGTCTCATCAGTAACACTTGAGTATCACCAAGAAATACAGGGGCTACAGAGCTCCACGTAACTCAAGATGACACAAGTATTCTGTATCATTTACTTATAGAATACTGCAGCGACAAAGACGTAGAAGTTGTCAGGAGACGTTGATTTTTTTTTCTTCTTCTCTTCGACGCGTTTAAAGCTGCTTATCGCTTTTCCCTCCCTCGTCTTTCTTCTCCATATTTCCCTTTCCTCCTCCTCGCGGACGTTCTATGTAAATGACTTCCTCTTGCCGTCAAGTTTTCGTACATATTTTTTTGAGATTCCCGTCACTTTCCGGCATCGCCTTGATACGTTTTATACTATTTTTCTCGAGCGTTTGTTCCTCAGGGCTTGATCAGTATTTCTATTTTCACCATCAACCAGATTTATGCCGAGAATTTTCCTCCCCAAATGGTTCCGTTGATGCGATCACTCTCAACAAGTATCACGATACAGCTATCAAAGAAATTCTATCTCCATCAGGGTACTTATTAGTATCTATAGTATTACTCTCCAGAATTGTGTCAAGATTAGTCGGGAAATTCAAGGCGGACTTTTGACCGATTGACCTATTGCATCAAACAAGTTCGGTAACAAACTTGTATGCAAAAAATGTCCCACTATCTGCCAGGAATGCGTCTGTTTAATGCTTCAATCATGGTGCTTCAATTTCGGTCCAAGAACCTCGAGGGTTTAGCACAAGGAGCAGAATCTCCGGGACGACTAACTTGTTTGCAAGTTGCACTCCGCTTATCGGCAGGAGGTTAAGCTCTGTTATCAACTTGGTCGTTTGACCCATTAGCTGGATAGTGCAGGAGGGAGATGGTTTCGATTGTTTCGAAACTTTTGAACGATCAGCCATGCTTGCTAGCCTGTGTTTGATACTTCGCACCAAACCAAAGCGAGACGAGGAAGCGAACGAAAATTTTATGTATTTCAAAGAAAGTCGTTGGATTTCAAAAGGCATGATCTCCTTTTTAAAAAAGAAAAAAATCAAAATCAAATACGCCGCGTAAGTCCCTGTGGGGTATAAAGAAGCGGAAAATTTCTCCATGTAAGTTAAAGTTGATACAAACCACTCTGCTACCATACTCCATGAGGTTTCTCTCATGTGAACTTCAACTCACTTGTCTTGTTGATGATGAGAAGCACAGAAACATATTAGATCCCCTTGGCTTCAGGCCACATACTCGTCACTGCGGAAGATTGAATCTCCTTCATATTCAGACGAGACTAATTGAGCAGCTAATATTCAAAGCTCAGCATTCTTGCTGCGAGATGACATGACGTTCGGATAAGTACATGGAAAAGACTGTGAAATAAATCAAGAAAAAAATATCGAAATTCGAGTAGTCCTTATTGCGAATATCTGTCTGAAAAAGAGAACATAATGTTCTCTTCACCCCGCCCACCGCAATGTATCATTGTACTTGATGAAATTTCTATCATCATATCGATTTATGCAAGCGTGACTGGTGTGTACAATGGTTCCTCCACACTCAACGTAAGCTGTGAAATAAACACCGGGATAGATGGTGGCTGGTTGAAGGTAACTCGTGCAGAATTCTGTCCTGCTTTCACCGGACGACGTTGTCCGGATTTCAAGTAAAACGCTATCCTACTCCTGGACCATGTACGTGATTTCTCGCCACCAATCTTAAGCCATTTCCAAATCCTACACGAGAAATCTAGCGAGGACGCCATTTTGTTCTAGCTTCAACCTCCGGGCCTTAATCATTATACCCAACCAACGGTTGAGTGACGTGTTGTGTCTAGTCTCATTTGATGTAATTGCATTTATTCAATTGTCGTCCAGAGAGAGAAGAGAAAAAAAATGCAATTACTTTTCCCATCTGCAGGCTTGCGTGTGCAACAAAAGTTGGGGCAAATTGCACGGCTTACATGCGGATGGCTGCGAATGAAGTCCCGTTCGCGAAATTAAGAGACCCTGCTCGTATTTATTGCCGAGACTTCCCGAAGATGAATGGTTTTACCGAGGGACCAGGCATCTAACCAACAATAGGTTCGTTCTGGGATGAATTCGCAAGCAAAGTTCTCAAACTCTGAAACTTTCGACGATAAAGTGCAGCGCTTCTAAGTTACAATAGAGATCGACCACCTTCTTCTAAATGGTTATACCTATGGGAAAGGTGAGATTAGGATGAGCATGTTTTCGCGTGATAAAATATCATTCCACATCCTTTATCAATTTTCACATCCCCTTTTTCTTATTACCTTCTTCATTTGTTTTATTCTTCGTGAAATGTGTCAAGAACTTAACACGCGAATGTACATTGCGCCAATTAAAGTTACTGACCCAGATGATTATGAAGGTTTCAAAAAGGTTGAAAGTTCAATCACACAAAGTACCTAATATCTATACGTAAATCACCCCAACAGTTGAACGCATCCAAGAAATTCAAGTTTCAACTGTTTCAATTCGACTGTGAAAATAATTGAATTACACGTTTCAATTGGTTCTGGAGGGTAGGCATTTCGGGATTTCAAGCTTCTAGGATTGATCGCCGTCGCGATAAGTTTCAAGCGGAGTTCCCTAGCTATCCGACGCTCACGTGAGCATTAATTATATCAGTAACCGTTCGCCACTTTGATAGAGTGTGGCATGGCCGTGGTAAAGATTCTAAAATCAGAATCGCGATTCAGATCGAATATAAATGGGAACTGGTACTCGCAGAAATAGACATTGATTCTTTATCAAGGATCAAATTAAGAAAACAGAATCATAAATACAATTGTGTACAATAAACGAGCGAGGGTTGATTCTCCGACGAAGATTTTTGGGCTTACAAAAGCATCCTTTGGACATCCTGGAATAACTTGAAAAAAACATTTTTGCCCATCAATCCATCTCCCCGAGGAAGCGTTCCCAGACCCATATTCCTACAACCATTTCGACTTACAATCAGATTGACATCTTGATGTCGCCTCTGTGTAGTACTATACATATAATCCCGGAACACCGTAACATTCTGCGACGTGCTGATATTCTCAGAGCGAATATTGAATACGGGGACATAACAGTGGTTGATATAGGTATGTACTTATACCTACTTGTGAGATCATCGCGAGGTAACATTCGTACATATTCGATTTTTCGGAGAAGATTCATGTCAGTTGATTTTGGCTTCATTTTCTCCATTCTCCACGCATCGTGAAGGAACTGCATCGCCGAATTAGAGGCAGTACTTAACCCGGCTGGGTGGACATTCAGTCGTGACCCACGAGGTTAAATTAATTAAGCAGGACTGTCCAGGACAGGATACGGTATATTAACTGTAAAGGACATCTCGTGTAAAAACAAGTCCCACGGATAGATTAAGATTCTACGCAAGTACAACCCTCCCTCTTTACCCTTCGCCCTCGACTCTTCAGCCACTCTCGCTATCTATCCATCTATCTATCTCCCTCTCTCCTTGTGCGGATTCGGTTCAATGATTTGCAGCAAAGCTAGAGTATAACTGCGAGAGTTAGAGCTCTTCGAGTAATTTTCATTACGATTAGAATATCCTGTGGAGTATCAATGTTACCACTTTGAGAACACGCGGAATTAAATTGAGAGTCTGAGATTCAAACATCATCCGAAAACCTGAATTTGCGTAACACTGGGAGAAGAAACAATGGAGAAATCCTTATTTGCTACTTTTCACATGTTTCTTCTGAACAAGAAGAGAAAGAAATGAAAAATAAGGCAAGGTGACATGTGATTCTCAAGTTGAATAACTCTTCTTCAGTTCTTGTATCTTCGAGTGATGCGACTAGAAGTGGAACGTATCGTCGACGGTCAGTTTATTTCCATATACTTCTATATGGCGAGACGGAAACTTTAGACTTTGCACCTTTGCCAAGTAAGTTCTTTTCTGTGTTTGTATGCACGTGAGGCTAGCAGACTTCGCAGTCTGTCCGATGATCATAGCGAACATTTCTGACGATGGAGAGTTCCTTTCTGTATTCCGGTTTCTTCGCGTGTGTCTCATTTCTTCCGTGCAATATAAGCCTTTTTTGCAATCGATCTTGACACCCCTGAAGATGACATTGAAACGAGGACTGTCTTCTCCATTCTCCCCTGAAGGACTTGAGTCTTGTCAATGTTTGTCAATGATGTGATAAAATGAGAACAAACGCTTGTAGATACTTTGAAAGCATCATTCAACTAATGGATCAGACGTGATCTGATACATCAGTAATTTGGCTGATGGATACTCTGTAGGGATCGTAGGTATACGAAACTTCTATAAAATTTTATAATCACTGCTAAGTGAGCATAATTATAAAAATCCGTTGAAACGACTGTATAAAAAGGTTTTCAATCCGGAAAGAAATCTTCCGTTTCAGACGGGATACCTTTCCAAGATAGATCTTCTTACTTGAACCAATACATCGAGTGCTTCTCAAAGGTTGAAGAAAGTTCAATATTTAATCACAAGACAAAAGGTACTCCTATATACCCACTTTGAAAGTTTCGAAACTGTTTCTCGGGGTGAGTGATTGGGGGTGGATGGGAAGAGTGTATTCGTCAGGGCCATCGAGTTGCTCTCTTCAATCTAAGGTGTATGTAAAATTGGCTTGATGACACTTTAAGTAAGTTTCAGTGATTTTTGGGGTAGTACCATACAAACTTCACTCCAGCTTCCAATTAGCTACTACTAATCTATCTCTGAATCTCTGAAATGTGTTCTCTGGTAGAGATGGCTCAGTGTACAAAGTGCTCCTCAAATTCTGAGACTCTCTTCTGCGAGGTCACTGAAGGACTCCCGCGGAGACTGCGATGACGACGTAGCAGGGTTTGGAAATACCTTCCCTACGACCTCGCCCACCTGTTTCCGTCTCTTTCTCACAGACGCAGCGCATGTTCCGGGCATGCGCTCATGGGGCTTTGGCCCAAGTGATGTTAAATCCTACTCTTTCGTTCCGGGGATGGTGAGTCCTAGGGCTCCTCAGCCACGTACCTCATCCCCGTACTGGCAAAACTCCCTGATCCGGCTGGCTCTCCGGGAAAAGGACCCCTATCATCGTCCCTAGCCCGAAAATAAATGGTTGCCAGAAGTTAACCTGCCAGTCACGAGAAAAGGCGCCAGGCACCGCAATTGGCTAGTCATACTTTCTGTTGCAAAATGAAGAAGCGATTATTTCTGAACGGACGATGAGGATGGTATCACACTGATTCATCTGAACCAATTAAAAACGATTAATTTTTGCGGGATTTGGACCTGTTTTTTTTTTTTCCATTTTGTCATCTAGACCCGCACCATACCCTCGTCTCACAATCAGTACGGCGCAAGTTGGATCAAGGCTGTTTCCTTGCGATATCCTTTTTATTTTTCTGAACTTCTGAACTGGCATCTCGTGCGGCACCTGTTTTGTAGCCAGCGTGGGAACGTCTCCGGCTTGCACACAGAGTGAATCATTTGTGATAGAGGTTTTGCCTGCATTCACACGCGATGGATTAACTATACTAGAAGAATAACTTTGGAGGACCGAATTGTTTGTCATAAAGGGACAAGAGGTTTTTTTTTTCGTTTTAACCTTATCGCAGTAACCATCTCACTCGTTTATTGCAGACCGCCAAAAGGCAACTGAACAGGTGATAAAGCTTATTGGAAATATCGAGTCCGTGTACACAATCGCATCCATACCAGTTTTGACCATTGTTTTCGGAGCTATCAAAGCTGGGGATGGTTAAAATTGAAAAAAATAAAAGAAAAAAAAAAAATAATAATAATAATCATTGAATCCACATGGAATTTCCATGACGGGGATTTTCCGGTCATCGATTTCATACTCGAGGTAAAAGATTTTCGATTTCGAACTGCTGACTGTTGAGAAAAATACTTTTTATAGTCCACATCAAATTCCGGTTTTGCATTGATGATATTCTTGATTGAGTTTTGTAATCGGAAATTAACCAGTTGGGAAAGTTTTGAGGAAGTCAATTGGGACACCTTCGTAAATGGAATAATGAATGAACCAGGAGTAATTTGTGCGTCTTATTGATCGTATCAAGTTAGCCATTCTTTTTGTCATGCCTTTTTTCGCGTTGATTATTACTCTTTTTGTAGACACAAAATTACTATTCAATGACTCTCTTGATCATGAACTTAAATTATGTTCCTTTGTGTGTCCAAAACGTATAGAAGACGTGAGCGGGGTCGTTCTCATAGAATGAAATCTGAATTTAGACAATAATTGGCAAATACCAATTCACCTGAATAGAATTATGGCGAGCAATTTTTAAATTCTTATTTTCGCTTTGAACAGACTTACGAGTGTTGTTAAACAGATTTAAAGCCATCAATGCTTCCCAGGTGCAGATAATTGACTGATTCGTAATTAGCGATACAGACGTTGTTAATCGATCGTCGTTACTTCAAGTTACCTCCGTGGTTGGGTAGACCTTAACCACTAGCCATTGTGTCAGCCGTCAATCGTCCAGTGAATTGAAACGCCAAGGTATGAGGTAGCCGCAAGTTTCCGAATCACCCCGTATAATTCGTAGCTCGCCCTAAGCCCGAGACGCTCACATTAGCTCCCGGGGATCTCGGTGCTGACTGTTCCCGCAGGAGTCGTGCCGCCGAAATCTTCAACTTCGTTTTGTGCGAAGGCACAACGAACATCGCGCTTTTGCATGCCTACAGTTTTGCCGTCGCAAACTTTGCCCAAAATAGATTTGCATAGTAACGACTTAAGGCTAAGAACACTTCGGGTGAAAAGATACATGGAAAGTACTCACTATATTAGCTTCTCGTAATCCATGCACACACGGTTTGTATACAAAATTGCCTAGTTTCGTTTTGTATCCTCGAATTATTCATCCCGATGAAAAGAAATTGTAAAAATTTTGAAAAATGTTCCAATAAATTTCCGCTGATTTATTTTTGTGATGAAGAGTTAGTGCTTACATGTAAAAAGCACTAAAAAATAAAACGCAGAACGTGTTGTGATAATTTTGAAGAATGTCCTCTCCCATAAGAATACATGTAGTTTTTTGAAGACTCTGATTGAACTTCCGAACAAAACTTCCTGAAATTATTAAAAAAAATTTATCTGTACCGATATTGTTCAAGGGGATTGTTTTAGGAGCTTTGTGAACTCTTTGCAAAATAATTTCGTTATTTTCAAAAGAATTAATTGACTTGATTTCGTTGAATAACAAATGTACAAACTATTATAAAACTATTCACATAGTATGTTTGTATTGCGAAGTCATTTGGAATCTTTAAAAATCATTACAAAGTCATTAGAAGTTTCAGAGATTTTGGCAATCACCAGGAATCCGTTAAAGTCATCGGCATTCGGGAGCCAAATAATGATAAGTAGTCAACTTCTTGTAATTTGAATTCATTAGAAATCCAAGCGGTCGTTCGTGTCCTTGAAAGTCTGTTGAAGTCTCTGAATATCTGCTACAGTTCGAGTGTTTAGAAGTATCTTAAAGTCATCTGGAGTTATTGAAAGTTACTAAAGGTTACTAAGAAGTCATTGGAAGTCATTTCAATTCCCCTATTTGGGATTGAGTCAATGAAAGTCACTGGAAGTGATTGAAAGTTAGAAGTCGGGTGTGAGCCTAAAATTAAAGGGAATATCCCATTGGACAGAAATTCATTTCCCAAACATTCAGATACCTTCTTGCGAAATATTTAACCTCTTTCAGGCCACTTTCTTTGACAATGAAACCATATCGCTTCTCGTGATTTCGAGAGGTGGCTGTAGACTCAATTTAGCAAAAAAGAAAATTGAATTTTAGAAACTGTTTTTTTTTTTTAGACTGATTGAAATAATTCCGCAGTGAAATTCTTAACCCGGGAAGATCTGCTGGTGACAAAATATTATGCAAAATATTACTGGTGATTTTGTTATAATAAAAAAAAAAAACAGCAGTTTATTGCAATAGACAAGAAGAACAGTTTTGTTGCGAATATGGAACAATAGCATGAGTCAGGGTAACATTCAAGCAGTTTTCAACCTGAGCCCTTACAACAACTGCTTCTACTTTGACTGCATCTACGATTTTATGACAAGCGATGGCTCTTGAATCTCGACTTCCACGTGATTACATACTTCAAAAGACTAGTGAACTGCTGCAGTAAAGCTGGCTTATTGAAAAATTCTTCCGTGATAAAGCGCGATGTTTCAGTAATGTCACTTGAATATTTGTAACCTAGAAATCACTTGAAAATCTAGTTTATGTTATCGACTAGATATAAAATAAAAATGGGCTATATTAGGCAATTAATTTTTTTGGTACAACATAATCGTAAAAAAATCGTGTTGAACTTGTGGTTTTATTCAATGACTAGCAAATTGGATTCAAAAATTGGTGTGGGACAAATTTTTTGATACTTCAGTTTTCACGCGTATGTGTTTTGCTGACGGATGTTAAATCATATTCGGAACTTTTATCGGGGTTCAGAAATTACGTCTGTCTTTTTCCCTCCATATGTGATGGATCATGGCCGTCAGAATCAATTTGGACGAAGGAAAATCGTATTTCAATGTTCCATCTTTGACTTTTGTACATATAGCAGTTATATCGTCCAACAAGCAGATAAACCGGCTGACCTCAATGGGCCAGCCCTATAATTTCGTGCCCAGATTCTTTGAGTTCACAAAATGAAATTCTATGCGTGAAAAGTTGAACTAGAAGAAGAATAAATTCGTTTCCAGCGAAAAGTGAATTCTGTCTTTCAAAACAAAAATCATCGGATCAATTGATTCCAAAATTGAGCCAGATTCGAGTTGGAGCAAATCCTATCGATTGAGACTGAATGTATCAAAATCTGGTTATCAGTTCTCGAGATATCAGGAGTTGATATTTTTTTCTCGAAACTTTGTTTTTTCAATATCTCGAAAACTACTAAACCGATCGAATCCAAAATCTCATCAGTTTTCATTCCGGAAGAATCACATCGATTGGTACCAGGAAGGATTAAATCTATTTATTCGTTCCCGAGATATCGTTGAATAAAAAATTGGTCACACGCGCAAACTCGACGTCCTTCTGAGAATGATCGGATGTTTTTTTTACTGCACTGAACTGGAGGTTTGAAGCCTCAAGGCGTTAAAATATTTGATGATTTATTTGCCGTGATTTAGCCAGTTCTCTGAACGTATTTAACCGAATTGACAGACTAGAGAGGTTGGACTGTTGCAAATCATATCTGCTTCATTTTAGGCAGCCAACCAGGTTTCCATCGCGATCACGCTTCAGAATTTGGCAAAACAAGACATGGAAGAGGAAGTTAGATACATGCATATGTGATACTTGATACAATTATCCACTCATCAACTGTTATATACCTGATGCATGGCATAAATTAACAAACTCCGTATATTTCAGTGGAAAATACACTCGAATTATTTAGTTCCTTCAAAACGGTATTCAGACTGCCGCTCTGAGATCAAATTTCGTTATTTTTTCATTTCTACACTCTACAAACTTATGATTTTTATGATGACCGTTCGAAAAATGATAAATCAACGAAACTTTAATACAGGAAGACAGCGTTGCAATGAATCCCTGAAGTTTTTTGCACACTGTACTGAGATTTTGAAAACACCATTGGCTATAAGATTCGTTACGCACACAAGGATTTGACAGGATTTCAAAAGAACAAAATATCCTTCACACCCCGGACAGCTTCGTAATTTCTTTATTATTCGCTGTACGAACTAAAACAATATTGAAAGGATATTTTTCAGACCATTGTTAGCAAAACTTCTCGAACTCTTTCAGAGAAAGTACAAGTTTTAAGGCACAAAAAATGTTGTACACACATACACATGTCGTGGAAAACAGATCCGCAAATAACATTTTTCACACTTTGACGAGAACAACCTATCAAGTGGTTTTAATTTTTTTTTGGCATGTTTTCAAACAGCATGAGTTTAAAAGTCTAAACATGTTGATGAATTGATACGTACGAGGCTGCCAAGTTCAAAAAGTATATTTTCTACCCTTTTTCTAGAAAAGCTTCACAAGTTTTCCTTACAAAATCACGAGCTTAAAAGATAAAAAATTTGCATACAGCAATTGATCCAGATTATAGGTTTTGAAAGAACATTTTTGCACTCTGGCCAAAGAGGCATCCCGATCTCTTCTAGAAAAAGCACAAGTTTTCATGCCGAGGTAATGTCGAAACACCTATGCAAACGATGATGACAGATGTCACGAGAACATTTTTTATATTCTGGTCAAAAAAGGTTCAGAATTTATTTTTTGGTTGTCAAACGAATCTTCAAAAGCTCAACAAATCTTTAAACCCCCATAAGATTTTTCACCCTATAGCCAGAATTACTTAACAATTACTTTTTCGAAGATCACAAGTGAAAGATCTTTCGAAAACTGTTGAACAAACATAAACAGTCAGTACCTTAGACCCTGGATGAAAAAACCAAATTCTCAAATCGCAATACAAAAAGTCACTATGAATGGCGGGAACACAATCAAGATTGGGATAACTTTGTGATTTTTGTCCCGAGAAAGCAGAGTGTCGCTGTTTCGAACCGATATTGTTCAACTCTTGGATAAACTGTATCGCGTCTCGATGCCGCCTCTGCAAGAGTCAATTGTCGAGGAGAAGTTGCCGGTTGACGCGCGGCGAGAATCCGACGGCCCTAAAGTCGCGGGTGGCAGCATCCCCGGCCGTTGCGCGGGCTTCTAGTCGAGGTCGCGAGGTACGCCCACTCTTGCGTACCACCAGCAGCCCTCAGTAGCGCCGGGTGCCTCGACGCGATAACACCTTGGCGATCTTGCGTTAACCTCTTAACCAAGAAACGGGGGACCCGCCCACCCTAGTGGGTTTTATCCACGGTACGCGAACGACCTCTTCTACGCACCCCAGAAACGCTTGCGTCGTTTTCGAATCGGGGGGGTTCGTAGGGTGTTTGTTAAGTGCTAAACTTGAGCATCTCTCTATCTGTTTACTTGTGTGTGTTTGTGTATGTGGATATCTTTTTAAATTACATGTGCTACTTCATGAAGAACGTAAAGATACAATGCACCGAATTTTTATGGATACAGAATAATGCACATTGGTGAACAAGTGAACAAGCACCTGAAAAGGATTGTCATCCGAGGAGATAGTACACTATAACTTCTTCCATGAAATTCGATAACGTTTCTTTGAAACTCTTTGTGACAGAAGTAGAAAATAAACACTGAAAGTTTCGCCACTTGTGTTGTTATCATTTTATCTCGATATTAAATACGGGGGTTACGATAACCTTGAAAATGTCGGGGCCAATCCTCGTATCAGCCTTCATCTTTGCGGCTGTCTATCTACCCGGCTCCCACACCCTGTCCACCAAGGGTGAGTGACACTTACCTATACCTACCCACCCCGCGGTCTCGCGCGCTCTTAACAAAGCGCAGGCCCAGTGTTTTCAAATCTTCGTTATTTTTATGTTTTGTAGAGGAATTTTTTTCGCCAATCACTTCACTTGGAACAATTATTCAATCTTTCTTATCCATTCGAATTCCTCTCGTTGTCTAAGACGTTTTACTTTTGTTCGACTTCATCCAGGAAACTCTACTTTCGTAGGTTTCTCTGAGACGTTATTCGATGAATTCTTTCTTTTCTTCGTCGGTCTTCCCAAATCCAAAACCTTACGTGAAATGCGATCAGTAGATACGCTGCGATCGGTCATTGAATGAGCTTCGATCAAAACTATTTTCAATTTTATTGAAAGTATGCGAAATGTATTTTCTCTATTTGAATACTAATTTCGATAGACGATTAGAAAAAGGAAAAACAATTACCGAACTGGGTAAAACATAAATACGGCTTTGTGACTCGACAAGCGATTTTGATGGAGTGGATAATCGTTTGGCCTTTTTTTTTTTATTTCACTTCTATTTTGGCTTTAAACGATACGGGGTCGCCGCGGGCATTTTGGAAAATGGTTACTGCTACCGCAATCGTCGGAAATGTTTTCCCGCTCTACCGTAACCTTAAATAAAGCTTATCCGCTTATACGACGGTGTAACAAAAGATGGTCGTCACTCGGGTGACGTGAAGGTATTTTAATTAATCGTTTAATTAGGGTCCGCAACCCGACACGAAAGATCCACGTATCCAGTGGCATAATTGATCAGAGTGTCTCACCAGCCGACCTTCGAAGGGTCGAAATTCAGTAGACTAGTCAAAGAGAAAAGTTGAGCGCGAAGTTGGTCCGCCGATAGGGGGGCGTGGTCGATTCCGAAGGCTACATAGCCTGGGCCACCGCCTGCACATCTACTACTTTGCCTCTCTTTCGGTGTAGGTAGATGTGTGATGTGCGTACCCGATACAACACAGGTGTGAACTTCAGCTACATCCAGTTTTATATTTATTTATTTTACGGTTTCCTTTTTATTTTTATTTTTTGTCTTCTTACTACCGGTTTTATCTTCGTCTGGATAGATCGATTGAAATCCCTTACATAAAACAGTTAGGTCAGTATGGGTTCGTAACCGGATCAGGAATTTCGTCCAGGTACTGAAAATCCGCTGATGTATAATTTGGGCGTGCGATAAGAACCTTTTCGAAAATGAATAATTCGGGCCGGATGGCAACTGAATGGTCACGCTGTCAAATTTCTAAGTAGTGGCAGCGGTGGAATCTTCCGTGTTATGTTTCGAGCGAGTGGAGGTTTCTACCGCAGTATACGCGGCCTATTTTTTTATACTGATTTTTCGTATTAGTTATTCAGTTCAGTTTAACTCGAATGAACGAATGAAGCATTGTTTGTCTTTAGTGCTGCGCCCATTCAAGGTGAACCGGTTACCACGACTTGTTGTGTAAACATTGCGTGAACGAACAAGTAACTAAATACGAACTCCAACATTGCTAATGACATTATCATGACGCGGTATCAAGTTATGGTCATAAAACGTATAATAATGATGAACAAAAAAAGTTAATGAATTTCAGAGAAAGTTATCACTATTGAATAATTGATCGAACTTGATGGACTTCTACACAAAGTGTGTGAAAACTTTTCATAATTATTGAAGAGTTAATTTTTATGCATCTTATCAGAGGATGTCACGACATAATATATACAGAAGAATCCATAGAACGTTACGAGATTGATTAAGAGATAGTATAATTTATCCGGAATTTAAGTTTTATATTTTTCTGTGAATTTGTTTTCGTTTTTTAATTTTCGAGTTTTGTACAGAACAATTTTCCAAGGAAATCATTCACGGATTTTTCGGATCTGTTTACTATTCACGCCGGTGACTTGTAGACGGCAACCTTTTCTCGTAAATAATAAATTGTCTAAAGCTAACCTTAGCCCCAAGGCAGAAGTTTATCTGCAACCCCGAGCAAATGAGCTGAATATATAGCTACTCGTGCCATGGCTATAGCCAAACTCTCGGTCAACATGTGCCAGTTATTCAATTAACGCAAGCTCTCGATTAACGCAAACTACCGTTTTACAGGTTTATTCTCAACGTACGGTTATTTTTCCAACATTTCGTAGGCCTTGCCATGCATGGAAACGAAATTTTTTGAATTCAAAGACTAAACACTTTACCCGCGAAGAGAGGAAAAAGTTTTTTATCTACAATAGTTGCAAATATCAAAAACTTAATGTTGATATTGTAATATAACAGAAATTCGAGTACGTGGAGATTTAGTAAATGCGCTTAAGTTAAGAAAACAAGCTGGGTATATCCACACAGGCGTGTACTAATTGATCTTTTCTCTTCTTCGTAGAAAGAAAATATTATTTTCACTCAAAACCGAAGAAAATGACGTAGATTGCTTAAGCCCGGAATAACGAGATGTTCCATCTCGATTTTTCCAGAGCCCTGAAGTACGTTCGTTAGCTGTACGGTTCACCAGAAGAATCGAAATACGAACCGAACAAAATGGAATGAAAAAAGCGAAGAGAAAAAAACAGAACAGAATAATATATCAATTAAAGTAATTGAGCAAGAAAAACGAATCCTGAGGTATGAGTTGATTTTTGGATATAATTTCCAAGAACGCTTGCACCGCATGTGTGATTGTTTTTTTTTTTAATTAACGGGTAAACCTACACGGTTTATTTAATCTAATTTACAACCGAGAGCACGTTCATTATTGGAAGGTCTTTCAAAAAATACTCTTTAAAATAAATACGATTGGAAGTTGCAAAAAAACGTTACAATGTATTGAAATAAGTTTGAAAACCACAGGCAATCGGTAATGAACATACAAAATAAATGACCCAGCTGTCGCAAGCCAAGTTCAATATTTACAATATATCGAGCGTGGAAGTTTGCTCGAGTCAACGTCACAGATAGTTTGATACTATGAGTGTACAAAGCTTCCTCCCGAGACACAGTGGTTCCAAATCCCGAATTCCTGGCCAAAAACCGAAAAATGAAGTTTATATTCAAGAAATTTTACCTGTGGGGTCAGGTAGAGGGGTATTTCGGGGAACCCTTTCAAGGGTTGGTAGGTTGCAGGTGTTGCATTTAGCCGTTAGGATCTCATTCGTAACGGAGCGCTCGAGCAGGTATAGTCGGTCGTGCGCTACGCCAGAAAAATACCGTTGTGTTCAAAGTGATATATCTTCAAGTAGAATTGAGTTATTCGAATTCTGCAAAATGGAGTCTCTTCCTGGATGTAAGTACACCTATTATATCATTGCGATTTTTTATATTAATCATACACCGAGCAACAAAAATTGTGAACATCTACCGTAAATTCTCGTGCTCGCTGCGGAAAAAACTTATCTTCACATTGAGTAAAAGTTAATAATTCTACATAATTCTGATACTGGTCGAGTACCACGTTATTGTATACACTCTTGAGTAATACCTCATCAAAAAATTAGGTGCACCAAACTGCCCCTCTGGTTATGGTGAATTTTTTAAGAAATGGACGCGGGAATTCAGGCACGGCGCCGCGCCTGCTGGCGCAAAATGCCTGCTGGCGCGGCATGTATACTATACTGTGCGAAGTGCACCACAGTAGGGTGCGGATTTGAGTGATTTGTTTCTCAGAAATATAATTATTATTGTACCGAATTCGACTATCATTTTCATTAACAAATCATTACTGATTCTTAAAAATTTTCTATTATTGTCTAACTTTTGAATTGATTTTCCAGGCTCTCGCATCTGACCCTGTCATCTCAAGTTTGCGTAAACTACCAGCTAAGTCAAGCAAATCATTATCGCGTGGAGTCATGGCTTTGTTGCAATCGCCAACTGCACACGAACCAAGAGTAGTTGCAATGTCTGACTGCAGCGACTCTAGCGACAATAACGATAGCGATTTGGATAGCAATTGAAGCCTTTAAGATCAAGTGCCGTTACGTCATTTTATTATATGAATGTAATATTTAATGTAATTTCTTAACAAATAAGTATTTGTATTCAAATTCGTATTTACATTTACATACTTTCCCAATCTACTCTATCCTACACATGTACGTAATAACAAATTACTTCTATTCAAAACCCCTTGGTACCTAATTCCATAGAGATTGATTCAAGTTTAAATAAAATTATCCGCCATTTTGGGGCCGCCATTTTGTTTTTTGGAAATTTGACTTCAGATTCGTGTTCAGCGATCTCAAAAACCCCCGAGTACCAAATTTCATAGAGATTGATTCAAGTTTAAATAAAATTGTCCGCCATTTTGGGGCCGCCATTTTGTTTTTTGGAAATTTGACTTCAGATTTGTGTTCAGCGATCTCAAAAACCCCCGAGTACCAAATTCCATAGAGATTGATTCAAGTTTAAATAAAATTGTCCGCCATTTTGGGGCCGCCATTTTGTTTTTTGAAAATTCGACTCCAGATTCGTGTTCAGCGACCTCAAAAACCCCCGAGTAATCAATCTGATAGCGATTCGATAATGCCTTCTAATTTTGGCCAGGAATTCGGGATTTGGAACCACTGTGCGAGAGTACGATCATCAATACCAGTGTATTCGATCTATGTGTGTGCATACGGCTGTTATGTACTAAGAAACCAAAGGGGGAAAATCACGAGATTAAACTTCGTAAAAGATCTATTCATCAGACTCTTATTTTTGCTTCCATGACAATGCTCATTCATTTTCATGAAACCCAATTGCGGATGCCTGATAAATTTTTATGTCGAAACATGCGAATTGCAACGACATCAAAGGCCAACGAGGAGACTAGACAGTGCGGGGAACCTGTCACGCTTCAACACACATTTCAAACCATTGAAAAAAGTGGGTTCTTCAATGTGCAAAGGATTCGGTGCATCGGCTCTCGCTCAGCACTCGAGTTTGCTATTAACTAAGTATAGAGTTCAAGTATCTTGTTCGCAAGCCCTTACTCCGAGAATAGTTCGATAACACGATGGTTATTCTATCTTAAAGCTATACAATATGTGTGTATCATGAATTGCATATGTGCGGACATCGATCTGGACATGAAAGTGTGTCGTATTCCAACTGCACATATTGATGTCAGATGGTGGGACTAAGAGACTAAGACATCGTAGTCTATACACTGCAGTTTATAATAGGGATGCGGTTAGACCGACGGGTTCCACCCTCTGCGCCAGTAACGTCGATTTCGTGATACCACAAAGACCGTAGGTGTCGCCGATATTAAATAACATGGTTAATTAAATTCGAACACAATGGTAGTTGCGTCTAGTTGCAGCGTACCGAGCGTATGATACAACGGGGTATTTGACTGGGTCCAACATTGGTGTAAGTTCAATTTGCGGAGTATTGAGATTTACGATCCTCACTTATTGACTTCCATTAAAAATCAACGCATTGATGGCATAATTGAAACATTGGTTAGTTGCAGCCGGTGAGAATCGTTAGTTAAGTTGCAATTGCAATGAATTGAGTTGGCCCTTCATTTTTCAACTCTGACATTCTCATCGTATTTCGTAGAAAAATGATATGCTTATTTTGCATATTGTTTGGACAGTTTTACTCTTTTGAACCTAACATCCCACTCCACCACCAAGCATAGGAGGGAAGCCACTGTGGAAAAACTTCGCCTTTGTTCGTTTGGCGTCTCGTCCGAGGGATATGTTAGTGATGGACAGTTGGATTCCCATATCGGAATTTATTCTTGTTTCGTATTACGTGATCACCCTGTATTTTATCGAACCAGGAATTTTGTCGTACCTTTAGGTTCACGACTGCAGAGACGCAAGCAGACGGATGAACGGTTTCCGTAAGATATCGTGCTTAGCTTAGGAAGGGGACGAAGAATGAAAGGATTCGAAATGCTCAACTATTTTCCGTGGCCGATGGCGAAGTAGGGTTGAAAAAAAGATCGAGAAGACGGAACGGTTGAAGGAAATAGATTCGTGGCTCTGTGGCTCAACTCGGAAAAGGTCCTCTTTCTAAGTTAGCGAGGGAGTTAATTGTCGGACGTCCCTTGCACCACTTGGAAACATCTTCGTCCCAAAGGATATAGGAGTCCTTTGATTTACCAGCCTCCCAAAGATGGCCCGTCGTTGACCGCGATAAGCGGATAAAGTCCTCGAAGAGGAGATAGCTGGGAGAAAATCGATTTCATCCCTTAGTGACCCCGACCTGCTATAGTCACGTTGTTTGGTAACGCCACTACTCCCACCAGCCAAATGTTCCCCCTCTAAAATCACTGACCTTAGAAGCTTTTTTGACGCCCAAATATTTCACTCCTTAGGCTTTTATACCCCCACATTCTTTACGGCGATTTCTACCTCGCTTGCTTCACCCGATCAATTCAACCTTTTAACCCTTTTATGGATGCAGCTGATTTTAAGTGTTTCATTTTTTAACTTACAGTATAGTCAGAATATCCCACGAATCCATGTGTCTAGTTTCCACAGTAACGTTTTACACTCTCATGACAAAGGTTCTTTTGTTCTTTTTTTTTCCTTTCTTCTTTTGAATCCCGTAGAATTCCGTTTCCACCTTTGAAGAAGGCCTCATTCTAAGGATTGATTTGCTGACAGCTTTTGTCGCCAAAACGTTTAAATCTACAACACTTTTGGGGAAGTCGTAAACGCTTCAGGCCCACATGCGGTAACGACATGCCGCAGTCGTTACCGTTTCGCGGGGTTACGACCTTTCCCATTATTCTAGTAAATTATTTTAGTCCACGAGAAACTTGTGTAATTTTGTACTGCGAGCGAGCTTACTTCGTGTTTATTTATTTTTTTCATTTTCTTCCAAGTCTCAAAGCATTCCGAAGATGAAAACTTTGCCGACAAAACTAACGTTTGCTCATTTATACATATTCGAGAGTCAAAGAGAAAAAGAACTAGCCGATACTGGATATTTATGGAAAGAAATCATCTCGGATTTAAAAAAAGAAGTCGCCTAACTCAAATTAAAAGGCCGGAGACGTGAGCCGGGTATAAGGAGCAGAAAGAAAAAAAAAAGATCCTCTTAACAAAGTCATCAATGTGTTCCGGCTGACGGAATCTTTTCTACGACAAAGTTCGGTAGGTCGGTGAAAAAGAGACGGTGCGAGGGGTTCGCCGTGGTGCAGAATGTGGTTTTTCTTTCTTACGAGGAAGACCCGATTTTTCTTCATTTTTGTGAGACACACATTATTTTACCGCAGTTTATCACCATTTCCTTCACCGTTGGTTTTCGCTGGCGACTATACGGTCGCCTTTTTATTTGGCGAACGAACAGGGAGACACGCATCCCTCCATACCTACGTGATCGCAGTAACGCGTCGTCTCCAAAAAAATAAGACTAAACAAACAAAAAAATATACATACATATATATATATATATTTATAGATATTGACGCTGGCAGACGTTGCGAGTATATTCTTGCGTACAATTGGATTATGATTACTCATTTGAGACTCATTTCAAAATAAATTGCATCGAATTCGCGCGACCCATATAATTCAAGTTATTGATCGCCACTGGCTGCATACACGCATATTAAAAAAAAAATCTCATTAATGAGTCAATTATTTAGTTGGGATTTAATAGGATAATTTGGCGAGCAAACATCCAGCGTATATTTTGGGGAAATATCTACATCAGTTTTCATACCGATTGATGAATTCGTGTCGAGCTGGTTGTTTTAACAAGTATTACGTACGCAGATGATTTAATTAACAACGACGTACGCTAGTAACCCTGTTTTGAGGGAGGTGACTTAACTTCACCACCTAGTAATTTACATCTCTTGCTCCCCGGCGAAGTCATTTTTACCAATTACCGGCAACTGGAGCGCGTAATGCCAGGTGCGGCGAGGTGCTGGTATTAAACGTGTCATTAAAACTCTTTGCCAAACAAAACGCTACCCACCTCGCTTAGAAATAGAACTAAAGCTCATTTTAAATTTACATCAAAACAATATAATCATAATCTCCAACTATACCAGTTCAAGAAGCAAAGTTGCAGCGAGAGCTTCGATACTGTACTCCCAATAATTTCTCTCACGACTTTATCCTTGAATATTCCTGCACACTTGCTGTAATCAGCATCAGCCGGAAGTAGACGAAAATAGAAAGGAAAAGAAAAAGTAATTTTGGAGCCAAACAAAAAAAAAAAAAAGAATTAGAAATAAGAAGGAAGAGTCCTTCCTCGGAAAGGAGGATTTTGTCCAGACCTTGGCGAGTAGGTATATCGTGGTTGAACCGCTATGCGTACAAAACTGAGGAAAAGCTAGTGACTGAGATGGAATGATGCAATTAGTACCGACTAGGTTCCCTGAATGGTTGGTACGCCCGGACACCCCGTTGACTGAGGGGGTTGACAGCTCTCGCTAAGATAAGGCCGGAAAATACACATTTACTCCCGAGTGGCTCGAGGTTTCCGTTAAAACTTGAGAAATGGTCATTTCTCGAGGAAAAAAATTGCCCGCAAATTTTCGTCTAACCTTTAACCTGCAGTATATTGAGAACTCAGAAGACGGGACGTGTGATTTTCAGTCCTAAAGTGTTAGTTTTAACGAACAATTCTTTTCCTATTGTTTCTACTTTTCTTTATCATACTTCACGTTCAATCATTGATACATTCATGAGTTAGAAGGTCCCCTCGAAATCAGAGCTACACGAAGAGAATATTCAAAGTATTGGTTGAGGTTGATACTGGCTTTTGATTACTTCAACGAATCCTTACGTTTTCGAGCCTTTAGCATCCCAGAAACAGGGTTGCAGAAAAATATTCAAGGACAATGTTACATTCGAAAGTTGGTAAAGAAAAATTTCTACGCTTCAGCAAGAAAAAAATATGGTTTTCAGAATTTCACTAATGACCTATATTATCCACCTACTTGGTGACGAAGGGATGAAAAGTAAGGTGAAAAATAGCCTCTTCCACCTTGTTTCTTGTTGTGGCAAATCATGACTTCAAACTTTGGATAGCTGCTACGAAGACTGTCGCCAGAAGCTATAAATAAAGTTGAAGAATGACTTATTGAACGCAGTAACTCGTGCAGGCTGTTATTAATCCATTTGATGGAAGCGTTAGTTGGGCTATTTGAACGATGAATGGCAGGCATACGAAAGGAAACAATTCTCCAGTCGCCAATATCTTAGGGGAAAGATGGGAGGGGTGAAAAGTTTCCGGTGATTCTCACCCTATATGAAATTTGTCTAAGGATGACTCACCGCCCGGAACCATACGTTCGTCTGGCCAATTTCAACGTAGGAATATAAGAGGGCTATATCGATGTCCCAGGAGTGCTTTACGCTGGGCGAAAATCCCACGAGGATTGGGCTAGATCTAATACGAATTAAACGTGCGTGAGGCATCGTTGTAAAGCTCACCTCCCTTCCAGCTTGGTTGAAAGGCAATGACCACGACGCACGCGTGGTGTAGGTATGTACATGCATTTTCCCCTCACATAGCGTTAACCGCTGCAATACCTCAATGATTCCCAAGAGTGTTTCCAATATACTACCAAACGAGGATCATGCGGAATCGACGGAATCTTCAACGGGGGGAATCCAGAACCTGGAAGGTTCAGTGGCTTGACGAGTGTCACTGCGCAATAGCCCGTCTCCATTTCCACGTACACGTCTCAGAGAGTAAATCCAATAAGCATATCGTGTCGAAGAGAGAAATGAACTGATACAAGTGAAATAGATTGAGTCATGAGTACAGATCTACGACAGAACACCAATGTCTGATTCTGAAAGCATCCTTCGAGGTTTCGAACGTACTCATAATATCATTTTCGGTGAAGTGGTCTAGGCTCTTCGTCACAGTGAAGGAGGTAGAAGAGGGGCGCCAGACGTAGCGTAAAATCGCTTTCTCAATTGGCGAAGGTTGAGGTGTAATTAGAAAAGTATTCCTATTCAAAAGAGGTTGAGTTTCCATCAGTTCTCCACTTTTTTAAGTATCGAATAGCATCGCCGACCATTTCCACATGAAAGTCTGGGTATTTATGTATAATTCATTTTTCTTTTTCGATAATAGATATTTCAAGAAGAAGGAAACGGATTTTACCGTTCCTTGTACCAATCGATGCGATTTTCCCTAACGCAAAACTGAAAAGATTTTGGATCTGAACGGTGAAGTAGTTCTCGAGTTATGCAAGCAATAAAAAAAAAAGAATAATAATAAAAACTGAAATTCATGATATCTCGAGAACTAATCGCGATTTGTTGTCTCGATAGATAGAATTTACTCTAACTTAGATCTGGTGCAAATTCAAAATTAATCGATTCAGTAGTTTTATGTTAAAGAAATAAAATGATCTTTGGCACTTTGAAAGTTCCGTCACGGTATAAAAACTTATCAATTTCTACTAGTTTTTGACAGCATTTTATAGTGAAGATATACATCCAGAATGAGTCTGAGTATTTGACCGAGAGGATGTTCAGACTGAGTCTGAGCCTATCTTAATGTGTCTTTACCTAGACCACGCTGTGCAAATCCTGGCTTTTACTTGATTATTCTTCAAAATACTGTAGTGAACTTTTGGCACAAAGCTAGATTATTGGAAAATTCATTTCCTGCAGACGGGTTCTTCTTTTTCTTCTTCTTCTTGAGAAAAAGACCTTCCAAACCCCGCAACCCTTATGTCAATGAGAACGTTTACCTACGTTGTTCAATGAGATGGATACCCGGGTATCCACTACCCGTTTGTATTTTAGTTTTCGATTTTACCTTCCGGAAAATGGATTCTTAGCATTGTATTCAATAAATGTGAGGTAGAAGCTAGTGTAAAACTCACCACAAATGCTCCCATGCCAAAATATACCCCGCGAATCTATTTTGGAGGAGAAAAGATCCCGCAGCATGAGGGGAAGGATTCCTTGCTAGTTTGGACCAGTATTGTGTGAGTCATTTCGGCGGGCAGACGTATTTCTACATTTACATGTAAACCCATTATATTTAATAGATATTCACGGGTATCCACTCGTAGAGAAGGGGTATACTATCTTTGAGTCAGTTTGCAAGCTGGAGAAATTAGTTTTTTTTTTTCTTTTAATTTTTCCATGCATAATCCTTTTGGAAAAATGTTAGTTTGGACGGACGCCCGGCAAAAAAATGTCAACCTATCTCGAATTGTTTACGAATTTATACCGTGATGGATACACGGGTATCCCACCCATTGACATAAGGGTTGATAAAATACCGATAGTATTACCATCATGAGATACAGTAAAGCTTCTGAAAAGTGGCGATAGCCTGATATGCCATGTTCGCATTATACCTATACCTGTTCCATTCAGTAAAGTGTAGAAAATCTAACTGCGAAGACACAACGTTGAGTCAACTCAACAATTTGAGGTGTTGAATTGCAAACGACCCCAGCCCATACTCCAGTCTCATCGATCTAAACGCCTCCTTATTCAAACCTGCTACATACTCACTCTCGGATGTATATATTCCGATGGTAATGCTTCCTCAAGCACGTCAACGCGAGGGAAGCCATGAATATCTCACTATAGGGCCTAACGCTCGTGCCAATGTAAACTTCATCTGACAATTAAGCAATTCTAAAAAACAATCCGATTCTTAAATTGAATTCTGAAATCCTCGGGAAATGTTGGAGAAAAGCTGCGTCAGAAATTGCCACGTATTTGAAAACATGCACTGCAGTGGAAAATACCGCTGCATCCACTCTGTAGAAATGATACCACCGAATAATACAGCACAATATTGTTCACGTGGGCAACTGGCTGGTACAGAAACTGGGAATCTTTGATCACATGAATGAGCTCTATTTCATTGTAGATTTACGTACGTGTCGCGCTGTGCTTCTTCCGTTATGCTTTATTCCAGATATTTCACCGTCAGCGCGGTTCGCACCAACCCGACTAATTACAATCCCATCAGCGTTCAGCGATACATAACGCCATGCTCCGAGTCTGTCCACCTCGTTAGCTAAAAATCGGTGAAAAATGTACATTGATAAAACAGTCGGAGCCCATTGTCCTCGGAGTGGCTTAAGACTTAAATCTAAATCCGTACGGAGTCGATTAATCACGATAAAACAATTGAAAAGAGTGGTTTCAAACGCTGTCGAAAAGATTTGCCGATACTTTTCGGAGAGATAGATTTTATCCTTTATACTGTGAACTTCCCTTCCCTTCGCCAAATTCGATATATGTATACCTAATTACTCGAAGATAGCCGAAAAGCACAGAACGTTTCAATTAGGTATCAGAAATGTTACCAGCTTTCGTTTTCACCAAGTTAAATAATATTCGCGAAGTTACGTCCCAGTTATATTCAGCTTCTAACTACTACAAGACTCTGCTAACGGTTACCTTTAGAAAATGTAACAAAAAGTCTCTGAAATGAAATTTCAAAAGACGGGAATAGCTTGCCTCACCCACGGACTAGTTGCACCTAACTTGCCGCTAGGTGCAAGTTTGTCGCACGGGTCTCTCACAAGTAAGAATATCCCGCTGTGGTACAAAACACGCTGAGCTGAGCTCAAACTAACGCTTGGCAAACACGCATACAATTTTGAGTCTACAAGTGTACGTGTTTCGTATGAAAATACGAGAAATTACAGATTCGAAAAGCATCGTCACATTTCGTTATAAGTCAGTCTTATGAAACACGACCGAAATTTATCTGAAATGTAATTCAAAGGTATGAAACATTCCACGATCATATTCCAAGCATATTTCAGTTGTTTGGGTACATTTTGTTCCGGTTTTCATTCAACGGTAGTTTAATCAATTACACACGGAAATTTTCTTAGGGTTTGAAGCTTAGGGAAACAGCGAGGCAACAAAGCTTCAGCTTAACTGCAACCAAACGTCATCTTGCACTTGTATAGAGTGAATGAAAAATGTAAGGCAAGGAATGAAGGATGAACGTTTCTAAGCACGGAATCACGCAGTCTGCGCACTCACTGTGCAGTGAGGAAAAGCACCTGTCAGCAACACTATGCGCACTTACAATCAGACACACCCTACATGGGGTATATTATATATATATATACATTCATCGAAAGGACCGTTTAAAACCCTTCATTGAAACTGCTTTCCAGAGTTCGTTGTTGAATATCGACCCAGCAATCAAGGCACGGCCCCTGCTTTCGAAGTCACTCGTTTGCAAAGGGGTGATATTTAGGAATTTACGACAATAACCTCACCTCACCGAACCACTTTACCGGTAGACCATGATAAGGGGTATTTCATTCTTTCTTTAATCGAAGCATGCTTCGAGTGTTTATTAACAATTTACTGCCAGAGATATTTAATCAAAGCACCTAGTCAAGTGACTAGATGATTGGCACTCGGCTATCTATTCTGTCTCGTCGATTTAATCCTCATTATATATTTATCTGAAAGTTTTCTTACAGATCCTTGAAACATGTTTTTTTTTTGTATTCTTTGAAAAGTTCAGAATATTATCTTTGCAACTTGGCGAATTTTTTATTTCAACCCTGACCCGTCAGGTATCAAGCATCGTTGCATGCAACACATTTGCATAGTTTTGCTCGTACCCGTTCAGCTAGAATATCCCGTGGCCCCAGGAGACCGTGTTCCATCTTCATGTACACCGTGTACATGTATCAGGTATTACAACCCCCCTATTTATTATGTAGACCCCTTCATTTGAATACAGCTAGACTATAGCTTCTTGTCCTCTTCGCTTACCTACACACATATATCTCTATGTATGAAACACATCTAGGAATATAGATTGGCGTTCCATGGTAAGTGAAATTAATAATTTAATCCAGAAGCTGAAATATTTCATAACTTTGGGCTTTCGGCCCGATAACTAATTACTTTTGGCTACTTTTCCATCTTTTTTTCAACCGATATCGCCAAAAGATGAGTCCAGTTTCTAGCTGGCAATGAGAAGACATGTGTTCAGGGTTCCGTGTATCCGACGACCACAGGATAGAAACAACCTTTGTAGAATATTACACTATGCGGTAGCATAATCCTTCTTTTGACGTCGTCTTCGGCTTCGAAGTTGGTCGCGTGTGACGTAATTCTATCGACGTAATACCCGACACGACTAGATTCTGCGGTTCACGATCACGAACCACCCCATCCTGGTCAATAGAACGATTCCGAGAGGTTCAAGTATTCATTTGTTGTATATCACCGTTTCAAGATCACCAGAGCGTGATGTGTACCTTTGATGCTGGTAGGCGCGTGTATCTATTGCATTTCAACTCTCTCATCGGAAGAAATATTTGTTTTCCATTTTTTAAATTTGATATTAATACTATTTTTCACGAGAACAATATCTCCGATATATCACAAGCGACCCAACATTTCCATATACAATCTCATGAATCTTACTTTTGCGGGAGAAAGTCACTGGCTGCTTTATACACATTTTGGGTATGTAACCACCGAGGTATATCCAAACGGGATGAATACATCATGTCTTCACAAAATTATCTAGGGAAACAAGCTTTCAGCGACTGTTTATACCTTTCCTGAATTCGTGGCTTGGTATATCCAACTGTGGAATTGTTGCCACAAAATGATTTCAAATCAACGATCATCGTATTCAAACGTAGAAGTTATGGAATCTTATTATTTTGAGACGAAATTACATCAGTGTAGAAAATCCGCTCCGAATTTAGAGAAGTTTCGATGAACAATGCGACCGGTACTCATTAAATCCTAAATAATTTTCAATTATGACTAAGAATGCTGGACGTCAGCGTTAGAAAAACTGAGTTGATATACACAAGAGGGTGACAAACGTCTAGATTCGGGGTGTGTCATGTAGAGCTACGATTACCACAGATCCCCGGTGTAGTATAGGGACGGATAGGTTGGGTTGACACATTGCCAAACGATGGCGTTCTATTACATCTTAATACACGAAGCGTGCCAACGACTGGCCGTATACCAGAGAAACTGAACCTCCATCGGTGTGCCAGGGTTTAGATAGATGACTTATTAATAACCCCGCAGCTTCGTAGCAAAACGTCAAGAGATTGGAAGGAAAAGAGAGGGAGAAGGGAGAGAAAGAGAGAGAAAAAGGTTAATTTGGCGACCCGATGGAATGTAGTTTTTCAGCCAAAGCTCAGTTGGCCTATCGTAGGCTGGTCTCCTGAGGGGACAAAATGTAGGAGAGAAAAAAGCGATTCAATTCGCGATGAACACTGATGCCCAGGGATATAGAAACAGATCGAGATAGGGATCCTCCTCGCTCGCGTTCCTTGTTCAAGTTAAACGAGTGTCTTTGGCTCGTTTTAGGGAAAAAGCTAATTTTGGAAGCCTCGATGTAGGCCAGCTGATTTATGCAAAAGAATTTCCTCCTGTATATTTTTCATCTCTTTATACATTGCTTATCCAAATTGTTAAGGGCGCAAAGAGAGGCTGCCGTTTACGTTAGAGCTATTAAAAAATTGCGTGTCGTTGAAAATCATCCTTCGTGCGCAAAATTATACCATATCGTACTTGCGTATGGGTGTAAATATACGTGTTCAGGTGATCGCGTGATTTGGTACGAAAATTACTAATCCTAGCTGCAAGTTTTAAAAAATCGATTTCGATACGCCATCAGCCCGTTAATATCACCCAGCCCGATTACAGTTTCACCCATTTAGTTATAAAACGGTATCTCAGAAGATTGGCGCATCGTTATAAATTATCCATCGATCAATCGAGGCTATTTTTATTTTTTATTGACTCATCCGAAACGAATTGCGAAGCCGGTTACCGCAGGGTGGTTGCATATAAATCATTCATCGGAATAAAAGTCTATTGCGGAATTCTCGTCGTTTCGTTAAATCCCCTAAACAACTGGTCAACTATCTCAACTCGTCTGAATATACACCCAAAATTTTCGCAAGGAAAAGAAATCGGAATAATATACGAAATAAAAATGCACTATCCTTTGATAAAGGTCAATTTAATCTTCGCGTGGTAACGGATGAAAAAATTGCCCAGTAGCGTAATAGGAATTCATTTGAATGCTTCACTGATTCAGGGATTCCCCGATCGATGCGAGCTTCTGGTTAGCCTTCGCAAATTACCATCTGCAGTTGTGCATTCATGCTTGTCTCAATCTCTAATCGAATGTACAACGTTATTTCCTGGTTGTTCGAACGATCCGATTTTTCACGTTTTAATTTTCTTTGGCATTGAATTGTCTACCTTGACTTGTCATATTGTGATAAATCAGGTAAAGTGTTGTTTAGATTAGATATGGCACCAGGATTATATAATGAAATAACATTTATTTCTTCGTAAAAAAAATAATGCAACCATTTGTTTAATTTCAAATTCCATTCACCGTTAGACTTTACCAAGAGGGTGAAGAGGATAAACTAGCGCCGCTGCATGTTGATTTTTAGAACTACACCTGCAGGACCGAGGTCATAAAAATGCGTGGTGCTTTTGATTGTTAGATCTAGACTCTTGCTTATCGGTGAACAATTCTTCAGGTCAAATTCTAGAATACTGGAATATGGCTACATGCGATCGCGCGTTAAGCCCATAGAAGAACAACAACAATACTGGAATAGAATATTTTTCTTCATCCACACCGGGTATTTTCGTGGAAGTGCCCCATAAGACGCCAAATGATAGGCAACTCATGATAGGCATCCAAGTTACACTCTGAGCCTATTTGAACGAGTTCTAGTGGTGAGATGTTATGAAAAAACAAAGAAAAATCAACTCAGAGTGTAAATTGTACTATCAATTGCCTATTATCAGGCGTCCTATGGCGTAAGCGTGCACTTCAAATTTTCGCCGTCAGAATTCTCAGAATTCAGATTGTTTCTCAACTTGGGAATGTGATGAAAATGTTCCTGCCATTATATTATTGTGCGTAAAATAGTCCTCAATAGCTGGCGAGTAGAAGATATCTTTATATCGCCAAAATACGATTCGAGTTGTCTGCCGCGGCGGCCATGTTTATTGTGTCAGTGTGTATATCCGTTAGTTGGCTCGCTAGGACGAGATTTTATTAACGTTTTATCGCAACGTCAGACTCATTTGTACCGGGTAATTCCTTGCTGACGCTTGGGTGATGCAAATGGCGGACCGTCAGGCCCGTAAGAACGTGCCGCGAAATTATCGTTGCCGTACTAGGTTCACCGTTCGACCATTATGTAGGTATAGTTTAAAAGGGTATTCCTCACATCAATAAAACAGATAAAACATAATAGTCGAGCGGTGAACCTAGTACGAAACCAACAATTTCGCGACTTGTTCTTACCGGTCTGACAATCCGCCACCTGCATCACCCAGGCGTCAGCAAAGAATTACCCGGCAGTCTGTCTTCACTATTTCTCGCACAACAGATTTCGGGGATATTTGTTCACTTCTTGATAATAATTCTATACATAATTAGAATTTGGCAAATGAATATCGTGGAAATATAGTCATATATAAAGAAGGAAGAAGAATAAGAAAAATATCGTGGAATTTCCTGCGTCTCCATGATCTGGGCGATGAAATCTTCTATTTTTCAAGTCTAGAAAGCAGTAGCAGAGCAAGTGCGCGTAATAACTCTGTTCAGTAATAGAAGATGCCTATATCTCTGAAACTCGGGAGCCTATCTACGTCTTTACATCCCAACCGTACTTTCGAGCCCTCGCCTTGCCTCGGCGGCAGTCAAACTGATGGACGAACGTAGGTAGTACATACCTACCTACTAGTATAAAGAAAGTAAAATTTGAGGAAATTTTTCATTAGCTTAAATCTTAGGTGAACACTTGCGTGGATGCGCAAGTGTACATATATACATACATATATAGTAACATGAGAATAACACGTGCGAGCTTTATTAACGAGAGTTTACCGACGTATGTACGTACGAAGAGCAAGTATGAAATTATGTTTATGATCGTTACTGCAGCACTGAGTGTCCTCGTAAAACTTTTCAGATCCAACGAAAGTCTGGGTATGATAGTACAACCAGCTGCACCAGTCATGTTCTCTGTTTTCCATAATCACAAAAGTGCAGCATAACATACCTGCACTTCGGCTCAGATATTAATCAAGATAATTGCATATTTTCACGCGATTATCATAGAGAAAAAGTGCGACAATAAACACGAGGGACTCTGTGAAACAGCGAGCATGTCTATTTTCTTTTGCACCATGAGCACAGTGAAACGGATTATTATGCTGCCACGAAATAAAAATCTCATCAAAACAGGATTCGAAATTTCGTGAAACAGCCAACACTGACCATATTAGCTACGAGTAGGTACTTCAGTTGTAGAAGTTGTGCTGATTAGCTGTTTGGGAGTTCAACCTTGCCCGGGACAATAGAATCAGCAAGATATAATCTGACAGATAACGAACGCCAAAACTACCGTCCATTTCAACAGAATTATATCAACCCTCGTCCATAATTCGTGAAGACATGGTCAGAAACTTGAGTGAATAGTGTTTTTTTTTTATATATAAATAAGGAAGCGTAATTATAGCCACTATAAATAATGAGAGACGCCTATATCCTGACTGCTAGCCCAAAAAATGACCTTAATTGGAAAATATACGTGGATATTTCATATCGGGCTAAACTATGGTTAGCGTGTGTAAATTGATACACATCAGCTGCATGGCCGTATTTCTTATACCAGCTCGGTATGGATGTATATTTAATTTCAGAATGATTAAATGTTTTACGTGAGAAAGCCAATTAAATTGCAAGTGGTACCGTCGGAGTATCCGGTACACTATAGGTACTAGATGAAAGTCGGATGAATTGGATAAAATCCGTATGACGAGTAGATGAGTTATAAAAATGAGTGTAGACTCCAATTGGTACATGGAAAACTTCACGCCTGTGGTAGTTTAAATGTAAAAAAAATTGTTCCCATTCAAACATATCTCTAGTCGAATGCAGAATGCAAGAATCGGAAATCGTACTCGAAAGTTTCCGATACAAATTGCTCGTGATATTTCTCTGGCCTGTTGCGTTTGTAGTTTGTGATAAAAATATTCCAAACAGTTTTAAAGAGTTCCATAAATTCCACTATACGTATACGTATGTATTCGGTAAAACTAACAATAAGTAGTTCATTATAGACGTCCAAAGTCTCGTGACTAATACACTGGAATGATACATTTAATTCGAATATGCAGAGATAGATTGTCAGGCGAAAATTGAGAATAGAATTCTTGCAAACGTTCAAATTAAATGAGACATGACGACTCTTTATGTCCATCATATTAGCGTCAAATCCTGTAAATTTCCGAATTGTTCATCTCACCATTCCTGACATCATTCGAAAAATCTGTCGGACAGATCAACAGACAAACCGGATGTTTTCGGATAATAAAGGTCCGGGGAACGTAATGATCCGTTGAAATCAGCAGAAGTCGTTTTCAACTGAAACCAATACTCTTCTTATGTCGCGAAGATGATGAAAAGCAATTATCGTGACACAATCGAAATATCATCACATTGCAGCCATATCCATACAATTGAATCTCAGAATGAACAAGTGAATATAAATTCATTCAGTAAATATTATCATGTACAAATTTCAAGTTGCTTGTACAAGCAGTTCATTCGTGATAAGCCACCAGAAAATCGATGACCAATTGTATATGAGATCGAACACAGGGATTTTTCGTCCACATAATTAAATACTAATAGTTTATGCGGATGAAGGATCGACTAATTAGTCTGTCATTCCATCCAGATTGATTTCCGGGCATAAATTGTTACGCCAATTGTTTGAACGATTTGTGCTCGTCTCAAGTCAACTAGGGATGGGTGTGGGTGTGCTGTGTCAATTTCGCAACCCTTAAATTAATAATTTCGAAGGTCTTTGTGTGTCTGAGTTTGTTTGTAAACCATTAGCGGATAAGAGGTTCCTCTCGCCTGGGCCAGACGGTGTTTGACAGATGCTGGACCCGTCGGCAACCTCTCACCCCACCAGCACCCTCGTTTCGCCCCGATCTCATCCTCCGCTCAGCCATCCCCGTTCCTCTTTCCGCTTTACCCTTTACCCCTCCCGCTTCTGCAGCGAAGGCTTGAAATCTCCATCTAGAAACACAGCATCGCCAAGGGTGAATCTCCAACTCGAACGGCATTAATTTTTCAAACGATTTCGACCCCACGCGCCCATGAAACACCCGATGCTGGGACTTGGCTGACACAAAGAATAACCAGGGTTGCCTCGAGTTGAAAGACAACTGTCGTTTACATCTACAAGCCTAGTATACCTTTCCATGTGATTTTTAGGGTGTGTTTTTTTTTCTTTTTTTTTTCGTCGCCTCATGATTCAATCGATCCAATTTAGTCGAAGCTATTCACGCCCTTTTTCACCACCTAACGATCGCAACCAATAAGCAATACGTGCAACTGTACAGATTACACGGAAGGTTGGAACTGTAAAACTGAGCTGTCTTTAAGTGCAGGATGGATACGACATTCGAAAGCCAGCAATTGACAATGAAATGGAAGAATGCTTAAGGAGGGTCTGTACGGATGACTTTACCAATACTGTGAAATGATCGTTACTAAATCATAAAGCATGAACTGATTTTAAAAACGCTGTGTAAATCTTTGGAATCGATACTCACAAATGAGAAATTTATGATGCAAGGAGCTTTCGCAACCTCGATATTTGAAGCACAATCAAAACGCTACTTGCCTCACACGTATTCAATTTTTCGATTTAAACATTTCTCGCTCATTCGTAGATGCGCGTCGAAAACATTGCCATGTCTTCTTCTAATTCAGACCATTTGTTCTCATAGTAGAAGTCGTTTTGCGATTTTGATAAAGCCATATGTATTGGCTCCCATAAAAGAATATTCTAATAAGTTTATTCGCTCGTTTTCAGTCTCACGCAGTGAATAATAGTTTGAACCGTTTCAAAAAATCCGCTCCTTATATCATCCGGACAACATTAGTATGAGGGCAGAGAAAAGCTTATTCTTAAAAGCCCTCGGTCATATCACTAAATTTTATTCCTTTCACTCAGAGATACGGACTGTAGTAGACATCGTTTCTGAGTTTTCTGTACCACCTTATGGAAACCGGTAGGGTGGCTAAGTTTCGCTCTGCTGATGCCGACCCAAAAACTTTTTCTGTAAAACTTGCGAGATTTGCCTTTGTGCGTGACATACAATTATGTATAAGGTTTCCGTGCACGCGTAGTGCTAACGTAGGTGGGCATATCCTTCACAGTGAAAGAATTTGTTTCCGAAAAGGTAAAAAAAAAAAAATAAACACTGTCTGCTCTTGCGGACGAGTTGTTCACTTTGAATGAAAAAAACTTTTTTCAGTCTACTCGTGTTCATTCAGAGTTCGGTTTAAGGGGATACTTATACGTTCAGGATCTGAAAATTGCACAATTTTCGGAGATTGTGACGACTGAAGTGAATAACACCCACAGTTTTTGTATAAGGCCTTCATTCTATGTAATTTCAATTCAAAATCTTGATGCTGAAAAACCTAGCATATTACATCACGTAGTCACCAGCGTAGGTCGATTTCAGCTATGTAAAAATAATAGGTCAACTGTTAACTCAATTTTTAGGTAAATTTCAAGTCCGAATTGGACACGGCTCCGTGAGCCCACTAAATATTAATGTAATTCTGACGTCGACTAGACTTATCGAAAATTCTCAAATTTTGCGTTCACTTTGAGATTCAAAGACCGAAATCTGACAAATACGCTTTGAAATTGTTTGGACTTTTTCAGCCGGACGAACGAATATTTTAAATAACTTCTAGTCTATGCCAAAATTACGCGTGAGGACTATGCGTCTAAAAAAATTAAAGATTGATCGGACCAATGGTCAGTTAGTTGTCAAGTCAACAGTTAACCTATATGTCATTTTCACAGGGTTGAATACGCCACAGTCCGCGAAAATATGTTTTCTTTTTTTTTCACATCTCGAATTGAAGAATATTTCGGACTGATAAAATTAAAAAATACTTCAATGTTCGAATTGCGATGTACTATTTCTCGTGAATAATAGCAGTTATAAGATTTTCTAACTTATTGGACATTAGTTGTTCGGCAATTTTTCGCAATAATATCATATGGTATATAATTCAACAACTCGTATATCGGTATTGTGACGGGACATGCCTTAGACAAAAGCCCGGATCGAAATATCCATAACGGAATGAATGGTACGATTTTTTTTTCAATTATCTCGACACGTGATGATTCCCTGAATAGGTGATCCTTATTGCATTCAAGTTCGCAGTTGCCAGTTCGCGCGAAATTAATAATATTCTGAATTTTGTTGGATAATTTGATATGAACGTGTAATATGTAAGGGTGTTACAACCCACTAGTAAGTATACGGCTGGGTGATATGTATAATAAATAATAAAACATAAACCAACTTGTTAGGAGGAAAAAAGTTTTTGTATGGTAGAAAGTTTAAAGTAGCATTCAACGCGGGGGATTGTGGACGTTGGTATTTATTTTTTAGCCTCTCACGTAATACCACGCCGCATCCCGTTATGAAATATATGTTTTTATTTTTTTTAATAATTTTCGTTCCCCCGAACTACCCTGCGTATACGTGATCATAAAACTTTAGCAAAAATATTGAATTCTATGAAAGCACGAATGCAGTAAATGATGAAAATTTCCACATCGTGCAGGAAACCTTTTTGTTTGTCCAACCACCTTTTCAGAGTTCATTAGTAACCAAATACGGTTCCACCATAGGTTCCGTAATTATTATTCTGACAATAGAAATATCGTGATTACATTTCAATATTTTGCAACTGTTTTCTTTTTTCTTTTTTCGATGATATTTGGAAAAAAGTATCGGCGACCGCGGAGCAACCACTTCTATTCCAGTAAAAATAGACGTTTTTTTTCGGTCAACTTTGCATTATACTATCGATCCAATTTTTGTTTATAAGGTTTAGGATCACTTGCTGAGTATAAAATCACAAAATGCTGACAGATTCCGGTGGAGCTTCAGGCGCCATATTGAAAAAACGATTTTGGCCGATATCTCGGAAACTATGCACTTTAGGGCAAAAGTTATATAGACTATTATTGTAGAGAATAAAATTTTGCATCTTTTGTTTTTCCATACACTTTTTTGTAAAACTTACCGTTTACGATTTATGGCTCACTTAGTGAAGAGGTTTTTATTTATTAATCCAATATTATAAGAGTTATCGGCCGAGATAGAAAAACCTATTTGCTAAGTGAGCCATAAATCGTAAACGGTAAGTTTTACAAGAAAAGTGTATAGAAAATAAAAGATGCGAAATTTTATTCTCTACAACAATGATCTCGATGACTTTTGCCCTAAAGTGCATGGTTTTCAAGATATAGGCCAAAAACGTTTTTTCAAGATGGCGCCTGGAGCTCCACGGGAATCTGTCAGCATTTTGTGATTCTATACTCAGTAAGTGATCCTAAACCTTAAAAAAGAAGAAAAAAAATTGGATCGGTAGTATAGCGCAAAGTTAAATTCTATTTTCACCGGTCACCCCTATTCGTGGGTGAGGGGACCCTTTCGAAATGTTCCTGATGAAGCTTCTGATTTCTAACGGAAACGTTCTATGCTGTTGGGGAATTATGAATACATTCTTTCCCAGTATTTCACTTTGTGGTGATATCGGGAAATAAGTCGAGGCTGATTTCTTCAATTGTTCACTTTTTTTTTATTACTAATTGTGCCCAAGTATTTAAGTCTTTTTTAATAGCATTCCACCATCGAATCCCTTTCAATTCTGTTCTCCGAGTTCAAGATGCTGTCCTTCGTTGTTTCGAATACACTCGCCCGACTCGTAGGGAAGCCCCAAGAAACTCCTTGTTATCCGTTGAGCTCAGTTGTTCAAAAGATTCGAACTTGATTCGATTTATTTTTCGAATTACAGGCTCGAAGTATCTTAGGAAGGATTTTTGCTTTCACAGCAGGTATATAAATTCAGTAAAACATCAGCCGTGTTTATATGAAAGCTGAAGGAATCGATATTCTTATGAGGAATAACACAGCTAACTATTGATTTGAATTAATTTTCGTGGGGGATGCGATGATTAGGGTACGTTGAATTATTCATAACCAAAATAAGAAGAGAGAGTCTTACAAGTATAATGAATTAGCGAAGCTGTATGAGAAGTAATTTATTTTTCATAAAAATAAAAATAAATAAATAAATAAGTAGGGAAGTTCTTAACCATCACTAACTTTTCTACTCGACTGGGATTAGCTATCTCCTTCTCGTCCTCGACTTTACGATGTAACATAAAAAATAGGCAAGACAAGTGATGCAAATTGTATGAAGACACTATTAATTTTTCGCTTTATATTC
Organism: Rhogogaster chlorosoma; assembly: GCA_944452935.1. NCBI lineage: Eukaryota > Metazoa > Arthropoda > Insecta > Hymenoptera > Tenthredinidae > Rhogogaster > Rhogogaster chlorosoma. The sequence continues at coordinate 8,537,089 of OX101802.1, forward strand.
ATATACATGCTGGATGCAGAAGATAACTTTCAACTCTCAGTATCAGAAGGTGCTGTAAACTTTAATGTATTCTTAGGAGAACATTAACAACCTATTTCGCTCCATTAAACCATAAAAAGTACTTATTGTATTTGATAAATGACACTGTGACTTGCTAGTAGATTTTTTCTTTCACATCTTGGAAATAATTCATTTTGAGTCATTGGTACGCTCTGGAGAAATATTTCACTGACTCAGTTTTTTCATAGCTGATTACTAGTATTTATTACACACTACATCTTATGGAATGACATTATTTCGGAATATTTATTACAAATTTCGAAAAGTTTTGATGAACGACGCGATCTGTACCCTGCGACAACCACTTTTTCTCAGCTAGACTGAATCTATGTAAGGCGAGGTCCATAAAATCTGAAATAATTTATAGTTATGTCGGAAAGTACAAGTAATCAGATGTGAACGAACCGAGTCAATAAAATATTTCCTTAAAGCGTACCAGCGATTTGAAAAGATTATTTCTTATCTCTTGAACAGACATTCTATTTTCTTGATAAATTCCTGCCCGATTCCGATATGGAGAAAAATACAGCTGTGATTTCATCCAGACGTTATTGAAACGTGTCAAATTCCGTTTCGAGACACCCGGCGCCATGAACATTTGAAATCCCACAAAAATGCATGTATTCATGTGGATTATCAATCCTCCTATGGTAAATACAACCAATAGTGTTGACAGACTCGAGGCACCCCTAACTTCTCTGTCACCGGAAATAGACTACCCCTATCTATCCATTTATCTATATCTACCAGTCTATTTCTACTGTTATAAAAAAGGAGGCAAAATATATAAATGGTAAAAAGTCAACATCACTGTCTGCACATCATCGTCAAAACTTCATCACTGATCTCCTATACGTCGGGATTGTAGTTGGATTATTGCATGTTTTCATGTAGAGTATGTCGTGTTATACACTAAGCAGTCTATCAGAAGCTGTTTGTTCTTGACAAACATCCGGTTCGAAAGAAAACCCGTAGCTTGGAGTGGCGCTGTAGGTACAAGGGATTTGAAAATTAGGGGCGAAGAAATTAATTCGTGTGGCTGTAGAACCAGTACTTGATGATACAAAGGATGAAGGAATTAGTTTGCGTTCGGTTGATGACAAGTTTTTAATTCAATTCAGCTTTGTCTGCAATCCGGTGTCACCCCTTTACAATAGTTGTTCAGAATCTTAACAATTCTGTTCCCCTTTGGAACAACCGTCTGTTATACTCGTACCGATACAAAATATGGGAAAAGGAATAGAGAAGAAGAACAAGAACAAGAAGAAGAAGAAGAAGAAGAAGAAGAAGAAGAAGAAGAAGAAAGAAAAGGAGAAAAATAATAGAAATAATGGAAATGTACGAACGAATGGAAAATCGATTCCTAGATTAAAATGAGGTTCGTCCCAGCTTGTATTGATCTATGCTGAAATTTGTAGTAGGTAAACCTACGATATTTGATCACGTACAAGAAATGGTGGTAATAAAAAGGCTCCATTGCAGTTAGCTCCAGGTAAGATTGAAAAATAGAAACTCGTGATTCATTTCAATTACTCCGGGCCTGGTACAACGAGGCTTTTGGTATTACCATCATAAAATAACTTGGTTCTCCATCACCGAGGTGCGGTGCGACGGGGCGTGGGGATGACCGGTAAATTTTTCCACGAGATATATTCTAATGTCTCGGAGGTAATTATATACCAACATTTTTCTTTTTTTCTCGTCATTATTATTTGTTGAGCTTTGGCCCGAAACAAACCAAACCAAACCAAACCAAACTAAACGTGAAGAACAAAGGGAGCTTTTTAGGTTTTGACAATATTATCACATCATGATCCTGCAGCCTGGTAACAAAGGGATTTTTTTTTCAACAAAAAAAACCTTTTCAGTTGTCGAGGACAATTTCACACTCCGAATCCCATCTATAAAAATTTACTCGCCAGTCGCCAGCTGACTTGCCAATTTACTTTAATGAAGGAAATTGCACGGAAAAATTATACAACATGCATACAAATGGATCAGGCATATTTTTCTACTTAATTGGACGCTTTTACGACCCCACAGTGGTCAGTTCCAATGTAAACTTTCACCTTTCATTCCTGACAACAGCTCTGAGTCCCCCATTCTTCTTCTCAGTGTTTTCATATTCAATTAAATATTCACTAATTCTCCATATAACTTTGAATTCAAAAAAACTGTCTCGTTATCTGCTAGCTTATACCGGGTGATTCCTCGCTGACGCCGCAGTATGTCCGGTAGCGGACTGTCAGGTATAGTTTTTTACCCGTGATCGTAGCCGCAAAATTCTATAGTCCCGATCAATATGGCCGCCCAAACAAACAAGACGATCGCCGGCGATCTTGAATTTTGACAGCTACAGCGAGATGAGTGTGACAAATTATTACCGAAAATAATTATTACACCCACAAAATGTTCTTTGTGCACCGGATGATCATTATCCAGGAGATTGCGAGTGATTGGCGTGTCGACGGATGGGTAAGTAAAACTGTTTTTCATAATTACGAGTGCATCTGTAAGAGCGTAACCTCAAAGCGATATTAACCCTCAATGTGCACGCTATATTTTTCGAGAAACTGCGTCTTTTATGGAACAGTCAGGGTTTCAGGGTTTTATTGGCTTCAGAAAGACCTTAAACAACTCACGGTTACTATTCTTATTAATCATACACTTATTAATTATTATTTCAGAGAGCGTGCAGCAGCTTCGGATTTTACTTGACCAGGCATCTTCATAGCTAGATCCTCGGCTAGACCCGTACTAGCATAGGGTGTGAAGGTGTTTAATGCTGCGAAATCATTGTGCGGATTGTGTGCAGAAATAACCGGAACACTATGCTTAACGAGAAGACCAACAGACTGAGACATGGATTGCACATTGCTGAAGAATAGGGACATAGGGGAATTTGATAATTTTTGATGATATTAATGCGAAAAATGATTGGATAATATCGAGGAGCGGATATTCCCATAACCTCAGAAAATAAAAAAAAAAACTCAATTTAGTGACAGAATTCCGAAAATACCAACAATCATGAAAAGTTGTAAAAACATTTTGCTCACAACGATGAAAATTGTTCATTTTTGATCCGATTTCGAAATTTCAGGGTTCGTTATACTCAGTGATATAATCTCTACGAATTACCTGAAAAAGTTTTGCAACAACACTCATATTTCAGTAAAAATTCAGTTAGTAGCAATATTCCACTGTCTAAACCTGTAATTGGACGTTCACTGTTAAGTCTATGTATTTATTCCGAATAAATAAATTAAAATAAACAAATATCTTACCTATACCTAAAAATATACCAAATATACCTATATTACTTGGTAATAAGAATAGAAAGTTCAGTATGTTAGGGCTGATTAGAGCGACTACGGAACGATTGATTTTCCGTGGAAATATTGGGGAACCAACAAGAATTTGGAACACAGCTGTTGATTGCTTTAATGTGATTTAATTGCAGACTGCACGAGGCTTCATTAATACAAAGATTGTACATGATGTATTTTAGAATCTTAAAACTATGACCTGTTCTGTTAAACCAAGCTAGCTCTATTGCACTGTATGGTTAGGAAAGAGGATTGTGCTTAAGGATGATTTGTAGGGTACAATCGGCATCAAAACAATAAGACAGACAAAAACCGAATTTGATAATATTGGATGATATTAATGCGAAAAATGATTGAATAATATCGAGGAGCGGATATTCCCACAACCTCAGAAAATCAAAAAACTCTCAATTTAGTGACAGGATTTCGAAAATACCAACAATCATGAAAAGTTGTAAAAACATTTTGCTCACGACGATGAAAATTGTTCATTTTTGATCCGATTTCGAAATTTCAGGGTTTGTTATACTCAGTGATATAATCTCTATGAATTACCTGAAAAAGTTTTGCAACAACACTCATATTTCAGTAAAAATTCAGTTAGTAGCAATCCGAATGAATTCTGAGATTCATATTATACATATACTGTTACATTTTGGCTCGAATATGAGTGTTTTATGCAAAACTTTTTCATGGAATTCGTAGAGATTTTATCACTGAGTATAACGAACCCTGAAATTTCGAAATCGGATCAAAAATGAACAATTTTCATCGTTGTGAGCAAAATGTTTTTACAACTTTTCATGATTGTTGGTATTTTCGGAATTCTGTCACTAAATTGAGTTTTTTTTTTTATTTTCTGAGGTTATGGGAATATCCGCTCCTCGATATTATCCAATCATTTTTCGCATTAATATCATCCAATATTATCAAATTCCCCTATGTCCCTATTCTTCAGCAATGTGCAATCCATGTCTCAGTCTGTTGGTCTTCTCGTTAAGCATAGTGTTCCGGTTATTTCTGCACACAATCCGCACAATGATTTCGCAGCATTAAACACCTTCACACCCTATGCTAGTACGGGTCTAGCCGAGGATCTAGCTATGAAGATGCCTGGTCAAGTAAAATCCGAAGCTGCTGCACGCTCTCTGAAATAATAATTAATAAGTGTATGATTAATAAGAATAGTAACCGTGAGTTGTTTAAGGTCTTTCTGAAGCCAATAAAACCCTGAAACCCTGACTGTTCCATAAAAGACGCAGTTTCTCGAAAAATATAGCGTGCACATTGAGGGTTAATATCGCTTTGAGGTTACGCTCTTACAGATGCACTCGTAATTATGAAAAACAGTTTTACTTACCCATCCGTCGACACGCCAATCACTCGCAATCTCCTGGATAATGATCATCCGGTGCACAAAGAACATTTTGTGGGTGTAATAATTATTTTCGGTAATAATTTGTCACACTCATCTCGCTGTAGCTGTCAAAATTCAAGATCGCCGGCGATCGTCTTGTTTGTTTGGGCGGCCATATTGATCGGGACTATAGAATTTTGCGGCTACGATCACGGGTAAAAAACTATACCTGACAGTCCGCTACCGGACATACTGCGGCGTCAGCGAGGAATCACCCGGTAAGCTACACGATACGAATGATAAAGCTAATAATGTTCTTAGCTGAAACAACCGAGTAATTCTTAACGAGGTTTGCCTGCGTAAATGTATATACATATACTATATATATGCATGTCTATATATATGTGCTGTAGATCCTCACCTATGAATCCGTTTACCCTGTATGTGACTGTGTGTGTGTATGCGTGTGTATTCGTGTGCGTTTCATCTAAGTGCAAATTAAATTCGGGTCGCCGAGGAAGCGGAATAGCCGAGGAGCCAGAATCCCGCCGCATCGTTAAAAGTCGTTAACCCCTGCAGTGACGTCATAGACAATTGAGATAAGTCCTTTTTCTCTGCTATTCTACTATATTTATATCCAACTGCAGTTGCCGCAACTTGAAAAGGGGGGTTTTTACATTCTACCGTTAAGAAATTCCGCGGAATTCACCGACTGCGCTATATTTTATTCGTTCAAAAGTTTTTCGATTCGATTCTGATTGCAGGCCAAACTTAGGAGTTTTTTTTTTTTTTTTTGTTGTTTTTTCTGTTGGAAAACAGTGCACAGCATTTTTATTTGATACTATGTACACGAAATATAAATAGACAAGAGATAATTGAAACTGCAGCGATTAAATCTATCACTTTCTATCACTCTTTTTTTGTTTCTTGTGAAACGACCGCAAAATGAGTTTCGGAAATAGTTGTGAGTCCGTATCATCACGTATCACGATCAATGAGTTTTTTTTATTTTTTTATTTTGTGAGGTGTTGAAGTAGACGCCGGTCCAGCTCTGTGTCAGAGCAAAGAACAATGGGGTAAGAAAGAACCACTCTGACTTGCTTGCCCTCTCCGGTCCTTAATTCGCGAAGAAATATAACCAATTGGAAGGAAAAATTTAACCGTCCGTAGCCGGGAATTATCCCCCCTCCCCGCTCCTCCCTCCCAGCTCGTCTTCCTCTTCTTCTTTTTCCATCCTAACGGACATTAGCCTCTTCACGTTTGTCTGCGCGTCCACTGACTTCTGTCAGATATACTTGGGGATAATCTCTTCAAAATTGATGATTCAGACACTAATCCCAAAAATACATCACTATACTACACCATTTTCGATATTACGCTGTAAGAAATGCGAAAAAGGTCATCGAACACTCTGCGCATGGTCTTGTTGAAATGGTGAATAATATACGAATCTTTAGGATGATATTATTCGTTGGTATATTTCCCTCTTGTGTAGAAATTCACTCGACTCAAATCAGTGAAGCAATCTCACAATGTCGTGGTTTTTGATTGTGTTCAGAGTAACTATACTTTTACTACCACTGCTAGTACCGAATCCTATCATCCATGTATGGTTTTCGTGTATGGCTCAGTCAGCCTCATCACAACTCTGTTCAAGCCTTAGGGCTCTCTTTCTAGAAGCGTCGAGACTCCGGTGGTGATGCTGGCAGTGTAATAATTTCATTTATTTGCTAAATCCCGCCACGTACGTGCCACAAATGATTAACGCTGAAATCCTTGTCTTGCTCTCTTCGCACGATACTACCTCATCCTCCCTGGGGCTGCCAAACTCTAACTCCAACTTCCAACTCCCAACTCCAATCCCCGGCCACTCCCGTTCTCGTTGATGCTTCGTTGATTCCGCTACCGCCCGGAAGAAATAGCTGGAGACACACAAACTCACTGTCAAGAAAAGGGCTTGTGTAATAGTTCCAGCTATACGTATACCTAGTCTTCTTCTTACCTTAACTCCTCATTTTATTCCAAGAAATTTCCTCAAATTTCGAAATATCTTCGGCGAAAGGAGTTGATGCAAAGTTTCCTTTCCTTTTCGTTCCTTTCCTTTCCATTCCTTTTCATTCCTCTCTATTCTATGTCTTCTACAGGATCATGGAGTTTTATCACGCTTCGGTAAATACAAAAGATTTAGATAACTCGGTCTGTAAAACAGAGGTCGCGGTGAGAAAATGCGAGGAGAATCAGGAAGACGATATGTGATATTGATATTGAGGAACTGAAAAGTGAAAGAGATTGATTTGAAATATAGTATCCGATTCCCTCGAGCGATTCAGGTGTTGGTAACGGATGTGCTGTACTGACGATTGATACGTTCTTTGAAGACAAAAACTTCTCTCTTATCAATTTCGTATTTAAGCCTATTTGGCTCTCCTCAAATTCACCGCGTCTCCGCAAACCAGATTTAAAATTAAACTGCTATCCAGAAGATGAAGGCTTTGTTCGTTTGTGAAACCAACTTATCCGGAGGCCCTTGTCCTCGGGCAATTCACAGACGGAGAACTCGGTTGAGCCACCCTTCAGGCGACATGCCTTGTGAAAGGAGAGAACTTCGAAACGGTGAATTTGACGAGAACTAGGGATAAGATACAGTTTGATAATCGAATCCTATGATCCATCTGTCATTATGCAAAAAAAAAGCCGTTTCACAGCTCCACTTTTTTTTATAATTAGAACAGTACGAATGTTTTGTAATGTACTCTTCGCTACTTTGCGGATGAAATAAACGCAGATTTTCGTAGATCAGAAATGGTGAGATTCCGGATGAACAGGCTTCTGGATTAAAGGATGTTTCATTTGACGTCAGAGTGGGTACTCGGTATTCATTGTCAGTCTCCCGAGATTTGAACAAAGACCAAGGATCCAGGAATAATAAAAGAGAGTCTATTTAAGAGTCAATGTCAAAGACCTAGCGATTGCAGTGGGTAAAAATTTCCACGTTCTGCAACGTCTAGGTGGCAGTGGAAAGTTTTTTGTTGGACCGCTCGTAAAAAAGGCGAGAGGTTCGGAGGAGTAAAAACTATCCCAACCTGTGAAGCTAATCTTGGTGTGGCCTGGCATCGACGCGGGAGTTGCACGAGATAAAGATGGTGGATAGGGGTAAGAAAGGATGGCGAAGCAGTAATCCCACCTTACCAAACCCCCCAGCCAACGACGCCGCACCTCGGTATGGTCGAAAGGTATACCGGGAAGATTTCTTGGATCTGAGATCTTGCAGCGAAGGTCTTCTAAGCCGAAAATAATTGTGGTTGGGCGAGGCGAAGCGAGTTTGTGGACGTGAGTTGAGTATCGGCCAAGAAATCCACGAGTGAACAGACCTCCAAGGATGTGAGGGAGCGACACACCTACTCACACCATAACCCACCCTGTGCGTCGACGGCAATCTCTTTACCACCTTTTTGGACAGCTTCGATATTTCTAATAACATCGTACATCTAATACAATCTTGACGGAACACAAGAAATCGTGAACTTTCGCTCCGAGGAGGTACCACAAACTAGATCATCAAGATATTATATAACATACGATTTTCGGTACACTCGTACGTTACTTTACCCGCACAGCACACAACGTTGCAAATTACATATCAACCATGTTACCATGCAGCTTTCATTTTCCCTTCGTTTTTTAATTAGTGGAAAGTTATGTTTCAGTTACATGCTGCTAGTTACTATCATAAAAGGTTGAAAACGGTTATCGTTCGAAAATATAACAAAAAAAATTCCAAAGTCGTATCTCAAAAGATGTAACAGGAACATTGCAAAAACATTTCGAAAGGGTCGTCTTTGCCCATTGAGTAGTTCCGCCATCGCCGCTAGGTGCAGGTATGGCACTAGTCTCTCATAAGTAGGAATAGGCCGCAAGAGTACAAGACTCGCTCGGCTGAACTGAAGTTAAGCCTACAAAATATAATGTGAGCGTGGACATTTTCGGCTATACGATCGATACATTTCTGAAGTCATGACAGGATTTCAGCGCAAGGTTTCAGGAACCGATTTAAGATGTTCTGTTCATGTTGCAATAATGTCCTCATGAAAACCTGAAAAAATCGAACATCCTATATTTATCAGTACCCTCATATCCAACCTAACGAATCTCCGCTCAGCCTCAAATTTCTATGTATTTTCATTCTACGTATGCACCAGATTTTCAAACTTCATCAAAACGTTACCGTCTGCCAATCTTTTAGAACCAGCAAAGCCGGCAGATGATGGAAAATCGAAGCGTTACATACGTATACGGAGTAGTACATAACTCTGTCAAAATTTCATCCCAGTTAAACCATTAATTCGTCAATCATGTGCTTCAGAGTAAAAAATAGCGTCGAAAATCTACCGGTTATATTTGTTGAAATTTTTGACGAGTGATACACGCGATGTACTTATAAAACAATTATTAAGTTATTTTTGAATCCAGCTATTATTACTACACATATGTAACATCATTTGACTGTCATTCTGTATAGAATTTGCCAATACAAATCTTGATTAATCGTGGAAATGTTTTCGTCATTCACTGTCGAATTGTGCCGATCGTGTGCGAATGAAATTTTTAGTCTCCCCCATTTTTCAAAACCTGGAAGTGCGTGAAATTGACTTCTAAAAGTTATTTCTGCGTGGCAAATATCGTATGTAAAAATTAAACTCAGTCACTCTTCCAGTTTATGTGTCAGAAGTTGAGCTTTAGTTTGATGTTAGAGATGTTAGCGAGTGCAAAGCGTTGATTGGTTCAACAAACTTTGTCGAATCAGCCCCTCACGAAAGTTTCGGGCTAATCGCAGCAACATTTTCATCCAGCAAGCGCGGAAGGAGTATGATAAATTATTCACTATTGCGTCGGTTCTTCAAAGCGGGACTTCCATGTATGATAAAATATTGTTCAAACATGGCTTCGGCTGGTGACTGAACAGCGAGGAGTTTGCTTATCGCTCTGGATCCATCTCATAAAAATAAAACCTGAGTTACAAAGCGCCCTGAAACATTTCTATGAAGGTATAAGCCAAAAAATCCATTGCCTCTAGGCTGCGTTTCATTCCATAGATTTTTATCCGCGAAGTAAGTATACCTACTATCGAAAGAAGGCTTTTCATTCTCGGAACATGACCTTGAAATTTCGTAGCCATCCATCAAAGATTCGGTTCACTTCGCAGCCTTTATCCTCCCTAAGGTGTTGATGTACGTTTTGAGAGAGCTGAAAAAGAAAAAAACCGTTTTGACGTGGCAAACATAACGTAATCAAACACCTAGCACAACCAGCATCTCCAAAGATCACCGGAGGCGGAGATCTTGGCAGAGAAATGGAGCCACTGTTTATTAAGGCTCCCTCGCATCCCCCGAGGCACTGCTGCGACTAACCTCCTTCATCCCCCGCGTTTCACCGTGCGACAAAGGTGCACACTCTACAAAAGACGCCGCCTGGAATACTTAGCGTGTATACCTCCCACCTAACGATAAAGACCTGCTGACGTGAGATGAAGTGCAACACTTGCGCTGAAGGAGCTTAGAGTTACACATACGTTTGAGAAGAGAAGAAACGAAAAATCACCGTTTTCTCAAATCGATGGAGAAAACCTTGTTTAAAGTGCACAACTTTAATGTTCCACCCTTAGTGTAATACTACGCCACGCGAAAATGTAATCGTCATGGCAAACCAATTTATGACTCAAAGATGTCTGAGGCTGTGAACTAGTACTGCTACATGTCGATTTTTTGAACTAATAACCAACACTCCCTAGTCTATGAAAACATGCGGTTTCTGTGATTTTTAAATTTACATTCTTGCTCATCGATAAACAATTGTTCAAGTTGTATTTCAGAATACCGAAATTGCCTACGCTTCTTCATCCATATTCTGACTATTCAATATATGCATGTGTGGGATGGTTTGAGTGAAATGGACGAAGCTTTTGGTACTCTTTTGCCAACTATAGGTTCTAACACACAGCCCGTTATTGGCTACGAATTTCCACCCCCCAAATTCTTAGAATTCAAGTTGCCTTTTAACTTGAAATTATTATCAAACTATTTCTGCCGTGATATTATTGTGCGTGAAAGAGTCAACAATATCTGGCGAGTGCTGAGCATAAGAAATCATTATATCGCCAAAGTGCGATTCGAGTCAACTGACGTGGCGGCTATGTTTATTGTGTCAGTGTGTATATCCGTAAGCCAGCCGCTTCGACGATATTTTATGAACATTGATTCAGAACTTCAAATTCATTTGTGACTAAGCTCCACTATTTCACACGATGGATTATCGAAATATTTCTTCATCCTCGAGAATTTGAGGGACGAAACTCACTCGTAGGTGTCAACATGTGAATGTGCCGATATGCCCAGCATAAAGTGGGCTTCTTGTTAGGCTTTGGGTAAGAAGTGCAAATTATATGATCGGAAGATCAATTATTGATCCTGCCACAGCTGTGTGACATACTGCGAGAACGCCTTGGGAGCTGTTCTCTCTGTGCACGTCACAAAGTTTTGGCAAACTTCCCTGATATTTTATGTATATATGTACGAATACAAATATATGTGTAGACGTTGAAATTGTCGTTGTTCAGTTGCACTGGGGTAGTACCTACCTACTCTCTTCGAAGTTCAGAGGTTAACATTTTACTCGTAGCTACTTTGCTTATGAATAAAGACATAAGCCGGGTTATGCAAAGACTAGAGTTAACTTCGAACGAAACTTGCACTCCGCCCTAAGAAAATAGGAGATAAAGTAATAAGAAGAATAAGTTATTACCCCGAGAGAATATGTATATATATAGGTATATGTATACTAATTCCAATTAGTCACGTTCTATCGAGACTTTCGTATGGCCCACTGGTGATAATTTGTATATATTTATTTTTCTTCAAACTGACATCATTCCTCGTGATGATAAATATGTATCGTCGAATTTAGAGTGTATATATACATGTACATCCGCTGAAAATCACCCGATCTTTCACAACAAGTCAGGGTATCCGTTTATCTTTAGTGCCTACAGACATCGCTCTGTTTTCTGGAATGGGATTTGAGAGGTGGGCGAAGATAAGGTTGGGACAAAAGTGGGGTAGAATAGATTTAACGATACAGGATCTTCGCCTCGAATTGTAGAAGAGGAGGTTCCTTGTTGCTGTTAGCTAAATCTGCGGTACACCGAGCGGACCATTTCTTGAACGGTATCTGCTGCAGGGATGAACAGGGATGATAAAGGGTCACACGCAGTAGCGCTCACTAATTTATTATACCCGAGGCAAAATATTATTTGCGTACCACGGGTTAATACCGCAACACAAATCTTCCCCTCGATGAACGCGCGCTGCTCCAACCAATTCCTGTTTTTTTATCAACCTGTTTTTAGGACTGTTAGCGACACTGGAATTCCACTAGGTTATGAATTATGTGCATACACAGAGTAGAGAGGCTTTTAGGTATGGAGTATCATTTTTCATTTTCATTCTCGTATAATATATTCATGCAGTGTAGTAGCTATTGTTATTTAGCTATCTCCCTGCGCTTGCCATTTTTAATTACCTTTTCTTCTTGGCAGAAAAAAAAGAATATTGTAATCGCAAGTTTTAGTCTGACTTGAAATATGAAAAGCGAATTATCCATCTTCGAGATACCCTTTGATAGAGGATCTCTACAACTATCGATCCCTAGAACATCGCCCAGATTTCTTGACACAGTATCAACCAATATGAAAGCCACGGTCTGAGAGATATTCGGAAAGTTATCTTCCGCACTTTTCTATTCTTAATTAATTACTTCTTACTTAATGACAAGTACCATTGGTGTGTCATAGCTGAACAGAACATGTCAGTATCATAGGCACATAAAATAAGCAGCAATTACAAAAAGATATTAACACTAATCAAGGTGGGTCTTTCTCTAACCAGTTGATTTATGGGATTTCCCAGCCTATGATAAGTTGAACAAAAAGTATAATAGTTCAGGTATACCAAATTTCGGCGGAACGATCTGGAAAAGTGATGAAAATCTACTCTCTGCGGGGCTTACACAGCAAACGGTTCATTCGAACCATGAAAACCGAATGATTAAATGTTGTCCATGGATGTGCCTTCCGAGCCATCCATCGAAAAACTCGAGCGATTCTATCAACTCCAAAAAAATTGAGCTTCACAGATTAACTTGTCCGTGGATCGCTCGATAGTCGAACATGATAAGACAAGCCCCTGAAAATTTGAGTATCCTAGGTCAAGCGTTTGCGAATATATAGTATGGACAAGGATTAAAAAATCGATTTCCGCTCTCATGAAACTAATTCTTGTTGATACTTTTTTACTCACTGAAAAATTACACGGAAAAAACTATCCTAACACAATCTTTTAGTCTTGAAATTAAGTCGTGGAAAAGTCCTGGATTTTGATACCCCAATTTTGCTAGACTCCATGGTAATATATCATATTCAAAGTAATTTTCCAACAGCTTATTTCAAATCCTTTTTCGAATTCCATGGTCAACACATTTTCATTAGCTTGGACGATCCAGTAAACTGTACCTTTTAATTCGCACTAAAAATTGTATGGAGCACAATGGAAACGGTATTAATTAAATATACGATGGGTATTAACCTTCTACGGTTGTTACTTGTTTCACAACGTTCTGCCTTAACGGCGGATAAAAATTTAGCTTAAATAATATTGACACAGTTGAGTTAAACCTGCAACGGTAATTATAACTGCGTTATTGATCTTCATTGTCAGCGCCATGTCATACATCGTCAAGAGTTATGGAATTGAATGAAAGATTTGTACAGTTTCCTAGGGTAACAGTCAGTGAATTGGAGTGCAGGAGTTGCACAGTATTTGTGAGAGTGTGTGCACCTATTACCAATGGGTGTTCATAAATACGCATCGCAACGAACTGCAGATAATACCTTTCCCTCCTCCAAGTACACTTGTAGCAAAAATGATTGGTACAAAAGCTTGAAGTATTTGGTATGACAAAGAAGGAAACTTCTCAAAATGTTATGAATGAATTGGAAACTTTAACAAAAACATTACTGCTCATCTTGTAATTACAGCAAACAATGCCTTCACATATAACGCGAACGCGAACGCGAACGCTAACTCATTCATCCTCTGCAGTTCCACCAGCTAGTATTCTCCTCACCGGATAAGGGAAACTAGGCCAATTCATTCTCATACCTAGTCCCTACCAGGGAAATAGTTTTCAGTAAACGTTCCCTAGTACATGGATCACTTCCTAAGCGTTGAGTTGTTGTGGCCAGTGGTAGAAGCAATTCGTTTTCCTTTTGGTGAAATGTACCCACGTACCACCGTACTTTAGATTTTCCGGTCATGGCATATGCTGTATACCGAAATGGCGGAACAGCCCGGTGTTATATTCGCTCCTGTGCTTAGGTTAGGATCACTCCCGGCACCAGATAACGGGATGGGAGTCTACGACACCCCCGGGACCGCTCCAGGGTCGTGCAAATAGTCGAGGGGTAGGCCTCACCTCCGGACATTCCTGGTCAACGAATACCATCTGGATCCCTACAGTCTCAGTTTTCCTTGAGCCAAAATGTTCATCACAGTGTGACAATAGCGCTGCCTCAGTGAAGTAGTTTTTCACTGATAGTGACGTTAAGTTGATTCAGAGGTTAATATTTCCTCCGGAGAATGCTGGTACTATGCCGAATGGTTTACGACGAAGGGATAAAAAGGGTTAAGTTTATTCCAAGATCTCTATAGGTTTTCCAATAGTCCCACTCAATATCCGCGTTATAAAATTCAAAGCGTTTGAATTTTCACCGAGCATCACCTGAACTGAAGAAGGTTTATGGCACCCTGGATACGGATGAAACATTTTTCTCCTGATGGCGTGACACTCTCTGGTACAACAGGACTGTTTGCCCCGCACATGAGCAGTGATTAACGCACTAACTACCTCTGGAGATGTGTATCTCTCAGTGGAAAATGCACATATATATCTGCTTCTAGACCTTTGGGGGTCACAGGATAGCTCTCACGACTTAACCAGGAGCCCAGAAAGCCGGGGTATAAAGAAGCCTGTTACATGGCTCGCGAGAACAAGGTACCTCATACCTGACATCGGAACATGAGCCACGGTGCTGATTACCATATGAGTTATGTTGAAACCAGAATGAAATATCCATCTCCAAAATCGAAACTGCTCAACTTCGTGGGTGCCCTCTGAATTCTACGGTGGAAAGGTTGGAATGAAATTGTAAGAACCTTACCTCAAACCTAACTAACCCAGCAGCTATACCAGCGTGCCCAGGTTACATCAAAGAAAAGGGGTTTGTAGATTGGGTTACTAGTTAGCTTCGGGCAATAGGACGTACGAGCAGAATAATTTGGTTGATTCGATTCCTACTTTGAACCAACGTGATGGATTACGTGAACGAGGTGATGACAAGATGGCTGTGGCCCGTAAATACGTTTCAACTTTAGATTCTAACCCACGAATTTGTTGCAACCTCTCTTCATCGTCGACTATAGACCGCATTGTGGGTACTCTACTATACACAGAGCTTAATAATGCATGCAGCTTTTAGACGATGACAAAATGGCGGATATCTATGATAGGGCTTACATTCAATAGACCGCGAACTCATTCTTGAAAGGCGGAGTCCTCGGCGAAATCTAGCTTCGCGACTGTTCAAGATACAAAAATTAAATATATTTCAGGAGACTTCAACCACCAAGATAATATTACCAAAAAATATTCAACAGTTTGTACATTTTCATAAGCTCCCCGTTTCAGGCTCCGTATACCTCAGAAAATTTTTGAATATCAATTTTTTAACAAAATTTTTGCAGCCAAACGAACAAGTATACCTAAGAACTCTTAGGCTTCGCTAGAATCACGTATACGAACTATATCTACAATAGTATATTGTAGGGGAGACCGGGGTTGGTTGTAACCAGGGGTAGGTTGACACAAACGCTAATAACTCAAGAACTAAGAGAGATAATTGAACAAATAAAGTACTCAAATAAACAGTGAATAAAGCCGCTTTTTTCTGTCCTTGTATTCCCCCCCACTATCTCTATTAGTTTTTGAGTTATCAGCGTTTGTATCAACCTACCCCTGTTACAACCAACCCCAGTCTCCCCAGGAAAGATGGTCATTTCTCCCGAGGTGCACACTACATTTTTTATTATACAAGCATGGAAGCGCCACTTTTGTATGCCCCCTATTATCGTTGTTTGCCTACTTTTGAAACGTTGAGCATTATTATTTGTTTAACTGAAAACCGAAAAACAATCGAAGGCACCAATCGCAGTTGGCCAAAAGTTCTTTCTTCCCGCTCCCTAGGGAGGAAAAGCGAAGCATTTCGGATATGCGCATGCGCGAAGATTGTTTTGACAACGATGGACTTAGAATTCTAACCGCCCCGTAGGCATACAAAAGTGGTCTTGTCGTGCATGTGTAATAAAAACAATTATAGATTGATCGGACCGATCAGCTTCAATTCAATGTCATTCATTTTCGTACAGTCATTTTTAGGCCCGATCCCATTTTGTATTTCTCTCTTTCAGAAGAAAACAAAAATCAGATGATACGTCCAACGGTGCGCAACTATTTTGACAACATCGTACCTCGAACGATTAGATGAGAGTAGAATAACAAATGCTTGTTTTCACAAGCCCTTGAAGCGAAACATCGTAGAGCGAATGAAAAACAGTGGTACAACTGGTATACATACAGTCACAGCAATATGGAACGATACAGTAACAGTAACGAGGTACAGAATTGTTTGATCAAGAGAACAATCCGGCATTGAATTACCGTGTGAAGAATTGTGTACGTGGAATGAGCGATGAAAAAATAAGCTTTGTTATTGTAAAGAGAAAACGAAATATACATGAGTGGACCAAGAGTTATGAGATATCCCCATAAAAATGTGGAAAAAAAACGAAAATTTTGATCTCGGCACATATGATCATAGGTCAAAGCAGAACAAAGGAATTTTACGATCAAAAGAACCGAAATATGAGTCCGCGCTTCGCGCACGATGATTCATAGCTGGGAAAAGTGACCAAATAATAAAAAGAGAGAAGCTCGTGCGAGGATGAACGCTAATATTTTTACGAGTCTCAGAAAAGATAGAACCAAGTCGTTCTGCTACTCCTGCAGTATAACGGAGCAAGTGAAGAGTAAAGAAACGAAAGAATACAGGCTTTGACTTCCTACGTCTGCCAAAAACAATCCAAACTTTTTCTCTCCGAATTGCTAAGCACAAAAAAGTAAATAAAAAATAAAAGAAAAGCGACACTTTTTTCCGATCCCCAAGACATATCTTTCATTATATGGGATAACCCGATAGCATTGCCACATAGATTTCTTCATTCATTGAAAAGAAACATTTCAACGCTACAGGGTTTCCCTGCAAAATCAATACCAAGATTTTTCTTTACAAATTAAGCTTTTACAAAAGATATTTCAGTGTAGCTGATCTCACCTTCCATTTCCCACCAATTTTCACTCAAACCGCAAAGTGATCGTGAGCGCGGGAAGATTGAACCTGATTTCACGAATCCTCGGATTTCAGTGAATCCTTGAAACCTGGAACTGAGGCGATAATACGAGCATATTTCTCCGTCTGACGGTGAATGACAGACGGGATTGCAATATCCGACGTTCTACCTGAACCATGCAGAATCGTCGACGAGGAATATCCCGGTGCTCATTTGTGAAAACCAAAAACTATGGTATAATTGACAAGCAGAATGGTGTTTCAAAAATTAAACGCAATCAAAACGTCATTTGATATATTTTGCACACACAGAAAAAGAATTAACTGGAACCAAGAAATAAATATTTCATGTCCATCATTTCAAATTTGAAGTATCACGAATATTTGTGATACTTATATTAAATTATATAATATAATAAATTGCCTTATATATCTTGTTTGGATTGAATACTTGCCTCTACGCGAAAAAATTCAACTTTCAATTTCTGAATCTATTCAAAAACTTATAACGCTTTTTGTTGGCTAGACCTTTTCAGCAGAAAACTTTAGCTATAATACTGGGCAATAGTTTTTGGCAAATCCCGTACGGTTTGAAATTATTAGGGGCAAGGTAGAACGCCCAGTAAGATAGTAGAAGGATACTAACTATTTCACAGGACAAGAGCTCCGCTTTATCCAGATTGTGTACGTATATGTATACATGTATGTACGGATATGGATGATCCTGGGGACCCGGGACACGGGACACGGTAAGACCTGAATCCTTCACATTCATCCTCGAACTGGTCTTATCTGTACGGAAAATGTAGTTCACCTGCACAAAGCATCCCCATCTGGTTTTGAGCACTTCGCCATCAGAAATTGTCTTCTCTCTTCGGTTTATATTGGAAACTGTACCTACGGTAGAACCTAATGTCGTAATTTATTGTCTTTGCGATTGGCTGGATGCCTTGCCTTTCCTTGCCTTGTGTCAGGGGAAGGTATACCCACCTACCCGAGAATATCATGAGCAGAAAATCCTTCGAGAAATATTGTACGTCTATATATCTATACCTATCCGCAGGTACAGATACGTATGAGGAATCAATATAGTATTTTACACTACGGGATTTCCGATTCTGCATCAGACGAATAGATACGTACGACAGCGAGCCAATTTTTGCAATCGCACTGGCAGAAGAGGTTTTGTCAAATTTTGTTGAAACCAAGTTATTCGAAAGCCTGAAAGTACCACGAGAGTCGAACGTCTTTATACCGTATCAGAAAATCGCCAAGGTGTGATGTTGGCAAAATATAGATTGAAATTAATGACCGAGAAACTGACGCGCTTAATAATTCAGCATTTAATACATCAAAGATTCGATGCTGTACGGCATAAGAAGATTAATATAAAATTATTCATTTCTCTTTTGTAACAACGCACCTGCAGTGAAGCTGGGTACCTGGTTCATTTCGCAAGATGACGAAGAAGAAATCGCGAAAAATATATTTCGTCGAAATTTCGTCTCAATGTAAAATAGGCAGCAAAGTGATTTGTGAATTTTATGGAAGCGAGAAGAGGAATTCAAATACTGTTACAGGCAAAGGAGCTGATTTAACCGTAACGAGCGAGGGAAATTTGAGACGAGAATTTGGGAGAAGGGAACAAACGGCGATGCGCTGACACGCGCGGTTACAACATGAATTTAAATACTTCCCTCAGCGCGGTGTTGAATGGAAAATTTAATAATGATCAATATAAACGGTATAATAATATTTAACGCCGTTTTGAGCATGAATATCCGTGAGAGATCTGGGGAAAAACGGAGTGAAAATACAGAAATAAATAAATAACAAACAGGCGATTCAGAACTTGCTGTTCGGATTCTTCTAGCTTAATAATATAATAATCTATAAGTACAAAATATTCAGTCAAAAGAAGCAGGAATGCATTACGAGTAAAAAGTCGACTCTTTTGCAACACAAGAACTACTCGATCGATTAATTCCGAAATTGAACAATGCTTATGTTCGAGCAAATCCTGTCGAGTGAGACCTGCAGCTTCGTCAAATTCGGTTGATCATTTTTCGAGGTATCATTGATTGAATTCTTTGTCATTTCATTTTGTTCTGCGAATAACTCTAAAACTAGTGAAAGTACCTGAAAAAGGTCGGCGATGATTCTCTGGACCTTAGAACGTGAAGGTCTGACAAAGACTCAACTTTTCAGTTTCAGAGTAATTGTGATGAAATTTGAAAGATGCCTAACCGACATGTATGAGGATCGTAAAATGAATCTAGAAGAAGGAATATCATCAGAGGATGAAGATACGGCTGAAATTATTTTGACGATCAATATGGTTCGCAGAAAGTGGGGAAATGGAAGATAATTCGTAAAAAAAAAGGGAGAAGGAGAGAGACGATTCACTTTTATCCGGACAAGATCACAGTTTAAAAGAATGTCCCATACGAGCTGGATGGTGAGTGAAAATAGAAGGGTGGGACAAAAAGTAAAATGAAATAACATAAAGGCTGAAAGTGTAATAAATAAGAAGAAAAATCGCTTGCGCGACTGGGTGGAGAAAAAAAAAAAAAATATTAACTATTAGGCGCACGATGCCCAGCCAATTGTTCCCTCTGTATTCAGCTGTTTCTGCGCTGTCGTTGATGGCGACATAAACTTTCATGGCGTCCCGGTAGGGTATACCAAAATAAATGGAGCATTTTCCTCTTTCTACCAGAATGCCTGCAGGCCTCGTCCGGGTATCAACCGTAGCTTCTAAACGTACGAACGAACGAACGAACCTAGAGACGCCTTATGGCCATTTCCATTCCAATGAAAATGACATTTCATAAAAATCGGGGAACCCCCTGCTCGGCATCGCGTGCCATATAACCACACATCTCTTTCTCTCTTCCGTCAGATTTGAATAGATGTACCACAAAAAATGTCGAAACGACCTAAAGCTCTTTATTTTAACTTTAGGAACATAAACTCTTATTTTTAGTAAGGAATGAACGACTTCACTGAGTGATAAAAGAAAAAAAACTGTATAAAAAATTGATATGTCCCAAAATTTGACGCGAGTACGTGGTATAACATCTCGAAATGACTTTTTTTGTAAATTACTTTTTACATTTCCTCTGAGCTTAGGCGTAAACCTTAAGTACAGAGCTTTAATCGTTAAATGAGTAAGGTACTATTTATAAGACCACAAATCCGCGTCTAAATCGTCGCCATTTCTATTCACGGTCTTCGAAACAGAAAAGGAGAGAAAGCAAGAAAAAATGACAAGCCACACTGGAAATGAATGGTTGTACAGTATTACGGAATTTTATGTAAGGCTGGATCAGATGCTCCGTTGGTTCTTATTCGCTCGATAAATCCCACATTCATTTGTTATACTGCCATTATTCATAGGGTTGATAATATACCAGAAAGGGGTTGGCCCTACGCTCGTATTTGCCAATTTGTAAATAGAAGACAAGAACCATGCATCCAATAAATTTTTTTCTTTTGCTATATACAAACTGTAAAGAGTTGGAAATCAGTTTTCTATTTCTGATCAAATTCTTTAGGGGTGTCATTTTTTTTTTTTTTTTTTTCTCTCTTTGATATCGGAGATTGAATTGAGACTTTGAAAATGAGATCTTAGGGTGAAATAAAATTCCGCTATCTTATTCTTCTCAGAAATCAGGATATTAGAGTTTCAGCTGTAGTTGAGAGGCTCAGGTTTTGGCAAAAGTTCTTCTCTCTCGGAGGTAGGAAATTATGGCGGAGTGATTCGCCGTCGACCTTATCCGGGCCAGGGGCAAGAGAAGGAGGACATTTATCTATTTCGATAACGATCCGGGTCTTTTATCCGGCCTTCTTCCTTCACGATTTCAGATTAGGATGAGATTTACCAATCGAGTAGCATATCATGCTCGAGCGGTTTAATTTTATTTGTTTAAACAAACTTTTTGGGTACCCCAACTTTACGACTCGTTTCCTCTCTTTTCCTTTCCTTTACTGTCGTTTCGTTTCGTTTAGTTTCGTTTCGTTTTCCCCTTCTTACTCTTTAAAGAGTAATAATTTCCGCGGAGTCCAATTTGTTACGGAAATCTTTTCCATTTTCCCGTACACAGCTCAGCATCTTGCAAAACTCAAAATTAGAGGGCGAGACTGCTGTTACTTGGAACAGATTTTTCTTCCTTAAATCGTGATCCTTATCTTCTCATTAATTCAAATATACCAGTGTGACAATTTTTACTGTCGACTTATGTCTACGTCCATATATGGTATAATTTCACTCATCTCCAAATCGCCAATTGAAGGAGCGCAAAAAGGTACCGTACAATATAAAACCCTCAGATCTCGGTTTGCAGACATTCAACTCGAATAAATGAAAGTAATACTTCTTGCCTTTGAAAAGTTTCCTTAACCCACGCGAGGACGCTGTTTGACGACGCGATACATCTCACAATTTATCAAGGGGGTCCGAATTTTTTTCTAAACAACTAGTCCTATTACAAAAGTTTGCTAGTCTATCGAAGCATGATCATGTAAAAGTCGAGATTCGTGAGTGATCGGGTCTCAGAGTTAGATGCAGTTGAGTTAAAAACACTCGAGGCCAGGACTTGGATAGGCCGGTGTTTCGATTCGAGTCTCTAATTAATCGCAAGACAAACCTGATCTGCGCAATGAACAGAGTACAATCTTTCGCGCCAAGAAATTTGAAAACAGCCAAAAAAAGTTGCTAAACCTTAAAATCATACAGCTAAAAATTGATTACTGAATTCACGTTTGCAGTAACAAAAAGTATGTCTGTTCGCCGGACGGAGGTATGGTCTCTGACATTTGGAGACCCGAATATCTGAAATCGAAGCACCAGTTGATGGGAATCTTTGTATTTAGCGATTTTACTTCAACTGCATTTAACTCTGAAATCCGATGACTCACAACTTCCGAGTTCTACTTGATTTTGCCACAAAATATCGACGAACTGTTGTCACAAAATTGGGTGATTGAAGACGAATTCTCTTGATATCTCGTGGAAAACTGTATACATGATAATGATTATGTTCATAAATGTGTAAAACTCGTGATAGTGGTATGAACAAAATTTGTAAAAATTCACTAGTTTGAAAAATTGAACCGAAATTTTTGTTGCTGAAAAAAAAAAAAAACGGCCCCCATCATTATAGTCAACACCACGGTCTTATACACAGGTCTGGGCACTCTATACCTCTTACCATAGAATGCCGCGTGCCATAACTGAGTCCAATTGTAGTTACTTTTTCAACCACAATCTGGTGCGCTGCGATCGCGGAGGCCAGAATGACAGGCCTCTGAGTAACTAGAGACCTCACGTGGTAGTGGCCTCAGATGCGGCACGGATTTCACATCAAAGTGCCCAGACCTGTGTATAAGACCGTGGTCAACACTGTGGCACAGTGTAAAATTATATCGATATGTACTGCATGATCATGATGCAGACTACTTCAAGAAGGATATTTTCTTTGTTCATTAGCTTGCGCAATTCTGAGTCTGAAATTCATCATTAAGTGAGCTCGCAGTGGTTTGGAGCTGTTTAAAGAGAAATCTTACTCCACCGCCCGTACCTTGCGGTAAACTTTTGGTCTATGGGTATTAGCCTGAATTATCTAAAGGCTAGCGAAACACGGTTGGTGCAGCCTGGAAACACACCCGTATACACGATCTAACCTCAGCTAACCGAACTCTATACAGCATATATATGTATAGGAGCTTGCGAAGTAAGTCGTGAGGTAGATCAACCTAACCTAACTCAACCTAACCTAACCTAGCCTAACCTAGCCTGATCTGATCTAGCCTGGCTAAGCTCAATCTAATCGAACCTAACCTAAAGGTAACTCGACTGAAGCAAACTTCCCAGAATCTACAAACTCGTCAATTTCCTGCACGTGTTTATATGCGTACCTCCGTGTTTATATCATTATACAAACACTGTGAGTTAACCTACGAAATTCTACGTTGAGATGTTACGCTTTATGAATGTCAGTGTAGGATATGATTCGATTTCACCTTCGTTAATCTTGACAATTCTTCTAGTTTTGACCCTCATTTCTCTGATGACAACTGAATTTACAAGAAAACAGTTGAAAATTGTTAAAAAACAAAATACTCAACAACTTTCTGCTGAAATAAAGCAGGAATTCCCTGAGTTTCATTCCGATCGGTTGTGTGGTGTGGGAAAAACTACATATCGCGTATTCGAGGTGATCAGAGTGGGTATATCAAAGCCCTTTGTACCGATTTATCGATCAATATTGATTTCCTAGCCCGGCGGATCTTTCCATTCGTTCAGATTCCTGATTTGCAATCTAAGGCAAGAAAAGACAAGACCCGTTCATACAAATCATCGTGAATAGTGTGAATTCTAACGTGTGTCGAATATGAGTTTTTTTTTTTTTTTTGCTTCTGATACTTCAAAAGATGAATTTTTGTGTGGAGTATCTTTTTCCAAAATAAGATGCCTGTAGCGCAATTACCGTAATTGTACAATGATCACAGAGTAAACCCTGACAACTCTGAGAAGTTCAAGAATTAAGAATTGCCGGCTAATCCGGACCCTCAAGAAAAGGGGACAGGCAATTCGTGACTTCAAATCGTTTTGGTTCACTGAGAATTCACACTCATTAATATATGATCGGTTCGCGAAATATTTGAAATTTGAAATCAAACTGCATTTATCTGGAACTGTTGAGGATTGTTATCGAGAATTGTAACACTGGGAAATCCGACGGTTGTGGACTTTTTTCTTTAAGTCCAATAACTTTATCGAATTGTCGTGTCACCTTTCGTTGGAAGTGAAGTTCAACAGGGAACTATTCCCGAGGTAGCAATCAAAGTTGGAGGGTTGATACATCTAGGTATAGGTACATACGTATAGGTGTTTGAAATGAACTGTTGTCCTGAAATTGATAGCTCTGCACAATTAGTGGTCACTGAAAGTTGGAATCGTCTTTGCGGAGGACATTAATGCTCAAGCTGCAGCTGATCCAGAATGCAGACCATGACGTAAGAGGTAATCCAAGACAATGAGGTTACTACTGCACATTCTGGACTAGAACCGTTCATCTCTTTGTGACGGAACTGGTAATGTTCTCGGGCTTCTGGTTCGTTTTGGTGGATTAAGGTACTCCTCTGAATAAGCAGTCTGGACAGTAGGTCAGTGAGATTTGCTAGGGACGTCGACGGCGATATTTATGCGTGTTCGATAAAGGAAGGGACGGCCTTTGTTTGATACGGTGGTGAACGACGTAGCTTGGAAGAACGTGTATTTTAACGGAGGTAAAATGACATATTGATTTTACACCATGATATGATCAGCCGCATGGATTGGCAAAAGCCAATTGTCTCTCCCCTGTGAATTTACGTGGGTATGACGAATCACTTTGGCCCAGTGCCTCGGGCCACACCCCAGGAAAAGAGATTTCGTTAGTTCCCGTTGGTTTTAGTTAGTTCATCCAAAGTTTCTCTCCACAGAACGCGGAGAGAAACAGGATCCGAGGAAATGAGTTTCATGGGAGTTTCACGGCAGTTTCAAAGGACTCTGATTGAACCCAAACCGTAAGATTGCTAGCCACGCATCAACGTGGAACAAACCGTTAACACTCGTCACTACTTTTGAGAAAATTGTATAAAAAAAAACTCATATAGAGATGAAAAGAAAAGCGGAGACTTTGGACAGAAAACTGCAGGAAATGGCGTACAAAATCACACGTTTTACCCGAGTGACATGTGTCATTTTAAAATTCAATTATACGCCACGTTGACGAGATGTCACTGCAGTCACCCAAAATCACGCCGCGTGTTCAACACAGTAATAGCTTTGTAGAATGGAGTCAGAATGATCTTGCCATAGCCAATTTGATGATATATTTTCGATTGGTGTAGTGGTAACGACGATTCATCTTCCTGAAAGCTTTTGAGGTTGCTTATTACAGATCTGTCTTCGGAAGTGCAAAATCTAAGATGTAAGATTCACGAAGCAGACCGAAATTGAGAATCCAAGGAAATCTGCGAACCAACAATTTTCCAGATATCGATTTTCCTAAAATTCTAACAAACTTCCAATATCTCGCTACTTTGAATTTATCGCATCTGATTTTGGACTCGTATCCAGGCTCTCTCAAAAAAAAAAAAAAAAGAAACTCTGAGGCATGAAATTTCATTGAAATCGATCAAATACTTTCGGAAATAACAAAAGGTGCCACTCATGCCCAAAGGGTCAAAGTACAGAACGTTTTTGCCAAACATGGTACGATTTGGAAATTCAGTAACGGGTAGCAGGTTGAAATTTAATTCTGCTGAAGCTCGATAACCGTTGCCCTACCCATACTACATGTATTCCAGCCAAATTCACTGCAGGATTGCTTCTCACCATGCGCAACATGAATCATTTCACAATTTCCGCTGAGTAATGATTTGCACCCTGCATCAGAATTATTGAAAAAATTAATAATAAAACCAAGATTTTGAGCACACGTTCATAATTCTGGTTACACCAGGCTGTTCGGCCTTGAATATAACCGGGACGATGTTATAATTGGGTATTGCAAGATTGCATGAATTGTCTGGATATAATTTTCGGAATGCAGTAACGCCTTTCTTTTCACTTCGCTCGACCATTTCGCTTGGTTTCTTGATCTATCCAACACGAGAGTAAGCAAGTGTTTCACTCGATTTAATATCTTCCGTTCTGGGAGTGGAAATGGAAGGTGAAATGGCAGGCGAGTCATGAACCCAAAGAGTAAAGAGAAAAGCAAAGCAAAGCAGTTTACAGTTCTAAACGTCAAACGAAATTTATTATTCCGACTGCGCTATAGGCAAGCTCTCTTCCTAATGGTTCTCCTTGCCTGACTTTAGTAACCTTACATTTCCGTGGGCAACAGGCCTGCACTTTGAGCTTTTCCAATGTAAGCCATCGTAAATTTGATTTCTGATAAGTGATATACGACCATGAAGCAAACCATAGCGGAGTTTGAAAAGTCATTACTGCCCCTCACTTGAGCGTTACTTTTTGAATGAAATTTTCAACTCCATATACATTTATCGGCACTGGGCTGGCAAGCAACTTGATATCAATTCCGATGACTGGTATAAATTTCTGTGTTATACACCCGTTATAGTTGATCTTTGACGGAATTGATCCACCTTATAAGTTACAAGACGTGGATGTTTACTCAGCCGCCATCTTAATGCTCTTGGCAAAGTACCTTACAGCTGTAGGTATAAGGTTGGGTATATTTATATATGTACACCTATATAGGTATATACCAGCTCATTTTTGAGCAAACAGTTAATGTGACTCGAGAATTTTCTCGAGTCAGCAGCAACGGCCTGGGTATAATTTAAGTCTTCTAGAGATAATTAATGCGGCTGGGTCTAGAAAAATTGAGGGATAATTGGGGGTGGCCAAGTTTTTAAATTGCTAATTACCCCAGAAGCGAAGAGAGTAACGGGGTAAAGTTCCCGAGGTAAATGGTCGGTATCGTTAATTTATCATTTCTTTGAGAAAAAAAGAGAAGACAAAATCTTTTTCTCTCTCTCTCTCTCTTGCTCTGCGATTTTGGCAACTCAATAATATATTATTTAAGCTTCGTCAAATACGACGACAATGGGGAAGCAACAAGCCAGTAGATTATGAAATTCGGTGGGATGTTGAGTGGTCGGTTGTTAATAAATTATTCAAACGTAAATGAGCGGCGCGATGTTTAAACGCAGGAAAATATTCTTTCAACTGGCCGAAAATCAAATACCTCGAATACCTAACATCGGGTGAATTAATTAAAACGATATGCCTGAAGAGATGCTGCTGGGAGACATTCCTCTCAACCGTTGAAGGTTGAATGGCGTATACATAGCTTTCCAAACGGCCCGGAGAGCTTGGACCCACGGTCTGGTACGGTGGCCGTAGTGACGACGACATTCTTTATCGAGATAAAACCACTAAATTCAGATATCGGGGGCAAAAGTTTGGAGAGCCGAGATCGCGAGGAATGATAAGTAGCACCCACCGCCAGTACGACAAATGTGAGGCGGATTCCTCGCGGTTTATTTCTACGAATCTGACGCCCCAGGTTTAAGGGTTCCGCCCTAAACGCTGTGCTGCAAAAATAATCCTGAAAAAAAATTCATTCCTAAGTCTTAACTAATAGGCAAGTCGACTGACCTCGATGGGCCGGCACTAGAATATTCATAATCAGAAAATAGCATTCTATGAGTAAATAAAATCATCAAAATCCGTGGATCAGCTCTCGAGATATCACAAATTAAAATGTTGTTCAACGAAATTTTGCTCTTGTAATGAATAGAAAATTACCGTATATTGAGGAAATCAAAAATCTAATCGGTGCTAAGTTCAGAAGAACCGCTTCGATTGATACAACAAAGGATGAGATCCGTTTATTTGCTCTCGAGATATCGTTGGACGAAAAATTGATCACATGACAAACGCAAAGACGTATATTTGTGAATGATCGGTAATCCGTTGGACCTCAAAACGTGGAGATCTGGTGTCAACTTGATTCATCATTTTTGAGTGGTCCGAATGATTTACCTTTTTTCTCGGCGTGGGAAGTTGAAAAAGCACGATAGAAACGCTGGTAAATCGCTTTGAACAATTTTTAATAATTATAAAGCTGTTTCTTTTCAAGTTTTCATCCGTTTCGCACACATGCGATAGAGGGCGAGCGTTTTATACGGCAAAGATTTCTCGAGTTGACGGTCGGACGGACTTGGTTCATGTAAGAAAGTGACGACAATAAAAGAGCCCCTTTTCCACTCGGGCAAGTCTGCAGCCGCTTGAAAACTGCTTGTTGAGCATCAAGCGACCAAGATAAATTGTAGGACGTGCCGCAGCTTATCTTTGGTGGATCATGTTCTTCGATAACGTGGAAATGACTGTAATCTACTATTAGATATCAAATAGCTTAAGCTTTGACACAAAACAGAAAAAAATGAAAAAAAAAAAAACAAGAAAAAAACGAGAAAAAATTTCAATTTTTTAATTCAGGTAAAGCAGACGACACATGATATCAAGTCTTTTCGAGTCTCGAGTAATTCTTTAGTTCTTTGTCTTTGCACAAAAAAACCAGAGAGCTGCAATAATTGCAGACTGTTAATGGTATTCAATACAATTTTTGTTATCGGACAATGCAGCAATACCGACTTCGTTAACGAAGCAAATTTTATCGGTTTGCTCATTGTTCCCATCGCGTCTGTTCGATATAATACCTACTCGAAGTTTACCCTCTGATCAACACATTATCTTTTTAATTTCGTAAAAACGAAACGATCCGCTTATATTTTTACTTATTTTTCACTGGTTCAATCGAGCACCAGACGATATAAAATTGAGTCCTTGCGCTCCCTCGATCACAGCAATTTTTATTGGTTCATATTTTATTCTTTTTTTGCCTGGTACCCTTTTTTATGCGCATTACGAAATGTGAGACTTCTGTCTGAACGTGGTATTACGTTTCTAAGATCCTAAGCAAGACATCTGTTTGCATGGCTTGAAATAAGAGTGCCTTGCTAATTGGTTAGATTGGGTTAAAGTACTTTTAATACTTGAAAGCTTTATAATTATTATGATGTAATTAAAAAAAATTATCTTGAATAAAGCGTGGGGTAAAGTTTCGTTGGGTTTAGCTAGGTAAGTCTCAAGATTTTTTATGAAATAACTTTCAAAGTGAGGTCAGGTTTGGTTTAGTTTCGAGTAGGATTTCGAGTCGAGCTCGCTTCTCCGGATCGTAGGTAGTACATGGGTCATTCCATGTCAAATCGACGAATGGTTGGAATCGATCCGTTTCAATTTGGATTAAATTTGGTGGAAAGTTTTCGTTAATTATCAAACGAAGTTCTACCAAAGGAAAACAATTTGAAATTTTTTTCTCAAAAGTTAGGCAAAACTCAAAATTTCACTATTTTTTCAGTTTCCCAAGTTTATTTCTTAAATACTCCGAAAATTATTATAGCGACAAAAAAGTGCTCGGGTTCATTTTAAAGAATGTACTCAGGGCTATGAAAAAAAATATATTTCTCAAAAAACATTTGAAGAATGTTAAATTTTGTCTCGAAATTTGTAGAATTTAGAATTTTTGAAAATCGTCAGAATAGACGATAGACATTAAATTTTCAGCACAATATTTTTTGTACAATGTCTTATACTAATCTCAAAAGATCCCGAAATTTTTGGAACTGTGTTTTTTTTTTGCTAAGTTTATGTTTAGTAAAGCTAAGCAATCATATAATTTTGTGATTTGAGCAGTTAAAATTTCAAATAATTATATAATAATTTGAAAACAAAAATATTATTGACATTTGTGTTTTTATTTATTTCGTCAAGCGTTTTAAGTGTAAACTTAATATATTAGGTAATATAATAAGTAATATATTAAGTAATATATTGAGTTAATGAACATTTTGGTCTCAATTGACGCGGCTTTTCCAAACTTGGAACTGGTTAGAGTTTCGCTTAGGTTGGTTCAGTACTTTGCGAATTATTTAAACAACAAAATTCTGAAAAATTAAATAAAAATGTTGATATCTTGAGAATGGATAATATAAACGGATTCTAATGAAACTTGGTACCCCAAGGATTTTTGGGTCATTGATCACAAATCTAAAGTCAGATTTGCAAAATTCAAACTTGGAGTATTAAATATACTGAAAAGCTAGTTTGAAAACGGGAAGTTCAAAGGCTGGCTTATAGTCAGCCCAAACCCGCTTGTTTTGTATATATTTGGAGACATTTTAGCCTATGGTAGCATTGAAATTCAGAAATGATCAAATTATACTGTAATCTACTGTAATATAGACAGTGTCCCTAGACATAGTAGACTTATAGTGCTCATAAGCTGTAAAGCATTACGTTCGGTTAAGTAATATATTATGTTTACGCTTAAAACGCTTCACCAAATAAATAAATACACAAATGTCAATAGTATTTTTGTTTTCACATTATTACCTATATCATTAATTGAAATTTTAACTGCTCAAAATAACAAAATTATATGATCGCTTAGCTTTGCTAAACATAAGCGTCGCAGAAAAATTTTTTTTTTACCATGTTTCAAAAATTCATATTTTTGAAAAGAAAAAAAACAGTTCCAAAAATTTCAGGATTTTTTTAGATTAGTACAAGATATTATACAAAAAAAATTGTGCCAAAACTTTAATGTCTATCGTCTATTTTGACGATTTTCAAAAATTCAAAATTCAACAAATTTCGAGACAAATTTAGCATTTTTCAAATTTTTTTTTTCAAAATATATATTTTTTTTATAGCCCTAAGTAGATTCTTTAAAATGAACCCAAGCACTTTTTTGGTGCTATAATAGTTTTCGAGATATTTAAGAAATAAACTTGGGAAACTGGAAAAATAGTGAAATTTTGAATTTTGCATAACTTTTGAAAAAAAATTTCAAATTTTTTTCCTTTGGTAGAACTTCGTTTTATAATTAACGAAAACTTTACACTGAATTTCATCCAAATTGAAAGGGGTCAATTCCAACCATTGGTCGATTTGACATGGAATGACCCACATACGTCTACATTATACTTGTAACTGTGATAATTCACTGACAGGAAACAGCCTAATAACAAACTGAAGACAATGACCGGATTTTTCGCTTCTGTGTGCTTCAGGTGACATTAAAGTTCAAGTCAAGGTTCCGACGGAAGCGGAAATTGGGAAAACAGTCGACCTGAAATGCGAGTGGAGTCTGAGTGGTGCCAACAAGCTGTACTCTGTTAAGTGGTACAAAGATGAACACGAATTCTTCCGATTTGTACCAGAAAATGATCCACGGATACAGACTTTCCCACAGCCAGGAGTCTTCCTTGAGGTAAGTTCGTCATCCACACTATTTATTCAAGTTTTCTCCCTTTTCTTACCAATTATTGAATCTGATTGGAAAGTGTAGATGCAAGTGAGTGCAATACACTTTTGGAAATGAGTTAACATCCGAGGCATTTTTCCCAAAATTAATCTTTTCAACCTTGTCCGCATTATTTTTCCGGAAACACTTTACCTAGGATCTCAGAATTCTTAGGGCCTTTTGTTTCATGGTTGACTATGGAGCGATCCATGGATAAGTCAATGTAACCTACCAATCGGTAAATAAAAAATAATTACGTCCTGAATTTCAATGATTTTTCAAAAACCAATTTTATTTTATTGGATAGGATCGTTTTAATAAGTTAGATTAGAGTTACAATTATTATTGGATAATACTCTAAATACCTTTTGAGAAAATACTAGTCGTAAGCTATTTTTGTAATTGATGCCTATTTTAACATTAAGGTGTTAATATTTCGGTAATCGTTCATTCGCTTTGGATGGAATTTGCAAAGAATGGCAAAATAAAATTTCCTCGGAATTGTGATTTATTATGAGCAGCGTATGTATTCGAGTACAGAAATTTTTGTCAGAATTAGAATTTCGAACAATGCGCTGCATTCATGATTCCACTTACACCTGGAAACTTTCCACCATTGTACTTTTCAACACATCGATTAATCTGCCATGCATACTCACTATTAGAAAAACGACTACAACATAATGGGAGAATGTTTTGTTCTCCTGTTTGCATGGGATCGGACATTCAATAATGCTTCGTTAACGTCGTTTTCTCGGTTATTATATTAAAACTGTAAAGTGACCTGAACGAACGTACATAAAGTACGCGGAATTAGGATTCAGATTACATACAAAGCTAGTTCGGGCAAAAGCTTTGAAGTAAAGAATTCTCTGAGTTTTTTTTGCGGTTTCTTTTCTTGTTTCAGTTTTTTAATTTTTTTTTTTTTTTCCTGCATGAAATCCCACCAGAATTGCGAGATGTCCCAAAGTGTACAATGATCAAACAACTGTACCACTGGCTTCCAATTTTTCGACTTATTGTACACAGGTCTAGATATAAAATATAGGAAACATATTCGCACTTTTGTTCGGTCGAAAAATCTGTTACTTTAACCGAAATTCCTGTGCCTAACAATTTCCGTGACTCTTTTTTGTTTGGCTTAAAAATTCCCTGATACTGTCAGGTTTTTCAGATCCCTACTGTTCGTTTTATTTCTAGACTGCGTAATTAATCCTGAAATAAATCAGCCTTCAAATTATCCGAATGTGTTCATAAAATTGATTCAGCTATTTTCCGGACTTTTCACCCCCTGTATTGATGACTCGATGGTAGCTGGTTTATAACTGGGAAATGTCATTTCCCGAAGGATTATGGTTTTATAATGGGATTCAAAACGGGGGCGTAAAGAATATAAGCGAATGGAATGGGATTAAAACAAATGTTGGTACCGTTGGGTCACACGCGGGTCTGTGGGGCCATAATTTAATTTCATACTTTTGTCACCGCAATTTATTGTTGTTGCTGCAGAGGGCGTAGTTAAATTCGCTAATTTGTGGTATATATGTCCTAAGTTGGGCAACACTTTCCACAGTTTCACAGCCCTCCGCGTACGCAGGACCTAACGGATAGCGGTACTTTGCCAAAACACGAATTTCCTTTCGGTAACAAACAAACAAAACCACCAGCGCATCAAAGACGACGAAACTTTGCCAAGTGTGCAACAGTCATCAACTCAACCCTCGCCAAGTATAACATCTTTGATTTGTTGCAGTAAGCTCTAGGTACTCTCCAACAGAATAGAACTCAATCTTGCAGTTGATGAAATAAAACCAACTGTAACGTTTGTAATACGGTTTGGCGATTACTCGAACCTAGATTTGAACTTCAAATTTTGAAGTTCCAGTGTGTGCATCGGCAATGAGATTGCATATCAATATCAATACTGAGCTCTCTGAAAAAAGAATTGGCATCTAATTTTTTTCTACTTCCGCCACTCCAAATGTTAATTTTTGATAAAAAATAAATCATCCCAGAATATGAACTCTGCATCGCAAATCTGAGAGGTGGTTCGTGCCGTTTTTCAATGTCCATCTAACTTCATGCCTACACTTCTCTTCTATACGATCTTTCCGAAACTCATTCAGAAGCGAAATTGTGGGTCGTTGTTTCCTTGAATTTTGGCATACCAAAATTGTAAAGAGATAGTTTCGCATCAAAATTGGTAATTGAAGTCTTCTCGGGCCACTAATTTCGAATCTATTGATGGACCCTGTAGCAATTTTCACATGACTCAGCATACTTCCGACAATTTCGATCCATCATATCGAACTTTCATATCTTGACTTGAGATGGGAAATAAGCGACCCCAAAAACCATCGAGTGCTAATTCTAATGTGAGTCAGCCTACTTTTCATCATTTTGCTACACCATATTGAATTTCTGTACTTCGAGTTCGGATGCGGATCAAGCAGCCTGGCAACCCTCCTGAGTCTGAAGTAAGGAGAATTCAAGGCTGCATAAAGCTGAATGAAAATGAAAAAATAGCTTGCACCACCTCTTAGGGTTGAGCTATAGAGCATCGTTTGTGGGGGGATTCGTTTTGTATCAAGAACTAACTTTCAGAGTGGTAAGAATAAGCAGGATAAGATGTCGATTTTTTTCAGACACCCTAATCAATGTCTGCCATCAAGGGAGAACTTCGGTGAAATCGACGAAATTGTTGACAGCGGTGTGCAGGAAATCGGAGCTGATTACTTGTATTTTGGGACATAATTGGAAACTATTCGAGATCTTATGGACTTAGGCTTACACAGATTGAGTCTAACGAAGAAAAAGTGGTTGCGGCAGGGTACAAGTCGCATCAATTGTTGAAACTTTTTTAAATTTGGAGGGAATGTTTCAAAACGATGTCACATCGGAGAGAACCAATAACATCTACAGAGATAATGTTAGTTTTCTATAGCCATGAGTACGTAACACACTTTGCTTAACTTCTTAAAAAAAAATTGCCTGAAATCCAAAATTTTTGTACCCAACTAAAAATTGGCTTCAAAATAAGAACATCATTTGCTTGCCCCCAAATTTGAAGAAGCTTCAATGAACGATGGGACCTGTGCCCGACGACAGTCACTTTTTCTTTGGTTCTTGTTTTCAAAAGTTGAGTGATCTTGGATTGACATTGTATAACTATAGGAGGCAAAAAAACATAACGTTTTTATCATGCTTTAGAACCTTGTGTTCACCCCTCAAAAATAAAAATAAATTTCTTCAAACTTTGATCCCGGATTACCCGCCAGTTCTACTAACATACATGGAATATTACAGTATAGTTGATACGGTTGCGTGAACTCGAGTGATTGCAAATATAACAGTGTGTCCGATCGTAGACTTCAACCGAAGGTTAATTACTAGTTCGCGAAGCCGTCCAGTCTCTCTTGATTATTTAAATTCAATTACAATTCTACGCTAGCGTCCTCGTGTTCGGATGTTTGGTTTACTTCGAGTCGACTATGATGCCCGAACAAGATTAGGTCACGTATCTATCTATTGGCTCTTCAATTAAACGAACATCAATACAGAGGTGGAGAACGTATGGATTGTTCTTTCTTTTCGACCAAAGAATTCAAGGTTCATATATACATGGCCACAGTTCTGGTCAAACTTTAACTATTATGTAGTTCAAACATTACGAAATAAAGATTCGCTCTTCTTTTGTACATTTTTTGTTCATCAGCCAATCTTTCTTTCTTTATTTTCTAAGCCCATTAAATAGAGTGCCCGTTATACGGTACTTTTATTTTTAAATACATTTGGGGGATACCCTACCATAATGGAAGACTCAGACCTAAATATCACTCGACAGAAAATGATCTAATCAATTTTGTACACAGACAGATGTTCAAAAGCTTGATGGAGGTAGCTGTACTCCAACCATTCGGTTGTTCACAGGATTAACGCCTAACTGGCTCAGTGCAGTGGTAATCCATTTGTATTTGGTGAATCCTTTTTGTCTTTGAGTTTTTAATCCGCGAATTAAAATTACTGGCGAAACTATCCTCAGAATCTGAACGAGGTATGGCATATATTTTCATGCCCAACATCCGACTGGAAAACCCAGCGAATTTCCAATCCTTTGATCTCGCCGATCCCGAGATTGTTTTGCGAGTTCGCCGGACAGACCGATATCTTCGTTACAATTGGCAAAAGTCATTCTCGGCCGAAACCGCAATACTTCTGAGTCGCCAAGATGGTGAAAAGTAAAATAGTCTTGACATAACACTCTTCTATATATTCGATACTCGTAACAGATATACGCATGGTAGATCTGAGCTTCTGCGAACTCCACGTAGGTATATCATCCAACGCAGAGTAATGTAATCGGTTCTATCTCCAGGACCGAGATAGATGATTCGTCGGAAAGTTTGCCATGAGCAATTGCCAAATTGGTGGGGTAGCCACAGTCGGGAGTATTAAACCTTTAACAATCAACTGTATATCTAGACTCTCCACTTTGATGATGAAGGAAAGGCTTCTGGCTTGGCGTAACAAAAAAAAACTTCCCTCTTTTCTTCGATATTTACATTTTTATATTAAAATACGTAAATTCGTCTATCGTTGTCCTCGAATTGGTGGTAACGCAGTTAGCGAAACCCTTTCTTGAATGGCAAGCCGTACTTGTACATAGGCATCGGTCAACGGGTAGTAATCTAATCGAGTTCCTATCAATCAATCATCCAATTTCCTAGCTGCTACCAGTAGGAGGTACGGAAAGTGGGATTGGGCTGGTGTAACAGATTTACGTTTCACGAGTACTAATTGAACCTTGGATGTGCCTGATCGAACGGTTGCCCGACGTTACCCCAGAAGCTGATACCGAGTGCTTAGAGGTCTGGACGTTATAAACCATATACACGAATATTATCGACAAACCATTGGCATCGTCCTACGAATTACATATGGGGATCGGGTTGAACCCGAGAAGCGAACAATACCCGTCAACCGATGCGTCCGGGTCCCCGGGAATTTGGTGAAATTCGGTGGCAATCTCATCTGCGATGCATGTATACCAGAACGATGCACATAACCGCCGCGAGGCAGTGCAGACAGCTCTTTGAATTATTATGGTGGGAATTTCGGAAGATCGTCAGGCTGAGGGATATCCGCTTTGTCTAGACTATAGAATTTCGACTTCATCAAGTCCGCGATACAACAACCAGATGGGTGATGCATACATGGAGACGAACTACGGAATAGTATGGCGTTACTTCATCACTGACCAAATGGATGTACCTACTTATAGTATGCATATACATCAATGCTGCATTTGAAAACGTAGTTATTGTGCTTGTAATTAGTTTGATACTACGGACCCATTAACGCAAGAGTAATCGACGGAGCTTAAAGCAAATTTCAACTTAGGCAATAAAACTAATTGATGATTAATATGTCGTCACAGTCCAGTTTGCCCAAGAACTTGGGAATAGTATTTATCTGCAATATGGTGCTGCTCCGATCTTAGATATTTGGGTCTCCAATTGTTCAGAAAACAAACCTATAGTCTATCCGATGAACAGACAACTTTTCTATCCTGCCAACGTAACTCTAAAGATCAACTTTTTAATTTAAAATTTTTAAGTCCAAAAACTTTATTTGTACTGTTTTCTAATATTATAGAACGAAAGTCAATGCATCCAAAAGGATTGAACTTCATTTTCCGCATAATTAGAGACCCAAAATCAAAGCAGCAGTCAATCCGACTCCTTGCATATGTAAACCAGTTTTCAAGCATTTCTTTTTCTGCATAATATTTGCGTTTTGTAAAAATGAAGTCATATCATTATCATAAAAACTCTGGATAGTGTTTAACATTCAAGACGTCTATGTGCCCCTTTAAGGATCCTCCAGAAACGTGACAAAGAAAAATGTTTTTTTCGGAGCCTAAATTTCGCCACAGCTTCGCTGGAGAAAGGATCCGGATCCTTTGATAATCAGATTAGATAATTGGTTCAGGAAAACGGGAGGATCGATCAGCGATACCATGTCCGTGAAACTCTTGGCCATTCTTTTTTTTTTTTTCTTCCTTCTCCTAGGGTACTGAATATTGATGCTACTTAAGATCCATTAAAAGTTAATATAAACCCGAAAGTAACTTTTTTTCTCGGTCGTAAATCAATTTGATTAAAAAGTAGTCAACGAGTTTTTTCCGTTTTTTTTTTTTCAATCTTTTTTTTCTCTCGTTCTTTTGTCTTCTTTTTTACCATCGCTGAATCATTTAGTAAAGCGAAAATCTGTATCAAATTACCGCATTCAATTTTGACAGATGACATTCGCCTTAGACAGTTGTTGAGCTGTGACACGTCTGATCGATTAAAAATTTCTTTTCACAATTTAATCTCCGTAACTTTCCGTTGTCCCCCGAACAGCACAAAACGTTTCAGTCGAGTATCAGAAACGTTACCGGCTTTCATTTTCGCTACGTCTCTGAATATTCGAAAATCTGCGTGTCGATTGTTCAGCTTGTTACTATCATAAAACGTTGCAAACAATTACCTTTCGGAAATATAACAATATTTCGATAAACGGAAGAACAACATTGCAGAAGGGTCGCCTTATCCACGCAGTAGTTGCGCCTAACTCGCCGCCAGGTGCGCGCTTGGCGCGCAAGTTTCTCATAAGTAAAAATGCACCGCCTGAGTATGAAAGCCGCTCGGCTGGGTTCAACCAGTGGGAAAAGATCCTCGTACATCAATCTATAATCATTTGTCATGACAGGCACGCTCCACAGTTGAATTCTTGACAGGATACATTTCTGATCTCTAAAATAATGACGAGTTTCAGTAGCGGAACGATTTAGAAATGTAGCTTATTCTTGACTACGGTTTGATGATTATTAGGTTACATCGATTCATGTCAAATATGTGAACTGTGGAAGTGGAGTACTTCTATAACTAAGGGGTGCCTCTCTTGCATACTTCGGGCCGATTACATGATCAGTGCCTTTTTACAAGTTTATTTGGGACGTCAGCCTTGCCGAGATACCTGTTGGTTTGTAAAAAAAGGACTTCCATAACCAAGTTCTCTTCGTAGTTATTTGCACCTACGTTATATAGTTATGCAACTGATCAACCACTACATAACTGCGTGAGTTAACTATACCATTCATCGTTGTTTCATGATTGCCATTACTTATTTTCGAGATATGTATTACATAGATCCTCGACACGTTTTATGATATTCAAACTATATCTTATTACTTCCATAAAAAGTTTGTTACCGGTATATTGACTATAACTTTTTTTTTATACTCTATTCCATAAATTATAAATTGAAATGGTCTACGGGGTTACGGTGTTGGGTAATGAGAAAGTGAAAAAAAAAGGTGAAAAAGGAAAAGGTATAAATTGTGCTTTAAATAAAGTAGGCAGTGAGAAGGATGTAAATGTTTCAGCAGTCCAACTTTTGAGTTTGACTAACGTTAGAGTAGGAGATAAAAATGTGGTTGGTAAAATTCTGAAAAGCGGGGGACCAATTTGTACTGCTTTATGTCTATTTTTCACGGCTCTTTTCAACCCCTCGCAGTAAAATCTCTTATCAAAGTAAGCCTTTAAAGACAAACGACGAAGCATTTCAGGGTTTTGGAACTTCAGAGTCTCAGTCGCGCGTTTCTGACCTCAACAATTTGTCTCTTGGCTCTCGCGGGTGTTTCAGTGTCAACTGGGAATAGAATGAGTCAGAGAATTCGAGATACGTCGCGGTCGGCTAACAGTCACATGGTTATTCTGAGGGCACTGCGATATACCAGTAGTTGAAATACAAACAAGCGTAAATCTCTACCGAGTTGATATTTACTTCATTTTTTATAACCAGCTATACCCACGTCTACAGCATACTTTCGTGTATACAATATTTTCATTTTTACAACATGATGTAATATCCTACGTATCTGATACTGCAAACGTGACTCGAGTGATCAATATTGTTACTGCCAAATTTTTAAGTTTGCGAGCTTTGTTTTATACTGTATTTCAATTTTCTGAAACAACAATAAACCCGTCGATAAGTTGCCTGGCTATCAGCTAGACGTTTGTTTTCTGAACAATTAGAGACCCAAACATCCAGAATCGTGGCAATAACGGTTTATACGAATTCTTGCATTAAGCACGAAAACAGATTTTTGTACAATTTGTTCCGGCCGAGTTATCTGAACCTTATGGTAGCACGATGTAAGATTTAACGTGTTAATCAAATGAAAAACCTCACTGCCGATTGAGGCACCACTTAAACTTCAATGACAGCGTTGCCCTTTTGGGAGGTTCATTATTTATTGTCATTCTAGAGATTCTTGGGGTGAAAGCTTAGAGAAAATGAATGTCGATTTGTTTGGGCACACCCTAATGTGAATACCGTTATTCGAAAGCCGTTTCGAGTGTTCCTCGTTTATTCCACGAGACTTCGTGTATTATAGTTGTACACTTTGTAAAGAGAAATACTGATGTTCATTCCACAAGCTATTCAGATTTTTGAGTGGATAAAGATTTGACGATGTTACGTAAGCATTGAAAGTTGAAAATTAAAAAGAGATTGAATACTTAATGAAATTGAAAAAAATGTTTCCCGCGTTTTCGTCATCGGTTACGCAGATTTCCCGTGCAATTAAATTGTCGTCGGTGTATAAAAGGCTGATAAAAAAAAAACAGGCCGTGAAAGCCGGCGGGACTCCATAGATATTTGAAAGCCAACCGCGAACGGATCGTAGGAATAATACAAAAGAAAGATGAAAAAAAGAAGCGCCATTACTTGAGCAAACATTTTGTTTGTTCGCAGAAACAGGCCAACACACAGAACTCGATACGGCTGACAAAACTAACACTCGAAACATCCGGACAATACAAATGCGAAGTATCGACTGAAGCACCATCATTCGATACCGATTTTCGATCCGCCAACCTCACCATAATAGGTAAGTCTAGATGTAAGAAAAAAGTATATAATTTTCCATGCACCAATTTGATTATCATTTTATTCTTGAATTTATAAAAAAATGCATCATATCATGGCATGCCCGGAATTTTTGTAATATATACATATTATGCCCATCGACGATATGCAAATTTTTAAAGCCCTACGACCTAGTCTACCTTGGGACAAAGTTGGCTTTAAACTTTTGTTTGTTCTTCAAAGTGACATCTGTATACGACTTCCTCGCGAGTTTATGAGAGGTGGTGAAATTTTATCAAAAATATATTTTCGTCGCAAAAAAACTCGTTGCTTTTGGATGAAAAAAATTTTGCTTCTTTGATTCGGGCATCGGAAGTCTGACGAATATTCATGTTATTAAAAAGTCCGATATGTGGATTTTGAAATAAATAATTTTCTCGAAAAGTTGTAACTTCTTGCTGCGAAACGTCCGAATTTCAAATTGGTCATGATACCGAGTATTTCATTTATATTCATATCCTGTGATTTTTGATAAACTACAGCCAAATATGAAAGCTGCAAAAAATTAGTGAGCCTCGAAATTCTTTTTTTTCTTTTAATCACAATATGCCCACCGTCTTTCACTGTTTGGATGCTGCTTGAATCGTGGCAGGATTGAGGACCCTCAGTTTCATGGAGGGGAGAGCCTTGAGATCATTCTTAACTGACGTAAATTTCTTTAATCATTCAAAATATCGACTTTTCTCCAATATAGGGAAGACTCGCCATTGTGCAATTTCGGTTTTAGATATACCAATTATTATATCGGCATCGAGTTATCCCGTAATATTGAAGAACTTTCCGACACGTACAGAGTCCGATATGATATTAAATTTATAATAAGAGCAATGTTCGTTCGGGTGAATTCATGGTATAGTCTAATTACAAAATTTGAAACAAAGACATCGTGGATGCGCGAATATCTATCGTTAATTATTACCATTCATTTGTTTGCGGCTCAAATCGTTCATCGAACCACATGAAATGTATGTTTGTTGGAAATTGAAACTAGGCTGAAGATATCAAAAAAAATTTAATTAATGATTAAATATACACCCTGTAAATAAGTTTTTATTTTTCAAATTAGGGTACAGGTCACATCGTTTATCGAAACTGCTTGAAATTTTGAGAGAATATTCTACAGTGATGTGATTTCAGGGCAAACCAATACTGTATAGGGATAAAGTTAGTCTTCTGTTGTAATGAGTATACGTAACAAATTTTATCTGTCGAAAAGTGAATTAAAATCAAAAATTTTCCGGTTTGAAAATTAAATTCATCAAATATCATTGTTTTTCCCCGAAGCTATATCAATGTAGAATATTCCTTTGGAATTTGAAAAAGTTTCGATGATCAAATTACGACCTGTATTCGACCACTTTGTCTTCGGTGCAATCGAAGTCGAAAAAATCTCAAATAATTCTGAATTATGTCTGAAAATACTAGCAATTAGCTATGAAAGAACTGATTCAATAGAACATTTCTTCATAATATCATTTGGAGACTTCTAATTTTCGAAATAAGGTAAAATCTCGGAGATATTTCGAAATCTACTGAAATCCCTGAGAAATAATTCCAGTTTGATTTCGATAAATAGGGAAACTATTGAAATTCTCAAATCTTGCACATACGAAGAAATCGACGGGAGGAAAACCCCTTAACTAAAGATGAGCAGAATTTAGGTCAAAAGTACTGGCGCAGTTCATTAGAAAAGTTGTAATATCAAAATAAATCTGTCCGCATTGTGTGGTCAAATGAACCGGGTAAATATACTAATTTAAATCCGAGCTGGGGTATCTATCAAAGATCAACGCGGTCCTAATTAGACCGTTGTTGATTGAAGAGAAAATCATGCAAATTGAAATAACTCAACAACTACAGCCCACGCAGAACTAACAACGATGAATGAATAACAAAGGGGGAAATACTTTCATCTGTTTTACTTTTACAAAGGGACAATTACCGCCAGCTGTAGTTTCGAGTACGAGCTACACTTGTCAGCGTCAGCTCAAAGCTTATATTAGGTAGGTTGGAGCTTTTTGGCGATTGGGGAGAGAAACACATGCCTACCTCGCATGTAAAATGCAAAGTCGTTAAAAATGGATTCGCGTTTATTTCTTTTTACTATATTATTTACCCATAAAGATATAGTGAAGAATTTGTCGCAAATGTCACACGCAATAAATGTTATATCGATTATAAATCCTGCTTGAAAATTCTCTGGGTTTCGGGCCCGTTTGTTAGTCTCTTCGTTATTCATTTTACTTTTTTGCCTTGAGCGGAGAAACTACACTCCAAATTTCGCACCAATTAATAAATAATTATTAACGATTTTTTACAGCCAATTCGTTGCACCGTTTCGTTGCCAGATTTAACAAGTGTCTGTAGCCAGCTGGGCGATCAATTGACCGTTCCGCAATGCATTCTACCCTAGAAGTATAACTGTTCTATTTCCGTTTTTGCATAGCGAATGGTATCTAGCCTAAAGCAACAAATTGTATTGATTGGAAAAACGGTTGTGAATTTCTTGATAGAAAATCATGCATTTGCGTTGCAAAAAGCTCAGACATTCACGGCCTCTTTGTGCGTAGATGTAATTCGAAGACCTATGCTGCCCCAAGTTTTGCAATTAATAATCGGTAGATGAATCAGGCGATTTGGATTATCGGCGAGAATGCGAGAAACGATAATCAGGCTGATTTATATGACAAAGGAATGCAGGATCCCAAATACAAATACAAACATCGGGATCCCCACAGCGTTGGTATCACGCTACCAACTAGGGCGAATCTGCAAATAGTTGAAATACAGATCTAGGTAGTTTCTATATACTTAAAGTATGGAGTAAATTCTCCGGATCGTTTCTACCCTACTGTTTTTCCAAACCTATAGGAGAATCGAGTTTCCTAAAGAACTTCAACAGAAATCTTCTCCTGATAAAATGGACTGGCTACATCACCAGCTTTTAGTCGGTAAAGGGATCTTTAGATTCCGAAAAGAAAAAATCCTATGCCAAAAAACTTTTCACACTTCTTTCTAAACTTTACCGCAATCGACACTGGCGGGAGCAGATGCTGACACTTCTCTATATAACGGCTATAGTTATTGGAATTCTATACTGGTTTCCAATAGCCTGTCCTCGAACTACCACGAAGAGGGTTAAATCTTCCAACTATTGTTCTCGAAACTCGTTTTTGGAATTATACTCTATAGGTTGGAAATCGCGAAAAGATGCGTTTCAATATTCTCATTCTCGTCTCCAAAACAAAGCAACAACAAAAAAATAGAATAAAGTAAAAATGGTGAATTGTAAACTCGACCTGATTAATGATCCCAGACTAAACGTGCTTTCAAAGAATCAAATTCCTATATCTTCTCAAATTTCTATAATTAACTTTTCTTACATGGGTAAGCATGGTGTCCAGAGAAATTGGAGTGTCAAAATCCAGGATTATTCCAAGATTTTGCTGAGAGGATAATTTTTTTCATATCATTATTCGATGAATGAAAAAGTAAACAAGATCAAGTTTCATGGAAGCCGTGATATGACTTTATTTCCAATTGCTTTGAACAAAGTTGAGATGATTACTAATTCAAAATGTTGCTTTTGGAGAAATAGTGAATTCAACAAGTAAGCGCTGGAATCCGAAGCTTTTGCGATTGAAAACTTTGACAAATTTCCAGGACATGAGTTGAATTTCATGATAATTCCATTCTATTCCGAAGAGGACATTGATATCAAGATCTTTTCAGGACCTCCAGAACTTCCAAGATTGCTGGACACCATGGTAAAAATCGCCTAATGCCGAGTCGAATATTGGATAAAAAATAAAAAAAATCGAAGCGGATGCACTCGAGAAAAAAGACTGATTTTTAAATTAGTTCACGTTTATTGTTGATTTTCAAATTTTCTGCTTTTCTCCAACTATTTTGTACTCACCACTTTAGCGATAACGTTGCCG
The DNA here is from genome assembly GCA_944452935.1 of Rhogogaster chlorosoma. Lineage (NCBI taxonomy): Eukaryota > Metazoa > Arthropoda > Insecta > Hymenoptera > Tenthredinidae > Rhogogaster > Rhogogaster chlorosoma. The sequence goes on from OX101802.1 coordinate 8,581,158, forward strand.
ATTTTTCAGATAATTATTTGATTTCGAAAGTGACAACTTATCGCGGGACCAAAAAATTGAAAGATTCATATCTCTTGCCACCGTGGAAAAATTAGAAGATCTCGAATAGATGTCCGCTTATTTTAACGGTACTATCACACAAAATAGTTTCAAACAAATCCAGAAAGTCGACAATTGAAAAATGACCAAGTTGTCATAAAACTCTTTATATATAAGTTAGAGTGGTCTTTATTTCGGTCATTTTCGAATTGAGATTTCTTCGGCCCCTAGAAGAGTTCCAAATAATTGTGAAAAAAAAAACACCCTCAAAATATGAACTTTTTATCTCAATTTCAACACGTGCCGCAAAGCCTCTGAAGTTTTGCGTCTGATAAACATGGCATTTTCACTTTCATGGCACGTGTTAAAATTGAGATAAAAAGTTCAAATTTTGAGGATGTTTTTGTTTAATTATTTGGAACCCTTCTAAGAGGCGAGGAAATCTTAATTCGAAAATGACCAAAATAAGGACCTATAGGTATATTATACATCAAGGTTGGGTACTAAATGACCGAAAAAGTAATTATAATAGAATGATACGGAAAGAACAACAGAAGAAAAAGATCGTAGAAAAAAAAGAAACATAGGAAAAAATATGGCCATTGGGTTTGGTGATCCTGATGGCGGTAGTAGGTCATATCTCGTCTGGGCTGACCATGTCAGCAAGGCTGAAGCGTCTTTGAGCGATGAGTAGAAAAAACAAGTGACTTCCTTGCTCCTTCGTCGGAAGGAAGGAGAAGAAGGGGTTATAAGAGATCCTGTAGAGATGGCTTGCGGAAGAGGACGGGATGGGTTTCAACCGGGTTGGCGGATGCTATTGCCAGGTTGGCAGAGAGCCAGCATCAGTCAATCAGCAGTAGATAACCTAAGGATTCGTCCTGCCTAGCTAGCATAAAAACTATTGCGGCTTATAGTAGCTAAGAAAAAGCCTTCAGGAAGCTTCCTAATGCAGGCTGCCAGCTACTAGACTTAACGATATTTTCTGCGATACCTATACTATATACCTACCGACCGTTTACACAAGTCGTAAATGTGTATTGCCCTTTATACAAACTATCAGCACTCAATCAAGAGGAATGAAAAAAAAAACAAATTATTCCATTCAGATTTCAACTCATTTTATACCCACAGTATTGATATTTTCAACAAAATATCTCTTCATGTCAAAAGCTCCACATATTTCGAAATATAAACGAAGTTAATTTTTTGATATTCATTAGGATTTTGTTTGAAGAAAAAAGAAAAAAAAAACAGACGCGGAAAGAACGGTTTTTCATATTCATACGCTGACATTCTAAACAGAAAGTCATTTTTATTCTTTTAACTTTTTGTGGGATGTTGAGGGCTCAGAAATGTAAGGGTTCACTGAAATTGGCAGAAATCATTCCTAATACTTTTCTTATATCACCAAGGTGACGGAAAGTGAAAAGGAAAATGAATTTGGATTGGTCGGATCGGAATAAATCGCTTCTGTTATAACACGTGTGTAAGTTGATATTATTGTTGAGCTTACGTTTGAGCAACTAGATGAGCAGTGTCCGGATGTGAAGTTGCTCAGCCATGAGCAGATCGCGTTTACTCGACAGTTTACAACTCTCTGACCTCTTCCGCTATCCATACCGTAGCAAACTACGTAATTAACTAATTACAGTCCAGTACGGCCGGCTAGGGCAAGTGGTTATAGAGAGTTTCGCCACGATCTAATTGAACTAGTCACATATCGTATCAATTATCCTCTGAACTAATACAGTCGAAGTTCGAAATAAAAATGAATGAATAAACAAATGCATGAATTAATGAATGACTTAACCAGAGCCAAAAGCCTTCCATGCCGCACTTGAATAATATCTGATAATTAATGGTTCTGTAATGCGTAATGAGAAAGGGTGGCCAGAAATCTGCCTCTTACCGTAGCAGTAAAATCGTTAGCAAACAAAGGATTAGCGTTAAAAATTATACAGGAAATAAATTTTGATCCAGGTTAGAGATAGGTATGGGTAGAAGGTAGGAAGAAAAAGAATCTGTACCCAAGAGATTAAACAATTGTATTCAGCGGCGAGGGAGTAAAACGGTAATTAAACGAAGACAAAAGATACCACCTAACATTCATCGTACAGTGCAGAACCGGCGGCGGGGTTGTGGGATGCAAGAAGAGGGCGGAAGTTAATAAATTCTGTCGTCGCGAAATTGAGTGCGGGACAGATTCCGCAGAGTTTGCCTAATATCAATGAAGCCATATGTTCCGTAATGTTGCGATTTCTATGATAACGCGTCCCGTCGGAGGCTCAGAGGATCCCTTATGTACGCTCAGGGATCCTGAAACGGACTTATCTTATTCAGCCGGGTGTGCTCAACGTGCACATATAGAGTAGCCAGGAAAATAAAATAAAATAACCGTGACTCACTTTGCCGGAAAAATAAATGAGCTCGTACCTATATGGTGGAAATAAATAATCTTCTTCGCGATCCTATAACCTTATAACATATTTATAATTGTTAGTCAGGACTTTCAGCTGCTAACCTCTTTGTTTTCGCGGATTTTCACCATCTCCGACGAAATGTATGAACACTGCATTGAGCAGTAACAAAAATTTGCCTCATTCCAATTTCATTTGTTATGCAAACACTCAATTCTGACGCATTCTATCCATTTTACAAGTACGTTTTACCGAGAATACAAAAATAATACGACTCAAACATTCAACGAACCGCCATTTTGAATTTAACCAATGGAAAATTCTGAAAAAATTCAGGAGCATGTAGGCTCGTGGCGAGACGCTGTATACTGAATTTATCAGTTTTTTGTTGATCAATGTTCAGACGGCAGCTGTTTTGAAATCGTGAATTATTTGAGCTTGGTACAAAATTTCGTAACACATCTTCACTAAAGAAATATGATTTTATATCCAAATTCCACGTTATTTGATCAGAGTGTCTGAGCTTGTTCGGAAGCAAAAATTTCTTGACAAGAAGAAAGCAGTTCTATCGCATGTGTTCGTAGAAACTTGATTCATCCTAAACGAATCTCTGCAAGTCTGAGATTCGATTCGTGGAAATAATGAATTTTCGAGAAGGTCACGTAACCTCGATCAGGATGTAAGGAAGCGCGTGAGCTTGGATGCGAAAAAACAAAAGGGTGAAGAGACAGTGTCTCGTACTTCGAAAAGTCCAGTCAAACTTTTCCTCACCTCTCAGCTTCTACACCAACCATAACCCTAAATCCGGTGTCACAATGTCACTAGCTACAAGATAATAAATATCATTGTGACAAATAATGTTTTTCTTAGTAATTTGTCGAGAAAATATTATACAATATTATTTACATTTTTTCCGGGAATACCGTAACTTCGTTATACTTATATATATGGCACATTCATTGTTCGAATGGTTGTCCGAGGATACCCCGCGATGGAGGTATCGGCACATACACGTGTAGGCACTGAAGAGTGAATTTTGTACCCTAAATTCCTGAGCCTGAAGAAATATTCCGAGAATCTGTTGTATGCGAGCGATTCCTCGGATACAAATGTTGTGCGTGAAATAGTAGAGTTTAGCCACAAATAAGCCCGATGTAAGAAAATAACAATTAAATTTTGCCGTAACATCTGATACACGACAAACATACAGACACAACAAACATGGCCGCCATGTTAAACGACTCGAATCACATTTTCGCGATATAAAGATTTCCTGCACTCTCCAGGTACGGAGGAATATTTCACATACAACAACGTTATGGCAGAAATAGTTTCAACGCAATTTGAAGTTGAAAAGCAATCTGAATTCCGAAAATTCAGTCGCGAAAGTTCATAGCCGATAACGAGTTCCATGTGAGGATCCATAGCTAGCGAAAAATGTCCGAGGACCATGTCCATATCCTTCACACGGCCTCATGCATTTTTATCGAATACAAAACACGCACGGCTAAAGAGAGACAGTCAATTTCAGTATTCTGGGAGATGATGTGAAGAATTGTTTATCGATCAACAAGAATTCATATTCAATAATCAAAAGCTCTACATATTTTCATAAACTCGATTTTGTAGGTATAGTTCGAAAAATCAACACGCAGCTGCACCAGTTCACCACATTGGATTCTAACTGTTATTATAAAATGCCTTGATCCACCATTGTTATCGGTGATAATAAGTTGATGGGATGCGTACATTTTATATAATCTGCTCCACAAGCGCGTACGACGTGCTGAAGTGTACGTATAACGTATGCGTACGTAGGTATGACGCCTGCCTGACACGGATCATGGAGGAATTAATTAAATCTAGTTGAATAATCGATTATCTTTGATGGCCCAGAGTTTAATTTGATTTATAGACCGACAAGGACTCGGCTAATTTTCAGACAACGTTATTTTAACAGGAGTTTAATAAACACCCTGAGAATTTGAGACACGTGGTATAAAAGCCGCAAAAGTTTGGTCAAAGTTTGATTAAAGAGATAAATTTTCAGTCTAAAAAACGATTGTGGTTCGTTTAGAATGAAAATGTCGGAATGGGGTAATAAAATGTAGAAAAAGTGTACTATATATCGTGAACGCGATTGGAAATACCTAATTCTTGTAATAGTAGAAAACAAGGGATTTACGTGGGAAATTCTCTCGGAAAATTAACTTTATATTTTACCCACGTGGCGGCACTTTGGGCGTGGAATTAAAAGAGGTCCGACTACGTGCTTGGATTGGATTTAGCCTCCGTCAATGAGGGTTAAAGAAAGGGTAAATGGCTTCCTTTTGCTCAGTGGATTATGAAGCCCAAATCCACTTTGTAAATACGACAACAACCGGGGAGTAAATCCACAGCTTGTTATTCATTCCTCCGCACGTCATCTATATAGCTGACCATAAGATTAATAAAATTACTTTATTCAAGAAAAATAAGAAAATGTCAGGATAGTAAGTCTTTCATATTTTATTGACCATTGGAGATTTTTTGTTTTATCTTATTATTAATCATCAGCAGCGAAGGAGATATGCAGTAAAGTTCACAGATTTATGGGGAGTATAACTCCTCGAGGTAATGAGACGAGGATAAAAATCTCGTTTGTTGAAAGAGGATTATCGCAGGGAATTGACAGAAATTTAATTACCTGTTCTTGAAACAGCGGGTAGTGCAGGACTAAACGTGGGTATCTCCCATAATCCGCTGTACCAATTAACGCCATTAGGCCACCAGGCCACCTGATAAACCTAATTAAACCTGATAACCGTTAATAGCCCGAATAATGCTAGCACCACGCGTAATGATATTATACCACCACAGGGAGCGTCGAGTCTTTCAAAATTCCACTGAAACTTTAGTTCTCCACCGACCCTCATCTTTCAGTATCACACTATCCTTGACCATGGACTAGTGCTAAGAATTAAACCGCAAATATGAACCGCAGAGTGAATGCCTTCCTTCAAACATGACCTCTTGCAATATTATGCAGCAAAAATTACACAATTCATGAAGAAGTTTCGGGACCATTCAAGGGCGTCGCCAGCCATTAGCCGGGTAGGGGGGGGGGGGGCGCAAGTTGATAAATAGAGGATATGAATTGTAGGTAAAATAAATACAATTTGTAGAGTTTTCATCGTTTACTACAGGAAATTTTTTTTTTAGCTCTGTATTTCCCCTGGCGGTAAGCGTGCGAACTACTCCAGAGCCAATTTGACACGTAGAGTGCAGATTCTGAAATCAACTGCACGCCGTCACTTGCAGCTTTCTGTACAAAAAACTGGTCTGGAAAACAGCAATATCATTGCGAAAAGTAATGCAGACTATAATATACTGTGTTAGAGTTCGGTTTATAAGTGAATCAAATAACTGTGCAGTTTGTATGTTCTTCGAAACTCGTATACGTGCTTTTGGTCAGGCTATTGTTATCGCTTTGCCCTTTTCTCCCAAATCATGAGTCATATTGGTATTTTGATTGTTTTTCATGAAGCTCTGCCTCAAAGGCCCCCGGACATTACTGGACTGTCCTCTCCGTATGCTGTGGGCGAAAATGTTACTGCCAATTGTACAGCCTCGCCTTCACTGCCCCGCGCCAGAATGTCCTGGACCATCAACGGTGAACCGGTGAGTATAAAATCATCAGATGCTGTCAGGCACATTGAGGGAATGGAATGGGCGAAATGTAATGTATGAACATTGATTGCTTGAATTAGAACTTATGTGATCTATTTTTTATTCGACCATATCTCGAGAACAAATAAATGGATTTCATCCTCCCTCACTAAAAACTGCTAACGATAAGATTTTGGATTTAATCAGTTCAGTTGGGTTTCGAGTTATTGAATAAACAACATTCTCAATGGAATATTCAATTGATGATATCTCCAGAACTGATTGACGGAATTTGATGATTCTGGTCCCAATCGATAGGATTTGCTCCAACTTAAGTCTGATTGAATCTCAGTATAGACCGATCTAGTATTGGAGAGAGAAAACTTAGCTTCTTGCTGATTATATATTTCTATTCCTTTTAATAGAACTTATCACACGCGGAATGCTATTCTTCAAATAAAAATAATGTATTAAAAGATCAACCTGATCAACGATTTCAGTTATAATGTGTTTCAAACAATTAAATCCGTATACAACTCTTGGAGATTTTGAAAGCAATTTTTTTATGCCTTAAAAGTCATCGAATTTCAAGTAGAATGTGAGATGAAAATTTCAAAACTATCTGAGCTGACGAATTTGTGGAAAAACTGATTTTTCACAGTAATTGGCGTTTATTGTTAGTTTTTGAACTCGTGAATATTTCTTACATTTTTCTTTTGCAAACTTCGTACTTTTATCAGTTTCACCGATTCATGAAATTAATTCTGAATGGTTTGGTTCAATGGTTCCGAAAATTCATCTTCCCACAAAATTGAACACTCGGAAAAATTCATATCTTTATTCGGCGTGAAAAAATTTGGGAATCCCAAAATAAGTGTTCGTCCATTTTTAAGGTATTATCGCACGAGAAAGTTACAAGCAAATCCAATAAATCGACCCTCGCAGAAATACCAAGTTGACACGAAACTCCCCATAGATGTAAATGTAATATCCCATAAAACCAGCTGTTGCTTGTTTAGGTGTTTACCTGTATATTTCGGATAAATCCAAGAGATCGGAAACGGCATTGATTATTATGGTTATCACAAGGGTGTACCCTCGTTAAACTTCGTCCTTAAAATCCTTTGTGACAAGGTCCTACCGAGGATTAGCGACGCCAATTAGTGAGCTGGTACCCATGCAGGTCACTGATCAGTGTGAAGCTTAGCCTCTTAGTTGTTTGTCGTACCAAATAACTGCTTTGAATATTTGTTGGTTGTGAAGATCGAGTTAAGAGGCTGGTTGCTTTCTGCGAGATTCATTGTTCTTCAATTCGTGAGGCAAATACAAGAAAGACCAGTTTCCTGGTCTAACGAATTCTGTACTTGAAAAGTAAAAATCGTTGCTCTAGGGATTTAATTTCGGTAAGAACAACTGCCTACGTGCTCCGAATACTCGAACCCCTAAGCTTCCTCCTGCAGGGACGAAATAAACGGGATAAATAACTACAAGTAGCTACGAACCGGTTTGAATAAAACAACTAGATTGCTAATCGGAAACCAACGAGACCAGGGGACCATAACTTTAACGCAAAAACCGTTACTGATTAAATGTCACCGATCCATAAAAAACTGCTGCGCGACGAGCGCTCCAAAACTTAAGAGGAGGCTCTAGTCGAATTTGACCGATCCATTTAATTTCTAAAATATCTCCGAAACGGGGCTATCAACCGGATTGTCGTTTTGACGAAAGTCGAAATAAGTGGCACGCCCATACTTTGCGACAAGAAAAAAAAGAAGGATTTCATCGAATTTCAGGAGCTGACTCGATCTTATTCCTCGGCAAGCATCGTCTACCAAAAGGACGATCCGATAGATAGCCCCGTTTCGAAAATATTTGAGAAATTAGATGGGTCGATAATATTCGACTAGAGCTTCCTCTTAATGTCCAGAATCCGAGACCTGGAACTCTGGTTGCTGCAAAAAGTTCCTCTGGCTATTGGATAAATCGTGGTAAATGGCGCTTTTACTGCTGCATCATCTGGACAGTGCAGAATGTTCAGAGTTTGTTTCAGAGGTTTTCGAAAAGGATGGCAAGTGAGACAACGCGACATGCTGTGGCCAGAAGACAATAGGCATGAAACAACTTCGGGATCTAAGATATAAGCTTTGATCTTTCTAAGATATACGTGTAATTGTATAATTAGAAGAGGGTAGAGAGAACGTATCCCCATGGTACAAGGAAATTGAATTGCACGATGCACTACAGCTTTATTAAGCGTGCATGATCCTCGGGAAAGGTTCCCATTGAATTTACTTCTTTCGCAAGCCACAATCCCACCCACAAATACAAACACAACGTATGGAGCTCAACTAAAACCGACTGAGAGATATATATTCTCTGAGATGGGCTTTTTACTACCAGCGGTCGATTTGCTAAGCGCACTTACCGGTACTCTGGAGAGTTCTGAATGTCTGCCGAGTACTTCCTAGCGTCTAAACATCTAAGGGCAAACGTAGAGCTGCATTCTTCAGGGTTTCTCTCAGCAGAATCGTATGTTTTTCATTTTTTCAGTTTTTCTCTCTGCCTGTTCGCCTCATCCTCGAAAGATCCGGGTCAACCGGACGACTTTCAGAGTCCACTCAATACAGGGAATGTAATTTGATATTTTTTTTCTTTCCTTTGGCATGTCATTCGAGCTTTTTCGGTTGGCGAAAAAGATTCTCCAGTTTGAAAAGCGCAATAGTCAAGTATATCAAATAAAGTCGATTTCAACTGGAACACAAAATTTTCAATTGCGTTCATTTGTTAATAAGTTTTTCACTCGTTTCACTATAATTTCTTATGACACCGATGCTTCAAAATACTCTGACGCGTAACTAATACTTGATATTTATTCCACCAACCTGTAGCTCCTGTCACATTCCGGAGAGAAAATTCGATAAAATCATCATAAATTAAAATAATTTATCAGTTTATTTCATACCCACCCGAGCACTTCTAATTGAGTGCCATTAAACACGTAAGATTCATTTTCATTCCCCACTTTTGAGAATTTCACTTAAGAGAAGAATGAATTATATTAGCAGAATCAGTTTAATTCCAAACATCTCAAGGGCCGTTGATACCAGAAGATATTGCAAAACGTGCATTTCGGTGTCTCGAGTCTCCGAGTACCCACTCTCGCCTTCGAAAAGAGCTTAGTTTTTGCTTCGCCCATTTACGAATCTGATTGCTCACCATTAATCAAGGAACATCAATTAACCTCATGGCCGTGCAAAAAATCGGAGAAAATTTCCCTGCTATTTGCTAGTCACGAGATAGCAAATGAATGAACGCAGCGTAACGTAACCTAATAACTCAGGTAACTTAATAATGAGACTGACAGGCCTTTGAGAACGGTTTTATTCCATGAGCGGACATTTTTTAACAAATAAAAACAGGTACGTACATTAAAGCCGGAAAATATGTATGGAGATAAAATACCGAAGAAATTCACCGGACTCATGAGGACCCCGGCAGTAAAGATAAAAAGGTGTGACAAAAATTACTTTCGTAATTATACAGGTGGCGTGGAAAGGTCACATTCGATAAAAATGACCTACCTTCTTCCCACGCTGCAGTAATGACAGAAAAGTCATGTATTTTCAAACGAGTCTCTTCACCTTTCACTTGAACTTTTCTGCTCTCTAGGAAATGGGAATTTATTATACGTCAAGGACCGTTCCTGCACCCGGTAAACACGTTCCAATAACGATACATAGTTCGCAAATATAATGACGGAATATGGATTCGCTATGGGGAGATGATGGGGTGCAACCCATCGCATACAAGACTGTGGGATGCTGTCGTGACCAGGTTGTTCAATAAGAATTCTAGCTTGCTGAGTATTAAAGGTCTCGGACAATGTTACGTCGATAGTGATGTGAGGAGAAGCATTTCCAGAGAGGAAGGGACAGAAATGGAGTCATCTCTTGTGTCCTCGGAGATCTGACCATACGCCTTTCCCAAGGGCCAAATGGGTCTCGCCCTGGCGCGTAACCAACATAAAGTGTTCCTCAAGGGTGTGCTCTTGCAATATTTAGTTGACTTTTGTTTTTTATGACCCTACATATAATGATGTATTGCCCAGTTATTTTCCCATTTTCTCATCTTCACTTTTTTCTCGCACATCTGCACCGCAGCCACCCCCAAACATTCTCGGAAGTTCCGTCGGTCTACGTCACCTCAACGATGTCACGTAACCATATCTCAACCTTTCCTTATCTTCTGTCAGGCTTGGCTTACCGCACTTCATGGATAACGCTTGTATTTCACTTCCCAATCATTCTGAAACCCCTGTCCAAACTTTTACAACTTTTTACCGGCTCGTTACTACCCGGGAAATTGTATAAATACATCTTGAGTATCAATGACGGGATGATTACTTGGGGCAAATAATCGATATCAAAACTGAATGACCAATTGAGGGCCCAATTATTACGTTGACAAAAATCACTCTGCAAGCGGAGAAGGAACCACTCGACTGATCCCACGATCAGATTCAGCCGTCAAATTATGCGATTCGTGAAAATTGATATTTCTGAATGAAAATTTTACGGAAGAGGACGTATCTATGGTAAGAGACGTCGACGGAAGTAACTCGTCGAATTCCATCAATTCTTAACAAATCTTTTTCCACTTTCTCCCTGCACGTAGGTAATCTTTACTGCTGGCGATCAGAATCTCTATGCGATAAAGTGAAATTCATGCCCGAACTTCAGCGAGGGTCGGTAAAGCTTCGTTGGGGATATCAGAGAAGACAAAACTATTCCCGGTTTAACAATAAGATGAATCAGCTAAACCGGGTGATGAATCGCTTAAATTATTACCCACATTATTCCAGGACGCGTGGTCAGTGAATTAATAGTATCGTGACATTTGACTACGATATCAAGCAGCGTGAGAGTAATGACGAAGGTGTGAATTGATGCGGTAATGCTGGTCTTTTGAAGTTCTATAAGAAGTGAAAATTGATCAAATCCGGAATGACAGTAAACATCGATATCCATGGTGTCCAACGTGCGGTGGGATCTGAATGATGAATTGTACCGAGAGCTTTTCACCCTTTCAAACTACATGCATACATATATACGACGATTAATTAAGGTAACGATAGGTCTGACGGTCCGTCGGATTTCAAACAATTGTCTGGCACCAGCAATTATTGCATTCCCACCGAATTATCTACCGCGTTATGATACATGACTCATCAAATATTCATAGATGCGTACATTAGCTTTTCGAGTGGCTTGACGAGTCGGGTGGCAGGAGTAGGGTTGCCGAGTTGTGGGTGGATGGCGGTGGTAGTTGTGTGCACTAATAATGCTAACAAGAGATTGACAAGGTAATTCGATCATTATAGGTAGCACTGTCAGATTTCCTCTAATTAAGGGTAGAATTACGCTTATTATCATCAAGCCTCCAAACGAGCCAGTCGATAGAATGCATTGGATGCAGAGTATCAATGCCATTTCTTCAACCTTAGAACATCTCGTACAAAAATTTATGCCAACTTCATTTTCGTCTTGGAACTATTTAGGGCCGCATGATAAGGATAATTTCTAGAGTCCATAGAGTTCGATATCAAATCAATGACGATCAACCATGAGGAGTTTCCCTATATTTTCAAACGTTAAATCAAATGTGTGTACGAAAAAAAGATGAAAGTGTAATAAATGACGGACGACATATAACATCACTTCAATTCAGCCGTTTTCGGGATTTTAATTCGCCTACAGTAGCCCGCGGTCCTATGGCAAGAGTATAACCCCAAAGTGCCCACCGTTACTAAAGGATACTTGATTATCGATGCATGAGCTTCACAAAGCTCTGCTCTGTTGGGGTTCCTTTTTGGCCTGAAGGTTCGAGAAGAATAAGAAATAAAAAAAAAAAAAATGATCGCGGTAACTTGAAAGGGCATATAATCGTTGAGAGAAATTCGAACCCGATCCAAATGAAAAAAGAATTGGAAAAGGGACTCTGCCGTCCATCTCGTTGTGTGCTTCAAAAAAGCCACAGGCCCAGACACGGGATATGCGATAGTATAGTTGGAAGTCAAGCCGCAGTGCGCCTTCTCAAATATTCAAGGACATGAAAATTAAATAGGCCGTTTCTACCGATATGTACCTACCGTACCCGGCGTTCGCCCCTATGCAATTTTAAAAACCAAAAACCGTTTCAACAAATTTTGGAAACAATTCGTTATCAGGACTCGCAACGGTGATGATAATTTCGTTGGTAGAATGGCTATTCTTTTCTACGGGACTTATTTATTACGTACAGACTAGCTCTTATTCTCCCAGTCGATTAACCAGAATGAATGAAACCACTTATTCTTATTGGATGACAATATAACGTATTTCATCTTTCTATTCTGCGGAAATGAGCCAAGTCTGGCTACGATCTTGGAGAGTTAAGTATCCGTGTCCACCCGACCCGAGGTCTCCAAGAGAAAGATACAAATTGACGCGAAAGCAAAAAGTAAAATAAAAATAATGTACGATTCAACAAGTCGTAAAAACTGAACAAATCTACCGCGAGCCATAAACCAAAAACAGACGAAATCTCAGCCCTTGCTAATGGAAGTGGTCAACGAGTTCATTCGAGCGGATCTAATCTCCGAAACATGTAAGGAAAAAAATCCTGGGAAAAAAATTTCTGAACGAACGTAAGCCTTCATGTTATATTTCCTCAACGAATAGTAAACCTCCAAATATCTTATCTTGTGAGGGATGAACAGAAAGTGAATTATCATTATTATTATTATTAGTACCATTATTAATGGTCTATATTGCCAGAAGCAACATGTGGTATAGGGCTTGATATATTACAGGTTCAAGGTCTGCCGCTTCAGCCTATACTCTAATAAAATACTGGTATATCGTATTACTTGATCTCAATCATTGCATTGCTGTGGTACCTACGTATAACAGTGGAATTATGTTCAATTAGCAAAGCAGCCTATTAAACAGAACTTCTGCTCTTCACTTCCCAACTCCAGTTCACGTATCTTCGATGTGCCCAATTGACAATTGTCGTCATACAACTGGTTTGGTGTACAAGTGTTTCCAACTATCTAATACGTCGGTCTCAAAAAGTGCTTTTTCACTCTGCAGTAACAACCTATCAAAGATGCATTCTTTTATATCAGAATATCGCTTGCCTATGGACTTAAACCAGATGACACACGAAAGAAATGTTTCCTGGGATCATAATTTGAGATCATCATTCTGTTTGCAGATTTTCTGCAGATCTCCTCATTTTCTTATGTCCCCCATCGTAGACATTTATACAGATACCGGCTTATCCATAGATTCACCCTGTATTCGTTCTTAACACGGTAATACAGTTGAAACTGGATTGCTCAGGAATTTACCAGTAAAAACCTTTTTTTATCCGTCTCTTTCGCCGAAAGGTTTTGTTGTTAACGAAATTTCACAATTCACGCATGAGACATGGTGTGCCTTGACTTAATAAACAGGACTGAATGTATATTTCTTATATTGTCTCGAAAGTTAGCCTGTTTTCAAGATCTTCTGATGACCTCTGAACCATCATTATTTGTTCACAGATTCCGCCCGAAAATACCATCGTCTACCATTACCCATCGCCAACATTGGCTGAGGGGATGCCATCCACTTTGGGTCTTCGACTCGAAGCTGATGCACGATACTTTGAAGGTGATGGGGGCTCAGCGACAATAGAGTGCAGAGCTGACGTTGGAACACACAAATATGCGGCTAAGAGTCGAATCGAAGTGGGACACGTTGATAACCAGCGTCTTAGCGCTAGTGATATACTCAGAGGCGGTGGAACCGACCTTCATGGGGCCCTAAATTTGATCATTGTCATTCTTGGTCTGGCAGTGACCATCTTGCATCAAGCCACTCTCCTCGCAACGTGACCATCTTCGACGGGGTGCTGCGAAAGTATAACTGATTAATTTGTTAATTAATAGTACGCGTGATGCAGTCGTTTCAATGTCAGTCGTCCAACCTTTTGAAACACGTGGTCACGCCTTTATTATCTTATACATATATATTAATTAAACTACTGATTATCTTTAGCTAATTACTATTCTATGTCTACGGGTCACCAATGTGGCGCGCCAAAGCTTTACTATGTACTACTACATTCACAGTTTATTATTCCTTGTTTAAAACCATTGGAAATTATCCACTATCAATTGAACAACGTTTTTTACACTTGTTTAAAAAGTGTTTTTCAATTCTACGAAATTTCCTTTAATCCACGTTAATAACTGACAGCTGCACCCGGGCTATGTAAATAAAATTTTCTGCTGTTCATGTAAAATCGATTTCGTCGCTGCAATGTTGTTGAAAAAGATATACCTTCTTTTCGAACGTGAAGAATATTACATTCCTTTGCTATCCTCTTTCTCACTCTAGCTCTTTGACGGCAGAGAATTAAACCCAATGTAGAGATGTATGTATATGTATATATAATTCCCAGAATCGTTGGATTTTTACATTTTTGTAAGTAATTGAATATTCAACAAATATCCATAATATCTGTAAGTCGATTATGTAACATGACTATAGTGCTTGAAGATGAACGGTTTATATCTTGCGGAAGAATAAAAATATAGAGAAAAATTTTTTCACAATGAAATTCGGGGTGAAATCGAAGGGTTTGATTTTGCCAATTTTCTTTGGCGAAAGAATTCGGTCATATGTTTCGGCAAACTCTATTTTATCCTTCGTTGGAATTGGGTGCGTCCCTCCATAGTCATAATAGTAAAGCCTTGGCCACACGTCACAGCTACAAATTCGCGAGAACATGAGACAAAACGAACAGCGACCGATACAGCCCGTACAGTTTCGGCACATAAAATTTTCACCGTTATCTACTTGCAGTCGCGGACATTTAGTAAACAACTTGGGGCTCTAAAGACACTTACGCAAAAATTTATAAAGGAAAGAATGTGAGACTGGCCTCGCTGAACATATCACACCGTCACGCCATCATACTAAATACACGACACACATCAAACTAAACGCACACTCGCGATAGTCAGGGCATGCGCGCGCAGAAGCGAGCGCCGAGACCTGCGCGCGGGCGAGTAGCGATAAAGACGCTCGTTCTGAAGCGAGCAAATAGAAGTGTCCCGTTGCACCTTCGAATCGGGGTGGCTAGCATGGTTTTCTGTAGCACGATTTAAAGCGCTCACTATTTACACAGTATTTTTCAACACGAATGGGGCATTTCATATTCACTCAACCAAAGGCCCGATTTGAACTCCTTCGGATTTGAATTCCGATTTTGCTTCGCAAGGGAAGCAGTGGTGATTTCTTTGGATTTTTATATCTACTAGTGGTTAAGTTAAGATTTTCTAAATATTGGGACATCAATAAAATGAGGATTATTTTATCGGTACGAAGTATACAACAATAACATTCTCGTCTTCTCACACTTACATGAATATCATGCAACACGATAGCCAACGCTCTAATTGGGTACCTTGTCGGCCAGAGGGAGAAAAAAAGAGAGACACCCGGAACTATATACCTTTGATATTTTCGAAAATACCGTAATTGGAGTCACTAATCCCGAAAAAAGATTATGTAATCTCCTTTTGATCGGTGGCATAAAAAAATAATGACCTCAATAAAAACGGTCCGCAAGATTGTATCTTGATCGAATCTATAAAGTAATATTTATTGTTCTTGAAGTTATTGACAATTGTTCGCATTGAGGTGCTAATAAAATGGCGAGGAAATGACTAATAGAGTTTTGTATTTCACGGGCATTTCATTGAGGATAAAAATTAACAGGCGTGCCAACGCGAGTCCAGAAATCAGAGGAACTGCGGCTCCGGTTACAACTGTAGACACAGTCAATCAAGTAATTTCTAGCCATGAGGATCAGATAAAATACAAAAAGAAAATCGACCCCCCCGTACTGTTAAAAAGTATAATTTCGCCGGAAAGTAGAGATTTCCAAATAAAATTATAAAAGTCGGAGAATTGCGAATAAAAGAGAAAAGGTGAAAACAGTTGGTTTGATCGGACGAGCACAGGTCTGACCGCTACTATTTTCGGAGGGTAAATCGCGTGGGTTTCTCGCCACGAAGATACCATGCGATTGGTATATTTTATTGCGAAACACCATCGAATAGACGAGGGCCGATGCGAAAGCGTGTCTGTTGAAAAATGTCTTCCTGATGGTCCGGAAAACTGTTCGGTTTGCATGGGGCGATCAATAAGTCGATAACCCGTCGCGGTACCGCGCCGTGACATTTGACCACATTTTTTTCATTTTTATTTCGGTAGGAATAAAAATTCACAGATATACAAGGGTGAAGGTGTTATATATTTTCTCTCTCTCTCTCTCTCTCTTTTTTTCTCTCTATACTGCGCCGTTTCGAAAATTTTATTCCTCACTGATAGCCCAACAGACAGCTCTATAAAACGTTCTAAAACGCGTGAGATAAAATAGAAATTTTCAGATCGGGAAAAAACATATTCACTACTGCTGTACCTTGGGGGAAAAAAATCAAAATAAACAAAAACAATCTGATCGGATTTTACTTGAAAAATTACTCCAATATCAATTATTTTTTTGTCAAAAATTCAAGTACTTTGAATATTTTTTTTCTTTTTTTCAAATCGTGCTAGCATGCTAGTTTTGGATTTGTGAACAACGGCGTGCACATATGCCCATATACCGGATAACATGTGATTTATACTGCGTTCAAAAATTGATGAAAGTTGAAAAGAAAAGTAAAAAAAAAAAAACTACTTTAAAAACCTTAACGAGTACGTTACCAATTATGATAAGATAATGTCGATACCAATATAATATGATATACTGAAAAAAAACTCACAAAGAGCCATGCGCATATACATATGCTATACTGGAAATGAAAAAGACAAAAAAAAAAATTAAAAAAAAATTAAATATAAAAAATAAAAACTAAATGAAAATAAAAACTAAACGATGTAATAAAATATAAAGATAAATGAATATAAAGTATTAAAAGAATTGAAGCATTTAAATATAATAAATATAAGACTAAAAGCATATGAATGTATAATAATATGGATATTATAAATGATATTACATATTTATATCTTTAACGAGATATAGGTATAAAGATGAACTAAATATATATATATATATATATTCTGTAAGTAGGCATAAAACGAGTTTAATTTTCGATTTAAAAACTAATTATCTCTCTTTAATAATAGAAATGAATATAAATTTAATCTATCGACCACACCCGAGAAAACAAGAAAGAAAAAAAAAAACACCCTAAATACACACAATTCTTAAACACTGATTATAACAAAGGAATACAACGTATTATTATAATTACTGTATGTAACATAACGATAATTCAGATGATATTATATCTATATTATAAATATAATATAAATAAATGAATAAATAAATGAACAAATATATATATATATATATATATAGATATATACATGTATATATTTATTATATATATATATATATATATATATCTATATATATTGAATAAATATTTCAAGAATATGGGTAATTATTTGTCAGTTAAACAAGCGTGTTTACCTCGACCTCTCCGATTTATTTCTATCTTGAATGGCAGATGGAAATTGCCTCAAAATTAAATCCTTTAAAAACCTTTTGCCAAAGATGATTATTCCCGTACGAGTTATCAGACCTCGTACATAAAATTGGATCTTCTTCAACGACTCTGCTTTTTATCGAAACACAGTCACTCGGTACATTATGAATTCATCAATGAAAACTCGCTTCAATATTTTTCCCCGAATTTTCGAGCACTGCTAATTTCAGGACGTGAAAGCATAATATGCATGAGAAATTTTCAAAAGAAATTTGGGTTCGTTTGAAGACTTTTTTGCACACTAACTCTCCTTAAGAAACAAAATGTGATTGATCGAGTTTTCGATCATGAATTTATGACTATATTCAAAATTGTCGATTTAGTTTGTTGACCAGAAGCCAAATTATTACAAAAAAGAAAAACACAGAAATTAATGTACAATCTCTGACTAAAACACCGGGAATTCGTACGGTTCAATCACTGGGGTAAAAATGATTTTTGATGATTTTTTCTTGTAAAAAAAAAAAAAAACAAAACGGCTTGTTGGTCTGGGTTGAGGATATAAATTAATTAAATAATCCTACAGGCAGCACAAGTTTGATCTAAAATCGTAGTGTTCGAGGGAAAATTTGGCGCCCAAAACTGTTAAGGTGACAAAAATTGATTCATAAATCGATATATATGTACACACACATGCATATGACATATCTATGTGTATCTACGTATGTATATATACATATGTATACATTAGACTGGCCGTTCAAAAAACTGTTTATGCTCCAAGTTGAAAGGTCTCAAGTAAACCTTGAAAAAAGAAAATCCCCAAAGTTTCAATGCTCTATTCACTATTAAGGAGTTTCGGTCATTTTTTCTTATTTATATATTTTTTTTCTTCCAAAATAAGATTTTATTTGTTTTTCAAAAACATCAAGGTCTGAAAACGAATTTGGTTCTTACTTTTGTTTTTCAAATAGATCAAGCTCTGAAAACAAATGAAATTTTATTTTACAAGAAAAACAAAAACAAAAAGAATTACCGGCACCCCTAAATAGTGAGAAGGAGCATTAAAACTTTGAAGATCTTCTCTTTTCAAGGTTAACTTAAAATCTTTTAACTTGAAGCATAAACAGTTTTTTGAACGGCCAGTCTAGTATACATTATATAATATATATTGCAATAGTGCCACCATGCGAGGTATAATTACGTTTAATAATAAATAAATTATTATTATACGATATATTTTATAGGCTAGGATACGTTTTATAGATAAATTATATCAATATTACTTTTATGATTGTGATTATTATTATTATTATTATTATTATTATTATTATTATTATTATTATTATTATTATTATTATTATTATTATTGTAACAGTTTCATCGACGTGTGCGCCAGTACGAAAGGAGAGACAGTCTTGTTCGTCGTACATAAAGTAATAAAACGAAGCTGCAGAGTATCTTCTGGAAAACTAGCTCTTCGAATCCGCAAGAGTACGCGTGACTCTGCTACCAATTTTAGTCAACGACCATGGGAGTCTGAAAACTTTTATTACCGTCAATGAGGTAATAATATGGCGTTGCACGTAGGTATACAGTGATTCGGCTTGGCAATTGTTTATGAAAAATGATCGGTACTAATGCTATTTTGCGTTTGTTTTAACCATGTATTTATACGAAATTCATAGCAATACTTTTGCCGTCAAAAAAAGTTCATTGTTTCGTTTTAATAACCTTTCTATATAGCTGCAAGGTAATAACCGTATCTCAGACTCCGTCTAGTCTTGGCGACATCTTGGTTGGCAGGCGTACTGACTTTACCCTCATAAACATATGTCATGCATGATATTTACCAAAGATTAAGCGATACACGGATGAATTCGCCCCAGATATGGTCTGGCGCACATAACCCGTTGTTAGATAGGACGAGATACTCTCTGTTAAGTCTCATGATACGTGTACGTGTGTGTGCATCATATTCAGGATATTACAGTTTGATCAGAGCATGCGATTGCCCATCGGAGAATCGTTTTAAAAGTCAAACTGTGTCAAATAATTCTTATCATCGTAATTATTCTCAAAGGATAGGGTTCTTTCCCGACTCACGTTATAGAGCAAAGTAAACCACGAAAATTGATATGCAACAACGTATCATTCCGTTGATTCGTTCTCGAAATATTGCATGTTTGATTATCAGTAACGCAGCGCTACTCTGTGCGCTAATAAACTTTGAGACGCGATATCTCGCCAACGATATGACGGAGTTCTACGATGTGGGGTGTCGTTGAAAGCGTCCGGACATTTTCTACGACCTTGAACTATAAAAAAAAACTTACAGTTGCATTGTGTTTTTTTTTTCAATTTATTAGTGTCAGAAGAACCCTTTTCCCGGTCTAACCGGGACATCTTCAAATATATAATCCATGCAAATATGAAGACACACACGCGTATATATACATGAATATCACGTAAGAATCTACAGCCATATATGCCGACCGATACAGTACCACACATATGTCGAATCCGGACGTGTATCTTCGATCTCAAGAAATAAAATGATAGGTATTTCAGATTTCTTGTTATGTTTATTCTCGCACCGAGTCTCTCGCTTCCGGCCACCCATTTCCTTTTTCCTTTCTACTTTTTTACGCTTTTTTCGCCATTCCCTATACCCGATCCCCTATTCCCTATTCCCGCTTACCCGCCGTCCCTTACGCCGGGGTCGTCAATTCGCTAGAGGCGACCAATTCAGTCCTAAGGGAAGGGAAAGGGTAACGGTCAAGGAGGAAAAATAGAAGGAGAAGAAAAGGAGAGAAAATCAACCCGTCATTGAGGAGCACGAAAGCATTTTCTACTGGCCGTGGCGTGTGTAATTTTTGGTACAGAAAAGACGACCGCAGTGGGCAGCCGCCTCCTAAATAAATAAAAAGGTTAGGGGACCGAATCCACCATTCTATAAATTGTGGACACAAGTCCAATAGAATGCTGGCTGCATGAAATAGAGTTACCACCTTCTTTGCCAGAAAGTAAACTGCATTTTCGTCAATGAGATCCAGAGGAAATAAACAAATAACAAACCTGGGATATATTTTTCATATCCTTCTGGATCAATAACTATAATTTTGGAAAATATTAGCACCAAATCTGTACCGAGCAACTGGCGGCAACTTCCAGAGCCATATTTGATATTGATGGGCGCAATCCGCTGCGATACTTCAAGTTAAGCTGTTGAAATATAAACCTTTTTCCCGCAGACAACAAGGATGCATAACTAATATAACAGCGCTATCTGTGGCGCGCATGTGCAGCACATCGCCTGCAGTACACTCGAGGGATTCTATACCTACGTAGCTATAACTGCAATATTAACTATTCAAGAGAAATGTTTGCTGTTTGCAGGGGAATATCGTTCGTCCAAAGTGCCTCTTGCGCGTAAAAAGGATTGAAAAATCGTAAAATATAACGGTGGTTCATGTCACAGCCTACGACCGGTGAGCTCACTTATCCCTGTCACCCTCGGGATCAAACTTGCGACCAAACGGTTCGACTCTTACCTCGAAAGTCTAGTTTTGGAAAAATGTTCGATGACGAATAGAATACCCAACAATATTTCACTTTGATCATTTATCGTAGAACATTCGAATCCCATTTTTGTAATCGTTTGTCCTAATATCGTACATTTCAGGTACATATGTGACTATGTGAAATAAGGTGTGTCGAAAGATAACGTTGTTTTCATAGAGAAATGACACGGGAGCGAAATAGGGATCAATAGCCAATAAAAGGAAAAAAAAACAACACGTTGTTTTCATTTTTCTGCCGCTGATACTCTGTCATAGATTTTCGTGCAAAGTAGCTCAATTGCGAGTACTCACTGAAACAAAATTTCTATATGCATATAATTAACACAAGAAAAAAGAACACTTTTACTAAAAAAATGATAACTCTGCTAAAAATAAAGACATCGAGTTAGTCTTGAGTTTTTTTTTTCAAGGGAAGGATTGACGTATTCATAAAAAAATACGTGGGCCGCAAGGTAAAGATAGACGAGTTACGAGATGGTCTGTAAGGAAGGATTGGTTCAGGGTGCAATACTATTTAAAGCATCATCTTGAAGCCCACTATTCTTCTCCGTATAAGTACCATAATTCTTCACTTTCAAAATGGTCCGAAACACACGCGAAATCTTAGATTTTCGCCAAGTTATAATTTTTTTTTAGTAAAAATATTTCTTTTTCCCATTATAATCATTATATGGAAATTGAAAATTCCGTTGGAGTGAGTAATCAGAATTGAGCTACAGGTGTATCCGTCTAGGAAGATCTTTTCCAGAAGAAAATTTATCGTTTAAATTATCAGCAGTGAGAAAATAAAAAATAAAAGTAGATCGTTTTCGACACACCCCAACGCGGAAATCTAGGCAAAAAAGGAAAGCATCAAGCAACAGCTTTAATCCGTGTAGGTTTTGTTTGGTTTTCACGCAAGCACATCTTGATAACACCTAATACGTAATACGAAAGGCCGTTCTGGCCGCAGGTTGGCACGCATCCAATCAGTTGTGTGGCATGAAACTACAGCCGAGTTTGCCAACGTTACTTAATCTGCGGCCAAGTTATCGAGCGTTCGAACAAATTCCCTTGACAACAACGGGTCAATTATTAATTGCCAACATGAACTACTAGGTCTATGTATAACAGGCTCACAGATTTGTTGACCACTCACAAGATCGCGTACAGCAGGGTATAGACATTCACTGTAAGTTGAATAGAAACTATTTCACTTCATGCGCATAATATTCATACAGAATGATGAGCACCCACTATTTTACAGTGCTATACCCGCAACGATATTACCATGCTAACCCAATTTCGTGCAATTAGTCAGAGAGATAAAAAAAGAAAAAGGAAAATGAACAGGGGTTCAGTTTCACGTGAACAAAAAAAATTCACGAAGCAGTGTCATTTTGTTTTTCATGAGATCCTGTGTAAGCCGGAATATCAAACTAACAACAAGTCATACTAGAAAAACAACGATCCATTTCTGTCAAGGTACACTAATGACGAACCAGAAATAGAAATATCTTTTTAAAACCGAAGCGTGTCTGAAGACAATTTTTTCCGTAGTCTAATTTTATTACAGCAGTTCACCTAATCTCGAAAAGTACAATCAGGTAAATGTCAGGATTTGTGATCCATCACCTCTCACAGTTACCTGCAGTGCTGAGAACTCGGGCGAACGTCTGCTTGGACTTTTTATGTTCTTTATCCTAGGAGAATCAGAAATAAGTTGAGGAGGGTTTGTTAATTTCAAAATTCAATGCATACAAAATTTTCACACTACCAAAAGTCATCTGTTTGTCCGATAGTGATTCTTCCGCCAA
This sequence comes from Rhogogaster chlorosoma, assembly GCA_944452935.1. Taxonomy (NCBI): domain Eukaryota; kingdom Metazoa; phylum Arthropoda; class Insecta; order Hymenoptera; family Tenthredinidae; genus Rhogogaster; species Rhogogaster chlorosoma. The sequence goes on from OX101802.1 coordinate 8,604,241, forward strand.
ACAATTAGAAAGCGAAAATCCAACTTGTGAGGAAAGCAGCGTGAACCGCTTTGAATTAGATTGAACATCAACTAGAAAAGGTTTGAATTGTGAATTTTCGTACCTGTGAACCAAAGGGGAGTTCCAAAATGAACCAAAAACGATAGATTTCATATAGTACAGGTTATTCTGCAATTATCGGTCCCATTTTTTGTCTTTTAGCCTTCGTTTTTGCAATTTTTCTAATCCTAAGCCAATGTATGCTAAAAAATTTGTCGAAACGGCGAGTATATAGACTAAGTGAGTGATCACGTGGCTCACAATAGAAAAAAAAGATGAATCGAAGACAGGCTGAGAAGACAGTGAGAGATGGAAAACATGCATGTATGGCGCTAGAATCATGTGTGATAAATACATGCTTTCGGAAGCACGTTCTTGGAATCCAATGAACATATTAGCCGTTTTTCTCGAAATCAATTTTTTTGAACTTTGCCCAAACGATTTCTCCGGAAACACTTGACTTAGGTTCTTGGAACTGGCAGGGATTCTGCTTATCATGATTGCCTATCGAGCCATTCACGAGAAAGTTAAACTGACTTACCGATCAATAGCTTCAAAAAAATTACGTCCGCAATTTGTATGAATTTTGAAAAAGTCAAGTTTTTCTGAATACATTGGTGGCTTAAATTTACCAATGGATGGCTCGAAAAGTATATCCATGGACAAGATTTCGGTGATTTGTTTTTATGGTTCTGATGAAAGAGCTTGCTATGGAATTCCTGTACCGTGAAAATTACAAAGTTTCACTTGCAGCCTTATAACACAAAGTACGAGTTGCAAAAATTAAAGTTACTGCAGTTATTTTTCAATGATGTTCAGAGTACCATTTCAGAAATCACTGGTTATAAGATGCTTAAAAATTATCAAGCAGTTGTAAGCTCTCTTTGTACTTGATGGTCATTTTATGTGCCTCGTACTTCATGCTTCCTTTAAAGCTGTTATTAAAACGATCCGTAGGTACTGACGGTGCAGAATAATTTATTTAATCATACCTCCGCTTCAAACTGCAGTGCAGTAAATAGCTACAGGTTTTGCCAGTTTTATTTCCCGACTAAATTGCCTCGAGCACTTTGCTCTGATGTGATATATTAGTATTGGGTTTGTATTAATTGCCGAGGGAGTAGGTGTGGGATGTATCAGTAGCAGAGGGCTAGACAGCTTCCTACACGGATGTTGAAGCGGATGAAGGTGCTTTTGCGGTCAATTCACGCAAGTGGCTACCACCAAAGTACACTTTAGCCCTTCCGAAACCTCCGTGACCGAACGGTTCCAAGGGAGAGTTATTATTAACCTATTACAGCGGTAGGGAACTCGAAAGAATTGGCCGAAAGGGAGTCGTAGATCTTGGCCGCAGACTCTGTATAACTCTCAGCTACATATTTATATCTATTGACAGAACAGCGATCTCGGGACTTCAGATATGGGAAAGGGATCGAAAGGGAGTAGACGGAGAATTCGGAAATTGAGAATTCGGAATGAAATTTCCGCTTGTAACGGAGCTAAGGAATTTCACAGTGCTGTATATGATTTTTAAATAGTATTTTTTCTAGCTGAGAGCGCAAAATCGTTTTTGTGCACCCAAATTAGTGCGGGAATGTACTATTTTCCGGACTCGTTTAGGAAAAGTGTTCTTGCAATCTTTCTAACCACTAACATAATAAAATGTACCGATACCAAAGTTTGGTTAATTTTGAAGTGTTTTAATTTCATTCCTCAAGAACAAAGCCAGTCAAAACTTCATCACGGAAGTGACTGCTTTATTAACATCGTCGTCGTCATATTCCAGTCACATCCTGGGCATAAATCTTACTTCTTCGTTGGTCCTCATTCTCTCCGAATTCTCTCGCAAGCTAATTCTACTATCGCGTCAAATATCGATGCGCATACATATTTACATACTACGTACATACCTAGATATGTACGCAGTATATATATATATATATGGGGTATTCTCGCTCATCCGGGACACTTTTCTGCGCATGAATTTTCGATTTTCCGGTTACGCGAGATTTTGGTTCTTGGCCAATCCCTAACAACAAATCCAGAGTCATACCCCTTGATTTCAACTAGTTCAGAAGTTATTGAATTTACAAAATATGAGAAAATCAGTTTTCGAGCGCACCGCACTATGTTCAAACGTACGTATCTTTGGTTCGGGGGGTCCGAAATCTATTTTCAACCAGTGCTCTAGAATCAGAAAACTCTTACCTTGCACGCTGTAATATCCAAAAATGTTGAAACTTTTTTTTTGAAATTTTTGCCCACGAATTTCACAATTATTTTTGTTTTTCGTCCTGTGACCAAAGGGCATAAATTTTTTTGATGAAAATTGGACTGTAGGTAGATCTCCATGTACTCAAAAGACCCTGCAATTTTCAAGAGGGCATTATTTTTCTTTTTTTTTTAAATAATTTTTTACGGCTTTTTTCATAGGCTTTTTTTATATTTTATTTTTTTTCTCAAAGAAAAAGAATTTTCCGTACGTCTCAACCTCACGTGAAAGAAATACGCCTGTCCCCTGAAAAGAAAGAAATCATTCGTTTCGATTTCTTTGAGAAAAAACAATAAAATCAACAAAAAGCCTATGAAAAAAGCCGTAAAAAATTATTTAAAAAAAAAAGAAAAATAATGCCCTCTTGAAAATTGCAGGGTCTTTTGAGTACATGGAGATCTACCTACAGTCCAATTTTCATCAAAAAAATTTATGCCCTTTGGTCACAGGACGAAAAACAAAAATAATTGTGAAATTCGTGGGCAAAAATTTCAAAAAAAAGTTTCAAAATTTTTGGATATTACAGCGTGAAAGGTAAGAGTTTTCTGATTCTAGAGCACTAGTTGAAAATAGATTTCGGACCCCCCGAACCAAAGATACGTACGTTTGAACATAGTGCGGTGCGCTCGAAAACTGATTTTCTTATATTTTGTAAATTCAATAACTTCTGAACTAGTTGAAATCAGGGGGTATGACTCTGGATTTGTTGTTAGGGATTGGCCAAGAACCAAAATCTCGCGTAACCGGAAAATCGAAAATTCATGCGCAGAAAAGTGTCCCGGATGAGCGAGAATACCCCATATACATAAATGACGTCGAAAGATGAAGAAATAATTTAGCTAATATCAAAGTAATAAACCTTATCTAACCATGCCGTGGTTTTCCAAAACGAGGAACATGAATAGCCCATTAAAACTTTTCTGAGGGTGAATTAGAATTTTGTTAGGTCAGGTAGAGCTCGCGGAAAACGTGAAGGCAGCTAGGGGATGAAAGCGGATCTTATTCTTCATACATGATTTTAACTTGCAAAGTAATTAATTATCTCGAAGTTGCAGTACCTACAAGTAAGCAAGGCTGGTCGTCGGAAGTGCAACAAGAAGAACATTCCAGCCACATTCTAAAATCTCTGGAGAAGCCCAAAATTTTGGTAAAAGTAAAAAAGTAAAAAAAAAGAGAGACATTTTCCCTGGAACGATTATTTTCTTGTTCGTCATTTCTCTTCGATTAAAATTGAGAAGAAGGTGGAAAAAAATCGAGGAACGCTGAAATTGGTTTAAGATTGTAGGATTAGAGGAGAAAAAAGATTCAGGGCTCATGCCAGGAGCCAATTTATTCGTTCTGATATTTGAGAGGTTTTATACTCGGAGCAGGTTTTTATTTTGTACCTGGGATCCTAGGAGCCTTCGTCTCGAAGATGCCATCTATCATGGGCATGGCATTTTTCGACGGGGACAGACCTCCAGCCTCCAGGTCTGGGAGAGTCGCTAGCTAAGAGGTCAAAGGATCTCCGATGGGATGAAATTTTTCGCAAGCAGGCGTTAACGCTTGTCTTGGTACGATAGTATAGGTATATGTGTGTAAGGGCTGGAGTACGATGGCCAACGTAAGATGGTGAGGGATATTCGGGGATATGCTGGTGTTAAACCCGGGGGGAGACTTGAGGAGTACGAATAGGGGGATGAGGATGAAGAAGGAACAGAACAGAGAGTGAATAACTCCAACTACGTGATGCCGTCGTCCTGGCGAAGGATTGATGTACTCTCCTAGGTAACCTCACCCTCTATTCCCAGACCGTCACGTACCATCTTTACTCGACGGTTCATAAGTCGTATTTGGGTCGCAGGCCTTATAGTCCTTACGGTCTTTAGTTTCTCAATTATTAGGATTTGGGATTAAAATCGTTTGGTATTGATAACCTTTTCACATATTATAACTGCAGCTGTCATTCGTCCATTGAATATTAAAAACGTTTAAAAAAATAAAATAAACGGAGAGGAAATTCGGCGCGGCTGCAGACTGCATGTGCCTAGACTCGTGAAATCATAACTATACACGCTCCTCGGATATTGCGAATGATCATCCACCGACGAAAGGTGGAAATACATTTCCAATTTCACTCGAGTTAAATTAAACTTGCAAATATTTATCCGCGATTTTCCTCACCTCGAGAATTCCGCGAACGTTAATCAAATTCTATTTCCTCGACGGGCGACTGTGTGTACAATGTATTTGCAAATTTTCACTAACGGACCACGTCATTCGATTCCTTGCAAAAAAAAAGGAGAAGAAATTCGAAGAAAATTGTATATTAGATACACGAGATGCCCACCAAATCCTCGGTTTTCCAGATAAAGGAGTTCAAATTTCTTACCGAGTGATTTTGCACGCGGTGCAGACGACGTCAAGTAAACGTGGCCAGTTTTTGGTTAATGGTCACGCGATTGCTCTGGTGGAAAAAGATTTATCTGAAAACCTTTCAGACCATTCTTTGAAAAATGTATTCAGAGACTTTCAGATAAATTCAACGAGGGATAAAATAGCTATAAGTATGTGAAGAAAATGCATTTCAATTTTTCGGAAACTTCACATGTTCGAAAATAATCTGAACACTTCATTCGAATTCTCTACGAATTAGGTAAAAAAACACATTTCTCTGGAAAGTTTTTCTTAGACTTCTACGAAAGTTCTACATTCCCTGAAAACATTCTGAGTTAAGTGACAGACCGTTCGAAATCTCTGCAAATTCTACCAAGATTTCGTACCATTATATAAATTCCTGAAGTAATCCCAACATTTTTTGCCAATTTCTTAACGTAACTATACTCTGCTCGACAGATTTCAGTATTATGTCATTTTTTTAGTTTTTAACAAGGAATCCAACGGTTTTATTCATTGTATGTACATGTCATACCATGATTTCGATTAAATGGATTCTGATTGCTCGCAGGCGGGATGAGAATGAAAAAAAAAAATGTTATGGCTAACAAATGATGGAAGAAAGGAGAAGATAACTCGGGAAGAAAGGGCAAGCAATTAATAATTATTGACGAATGTAAGAATTTGAGGAAGTATAATTAAGTTTATTCGGGCGGAGTTGGTGGGCGGACAGCCGACAGGACTCGACGAAATATCTCCAATTAAAGATGGAAAAAAAGTTGAACGTTCACTGATGGACAATTAATCTTCGTTCGGTTGTTGCCCAGCTGATATCAACCGGAAACAGTTATCAAAAAATTCGGCGAGTCACGCCAAGATAAAAAGAAAACTTCGGCACAAATACGGGTGCAGAAGATTCCCTTACACGATCTAACCAATAAACTGATCATTTTTCATTTTTTCTATTCCATAATTCTGTTACGTCGAAACATGACACTTGCGAAAAAAGATACAAAAAACGCGAAAGAACCCTCAGAAATTTATACTGAATCAATATACGACAACCTGAATGCATTAGTACTAAAAATATGATATATAGTTCGAGATTCGTATTAATTTCATCCCATTTTTTATTTTCACTGCGTTTCTTAAATAGCTACGTTTCGGTTACATGAAGTTACATTGTATTCCAAGAGACCATACAGAAGCATTCCGAAATAGTCGTCTACCCACAGAATAGTTTCACGCTCGCCGCTAGGTGCAAGTTCAACGCGAGGGTCTCTCATAAGTAGAAATATGCCGACTACGTACAAGAGGCGTTCGACTGAGCAGAATTCTAACTAGCTACTTGTATGATCTTGTATCAGCCGGTGTATAATAATTCTATGCTAGATTTGCGTAATTGCTGGCTTACCTTAAGTTGGATGATTAATCAAATATTGGAAATTAGCGGTTCGAAAAGTATCATCAGATCTCTAGAAGGCAGTTTTACGAAACATGACTGGGATACATCTGGAAAGTCACTGAAACGTATCTGACGTTAGGACAGATGCATTGGGTCATATTGCAGTCATGTTTCAAATGCAATGTTGGGAAAGCGGACATTTTCACAAATCCGATGCATTTTCGAAATGCAACAGCAACTGACTGTTATGTTTTTAAAAACACGACAAGATTTCTGCGCAACGTTTTCGGAACTTTTTCGAAACGTTCTGTGTTGTATGGGGACTGAACGGTAAAAACTGATGATGAAGTCGATATAATGATATCTGTGAAAGTTCAGAACGTATATTACGGAAACCTTTGGGATTATTAGGTACCATCAATTCTATATAAGATAGCCTTCGGTAATTGAGATCAAACACAATGATTGAATAATGAGGACTGACTATCAAGAAACTTGATGATGACCGTCAACCCGTATAACGGTTATCTTTAAATTTTTCAGGTCACCCATGAAATTTGGCGTCAAACCCTCAACCGATGAGGGTTTGTTTTTTCATTCGTAAAGGGGATAGACTCTTCCGAGAAGTCGCCAGTGTTCGTCCTTCACTTTCATCATTTTTAGTGCTTGAAAAACAACATGGTTACTGGGCTGGTTTGGAGACGAAGTGCAGAAGCACAAAGAAGTTTAAGTGGCTTCTGAACGGATGCAGTAAGACAATAATGCGCAATCAAAACTAATTATCTTAAATATTGAAGAAGAGTTCTAGTCCTCAACGTTTTTCCCGAATATCTACGAGTTGATATTGAAATCCCGAAACTAGAATCTTGTCAGGTAAACTTTGAAGGTCTTTTCAATTATTACGGTTCATCGTAGATGGTGTAATGCCATAAGCCTTGAGAATTTCGTAACTGAAACAACGATTCGTCACAGACTTTTCATCCCTTTGAAAATTTCAGTATTTATTTTAGAAAATACCGTAGCCTCTCGTCTTTGAAGTTATACACTCCGACGATGATGATTATAGAGCAGCTTTTCGAGCCTCTTTCTTGCTGGTTGATGAAAAGACAATGCAACGGTGTGAATCAGAAAGGTGTAGGTCCGATTTTTTTCAAAGTTTAACCCAACGAATAATTCACACATATACTTATACAGCCGAGGCGTATACCTTGGAGAAAAAGTAATAGCATACCCTACATCTTCCTACGCATAAGGTGGGTGGGTATTGAATATAGCCCCCCAACTCGGCGTGTCATTCACTCACCCGACAATTTTCCATCTCTAGACCCTTCGCGATTACCTTGAGAAAGCGCTGAAACTTTGTTGTCACAAACTTTTTATCCTATTCCAAAAAGCTGAGTTATATTTTCCGATCCCGCGGCTACGTGAACGTCACTAGGCTAACCGACAGATCACCTGAAGGAATAAATGTCTAACTATGGGAATAAAACTGTCCTTTTTCTGCACTTATTTCTTGGGCTGCATACACGAATTCTAGAAGATATCTCCCTGGGCTTATATTTCGCACAAAGAAGCGAATGAATAATGTACTCGCGGATCGCTAACGAACCCCTTAACTACCCAACCCCATTGCAGTCCTGCTCAGGGCGTAATTGATATCAGTAAGGAAGGAAACGCCTGAGGTATACGGAAAACGAAAGTTAATGAAGATCAAACTGTGCCTATCAAGCGAAGCTACTGAAAAACTGAAACCCCTTTGTCTACATTATACAGAGAAAAAATAAGTAAGTAGTACGGAGTACTTGATCCTCTCAAGTCATACGAATGATTGAAAAGGGTTGAGTCGTTCATTTTCCTTACTGTACTGGCCTCGGGCTGCTTTTTCACTTCGCACACTCCCTGGATTAGTATAAAGGTATTAAGAGCTTCATGGCGAGCAGATTTGAAAAATAAACGAAACGAAGTAAAGTTGGAGTTGGAGTTGGAGTAGTCGCGGTTTTTAAATAAAGACTAAGTCGTTAGCTGTAGTATGAAACTGCGAAACATAAATGTATAATTTACGCGGCAATATTTTGCGAAAAAAAATCGAATAACCTTTCGCTAGTCAGGACCCAATGATTGGATTTTTTTATAAGCTCATTATTTTACAATTAATAAAGTAATGACAAAAGTTTAATCCAGATAAAAACTTTGAAATCCATCTGACGGCATCCGGAGCTCAAATTATCATCAGTCAATTCAAAAGCCAATTATCGGTTTGTGCTCGCTAATTATTAATCGACTGTTCAAACGAATATTCGGCATAATTATAGATGAAAATTCCACATCAAATCTCGAATTATTAATGGTCGGGAGTTCAAAGGACGTTTCAGGAATTGCCTCTTTCATATTTTCAACCTCCCATATCAAGCAGCTTCGGAAAATAGAATCTGAACATTATACCCGAAGGGGAATTTGCAAAACTAAACATTGTGACAGATTCGAAATACTTTGTTGTTTTTGAAAATCGCAGTGGAAAAACGTCGTGTAAAATGTGTAGCAATAAAAGAACCGAATCTTTGACATTCCAGGTGTGCTCTTCCTTGTCATCTACATATATGCCCCTGCCGAGTGACACAATGGAAATCTTTTGTTAAAAGCCTTTTTACATGTACGACAGGACACTCGAAGTATCACTTCTTGAACATTAAAATTATATTTGAACGGCTAGTTTAAATGTACATGACCGATTTTTATTACAAATAAAAGTCGAGGTGATGTTTAAATTGAATGAAAAAATGAGATTGACAAGGAATGAATCAGTTGAATTTTTCCCCCGGTCATATTGGGTATGCGGGGTGGTAGGGTGAAGATATTCAAGGGTTGTAAAAAAAACAATCACTGCAGGTGCAGAAAGACGTGAAGCATTCAGAAGGTACATTTGGTATGCTGGTCGTGAAATGTGGACTCTGTATAAGGTGAGGATATTTGTGTCTTTTTGGAACTAGAAATGTTCGGGACGTTCTGTCTGAGATTAATCATTGTCGGGAAGATGGATACCGAATCGATCACGGTAGAAAACTTTGCATGCGAGTCAGAGGCGATAGGTATAGGCGGCTTCCTTGCGATCGAAATTTCCGGATTCTAAAATACGAGAATTTCTAGTTATAACTTTTGGACCTCCACGTGGCTGACGGAGTAAATTTTCTAGTTTATAAATTAAGTTCGAAGTTAATCACACTGCACAAAGGGAAGAGTAGCTCTGGGACTTAATGAACTTTCTTCATTAATATTCCTTAATGCTTTCAATGATTATAAAAAAATGTGAGAAGGTTTACTCAGAAGATTATTCAACGTCGTAGTGACAATATTAGCACATTAATATCAATAAGGAAATAAAATAAAAAATAAAAAAAATAGAAACGATTCTAATCTATACCCAGCAACGATGAGATAAGACTAATGATTCGAAATTTATTTTGAATATACCTCGTGCCTTTAGCTAACACCAGCTATCAACTCTAATTATATTCGCACCGCTTACATCGTGTCATATTTTTTAATTCAAAAATTGGTATTCCAAATTGGATTCTGGCTGAATACTAAAATGAAAATTGATTGACAGACGAACAACTGAAAATGTCTGTAAAAAACAGTGAACGGCTCCAGTCTAACATAATTATAGTGACAAAGTTATTCTTTTTGAAGAAAAAAGAACTCGTAGAAAATTTGCACTGACAATTATTTCTTCCTGCAAATATTGTAACGCAGGAAAGATCCTTTTGCACAAGAAAAAAAAAAGAATTCCGAAAAACTGAGTCATGGAATGGAAAGATAAAGTTTTGTCGAAATTCGGGTTCGAAAAGTCTTGAAGATCTCGATTCCGCGTGCATTGGTATGATGAAAAAATACTCATTTACAAGATATTTTAAATTGGTCATTCACTGGGCTTAAGTGGTAATTCACTGGTCCAGTGACCCGGCATTTGAGGACCGGCAATTCGCAAGGTTAAAGAAATATATCCTCAAATTCAGATTTAACATCAACTTTGATCTGGAGAACTGTCATAAGATTTCACATACACGAATGTAACCAAAATTACTGATGTGAGCTTTTTCTTTTCAAGAGGGGCCTGGTTTCTTCGGGTTTGAGTTGCTCCGGGCAAGTTCTGTTAACAACGAAAAAAATTCACTGTCAGACAGCGACCGCTGCAATTTAAGCAACTGCTGTATCTGAGCTTTTAAACTCAGGATCCACAGCGTAAGTAAAATTTGATGGTAAACATGATATCGACGTATCCAGCTCAGATGTTTACACACCAATGTGCAGATAATCTCTGGCATACTTAAGGGCTGAGATGCTTTTACTGTATCGAAATCGCGTGGGAGAACTTGTCAACAAGCCATTATTCTTCTCAGCCCTTTCCTAATATCAGAAACAGATCTATGTAAATTGTATAATGTATATATTAGGGTGTGTTAAAAAAAAAAAAAAAATTCTACCTTATGAAACGGCTGCGTACATCGCCTAAAAGAGTCTCTCAAATTTTCAGCCCAATCAATAAAGATTCAGAGGTGGCTCAAACAGGGTTTATATTTCCAATTTTAGAAACACACTGCTATTTATTTTCGTATTATCCGACTGCAAAACTTCCATATTAGTTCAACACAAGACTGCTTCGCCAACTTCTCATTAGAGTCATTGAAACAGTGATATATGCTGCCGTTTCAGAAGATAGCTCGTAAAAAAAAAATTTCAACACACCCTAGTATATACAGTGTGGGGCATTTATAGTGACCCAACCAATTTTCTCCCAAACGAAGCGAGATATGAAAAAACGTTTCGGGCATGACTTTCGTGGTTTCAAGAGGACACAAGGTAGTGTTTTTGAATTAATTAAGTAAAATGCCTCGGTCACTATAAATGCCCTACCCTGTATATGTATATGCATTTCAAGACGTAATTGGAAATAATTCGAGATTTAATGAACTCGTCTTACATATAGACTGAATGAAACGAAGAAAAAGTTGTAGGGTACCATCATTTATCGAAACTCTCTAAAAGGGCATAGTCAATAATAAGAATACTGAAACTGCTCATAGCGAGTTTTTAAATGACATTCGTCCTATTATATCCTTATTAAAAAAATATTTTTTTTTTTAAATTCCAGATCTCTAGCCCAATTATCTCCCAAGTAATCAAAAATAACGTAATTTTTTTTTTCAACTTGCATATTCATGTTGGACTCTTATTGATTTCGTTTCAAACAATTATCGACGAAAACATCAAACGAATAGCTTTTCAAATATTTCGGAGCGCAACTTGTTTTTCATCAAAGAAAAGAAAATTGAAAATTGAGAAAAAATATAAACCGTTTTATTTTTACAAATTTTTTTCCACTATTTCCACTTTTGTCACTTGTATTTTATAGTTCAAATTACATGATTAACGAGTTCATAATTAAAATATCATCGCATTTTGTGATTTCTCTATTTTTGTTTCCTCTTTTTATCGATAATTATAATTTTCTTCTTTCATGAAAATAAACAATCTGTCTTATTACAAACGATGACGTTGGAATAGAAGAAAAAAAACATTGAGAGTAAAGGGCATACCAGACTACTATTTTGTGAAAGTTTTGTAATTGTACCTCGAAAGGGGAACGTATTGGATCGGCCATTGTCAATATTATCTTCTTTGTCGAAAATAAAGTTCTGTTCCGAAATATCTAAGAAGCTAGTCATTTGATGTTTTCTGTCGATAAGCATTTGAAAAAAAAAATAACAAAAATAAGTATTCAAGTCAAAAAACAAATAGAAATAAAAATAAAACTGAAAATCACATTTTTTCGATTACTCGGGTAATGATTGGGTTCGAGATCTGAAATTTTCAGGAAAGTCTTTTTCTAGCAAGGATACAATTGGCCAAGTATCAGTTGAAAACTTGCTGGGGGCGGTTTCAATATATTCTTATTTGCGGCTATGCCCTTGGAAGAAAATATTCTAAAACAGTGTCCTTTCGGGACATACCGATAATATATTATAGAGATAAGGTTTTTTTTTTCTCGAAGTTTAGATAAAACAAAAATGGCTTGTAATTAAAAATCTTCTAATCTAAAAATTAAATTCATCAAATATCATTGGTCATTGGATTGATGTATGTAGAATATACCCTCCAAATTTGAATCACATTTGAAAAAGTTTTGCTATGTGATGCGACCTATACCCTTCAAGAATCACTTTTTCTTAGGTGCAATCAATCTTTTCAAGGCGAGGTCTATGGAATTTGAAATAATTCTGAAATCTGTCTGAAAATACTAGTAATCAACTGTAAAAAAACTAACTCGATAGAATTTTCGTTTCACAACGTAACAGTGATTTGAAAAAAAAATCTATCCATACTTCCTCCTGCACGAACAATCGAGATTAATTTGGCCAATACGTGTTACACACCCTTAACAAATGAGCAACAAGTCTAATAATTCTACCTCTCGTAATTAGGACTCCCTTGTCGTACATAATACGTAACATTCTGACCTGAAGTTTGTGAGTCTGAATTAAATAAAGGTTATTATTATCCCTATTCCGTTTTTAATTAACCCTCGAATGTTAACCTAAATGAGCAATTAATATATCTGAGAAGAGAGACCTCCAGGAAGAAGAAAAAAAATTTTCAAAACATACAACGGTCAGGACTTCAGAATTACACCCGAGAGTGGATATTGCACATTTGTACATGTATATCCATTTATACAGGCAATAAACATAGGACGTGGAACTGGCATGTATGTATAGGTCATATAGGTGCTTATACCCGAGTGTAAACCCAGGAAAACTTGCGACCGAATGTAGTTATGTGTACCTACTATTGACGCTACTTCACACACATGTACTTTGCTAACAGGTCGATTGACCAGTTTGTATAACAAGGTGTGTCAGATTGCACCTCTGTTAGCATAACTACTCAATTAGCGAGAGCTGAAGCGCCTTACAAAAATCAAATTATATCTGAATAATGTTTTGTATACCCTTAAATAAAATACTAGTTATAAGATATTTCGAAGAAGGAAAGACCCTGAAAAAGGTACCAACTTCGTCATTTTCTAAATAATTCACCTTATTCATAGATTATATGAAATTATACGTGGAAAATAAGGAAATTCCACTTTTAATTTTAGTATTACTGAAGAAATGTAGGTTCGGAAAAACTTAATGATGAAAACATGCTGAATTTCAAAATGCTCCTTCCTGCATCACAGTTTTCACCACATGATACTTAGCGTTTTGAATACACCAAGGCAGAAGAATCTACGAATCGGATTTGGGATCGAATCACTTACTCTATTTCAACCCAATTTAGTATTTTTGATTCTAAATTTTTCGCGTTTCACCCTTTATATGAGAAAATATCGAAAAACAAGTTCCTTCTACAATGGAAAGAACCTGATTCGGTATTTTTCGCAAAAGGTAAGTGTGTTTTTCCACGGCGAAGAAAAAGTAGTTTCGAGTAAATTGCATTTTAATGAAAGCTGGTACAAATTAATGAAATCCTTCAGACTATATGGCTCAAGACAATTGAAGAGGTCATGTTAATCAACTTTCTGATTAACGCATCTCAGATTCTCCATTTCTTCTGTTGCGAAATCACCGACTGCGGATCTTCATTGCCCACCACTCCCGGATTCACCGTCACGTAGAAAAAAAATCAAAGAGATCGATCGTCGAATCTTGACTTGACATCATCTGACCCAGAACCGTATCTCGTTCAATAAGTAGTCTAGTCCATATTCAACACTCGTCAGTCTCCACATTGTTTCTAGGGACCCTTTAATGAGGGATGAGACACCGTCCGCCATTAATGGGCCTAAAACGGAAGTTGGGCGCCGCAGCGCACCGAGCGCCACTATTTGAATGTTGATAGAGTCGTAGAGCATCAGTAGTGAAGAACAAATCAAATTGTTTGCAGTGAAATTGATTTTATTTACCATATCCATTGAATATATTTATTTAATATATGTATAAATGAACAGCAAGACAATATATAGTTTAGAAAAAGTTTAGAAAAAGCGGAAGTCGCCCATTAATGGCGACCAATCCGCATCCCGCACCGTTAGTGTCTCATCCCTCATTAAAGGGTCCCTCATTGGTTCTTGTTTGTCACGCCGCCTATACAGCAACGTTCTCTGCTGCAAACTCGATGTTTTTTTTTGAGACGAAATAGTACATTCGCAACTAGTGTGCAAAAATCGATTTTGCGCATCCAAATGAGGGCGGGAATGTACTATTTTGCGCACTCATTTGCATACGCAAAATTGAATTTGGCGCACGCTGTTAGGGTGCCTTCGCCGAATACTTTCAGCCTTTAGGGAGTAATAATTAAGAAAGAAGGTTTAGGAAGAAATTCGATTCTGCGGACGCTCAAGCTTTTTATTGCATTGCGGAATCCTGCAAAAAAAAAGCATGCATTATATTCATTAATTTCATTCATAAAATCAGCTGTCTTGAATATTTCTTACGAGGTGAGGACGGGCTCTTGGCGTAAATTTTAGGCAGAAACGCAGAATCGATATTTCAAACGATTTTGATCAAAATCTGAGTAGGGTTTTCCCTTCACTATGTCGTTACCTGTTTTTCGTACTCAATGCTTAGTTTATGTTCCTCACACTAACGTGTCCCGTCAAGAAAGTTTCTCCACGATTATGTTGATACTCATTCAGCCCTTGACGTATCTGGACAGAAGAACAAGGTCAGTTCTGCAGCCTCCGGGAACAGGGACACTAATTGTGAGCTCTTTTCGTTTTCCGTCTGTCGGATAACTTTTGAATGAGTCCACTAATTTCAACGAAATTCAGTACAAAGATACCGTGAATAATTCGGGAATTCGGTATCGAATTTGAGGGAACTACACGGTCAAGAGGTTTTGGAAGGGGAAACAGAAATATGCTTGTTTAAAGAAGTATTATAGGGGCTTGATTCCATAAGCTTTCAACCCTCACAATTTCAGATTTTATAGCCACTCATTGTACGTTGTTCTACAACCGTAGAGAGTACCCTGAATTATTTTTAGAATTTTAATTGAAGTCGTTTGTCACGTCCACCCGTTTGAAAATTCGGGTCTTCGTCAATTTTTCCCACGTAATGTAACCTTCAATCACTCATATCTCGCAAACCACACGATGAAAATATGAGTTATAGCATAGCAATGGAAAGCTCTTGAAACTATGTTTACACATTCATCATTTTTTATCTTTGCGACTTTGTATTCATCCCGAAATTCTTCGTTAATCCCAAACAGTATATCTTCGTAGTGACAGAATTTTTTTTGTCCGCCCCTAAATTTCTTTTTTACTCAAAATATGCTATGAAAATTAACTTCACATTTTCACTCACCAACCATATTGTGATGATCGAATAGAAGGAGTTAAAGGGAAAAAAAATAAAGCAAAAGCTTCTCGAATTCAAAAATATGTTTTGAATAGACGAACATTGAGAGCGATTGAACCGTATAGCTAGGTTCGAGAGCTTTCCATTGATATGTTACAAATCATATTTTGATCGTATGGTTTACGAGATATGAGCGATCGAAGGTCAAGTTGTGCGTGTAAAATTGACGGAAACACGAATTTTCAAACGGCTGCACATGACATATGGACTGCCATGAAAATTGTAAAAACAATTCAGGATACTCTCTACAGTTGTCGAATAACGCCACTGGATGATAATACAATCCAAAATGCGTGTTGAGGGTTACGCCCACGTTGAAAGCACCCCGTTAATTTCTCGACGAACGTTTGTGCCATTATAGAACCGAACTTTAAAACTCACATTCAGAACTCTGATTACACCCGCAGGCCTTCCAGCTTTTTATACTTTCATTGAAATATGTGCGAGGAGACTTGTAGGCATGATTCACACATCAAAGAACCTTTTACAGCTAGGGTTCTGAAATATTGCACTCAAATCTTGTTATGATTACAGAAACATAACAGTTACTTATACTGTTGCATTTCAAAAATGGGTTAAGGTTGTTTAATAGTCGCGTGGGGATGCATCAGGGTGGAGGAGATTTTCCTGTATAGGCTATCCGTCCATAATTTACCCATCTATACATTATCTTATCCACCAATCATTTTTTTTTATTTTACTCGATAATTATAATTATAATTTGCATCAGACGTAGCCTTTATCAAAGTTATAATGATGTCTTGTTTTCGATTATTTTTAAACGGTTAAACATTCTTGAAGTGAATTTTGACACGATTTTCAAAATCTATGTCAACGAACTTCTCCAAAGACTAACGATTTTGTTATTGATCAGAGCGAAATATTTTCGAGAGTACTTGGTTAGCTTTCCACCGAAAGTTCAATAGCACGATTAAATATATCGCGAGTTTATTGAGTTCGCTCATGGCTCCGTAGTCGAGCGCTCAAAGGCACGCAACTTTGCGAATTTTTTTTCCCATAAATGAGCTCCAAACTAACTTGAAATTTTACAAAGACCTAGTTCAAATGTTCGACTACCCACTGCGCGAATTTCAAATTTTGTTCATAAATCGTGATTTGCTTCTTAAGAAAGCGCCCGCCATCATAATATCGCATTTGAAACTGTAACATCTCGTAAGCTTCAGTTTGATTCTTGGTAGATTTTGTCACAGATGTATTAAAAGCGAGGTCGCATGGACTATTGAGTGCCTCACGGCCCACGCTCTTGAAGTGTTGCTAGGCCAGTAGAAATAGAATTTAACTTTGCACTATACTACCGATCCAATTTTTTTAAATTTTTTATAACGTTTAGGATCACTTACTAAGTATAAAGTCATAAAATGCTGACAGATTCCGGTGGAGCTTCAGGCGCCATCTTGAACAAACGTTTTTGGCCGATATCTCGGAAACTATGCACTTCAGGACAAAAGTCATGGAGTCCATTATTGTAGAAAATGAAATTTCGCATTTTTTTTTCTGCATAACATTTTTTGTAAAACTTACCGTTTACGATTTATGGCTCATTTAGTGAACAGGTTTTTCTATCTTGGCCGATAACTCTTATAATATTGGATTAATCAATAAAACCTGTTCATTAAATAAGCCATAAATCGTAAACGGTAAGTTTTACAAGAAAGTTTATGGAAAAAGAAAAATGCGAAATTTTATTCTCTACAATAATGGTCTCTATGACTTTTGTCCTGAAGTGCATAGTTTTCGAGATATCGGCCAAAAACGTTTGTTCAAGATGGCGTCTGAAGCTCCACCGGAATCTGTCAGCATTTTGTGATCTTATACTCAGTAAGTGATCCTAAACCTTATAAAAAAAATTGGATCGGTAGTATAGCGCAAAGTTGACCAAAAAAACGTATATTTTTACTGGCCTATGCTTGACGGCCCCGAAACAATCCGTGAAACCGAGCTTTTAATACGTCAGTGACAAAACATATATTTTGGTCACGTTTCATAAAATTGACTCAACGGTATCTGATGCTACTTTTGGAATCTGTAATCACCTATATTGAACCATTGTGTAACCTAAGCAAGGCGCGCAGTAATGTGTGCGTGGCCGAGCACATCTTATACTCAGGCGGCATATTTCTACTTCTGAGAGACTCTTGTGCTGAACTTGCACCTAGCGGCGAGCGCAGACCTATTCCGTGCGTAAAGCGATCCTCTTCGAATGTGTTTGCAGTGTTTTTATTACGACTGTTGATATCTAATTTCGAAAGCCTCCTGACGCATTTACGGAAGATAACTGCCCGCGTAATTTGGTAACATTTCTAATATCTAACTGCAACTTTCTGTATTTTATGAGAAAAGCCGCTCGTGTTTTCTCAAAATAGACTCTGAGTTCACCTTTGTCTTGAGTTCAGAAAAGGTGGTGAGAATTCCAGCGACTATATAACCCATTGATCGATAGGAGTTTATATTCTTTTGAAAGTGAAACAAGCGGGTCAATGACGGTCGCGATTGACGTCAAGTACTTTGAAGAAAATTCTTCAGTGCGG
Organism: Rhogogaster chlorosoma; assembly: GCA_944452935.1. NCBI lineage: Eukaryota > Metazoa > Arthropoda > Insecta > Hymenoptera > Tenthredinidae > Rhogogaster > Rhogogaster chlorosoma. The sequence continues at coordinate 8,622,304 of OX101802.1, forward strand.
CGTAAACAGAGAGAGCGAGTTTAAAATTTAGATTTCCAATTCGCTGTTGGGACTCCCCGAATGTTCCTACCAATGCTAATGGAACCGACGGACTGGACGACGTGCTTGGGTAAGGAAAGCCCCCGACGCACTCACTCAAGATGCGTCATCCCCCGGGTACTTACGTTCGGAAATCTATCCGCATATGTATACGCGCAAGGGGATTCATAATTCACAGCGAAAACTAAAATTGGCAAAAAAATTCTATACCGGAAATCAAATGAGAAAATATTTAACAACTCTCTGAGTGCCACTCTTCTTCGTTTTTAACAAAAACCAATATCCATATCAACTGTGGCAGATATTCAAAAACTGCAGATGGAGATTATGAGGACAGGCCAGAAGCTGAGAATAGTTACTTGAATTCGTGATGAAATCGAAGATGAAGCCGAAGTCCCTGTTTTTAACTTTTACCGACCGATCCAAGTCGCGACAAAAACACTTTTTGAAAATTTTAACGCAACCGTAACCGACGCCGAACTCCGCATTTGCTCCAGCATTTGTGAGCATGGCTTTTGTATGAGGTGTATTCATGTCGATAAATACATATATTCAAGCCGGTCCCTCTTCTGTTTAGTGGTTGATGCCGCAGGGGTTGCTTTGACGCGTAAGCTGTGCAGTATCTTCAGGTTTTTCCCTCTCAACAAGCCTAAGGCCCTAAGTGGCCCGTGAAAGGCGTGCATCGAATCGTAAAAATTGCAAGAGCCATCGTCGTTGTATCTGGTGTTATTCTTATAGTCTCTCGAGGCAGTAGTACCGCCGAGGATATCGCACCCCTGCGAAAGAAACATCATCACGATTATTATGAAATTAAATGTCTACCCAGCGTATTCCAAAGCCCTCGTACAACCCTTTTTCCAGTTGAATTTATTCATTAGTTATTCATGAACACTGAGCATCTTCATCATCGTAATTTAAGTCGCAATTAAGAATAATAACGAACGTGTCTTAACGACTAGGTGCAGCCCATATTTCCTCCAACTCGTCAAAATACATTCACCTGTAATTCCATTCAACTTTAACCCTTCATCAAAGCAGTACACCAAATGGCCATTGTTTGTCTCTCAGCTGAAGCTGAGGATCATTATTGTTACCATTAAATAATCCATTGCTGTTCCGCCAAGTCTCTCCAGAACAGGGAAGTTTTTAACTTCCCCTTTCAAAGAAGAAAAATTATTTTAATCACCGCGAGAATGAAAAGTTGAGTTTTTACCAAATCCCCACATTTTAAACCCTGGAGAATCAGCTTCGACCATTTTCAGATGGAATTCGGAGTGTGTGTGGCTGCGTGTGTGTGCTGTGATCAACTTTTTGTTCGACGATATCTGGAAAACGAATGAGCAGATTTCGCTTTTCTTATTTGCATCAATCGATGGGTTTCTTTCCAACTTAAAACTGACTGAACTTTGGATTTGATCGGTCCAGTAGTCTTCGAGGTATTAAAAGAACGAAAGTTTGGAAATAAAAATTTAATTGATACTGTCTCAAGAAATCATCAACGGATTTTGATGATTTCGGGCTTAATTGATAGAATTTTCTCCAATTTGAATCCGGTCGAATTCTGGAATTAGTAGATACAGAAGTGTCTTATTCTTCTTCCTCTTTAAAATATGTCCAGTAATTCTTGTATTGTAGAAAAAAAAAAATGCTAACATTCCTTACAATTCCTTTCCTTCTCATTCAATTTTTACTGTGTTCATGGGAACATGCAAAACAACTCTTCCATCGTTATGTTGAACCAACTGCAGTTCTGCCAAGCATCATGATTAGAGATTCGTTAGAACGTAAAATTCTAGGATCATGTGCATTTCCAGCTTAATATGTAAATAGCATTTCATATCATTTCCGTTAATTCAGTCTGTGATTTTCTGAAGACACGCCTTTGCGACTGGCTGTCGTTCCCATCAATCGTCAAAGCACTCGAGTTTCATTCACGCAGAATCGTCTCGCGGGCAATAGAGCGAAATTCAATTTAAGCATAATCGAAAATCTCTTTGATCGCTCCACGCGAACGAGATACTGAGTTCAGGTTACCCTCGTCCCACCGTGTCTTACAAATCATCGGACAGAAGTGAAGCTGGGAATCGATAATTACAAGGTACGTTTCTGTTATTGCACGAGGTGATCCTCCTTATTGCAGAAATAACTTCAATGACTTATCGTTCGCGGCTTAGTGCTAATTAATGAATTTATAAGACGATCGTTATTTCGACAAAATTGGTCAGAGTTAAAAAAAAGTGAGACATTCACATAAATATCCATAATGTAACAAGACGGACGGATATCTTTCAGTTTTGACTCTTTCAAGAGAAACGAATGCGGGATTACCAATAAGAAGATTTTGTTTCACTCGGTATACATACTGCCAGATGCACCAAAAACGGGTAGAAGAACTGACGAGATCAAAAGATAAGTTAAAAGCTTTTGTGTGTCAGTGTGCTATTGGATGACTGCGCTGTCGTAGGTAAAAAGCACCAGACCACACCACACCTCATCCTCAGTTACCTAGACTGTTCCCAGCGCTAGTCTATCTTACTCGACCCTTCCTTTTCCTCTTCCTTTTCCATTCCCATTCCCATTCCCACCATTATCCTCGTTTACGCCCATAGGCGCCACCAACAGTTACCACTTCATCCTGGATACACCGTGCGTAGCACAGATCGATCAACCTCTCTTCCCAAATTTCATCTTGCCCCCCTACACCACTCACAGTTTCTTATACTTTCTTTGCTTTACTCCGATTCGAGAGACACGATCATTCCTACGATTACCTTGATTGTTTTCTGAGCAATATCACGTGCTTCTTCATCTCCTCATAGCCGCAGGTACATACATACACAAACAATCGGCCATTGTAACTGCTCCTTGATGATTTCACACGTTTTCCTCAATTTTTTTTTTTCAACTCTTACCCTCTCAAATGTTTGTGTTTGATGAGAAAAAAATCCTCACCAAAGAGGGACGGTCTAGCTCAACTCTGAGAGGTCGCTATTTTTATTTTAGTTTCCTACTTATTTAACATGTGAATTTTTGTATTTTCGTTAAAATGTACATTACACCTAATCATTCAATTTTTTTTACGAATAATCATTAAATACTCAAAAAGTCAGCTTTTTGAGCTTTTCAAAACCCTTTAATTACGCATGACCATCATAATTAGAAGACCAGTTACAGCCATCTGAAAATTACTAAATTACTGACTTATTGAAATTCATATGGCTGTAACGGGTCTTCTAATTGTGATAATCATGCGTTATTATAAAGTTTTAAAAAGCTTAAAGAGTCAGCTTTCTGAATATATAATGGTTATATACGAAAAATTTTGATGATTAAGTGTAATTTCAATTTTAATGAAAAAAACAAAGATTCCCATGTTAAATGAATAGGAAACTAAAATAAAAATAGCGACCTTTCAGAATTGAGCTACAGCGCCCATATTTGGTAAGAATTTTTTCCTCATCTAACCCAAACATTTGGGAGGATGAGAGTTCGAAAAAAAAATTTTTTTTAATTTTTTGAACCACCCTAGTGAACAATATAAACGCCTAACGTCTTATACGTTTCAGTTACATTTCAGATATGCTCCGGTAATATTTTTGAAGATGCTTTACGAATCCGTAATTTCCCACATTTTACTCATTACCCAACTTGAGCTAACCCAAGATTCACGTATATCTGGCATCAAAATTTTTAACACTGATTGATAAAAGATCGTACAAGTATTAGTGTAACTTATTGTTAGTTCGAGCCTAGCCGAGCAGATGTGGTACTTACGCGGCATTCACTTATGAGAATTTGCACCTAGTGCAATTTTATTTGAAATGATTCTGCTATGTTTCTGTTACATTTCCGAAACATAACTGTCTGCAATGGCTCATGGTAATAACTAAAACTTAACTTATCATTAAGAGGCGTTGTGAGAATGAAAACTGGTACCTGTATGTAACGTGGTTACGTGCTGTATGAGTCAAGATCCCAGAGTAAAACCTTTATTGATAAATCGAGAATTTCTTGTCGAAATATTGACGTGATTAAGACTGACAACCACTTGGCAGTACAGGCACATGACAGTATCGGTAAACCGATTTTAGAAATCGTCCGGATTGCGTCAATATCCGGAATCAAAGGTAAGGCCGAATCGTGTAACCCAAAAAGGTTATAGCCTATCCTTTCCCAAGCCTACAGGGAAGGCTGATGCCGTGAAAGAGTAAGGATAAAGTGTGTGAGAGAGAAGGCTAGCTAGGACGCAAAGGAAAGGATGAGAGCAGTACAGGCCAGACAAAGAAGAGTCAATGACTAGTAGGAATCGTTCGCGCGAAAGAGCCAATGATCCGTAACACTTGACTCAATGGAATGTGTCAGTCGGACAGGTCAGGGGTTAAAATCGACCGTCGTGAAACTACGGACTAAAAACGTCTTGAAACATCTCATACGTTCGGAAATTTACCACATTTCAAAAGCCCAACGCATACCGCAGCAGGAGCTGATCGATGCCCGAAGGTTTCAACGCTCTTTAATCCACTTTTCTCTGACCAAACACTCGCCATATGCTTTGTGTGGACTGAAAGGAAGGACGAACGCTTTCTCCTTGACTAATAGGGTCCTTAGAAAAACTCCAGGGGGTCATAAGCATTTTGAACAACGTCTATATCGAATTTGAATGAAATCAGTAAAAAGGATGAACAAGTTATCAGTAAAAATTTGCATTCACTATACAATAAGAAAGGTAAGGATCCGTGACGCCTACAGAGCTAACAGAACAACATGGCTTGAAGGCACGCATACACCATAAACAGAAGTGTTTTTGAGAGACTTAAATGTATGCGAGTTTTTATCTTTTTAAACAGTCAGTTTTATCACAAAAGTTTGCTGATCTTTTAAAGCATAATCGAATGAGAGCTAGAAGTTATGATTCATCGAATCTCAGAGTCAGATGCAGACAAGATATTTTGGGTCTCTAATTGTTCACGAGAGAAACCTTTATTCGAAAACAAAACACCGCTTCGTAAATATACAACATTTCACACATAATGGTATACCAGGGTATAGTAGATGATCGATACTCGAAGGTTTCAACGGTCTTTGATTCACTTTTCCCTTCCAAAATACGGGCCAGACGCTTTGTCCGTATTCTGTGGATAGTCAAACGTTTCCCCTCGTTTTATAGAGTCCTTAAAGAGACCCCAGAGTGTCGGAAGCATTTCGAGTATCATCTTTATCAAATTTGAATGAAATAAGTTAAGGGTGAACCACTTACCGCTAACTTCTTCTATATAACTATCGATCAAAGAGGGTAAAAGCGACCCATGATGCAGAGCCATCAAAATATCGTGTCTCAAGTAAGCAATTCGACAAACTACAAGAACCATTCTATCGATCGCAATCCGAGTGCAGTATATCCAGATCCTTCCATCCTAACGGTCTTTAAGAGCCAGGCAGATATATTTTCCGAGAAAACCAAGTCAGCCGTTGGTTCTGGACCCAGGCTAGAAATGAGATAAACTGGGTCAGCGTCTGCCAGTTGCATTTGCCGAGATGATTTTCCGAAATTCTTAAACCTTGTGGCTAATTCTCTGCAGAAGTCTAAATCCCGTGTGGATGTTTCGTGTGCGAATGTAAACAGTCTTTCGCTTTGACGAGGTATATATATGGTGCATATAAATACATCTACGTATGTGATGTCAGTATGTAGAAATACTATAAATGGTTCGTGAGATCCTTCCTTTGCCTTGGCAATTAAAATCTCGTCGTGAGTGAAACACGATTTAGCGGATGATTACTTTCCCCTCGAAGAACATGATAACGTACAAATTATCCTCGAGCGAGACGTGCTAGAATTGTTGAAGATACAGTCTCTCATTATCAATGCAGAGGGTTCTAAGCATTTGTTTATCCTATATTCAACTTGTTAAAATGATGTAAACACTGCAGCAGGCGATGAAGAGCAGAGCTTGTCTGAAGATGTATTCGATTATAAAATTCCACGTCGTTAATAACTGTCGTACAGGATGCTGCAGAACGACGGTTTAATGACCAACAAAACACTGTCTCCTTCGTCTACCAAAGACTTTTATATCAATTAGTTACTAATTGCTTTTTAGCTACGCTATTGCTCAGCACACCATACAAAGCTATCTTCATCATCGACGATGATACAACGTGAACTTCGACAGGATTCTTAAAATAAAGGAATTCACTTAGAGTTTCGATCGAATTTAAACATCATCACACATCTCTTCATTCGCTGATCCTTGATTTTTAGGTAAGATGTTAAGTTGATAAAATAGAACACATAGCAGTGGAAACAGAAAGGACATCAGTGGCCGTCGCACCTGTAGTGGCATGGAGAGAGAGTTTCAGAGACTTACTGTTGGAGTCACGTATGCCGTCGGCAAGAAGCTTCGAAGCTGAGTGGATGCGTTGTTCCTAGAAAAGCACCCCTTTGAGCCGTAAACCTCTGAGGAGTGGTCCTGAAACACCTTAACTTCACCTTCGTTCTGTCGTATCCTTTATGCCATGCCAGAGCCCCAGACGGATGGACGCGACTAATGGACCGAGTGGCCCCAACAATTTTATGGTTATCAAGTTTTGAGCCCGTGCCCGACCGTAGAATACTTTCATCCAAAGTCCCGCACAACAAACTCTGTGCTTCGGAGCGAGTGTGCGCATGTAATGGCGAAACTTTTTTTTTTAATGTAAATGGGCGCCAAGAGATCAGGAAAAGTGGAGGGTCGAAAATTTATGAAATGTTCGTTCAACTGTCTTCACAAGAGTCCGTATTTAACATCACGCATGATATATCACGCGACTGGGAACACGATGATCCAAACAGCAAAGTGGATTTTAGAGGTCAACTCATTTACTTCCACCGGGTGGTTAAGCTGTAGTTGCAAGCTGGTTGCCTGAGGATTAGAGTAATACAGGTATATACACTCTGGTAAGGCGGAGTCCTCCAACGAACCTGCATACTCTTTTATTTTTATTCCAGAGCCAAGCGGTATTCAGTCACCGAGCAATTAGTTGATGTTTTTACGAGGGTCTTTTTATTTATTTCACTGCAATTCCTGTAGCCACGTCCGTAGCTCCTGGGTCTCCTCTTGAGGCAGCGAACTTCAAGAGTAGTAGTTCGCCTCGGAATGCTTCACTTTTTACTAGTTACTGAAAAATTAAACGAGCCAGCGATGACTGACGGAGATTTTTAACTGCATAAATAATAAAGAAACACCTGGCGCGAAACTCTAATACAGTCGACTCTCTCAATAGGGCCGGTCTTGGAGCTGTGCGGAAAGATAGTTATCAGAATTTGTGTACTTCCACCAATGCTCTATGCGCGATCTTATCGCGTTTGGTGCCTGGCTCTCGCAATAGATTACGTGACTACACGTAGAAAAAGAACTGGTACATCCATTTTTATTACCGGCCCTATTGCGAGAGTTTCAGCAAAATCGTAAAGCTATTCAAGTGAGCCTGAGTAGTGGGGAAAGCAGCTGAGCTTGGTTGATGGGAAGCGGCCCTATTGCGAGAGGCCCTATGGAGAGATTCAACTGTACGTACCTATGCGGCAATTGACACGAGTTAATCTAGCACTGATACGAATCAGTCGTGATCAGCCTTTAATGTATGAAATTGAAGCCTTTCATGCGATACCTCTCACGCCCGAATGGATACCGTTTTGATCTTTGGATATAAGGATCAAGCAGGAACAATTGAATGAAAAAATCAATCAGACTAAGGCTTAAAGTGACAAGCTATCCTTTGCTGGAATAGGGGCTGCTGATCCCTGAGCTAACTAGATTGCTATTTACATAGACCGTTTCGTAAGCAACCTCTCGGTGCCATGGCAATTGGAGGGAATAAACTGCGAGACTCCTCGAGCCAGTCAGCTGGCTTGCGTAGGCAAGACGTACACCTAATTAGGGCCTACACGTGAATTTGAGAAAGCCATGGAAATGTACCAGCTATACCATTCAGAGAATACTCTCTGCTCATTTCCATGAGTTGAGGCTTGCGTTTAATTACATTTTGTCTCGCGGTTCAGTCAGGAAAACAAGCCATCCTCGAAAGATAAATATACGGATGCTCGAGAGTCCTTACTTTCGACTGAAATGTAACGCTATGTATAGTACATACATCTCGAACTCTCCAGATAATTTTTTTGTAAGAAAAAATATGAAAATTGACTTTCCTTGTAAAATAAATTCATACGGCCACTCGGGCGAAGTAAATAACAACGCGTCACTTCGTTGATTTTAGCTAAGGTGTAGTTCACCAAAAGTTAATTATTGGCTTAGGGGATTGTAGCTAACGATTAAGATATCGAGGTACAATTACATCGAGTTTAAGCTGACTTTAGAACTACCAAGTAGTTAATTTATAAAAGAGTTCAAGCCGCGATCTTGATAAGCCTAAATTAGTTAGTAGTATACCAAAAGTATGCTCAAAATTGACAATGACGGGACACTGTGAAACATCAAGATAGTGCGAACAATGTATCAACAAACTTGTTGGTTTTCATTTGAAAATACAGCAATCATTCTACCGTGTTTGTTCAATCTGTTTTCAGAATATTCAATCACAACTGTTTCACTCAAACAGCACGCTGTAACAAGATTCAATTGGAAAAGTAATATATCAGATCTCGTTAAAGAATTTTTCATTGTTAAATTATTTAGCCCCTTGACGAAATGAACATCATAGAGTCGTCCGTCAATTGTTTATCAACTGTAACGATCTTTATCTTCTTCTGTTTCACTAAGCAATTCTGAAGTAATAGCAGTAAAAAGTTGTTGCCGTTACTGCAGAGCGAAAGAAAGTTTTGTTTCCTGGTGCCTGCAGAGTCAAGCAGCTAATCGCTGGATGTCTTACTCCTGCAAAGTCCCACTTTCACTGTGGGATGAAATTTGTTCCCCTATAAACTCCTTTCGAGTTTGCAAACACATTTCTACGAAATATATTCATGAGCACCAGAACCGGGAAAATTCACGCTACAGCAATGAGACGTGTCTAAATTACCCATAGAGTTTCTCTCCAATTAACTAAATTAATGAGCAACTCACAACAGCCAAGCAAACGGTAAGATACAGACAGGAGCATTTATGGAGACCCTTAATCTCTGCAAAATAGTTGAACTCAATGAGCGTCTGATGTCGAATACCAATCGCTTTGCATAAGCCTCGGCCCTCGTCAATCCCTTGATTATTTTTCATTGCACTTTTTCCAGCTGACTTGCAATTGCAATAGCAATATAAGAGCTAGGATTTCATAAAGATATGCAAAATAACTGTATTCAATTTGTAAACGATCCCTTTCCTTGATTGCGATTGTCTGCTGTATACTTGAAAGTCAAAGGGAGGGTTGAAAGAAGTCGTAAATTCCCTTGAGTCAGTCAATCGCTTGGTGGAAGGTCGTGTCAAGGTTTCGTATCAATCGGCATTACCAGGTTGCTTCCAATCGAGTCACATCAGGGTGTCTGATCGATAAAGGAGAGGATGAGAAATTTTCTATATAAAAAGTCATAGAGTGCCTGGGGCAGAGTCCAATTGAAAGGTAGCTTTTGATATAGTTTTTGAGAATTCGTCGCCTCGCCAACGGTGTCTCGCCGTTGAGAATGAGAATTTGAGGGTGCGGCTGGGTAGAACAGAGCAAGGTAAACCTGGGACGGAGGTTACAGATCCTTCTATTGCCCTACAGGGAAATCAAGAAGACCTTGGCACACCGTGGCACACCAGTGGCGGTGGAACCACACACGTTGAACAGTTCAACGCCGCAGAGTTAAAAGAGGCTTTTTTTTAACCTACCGGTGAGCCAATAGACATACAAATTTTCAAAAAATGTTTAAACATTCCATAATCGACTTTTTATCAGAATCCCTCGTCTTTTACACCCAGACTTCAGGGACCGAAAAGGCATCAGTTCTTTGTTCATCAAATATCGGAGACCAACGCCAGTGCGATCAATTGTGCAAAATAAAGCCAAATGACATGGCTATAACAGACGAATGCCCGACATGAGACATTCATGTTTAATCTAAGTTTGGATATAATCGGCAACGCAGCAGTCTATGAAGATTCTAATATTGTCCCATACCGCGGGTCTCTGTTGATGAATTATTCGAGACTATCCGTCACGTGTGCAATATTATACAGCGCATGTGCAGACGTTTTGTGCATCTTTTATGTACTCAAAAACTAATGTTTCCATTTTATAGCAACTGCAGTAAATATAAGACCATTTCTACATTTTTAACAATATTGTATATGGTACCTTGAGGAGTGAAAAGAGGTCTGATGTGAATCATACTGAACTCTGAAAAGCTGTTCGATATTATTTCTTGGCCAAAGTAGTTATCTAGTCGAAATATATGTATTCTCTATTCCTCCATTTGGTGCAGAAACTGCCTTTGCATGAAGTTCAAGTTTCCACTGGTAATATAATACGACAAAACTCGATTATTATGCGGCACGACGAAAATTCTAAGCTGGTAGCAAGCGCGTGATTTCAGAGGTTATTCAATTATTAACTGTAATTAAATATTCTATAAAACGGGAAACTTTGTCGTATACATATAATGCTTCAGCCTAAGAAAAAAATTGGGATAGGACTGGGCTGGAGGTATAGGGTTCTTCGCATTCGAATGAAATAAAGAGACAAAAAGAAGGAGGCAAGAAAAAAACAGGACAGGGCATCCTTTGACGTATCAAAGAATGAAGAAAATTTTATTGGACACACTTGTGAAAATGTCGATGCCAATACCTACGGCCGAATCTCAATAAGATCTTGCCAGAAGACGCGTCTAAATCCTCAGGTTTAAGAGGGCATAAACCTGTCGTACTTATTAAATTCAGTCTTTTCCTACAATCGTTTCCACGCGCCAGTAAACCCCAGCTCGATAGAGACACTCCTTCGAAACGTAAAACTCTAGCGATTAAAGGTATATGTGCAAAGGATTTGACGACGACGCACAACGAGTACACAACGACGATGGCAAGAAGAACAGTGATAATTTTCCTCTGTATAACTTTACCCCATCTTTCCGACATCTTTCGATGAAATTACTCCGCGGTGTGGCAGACAATAAGGTGACAATACCCCATAACTACAATGTACACCCAACGCCGTAAAGTGTACCCTGTCGATAGAACCGTCGCTCATAAATTAAACACTATTTAATATCGGGTATCCATCTCGCTGCGGGACGCTCAGTTCTGGCTGCCGGGATTCCCCGGCTTGAAACCCCTTTCCGGTACACGAGCCTCCTGCACGCGTTGGCGTTCTCTCGCCACCACAACGTGATAATATCATCCATTGACGCAGCGGGGATTCCCCGACTCACGCCACGGAACTACCTACCCACGGTGCACCGCTGTGTGCCGCTTTGAACGGATCAAGCCTAGTGTAAATCTAGAAACTCTTCTCATGTTGTACATACACATACGTGTGCTGTGAAATGCGAAGGTATGTGAACTTGAAAGCGTGTACATCAGCCAAAGTCGAGTCTTGAAGAATTCAAGCGGATATAAGTATTATCTCGACAATTTTATCCGAGATTTAGCTCGTTCAAGACTCGTTCTTGATCCACCCGGCTTGGATGGAGGTTTACTACCACTGAATTTCTAATTCTAGGCAAGCTGTTCGACAAACATATTTCCGCGAGTCGTTAAACAAATTGACACTATTTCTGCTCTAGGATATGGACAGACTGATTTAGCCGCTGTACTGTGTCAAACAGCAGGCTGCTGCTGTGCATAAATAATTTTGCGACGACATTGTTTTCATTGTCATAACAAATCCTAGCAGGATCACCCACAGAACACGTTACGCTGAAATATTGTTATGATTTCAGAAACGTAACAGCTGCTTACTTTGTTGCATTTCCGAAATCCATCGGCGATGTGAAAATGTCCGCCTTCGTAACATTACATTTTAAACATGTCTGGAATATAACCTTGAAACGTATCCATAACTTTCAGTTTAATTTCAGAAATGGATAACTGGAGGGAGTCTGATAGTCTTGGGTAGTTCGCGAACGACCAGGTGGGAAGAGCGCTCCTTTAGGTGAACTATGCGAACTAGTTCGTCGATGATCTCTCTCTCAGTTCTTTATATAATTTTTTTGACGCGGCATGACCAAGCGACTGATTTTTTTTTGCTTTTACACGAGTTTCTTATATAATTATAAGTATATGATTTATAGTCTATGGTTAACAATAATCATAAATGTATATTTTCTTTTTCTAATTATCTCTACTGATATATTGAAAAAAAAAAAAAAACTAACGAACTAGTTCGTCATAGGACTGCGAACTAAATTGAGCGCTCTCAATGGCGACCGACTATGCCCAAGATTAGCGTCTGATGATACTTTTTTCATCTCTAATTGCCAATATTTTATCTGTCATCCCAACTTAAGGAAGCCCGACAAATATGTCCATCTGAATCAAAAATATTGTACACTCATAGATAAAAAATCATACAGAAGCCTTGGTACGAGCCTAATCGCGATCGTGTAGTACTCGTGCCGCACATTTCTACTGATGAGAGATCCTAGCGTCGATTTTGCACCTAGCGGCAAGCTCGGAAATACTCTGTGGGTGCGGTGACCTTTTCGAAATGGTTCTGAAATATTTCTGTTACGTCTTTTGGAATACGGTTTCTGAAGCTGTGTGTAACGTTTTATGGTAATAAGAAGCTCAATATAACTAAAACAAAATTTATTAACCATCAAGAAACGTAGCGAAACGTTTTCTTTCCAAAGTGCTCTAGACTAATCTCAGAGATTGCTGAGGTGCATCTGTTTAATGGACAGTATCTTAATTGTGAAGTACAAGTACAGTACAGTAATCGTGAAGTAGTTATCAATTGGTCAGACCAATAAGACAATAACAGTTATGCCATCTTTTGTGTACGAAAAACAAAAAGATTTTTATGATAAATCATGAATTGTTCCGATCAAAATGAAATCTCTCCCACATTATAGCCGACAATTGATCGTGAATGTATCGCAGAATGTATCGCACTATCGCAGGTTGCGTCTGAACGGAATGTATTTTCGTTTTTTCTTGGAGCCAGTTGCAAGAGTGATGAAAAAAGTTGGACATTAACATAAAAGATGTGGCTCGTTACGTGCTAAAAAGTAGGTTGAAGTACCTACTTTTTCGATATGTTAATTATACGGTTCCGGATCGTTAGCGGATCCCTAGCTAACGCACCATACTATGTATGGACGCACGTTCATCCCAACCCCTTAAATTGAATTATATACCACAGTATACATGTACCGGCGAGAGATGAAGTAACATTTTCGAGACGGAACACCCCCTATATAATATTCCGAGTCGTGATTCTACCTGTAACCATAATTCATCCGCTACAGCGATATGTGCGACCACCCTGCCCATGCCCTGGCCTCCTGCCACCCCTTAATCTCTCGCACTATACAGTACGAGCTTATATATACCATCCACGATAGCGTACAAGATATGTAGATAAATACGCACCTCCCATAGAAAACAGGTTACATAGGGTGTTTTATTTTCATTTTATTATTTTATTTTCTTTACCACAGTAGATTATCGTTTCTTCATCTGGTCTGCAGATCGAGTAAAATGTTTCAGAGACCGCCGTTTGAACAGAGATGCAGATTTTGCAGACGAAAATTTTTTACACAGGATTTTAACTGGCGAAGTAATTTTCAAATTTCATATCATGTAAATTCAAAGCTTTACGCGTCGGAGTATGCGTCTAATTCCATTGACGCAATCGGAAAATGTCACGTCTTGTATTGCAGCGAAGAATTTCGATGCACAGAAAAGATTACCGCGCGGTTAAAGACGAGCCATTTCATAATTGAGTCAATAAAATCGTTGCCTATAGTTTATGAAAAAAAGTTCATTGAAAATAGAAGCGTAGAAAAAGTTGTGGAGGAATTTTTTTCTTGTCTTGATTCATTCAGAAAGTAATCTTGAAACGTATCAGTAAAATGAAAACGTACTGCTACGTACATTTATTCGACCCACCGTGGGGCGAAAAAAAAAAAGATATGGCATCTGCGTAAAGCTATTTCAATGATTAAAATTTCCCTCGTGAAATAAGGCTGTACGCGCCAAGTGTTGTACAATGACGCGATCAAAAGTTATGAGATTTTTATTAAAATTCTTAGTCGTTTTTGACTGCCTCATATTATACCGGGTGAAGAAACGGATATTCCCACTGGTTTCAATTGCAATTATTATATCTTTCATATTTGGAAAAACCTAGGTAAAACAGAGTGTCCGAGGGGGTAAAGTAGCGCCGCTATACGTTGCTTTTTCGAACTACACCTGCAGGACCGAGTTCATAAAAATATATCGTGCCTTCGATTATTAAATCTAAATTCTTGCTTATCAATGAACAATTTTTCAGGTCATAATTCAGAATACTGAAATCGACTATCCCTCTCAATCCATATCTGATTGCCATCGTGATATAAATGCGTGAGATTGTGTGGGTGAAATGGACAGGGTCCCCGTACACTTTGCGCCAAGTATGGGTATTAACACGGAGCTCGATATCGCCTACGGATTTTCGCTTCCTGAACCCTCAGAATTCATATTGCTTTTTAACTTGGAATTGTGACTAAACTATTTCCGCTGTAATATCATTATGCAAGCAATAGTCTTGGCATGGAGTGAGTGCCAGAAATTATTATATCACCAAAATATGATTCGAGTTGTTTGACGCGGCAGTCATATTTATTGTGTCGGTGTGCTTCTCCGTGTTTCAGCTATTGCGACGAGATTTTATACGAATATTTAATTACAACTTCAAACGCATCTATGGAAATCTTCATTATTTCAATCACAACACTTATACCCAACTGATCATGGGATTCCCTCGACACCCTTGAATGAACAGGTATCGTCTTCCGAGGTCAGGGTGGGGTTGAAACGTATAAGACTGAAAGCTGTTGCCTCACCCGGTACGTGCATGCGTATATGTATGTGTATACGTGTAGATGTGTATCATAAAACAGACTTGGCCAGGGGAAAACAGCCCAGCGTGGATATTCAAACAGCCGCATTTCTCCGGTCTGATTCCTTCGGCACAAAACAAGGATGCTTTGTTTTTGCAATTAACATCCGCTTACTCGGCAAATTCGAGAGTTTCGGAGGGTGTCAACCGCAGGACCCGCGAGCTGTGACCATCTGACCACGTGACCACGTTACCGCGTTACCAGTGGGGGAGTGTTTTCGTGGTGCGACGACAAGGCTAAACGGATCGGTCGGACGTCATCGAGCGTGGGGAGAGTTTGGTGCGTGTCCGAATCACCCAGCTTCCCTGGGGCGCGTCACCCTCCATCAGCTAGAGGAGTACCTACCGAAATTGCCTTTAAGAGTCTCTAGATCTCCCCCACCCATACAATAACTCTGTTAATTCACTTTCAACCCTGCATTGCTCTCTGCACATAAGAGGCGAAACACCTTCTTTGACGCTTTTCCCTGGGAGTGATGACCGCTCATCTATATATCGACTAAGACCTAATAACCCACACCGATGAGAATCAATGCTATTCTTAGCTGAGCAAAGGGTGGCGTTACTATGCAACGCGCAGCACTGTTCTCTCTTCATATGATGCCGCGGATTCCTCTGACTTCGGTACAGGCATAGGTATACAATCTGATTTCTGAAGACGTTGATCATAATCCAAGTGGAAAGAAGAATCGATAAAATGCGGCAGGAATTCCGTAACGGGAAGTGGAAGAACTTGAATATAACACGATCTCATGCCATTGTTTATTTTCAGGGCTGAATGTAAGAAAAAGTTATGATAGAATGATGACAACACTTGCAATTAGCGTCAGCTTGCCCTCGACATCTGGCTTTCATTTGCGCTGTGCTGCAGCTCGATGGGGTGCCAGAAATTATCTTACGAATAAGCAAGAGCTCGAGGCTACGAGAATATTTCTGGTTTGGTCATCTTTGTCCCCGATGGAGCAGAGGGTACAAGATGGTTCGGAAAGTTTGGAAAAAGTTGTCCGTTTTAAAAGTGTAATGCGAGTTTCGAGTCGGCCGTGTCTCACTCTAGCTGACTAATTCAGCTCTGCGTACTGTCGCTCTCTATTACCTCGCAACTATCAAAGAAACTTTGATGAAAACGAATAAGATATACTACAACGAGTTTCTCGATCTAATAGCGAACTTAGATAGACCGAAAATTGGGAACTTTTTTCACCTTGCATCGCGGCTCTCAAACGCTGCTGCACTACGTTAACTGAACGAGTCACCTCGTGACCTGAACAGAGAAAATGAACCAATACGCACGGCTTTTTTGTTTAGCGAATCGCATAAAATATTCAGGATGACGCCACCCTCCAATCTAGCTGAATTAAACGAATTCACAGTACCTACTGCATTGCACCAGCTGGATTCATATCAATTTGATTTTTTTCAGTCTAAACGAGTGTAAAATTTGTAAAGCATAAGGCACTATGTTTCTCTCTCAAAGTGATGGATTGTACTTGGATTTTACCTGGCTGCGATGTGTGGCCCATCTGGAATTTCTTGGATATTAAAGTTCCGGGATATCCGTATGAAACGGCCACTCGACCGACCAAAACGTGAAATACATTATTAAGCGCGTAGTACCTAGGTGAAGTGGTTTAAGAATAATCTGTGAATAAAAATGTAGTTTCATTTGGACTAAAGCCAGCTTGAGAGCTCAGCTTCGATGGTGACCCAGACCATTACTTAGGAAGAGAGACTCGGAGTCTGGGAAACCGAAGGAAATGGACCTGCGGCCAAGTACAGTTCAAAAACAAGCCATGTGTGATGAAGCCATTTACGCAGTGCTTTGAGAGGCGTGGTTGTACCTTAACTGGCAAAACTAAACCCCAAATTTCCTCCAGTTTTCAACCCTCCGACGAGTTAATTTACTGTTTCTCTTAAACGTAATCTATTCCAGAAACTTCCTCACGCATAATGGCCCATCATGACATTCAGATGTCAGCCCCACCTCGAAAACATCATCCAAATACATGAATAAAAGTTATTTCATCATGTAGACTGACTGGTGAGTGGAAGGTTTTCTAAGAACTGCCTAAAGGTAATCACCCGTTACGTTCCTGATCGTTCTATACCGAAAGGAAAACTTGATGCTATACAGTCGACTGCGCATGCGCCAAATAGTTCAATATTATTGGTCGGTGAGATCGTCCCGCGGTGATATTTCAACCTGCGAGGCATGGGTGCCAACTTGCAAGAAACGAAGCTAGTGCTGTCAACCTCTCGCGCGTAAGGTATTTAACCGAGGTTATGTTGTTATCGAGTCGAAGCAAGCGATCAGCTGTTCGAAATAAATTTCAGCGGTTCTTTCAGCTGCACATCAAATTTCATTCTCAACGATAAAAGCTTTTTAAGCCTTTCCGAGTCATTACCGCAAGTAATTAAAATTCTAACCTCGAAAATTCCTGTCAATTAAATCGCCGCGAAAAACAAAGTTTGACAGCTAAAATTCGGGATGGTCAGCCTGCTTTTATAGAATAGAAAACTCGCCCATGCGCACTCGACTGTATAGTATCAAGTTTTCCTCTCGGTATGTTTATTTCCTCTTTGAAAGCAAAAGTACTTGTTATCTTATGAACAGAAAGACTTCGGGTTCGACAAGCCACAAACTTTCGAAAATGAAAAGTGATAAATGACGTCACGAGAAGCTGCAGATAGCTACTAAGTCTCGTATTACCCTCATACAGACAGGATTTATCTCTTGAATTTCAATATTCATGACGAGGCTTATCCAACCGAATCCAGTGCAGTAACGTGTGCCACGGAATAATTCTTATCTGGACATTTAGGAGGCGTAACTTTAATTGAGTTTCGGAAGGCTCAAAGATCAACCGGAGATTGTACTCGTAATCCCATGATGACTTACAAACTCAATGTTATAACGAGAAGAGTAGGCGTTAATTTCAGTCTCGTCTAATTATTGGAAGATGAACAAAACATTGGCGGTTACCATACCTTCGCCTCAACTCTATATGATCGCAAAGCGAAATGTCTATACTCAGGCAAAGATTCGGGAATTTGACTAGCAGGCATTAACCGACGTGTCGAATGTCGAACCACATTCATTGATATACGACGTACAAAGAGGGAAAGCTCCGACTTTCGTGCACTTTGAATGTAGTAGCATTGGGTGAAATCAGTGAATAGACGTCAACTAACACCTATTCAACGAACAGAACAGAGATATGCCGGGGCGGGTGCTTCAGCCTGCTGCAAA
Organism: Rhogogaster chlorosoma; assembly: GCA_944452935.1. Taxonomy (NCBI): domain Eukaryota; kingdom Metazoa; phylum Arthropoda; class Insecta; order Hymenoptera; family Tenthredinidae; genus Rhogogaster; species Rhogogaster chlorosoma. The sequence continues at coordinate 8,640,599 of OX101802.1, forward strand.
TCGGATGAATCTGGGGAGATGTGGCAAGCTAGTAGTACCCACTCTGTTTGTATAGTACTTGGTGTGCCATTGTTGTTCACAGCAACGTTCCCCGCCTGCCTACCTGCCTGCCTGGTGAAAATCAAGGCTAACAAAATAAGCCCACGTAGTAGTTCTGTCGAATATTTATAATCCTTATTGAAAGGGACCGAATTAAGAAAAACTGAAGCCAACAGGCAGGTAAGTCGACGGAGCTCGATGAGACAGCCGTAAAACTTTTCAAGCTCGTAAAATAGTATTTCATAAGCATATAGTTTAAGCCATGAATAACTCAAAAACTCAAAAACTACTCGATGGATCAAATGACAAATTTAATCAATTCTGGGTTAGGAAAAACTGCATAGATTGATTGTCGACTGAAGATATACTCAGTCAACGGATTTATACGAAAAAGGACGAACTTTGTTCATTCGGTTTCGAGATATCGTCAGGCAAAAAATTGATCATACAGACACCCAGCCATCCGCAGACATATATATGGAAATGGTCGGAGGTGATTCTCTGGACATCAAGACTTGGATATGTGGTGCGAACTCGACTTCCATTTTTTGTCAATCGGCAAGTTGAAAGAATATTCGAGTTGTGAAACTTTCGAATATCATTCATTCAATCTGTGATAAAAACAGACATAAAACAGACATCAATAAAAACAATAATTACACGGCTTGATGATGAACAAAAGCCAATTAGAATTTAGAGGTGCGTGTGCGGGCCAATCGCAGGTTAAATAGCTTCGTTAAGTGCTCAGCCGCGTGTTCGGGTTTCCCCGATTTGAATGGTTCGTTCAACTACCGTCCGCGTCGAGTCAACCCCATTTGGACTGCGCTCTCCGACGAGGAAGAGGAAGAGGTATTGCTGTGCTGCGGTTCCGACCGGAAAGAGTGGCGGAGAGACCGAGAGAAATGGAGAGACGGAAAGAAGCTAGAAAGGACTCGAGCTCCCTTGGAGATAAAGAAATCCGCACCGCGGCTGACTTGAAAAGTACTGGGTGATCGCCAAATGGTTAGAGAATAAGAAGTACGAACGTCTATTAAGAATTTGCTTAAACGCGTTAATTTATATACCGTGGAAGACTTGTACGGGAATATTTTATCGGAGACAATGCTTCAGCTTCTTATACGTATTATTGAGGTGAAAATTTCCGTCGATGTATTTTACTAGTTTCTGGTTTAAAAATCACAATTTCCGCTCACTGGTATTATAGGTGACATGAAAATCACGCAATAAAGTAAAGTACGATACATTGTGGAAGAACTTGCAGATGGGTCGTTGCACACGAGACCGAAGCAAGTCGTAAACCTGTTTATTGACACATAAAAATCGCTACAAAAAAGCACCAAAAACCCGCATGTACAACTATCGATTTATACCGCGAATCCGAAGCTGCAGTTATAAATCGGGTCAGTTGTCGTCGTAAATCGACTCGCATAATTAAGTGCGGTAATACTGTGAGCTTTTCTTAATTTCCGAAATTTCGTTTTCCTAAATTCTCCCAAAACAGCAGGTTAGCGGATAGTAGATACCGTCGAACGGCCCTGAATCGAGACAAAGACTAATTATCGTACCACGCCGGGGGGGAAAGCACCGCAGACTCCGATATGCTGGATTAAAATAATGCGGGTTCCCTGCGATCTATGCAAATTATCATTTACCCACCTCACGGATGAATACCGATACTAATCGTGTTGACGTCATTACATCACAATGTAGCGTCAGTCTTGACACCCTTCAATGAATCACCCATCAGTATTTATCGCACGATAGTCTGCCGTCATGTGGCGGCAAAACCAAAACAAAGAACCAAATTAAATCCGATACAAACACTTTTATGGATTATGAAGATTAGTAGAGATACATGCAGTTTCTAATCATCTTAAAAATCCCAAGAGCCTAGAGGCCAAGAAAAGGATCTTTTAGGCGACGAAGACGATGCTGAAAATAACCCGAAATTGGTCTTGATAATATCCGTTGATTTTTCTGCGTCAAGTCCGTGTCAGTATCAATTAAGTTGTACATAATTCGCAGGAGGTTCCGACGCCAAAAACAATACCTTTCGGATCACCTTGGTTCCAGGTCTGTAGCCCAAGCTAAGCCGAGTTTAGATCAATTCTGATTTAATTGCTCTGGGCAGTGTTTTGGAAAATCGATTGCTTCCGGGAATGTATTACAGAAATAACAACCAGGCGGTAAACTGTTGATTGTATACGACGTGTTGTCAAATATTATTTCTTGGTCAACTATACGAGGTGATTTTTAGAACACGTCGCAGTGAGTTGGGTTGCCAATAATCTGGCATACGAAACAGTTTACGTCGGCTGCAGCTGTTTTACCAACTGATATTCACACGTATTTTATGCTTATAACCGACGAGTAGCACCGTATTACCGACATAGGTAAAAAAGCAGCGCTCATATGCGTGAAAGAAAATTTTGGAATACAAAATCTGAAATTATAAGTAACTTCTTTGCCCGTCGATAAGATAGAACGCTGTTATTGGGCAAGCAGCACGGTATCATAGTTAAATAAAAACAAAAGAATGTCTCCTACAGCGACAAATATGCGGTCTTAATAGGAATGAGAAACCTATTCGTAGACCCACGAGAAAATAAACAATTATTATTCCAACCGAATTTAACTTTGTGTTTCGATGCAGCCGAGCTCATAGAATAAACGGATTACCTAATTACAATGAATTTAAATCGAATGCAAATTTTTAATTTAGTAAACAGAAGCGTTGTTTGATTTCAAAATAGTTCCATTTACATAAATTCTACCGAAAAATACCGCCTCTTGTATACGTCATTATTTTCATATACGTATATATATGCGTATTGCTCTGCTTATCTTCAGCATGCAATGATTGTATCATTATTCCTGTCTTTTCGCTCATAGCTATTCAAGAATAACTTTTCCAGAATTTTATGACCACTTTAAATACATGATTACGAACAATATCGCGTTTGAATATCAAAATGAAAACAAGTCAACAAAATCTTGGGCAAAACCTGTTCTTTGGAGAGCAGATTAGTAACTTTAATCAGCATGAATCCTGTGTTTAGAGGAGCTATGGTAAGTTCTTCGGAAATTGTCGTTTAATAGTATATGTAACTTTGTACAGCTTGTTTAATATTCAGTTTGCTATAGGATTCACAAATATCAAGCCTGCGTCAACCTACTGTCGAGCCGGGATATACGTACCCTCATGCAACTCTAATAGTTGTATAATTGAATCATTAGTTATTAATCATTAATAAATACTTGTATAGCTAATAACCTGATTAAAAAGACTCTAGAACTCATGATATTACTCGGCGTAGACTCAGTACAATAAATTGTAATGCGAATGCAAACATCTGTAGTAGGATAATGCTGTACCGTGTCAATAATATTTAATTTATGACACGATAATATGCAATTATTCAATTAAGTCTATCCATAATTTGTAATTACGTATATCTGTAGTACTTATGGAGTATACATATATAATCATGAAGCATGTAATTGTGATACATCTCAACTGTGATAAATATAGAATATTATATATGAGAGATATATGAAAATAATACAATATATAACTACGTGTATATCAACTGTATGTTTACGTTGACTGGCAGTCGACTATTTCAACAGTATATACATGTCGGAGAACCCGGGGATCCTGGGTTCGGAGGATACACGGGGTGATGATTCGGCTCACCCATGACCCCGTGGTCTTGCAGACGTTCTTTTTTAAGTGTGGGTGTCTCGCGAGCGTAATTCGGATATAAGACTATTTTTAATTTGGGTAATAGGTCGTGTCAGTTCCGAGCTCTAAACACAAGTGATCTAATCACACCTCGACTCTGACAAGGTAAACTCTCTAAGCCAGTAGAGAGGGGATACCTTACCTACCCCTTTGTGATAACACAAAATTCAAAACAACAGAAAAACTCTAGATACTGATTTCTTATACTAAGCTTAAATATAGTGACGATTTGGATGCCTGTTGTCTGACGTGCCGACACGGCCGTCCTGACTCGTCACACGTCCTCGGGTGCTATTGGCCTCATTTACCATCACCTGAAAGATAGGGAACCAGTGTTACCGCTCGATTATCCTGACTCCAATAAACACACAAAAAAAAATCGTTCCAGCGGACTGCCATGTTCCCAAATAAGTATAGTGTCACATTTTGACAAACCAAAAATTTACTTAATCGATTATCGATTCACTCAAGACATTTCTACGAAATGCAATTGTAGCTGTCTATATAGCTACCGATCGCCCATGCGATCATTTCACACGTCACTGTCTACGCAGCGACCGATCGACCATGCGATCATCACACTCATTTCTCTGCCCATGCAGTTATCAATCGACCATGCGATTATCACTCTCATCGCCCGCCGTTGCATCGCACCGTCTCCGCCCACAACTGTGGGGTAGGATTTTTGTGACTTACGACTAATAAGCGGGGCGATTGAGTACCAACGACTTGCGTAATCAGCAATCGTTCGTGCCGACACTGGCATCTCCTGACTGTGCCTCTACAGGCTCTACAATTTGTTCTGATAAGCAGGGATTAACCTCTTTGGGAACATCGCACACAGGCATAGGCCGCAAGCGATCATGTGCGTATTTGTATGTTCTGTTACTATCCAGTGCTTTTAAGTTGTATCTGTCACCGGCTAACACTTCGGTGATTTCGAATGGACCTTTGAACTTTGGGTCCAACTTAGTTTGGTTACGTTCGTGGTTCTCAAGTAAAACAAAATCACCAACTGAGAACTTTGAAATTTTAGCTTTGGTACTATCAAATCTTTCCTTGTCTTTTTGAGCGTTACACTCGATAGATTTGAGTGCTTGCTCTCTAATTTCGGAGATATTAACTTCCTCTGTATTGTCACTCAGAGTCATCAAATCGAGTGGCCTAGCGATTTTACCGATCAATAGCTCTAATGGGCTAGCTTTAGTGACGCGACTCGTAGTACAATTAAGTGCTAATTGTACGTCGCCCAACGCGTCCTGCCAAGATCTATCCTTACCACTTTCGACGGAAGTGAGCATATTTTTCAAAGTGCTCATAACGCGTTCGACCTGTCCGTTAGCGCGGCAACTGCCCGTTGCTATTAGGTGAAGATTTACATTGTGCGAGTTACAGAAATCTCTAAAGTCTTTACTCGCGAAACACCTACCCTGATCAGCGATAACTCGAGTGGGTGCGCCAAAGAGTGTAACCGCGAATTTAAGAGCGCTTATGGCACTGGCAGAGTCGATGCGTAAAGTATGGTGGAGCAGGACGAATTTTGTAAAAGCATCGATTAGCACGAAGACATATTCCTTAACGTCGCTTTTTCCGCTTAATTTTCCCGTTGCGTCTATATGTATGGTGTGCCACGGAACAAGGACTTTTGGGATAGGGTGTAGCTCAACCTGTACTCTACCGGAGGTGGACTTAGAAACTTTGCAAGTGATGCAACTATCAACAAACTTTCGCACGTATTTCGTCATATTTGGAAACCAATAATGCTGGAAGGCCTTCTCTAAAGTCTTTTCCCAGCCCAAGTGCATAACGGACTCGTGGACGTGATTTATCACTGACCATTGAAATGCTTTAGGTACGATTGGCAAAAACCTACTGCGACCGTTACGTTGGATTTTTCGGTAAAGTACACCAGCTCTGACTTCATAAGTTTTTCCAACATCTGATTGAAGTTCTCCGTTCTCTAATTTGGAAGCTATATCGCGAATATTATCGTCGCGTTGTTGTTCGGCTAACAGCCAATTATGAGAAACCTCAGTTAGATTAATTTGCTTTTGCGGCGCCTTATCACATGCGCTTCGTTCAGGCAAGTGATTTCGCGAAAAGAAGTCGGCGTGAAGCATACGTTTTCCTTCGCGATAGGTCACGTCAAAATCAAAGGCTTGAAGGAAAGCCCACCACCTATGCACTCGTGGTGTCAAGTCTATCTTTGTACGCGAGGCTTTAAGAGAATTGCAGTCTGTGACTACAACAAACTTTCTTCCCTGCAGAAAGTGTTTGAAATGTTTGACGGCATTTACTACAGCGAGGGTCTCGAGCTCATAGGAGTGATAGCGCGATTCCGGGCTTGTCGTTCTTTTGCTATAGTAAGCGACGACGTGAGGTTTGTTATCGACTTTTTGCATTAGGATCGCGCCGTAACCGTCTGCACTTGCATCCGTATGCAACTCTATGGGGAAGTTTGGATCAAATAGCATTAAGACTGGGGCTTTAGTTAGATGCGAAATTATCTCTTGGCGAATTTCTTCGTGACGTGGTCTCCATTCGACGTTGCCTTTACCCGACGTCAACCGATATAGCGGGCTAGAGATTTGAGAAAACCGAGGAATGAATTGACGGAAATAAGACGCAAGACCGATAAACTGTCTCACTTGGGTGACCGTTTTAGGCGGAGGCAATCGTGTCAAAGCCTCGATTTTTTCCGGGTTTGGTTTTATTTTTCCCGCTGTCACCACGTAGCCAAGGTACCGAACTTCGGTTTTTAGGAAGGAACATTTCATTATTTTGAGAAGGAATCCGGCCTTAGTTAGTGCTTCTAAAACTACGCGCAGTCGTTGTAGGCCTTCGGAAACAGAGCGTGCGGGGATGATTATGTCATCCAAATAACAGACAGCGAACGTATTGGCTAATTCGCCGAGGGCCTTATTAATTGCGCGTTGGAAAACTGAAGGCGCGTTTCTTAAACCAAACGGCATAGAGAGGTACTCGTATTGTCCGTCCGGGGTGATAAAGGCTGTACGTTCTATCGAATCTTCTCGTATGGGAATCTGGTGGAAACCGGAGGCCATATCAAGTGTTGTAAAGCAATTTGCACCGTTCAATCTCTGCACTTGATCGGCTATAAGCGGCAACGGGTATCGGTCGGGTACCGTGTTGTTGTTCAACTCGCGATAGTCGACGCACAGTCGGTCGGAACCGTCTTTCTTTTTAACCAAAATTATTGGGCTCGAAAAGGGTGAGCAACTCGGCCTGATGATACTCGCTTTTAAAAGTTCATCAACTTTGTCGCGAACGACCTGCCGCTCATCGGGACCAAGGCGATAAGGTCGTCGCTGTACCGTCCGATTCGGGTCTAACAATCTAATCTCTAGTTCACCTGTAGTCACCCTACCTGAAGGTGCACCCTCTATAAAAGATTGTGAAAATTCCTTCAAGAGCGCAAGGAGCTCGGCCCTGTCTCTATTTCCAACATCGGTATCCACATTAGCCAAATCCAAAATATTTGCAACTACCTTGCAACTGTTCGCAATTAACTTTCGTTTTAGAATAAAATCATCGGACGAAATTTCTACAACAAATCCCAAGGCAAGTAAATCGCGACCGATTAGAATATCACTACTAAGATGAGAATCGGGTAGTACGTGAAAAAGTAACTCGACTACATGTTCGTTAATAGTAACTTCCGACGAGACTTGAAAAGTACTATGCACATTCGTCTTTCCGATCCCCAATAATGTCACTAGCGATTGGGTCCGTTTGCCGGCAAATTTATTAGCTATCTTTTCTCTAATAAGAGAGCACTCTGCTCCTGAATCAAAAAAAAAATGGAAACGACTCACCGGAGTGGGTCAATTGGGCGGATGCCGGCTTAATGCTGCAAATATCCACTCGACGCTCGATCTTAGATGATCCACCGCCTGTGTTAGGCGCAGTGCACTGCGGAGAAATGTGGCCGACTTCGCCGCATTTGAAGCAGGTGACTGGGGGCTTTTTCGACGACGATGGTCCTCTTGAGCTGTGGCCAGCTTGCGTCTTTCTTGGACGATGGTCCTGGTTTCCTTTACTACGGCAATCTTTAGCCTTGTGCCCAATCTTTCCACATGCGAAGCATTTCATAGGGTTGTTTGTTCTGGGTCGTTTGGCGTCGGTTGGCCCGTTCTTGGAATCTTTATTGGTTGAGTCTCTATCGGGTGCAGACCTCTTTCGATATGCAAACGCCATTAGTTCTTGTTGCATCTTGTGTCTGGACGTCAACTCAGTGGTGAAGGCTAAACGTTCCAGATTCGGTTCGATTTTAGCACAATGGGCCATCACGGTCGCAACCGCAATTTGCTCTATGGGCATCGACTGCCAGCGTGACATGAGCGTGGTCATAATTCTACCAGCATATGCTGCTATACACTCATCTTCCTTCGGGCGACTCTTGTGGATCCGAACAAGTGTCGCGGCAGATGTTTCGACAGTATCATAGCGTGACAGGAAAATCTCTCGTAGCTGCGGCCAAGTCATGCCGGAATAACAGATTTGCGAAAACCAGGCAGCTGCGGACCCTTTTAGTGCCTGACTGATAGCTATGACCAGTGCACTGCCTTGCAGGGGTCGCTCACGCATGCACAGATCAGCTGTATTACACCAAGCTCGCGCGTCCGTTTCTTCCGTGTCTGGGTTGAATTGCGGTAGAACTACTTTTGTAGGTGTCGGCGGTGCCGAACTCCTCATTGTTTGAATGAGTTCCAACATGTTGCGGTTTTGTGCTTCAAAAAGCGCTTGCCATCGTTGTTCGGGTCCGCGTTCGTTTCCGTCTGAACGCTCCTGTTCCTCTGGTGGTGCTCGCAAGGATCCCACTTCTGATGTCGGAGAACCCGGGGATCCTGGGTTCGGAGGATACACGGGGTGATGATTCGGCTCACCCATGACCCCGTGGTCTTGCAGACGTTCTTTTTTAAGTGTGGGTGTCTCGCGAGCGTAATTCGGATATAAGACTATTTTTAATTTGGGTAATAGGTCGTGTCAGTTCCGAGCTCTAAACACAAGTGATCTAATCACACCTCGACTCTGACAAGGTAAACTCTCTAAGCCAGTAGAGAGGGGATACCTTACCTACCCCTTTGTGATAACACAAAATTCAAAACAACAGAAAAACTCTAGATACTGATTTCTTATACTAAGCTTAAATATAGTGACGATTTGGATGCCTGTTGTCTGACGTGCCGACATACATATATCTTTTTTCTCAACAAATTCTGATTAGAATCGGTTGCGCAATAACCACAAGTTCTCGACTGAACGTTCATAATGGTTGGAGAAAAAAAAAACATCTAGATTTAGCGAAAATAAAAACAACGATTATCAACCACTTGAAATAAATATGCGATTACTGACATCGATGTACTTACAAACCGCGAACAGTCGTTATCTGGAATAACATATTATATACCTGCATATATATTTGAACCCGCAAAGTTTTGAACCCTGACAAACTCCCAGCTTCTGCCATCTAACGGAATTCATTGAAACTAATATATGTTCAAACAAGATTTAAACACCATCGCATTCACCATCAGATGATCAGTTGATTTAAAAGCGTGATTACATTGGCGGAGGCGATTTCACTGTTTTCTGTATATACATGGCAATTCTGAAAAAGTTATTACTATTTGTGACCTTCAACTCATGACACTGATTGTAAGTGATATTGCATATGCGCGGGATTTCGACGACGTATTACACGTTCATTGATGAACCCGATCTCTGTTTCGAAATTCGGATGTTTTTTACCATTCAAATATAGCGTAGTATACGTGTAATCCAAGTTGATCTCGATTTTATAGACTATAACATAGACGCGATGATACGCGATACAGTGAGCAGCTGATTATAGGCCTTGGCTATGAAATTGAGAACGATTGAATTTTCACTCTCTACTCCTCATACATACAGCACATATCATTTTTTGTTCCATACTACATACTATATAAGTGTACAGAATTTAAGTCCATTGATAAAGAGCGGGGAACTTATTGTAATTCATTTTTAAAACCGGTTCGCCGCTTCTTTCTTTTCTATCAAGTTTATTTTTACCAGACAAAAATGATTGTACAAATCCCTATGTTCACTGCATTCATGAGTGATGATAGATTATGCATTTTCTTCGTGAAATAGTATATTCTTTTTCTCCTCCTTCTATTTTCCTCAATAGTTATCCGAATACATCGTCTTTCACGGCTGATTTATAATTTTTATTAAATTATCACACAACTTTTATTCTCTCTATATTATAATCGATGACACGTGGCGAAGCCAGATTGCGCTAACGACATATATGACACTAGCTACTCATTTCACGCTGTATAACCCATTGAGAGAAATGTACCGACATAAAGTGAAAAATCACACGAAATGCTACACTGTACGTCCTTCATACCGGAGCATTTTGTCATCAATTATCTCACACGATTTTTCATACATGTAACATGTGTGGTACTAATATATCTAGAATATAGTAAAACTAGATTGATGAAGAATCATTAAAACTGGTCTAATCACAGTCAGTATAGAGTGGTCGGTAAATTTCACCTATCCATCCCGATTCAATAACAAAGGTGACGATACATCCATACGTACTGTTTCCATATTCAAACATATCTTCAGCCAACGTAGCTTCAACAGTTATAACCACTTTGCGTGGTTACTGGTTAGACATATTATTGCCAGCCGCGTGTCGCTCGCACGTTGTCTTTCGGCATTATGCCTATACATCGCAACGCTATAAGCGAACGTTGACTGAATGATCGTGCACAGATTTACATGGCCATATTATTAGGATCAAATATACTAACAACATTGTTTTTCTGTACGTAATCCACCATAACAATCAGCTACGGTTCTTAATAATTCGTGTTGTCTATTGTTTCTTTTTTTTTCTGTTTCTTTTTTTTTCTCTGCAAGACGGTTATAGCCTTTTCGTTCAAATATTTGAACTGAAATTGAAACTGAAAATAAGTGAATATTTATCAAACTATTTTATTTATACTTATTGTGTTAAAAAAAGAACAAAAACGATCAATCCCTATTGTTGTTATCTACTTCTATTACCGCATGAAAACAAGTGACGATGAATTCCATATAAATAAAAGGCGCGGAGACAGTGTAGGTATAAGTAGCAAGAGAGCAGAGCGCGGTGAACAGTTGTGAATTCGCAAGAATAGTTGTGTCATTTGTTCCAATAGGTGTTAGGTGTACCAATACCCCGTGTCTGTACGACGTGAGAACGCTATAGATGCTGAGCGGTTTAGAAAACGTGGTGGTAGTCGTTGAGGGGTGGTTATTTCGCGGTAAATAATAACTGAAAATCAACCTTATTTCATTCCGAATCGTGATCAGAGTTGTACTAAACACAGTACATACAATTAAACGTGCAAGCCTGTTGGGTTATGGGCGCCGCAAACCCAACCCCAAAAATCGAGGAGCTTGAAAGATCGTAAAAAGCGTGTAAAAAGCGAATCGTCTATCAGATATGACCGAAATCAAGCCCCAAGATCTCCAAGAGTTGCTTGCCCATTTCGCAAAAAATACCTACCGCGCCAAGGATGCTGACAGCACGGTAATATCAAAATAAAAGATTTTATATTTTAGGTTATGAGCATGCTGGAACTTGAAAATTCAACGATACTTCGAAAGAAGAATAATTCAGAAGTAACTTAGAAACTGTTGAATCTCCTAAGCCGAAGAAAAAAGTCAAATATTATCGATTTTGTTTATAAAAATAATAATAAGAATGAAAAAATGTGAGCGAATTTATCATACTTTTCTCATTCCTCCCTCCCCCCTTCACTCCTCTTTCTCTCTCTCTCCTCTCCTCCTTATCGTACTGCTTCGCAGAGCCAAGGTATAATGCAGCGTTGTCTGCTGCTTTCGGACATCGATTACAGCCATTCTGTGATAAGCAATAGCGTGGGCGAGCTAAGCGCTCATTATCCAAGTCACCTTATTGTTTTTGAATATGAAAAGAGCCGAGGTCCGACGTCGGACACTCCTCCACCTCCGCGTACAACAGAGACTATATACGAGAGTATGTACGACGGTACCAGGCTGAGAGATCTGATGAAAAATGCCAGATTTGCTAGGTGCAGGTCGAGGTTTCCTCTTCCTGTCATATTGTACAAGGGAAAGCACATCTGCAGATCCGCTACTCTGTCCGGGGGACCAGAGATATACGGTCGATCAGGGCTGGACTATTTCTTCTCTAGTAATGACGAAGCTATCGCTCTACCGCCGGAGGATGAAGCCGCCGAAGCTACGGGAGGAAACGAGGAGCCCGGTTCTGGGGAATGGCAACTCTTCGACAGAGTCAGAAGCCAGGATATCAGACTTTTGAAGACTCTGAATGTCGGGACAATCGTCGATTTTATGGTCGAAAAGAAGAAAGTCAAATTTGGAATGAAGTGAGTGTTGTTCATGTCACATTTCTCGCTGAGGGAGTGAAATTACCTCGGAAATCTACTACTCTAGCAGAGTAGTCATTCAAAGAACGAAATCCAACATGTTTGATAGTAAAAACATTGATTTTCATTCAAAGAAAGCAAAATTGTTCAAACACATGGTGTCCTGCGATCCTTGACGTCTTAGAAGTCCTGGAGATATCCTGACATTAATATTCTCCTTGAAATAGTATAGAATTATCCTAAAATCTTCTAAACACTATCTTTTAGTCCTTGCAAAGTCCTGGAAAAATCCTGGATTTTGATACTCCAATTTTGCTGGACATCATGATGCTGAAAAATTGCATCAAATGAAAGAAAAGACTGCTGCATTTGTCATAGATTGTATATGAACCAAGTCGGACCAAAAAATCCAGGAATTTTGTCATAACAATTATATTTCAGGAGCTGACTAATAAATTTGCTATCGTTGTACTTCTAATTAAATATTATCTACTCCTCAGATTCCTTTGCATCATTTGAATTTCGTTATAATACAGGCCCCCTCCCTGCCATTGAAAAAATTTGATCTGAAGATCTGCATTTCATCTACATATTGAAGATAAAACTATGTGTTCAATATTAGTAGCTATTTATAGTAAGGAAAATATAAGTTGAACCAAAATGAGCCTGGAAATATGAAAAGAGCCCCGGAATTTGGAAATTGAAAGTTGTTAGAGCTTAATTTCAAGCTACTGCTGCCCTGAGCATAATTATAAGTGATGGTTGGGACAGTAAATTGGTTAATAATTATCTGCTCAATGGTATTTTGCGCAGATTGAATAAATTGACTAAATTAAACAGAGATATTTTGTCCGTCCCACAGCGTCACGTCTTCAGAGAAGGTGGATAAAGAGAAGAGATACTCTGACTTCACCATAATCTCACTGCCATATCCTGGGTGCGAATTCTTCAAAGAGTACAGAGACAACGACTACATCGCTAAAGGATTGGTATTCGACTGGAGCCAGGCACATGTCGATGCCACCATTGGAGTACCAGAAGATCCAGTTTCCACGCAACTCAGGGTCAACTGGGATCAGTACAAAATCTGGGACCTAGTGAAGCTCACTCAGAACTACATGAAGCTCGTTTTACGCTATTTAACCGACAGTGGAAAAGGATTGTTGATTCACTGCATTTCTGGTGAGATAAAACCTCTGCCAAAATTTACGTTTCATGCAAATCCTGTTAGTCGAAATTTCAATGATTAGAAATACTCGTCTTATTCTGTTAATGATCTAGTAACTGGCTAGAATTCCTTTCAAACTAAAAAATGGAAGACAATTCAAGGGCCGACTTGAAGCTTGAATAAGGCTATTCTTTGAAGACTGGCATGTTTCGCCATTGCTCTTTGATTTCTTTCAGCATAATCAGCTTGAACTTTCTAGTTGTGAGTAATTAGGTATCAGAGCTGGACGCATTGAAATTAAAACGATCTAATGCAAGGATTTGGCTCATCCGATGTTTAGATTTCAATTCTCCTGAACGAAAATCAATGCATTAAAAAAAGTTGAAATAGAGATTCGTTTCCTAGACGATTGAAGACTCTAATATCTAAAATTGAAACATTTGTCGATCCAACTCCTTGCATTAAGTGCTTTTACTTTGACTGCGGCTAACTCTGTGACTCGATGACTCACAAACTTGAGTTTTACTTGATTATGCTCAGAAAGATTGGAGAACAATTTCGACAGATGGAAGTCCTTCAAAAATACTATATTTCTTCACGTTTCAGGATGGGACCGGACACCGTTATTTGTCTCTTTACTGAGGCTCAGTTTATGGGCAGACGGGGTAATCCACCAGTCTCTAAACGCGCACCAAATACTCTACTTCACTATAGCATATGACTGGATGTTATTCGGTCACAACTTGGAGGACCGTCTTAGCAAAGGAGAGGAAATATTTTTCTTCTGTTTTTATTTTTTAAAACACATAGTAGACGACGAATATAGCGTTCTAAGTCCACGTTGCTCAAGGACTAGACATCCCGTGCTTAGAAACGACAGCGATTCACAATTGGACAACGTTATGTTCGATAATGAATCAGTCGTCACACTCAGCTCGGTTAGTTCTAATTTAAGCCTGAACAGTTGGTGCAGTTCTGTTAGCCAAAACAGTCGGGACAGCCAAGACAATAATCCGCCTGCAGTCTTTCCTGGAGCTTCCAATGACAATCACGACGAGTCTCATAGCAATGGGTATGTTTGTAACATATGAATTATGAATATGGACTTCATTTCAATCAAAATTAATCAGTGAAATATAGTTTTTCGAGGTAAATTTATCGAAAATTGCTTTCACCATCTCTAACGTTTCTATTAGGAATGAAATGATCTGCAATTCATTAAATCGGAGCAAAAGAACTGTTTGTATTTTATTTTTTTATTTTTTCTTGCAACTTTGGCCTTTTGACAATAGTTCACCTATTTAGTCAAATTGCATTATGATCTTGATCTCTAAGAAATTTCAGGTTACTAGCCTGACCAGTAACTGATTTCTACTCTCTTCGCAATCATCCCCGATCCTCCGATTTAGATCCAGTTCCAGAACGTTATACTGATCTCAAGCATGCAGGGCAGACCCAATATCACCATTAGGTATCCTTCCTTGAAAGAATATTTCCGAAGGACTGGCCTGTGTCTAAATAGTTCTGCGATAACCAATTTTATTTTGGAGATATTTTAGGGATATTTGAGTCTCCAATTTTTGAGAAAACAAACCCCCTATCCGATAAACAGGAGAATTTTGTTGTGGAAAATTAAAAACTGGTAGAAAAAAAATGTCGAAATTAACTTGAATATTGTTTAAAAGCTTAGTGACCTACTATAATAAAACTGATCGATTAAAGAACGATTTTGCCAGTCCCTCGAAAATACCCTCCCAATTAGCTTTCTGTGACGTTTCCTTAAATTTGCCATAAACATTAACATTCTCTAATTTTTTTATACCATTGGCTTCGTCGAATTCTATCTCCTTTTAAATAACATGATTCCGGGTATTCAATGTTCTGAAAGTCCGATAAAAAAATAAGTCAATATCTGTTTTGGTTTTCCTGAACGCTAAAGAAAAGCAAAAAACAAGTCTTAGTCATTCAATTCTGATCAGTTCAAACCCTCTTTTAACGCATTTTCAATTGATGAATAATCCCTAGAATTAATTATCCTTTATTTTGTCAGAAACGTGGTTCCTTGGTCGTTTTATCCCAGTCAAAATTGGGAAGGAGGTGGCCTAGGGCCTCGTTCACCGTTGCCAGCAAACCGGACATCTCCCGTTGCCGTACCAGTTCCAGGCAGGTTTCGCCAGAGGAACGAATCCTCGTCTTCGGTCAGCGGAGGCTCTTGGCAAATGATATCGGGCACTGGAAGTCTCCGCGGATCAACAACTGCCAATATTTCTGCTCTCGAGGCAACAAGCGCCACTTGTTCAGCCGTTTGTAGGCAAACGACCGAAGCTTGTCCAGGACAAACTTCTCAAGAATCTAGCACCACAATTATAGAAGATGAATGCCTCTCTCAGACCGCATCGGAACATCTTACACAGTGCGTGATGCAATTTAAAATAGTATTGATAATAAGTCATTAATGTCTGTTAAATCGTAAGTTCGATAAGCTCATAAAAATGTTCATTTCAATTGCAGAAGACGGAGGGAAAGGCTCGAGAACGTAAGGACGTTATTTTACAACGCATACTGTTCAACGATTGGTTTCAAGTTCAAAGACGGCTCGGACTCGGCATTGGGTAGTTTGTTCGGTAATTTTGCTGAGAAAGTTGGGATTCTATCAGTACAGCGTACATCGTTGTGACCTAGACAGTTGATCATTATGAAAGTTCGCTTCTTCCCTTCATCCTAATCATGGATTTGTCGTTATTGATTCCTTGAAATGATTCAACTAAAAGAAAGTTTTATAACAATTTATTACATGATATTTAGACCAACGATACATGCAGGTATACTGACCTCACTCTTTGTTAACGTATATTACACAGAGATCATGTATCGCGGCACTAGAACGCCTCGTGTTTCTTAATACTAGGGGGTAACGTATCGTACTGAACTTGTTATTTTTGTATATAATATAGTATAACTCGTTGGTTTCCTTTTCATATTAATCGAAGTCTTTAAATCATTCATGCGCCTAATTCACTATATTACATTATTACATTATACAAATTTATATTTATTATAGAATTTAAACGAAATCGTTAAACATAGAACGTTCGTTGAGAGACAGAAAGAGAAAGAAAAAGAAAAAAAAAAGAAAGAAAGAAGACCGCTAAATACAAGCTATGTCTCCCTTATTAAAAACAAAAAAAATCTCTTTTCATAATTTTCATTCGGTAACATTTGCTTAACGATGTTCATTTCAAGATTCAAATAACTAAAGTGATTTCGAATTTACGTAGGCATAATTTTTCTTCTCATATTTAGCCTCATTCTCCCTACGAATCGACAAGCTGTTGGATTTCTCTTTCAAAGAACGTTCTCACAGTTGGATAAACTAGAAAATAAATAAATAATTAAATAAACAAATAAATAATAGCTGTGTATAATACGTATGCCTAACTGATGATTACTATAATACCTTTTACTACGATCAAAGAGTTTGATAAAAACCTGGAGAGTTTAGTCGGGCATTGCGAAGACACTGTATAACGAATGATTGGAGATGAGAGTTTGTACATGCGAGGAGATCGTTTCTTCCGTTGATATTAGATATTTAATGAGATGTTTTTCATGACGAATCGTGTCATGGATGGGAGTCTTAAAAAAAGGCCCATCTATAATTATGTACAAATACTAATCTTCGATATCATGATGAAAAAATTATTAAGATATAAATGAACGATTCAACTGTAATTATTATTGTAAAGATAAAATGAAATTGGTTTTAATTAAGCTCCGAATTAGATCGAATATTAAAGATTTTTAATTTATTTCTCATCATATGTACAGTGAAATTAAAAGTTTTTTTATATATTTTAATAATCAGACTCGATGCGTTTTTCTCTGCCTTACCTCATTCGAAAATCAAATACCAAGGGGGTAAATATACCGCGAGTAGGAGTATTTAAAGTTGTCATTCAACCTTCTCAAAAATATCAAATCAAATTCAGAGTTAGATGTTTGGATCTCTAATTGTTGAGAAAACTATCCTTCATCCGATGGATATACAGGTTTATGACTCGTCGATTTTTGTTCTAGAAAATTGGAAGAGTCAAAAAAAAGGTTTGTAAATTCGAAAATATGTCAGTCAAAAATGGTTTACACAAATCACGTTTGCGGTATCAAAAAGTTATCTGTTGATCGGATCGAGCCTTGTTTTCTGAATAATCAGAGACCCAAATATGGAAAACGAAGCACCAGTTGATCAAAATCCTTCCATGATGTGCTTTTATACTTTGAGATCTGATGACGCAAAGCTCCTTTACTTGATTACGCCTAAGAAGATTGTTGATTAAAATACTCTCAATCATCACTCGCACTCTAAGCGACAGACTGTGAGGCAAAATTTTTAACTATTGGGTGATAGGGAAAATCATAATGTTAGTACCGCAAGAGATATAAAACAACTTTTTTTCAAACAGTAACATGAACAACAATTATATTTGTGCACCATATTAGATAACATTCACGCCTTTTTTTTTTTTTACAGATACATTTATGTACACATAGACTTTTGAACTCTGATCCCTGTTCTTTCCAATGGAATAATATAAATGCCTCGACCTTAACGTTCATATATTCAATAAGTATATTATTCTCGAAGGGTGCGCGTATTCTCTGCAAAACGGGCATTGTGGCCTAGTCGAAAGCCAATCGGATATACATTGCCAACAGAAGAGATGACCGCAGGGTGTGGCAGTAGTTGGTGAAACATCGAGGCATAATTGGCATCTACCTCCACCCTCTGTATCAACTGCGATTTTATTTTCATCAGATAATAGCTGCTGCTGTTGTTTGATGCGCCAGAATTTTAATAGGCATTGCGCGAGAGTAGCTGCTCCCAGTAATCTCAATGCCCAATTTATTCCTTCGGTTGGACGCCGGCCGTATACCTGTAATTTTTTGAATGCATTTAGATTCTAGTAATCATTCAAATATGCGGGATAATTATTCTCAGAACTTAGTCGCTAATTAGTTTAAAAATTTGCCGAAATATATTGGTGAATGATTTTCTTTCATATGGTTTTCACCACACCTTGACGTAGTTAACTCCAGTCAGCCGTTTTCCCAGGCTGTAATAACGTCCGAATATATAGAACAGGCCTCTATGAGCTTGGATTATCACGGGAATAATTGTTCTCAGTCTTGTCAGTACGGAATTCATCAAAGAAACTGCTTCGGGTTTTAATTCGCTGTGCGGATGATTGATCAACGCCAATAGCCTGTCTAAAATTTTTATCGACACCTCTTCGCCGAAACATTCCAAAAAAACGGCAAATATTCTTGCCTGAAATAAATATTCATCATAATAGATAAGTAGAATTTTCAAATTCACGAGGAAAAAATTTATTCGGTTGTATCATCTTTATTGGCAATATTTTCGTTCTGCTTGTAGTGTCCGTGTTTAATATCCGATAAATGTAAACCTACGCCGAGAGAAGGAACTCTACGAGCTTCGATATCTGCTTGGATAATGCCAGTGTACTCTTCGCCAATAGTTTGATTGTTCATTCCAGTAGTGACAATGAAATAAGCGAGTTTTGATGGTACTTCAGACTGCATAATATGCAAGAGTAGTTTGTTGCCACCCAATTTGATCAATACGTCGGATAAATTGTCTCGCAAATTTTTAACGAATACATCGTCTCTTTGGCGTGATCTTAAAATTTCCGCCTGACTCGCGCCCTTCGTTCTTGCGACGCGTCGAACAGCTCTCTCCATCGTTGAAAATCTCTGTTTACAAATAAAAAATATATTTCAAATGGATAAATGAACAATTTACGCACACATTTTATAAAACAAAAGAAAAGAATTAAGCCATGTACTTGATCTATTAGGCGAGGAGATACTTCTAGTTTACGTTTAGACGGTTTGAATTTTCCGCTACTCGGAGATGCCAACTGCGAAAAATTGAACTCAGCTTCTATCCCTCGCCATTAATCGGTATCATGGATATTGTCTCGGAATTTAGATCTGATACTTCGACCTCACGATTTATAGCGTGGAAGATTCGCGTTTTTAAATACTGGATAGAGTTGACTGAAGTCGAAATAGAAGTGATCAAAGTATCATGACAAACTGGCGTTCCGGATGTTGGCTGCGTGTGACTAAGCGGATGCGTTTATGTTGGTACATTGGTAAAATGACGTACTATATGAAAGCCGGTCGTTGATTGGCCGTGGTAAAAGTAAGAAGATATTTGATTGGCGGAAACATGGCAACGAGAGAAGCTATCAACCGCAGAACCTCGTACGTACCAATGGAAGACAGGGCGAGCGGCGGACAGAGTAGGCATCGCCCTAGATAACGGTAGAATTGTGATTCGCCGGGCGTCCTCTAAAAGCGGTGTTAATTAAGACCTGCGTAAGAGAAATTTATCTATATCTGATAGAGAAATATAATAAATAATAAAATATCATAATAATATTAGTAAATGTGCGTGGGGCCGCGTCAAGGTTTGTTAGTGACGAATTAAAATCCGATCAAAAACCGTGAAGTAAGAAAAAAAAACCTTTTAGTCGTCCGACTCCACTGCTGCAGTGTCACACTCGATAACTCGGGTGTATACCCGCGCGACATACATGAAGTAGGCAGTGTATTTTACTTTACATCTCTACATGAAGTCATGGCGGTGTAGTAGTACCAGCGACAGAAGACTGCGAACTACGTCAGGAAACAAGCGAGATAAAATCGCAGTGAATTCTGGAGAGTTTTTGAAAAATTAAAAACTAGAATAAGAAAAACAAAAAAGAAAACAAAAACCTTGAATAAAAAAACGAAAATAAAAATACAACTATAAAACGCATACCATTGCAAGAGACAAGGATCTTCAGAGATAGGTGCCAAGCCGCGAGATAGGCGTCAGGTAAGTCGTCAAACTATTATACACGCCGTTCTATCCACCACGATGCATACTTCATCCCCAACCGGAAAACGCCCACAGTAAAATTGCTCTAATTCCTATCGACACGGCACTTAAACCCAGTAAATCGCTGACTGCGATATGGCAAAACAAAACATCATGAAAGAAACAAAAAAAATAGGGAAATTTATGAAAAATTATCAACTCGCTCGCTCTAGCGGCGAGCTGCTGATTATCGTACGATGACATTGCGCCCGGATTGATCTTACGCGTTTCGCCATCTATAGATTATGTGTTTCCGCCCACAGCGCGTTCCCTCCTCAATGCACGTTACCTAGATGCTCTTTTTCGAATTGTGTTTTATCAGTTCTCTTTCCTACGCAGCTTTTGTTATTCTCCTATGTACTTTTCTCTGTTTTTTCTTATCGTAAATTATTAAAGACGATCGTTGATTCGTCGAGGAGTTTGACCGAGTAATATTACCTAATTTAGATTAATTGAGTGGGCTATGTAGCAGACTTGAGATTGTCTGCTGCTGCGGGGAATTGATGACAATTCGATTCGCCGCCTTCTCTAGATTCGTACCTAATACCGATGACTCATAATGTTTGACAATTTAATATGGACTTTACTTACCTCGGGCACAATCGTGTTGATAATACTTACGATATAAGGTTTCTGGTTTCTGTATTTTAAATAACATCAACTTCTATTACTATCACTACGAAACTCCGTTGAAGAATAAATTTCGGACTCCATTGCATTTTCTCTCCAATATGCAACAAAACTTTTGTTTCCTTTGCTGATAGTAGAAGAGAAGAGAAGAGAATTATTTAAGAATATAAAAGAATAAGATTGGCTCTGATTATGGCGATGATAAATAGTCTGGAAAATGTTGTTATTTCTACTCGATTTCCCCATACCTTCCGCCATATTGATTTCTCTCGTCGAATCATGTAACTATATGAACACCTTCCACGTGTTCATACATAATTTTTGAATCGGATTTGAATTTTAATCGTGTTCGAGAGTTTTCAGACGATATTTCTTTCGGGTGTGTTTCAGGCTTTTCTCACACACAAATGTAATCTACTAATTCTTCATAGAGATGAATTGAATTGGATTGATTTAATGTTACGAAACTGCTGTAATGTTATATGGAAATGATATACATATCATACGAGACAAATGGTCGAACTGCGAGCAGTGAAATTATTATCAACTTTAAACCACTCGGGAGTATCATTGCGTAAGTGATACCAATTATTCTTGGTATATGGTTAAACTCGATGGAATAATATGTTACCGCAAATTTCGTCGGAGAAAGGATAAAACAAAAGAGGGCGGAATTTTAGAACTAATTGAAATCATTATGACCATAAACTTTTTAAAGAACAGAAAAAGAAAAAGGGCGGGAGATTCAACGATTCGAAAATCGTTATATTTTCTCTCCAGATGAATCGATAAAGAATCGACAAAGAATATCCGGAAGATATTGTTTCAATAGTCCTTGAGAAGTTGGAAAAAAGAAACTTTTCCTCATAACGCGTAATGACGGAACACATTATCGGGGGATGATGCATATATCGAACCTAGATAAAGATATCACTCAATATAGCTATATCGTATACCCTAATCAACGGTGGTCGCTATAAAGTTTTTATCGATTTACGAACGATGTGCGCTTATCACAGTTCTTCATTTACATGAATTTTTTTACACCAAGTAGTTTTAAGGCCACTGAACCGAAGCCCAAAACCCAACAGAAATTAGAACAAAGAAATATTTGGTTTGAATTTGTTTGCTTTTTTCTCTAGTGATTACAAAATCGCCAACACATTTCTAACGGAAATGATACGTTCGTCTAAAATAGCTTATCTAATCATTCAGCTGATATTTGTTTTCATCCTGTTTCGCATTTCAAGTATGTTTACAACCAGACTGCAGGATTATAACCGAGTGTAATAAGCTGAACCTGAAACGGCGAGAACAAAGCCAATTTTCTGCCCAATAATATTCGGCTTTTTATAATACAAAAGCCGGTTAACCCACGGAAAAAATCATCTCATTATTCTCGGTAAATTCGTTATTATACATGCACCCTCGAGTGCCAAGATTGACGAAAATACTCGAATGAGTGCAAATGGGACCCACGCTGGGCCCGAGCTGCGCCCCACCGCGCCAGCGCGAGCGAGTCGTCGGCCGAACGTGTGCGAGGCAAGAAAGACAAACTCGCTGCTAACTACCGAGAGTCCCAAGTCCCCAACCGTAACTATAAACATACGAGAGTGTCGGTCGGCTCCGGGATATTATGAGCTTGTACACGTTTTGTGATACCTAGAAGCGATGTTGCCAAGTTGTTAATCACATCGTTCCGCACGTATCTCACGCAAGTCCCAAAACATGGATTATGGATTTACGCAGCTTGTTGGCTCGTTGCCTTCTGTAAAAAGCGGACTTCTTTCTTTGCGGTTCTTGGAGACTAGTGGTCTGCCAGGCTCTCTCACAGGAGAAAAGCCTCGTTAAAGTGAGATGCGCGCGCCTAAGGAGCGACGGTATATGTACCACTTATTGCTGACTTGCATATAAGTTTAGGATTCTCTCGAAACGAATGGGAAGCTGCGGGAAGGATGGGAAAGGGATATTCCGGCATAGGGAAAAGAAGATAAAATCATAACTATTTTCCTTAGTTGATCCAGGATTCTTGAAACCACGAATGTTCCATGATTTCCTTTTA
Organism: Rhogogaster chlorosoma; assembly: GCA_944452935.1. Taxonomy (NCBI): domain Eukaryota; kingdom Metazoa; phylum Arthropoda; class Insecta; order Hymenoptera; family Tenthredinidae; genus Rhogogaster; species Rhogogaster chlorosoma. Next base: position 8,663,630 of record OX101802.1, read on the forward strand.
CTGGACGGATTACGACATCGATATTCCATAGCACCGATACTGTTACCAGATTATCTAGACCCGATAATAAATGCGTTTAAATAAGTATATCACATTATTTTTTAGTATTTTAATTGACAAATCACGTATTTTAGTTGCATGATACATTCGCGAATAATAAATGATAAATAGACGTTGTTTGTTGGTTTCCCTCGTAATCTCTTTATGTTAATTAAGCGAAAGATCATAATGAATAGATATATGAGTATAAAACAATGGCTTTTTCGAAAACCGAAGATATTGTACATACCGTGACGAATATACTTGCGCATTTATGTTTTATCATCTCAAAACCGCATTTCCTTTAACGCTAAGCATGATGTTGTCGATGTGTATTGTAGTGTGCATATATATAAGTAAATATCTATATAATACAGCAAATTTTGCATTCGTGTAACCGATGCACAGTTCCTTTGCCTTTGCCATTGTAGCTGCCTTTGTAACAAAAATAGGTCTAATCTTTTTCCAATTTCTCACTTTGTAAGAAGAGGACAGACCAGCCTCTGAACCTATATAGTGAACAAAGAAGTCAACAGCACAAAGACTTCTCTTAAACTTGCAGGAGGAGTAGGTAGGCAAGCAGCTTTGCGCATGTTCTATATTTAAAATAACTTCGTAGGGGTCCTTACTTTTGCGCTTCCCGCGCTACCATTCTAGAATGAAGATGATTTGTATTTTTAAAGCAAGATCTCAGTGACCGTCATCCAGCTCCGAATATATTACATCTCGTTAAGCCCACACCGCATGAACGCAAAACATCATTTCTAAATTGTATCTGACATTCATTGTCGCTCATCCGCCATCGCCGCATTTTATGATGAATTGTAAAGAATGAGTCGTTAAATAACCAGAGGATACGATCATTCAGCGTTTAAACGTTTGAACCAACCTGGTGCACTTGATTATCAGCATGAATTGATAGGCACGCTTGTCGAGTGAAGCCAAGCCAAAGTTCTGTTGTGATTTCAAGTCACGTTGTTACGCTACCCACTTCTCTTTAGTGTTTGGTTTCTCCTCGGGCTATACTCGTTTCCACGTTTAAGTAGAGAACTTGTGAAACTCGCGTGTTGCTGACGGTTCAGCTGAAATTTCTCAATATGTTTCATTTGTTTTTCCGTCCCTCGATATACCCTTGTACCACGAACGCTATTTGTAGCAGCTTTCTCAAAGGCCTGAAAACGTTTCTATAGTCATTTCGAGAAAACCTTTACATAACTGCCTGCGGGTCAGGTTACGCTACGGAAAAATTCGGAAATTTGATTGAAAATATTGAATCTAGAAACGCACAGTAGGTACTCTAACACTTCTTGAAAACCACAAAGTGTTTTTGCCGATCGATCATCTGGCCCTGTCACGATTCGCAAATAGATATTTTCTATTGCACCACAATACTCGGATGGGAAATATCAGCTGCTATTATTATGATCCGGAAGGGTTTTGTCAAGAATCGTTGCAAATCGATCCAGGCTTCTACGAAAGGTGAGATCAGCGGCTTCTCTCTCACTTCTATGTCGATCTGACGAAAAAAGTGAGTCAGTAACATTCATTCGTATTGGCGCTGAAATCATGCAACACATAGGTAGGATATAGGAACCTGATTCCAAAGTACACTGCGGAGAGGATCAAAAGAAGTGATGCATCATAACAGACCGCGCCTCAGCCGTTTCCACTTTCCAGTCAAATCTCTTTCCACGCTGTAGATCCGTTCTACATTTTATTTGTTAACATTCAATCACGATTGAAAAATAGTTGGACGACGAGTATAATGTTGCATCAGTCAATTTTGGGAATGGGTCATCGACTTGTTCGAATTAAAATGACCTCCACATGGGTCTATAAATAGTAATCGTCATTTGATCAATCATCTTTCTTCAACCGTCATGCTGAGAACCATTCAGTATCAGACAAGGTTTATCTTTGGCTGAACTTTTGTTGTGATTAGCTAGTGACCTCAAAAACGCTGCAGCTTTACTAGATTTCATTATGAACGGAACACCTGTTCCTCTGTAAGCCCCTCAGCCATTCATTGTTCCGGACGTTATGACTCTGCATCGACATTACGTCATCCATCCGCAGCTTCCCACGAGCTAATTTTCCGCTGGCTTCCATATGCCTACTTTGCGTCGTGCAAACTATGGCGATGGAACCTTGCCGTCAGGGAAATTACCAACAGGAACCAGATAAGGTTCGATGATATCAAACATCACGACCGCAGAAACAAGATTGTACGTCGTTAAGTGAACTTGATTCTAAATCAACAGCCTGCAGTCTGATGCCTGACTGTAGAATTACTCATTTCATTTCAGTATATCTCTCCAATTCTGGCTGGGACCGAAAAACATACCAGACAAAAGTTGCGTATCAAATGAATTCCAACACTTGAGGTTCTACACATTTTTTTGTGTCGGCAATCTTGGCTTCACAAAACAGCCGATTATAAGCTTTTACAACACTTCGCAGTCACTTCTGAATTCTTATTGACACGTCTTCATTTAGCTGACAGACATTCCAAATGTTTCCTTTTGACTTTTATTTCGTAAACTCAGACTTCTCATGTACTTTTTCCGTCGATACTTTTTCTTTCAACTTAGTGATATCAGCAGACTTTACTTATTGCTGGCTGGTCAAACCATGGATCTAATCTTCAGCATGTCTCTGCGATTATAAGTTTGGTCAAAAAGTTTTGACCAAAGGTTGCGGAGCACTCGACACTTTATGTTCTACAATTTCTTTCGTAACTTAGCGTCCGGCTTTGCAATATCATTTTTATCGGTTTTACACAACATGAAATATTCAGGACACACGTGAAAACGTCCTGAACCAAAGTTCCTTCGATTTTTCCATTAGAAAAGGCGGTTGACGCATCGTTCTGATTACTTTTTTTCATGGGGTGTTCACCGCAAGACCTTTTGACTGCACGCGAGTAATTTTGGTGTGACGGTCACCAACGGGGTGATTCAAAGGTCACCTCACCCACAAATGAGCTTGACTCATCGCTTCGAATTTTTGTGTCGGACAGCAGGCAGCAGTAGCTCCCTCGCAGCTGATTAATTAACTGTGAACGAGCTTTAGTGCGTGAAAAAAAAAAGCATAATTAAAATTGAATCATGGGTTAATGAGTCACTTGAATAATATCACTTTAGTTCTCCAGGATTCGTCGGTTCAATGATCAATCTCCTCGTCCCTTGTTATAGTCGCTCTTCATTATCACCGACGAAAAATGTCTAGGCGTTTTTTTTCCAATCAATAGATTTACCTACAGTCTGCAGTGGGGAGCGGGGAGCGGGGCGACGGGGGACACGATGTATCTTATTTATACTCATTCGCACAATTTGCTCCTGTCGAATTAGTCAAGATATTAAGAAGCTGCTGCCAATGCAATGCATTTTCACGAGCAGTTTCTTCCTTGCTTTGCACGATCCTCTCGTGGATAATTCAGTGCGCAGAATCTCGTCATGTTTCGATCGTTAGCCCTGACGCCAAGATAATTTTAATTTCTGACATTTTTTCGACGGTCTAATTTTTATGAAATTATCCGAATTTCGACAAGGAGATTTTCGTAATTCGTAATTCCTTGCCATTTTTCATAGGATTTCTTTTCAAGATTGGCTGTCTGTTTCAAATTGTAGTTTAGATGAAACAGATCACTTTTGTGATACGACACAAGTTTTGTTGTTGTCGATGTGTCATGTTATTAGATATAAGCTTGCCATTCAAATCTAGTTCCGATTTCGTTTGGTGTATGGTTTGACATTTTAGTAAAGTAAACTAATTTCGTTGCTAGCAAAAACTGTTAGGTATCACGGTTTAATCAAATTCCCAAACTTTCCTTTTGCACGCTACATTCAGCACTGAGTTCAACACAGCTGCCGTGGATTAAACATCATACTTACTTTGCTTGAGTATATTCGAACTTTACTAAACGCCGCAAAATTATGAATTCAACATCATAATTACACGCGGAAAGTCGGATTTTGAATCGCCGTGCAGTACAAGGCTGTATTCGTGTTTCAATTTCAAAGAAACTGATTAACAATTTCGCATAGTATACATTTTAAAGAGTTGGCATCGAAAAGAACATTACGACGCGAAGCATATGCTTCAACCTCATTGAGGTCTGGTCGTTATAATCTGAGGATGTGGCGAAGAGTTGATACAGCACTTTCTCAACTATTATTGAAAAAACCGCAGAGAAGTATAAAATCTTTCGGGTATCACACCATATCAAACATGGCGGGTATTTCCATATTCCAAAATGAAGAGCGTGTTCAGCGAAGCTTTTGCTAACAAAAAAGAGAGATAAACTCCTAACTAGACGAACGAGGCAGTATGTCATAACCATCTGCTGTTACTGGGGTCAAAATTTTCACGTGAGTTCACCTTTTATTAGATGTCTCACATATGAACGTACATAGTCGTTTTCTACATAAGCGCTACCCCCGCATTTGACGTAGAGCAACTCCGTTACCATCAGTTAACAAAGTTTCGTCATTATACTGTTCAGTTTCCTCCAAGGATCGATATTCTCGTAGCGTTGTACACCCGCACTCTCCGAACGACCTGCATTGTATCAAAGTTGCAGACATAAGCGATCTCTCGCTAAACCGGCAACATCACCGTACAAACTTGAGCCTGAAAACTTCATGTGCATCAGCTGTACTTACAGATTTTTTGCAATCTCCTCTCAAACTTAGAAGTTAATTTGTGTTACGATTAGACCTTTTACACGGCGGAATCCAGTGAAGAGTAACAAGAGGACACTTGAACTTTTTGAGGTCATGAATTAACAATTCGACCTAATATTGCAAAGGTTTCACTGGTACAATCTAGCATATGCCATTTTGAATTTCGCTATTTCGAAATCAGAATCCTCAAAAAAGTTTGGGTCGGCTTAGTCTTTACATTTTCCCTCGTCACCTTGTGATCAAAATATACAACTTTGCAATTTTTGCCGTAAATTTGGCAAAAAGCGGTACCAAAAACTCTTGGAGACTAAATTTGACGAAAATAAATCAAATTCGAATAGTTCTTGAAGCGCCCCAATGGGTAATGCACCCCTAGCTGCCACTCCTGCTGTTCAGTTCGTTTCACTCGCATCTTACTATACAGCGAAGTATTTTTAGTTGGTTTACCTCGATGCGGTGTCACTCTCTGTTGCCTACAGATTCGAGCCTTCCATGTCGTTCGAAATGTGGGTAGATACAATACGTCGATTGGACAAATCATACGTGTGCAACGATCTTGGACGAATTTACTGCGTGACAGTCACACGAAATGATGTGAACAATCAATGTCTATATACACCCTGACATGAAAAAACGAAAAGACGATTTAGAAGATTAAAAATTTAGAAGGAAAAACTTCGCGCGAACCCAACTGCATAACATGTGGCCTGAATTCAAATCTTCTGCTCTTCGACACAAAGGACTAGACTAGACTGATGTATATGTATAACAAACCGCAGACGGGATGATGATCAAGCTTTCCCAATTCATATTGAACTTCACCGCTATTGAGAAAAAATAATTATTTCATTGGCCGATCTGTATAATAATGATTTCTTGAGAGTATGCGCGATTTGTATGGTGATGGTTCAGTCTGAATGTTCACCACATCAATTTATCTTCCTTTGCAGAAATCAGTTATCTCGTATAGGTACTTTGTCCACGAGAAAAAACGTGGATTGATATTTTTTTAGCGAATGACTTTTTTGATTCCGCGCCGTAAAGATCATCGTTAAATAAGCCGAGGAATTTTACACCAAGCTTAACGTAGAGGAGAATTTCGCACGTTAAAGCTTGTGAATATAGTTTCGAACCTATGTTCAACTGGTCGTCATGTAACCACGTGATCATATATGGTATGTAATCTGCGACTGATGGTTTGACTTTTGGACAGGTAAGGCACCATTGTTTTCTGTCCAATGTCATGTTAATTATCGCAGTGATTTCACGACTGAAGTGACGAATGAGAGCGAATGATACGCCCCGATAACCCGATAAGAAATAAAATTCCCAGTACCGTATCGAGGGTTATCGATTAGAGTGTAACCCAGACTACTGACAGTTTATCAACTGTTTTTTTAATCTCTACCTGTTTCCCCACTGCTTATAAGATTATCGATCTCATAAAGATGTATAAGCATCCGATTACCCTACGTGTTAACTTCTCAGTCTATCAACTCAACGATTTGTCGATTAAGCACGCGATTTCGCTATTCTATTCCTGGCCATTCGCTCCCTAAAAGTCGAACGGGAACGCATCGCGTCGTGCTACAAACGACAGGGGAATTAGTTCCTCCACTGTCAGCTTAGGAAGGATGGCGTGTGAGCTAGCAATCGCTCCTAGCTCCATCCTTCCCCGCGACGTCGAACTTAACCGTAGATTCTGGAGCGTGGAACACTAGAGTGGAAGAAAAAATACGATTCAACGGTACCATCTCCCTCCTAATGACGTTAACCTAAGGATATGATGATCAATTCGATCAGGCAATGTTCGCCCACGACATTTGAATCGGATGATTATCTTTCCAGTGTTAATAAGCAAGTCCGTCACGCTTACTCCTCCGCCTTGACCACGTCGATGGGAAAATTTGTAGCGAGTGCTTAGCAGTCGCACAAACTTACCCTCGAAAATAGTCACGACTCATCCCATTCTCGTCGAGTCTCCCATTATTCATACATGATCGTGGTGTATGAATTCGTCCATATAACTAACTGTAGAAGTATAAAGTGCGCGGGGAGCGTGCGACCGCGATGATGGCACACTTTTGCAACAATAGAGCGAAGCCGAACTGGCTCTACCAAACACTATTCTTCTCCGTATATTCCGCTGCCCCATTTTTAGGAATAAAGCCAATGCCGAGTTCCAGGTTTGGGGTGGTAGTACGATCGATTAAATCGTTTTTAGCTGCTGCAGGATTAGCGCCGCGGATTTTAGAATTAATTATTAATCTGGGCGGGCTTTCATTCTCCCCGAAGCTAATTGGTTGCCCAAAGATTATGCTTTGTGTAAAATCGTCGCAGAGATGAAATCTCGACATTCGTCGCCGATGGAAACCCAGTATCTCAATTCCCAAGTCACAATTCTCCACGACCATTGTTTTTCAAATCTTGGGCGTTGATTATTCCATTGTTGACGTTTCGGAGACGCCTTTCCCTGTGGATTCCCCCCTCCCCCCCTGCACCCTGGGATATCGGGTCGATATGGGTATATTAATCGTCTGAGGTTGACTGTCGAGAAGTTTGACGCTCCGAGCTTCTTGTTATTATCATTATGATTATCGCTGCGAACATCTATGAGTGAAGAAGATCTCCAGCTATGCGAAAGAAGAAAGAAGAAAGAAATGGACCGTTGACTCGCATCATCAGCGTTTTTTTTTTTTTTTTTAATCTTCTGAAACCGCGACATGCTTTGTCTGAGCTCCTCTTTCATGCTGTATAATCTGCATTTACTCTCTCGGTATTGAATACAAGCTGAACTCGGTGTACAGGAATTGCAATAAGTAAAGTAGTACACTGCCATATGTGTACAGGATCATGTAACTAAACTCTGTCGGCTTAATTGCTCCTTATTTTAATCCCGCCCCACCGCCCCACCGCTCGACCAAACTTTATTGTTTCTCAAACTGTCTAAAACCTGGAAACGAATCTCCCATCCACGCCGTGGCCCATTTATTTATTCTCGATGTCGTAAACTTATATCTGTATCATACTGATGTGGTGGTTTGCCGGGGGGAGGAGGGGTAGAAGTAAGGGTAGGGGTAGGGGTAGGTAGGTATATAGTAGATGGGTAAATGGGGTTATGGTAGATTCTGGAACGCTGGGACGGGCTCATTCGGGCGCAGCGATGCCCAGTAGAGCAGATAACGTACTCATACTGTTCAAAGTGGAGAGGAACGTGGGGCGTTGGCAGATATCGTTGAGGGCTGATTGTAAGCTTACCCCCTCCTCTTTATTCGATGGATACATAGCCCTATCGTTTGACCGGAGAGTCGTCAAGGCAGAATTCTCAGTTCCATCTACATAGGGTGTTTCCATTGAGACATACGTTGGGTTGGCTGACGTCCTATCTTACCGACATCAGTAGTGCGGTGCACGAAACTGGAAATATACATACCGACGAACTATTCGACGGTCATAAATATAAAGTACATGTGAATTGTGAAAATCTGTTGTTCTTGAATGACACTTAGATCCACCATTTCAAATTCACATGCATTTCATGTCAGTGACTGGTGGATAGCACCGTACATTGTTAGTTTCGCCGATCACGTAATTGCCATCGGTAAAGCAGGACTATAGGCAACCCAAATTACTGCGCAGAACATCCTGTATTGTTATAAATAATTTTAATTTAATTAGAACATCACTGCCGAAACGTCAGGCGACAAACTCAACCATTTGGTGTATTGTACCATGTATTGTACATGAACTAGTAGAATTACCCACAATCTTTGCTGCAGGATTAACTTCTTGGGAGAGTCTGAAAATATGGTGTTTTTCACATAAGTGCCAAGTCTACTGTTCAACACATAATTTAGTTTTGAATCATTGTTCGTATGAAAGATGTGAAACAGAAATCGAACTAGTAATTTTAGTACACCCTATATACGTGTATGTATATGCGGATTTGTCTTTTTTGAATCTACCATCAGTCTGCACCGTCGACCCACATAAAATTTCCTCTATCCCCGATATTTTTTTCTCCTTTTCCGGACCATTGATCATGTGGTATAAAGTGATGCGCCAGCGTTTCTGCTGACGACACAATATCTTTTAAGCGCTATACCCAACTAGATGGGATTATGCTATACCGTATACACAGACAATACCATAGTCTGCGACAAAAAATGTTCAATCATTCTTTTCATCTTTATATTCAAATTTTGCGCGAATAAAATTGACGGAAAGTCAACTGCATTCGAGTTATTCTTTCATGGATCCGGTGAATTGAATTTAATAATAACCGTAGAAATTCTGCGCCCCAAAACTGCGCAGGTTTGAATTTTGTATGCGCAGTACGCCACAGAGTGTTTCGCGCATGCGCGTGGCGGGGCTGTCAAGCTAACGTGCTTCGTGACGTCTACTCAATCATTTTTCGTCAATGTTTTTGCCTATTTGGGCCTAAAATGATCAATATTTTAATTATTTTTCAGGAATATACAGACATACTTTTTCTCACTTTATACAGCCACGCGTATTTTATTATTATCATTATTAAAATGTGACTAAAATTTATTAATCGTTGTTTCGTCTTTCCAGATCTATCTCGCTGAAATCGACGCGGGACACGACGTGGCGGATTCGGTGACCCCTCGGCTGTGACAGAGAGCACAGATAGATAGGCCGAGAGATGCGCGAATACAAGATAGTCGTGCTAGGTAGCGGAGGTGTCGGCAAATCTGCCCTCACTGTCCAATTTGTCCAAGGAATATTCGTCGAAAAGTACGATCCAACTATAGAGGACAGCTACCGTAAGCAGGTGGAGGTCGACGGGCAGCAATGCATGTTGGAAATTCTAGACACGGCTGGCACGGTAAAATTGATGATAAATTGATATTAGTAACAGTTAAATCGACAAAAACCTTGAGTTTTATGCGATTTTTGATCAGCTTTTGATAATCATGAAGTTTGAAACGTGTAATGCATCGTTTTTTTTTATTTCATTTTTTTTTCATTCATATTCACAGGAACAATTCACGGCCATGAGGGACCTTTACATGAAAAATGGTCAGGGATTCGTATTGGTCTATTCGATAACGGCGCAATCGACGTTCAACGACCTACAGGACCTGAGGGAACAGATTCTCCGAGTAAAAGACACGGACGATGTTCCAATGGTGCTTGTCGGCAACAAATGTGACTTGGAAGACGAGAGGGTGGTGGGCAAGGACCAGGGTGTCAATCTTGCCCGGCAATTCAATTGCGCGTTTATGGAGACCTCTGCCAAAGCCAAAATTAATGTTAACGATGTAAGTGGAAGCGAAAATGAAATCTTATGAAATTTTGTAAATTCTTAGTAGTTTCCTGAGAGTCTAATCTATGGAATTTGACTTCCGAGTGACGAATAGCCTTATAACTCTTGGTATATTTCATCGACGAATGTAAAACCCTGTTCTTCTTATGATTTTGCAGATCTTCTACGACCTGGTGCGACAAATCAACAAGAAATCGCCGGAGAAGAAGATAAAGCAAAAAAAGAACAGGCTGTGCCGACTTTTGTAAGAAAAAAGATGGGCCTAAACCCCCATATCCTTGTAGGCAAAAACACGAATATATACCAGTGGGGGCTGAAGCTACGGGATCAGGAAAACAAGGGATTGGTAGGGTGGGAAATAAAGTGAAGAAGAGCGGAGAGTATCTGGTCGGGAAAGAAAAAGAGAAGGAACGGGAGGGTTTATATACGAACAGAAAGAGAGTATAATAAGTGACGCAAGGAGTACGGCGGGGCTGAGACTTCGATATCGAATAATAAAAAAGAATGAACGAAAAAAAAAATGAATAAAAAATAAAAATAAAGAAAAAAAGGACGATAGAAACTAAGTGGTTCTTGAGTACCAAAGGGAGGGCGCCAGAGACATGAGAAGGAGAGAGAAAGAGAGAAAGAGAGAAAGAAAGAAAAAAGAGAGAGAGAGAGAGAGAGAGAGAAAGAGAGAGAGAGAGGGAGAGAGAGAGAGAGAGCGGGATTATTGTATATACGTTGGTCCGGGGTGACTCGTGTGAAAGGCGCGACTGTAGGCGCCCAACGGCGATGTCTTACCCCGTGACATCGGTTATCACTGTAGGAGTTTTGCATAAAAATTATTAATTAATAATATTATATATTTAGGAGAAAAAGAAAAAAAGAAAAAAAAATGATAAAAAAAAAAAAAATGAAAAATGAAAGGAAATGTTTTGGGTGTACGCCGGTGCTGGCCAAGGCTCAATGCCCTAACGCACCATCGCTCGACGTACACCTCTCTTATATAATATAATAATAATTATACATAGACGGTACCATACATTATATTATTAATTATTATTACTATTATTATTATTAATTATTAATTATTATTATTATTATTATTATCAAAGCATCAAAATATTCATAAGTTATGAATCGTTTGTTTCTATAAAGAAAACAATATATGTTTTTTTTTTTTTTCTATATCTCCGTATTAAAGCCAATAATAAAAAATTCAATAAATGTTAAATCGTTCGATATTCGTATACATATTATATACATTTCTCTATCAACGTGTATGTACACTGATCATAACGAATGGTTGTCTTCTTTTATTGTTTGGCTTGAATTTGAACAGAATATACCATTCGTTAGAGATTTCCTCATACCAAGCAACCAGAAATCACGATGAAAGTTATTGTCAGACGCAAGCTTCCGGCTTCGGACTAATTATAGAAAATTCAGTCATTTCTCTGGCTTCAGGAAATTTATTGGTCATTATTTAACATCAGAAAGTTTATTCCGTATTTAACGTGCGTATCTCCTAATCTGTAGTATTTACTATACAAGGAAAGTTCCGTGTCATTTGGATTCGACGGTGATCAGCTCGCTTTATACACAAAGGGCAACAAAACCGTAGTTAATGCAACGACTGTATTGCGAGAGGCCCGTGCAATGTTGGAGAACACATTTAAGAACTGTTGTTCTATTCTTCGCCGCATTCATTGCGTAACATTTTAAATGTTGCCAATTACCGAGAATAGATGGATAAGCTACGAGGGAGGGGGCCATCGTTAGAATTCTGAGTACTTAGCCTGGGGAGTTGTAGTATTCTGCCGTATATTAGTATACCGTCAATCGTCGACGTCGATTTTGGGAATTTTTTGGTTCAATTTATGCATTTTCTTTCGCTTGGCGATAAATTGACGATATTTTTAGGTATCAACTTGCAGCCAAAAGTAGAATATTCCTCTGACACTTCATGAAGTTTTCATCAACAATACGACCTGTACTCTACGACAACCATTTCTTCTTTGATGTAATAAATCTTTGTAATGCGAAATCCATGAAATCTTAAATAATTTTGAATCATTTCTCGAAATACTAGTTATCAGCTGTGAAAAAAACTGAATTGATAATATTTTTCTACACAGCATAGCAGTGATTTGGAAATAATTATTCTCACGGTTTATATGCTCTCCTGGCGCTTTTTGCTGAATTTTGGGTGTTATGAATCGTTTTCAATAACTACGACACCACACATTTAAACGATCGCAGGTTTTAATTAACAAAATACTCGAAATTGAAAGCGAACAGATTACGCGAAGGAAAAAAGCGAGAGAGTGAAAACGTCAGTGCTGCCAACGTAGCGCGTTAGCCGGACAAAAATAACTAATTCCTCAACACTTTTGTAGTCACGTGGGAACTCCGATGCAGGCCACTTTTACCATGTGATTATGTTGCTACCAAATATCCCCTCTGCAAGATGCCAGAATTTTTCTTTCATAAGACGCCAAATCGTAATTTTTCGATCATTGCTCATCAAATGAAATGAGATAGTGCTCGAAATGTGTGGTTTGCCACCGCCAAGTCATTAAGTATTTGAAACAAGTAATAAATCGAGTGCATCTGTGAATAATTCCATGATTTCTCTGATGATAAATGAATCTGTAAAAAAAAAAATTCAAAATTTTGAAAAAACGAAATACTTAGCCACTTTCTGCTGGAATGAAGTAGTAATCGCCAAAGTTTCATTTCCGTCTGTTGTGTGGTATGGGAGAAATTACGAATCGCGTTTTCGAGGTGAAGCGTTTATCAAAACCTCTTTGTTCAGTGTACTCGTCAAATGAAGCACACATAACACCGTTTTCTCTGCTATCTCGCCGTATGTATTTTGGAAGACACGTTTCTTTGTGGTATAATAATATACCTATATTGCAAAAGCATATCTTAAAGTTCGAACGAATAAGGTCGAAAAATATAACTGAACATTAAATACTTACTAACTTTCCATGGTAAGTGTCGAAACTAAAAATAAAGAAAATTTATTTAAAAATACTCACACGCTATCACAATTCACTCTTATGAAGAAAATAACGACTCATACTTAAGAACCTACAAATATAAAGTCCGGGATTTGATTGCAGGTTTAAGCTCACCATTTTTCAAATTACCAGTCGCACACCTTAGCCACTGCGGGATATTACGGCTTAGAACATTAATCACATTTTTTTTTCAATTCCCATTCCCCGCAAGTATTAGACAGTTTTATGACGTCGGAAGTTTTATACCGAATTTCAAATCAAATATTACATAAAAGTATCGTTGAAGGAAAACATAGGGTTGTTTCAGGGTAACGTTACATTTTTTCCCTTCCCTATTTGAAAGTCTCTCAAAATAAGACCTGATTGAAAGCTTGGCGAAATTATAACGCTAAAAACGCATTTTCTAAGATCGCGCTCAATGAATGAAAAGTTTTTCCATTGTAATAACGAAGGAAAGACACGACTTTTTTTATTCCAATCACTCAACCAGATGTCATGGTACATAATTTTGCTAAGATTTTATAGAGCCTTGAATTTCCCACAAAAAATGTCTTCAAAAGCGAGTCTGTGAATTCAACGATACACGGGACAAGCACTCTATAAAAAATCATTCTGCGGACACTTTTTGCCGAGAATTCAATCCTCTACAGAACAACAGTCCGATAAATTTTGTATGATAAAATTTGGCTTATAATTCATTAAGCTACCTAAGAAAATGCGCTATTCTTGCGCAAGGATCTGTTCTTAGCTTTATTCTGAAGGATTTTCAGGTGAAAGCGAAACAAAAATAATATCCACCTGTAATATCCTCCACATCCAGGCTGATCATCATATTCTGTATTGTTGTTTTCGCAAATTAACATATTTTTTTTATGAAAAAAAAATAATGATTTTCTCATTTCACTATGAACATTTGTTTCATGATGATTGCTAAATCCACAATCATCGAGTACCTGTTGAGAATTTTATTCTTGCGGTCCAATAAGCATTTGAACTTTTGTGTCGTAAGTAGCGATGAAACGTGACACAAACTTGTTTGTTTGTTGTTCCTTTGGCTTAATTCCGATTAGGGAAGTAGCCGGACACATACTTGTCATTCATCATATAACTAGTCTTTCCTAAAAGCAATCCAGCAATTACTCATTCCGAACACTATTTACCGCGAGTTATTCTTACGATCTGTGATTATGTTTATTTGCAATCAATTTCTGGCCCAATGTAGTATAAATATACTGGCATCTTGTTTTTGAAAAATTGTCGGGTGATTGAACGGCGATAAGCGATAACGTCTTGGTCAACATTTTGAAAAAATCGAGTCATTGTTGAATAGTGATTCGAGCATATAACACTACCTATCGCCATTTATTGAGAAATAAACTAGCCTGCATTTCGCATAAATGTACTAACTGTATTTTTATTGCTCTCGATAAGTTGCCTCTTTTTTTGACTCTCGATAAGTTGCCATTCCACGTGGCTAGAAGAGAGGAAAAAGGCTACTTACGAAACGCTCCCACCAGGGCTGAGGAAGTGGCGCATGACGCGTGGATGGAGAAGCTGTTGGTGCGCGGAGAAATTGAAACAAGCGCCGAAATTTTCGATTCTACTTTAACCATTGACGGGATAATGAGTGACCAATTTATTGATTCTGCGTGTAGAATGAAATAATATATATTCTATTTACACATAAGAAGCATCTTATCACAACGTTGAAGAATAATATCTCTTAAAACTAATATAATTTTAATCCAAACGAATTTGTTTACGATGAAAGTGTAATTATTTCGAAATCGCATGTTTCATAACAGCTAACTTCGCTTTCCTTATATTTGACATTACAGATGATGGAGCGATCGGATTGTTGTCAAAAAATAAAAGTAAAACATCGGCTGCCCCCAAATGCTTCTCTATATTCTACATCCTTATCGATTGTAATATTTTCAGCGTTGGCATCCAAAAAAATAGTATATTATGCACCTAGGAAGGTAAGTAGGTGTTTTTTGACGAGCGGGACAAAAAATGCCTTCCCGACCATGGTGCATATGATATTTTTTACAACACATGCATGGAAGACGCGTGATTTAAAAAAAAAACATCATTAATAGTTTTTTTCCCTGTTCCAAGAGTTTTTTTTTCCTTGTTCCGAGAGTTTTTTTTCCCTGCTACGAATTTTTTCCCCCTGTTTATTTCCCAGGTCTGAATATAGCGGCTTTTGTCCCGCTTCAGATGCTTAAAAACCCGCAGTTTTCATGCATGTGTTGTAAAAAAAATGAATAAAAAATATTGTATCAGGGGTCCCGTCATGCTAACACCAGTTTTTACACTTATTGTGAACCATATGTACAAAGCTTTCTCCAAGTAATCTAACGCACTTATCCTAATTCTTTTGCTTTGACGTGTTAATCGATAATATGTAGCTTTTTGCTATCTCAATTTGTCTTTTTTTCCTAACCAATTCCGCACTGCCTTCCTGGAAACATCATATTCTGTACAAACTTGCTTTATTTTCTTCCCTTGCTCAATTTCGTCCAAGATTTCACACTTTTGCAGGATACTGAAAACCCTGAGTGTCTTATTTTCTGCTTCCTCACTCCTATTTTTAGACATTCTTGCGAATGAAAATCACACAAAGTACAAAGTCACAGAGCGGAAGAAGACAACATAAAATCTTGTACGAAAACAACAGAGAGAGAAAGAGATAAGCAACCCACGTGTGCGCAAGCGGCCCACGACACACTCGCATACTGCTATGCAGGTAGGGGGGCATATTGTTTGTTTAGGTAACCGTCCATGTGACGGGGAAGTCGATCGCAGAGCCACTTACAATTAGTGAATAGCTACATATATCTAGAGTCTATTGTAATTGAATTTTTTTAGAAATCTTGGATGATATTTGTTCTACTCTGTCTACTTCATGAGAATGATACAGAATTTTACCATCAATATTAATTTGAAGAATCGTTGCTTAATTCAATTTTGAATGAAAAAATTTAAGCCTTGATTACTCGAAATTCATTTCTGGTAGTTAATACGTTCTTGCATATTGCCGTCCAATTTATGTTCCTTGATTTTTTTGCGTATTGCCAACAGGTCGCATTGATATTTTTGATTTTTACAAAATGTCTCGGGAAATTAGTTAGCAGTACCGAAAGCTGCTTACTACCAAAATTCAGGCAATAAATAGGCTGCTTGGGTCTCGATCCGTTGATAATCCATAACATTTTTATTGTTTTTAAATTCAAAAGATACGCGAAAGGTGAAATTCAGCAACTAACAAATTTCATCAAATTCACATGAATACGTGGAACTAATTCTAAAAAAGGTTCAATTTTAACATAAAAATTCCAAAGCATGAGAATTTTAACATTTGCACAAATCATTTCTAACAGTATGGAGACGAAACAATTGTAACTGTATTCGAGAGTTTATTGAAGCGTGAATTATACGTTTCATGTAAATGTTGTTGAAACTCTAGAACATAATGAGTTATCTATTTTACAAGGAAATCCGGCATATCAAACAATGGCAATCAAAACAGACAAGAAAACGTAATATGGCAACTAAAAGAGAGAAATTATATTTTCAATATATAATATATATAATTATATTATAATTCCGACATAATTTGAGGAACTCAACAAGGAAACAAAAAAAAAACTTCAGCACAATGCATGAAAATGTATTTCCAACAAATCAACATCCTGTGATCTCAAACAAATGTGGGACAAAGTAGGCGGTTCCTTTGTGTCATGTAGCTTAGCAGTTTATACTGTACACAAAAGCTCCTCGAGGTGTGCCGCCATTTAGGAGAGAAAAACGTCATCAATGCCATCTATGATAGTTGTTGTACTATTATACAAGTATATTTCATTTGCTTCAATGTTGTAAAGCTATGATTCATAGCTGTTGCGGTGCAATTTGACGTAAATAAGACTTAGCAAGCAAAATGTTGCAGAGACAGTTCTACAACATTGCACGCAGTATATAGGTGAAATAAGTTGAAGAATGCCTCCTCGGGAGAAAATTTTCAATCACTCAAATCAGTTCGAACCCGCTAATATACGTTGGCTCTAAAAACAACGGATATGCACCCGGTTATACCCGCGACAGTACCAGTACTGCCACAACTGCTACTTGAAGGGTTGAGGAAGTTGAGCTAAATAAGTCAGCAGCTGAGGTAACATTGCAGCAGTTGTTTGTCGCTTCTTCCAAAACACTCGGGTAATAATCGTTCCAGAAAGCGAGAGCCTTGTAATCCACAGCACTAGGATCGCTCATGTTAATGGTTCTATCGAGCAGGAGAATCCCAGGATTATCTTCAGTGTAGGGCTCCCATTTAACGCTGAGGCTAGGCTGCGAGGGATTTCCGACTCTGACAAAGTTTGAGAACAGTGTCATCATTATGTCCGCCATCTTTTTATCGGCGGCATTCCACTGAATAGGAGCGGAAACTGTGTAAGGAAGGCCCCAAACGAACTGCAATTCAAACATATGGGGGACCCCTGCCCATTCTGGAACGCCTTCCGTTACCATTGCGGTCTTTGGACGGTAATCAAACCTGTAAACGTAGGCAGACTTCTTCTTTGCAACTTTTCCCGCCAAAAAAGTCAGCCCAGCGGCGTAATTCTTTTCTGTTTGAAGATCCAAGTATCTGTCTCTCAACAGTCCTTTGTCTTTTGTCGGTGGATGAGGTTTGTAGAAGAACAGAACGGCGTCTGCCAGCATATGTGGCTTCGTTTCACACGTGGTATTATCCTCAGAATTCTTCACCGCCGAAGCAGTGTCACTCGTGATCATTGCCTCAAACTTGCTCTCGCTCAGGGCACCGTCCCCGCTACTAATTGATTCAATATATGCTAAAGCTTGTTCGTTGTTAGTATAGCCCACCAGAAGAGGAACGGCGTTGAAATTATCGCTCATCAAAATGTCCTTCGGATATTCAGGCAGGAAGGGATTTGACGTATTTGTCTCGAAGTCCACAATCGGTCCCCATGTTTCAATGGACGAAGATTCATGCACCAGGTTCTCGGCATCAACCCTGCGCAAACATACCATCAGATCTGATGTCGGACTACGATTGCATCCGAACGTTTCTGCGATAATATCGACAACTGATGCCTCTGCTTGAGTCGAACGAACGGATGTTATAGCGTCACCGCTCATCGCAATTGCCTTGGAAAACTTCCCGCGACTCAGTGGACTCAGCATGTGAAGACCAACGCTGATTGCCCCTGAACTATGACCATAAATCACGACATTATTTGCTTGGCCGTCGAAGTATTGAATACTTTTCTGAACCCAGTCGAGAGCTGCTATTTGATCCATCATTCCGTAGTTCCCAGGCGCTTCGGCATCTGTAGATGTGAAGAATCCAAGGATGTTTAGTCGATAAGCCACCGTAACAATCATCACCTGAAACACGTAAAGAACCAACGGCATTATTGCTTGCAGGTGGATCACAACGCTTAATGCTTACTTGCAGGGATAGGTATACATTTGATACTCTACAACGCTATCTGCCAAGAAGATTTTTATTGGTAAAAGTTTTATAATTATAAACATTTGGCCTCAATAAAAAGCATTTTAGACCTTTGGGAAGAGGTTCACTGAAGTAGCTGACGACTGACTTTCACTGACTTTCGCACGTGCTAAGTTTAGAACATTTCCCTCTTGTTTGTCGGAATTTATATTTAGAGCCTAAATTTACGGTCTCCGGGTGACACTGTCAATAACTTTTGGCGAATATGGAGAACAACGTGATCATTTATAGAACTCAAAGTTATCTGTAATTCTCATCGATTCCCAAGCATTCTTGCGAATTCTCCGCCAGTTGGCTTTCGCGTTTCGATTCATTGATTTAACATCATCCTAAAAATATCTTTGCCGCAACTAACGTATATACGAAAATAAATATTCATTTGAAGTTATACAAATGTGACAGAATATCTCGACTGAGAACCAAGCAAGCTAACATCAAACCCTATCGCCGAGGTAGGATCACAGTCGGCAATTTTAATCCACGAAAGTTTACCAAGAATATCAGTGTTACCATCTTTTGATTGCCCCTCTTCAAACTTTAACAAAGATTTCATGGTCAAGGTTCTGATTTGAGATGCCCTTAACGTATATATACTAAAAGCCAGTGTACGGTCATGACGCAATTACGCTTATCGTGCGTACTTTTAACCGTTAGCCTTTCTCCAGCCAGTTGATCTCAAGATAGGTCAAGTTCCACGCGTTGACTTACACTATATGTGTATGTTCAAGCAACAGCGAAAGTTGATTACTAGTCTTTATCAGGCAATAAAAAAAGCCAGGACCAAGGCATTTCACGCGATGTTAATGTAACTTCTCAACTCAGATAGGGGGTGGTTATTTTGTTTCAAAATAAGGGTTTACCGACCAGCTTTTCCTCCACACGCAAAGTTACTTCCTCCTGCAGAGATCAAGGGAGATTTTCTCAAGTTTAGGGATTTTCGGACGGATTACACTTATGTGTACAATGTTCAAACTCTCCCGTGATTCCGAGGCACAACATATGTCTACTCTTAGGGATAAAGGTAACAGCCTTCAATGTATGCCGATCGATTCGAGTAGAAGTCTGCCGACTGTCTCCAAGGTCGGCAGTAATTTTTGTTTTGACCTACGAGAGATTGTCATACCTTTTGTTTTATTACAAAGACAGAAGCATCCCATATCGCTGGAGTCCCGGTGTTGAAGTCCCCGCCATGAAACCAAACCATCACTGGCCATCCCTCGACTGGAGGAGTACCTGCAACAAATTCAATTATTCAATTACCGAAGAGAAAAACCCTTGCATGTTGTTACATTTGTTTAATGTTAACACAGCTCTGGTTAGGCTGAGCGGTAACTTTCCAAGAAGAATACCCTAGCCTTGTTTGGAAGCCCTTCAACTTAAGTCATCGGCATTTCGTAAAAGCTGGTATGCTGCTGCTAGTATAATTATGTGTGCCATAAAATATACTGGCAGGATCTATTCTGAATGCCCCAACAACCTGGCTACGGTCTCCCAAACCTTCAAGCCCATACCATGTGACTTGACAGTATATAATTCAGTTGGAAGCACTGTAAGTCCGAAAATCCAAGCGTGATAGTGACAGTCGCAATCCGCTTTCTGCGGACACGAGCTTTGGAGAGGCAGTCTGTTGGCCCGGTCACGTTTTGCTAGAGTGTAAAAGCCGAGTCCAAGGTCTGTCTGATAAAGGGAACGAAATACCTAGCCGGGAATGGAGGGAATACTCCGGGGGGAAGGTTTCGTGACTATTACTACCGTATCATGGCATCTGGTGAGGGCCAACGGATTGCGTGTCCAAGGCATCGTTACGCTGCAACACAAGCACGCTTTACCAACCCATACTACCATAGTTTCTTCTCTTATCGATCCTAGACCGTTCAGCTTCTGTCCAAATGGCAATTCTTTCCATGCCGTTGTTACCGTTCACCTCGTTGTGATTCACATCGTTACGCCCAAGAAGCTGGACTGTGGAGATATGCTAAACAACGTTTTTGCAGGGCTGCTTTATGCTTCGAAAGAGAATCTTGCATGAATGACACATGCTGACTGAAAGATAATGGCTAACATGTTTGTCCAGTTTGGCCAAATAGTTGTACCACCAATTCTGGATCGAGTAAATTATAGCTTCTCCAATTTTATCCACTATCGTGGCGATAGGTTCTTCAGGCTTATCGTACCGATCATTGCCGGCATCTTCATGGGAACTGAAAGCCCGTTACTAACGTGACATGTCCTTGGGAAGTCCGCTCGTGATCTCAGAGTCGTAAAGAAGGAAAACATCGATTCGGTTTTAGGGTTGCATGTGCGTCAGAGCTAAGGTAACAGAATGACTATTCAACCGGAAATATTGCTACGGATAATCAAAATGGCCTAGGAAGAATGACCTGATTCATTTCGATGCCAACACTAACGTAGACTTCTGAGAATGAGAGTGTGAATAGGTGCCAGACTGATTGCTGAATTGTTTACACTCTGAATCAATAACGCAGCATCACATTCGATTTTCTATTCAACTTAGACCCGATATGGTATTCGATTGCTTTTTAATTGTCTATGAATATTGAAGAGCCATCTCTAACCATGATATCATAAATGTGTGACAGTGTTGAATACACTTGATTTACTTTCAAAACTGGGGAATTTCGTCATGATGAATTTAGGTCTCGTATCGCAGTAGAAAGAATTTCCTGCAGTAAGATCGCGTGTTGTTGGGTGGTAAAATTCTTAATGAGAAAAAAAACTGCGGGAAACGGATTCTATTTGGCACCAGCTACAGCTCTATGCAGCTCGATACATGATTCATTCCATGGTTTCTCTTGTTCTTTCATACTTTTTGCTATAGTTTATTTTTCTCGAACAGTGCGCTAAAAACTTGTGTCTAAGAACATACTAGCTGAATTTATCGCAGTTCTCATGATCAAATGTCTGATTTTATACATGATTCTCATTTCTGCATTTTCACTTTTTATTAGCGTTTTTAATTCCCAAAGCGTTAACTGCATTTTCAAAGGTTTTTCCGAACCTGTATTTATCCGGATCTCCTAACAGCTTTAATTTAATTACACCTACGTGCTGGTCGCGCCTAAATATAGACGACGGCACGGTGTGTTAATTCACAATGCTAAATCAGGAACCAATTTGTCACCTTAGCAATTCAAATGCCAAGGAGACCCCAGGCAATGACTATTGACGTTCATTTGCTTCCGAAGCTATCAGTCGCGCAAGGAATTTATTACGCATTGTTACCAGAGACATTTACTTCAGATTTATCAACGACCATCAAATTACGAGACGGTCCAAAGTTGTAATTTTTAGATGATTTCAAAACAATTATTCACGCCTACGAGCTAGACTGATCCCAAGTTTATCATTATAGCCAGAACTTACCATCCGGTACGAAGACATTAAGGTAGAGGCAATTCTCGCTGACTCCTGGATCAGATTGATCCGTAGCGGGAAGAAGACGCAAGTAAACTTTTTCATGAAGTTTTTGGCCACCAGCGACTTGCTGACAGGATGGAGCGTAGGTAGTGGCTTCTTTGATACCAGTCCATGATGGTAACGGATCGGTAACTGGAGCTGCAAATCGCAGCTGGCCGATTGGAGGTTGTGCGTAAGGTATACCCAGGTACGCGATTACCTTCTGCGTCCGACTTAATGACATCTATTGTATGTAATCACATGTTAACAACAGAATAACTTGACCATTCGAAGAAGTGAGTATTGGATTCCAATATGCAGTCGTACGGAGTCATTGAACGCGCTCCAGCCAACTGTAATGATTGTCTACTTTCCGTGTGTGTAAAACTTGAAAATGAAGCATAGCCATCGTGTGAATACCGTTTTCGGAAGAGCTTTTGACGGTAATATGAGCTGAAGTGAAAAGTTTCAGTTAGAATTTCAGAGTAACTTGGAAAGTTCGCTAGTTATAGAGTTGGAGGTACAGATCACGTGTCTGAAAGCTATTACACATGAATCTTTCAAAGTAAAATTCTGGACACACGCACTAGTCGTGGTCACTATTCAACGAGCAGTATGAATGCCATATGATACTGATCAATGAAAAGTGAAAACCACCGACATATGACTCCTCTGCAATGCACTTCGCACTAGCTGTCTCTTCAGGTTGATGAGCCAGAGTGCCAGATCTCTTGAGTGTGCAGGGTATTCGACTCTCGCAATTGTCAAGAGTATATTTTGAAAAAATAAGATCGAAAATCGACTGTATGCTCATGAAATTGAGACTCAGCACTCTGCCTCCTCGACAAAAATTTGCAGGTCCTTCTGTGACCTTAGCTGCCCACCTCCTTTCCAGTCAGAGATCCCTGACGGGGTAACTCTACTGTTGGTGGCTCCTTGCCTGCGCCTTGTCTAGCCAGTGTCCTCTGTGCTTTGATAAGTGTAATTCTATTGCACAATAGTGCTAGCAGAGATACAGTAAAGGCAACTCTCGCGCTGATCTTCATCGTGTTCAAACACCAACTGACTCTATGACCGACTACGGGTTTCTGGTGCACGGTAACTTAGCAGATCGCGTGACTGAGTCTTTCTCCAGTAGTTCCTTAGAAAAGACCTGCGCTCTAAACAGTTCGTGGTTTCGCGTCATTGTATGTTTTATTTACGCATTAACTTATTATCATGTATACCATATGCAACTTATTTTCCTGACCTTTTTTTTTCTTGATATCCTCGTTTACAATCAGTTGTGGTTAATCATCTACAGAGGATTGCAATTCGAACGTTAGGGGTCATTCAACAATTACGTAACGCCGCTGGGGGGGGGGGGGGGAGAGGGGGTCTTCAGAACGTGACAATCTGTGATGCAGGAGGGGAGGGTGCAGGCTCTCAAAGTCACGACACGCTCTTTTTTATCGGCAAAGCTTGTAGTGTTTGCATATCTCACGAAGTGAGGGGGGGGGGGGGGGGGCGTATTTGTAACGTGATTTAAGAGGGGGCTCAAAGTCTGTGTGACGGAGTATGATATAGGGGAGGGGGGGTCAAAAATAGTCGAAATTAGCGTGCCGTAATTGGTGAATGGCCCCTTACCAACCATGAAGATGTTCTACCTTCTAGTTCCGTTATCGCATAAAATCAGAACTTTATTACGTTTAGCTTTTGGTCAACATAATGACGTAGTAGTTTGTAGCGACGAAACTCGTACCCCAAAAACGACAAAGAACACAATTGGGGTAGCGAGAAATCTCGTCTCCAAATCTACATAGCTATCGTTATGGACGACCTTGGTCTTTAGTCTGAAATAAATCTCTGCAGTTTTCGTTCTGCCAAATTATGATTACCTCGTACATATAGACAAGCACTGGTGAGATCTACGGCATTACCTAATGTCTCTTTGGGTAATTACCTCTTGGAAGTCGAGAGTCTATTATTGCCTGGTGGCTGAAATCCAACTCCTAAATTTACTACTAGGGATATCACGCCTTTATACCTGTCGTGATCTCAGACGCGATATGAATTGCACTAGACCGGGTTCTGCCCACTACCATCACATACTTTCAGCTGCCCTGGACTAGAAATGGTGCATACTGCATAGCTAATTGTCCTCATTACGCTGAAGCCATACCTACCGTATCAGATTTACGACCCCTTTGCATTGCAGACACGCCGTTCAACTTCTGCCCTGTATCCTCAGGATCAACGCTGCTGCACTTTATCTGGTCTGAGATTAGAGCAATTTTATCCCATGGTAGAAGGTATCAAATCATGTTCAATAACATCTTTTATCTGCTTTTACCTTATAGTTATTCTTTCATTTCATTACAAAATTTGTGATACTTGTAAGCGTGATCACTATACTATGAGAGTTTTGCATTGCATTAACTTGAATAATTAATCGATTATGACACTCTTTATTATCCGAGGTAGGGTCGGATACCACAGTAGTCTGTACAATCGAGATTGTACTGTAGTGTTCTACATGACTCTGATGGTACATAGAGTGATGTTTCGTAGGTAATATATTGTGCCAATCGGTCGGTCAGTCGTATCACTCTGTACCCAGTGCTTTAAGGAGTTTTGGTAGTCGCGTGGGAACTTCGATGCGGGCTACTTTTACCACGTGATGTTGCTGGAGTGTTCCGAAATACACTTCCAGTACTGCAAGTTGTCCTTGTTTCTTTCTCGCGTCTGTGGGTTCATAAATGTAGCTATTTTTCTCTTGCAGTACTGGCAGTAATTTTGAAACCCGCTCCTTAAGGGGGGAAATCACAGTAAATTTTTCAATTTTTTGAAAAAAAAATTTTTCGCTCAAAAGGTGCTTCAGGGTCTTAAAAATAATATACCAAATGATGGAATACGGCAAAAGTGTCCGAGTGCCCAAATTTTCCATTCTGCGGTAACGCCAGATTAGAGGTATATGAAATTTTCATTTGGTTTCTCAGTACTTAAAACTTTAAACGCGTTTTTCTCGAAACCACTTTTTTTGAGCTCGCCGAAGACATATAACTCGAGCAAATCTTTACCGATCGACTTGAAATTTTGACAGTAGCTTCGAAATATCTTTCTCCACGGAGCTACGTAGGATTTTTTTTTACATGGCTTATTTTTTTTTTTTTTTTTATTGACGATTTTATGGCGTTTTTTTTTTTTTTGTTAAAAATTTAGCTTTATTTTCAAACATGCACCATTTTGCGAAAAATCAATATATCGAAAAAATCCTACGTAGCTCGCTAGCTGTTGTTATATGGAAACTAAAAAATTTTGGTTTTTTCTTCCATATGCTGCGCAGCCGCCATTTTTAAATATTTCTTATTGAAAAAATAACATTGTGTACTTTTTTAGTATTGCTATAAAACCTACTTTACAGATTTTCGATTGATACTTTTATTCAGCCGAAATTAATTCCCGAAAATATGCCTATTTTTTTGTGTGCTACTGTGATTTCCCCCCTTTAATGTCGTTTGGATATCGGTATTTCTATTGCGAGACCCAAAATCGTGGTTTCTCGGACATTTCTTTATCAAATGAGATGAGATAGTGCTAAAAAATTTGTGGTTTGCCACCGCCTAATGTCTAAGTAGTTTAAAAATGCAATAAATCCAGTGCACCTGAATTCAGGTTATCAGTGAATATCGATTTCCACGTTGTCATTTTCGGAAAAAAAAATACGATTGCCTACCATTAAGCTTGTTACACCCTGAGCCAAGTATAACGAGTTTTATTGGTAAGATTTCATAAAAAAGCAGAAAACAAAATAAAAAATCAGCTCAGAGTGTAAATTTTACTATGAATTGCCTACAATTGGGGGTGCTTCCACGAAAATGCCCGGTACAGATGTAGACCAGGCAAGAAAATAAACTACAGTGCATAATTTTGAATCAATTTTTCTATTTGTGTGTCGATTGTCCACTTCCTCAACTGATCATAATCTCTATGGGCCTGCTGAGTAACATACTGGAACGATACTAGTATGTGTGTGTGTGTTCCTCGTGCAAGTGTACGGCCGTCTGCACCATCATTGAGTTCCAGGAGTAGTTGGGGACAACTATACGGGAATAAATCACTCTCCAGAAGGAATATAGTGCATAGTGCATAGTTTCCGGTTTAAGAATCGATTTTTCATTTATTGCAGAAGAATCCTCATTACATTATACTTCATATGAAGAGAAAAAAAATTCACTACTTTGTTGTTTTTTAAATCGTCAAATTGCAGTATACTGAGAGGATTCTGTGAAAGTTAACACTCAGTCAGAACAGACTGGACAGTTTCCGTGTTATCCTCTGTTTATTGCAGGCTGGTCATCCGGTCATCTTGTCAGGCTTCTCGGGAAACTCAATTCGACCATTAATAAGAAAAAAACGGATGGCCAGGCTGCAACGAACAGACGAAAACACGGAACGTGTCTAGTCTGCCCTAACTGACTGTTAACTTTCACAGAATCCTCTCTGTATGTATTGAAAACCTCCTTTTTGCCGAAAAGAGGGTAGGGGTGACACATTTCGATTATTATCCGAGCCCACGCGTCGAAAGCGCAAAAAAAAATATGCACACCGTCAGTTCAAATTCGATTCCGAACACATACGTCCAAAAACATGTTCGTTACATTATTCGAATGTTGTAAAAACCATATTTAGACTCTATTTTCGCATGTATTTGATTCGCAATTGATGTGACAAATCACTGAAAAATATATCGACATCGAACGAACTTATTTCAGAAATTCATGTTGTTTGAACATTGAAATACTCAACTGGAGCTGGCGTGTGACCGAGGTTGACAAAGTTTTACCGTTCTGTATAATTACAGTCGGCACTCTCAGTAGGGCCGATTTCCCTAATCCGTCTTCGAACGTTACCCCCACTCCAGACTTGTCACGACGCTCGTTGAATTTCAAACCACCGCTAAGTCGGCTACGTCCTCCAGGTCGGCCGCACCAGTTGACAAAAACTACGATCCGGTTGACCTGGAGGACGAAAACTACATAGCGGTGGACCTGGAGGATAAGAACTATATACGGATGAACCTGGAGGACAAAAACTACATAGCGGTGGTCCCGGTCACAGATAAGAAGGCGTATACAGACAACTTCTGGCGACGACGCCGTTAACACTCATCAATAACTGTTATTTCAATGCCATGTGGTGAAAAAATTTATTACTAGATTTAATCATTTATTGTTATTTCACTGGAAATTGACCCGCCACGGGCACTGCTAGTCTTATACTTTTGATCCGGTCCTAATACTAGCTCAGCTTTAGGCTCTGTGATTGGTCAACTAAGGCTTTCTGCAGCCCGAAAACTATTAGTCCCACGGCTTTTTGGTAAAGGAAAATTAGTCTTAGAATTTCTCTAGGAACCTACCCTTACCAAATGATGCGCGCAAATTGAATCATCCCGTATAAAGAACTGAGTGCGAGATCATCGACGCACTAGTTCGCATAGTTCACCTAAAGGGGCGCTCTTTCCACCTAGGTCGTTCGCGATCTATCCAAGACTATAAACACACCGAGCGGGATTATCTTCCCCTACAGTCCCGAGAGCGGCCCTACTGAGAGTGCCGACTGTATTCGAACTGTAAAACCACTCGGTTTGTGTTGATTTGTGCTATTACGTTATTATAACTTGGATATGAAATATCGTTCACAGTGCGAACCATATACAGGGTGAGTTTTCTCCGGGTCCAAATGAGGAGGAGCTTATCACCGTCGATGCTCGGCCCACTTTATCCCACTTTATTCGCTTTATCCCACTATTATCAAAATCTAACTTTAGCCGTCGATATTTTGTCTGATCGAGTAAGGTATTGTTGACTGTCGAATGAAAACAATGAGCAGATTGGAACCTTTACAGATTACCTTCTT
The DNA here is from genome assembly GCA_944452935.1 of Rhogogaster chlorosoma. Lineage (NCBI taxonomy): Eukaryota > Metazoa > Arthropoda > Insecta > Hymenoptera > Tenthredinidae > Rhogogaster > Rhogogaster chlorosoma. The sequence goes on from OX101802.1 coordinate 8,691,509, forward strand.
GTTTCATAATCCTCAAAGTTACTACCAACAATACCTTACTCGACCAGACAAACTATCTAAACTAATAAAGTGGGATAAAGTGGGCGGAGCATCGACGGTGATAAGCTCCTCCTCATTTGGACCCGGAGAAAACTCACCCTGTATATCAACGAAGTTCGGAAACAATTAACGTGTGCTGTGAACTGTGACTTATTATAAAATTTAATCGACGGCTTGGTAACACAGTGCACACAATCAATAAATGCTCACGGACTCGCATTACAATTATATTGCAGTGTAATTAATTTGTGAATTGTTCAAAGCAGTTTGCTGCGCGATCTATATAGAACCCTATTCCACCCTTCTGCAGTCTACCACATTTCTTGACACGTCTTCTAAGTGCCGACCTTGGGTTGCTTTATTCCGAGTTGTATCATGACAATGAAGTACGCTACCATAGCGCAGAATATCTGCAAACGAACGTGATCGTCTATTAATTCATACGGTGATCAGATCACAACTTACGCATGCGAATTATTCGAGAATGACTAACAGCCAAACGCTACGATCGAATTCTCCAAATTCTCCGTCAATCGATCAGACTCACCTTGTACAGGCATGAATAGTCCAGATGAAAGAACCCGAAGGCAGAGGCAGTGACAGGTTTGTGCAGAAGTTGCAGAGAAAACTTGAAGAACTGTAAAATTCAAGGTTATATAGTACGTCGTATTTCGAGTAATAATCGAGGGAATGAAGTTCAACTGAACAAAAACCCGGCATTATGAAATCTCTTTTCCTTTGATGGAATTGGTCCTTCTCTCCTTCCAGAAGTATCGGCTGGGAGAATCACAAGCCTAATCACACATCAACTCGAAAGTGGCCACAATGTTATTTCATAATTATTGAAGTATATCAGCGAACGTTTAAAGGTTGAATCCCGGCTTTGCGTCGCGAACCGCTGCGCTGCGCGGCGAATTTATTCCTTTGCGTGTTATCTTATGGAGGTGCGCTCACTATTCCGCAGCGAACAGCGGCGAACGGCTGCGAAACGCATTTCGGCGCTTCACCGCGCTTCGCTGCCGAATAGTGAGCGCACAATTGATCGGCAAATTGTCGTTCATATTACAGTGAAGACAACCCACCTCATCCCTTAATGCACCATGCAGCTTAGTAGGCACTCACTACAGCTAATCAGGCTTCCCAATAGTTAATTCTAAGGGTGCGCGGGTAGCCGAATTTGTCGGGCTACCCGCCCGGGTTTGGGACCCGGGTACCCGAATTTTCGAGTACCTGATTTTACCCGAACATATCTTAGTTTACCCGAGTACACCTTAACTTACACCACTTAATGCTATTACTCGGTTTTGTCCGATTATTCTGGACAACACGGGTGCCCGATTTCACCCAAATTTGATTTACCGTTAAGCATGTAATAAATGTAATAATTTTATGGCAACACACAGTCACAGCAATACGCGACCGATATTCACCCGACCTCGATACCAAACTCGGGTACCCGAGTGTGTCTAATTTCCTAAAACAAATATAAGTGAGCATTATAAATGAGGGGTGGGGGTCAATTTTCTACAGAACTCGATTCCGCGCATAGTTCGTCTTTAAACAGATTTTCTTTTGTACTATCATGATCTTATACTTCTGTAGGAAGAAATTTGAGATTAGATTTTTTTGGGAAATGAAAAGAAAAATGAACAAATCACTTTGATCGAAATTTTTCTAAAGTCCATCCTCAAAAGTGTTATCTTGATATCACTTGATATTCGGATGTAGTCGAACTTAGAATGACTATAAGTCCTGATCGTATTGCAGTCGTGGTTTACAAATATGACTTTCTTACTTCAAGAAAATGAAATATAGTTTCGAAAATACTAGACATTGAAAACACGGCGTAAAGTTTTTATGCTTATTCAAGATAGCTGTATAATATTGAACAATATAATTTCCGATGCGCTGAAATAACAAAATACGTATAAACGTGATTCTTATCAGCGACATGTCATTGGCAGTTAAATCTGTTGAAATTTCATGACCTTTAAGATTTCTGCATCTGCAAAAATGAACTTTAGCATGCTGTAGCTTGAAAACGATTCATCTGAGAGCAAAATTCTACTGGGATTTTTTCTTCCTTTTTCGATTATCTAGTGACGCTATTTTTTCAGTGTTTCAAGTCAGTTAAAAAAAAAAAAAAAAAAAAAAAACGCCACTAGATAATCGAAAATTCAAGAAAAAATTCAAGAAGTTACAGCTTGCTAAGGTTCATTTTTGCATATGCAGAAGTCTTGAAGGTCATTGAAATTTCAAAAGTTTGTAGATACGATAACTGAACAAAAAATAAATCAATAACAGAACAATACAATTTTTTATCACGAATCATCGTTGTTATAATCATAATGGTTTCAATACACGATGTATAATTACTAGGGAATACCTTGAAAATACATTTTGGACATTCCATTTTGATCATTCTGGGTGTACTCCGAAATATACTGCCATCACAGCAGTTTTACATGTTTTTTGATCGCGCCTGTAGATCCGTGAATACAGCTATCTCTCTCAGACACAAGCTCGCAGTACTGGCAGTCAATTTCGGAACACACCCTGTATGTAAAAAAAAAATAATAATTTCCGCGATCGCAGTGCGGCAAATGATTCTCACACCAAACAATTGTTGATCGTGCCTGCATCGATAGTCATAGGTTTCTTCAGTTATTGAAGACGCTTGGCCTCAACAATCCCTCTGCTTGTGAGTTTATTGAATAAAAAACGTATTCACGATGAATAAAGAGACTTTAATAACTGTGATTCAACCCTTCAAAAAGCTGTATGACATGAGCCACCAAAAATATTCGAACAGGCAGCACAGACAGAATTGCTGGGAAGATATTACCAGGGCAATGAAGGAGTCAGGTAAGTGAAACTAATATTCATTACATGAATGTTTTTAAAATAACTTTTTATATTCACATCAGAACCAATTACATAATTACAATTAGTGAAACAGATTAACGTTGGTTTTACACAAAACAGTTTCGAAAATCTAATGCTAGCGTTAGTTCCTTAAGGCATACGCCTTGTTTATTATTGTTCTTTCGTCTTATTTGAAAGCATCATTCCCGTGAACACTTTTCAAACATTTCTTCCAACTGCCCTCACCATTTCCGTTTGCCAACCTACCGATCCTGTTGCAGAATCAAAATATTTTTGAAATTTTTCCCTTACTGCTACAGCTTCGTGAGCTGTATTGCCCCCTATATTTGCAATTTCGTGCAACGCGTCACTTGCATTCTCAACAGTATTGTCCGTAGTATGAAGACTACCATTTCGTAGAAAGTTGTGCAGACAACAGGTTGCTAACACCGCATTATCTACCTGTTTCGGATTCATTTTGATTCTTCTGTGGTATATTCGAAATTTCTGCGCCATAATTCCAAAAACATTTTCTGAGATTCTCCTTGCACGGGATAATCTGTAATTGAATATTTTCTTGGATTCATCGTCGTTCAATTGTGAGCCCGGATAGGGCCTCATAATATTTCTCTTCGGAGGCAAGGCTTCACTGCGACAGTAATATGTGGTACCGGGTCGTCAGTACCTGGTAGAGGCTTATCAGCTGGTATATTTAATCTACCTTCATTCAAAGCCTTCCCTAATGCACTACTAGAAAAAATGCCGCTGTCGCTATTTTTGCCGTGAGCACCAACATCAACGGCGATGAATCTGTAATCCGCGTCCACGAGTGCAAGAAGAACTATGCTGAACGTCTTCTTGTAATTAAAGTATAACGATCCAGTGTTTCTAGGCGCTTAGATGACGATGTGTTTACCGTCTAGCGCACCGATGCAATTGGGGAAGTTCCATCGCTCAGAAAATGTTTTTTCGATAGACTTCCACATTTCTGTACTGGGTAGAGGCAACACTTTTGGCGAAAGTAGTCTCCAAATTGCCTCACGTGTCTCGTGAACAATCGTACGTACTGTAGTTTGTCCCATGCGAAAGTTGAACGCGATTGTCCTGAACGAATCTCCTGTCGCCAGGAATCTGTAACCAATAACCACAATCTTTTCAATAAAAATTGAAAGAGCATTGAAAGATATTGTAGATTTCTATATTCAGTTTTGTAATTGCATTAAAAAGATTAGATAGATTACAAATAAAAATTCAAATCCTAAACGTTTCCAGTCACCTTGTACAGACCTGCACATTAATGGTTTTCCCCAAAAAATCATAGTCATGTAACATGGACTGAACACACGACTCGAGGATCTAACCGCAGCTACGTTTATGTGTGAACCATTAATGTGTAGGCTGTAGGTCCACAAATACGTTAGATCACGCATGCGTCTACATTTCAACATTTAAATGATTGTAATTTTCGACATAGTTTTCTTTAGTTTCAGACTGTAAGGAAGAATGGCGTAAACTACGTGAGGGGTATAGAAAAGCATTGAAGAATAGAATGACTTATGGCCGGTTTCACCAAAGACAAATAACTTTTATTCGTTTAATAACTTTATTCATTGATTTAGGAATTGCATTTTTACATTAAAAACACAGTTTTAAAGGGCGAATTATGTTATAAGACATTATTTTTATCCTTAGAATAACTTAATTTGTAAAATAAAAGGACATTTTCGATGGGAAAATGCAATTTCTAAATCAGTCAATAAAGTTATTCCACGAATAAAAGTTATTCGTCGTTGTTGAAACCGGCCATAAGAGTGGACAAGCGGCGACTAAGAAAAGACCTTGGAGGCTTGAATTGCAAATGGCTTTTCTTGCTGATCACATGGTCGAAAGAGATACCGTGTCAAATATTTCTGAATCCGGAGTCATTCAAAGCAAGGGATGAACCTGATTATAACGTTGACGATGATTTATAGGCCAGTCAAATAGAACTTGAAAATGGCAAAACGGATTGACTTGCCAAATTTTTTAGGACAAGTAGAGGGTCATCTGAGATGCCTAAAAACACCGGAATCCAACAAAATTTCCTTGTGCATCGGCCGCCATCTTGAAAAACAGGTAATCCTCGATATCTCGGCTCCCATTGGTCGGATTTTCGATTTTTTTTGTTTAGTTTTTTAGAGAAAAATATTGTCTACAACTTTTATTCGAAGTATTTTTTGATAGCTGTGAATGAAAACGTTTTACGATAAAAAAAAAGTGCCATAAATTGATGTCTAATAATGTTTATTAGGGTGGGCCGAATGAACCGACTATTTTTTTTTTCTAGAGGCACCTTCGACAATTTGTTCTTTATGCTCAAATAACGAGCCTCGAAAAAAATTAGCTCTAAATATTAACATTTAGAGGTAGCTTATCGCCATTTTTCATTTTCCATTTGAATAACATGGGAAATGTTCTTGTGGCGTCCGTCGATTTTTATATCTCGAGAAGTGATCTACTTAAAAAAATTCTGCAAGGCTATTTCCGTTCAAAATTAAACGCTCTACAAAAAAGGTATCTTGGTCTTTTTCGATGAGTCTAACCGTTTCGAAGTTTCTCTGGCGATTCTGGTCATTTAATGGCAAGGCTAACTTTGAAACGGTTAGATTTATCGAAAAAGACCAAAAAACCTTTTTTGTAGAGCGTTTATTTTCCAAAAAAAATAGCTTTGCATAATTTTTCTAACTAGATCAGTTCTTGAGACATAAAAATCGAAAAGTACCACAAGAACATTTCCCATGTTATTCAAACGGAAAATGAAAAATGGCGATGAGCGACCTCTAAATGTTAATATAAAGAGCTAATTTTTTTTCGAGACTCGTTATTTGAGCATAAAGAACAAAAGTTCTGAAGGTATCTCTTTGAAAAGAAAATTGTCGCCTTATTTGGCCCACCCTAATGTTTATTCTCAATTATAAAAGTAAAAAAAAAAAAAACTTATAAAACATTATAAAACTTATTATTAAACTGAAAAATAAGGAATAAAATTGAAACAGTAGAAGCCAAGATATCGACGATTATATGCAGCTGCTCCGTCGCCTATTGTGTCCGTAAGCTTTACAGGCAGAATGCGGACAGAGACAACTTTGACGGTCTCTATCTCAGGTAATATTCGAGTAATCGCAAAATCGTATGCACAAAAATTATTCAGAATTTAGTCCTCTACAACTTTTATATGAACAATTTATTGATAACATCGAAAGGGGGCAATATAATTGACAATAAACATTATTAGACATCAATGTATGGCCTTTTTTTTATCGTAAAACGTTTTCATTCACAGCTATCAAAAAATACTTCGAATAAAAGTTGTAGACAATATTTTTTTCTAAAAAACTAAAAAAAGTCCGAAAATCCGACCAATGGGAGCCGAGATATCGAGGATTACCTGTTTTTCAAGATGGCGGCCGATGCACAAGGAAATTTTGTTGGATTCCGGTGTTTTTAGGCATCTCAGATGACCCTCTACTTGTCCTAAAAAATTTGGCAAGTCAATCCGTTTTGTAGATATTAGCTACTTTTCAGTCTAATTTGACTGGCCTATATGTTCACGTTTGACTGTGGTTCGTCGTGCGAAACCGGTAAACGTTGAATTATAGTCGCTCTGTTTGAAATGATATTCTCTATACAGGGTCACCCAAGACCCCCGGACCGGAAGGAATAGGTGAATTCCTCGTTGGATTTTGAGACGAAATTTCCTTTTCGAAAACTTCGTCCGATCAACGGTGTCCAAGTTATTAAAGATTAAGAGTAGCCAATCAGCGCCTCGCTTTAGGTCCGTGCCAGTGCCGGGTTAATAGTGAACGGCGGGCAGGGCCCGTGGTTTATTTTACATTTGGCTACTTTCTTCTTCACTTTACGATCGACGCGTATTATTATTATTATTATTATTATTATTATTATTATTTTTTTTTTTTCCGCGTACGCACGAGCGAAATTGACCATGGGATTGAAAATTTATGAATTTCTACGGTGTGGTCGACCCGGACATCGAAAACTACGGTGCAGTCGACCTAGACACCGAAAACTACGGTCCGGTCAACCTGGACACGTAGAACTACGGTCCGGTAGAAAAAAAAAAAATAATAATAATAATAATAATAATAATAATACGCGTCGATCGTAAAGTGAAGAAGAAAGTAGCCAAATGTAAAATAAACCACGGGCCCTGCCCGCCGTTCACTATTGACCCGGCACTGGCACGGACCTAAAGCGAGGCGCTGATTGGCTACTCTTAATCTTTAATAACTTGGACACCGTTGATCGGCCGAAGTTTTCGAAAAGGAAATTTCGTCTCAAAATCCAACGAGGAATTCACCTATTCCTTCCGGTCCGGGGGTCTTGGGTGACCCTGTATAATTCTTCGGATTTTAATATTTACGCTTTATTTCTCGATTACTGATTTTAATTAAATAAATTTTCAGACATACAATTAAACACTGAGAATAAATTAGGACAATTTTTACAGTCGCAATAAATATTTCGGAATTAATTTAACATTTAACTTGACAATGATTTTTACAGAAATTTTCCAACTTTGCCCCACGTTGGGCGCCAAATGAGACGGAATTATTTTCCTTGACCTAGCGCGGTCGTGGTCCTAGCGACTGCTAGGGCTCTAGCAATGTTTCATTTTATTAATTTGTTGGGCGCCAGCTAGTCTGGTAGACTAACGAATTATAATTTACTTAATTAAGACAATTGACTCAGGGTAGGTACAGTTGGTGGACCAGGTAATTTGCAAAGCTGATAGATCATGCACAGAGGAAATAAGATAGACAATAGCTCAAGATAAAGATATATAAATTTATTTAAGACTTACGTTTGTCGACAAGGTATAATAGACGTAACAGTCGCCTCTGGATGTCTATGCTTTGATATGTAATTAATCCCTTGTAATTCTTTGACGATTCACAATGTTTGTTAACACTTAATTTACTAATTGACGATAATTTTAACAAGATATAACATAATATAATAAATTGGCGAAATTTGATATACGACGAGACTCCTCGAGGGTTGACTTCGCTAAATAGCAAGATATTCACACGAAGTCTTTATTTGACCGAAGTCTCTGACCGAAGTGATAATCCTTTTCGACAATTGACCGAGGATCTATTCCGCTCCCCACTCTATCGTCGCTAGATCTATAGTTACCGAAAATCGATGTATTCGCGTTGACGTGTCAACCCTCGAATTAGCTTTGTCTCTTTCTGAAGCCAACTACTGTTCTTTCTTTGTCGAGTGGTCGCTGATATGATAATATAGATTGAGATTCAGCCAACCCGACAAACTTCTCATATAATTAATAAATTAGATAAATTAATAAATTAATATAACACCTAAGACTAAGGACATTATAATTTAGGACAACACAGTGACGACACAACTTCGGTACGCTCGAGGAGTCAGTCGAGCGTTGATGTCGAGGGAATATTATTTTTCCTGTCACAATATATAATAATAATATCTATATACTAGCGGACTATTATATAACGGGTGATTTCAATTTAGCAACAACAAAACTAGTTCGAAAATGAAAATTCAAAAATCAGACAATGTGTTTCATAACAAATAGCTAACAAAACTTCGACACGGATCAACTATAGAAAATATTGGTCAGGAATTCTGGGAAACCCTGTACGAAAAATAGATACACTTCAAATTTCTGCAGATATTAACTGATGTCAAGTGTCGCATATTAAAAATAAAACAGTTTCAGTATACTACTAAATATATACATATATATGGGGCATTCCATGCCACTTCAGTTACCCACATAAAATAGTTTGGAATGAAATATAACTGCTTTATAGATACAGAATTATTGAGTTACCTTAAGCAAACAGCTAGCCGCTCTTCACGTTTGATTGATTCTCGGAAAAACGTGTCTTCTTTCGTCAAGTCATTCTTCAATATATCCAACAACTCTTGAAAATTTTCGTAAGACATACGAAAAAACTGATAAAATTTCATACTATCGTGGACGAGATGCGGGAAGAGGGTAAAATATTCACTTCTGTCCTTGCAGATATCATGGATTCATTTCCGTTTTCTTCGCTCTAGTCTCTCAGCTTCCTCACAAAGGAGAGCGACTACGAGAATTTCTTCGTCTGACGATGAGCTATCCATTGCGATTCGTCGTATGAAGTAAATAATATATAGTAATTATAAATTTCCATAGTGAATCATGAAAAATTGACAGCCTGAGTCGCAGGTATGAAAGCACCGCTCGAAAATTTCGGCGTGCATCGGCATCATCGGCATTAGGCCGTAACAGTGGGCGCACCACGCTAAAAGTTCGCCGCGTTGTGCAGCGGTTCGCTGCCGTTCGCAACGCAAAGGTGGGATTCAACCTTTACCCTTGATTCATAGTGCAGGCCTATAACGACAATCTCCGTTCTTGGAAGTAGCCCACTCGAATGGTAAACGTCTTTCATGAATGATTGAACAGATGTATACATTAAGGGTGGACCAAATAAACCGGTTGTTGATTTTACAAAAGTTAGTCTCAAAAACTTGTTGGATTGCCAGAATGAACAAAACAACTTGGAAACGGTTCGATTCATCGGAAAATACCAGGAGACCTTTTTTTTGGAGCGTTCGATTCAATACAAAACTAGCTATGTGCTCGTCTCGTCTCTATAAGTAGATCAGTTATTGAGATATACAAATTTAAAAGTGCCACAAGAATATTTCCCAAGTATTTTAAATGGAAAATAAAAAATAGCGATCAGGAATCCCTCAATATTAATATTAATATTAAGAGCTGAGTTTTTTTGAAGCTCGTCGATTGCTCATAAGCACTGTTCTCTATAATAACTGGATAGGGATTCCTGAGTGAAACGAATTGATCAGCGCCATTTGCAATTTTTTCGGTCAACGTCTATGCAACTCTGTTCAATTTATCAATAACCAAGGTCTTAAAGTGTGCATCTAATCGTAGATTTCGACCGAAGTTTACCGCGTTCTTCGTCCCCCCATGCCTCTCACCCAGCTTCTAATGGTTCCACGCTGAGCGTGGAGAAAAGGTACAGTTGGTATAGAGATCAGTGCTCATAAGGAACAAGTTTTTGAGGGTAACTTTGAAGAAAACAAAAAATTTGTCGGTTTATTTGGCCCACCCTAGTCTACATGCTATTGCAATATCTGCAACGATAGTGAACTATATGAGCTGACGATGGATGGCTCTAGGAAATCGAGGGTATACATCTTTTAGAATCATTTTGGATGTGCACTGGACAAGTCAGCTGATCGTGAGGTATAAAACTTGTCGTCAACGTACCTCGTTCCTCAGTTCTTCTGGATAGAACTTGTTCCAGACTTCGTGCAGTATGGCCTTTGTAGCATTGCCCTGTCCCCAGAACAGAGAAGCGGATGTTATTCAGTGGTGTGAACAAGTAATGAGATTTATCCGCAAGTAATATACTCTCGAAGATAATTATACGTGTGCCCATCGAAATCAATTGTCAAGTATGGTAGGTATAATGTGATTAATTCAATTCGATCGACTCTCACCGTTTTGCATATGGAAGTGCACGCATGTGCGATCAAGAATAATTCCGCAAGCATTATCGTCGTCCGGGCCACCAGTTGCTGAACGAATGGTGTCATAGTCTCCGTAGTCTCGGAGGCATGCAACAATCCAATCAGATGCATGTACATCGCATAGCAGTTTGTTAGCAGTCTGAGAAAGTGCTGTGAAATGTTCAAGAGTATTGGAACCGTGAAGAATTGAACAGTAGATTCCACCAAGGCGCAAAGTTCCTCGTGCAATTTTGCGATCCTTTCGACGTCTTTCACATACAATTGAATACTTTCACACTGAGTGATGATTCGATGCGTTGTTTCGTTGGCAATTGGTCTGATTCCGCCCAACCTTAAGGTTGATGAATCCTGGACAGTATGGGGTGATGGAAAGTTACAGTTCAATCGAACTGTACCCTGCAGCTTGTTATTCAGGGATCCAAAAAGTCGCCTGACGCAGACCATGGTTTCAACAAAGATTAGGATCGCATTGTGACAATGCATGATTGTCATCATACTTCCAATCCAGAATAACGTATCAAATCCTCTACCGTAATCGTGATCCCCGAGGGTAACATTGACGAGTACTTTCAGCAAGAGAATGACACCGTTCGATAGAATAATTAGTCCGCAAGAGGTCTTATTGTTCTTTCCAGTATCATCCTTGATCCCCAAGCACCTCAGTTCGTCTCTTATCACAGTTGTTTTGTTTATTATATCGACCATTTTATTACTCTTGAACGCGAACATGAACAGAGTAGAGCACACATTTCCCACGTATAGAGTTACATATATCTTGTAGACGAAATTATACGACATGACGTCTGCTCCAATTGTTTGCGCGCTAAGGAATATCATATATGTCCATAAAAAGCTCAGAACCATTAGAATTACGGCATAAGCTTTACGCAGGGAACCGGTCGGATGAAGATAATTGTTCCTTACGCTGAACGGCACCAAACCGATAAAGCTCGCAAAATAATAAAGCAGAATTTGGAACCGCGTGAAATTTACGTAAGTCTTCATTTTCAGCTTCAAAAATCTCTACTTCTCGCACAACGTTGCTATAACGAGAGAACTGTAGACCTTCACGCCTCGGGTTGAAGGTGAGAAGTGACGCGGCACAGCGCCGACAATAATTTATCGATTGGCTGATCGACTGCGACAGCAGTAACCAACCTACAGCCAGTATCTATTATCGAGGTAATTGAAAATGCAACAGTGCACCCTAATTGATAACCGCGCTACGCGTGTATATGCTGAAGTTAGGTCACTCGACTTACCCCATGATTAGGAAATTTTATGACCGTCCTGAAAGCGGGTAGAAAAAGTATATCGATCAGTCACATCGTATAGTGAGAATTTTTACCTAATAACGGACTCTTTCAAGTATCCGTTTTTCTCCTATATGTAGTCAGGACAGCTACGAATTTTTACGAACCAATAAAACCGACCAGGGTTAAAGAAAAGAAAAGAAAAAAAAACCGTTATTGAAACCCACGATAAATGCGATATCAAAATAAGGTTGGAAGTAATGTAATTTGATTTCAATTTCTCACCGTGGAAAATATCAAAGATATAGAGTATATTAAAAAATATATTTTATATTGAGAATTAAGAATGAGAATTTGTTCGGCCACTACTGATGCCGGTCACCTACAACCTTCTCTCTTTGTGCAAATGTCAGCAAATTATTGTCCTCGGAAATTAACTATTCATGTTTATTTCTCAGTTGAACAGTGAACAGAATTAATTTATTTGACGTATGAGAAATTTGTTAAGCTCGGATTTATTCGGGTTTCATCGCGAAACTCGGGTTTTTCTTTCCACCCAGCATGTACTACGATACATTTGGAATATCTACTGATTGGATGTCTACTGAACAATGAGTGATATGACCGAGTAATAAAAGAGTATACGAAGTTATATTGTTGGCGGTTGTAAAGCATCGAAATTTAATTTATCCCAGACAAAACAACGAATCGACTAAAAATTTAGATTATCATATTATGTTATATTGCTCATTCATTCATCATAGCTGTATTCACACTGTTCGCACGCGAACGCCCATGTTAAGTTACTCTACTCCCCCATGTCACGAATAGGAAGTTTTATGACATTAGCGAAAGCGAGACGCGAAAATACATCGATCCATTGAGTTTTGTATAATTTGTACAATGAGAATTTCTACTTACTAGCGTACTTTGTGTAGTAATCGTTTTTCGGAGAAAGATACTGCCAGCTCTGTACTAAGGTACATTTGTCATACTGGTTGGAATTAAGTGCGATACGATCTAGTAATACGAAAAGTATATAAGCATAGTAATGCTGATGGGAGTTCGATTTATTCCCCACCAAGAATAAAAAAATATATATATTCCGTAAGCGTGAATAACCAAAAATGAAGTATAGTTTACCTATGTAAGATAAATGTATTTATAATGTTTGCATGTGTATACATGGGGCATCGAAGATCTAGCAGATATCTGATGGCTTTTGACAAATCAACGACTTCTCGATTATCAATTTTCATGTTATTTACAACGAACGAGAACCTTTCGCTAAAAATTATTGCCTCTGTCTTCGTGACATTCGGTTTTATTTTCTATCGTTCGAAATGCTGAATTTCCCGCCACTTCAAGGTGTTTGTTTTTCTAAAGCCAGTCTTTGCTTTATATCCAAAAAATTAACAGATGCGACATGGCTTTACTGTTGTTTTATTTTTGGCTTTTCTCTGTCGGGGCTGGGTAAAATTTGAAATGGTTCCATTAAAAATAGGCATTTGAAATGTAGAATGGCATTTGGAATTTTTATTTTACCTCGATAACTAGTTGACTGACCGAGCTCAAATTTTGCACATACCTTCGGTAGCCTCTTTCTGAGGAATGGTAGCAGAATTAAGTCGAACAATAATTTTGCCCACATTTTATAACTCGTCGAATACCCGAAAATGTATCAAATATCGTTAATCAAAGTTTAACCAGCCGCCATTTTGTGATAAAATTTTTTTAAGTACTAATTCTGCTACCATTGCTCAGAATACTCATACAGATTGAGAATATATATATTATTTTTTTTTTTCAGATGCATACATCACCCAGAGTGGGTACCGATTGAGGCGGTTTTCAGTGGACCATGTTGTAAAAAAATAAAAAAACTACATGACAATATTGAATATAATTTTTTTTATTATTATTATTATTATTGAATATAAATTTCCCGATGATGATTAAAGTATATGTGATGATTCTTTGCAGACAGCAATAACACAACGATTTTGCGATTCAGTCGCGTCTGTCGCTTGTAATTTTCGTGCACGGTTCATATATTGCCCCCAGAAATCAACTATCCAAGTCTATTTTTGGGGGACCAGCGTTTCATTCATTCATTCGACACACAATTGCAAAACTCATTGAACTCGGATTTATTCGGGTTTTATTGAAAAACTCGGGTTTTCCCCACCCGGTATGTACTACGGTAGTTTTGTAGTGCGATATAGTGATAAAGAACGTACAAGCAGTTATTTTGATTATAATTTTGAAGCATCGATAGAAGTTTAATTTATCCAAGCCAAAACAAATAAGCCCCAAAAAAAATGAAGATTATAATATGTTATATTGCTCGTTCATTTATCATAGCTGTATTCCCACTATTAACTAGCACGTGGGCGCCCAAGTCAAGTTACTCGACTCCCCCATGTCAGAAATAGGAAGTTTTATGACTGTAGTGAAAGCGAGAGGGAAAAGTATATTGATCCATAGGGTTTTGTATAATTCATGTGATGTAAATTTATACTCAATAGCAGACTTCATGAAGTAATCGTTTTTCAGACAGCATAGTACTACGGTACATTTGTCATACTGGTTGGAAGTGCAATACGATCTAGTAATACAAAAAGTACAAGCAGTAATACTGATGATCGTTTAGCAACATTGATGGAAGCTTATAGACCAGTCACTTCTTGTAATTTTAGAGTTTTAAATGACACTAATTCTGGGCAGCATAAAAAAAATACTACGAGGTAGTGGTAGATGTGAATAATATACCGTATCATTTGTGACATCTAGTTTTCAGCCATTTTAGAGTAAAAAATAAAAAACTAGAAAAAATCTCGAGAAAAATACGTTACTGTGCCTTCCGCCTCGAACGCTGCTTAAGGGCAGGGACCAGTCGATTTTTACCGACCTATCTAAATTCTCGAATATCTCCGAAACGGGGGTATCCTTTCGGCAGCCGATGTTTGAGGAGTAATGAGATCGAGTTCCCTTGTAAAATGTATGAAATCTTTATTATCATAAATAAATGACCGATAATATGACATTGACTGTTATATTTCACACATCTTAAACTACTCATTAAACATTCAATTCGTGAACACAATTACAAAGCTGAAGACAAACTTGTGTTTGGGGGGCCATTTGGTATTTGAATAAAACTTTTTTTTTTGCTGTCCTGTCACTTTTGTACCGTTACCTTAGAATTTACAAAATATGTATAATCTACAGCTATAGGTAACAGCGTGCAAACAATCAATACATCACTCAGAACTCGCGTCACACTAAATTGCAATAGTATAATGATACCATTAATTTATGTACGCTGGACAATCCAAAAAGGTAAGCTTAGATGGTGTTCAAAATCGCTCATCTGCATAAATTCAGATAGGCTATTTCACTCTTGTGCAGAACATATGTCCTTTCTCCGTGCGGTTTTTAAGTATGGACAGCTGGTTGCGATTTGTCAGATTGTATCATAATGATGAAGTACGCTACCAAGGCGCAGAATATCTGAAAACGAGTAAAATAATGATAAAAAATCAAAGATAACTTCGCCAGTGATGACTAACCTAAATGTGGTGATTTTATGCGGATATAGGAATTACACAATGATGCTGCAATTCAGTAGACTGTTGTTTGCAATTCGCCTGACGCTTCATCTCACAGTTGCTATTTACTACCATACGTATTCGCTTTTACTCTTATTTTATAGAAGAATCACCAAGCGGCATACATACTGATGGTACTAAAAAACTACCATGGTATACCTAGAGGACAACTGTTGAATGCTGCGATTTATTGTTAAACATTGGATGCGCTAATCAGATGGTCTCACCTTGTAGAGATGCGAGTAACCCAAATCAAAGAACCCGAAGGCAGCCACAGCGACCGGTTTATGCAGCAGTTGAAGAGAAAACTTTGAGAGCTGTAACGGTTGAAATGACGTGTCATACTACAGATAATTAATGTATGAAAACAGTTTGACCGAACAAGTATGCTGTGAATATTACATCCTGACATAGCCATTCCTCACCTTTCCGACTATTTTCTCACAGTTCCTCGCCTATCATATGCTACTCAACACCTTACTTCCTGAGTCCACTCTTTTCCTCGAAATCATACTACAATTGCATCTGCACTTTTACTTCTCCACCTTGCTTAAAACCGACCTTTTCCCATTATTCTGTTCTGTTGCTAACTTACTCTTCAGGCAACCTCCTAACTCTTCACATCTTTTCTCCTTTTTCTATCCCTACCTCCCCCTTCATATCTACTCACTACTCATTCCAATTTCAAACGACTTACTTCGTAACCAAATACTGTACGACCAACTATTCGATCTAATATCGAACAACCAACTCCTAAAACCAATTATCAAACCACCTACTTCATAACTAATTATTAAACTACCGATTATATAATGAAAGGGTTACTTGAATAAACCAATTACGCCTCAGTAAATATCATACTTAGTCAACTACACCATCTTCCACCACCGATCTCCTACTTCCAATACAATACTCATCCAAAACATTTATCGACGAGCATCTACTAATCTGTCGTGACATAACAACTGGTGGCAGCCGTGGGATTGAATTTATTTAATTCATAAGGAGGTGGCGACACCAAAAGGTGTTTGAATAAAAACTAGTAAGACAAATATTGTTTACAAGACGCATGCGCAAAGCTTGGATCATAGGCGTTTAGAAAATCGAGCGGGTTGGTTGAAAATAAATGAATGATTTATTATTTTTATAGCTGCTGTGAGGCTTGATAGCATGTTATAAAATGTGTTTTTAATTCTACTGTGATTAGATTTAAAGAAATCATAAAGTAACGGTTTTATGTGTTTGTTAAACAAAGTTTTACTGATCAATTAAATGCAGAGTATCTTTATTTGTACGGTAGAAACCCAATAGTGAAAAATCATTGCCAAAAAAAGCTCGTGATTCTTTTAAGACGGTTTCATACGGTGAAACTTTATCACGTGACTAATACCATAAAGTCGTAATTAACATTATACGACCTTTTAGGATTGTAAAGTCAAAAAGTCGTATTTAAAAAAAAAAAAATGTCTATTTAAACAGAAGACATGAGGATACGTTCAGAAGCATTGAAATTCAATAATTAATAAATTGAAGGTAGATTCGACCTTTTTTTTTTTTAATAAATTTAGAAGGACGTACCTGCCAACCAGGGCCGGATTTAGGGGAGGGTAACAGGGGCTGAAGCCCCAGGGCCTCCACAAGAAAGGGGCCTCCACAATATAAATTTTTAGGTATAATTTGCAACGGTATGCAAAATGTGAAAAAATCACTCTTGTGACAAAAAAAAAAGTTTTCCCACATTCATGAGGCATTTTGTTTTGCTTTCTCATGGAGGAAACTCTTATGGTGAATTTTTTTTTGTTTGAAGAATATAATCCTCCCACATCTTTGTCGCCCTAGGGCCTCCACACCTTTGAATCCGGCCCTGCTGCCAACATATACGACCTTTTGATTTTATGACCATATGGCATTAGTACCACGATACAACGGAAACCCCCGTTCTTTGAACCTACTCGAATGGCGAAAAAGTAATGAAGGATACCTATACATTAGGGTGACGCAAAAAAACCGACTTTTTTTTTTTTCCGAGTCTCGTATGAAAATATGTTTTTATAAATGTCAAAAATAGTCAAAATTCGATTTTTTTCCCGATTTTTTCGCTCGTGACGGTAGAAATTTGTATCCCAAAACAAAGAAAAATTCTCAAATTTTTAGCTCGAAATATTCATTTTTAAAGGTCGCTCATAATTTTTTTGTATATTCAAAATTATTGCTTAAAAATATTGACTATTATTAAATTATACTTTCAGTGTTGTGTTTGATTTTTTTCTTTATCGTGGTGAATTCTCATCCATTACCTTGCTAATTGAAAGCAAGAATTTAAATTAATTCTTAATATCAAGATTGAAAGGTCGCTCGAAAACATCAAAAGCAATAATTTTTGGAGAGGGGTCTTAAAACATGATATTAAAATAACATATTTTCATACGAGACTCAAAAAATAAAATAAGTCGGTTTTTATTGTGCCACCCTACAATACATATTCTTCATGGACCAAAGTACTACGATCTCTCGAATCAATAGTGTAATATGAGCTGACTGACTCTACGAAACGAAACATGAATCTTTAGGACTTGAGATATTAGTCCAGGGGAGGGCACCATTTGTCAGTATCAAATTGCTATTCGATTTGCCTCGGTTAAGTTGAACACGATAAACTTGTCGGCAACTTACCTCGTCCCTCAGTTCTTCTGGATAGAACTTGTTCCAGACTTCGTGCAGTATGGCCTTGGTAGCGTTGCCCTGTCCCCCAAAAACACAGAAACGGGTGTTATTCAGTCGTATCACTTTGTCGCTGACTTATCTTATCATTCTACGCAAACCTATCGAAATTGTTTGGAAAGTAACAGACAATGAACTCAATTCCAGCAACTCTTACCACTTTCGACACCGAAGTACACGCATGTGCGATCAAAAATAATTCCAACATCGAGATCGTTGTTCGGGCTACTAGCCGCTGAACCCATGGAAAGATGACGTCATGCGATATAAACACGTGCATGTACATCGAATACCAGTTTGAAAGTGTATTGCTGAAGTGTCGGACAATAGCGAAGATTATCGGAAGTGTGTGAACACGCGTAGTTGACTCCACCAAGTCGCAAAGCTCTTGATGCAATTTTCCGATCTTCTGGATGTCTCTCGCAGACAATTGAACGGTTTTCGACTCGATGGTGGTCCTATGTGCTACTTGGTCGGCAATGCGTCGATTTCTTTCTGCCCTCAATGCCGATGAATGTCGCTGTTCATCGGATGAAAACGAGTTACTTTCCAGTCCAACTGTACCCTGCAGCTTGTTGTTCAGAGATTCGAACAGTTTTCTGATGCAGATCATGGTTTCGACAAAAATCAAAATAGCACTGTGGCTATGGACGGTTGTCATGATATCTCCGATCCAGAATATTGCTGTAAATACCGCGCCGTGCTCCTGATTCTGATCGTAATTAATGAAGTCAATGAATATTTTCAGCGAGAGAACGACGGTGTTGGTCGCAATGATTTTTGCATATAAGTTCTTGCAGTTTTTCCGGCAGTTATCCTCGATCCCCAACATCTTAAGTTCATCTTTTACCGCAGTTATTTGCTGCATTATGTCAATCATTCCGACACTCTTGAACACGAAGACCAATAGCGTAACGCACCAGTTCCCTACGAATAAACTTAGTACCGTCATATAGACAAATTGATTTGCGAAAGTGATCTCTATCTCTTGTACGCGGCGGTTACAGAATATAAAATACATCCATAACGAACTTAGGACAGCCAGAATCACGGCATAAGATTTGCGCAGGAAACCGACCGGACGAAGAATATTATTTCTAATGCTGAACGGTGCCAGACCGACGAAGCTGGCGAAATAATAAAGCAGAATCTGGAACCGCGTGAAATTTACGTAAGTCTTCATTTTTTAACCACGAAAATGTTGATTCTTTTGGCAACGTTGCTCACGTACGAGAGAAATATAGACTAATCTTCGTGCCTCGGCTTGGAGGTTACAAGTAATGTGGACACCACGCCTTGTCGGGGCGGCGTATTGAACGAAGACGTTCAAAATGTGTCAAACAACGACGGCAATTTGCAAATCGATTGCGAACGCGATGTCCTACCACAAGCCAGTATCCATTTCAAAGACTAGGAAAAATATACCACCTTGGAAACACCTTGGAAACACCTTGTTTGATAGTCGCACACACGCTTCCAGGTGTTTGAGTCAGGTTTTATGACTGACTGGACAATTAAAACATTTTATGACTGTCCTGAAAGCGGGAAGAAAAAGTATATCGATTCGGAGAGCTTGGTATACTTCGTATAATGAAAATTTACATATGGGTAATTCTCATTTCGGAGGTCGAAAATTGATGATTTACTGAAAACGTCTTTTCATTATAAATTATGGTAGATCTTTCAAGTTTAGGTCTTACTCTATAAGAAAAAAATAGTCGCTGAGCTCGCAGCCCCGACAGCCCTTAATTAGAAGGGGGCGAAAAAAAGGTCTTCCATGGAAGTGACATTCCTTGTATAAAAATAATGCATAGAAGTGACATACTACAAGAAGATAACACTTTTTCGAAAAAATATGTAATTGCATTACAAAATTACTTTTATTCGTCTTATTAATTTTATTTCCGTAGTAATAAAATTTCATACCTCAAACAGCTGCCACGGTTGTGACCGTTATGCTCGACGAGTTGTGAGAATAAAAATTGTACTTAAATTTTCTTGTTGTGATTACGACACCGGTACAAACAGATCACTGGCTTAAGATGGCGGGTTAGTTACTGTGTCTATAGCCATTTGGGATTTGTTCCCCGCGCAATATTTTCTTAAATAAGAGAGGTGTGACATAGGTCCATGGAAGTGACAAAAGAACTGGTCACAAACTTTGATATGACGGTTCATATTAAAATCTGTGTAATTATAAATATTATATTGTACTATTAAATGAGTTATTTATCGTAGTTTATATTGGCTCACTTTAAAAGTGGATATTATAAAGAATCAAAGTGTTCTGATTTTTTTTCCTCGCGAATGCGTGGTGATCACACCCATGGAAGTGACATTTTTGACGCTTTGACGCCTAATAAAAAATTAACTATGTGGTTTATTTACATAAATTTAGCTTGGGAGGATAGTATTTCATCTATTATTTACTACAGTAAATCACCAATCCGGTGTGACGTTCAAAACGCACAATAAGAGAGCAACGATGTATGCAAACCTCAGAGTCACTGAGTATATACATGTACAATGTGAGTCCACGCTTCACGTACGCTCAATTGTTTAAGCATGGAAATTACCAACTAAATATTCACATATCTCAATTTCTAAAGACATAGATCGCAAGTAAAAATCTCAAGCTTTCCGATGAGCTATTTTTGGAATTTCTACGGCGAGAAATACCAAAAATAGACACCATAGAATGTCATGGAACATCACCATAAAATCTCAAGGTCATCGGATCACAAATCCGATTGCACGGAACGACAGGTCATAAAAATAGAATTCGAAAAGATATATCACACTAATATCAAAAAATGCATCGTTGCAATTTTAGACACCATGGAAGTTCATAGAACAATGCGGATTAGCGCGCCGCGACTATATAAACCGCGGCACGCTCAGCGGAGCAAGCTAGTCGGCAAAGCGCCACTACGCGAAACGGAGCTCTCTAAATCCAAGTTCTCTAAATTCAACTTAAATCAATCTAATATTCTTCTTGAAAATATAATTATTAAAATTCAGTCATTTACGCTAGTCGGCAAAGCGCCACTAAGCACAACGTTCGGCATAATAAAATCGACAGATAAAATCCTGAGTCAGGAGTACATAAAATCACAGATAAAATTTCGATTTATAATATATTAAAAGCAAAGATAAAATCTTGATATATTAATTTCACTTATACGTGAGTCGGCAAAGCGCCACTCAACAAAATTAGCATCTTTCTAAAAAATAATATTCTTATGTTCTCACGATAATTCAAATCATGTAGAAATTTCTTTGATTAACATTTGTTTTTGTTTCAATTTATTATTGATAAATAAAATCATATATATTTGTTTATACTCGGTGTTTTTGCAAAGAATACTGCATCCACGCCTAATCACACATACATTCGGTCTTATAGGCGATTTACCGGTCATTGCGACACGTTGATCGTTCCCTATAAGATCGTTACAAATCAGAATATACAAAATCCGATTCTACAGGCGATTCCTACCGGCTACTACAGTACGGTGATCGTTTCCTGGAGGATTTCGGTAACAATCAGAATACACAAAATCCGATTCTACAGGCGATTCCTACCGGCTATTACAGTACGGTGATCGTTCCCTGGAGGATTTCGGTAACAAACACACACACAAAGCCGGTTCGACAGGCGATTTCTACCGACTATTACAGTACGGTGATCGTTTCCTGGAGGATTTCGGTAGCAGACACTCACAGACCCGGTTCTACAGGCGATTTCTACTGACTACTACAGTACAGTGATCGTTCCCTGTAGGATTTCGGCAACACAATTAAACAGACATACGCACACACACGTGCACAAGAAAAAAGTAACTCCCAAATCACCTGCTCTCTAGCGAGCTATCCCAGGGACGGACAGTTTGGGACGTTACACCGGTAATTAAATACTACAGCTTAGAAAAATGGTGTGCACAGCGATTTCAGTCGAAAATGAGAATTACCCATATAATGGCAGACATTATGTGAATTAACCGTTTTCGCAGGAAGATGTATTAATAGCACTCTAATGTTGCTGATCGCACAAGAGCGTTGATTAGACTTTAATCTATCCATGAATAAAAAAAATAATAATTTCTGTCCCGTGAATGACTCAAAATAACATCGAGGACTGAGTGCCAGAAGAGCGTATAGTCCACAAAAAATCATCAAATCGATGTGAAATTTTCACATACCCCCTTGTGACAGCGTCCGAAATTTTCTCTGAATGACGCTTTTCTGGTGCCTAGCCCTCGATACATTATATGTTATATTGTTGATTTATCCACCATACTTGTACTCGGATTAACCCTAGATAGACCACACTTATTATTGGTACCCTACCTAACCACACATCGTCTGACAGACCGACGACTTTTCATTACTCTCTATTTCTTTAACAAATGCGTATTTTAGACTTCAACTGTAGTGAAATCAAAACGCCGGACTGTAATCTGAACGACTAAGGTAAAGTACCCAGTAGTTGAACAATTTTAATAATGGACCTAATACTTGAACAGCCTGAAAAATCTTATATTATTAAAAAACTCTTGCCATAAACATTAATATTTAATGTATATTACGATAACATGATGTCTTAGTTATTGATATAAAGAATATTTTTTAAATTTCAAGTTAAATATTACAATTTATTTAATATCTAATGATGTGATCATCCAAAATGTCGATTAGTATTCATTTTTGAATAGAAATGATACTGATCACTACAATAGAAAAATTGCAAAATAACCCAAAATATTTAAGTATTGAAATAAAAAACTTTACCTATTATTAATATAGATCATTTTGCAAATATTCTATTGTTTGTAAGGTGTTTAAATTTATTTTTTATATTTTATTTCGCCGTCTAAGTATACCTCCCATTTTCAAATGTGATACCTAAAAGTTGAACGAGTGGCGTCTTGTATTCAAGTATACCAGCTCATATGTTTACGTAACCGTAGTACTTGAACTATGCGTGACGTTGCAATAAATAAACATTTTTAAATATTGAAAAAAATATTTATAACAGGTAATAATAAATCAAGAGTGGATTAATAAATAAATAAATAAAAAATTGAACAAAATTATTTGATTTCCGGATGAGTGTTGGTGTACATGAAATAAAAAAAAATAATTACATGCTCTAACCTCAAACTGTAAACAACAGGTAAGACACTTTTTTTTAAAGATTAATTATTTATAAATAAATGAGAAACAAAACATACCAGGGTTAATAAATGAATATATATATTATAAACGATTATTTTTTTTCCAGATTTTATAATATTTTGAATTACATTGATGAACAATGGCGAGACCCAGGATGAAGACTTCTAACAAGCAGTCAATATCTGAGTGTAGTCGAAAAAATAAAAAGTGCCGAAAGAGTAATAACATAAAAAAAGTAATTAAAAAACCGGAAAAATCTTACACCACTGAAGCTTTGGAACAAGCCATGACTGCTGCTGGAGGTGAAATGAGTCTTACTAAAGCTGCTAGGAAATTTGGTGTTCCAAAAAGTACATTATCTCTCAAAATGAGATATTTAATACCCGTTACGTGCAAAAAGGGTCCTTCAACGGTATTGACCAGTGATGAAGAAGCTGAAATTGTTAACTGGATAATGTTCTGTGCTGAAAGAGGTTTTCCTGTTAATAAAACTCATCTTTTAGACAGTGTACAAAATTATATGACAGAAATGGATAGAACAAATCCTTTTAAAAATAATCGACCAGGAAAACATTGGTACAATGCCTTTTTGAAAAGACACCCGGAATTGAGCAAAAGGATTGCTCAAAACTTGACTTCTACAAGAGCATCTGTTTCAGAAAAAAATTTGCGTGACTGGTTTAATCGCGTACAAGTTACTTCAATGAGAAAAAACTTGTTTTCTATCGGACCTGAAAGAATTTTTAATTTGGATGAAAGTGCGTTCATGTTAGTTCCAAAAGATAATACAGTTTTAACAAAAAAAGGAGCTAAGGCCATGTATCAAATCGTTAGCGCCAGCGACAAAGCTAGTTTGACTACTTTGATAACAGCTTCAGCATCCGGTGAAATCGCTCCTCCGATGGTCATGTTTGACTGTAAAACGACCCCACGAAAAAATGTTTTAAATAACATACCGAAAGGATGGGCTGTAGGGCATACTGAGAGTGGGTGGATGTCTTCTGAAAGTTTTTATGACTTTATAAGAAATGTTTTTTTTAAATGGCTTAAAGAAAAAAATTGCACATTTCCCGTGGTCCTTTACGTCGATGGACATTCATCACACTGCACCTTACCAGTTGTGCAATTTTGCAAGGAAAATAATATTGAATTAATATCTCTTTATCCTAACGCAACCCACATAATTCAACCTCTGGACGTTGCATTATTTCGACCTTTGAAAGCGGCATATGCCAAAGAAGTAAGAAAATATCGGATCGACAATAATCTAGTAGATTTCAAAAAATGGATGTTTGCGCCAGTCCTCAAGCAAGCTTTAGAAGCTATTGATTTGAAAACTATAATTACAAATGGATTTCGTGCTGCAGGGTTGTATCCCTTTGATGCAAATGCAGTTGATTATAATATATTAAATAAAACAATTAAAAAAAAGTGTACACCAGAATCGAGTGAAGAAAATTTCCACACGAATGACAATGTTGATCCTGATATAAAAAAAAAAGATCTATTGGACGTATTTGAATCTGATTTGATATCTTCAGGGTTGCGATTCTGAAACCTTTCGCTAACTCCGTTAAATCGCTAACTCCGCTAACTCAGCGAAGGCCGTTGGTTGGCTGAGGAGCGGCCAATCGGCGCTCGTTTCGGGTAGTATAGTAAATACTACCGACGTACGATGGCGCTGTGGACTCTGCCCGGCCGCTAGTCGTACAAACGCGAGGCCCACTTACACTTGATATACATGCATGTGTACCACATGTACTACAAGGATAAACCGAATAAATGAAAAGAAAAAAACAGAACGAATAATCGAATTGAATTAAATCTTTCTTTTTCAATTATTCGGTTCATCCTTTGTACATTTGGTACACGTGCATGTCTATCAAGTGTAAGTGGGCCTCGCGTTTGTATACCGGGCAGAGACCACAGCGCCATCGTACGTCAGGAGTATTTACTATACTACCCGAAACGAGCGCCGATTGGCTGCTCCTCAGCCAACCAACGGCCTTCGCTGAGTTAGCGGAGTTAGCGATTTAACGGAGTTAGCGAAAGGTTTCAGAATCGCAACCCAGAAATCTTACAAATGTTTAAGGCAAAAGGAATGAATGGTGCGTGGGATGGTGATATCGAATTGCGAGGACTTTTTGATTCGGGGAAGAAATTGAAGCTACTGTGCGGTGGTATAAATTACTAACCGGAGTTTACCGTTTATGACATTGAAATACATTTTTCCTTTACATGTTATTTATTAATCAATATTTTTATAATTTAGCACCCGTAAGTCATGAAGATTGCTTAGGAGAAGTTGAAGAGAATAGTTGCCCTATTGAGAGTTTTGGAGACAATGACACTATTGTATTAGATTTACTATTAGATTCTAACTTCAATTTAGAAAGTTCTGATGACTTAAGACTAAAAGACCCATCACAGACTACTAGCGAGCTGGTTTATGACTACGATGAGTTTAGTAATCAACTTTCTGTTCCAAAAATTTTTGTTGTATCAACTGAACTTCTGTCTAATGGTAAGTTTAATTTTTTGTCTTGATTTAATATATTGGTTACACGCATACTATCAATTTGATTAATTATAGATATTGGAGCAGACGTTTCTAAAACTTCAATGAAGAACACGTGTTCTTCGTCAAAAGATATTTAGAATAACATTTCAACTTCGGGATTGTCTGATATGGAAGCCCAGAGTATCATTTCAGCTCCGGAACTGCCTGACATGGAAGCCCAGAGTATTTTAGCTCCAGAACTTCCTGACATGGAAGCCCAGAGTGTCATTTCAGCTTCGAGATTGCCGGACATGAAAGCCCAGAGTATCATCTCAGCTCCGGAACTGCCTGATGTGGAAGTCCAGAGTGTTACTTCAGCTCCAGAACTGTCTGATCTGGAAGCTCAGACTACTATTGAAATCATTGTAACCTCTCAAAAAATATTCACCGACACACTGAATATTTCAAATGACAGTGAAGGTTTGTAAATATTAATATAGGTATACTCTACTAATTATTATTGTACGATCTAATAATCAATAAATTTTTTAGTTATAGATTTATCACAGAATTCCCTCACTTATAATGAACCGATTAACTTAAAAAAACATGAAGAAACGAAACGCATCTACCCAGAAGGAAGCTTAACTATTTCATCATCAGATAAATCGATATCAGATAAGTTTGCAAAAGTTTTTCGAAAACCTTGTGTCAAAAATATAAAAACTAGAAAACGTAAAATGCAACTTGATGAAAACACTCCGATTTGCAGCACTGTTGATGAAATGTTAGAAGCTTTAGAGAAAAGAGAATCGGCTAAAAGACTCAAAGATGAACAATTGAAACAAAGACAGCTCGATCGAACTAAAAAAAAGGCGTTGAAAAATCAGGAGCTTATTATGAAGCAAGAGTTTCATAAAAAAAAAAAGAATTTAGTACAACAAAAAAAAGAGTTGAATTTACGCCTGAAGAATGTAAAGCAATCACTCAAATCTACGAATGATGTATCGTTGAAAAATGAGTTGCATTCCTTGGAGAACCAAATTGAGAATTTGGATCGCTTGGTTAAAATTGAGGAGATGACAGTTCTACAGAATACAGTCCAAATAAAAAAAGAAAATGTTTAAAACCGATACTTACCTAAAAATTTCTAAGTCCAGTAATAGTCTTTTAGTTTTTCAGTAAAAATATATTTAAATGTTTTTTAAAATACAGAAAATTAATATATGTTCTATGATAATTTTATAATAAAATAAATATTTATTTTTTAGGCCTAAAATTTTTTATTTTTACTTTATCGCCTATTGTCTCAAGCCATACTAAGTGATTGTTCAAGTACCGGTCCAAAGGCGTTCAAGTACTGCAGCTTGTCGCTGTTTAATGTTCATCTACTGGGGTTCTTGAAACATTTTTTTAAATAATTAAAAAAATTAATTTTCTTCATGCAATACCAATTTTTCTATTTTTAACATATTCAGGAGTGAACATATTTTGCGAAGGCACTTTGATTAGGTCAATGATAATGAAATTTATCAGCTAAAATAGAGGTTAAATGCAATACACTGTCATATCTGTTCAAGTACTGGGTACTTTACCTTATCTTTCTCAAATATGATACCGTCTGGAGAATAACCTAACCAAGGATCTTCTACTGAAATGATTAGCCCACATTCAAAGACTTTGGTGGATTTGATCTCTTCATATAATTTTCGAGCATGGGATTCAAATTTTAGACCGTGTCTCAAATATTGATTTGACACCTCTAGCGCATAAAAGTATTTTGAAGATTTATTTTTCCAATCAGCTTTGGTATTTTTTCTATATGTATACAATCCATAGCATCTAGAGCCTGTTATTCTGAACTGTCGCTGCTGCTTCCAAATACTGAAAAAATCTTTGCTTTGTGAACAAATGAGCTTGCGGTATATCTTTCGAACACACGCTCACAGCATTCTCTTAAAGGTCTATGAGGTATGTTGGATAATTTCAATAGGACTTCCGAAGATGATTGCTGGTCGATAAGGATTTGAATTCTACGTGGGTATTCAGGTGCTGGGGGCTCTACCGTTTTCTCAATAGAAGGGTGCCTTCCCTCTCTATCCAAAATAAATGAAAATGTAATGTATAGCAAAAAGTAAAAAAGTATTAAAAAAAAAAACAACAATATTTGCATGACTTCGCTGAATATGATGAAGTAAGATTACTATTCCACCGTCATTCGTGAAAAATCATTCTCAAAGGAGCAATATTTACAAATTTGATGATATAACAATGAGTACTAAAAATCTCTTAACAATTATTGACCATATATTTATCACAAAGAATGAAATTGTATAAAATGTATAAAGATTGCTGATAATTTCTGTAAAAATAGATTCAGTGTATAATTTGATTCGAATTACTTCATCATAATTGTGGACAAAGAAGCAGTATATCAATAAATCATTCATTCCCATACACATGTTGAGATAGTGCAGATTTCAAATTATTAGAAAATAATTTCTCCCGTATTGCCATCCTGACATCATTTGGTAATTGTAGGTGATTTTGCACAATATTAAAACAATCGTGGTTGCTCAATGGCTGAGGATCGTACTGCTCCAAACACGACTTACGAGGATTGCTCCACGTACATTTTTTATCCGTGCAAGAAATTGTCTCGATTTTGGTTAGATCGTTACTAAAAAAAAAAAGATATATCACAATGCAATGCAATTGTTTCTTTAAAAAAAAAAACAGTTGTACAAGTACTTATCGTCGAAATAGCAACGAAGACTTACCGGGTACAGAATATTAACACTGCAGCTATGTGTTTACATTTTTCGCTCAATCCGGCTGCACAACTACATTCTGCAGATATAATCTGGCCTTTTTTATGTATTACCGCCTTAATTTCGTGAGGATTTCCTCGTAAATCCGACGTTTGTAAGCAATACGCCAGTAGATCGAAGCGTTCGTCATCTTCAGCTGCTTTTCCACAATAAACCAAGTGACCCGCGTTTAATACAGATTCGCCTTCAACACAATTTCGGCTTCTGGGCGTAGCGTTTAGAAATTCAAAAAGTTCACTTAATAATAAGAACATCGCGTTTTGTTTTCAAGATAAATCGGTAGTAAATGTAATGAGCGCACGTGTATATTCGTCGCGCCAACCCGATTGTGTTAGTTCCGAAGCGACGGTGGCGCCCTCGGGCCAAATCCCAATACAGAGAGATTCTGTGGAAAGTTGGGAGCCGTGTGGATAGGCAACCGGCTTATTTCACCGAAACGGCAACGCTGTCGTAGGGACAATCGAACGTCTGCACCTACTGATGACGTAGCGACAGCTGTCACTTTGTTGGTTCAGAATCAACATACAGAGTGACATATTTGAGGTTGATCGTAATATAATTAGTAAGACAACGGGAATCGATATTAATTCGTAAAGAAGTGGTAACGAATTAGTGAATTGATTGCAGATGTCGATTTCTGTTTATTTGCAACATTATTTGGGTCCAAACAACCCTCGAGGTGAAATTTACGAATCGAAGATCACCTGTTCGCCTACTATACCGATAATCTTGTAGAAGTCTCAGCGAGAAATGAATTAATTGAAAGTATTGTTCAGTAAATAAACGTAATTGTGCCTTTGATAGCTGAGTGGAATAAAGCGTCGCATATTTGTAAAAATGATTACATTACAATGAGTTTCTATCGTGTAATAACATTTTTTATTCATTAAACGTAGTACAATAACACTAAACTAAATGCGTTGTGCCGACGACATGCCGACTTCTTGAGCAACTTTCGAGATAAGCTTCTGACCGTCTTCTGGAACTATGCGCAGTATTTCCGTAAAACTGTGCATTCAAATTATGAGGTGAAAAAATTTGGGGCTTGCTGCTACGTCAGAGATGCCTCGTAGATTGCTCGTTGTATCGAATTTACATCGCTGTGTTCCTGACCGTAGTTGTCGAAGTGATGCGACGAGTCAGTCCATCATCGAGGAACTGCTAGCTTGTAAATAATTTTGCAAATAAACATAACTCCGAATCTGCGATCAATTCGTAACTTTATCACGACTTTATTACGAATTATTATCGTTTGACATTTGTTGGTTACCTTTATTAGAATGATTCGTAAATTTCACCCCGACGGTTGTTTAGACCCAAATAACGTTGCAAATAAATAGAAATCGACATCTGCAATCAATTCGCTAATTCGTTACCACTTCTTCACGAATGAATATCGATTCCCGCTGCCTTACTAGTTATATTACGATGAACCTCAAATATGTCATTCTGTCACTTGATTCTGACCAAACGACGTGAAAGCTGCCGCTATGTCATCTGTAGATGCAGACGTTCGACTGTCCCTACGACAGCGTTGCCGTTTCGGTAAATACGCCGGTTGCCTACCCAGCGCTGGACTTAGAAATTTGCCGCCCCTAGGCCACTCTCCTGCGCCGCTCCGACAGCAGGAGAATCGCTGGTTATAGTAAATTTTAAATAATACATTTTACGTCTATTTTTTTTTTTTTTTGCTAATCATGAACTTTCCCATGAGCTATCACCTACTTCTCGAATATTTAATATTAATAATAAATTTTTAAAAAATCGAATGCCGCCTTACCGAAGTGCGCCGCCCCTAGGCCATGGCCTAGG
The DNA here is from genome assembly GCA_944452935.1 of Rhogogaster chlorosoma. Lineage (NCBI taxonomy): Eukaryota > Metazoa > Arthropoda > Insecta > Hymenoptera > Tenthredinidae > Rhogogaster > Rhogogaster chlorosoma. The sequence goes on from OX101802.1 coordinate 8,721,906, forward strand.
TTGGCCTAGGCCAAAGTCCGGCGCTGTGCCTACCCACACGGCTCCCAACTTTCCACAGAATCGCACTGTATATATGTGTAGCAAACTTGTAACGGTAACAAAAAAGTTGTATTTCTGGTATGCTACAGTTATGCAACGGATATTCGCAGTTCTCATTTATATTTTATAACTTTTTCATTGTGTGAATCGACAAGCATTACCAGTTTGCTAAGAAAAACGCTACCAAATTTTCCGACCTAACTGCAGGGATTTGAACCCAAGTCCGCACGCACTCGCTGTATTACTTTCGCACGCTCTACCGACTACGCCAAACTACCCTATTGGGAACTGACACGGAGGCGTGGCTTAAAAAACATGGCGGAAAGTAGCTTACAATTTTAAATGCGTAACCCATGTCATAATAGGGCGAATTAATAAAATGTTATTAAATATGACAGATATTTTATCTTGGACCGGCCAAAACCCTAAACAAAAAAATTTACGTGATGCCGAACGAATTTTATCTGTCGGCCATTTGATTAAATGTGGAGTAAACCGCGAAAAGAGTGATATAAATGTGACAGTTGTTACCGCGCTTTGCATACAAACGTCACATATTAGAGAAAAACCTCACGAAATTAATGCAAAAATATCTAAAAGCGGGAAAATAATTTCAATAACTTGTTCTTGTAAGGCAGGATTAGGAGAAAAGTGTAAACATGCAGTGGCAACATTATTTTACTGTTATCGGTGAGTTTAAAATTCCGAACCTCTAATATTTGTAGAATTTGACATACATGTAAGTAAATAAAAATAAAAAAATTTTATTCTAGAAAAGGAGATCAGCTAGAAATATTTTCATGTACAGATCTAAAATGTCAATGGAAAAATATACAGACTAATGCCTTGAAACAATATGATCCAGCTCCTATCACAGACCATCCGTGTTTTTCAAAATCTAAAGCAGATGAATTCTTTCAAAATTTAAATGAGACTTGTTTGAGCAATGCTCTTGCTGATGATCTACCATTGGAAGATTCGAATAATAATTCAACAATCGCTAAAGACAACATGCCAGCTATAGAAGAGTCTAATTCTTCAAAAGTTTCTCGTCGAGGTCCTAAATATTTATTAAACGATCCAACAGATGAGCAATATGCTCAAATGTATAAGAAAATAAAAGTGGAACTCCCAGAATCAGCTTTTACAAAACACATGTGAGTATTTGCAGAAGTATGATTTTTTCCATAGCTAAAAAATTACTGAATTTCAACTATGAATCACAAGATTTTTTTTTTTTATAAATATAAATAATAGAAGAGGTCGGCATGAACCAATAGTTGTAAGCAGAGATAATACTCCAGACATTAGTGATGAAGATAAAGGGACAATAAATGTAATTTTTGCAAACCAAAGAAGTGAACTTCTGCCACGCTTTTAATTTATCAACTTTTTCAAAATTACTAAATAAATTTTCTACTAATACGGAACGATCGCGAGACTTCGGAAACTTATGAAAAATTACGTTTAAATTTATATTTGCCTTACTCTGACAACCTCGAACTGCACAACAGACTCTATTTTTTGACTTTTTACGCTCTCCAAATATTCCAACTTCCATTTTAATTTTTATTTCTTAATAATTTGTTGTATAAAATTTATTGCTGATGTTAGCAGCATGCATTTACTTGACAGTTGTAAGCTATTATTAGTTCGATTTTTTACCACCAGACTGCGTGACTCAATTTGTCAGTTCCCAATGGAGCCATCCATAAATTACGTAACGCACTTTAGGGGGGGGGGGGGGGGGTCTGACCCAGCGTTATGCAGCGTTACGGGGGGGGGGGGGGGGGGGGGTCCCAGAGCCTCTGTTACGTAACGCAATTTTTTGAATTTTTCAGCTAATTCCTCGTGAAAAAATTGATTTCTTAAATTCTAAATTCGCGCGCATGCATACGTGTCGAATATGGTTGCCATATTTGTCCTTGATGATAATAACCAAGTTAAAATATTTGTCTGTATTTTCATTATCTAGTACTTAGCTGCATACCCAGTTTCTACTTAAAACTAAACTTATATTAATTCATTGTTATTATTGACGTATGAGAATAAAACCCAGTGTTACGTTACCTTTGGGGGGGGGGGGGGGGTGCTTAGCGTTACGGAGCGTTACGGGGGGGAACGGGGGGGTCGAAATCGCCCAGAAAGTGCGTTACGTAATTTATGGACGGCCCCTATGGGTATCAGTCCAACATTTTCCGATTTGTCGCAGCTCATGATTATGGTGTCGAATTAAATTAAAATAAAAGGTGTTAGAAAATTGAAAGATTTTTAAAAAGATGCATAGCTGTATACATATTTGTGGATGATTTTATCTAATTGGATTCAGGTTACAATTTTCTGTAGTTGGAGATATTATTATTTTTATATAACCTTGATGTGTATAATCACCAACTATTTAACCAAATACTTTTGATATTTTTTCTTCTTAGAAATCTTATTAAAGAAGATTCAAAAACTTTTTGCTCAAAAGGTTCTATTAATCTATTGAAACCCTTGTTTTTGTTAATACGACCTTTCAATATCAGATAAAACTGATCGAAAGTTTCTGGATTTGATGAATCGCCATACTTTCAAAAAACAATTGAAAAAATGTTCATTGGGAAGGTCATTGTACAAGCTGACCATGCATCGTACTTGTGTATATACAGGGTGACCCAAGACCCCCGGACCGGAAGGAATAGGTGAATTCCTCGTTGGATTTTGAGACGAAATTTCCTTTTCGAAAACTTCGTCCGATCAACGGTGTCCAAATTATTAAAGTTCAAGAGTAGCCAATCAGCGCCTCGCTTTAGGTCCGTGCCAGTGCCGGGTCAATAGTGAACGGCGGGCAGGGCCCGTGGTTTATTTTACATTTGGCTACTTTCTTCTTCACTTTACGATCGACGCGTATTATTATTATTATTATTATTATTATTATTATTATTATTATTATTATTATTATTATTTTTTTTTTTTTTTTTTTTTTTTGAAATTGACCATGGGATTGAAAATTTATGAATTTGTACGGTGTGGTCGACCTGGACATCGAAAACTACGGTGCAGTCGACCTGGACACCGAAAACTACGGTCCGGTCAACCTGGACACGTAGAACTACGGTCTGGTAGAAAAAAAAAATAAAAAAAAAATAATAATAATAATAATAATAATAATAATAATAATAATAATACGCGTCGATCGTAAAGTGAAGAAGAAAGTAGCCAAATGTAAAATAAACCACGGGCCCTGCCCGCCGTTCACTATTGACCCGGCACTGGCACGGACCTAAAGCGAGGCGCTGATTGGCTACTCTTAATCTTTAATAACTTGGACACCGTTGATCGGACGAAGTTTTCGAAAAGGAAATTTCGTCTCACAATCCAACGAGGAATTCACCTATTCCTTCCGGTCCGGGGGTCTTGGGTCACCCTGTATTATCAATGTATTTAAAATATTGACAACATCCCGGGGATATTGTAAATATCCAGGATATACAGAGATGATCTGTGGAAAGTTATAAGCCGTGTGGGTATGCAACCGGTGTTTCACTACGAAATGGCAACGTAGTCGATGCGAGAGTCGAATAAGTCGAATGAGTCGAATGACCGTATCTACGGACGACGTAACGGCAGCTGAGTAAGATCACGTCAAGTGGACCCCCCATTTTCCACTTGATCATGAAAATTAAGCCTATGTATTTTTTTCTTGAGTAGTCACCATGCAAAATTAGTCCCCTGAACGATTTTTCAAAATTTTCATTTTAACAACAATTTTTTTTACAGTGAAAATTTTGAGTACTTTTAATTGAAAAATAGATTTCAAATCAACCGTTAAAGATAAATTAATGAAATTTTCAGGATTTATTGTAAAATGTCTATATTTTATTAAAATAATAATGGCTTAAAATTATTTGTTCATTATCCTATGGTTAATTAACTTTGAAGTAAACAAATGAAAATTTCACGGATTTCTCGGTGAAAAAATGAAGTTTTTTTTCATCAGTTACATGCGTCATTTATTTGAGTTTAAGATCCTGAAAGAAAATTTCACTGCTCGCGATTAGTTTAAACAATATGAATTTATTTATCACCGCGCGCCGCGCGCCGGGCGCTCTCAATACAGCGCGCGGCCGAGCGTCTCAGGCTATATTGCAGCTTCGGTCAGTCATAATTAAGAATTACAATTAAAAATATTATTATTGAACGAATTTCATTCTTTTAAGGGGATATCCAAGTTTCAAACAGAATAATATGTATACTGTCTTCAAAATACAATAACTTTGGGACTAATGGAGGAAAATGAAATTGGCCGACAGGGTTTGAAAGTATTTAACTTCAGCTTTATTTTAAAAAAAAAATGTCATTTATCTTGAAGACCGTGCTCTCCGTAGGCCGCTCAAGTAAAGGCTGTGCAGAGCGCCGGAAAAAACAGTGACCACGATTACAGCCAAACGCAGTGTCTGAAACACAAATACCAAAATGCATTTTATTTGTAATTGAACCCTCTAAGCTCTCACAGAACCGATTTTTCATTTGACTCTCCGTTTTTTAGAAAACAAGCAAAAACAGAGATTAAAATCATGAAATAGTTTTTTCTCATTGTAAAAATCGATATTTTGACCCAAGTACAATTTATCAAAAATCGGTTCTGTGAGAGCTTAGAGGGTTCAGTTACAAATAAAATGCATTTTAGTATTTGTGTTTCAGACATTGCGTTTGGCTGCAATCGTGGTCACCGTTTGTTCCGGCGCTCTGCACAGCCTTTACTTGAGCGGCCTACGGAGAGCACAGTCTTCAAGATAAATGAAATTTTTTTTTTTAAATAAAGCTAAAGTTAAATACTTTCAAACCCTGTCGGCCGATTTCATTTTCCTCCATTAGTCTTAAAGTTATTGTATTTTAAAGACAGTATACATATTATTCTGTTTTAAACTTGGATATCCCCTTAAACAATATCATGAAGAATATAATAAAATAATTTTCCATTATTAAACTGAAACAAGGAAAACTAACTAATGATCAAGTATCAAATTTTGCAGAAACGCGTTATGTTTATTTAAAAAAAAAAAAAAAAAACGGATTACACGGTTTTGTAAAATTTATATTTGATTATTGATTAATTTTTTCTGTCTTAGTTTCATAATTAAAAATTATTTCATTGTATTGTTTATAAACATTGTATCGTTTATAAACATTGTATCGTTTATAAACAATACAATGAAATAATTTTTAATTGTGAAACTAAGACAGAAAAAATTAATAAATAATCAAATATAAATTTTACAAAACCGTGTAATCCGTTTTTTTTTTTTTTTTTTTTTTTTTAATAAAGATAACGCGTTTCTGCAAAATTTGATACTTGATCATTAGTTAGTTTTCCCTGTTTCAGTTTAATAATGGAAAATTATTTTATTATATTCTTCATGATATTGTTTAAAAGAATGAAATTCGTTCAATAATAATATTTTGAATTGTAATTCTTAATTATGACTGACCGAAGCTGCAATATAGCCTGAGACGCTCGGCCGCGCGCTGTATTGAGAGCGCCCGGCGCGCGGCGCGCGGTGATAAATAAATTCATATTGTTTAAACTAATCGCGAGCAGTAAAATTTTCTTTCAGGATCTTAAACTCAAATAAATGACGCATGTAACTGATGAAGAAAAACTTCATTTTTTCACCGAGAAATCAGTGAAATTTTCATTTGTTTACCTCAAAGTTAATTAACAATAGGATAATGAACAAATAATTTCAAGCCATTATTATTTTAATAAAATATAGACATTTGACAATAAATCCTGAAAATTTCATTAATTTATCTTTAACGGTTGATTTGAAATCTATTTTTTAATTAAAAGTACTCAAAATTTTCACTGTAAAAAAAATTGTTGTTAAAATGAAAATTTTGAAAAATCGTTCGGGGGACTAATTTTTCATGGTGACTACTTAAGAAAAAAATACATAGGCTTAATTTTCATGATCAAGTGGAAAATGGGGGGTCCACTTGACGTGATCTTACTCAGCTGTCATTCTGCGGGGTTATAACCTAATAATGTTCGAAATAAACCGATATTGACATCCGCAATTACCTGAATAACCCATTACACTTTCTTAAGAAAGAATATTTACCGTTGTATTAAGGAACTGTGATTACAAAATCTAAATCTGACAAATATTTATAACTCTCATTCTAACCTAACAACATGAGAGCCGCAGAATGACAGCTGCCGTTACGTCGTCTGTAGATACGGTCATTCGACTTATTCGACTCTCGCATCGACAGCGTTGCCATTTCGTAGTGTATCACCGGTTGCCTACCCACACGGCTTATAACTTTCCACAGATCATCTCTGTATATTGATATTCTTAGTACATTCACGGACATCATAAGAGATATTTAGGATAAATCATGAATATCCGAACGATATGTTATATATCTTGGATATTATTACCATCTCAGGGATATTTGATATGTCCGCGACATATACTGGACCTAAATAGGATGATCCTCTGGATATCCTGTGTTGTGTGGGTGGTACTTGGTACTTACACCGTTTTGCCGTGCCAACTTTTTATATCTTCGCAAATAAATTTTTATCAGCCATATCATTTGGCGAGGACATGCGTATGGATTTTCAAGGATTTTATCGAAAATAAAACGTGTTTTCGATTTTTTGGCACTTACACCGTTTTGCCGTACCACCCTTCATATTATGAAAAACAAATTACAAAAGAATAAGAAACGTCGAGGAATATCTTCGGCCATACCCGTCTTGCGTGACGTCCCGAGTCAGAATATTGAGCCTACATAAGCCTACATGAACCTACATGAACCTACATGACGATTTTTAACTATTTTTATCGATTAATAAATTGAAATAATCAATTGAGCCTACATTCCGATACTAAAAATTTGTCCGTACCGAGTATCGGAATGTAGGCTCGATTGATTATTTCGATTTATTTATCGATAGAAATAATTAAAAATTGTCATGTAGGTTCATGTAGGTTCATGTAGGCTCATGTAGGCTCATGTAGGCTCAATATTCTGACTCGGGGTGGCTAACTTCTATAGGCAATGATTATGACTTGAAAATTTTGTAGACAGCTGATAAACAGGCTTTTACATGAAATAATATTGATTTCGGTTATTGAATAGCTTTGTTTAGCTAATTTTGATTCCAACTGTGGCTCACAGCTAAACATTCGTGAGTTCAAGGAAAATTTTTAGAAACACTAAATATGATACTCACTAGCAGAGATTTATCTGAAATATTACTCTGATTATACGCACAAGTTAGGAAGGAATCTAACTAGACCGGAACCATGTTAAAATTGAAAACAAATATCGAATTCTTGAATAGGAAGTAAGACAAGACTCAATATCATCAACGTAGTTTCATATTTATTATAAAGAATAGAGTTTTCAAGTTTTTTCACATTAGATTAACATTATTATACTTTACTAGGGGCTTCGCCCCTACGCGCTTCGCGCACTAACCCCTATCGCCTCTGCACTCCAATTATTTTTAATTCTCCAAAGAACGTTTATTTGAAAATACTCACATTTGACGGTTTGGCACACATCTTGTCATACATGCGACATTTGTCTGCTAGATGCGGTTTTTGTTTCGTTTTCTGCACCTCATAGCACCGCCAACTTCATGCGCTATACTATTGTTCTATACTATTGTTATTATAATCTTTTTTGCTACAGTGCATTTTGACCTTTTTTTTCATTTGTTTATTTCGCCGGACAGGATGTTTTTATTATACAAAATACAGACAGACCGACCGACAGAGCGGCATTTATTAGGCCTTGGAGCAATGCTCCCTCAGGCCATAGGCATACAATAGGTACATAGATACAAAAAATGAAGAATAAAGAATAAACAAAAGTAAAACAAAATAAGTAAGTAAAATAAATGCAATAAAGTATAGTAAAAATTAAGGTAAGAACCCAAGAAAAGAAATAAGTAAATGAGACTAAAACTAAATAAGATAAAATAAAAATAAGTAAATAAAATAGAGAATCAAAAGTACTTTTAGACGGAAGTCAAGAATAAAGTGAGAACAAAAATAAATATAAAAATAAAAATAAAAATAGACACTTGTTAGATATACTTGAAATAGCTGCGTGCGCACCGAAGCGCACGAGTAAGTATGTGTGTGTCCGGTCTGAGAGTTCGGAATGGTAGAATGGCGAGTAGTTGCATGAGCCGAAATATATATTCAGTTATCCTTAAAAATAAAAAGTATTATATTGCATCCGAACTTCACGAGTACTGATTACCCTATCCAAGAAATCCCACTACGTACACAACAACATTAAACATTACGTTGAGCATCATGACACAACGTGGAGCGGATCCACTTCCCGCTCCTCCAGCACCCTCAAAAAGCAAAAGCAGCGAAAACGAAAATCAGCAAGAGTAGTCGCAGAGGTTACGTCAGGCGATAGTGAGTTCCAAAAACGAATACCCACAAGTAAAAAAGAATGCTGCATAGAAGCCGTACGCACCGGAGGAACGACAAGCGTATCCGTACACGCTGGGTTACGGCGCGATGCCAGATTCGCCCTAAGCCTAAGCTGATCCCCAAAAAGACCAGGCTGACCGAGACAAAGAGCTTTATAAAAAGAGCATGCTATTGCATGCTATGCTCAAAACTTTGATATTTATTTGACAGTCTAAACAGCTGAGTTTAGGTGCACTGGTGTCTTCACTAATCGAATAGATTCGTGTTTGCCACTCAGAACACTTTCAACTTCAGCGTGTTGTTATTTCCTTGTGTTGACATAAAAGTTAAAAGGATAGGAAACCGAATTCAGGTGCACTGGTGTCTTCACTAATCGAATAGATTCGTGTTTGCCACTCAGAACACTCTTAATTTCGGTAAACAGCATAGATTTCCTGATCTATCGCTGTCAGGGAACAGAACTTATCTGTATAAGAATCATCTGTTTTTTACCCCTTTCGTGGCGTAACAAGTCAGAAAGCTAGTCAGCTTGTTTAACACATAGAATTTTAACGCATCGCCGCCTAGAACAACTCAAAATAATTTAATGCAACAACCACGCCTTGTCTCTCGCTCATTATCGCATTATTTAATTTATTAAATAACCCGAAAAGTTGCAATAGAGAGATACAAATGTGTGAAATAAATTTATGAGGAGTGGTGTTGCTTGAAATATTCCCACAAGCAGATTACCCCGGTAGCATGAACGTCGAGTGATGAGACTCCATAAACTTTGGGGATCTTTATGCACTCGTCTAGTAGGTTGATCACATTGACTGGAATACCTGTTTTCTCGTTACTGTACCGAGAGTTTGGGAAGAAAATATGAAATTATAGCAAAAACTAAGATTCACCAGTATTCATTTGATGGGAAAAATTCATTTTTGATGTCGTACCCTAGCAATAACACAGTTTTTTGGTCAAACTCCATATCCACGAGGCTTGTGCTATTGACTATTTGTTCAACACCAACCAACCGATAACCTATCTTCTTTTTTTCCAACAAATACTGTCGCAATTCATCTGGTTTGACCTAAAATAATAAACATGTTTGTATCCTTTCAAATTTCATTTATACGAAAAAATGTTAATTGACTTAATCACATTTTGTACTTTTGCATAGATTAAGTACTTGCTGCATGAATGTCTTCTCAGTGCTCACTCAAATGTCTAGAACATTTAACAATATAATTGCATACTTCTCCAGAAGAAAGTGACTTTTCAGTTGAAACGCTGAAGCCCTGGAATTGTTTTTCCTCTGTGTGCTTGATGGATGAGACTATGAACTCTTCAGCTCCGAGTATCTCGCAGGTTCTGCCAAGGCCAACGAGACTTGGTAGGTCATCAATAAGTGAGGCGACGAGTATAATGTTATTTTCCACCACCGAGCCCTTCTGACAAGGCAACAATGTCTGGGGCATTCCGTAAAATTCTTTAGGCGCCATTTCATTCAATGGGATGAATTTCGTTTGGATGTTGTTAGCGCAATCTTCGCTACTATTAATGTCACCTGTTAATAATTTTGCATCTGTTCAAGTGATGAATGAAGACTAACAATTAAGTTGGAAATATGGAAAAACAGGTTAAGTTTTACTTGCGATTACAGTACTTTGCCATAAAGACGTTACTCATACAAATCATAAGACTTCTATAGAAGTGATTAACATTAACTTACTTCCAGAAGATTTCAACACGTGTTCAGAAACTTGAGCTTCGTTCGTATCATTTCTCAAATCCAGAAGTTTCAATGGGTGGCTATTAGATTCTTTGAAGCCAAATTTCTCAAACATGTGCGGTGTGATATATTCCGCCACAGAAGCATTCGATAATCTTGGCAAGTCGTAGAATATGGTCTAGAAATGGATGGAGATCATACTTTAATTGATAATATATCGCATGTCTAATGGCAAAAGATCGTGAGTGACGAAAAGCGCCATTTAAAAGGCAGAAGGGCGTACATATTTTTTTATTTTTCACCATTCGATTGGAAAACTGTCAAAACAAACAAGGCCGCTGTTTCTTTTTTCGAGCCAAAAACTTGAAGGAAGAAGGGCGTAAGCGCCGCTGATACGCCCTTCTGCCATTAACCAATTTTCGGACTATTATCAGAAGGGCGTATCCACCGAAATGAAAGTTCAACAATCAATTGAATATTTTGGCGGATACGCCATTTTGGCTACCTTTAGGGGAAAAACCATGTTAACTGATGCCAGAAGGTCGTATCTGCCAAAATTAAAGCTTAAAAGAGAATGAAATGTCTTTGGCGGATACGCCCTTTTGATATTAGTTTATATAATTTTTCTAAACAGCTGGAGGCGTATTTCTGGCGTTTAAGCACTTTTGCTTTTCATTTTTTTTTTCAGTTTTCAATATGGACATTTTCTTCCGCTTCGAAGGTTTGCTAATCAAATGACGAAGAAAACAAATTTTATATGCTTTTCTGCCTTTAAAAATTGTAAGTTGTCGCTTACGACCTTTTGCCATTAGTCACGCGATATAATTACAATGCGGGCATTGTTCTAATGATACAGTACGATAAGATAATACACTCGAACCCCGAAAAATGTCGCTGGTTCGGTCTTGTTGCGACACTTTACGGGGTCGTAAAAAAGGTCGTAAAATCCGGACTCTGAGGCTGGAGCAGGTAGGCGCCCAGTGCCGTATCACTCGAGCGATACAACTTTGTTGCGCGAGCTCCGTCCAACTGAAAGGGTATCACTGAACGCTACGGCTCTGCCGGCCGAGCCCAGGAGGTAAGGTTAGAACCTCGACACAATATATAGGGCTCGAGCTTTTACGAGCGCCGTAACGACCACAAAAATCAGACACAAAAAACGAAGAGCGACACATTGCGAAGCGACATTTTTCGGGGTTCGAGTGTATTATAAGGTATATTATACCTTCAAACTGTAGTCATCAATTGGGTCAAGAACCTGGAAGCAAAATTCTCCCCGTAATTCGTTAGAGTTTCCGATCAGATTTCCATCTTTCAGACTTTTCTTTACAAGAATGTAGAACTCTCCGTACTTCTCGGTCAATGCTGAGTAGGACAGGTCGGTTGCCAAGTCATACAATTTAGACACTATTACCTGTATATGGAAATGCAGATAGTTTGGTCAGATCTTAACGAATTATGTTTCAGATCTGCTATATTCAAGCCAATCATCATTTCATGTTTATAATGGACGACTGAATCTACTGATCTGTGAGCAACAATGTACAATAACTGTGAAGTAGGGTGTACAATCACATTTGTAAATAGACTCGCCTGAGCACACAAGCACACACTGTACTGTTGTGCCCTGCAATATGGCATGATGTACTGAAATGCTAAATTTATGAACCCCAGTTGCAAATCCGATGGTAATAGCCGGGTGACGTAGTACACAACATTCATCAAAGAACATAGACTACCTTGACACTTTTTCTGACCCTGTAGAGAAAATATTTTATTAGAAACGCCAGCAATTTTTTACAAATATTTCCAGAATATTACACTACATGTTGACTGACCTGACCAAATAAGTCCCATACTTTAGCACGCAAGGTTTCGCTCTCTAGATAAATTCTGATAAGGAGCCATTCTTGCATAATTCTGCCACTGGGCTGACTGCTTTCTGACAACATATTATATGTCAGCGAATGTAACAATTCAATGTCATCCTGCAAAAACAAATGTTCTATCTTTAAATTATTGAAATATATCTTGCAGTAACATGACTATTGAAACATCGCGAATGTGTTTTTATCTCGCTATAGGTGTCCTGCACATAATCCTGAGTCAGTATTTCAAGTATACCATGCAATAAAAAAATCTAAATACGAACGAATTCGAAATAGTTAACTATTATTCAATTGACTGTGTTCACTGACTTTTTCTAACGTTGGTTGTAGTACTAGCAAAACTTGCATAATCCGATTTACGGAGCCATGCGTCTGCGAAATATCATTGTACTCTTTTATCTGGCTTTCATCTAATTTTGCAACAATCAGTGATAATAATTTTGCTGCATTCTTTGGATCATCGGTAATCATCTTATGCAATAATATAACTGCGTGTGCTCTTGTTACCGCATTGGTATTTGCGTTCCTGGAAGAAATCATATTTCAATTATCAGCAAATATTATCCCAAATGTCTGCATCAGTTTCGGTGATATATAAAATGAACATTCTCAAACATGAATTCCACCTAGCAAAATAGTTCTACAAATCGACTTGCATGTTAGATAGGTAGTTCGGATATATCGCCTGGTAACAATCGAGAACATATGAACGGGTTTGAAGTTCGATTATTTGGTCACGATTCAGATCAGTTCCGTTGAGCAAACAGGCTATTACAGCATTGTAGAAATCAGGTAAGTATTCCGCTTTAGCTTGTTTCAATCCTTTCGCCAAAGATATACGTATTTCGGGAATTTTGTCTGATTTGTCCAACATTTCGTTAGTGCACTAGAAGAGACAAATCATTGTTGTTTAACAACTGTGAAAACATGTCACTACCTATGAAAATCTTTAGTAATAATTACGATCTAAAACCGCAGATTGATTATGGAATATATTCATTTGATACATTTACCTCTATTGTCAGTTCTCTGGTTTCCTTACACTCGAGGAATGGCGAACTGAAAATGAGGTCTATAAATTCCTCTAATACCGATTGGCATTCATTCGATTCAAGTATGGATTTCCAGCATAGTTTAGTAGCAGACTTGAAATTATTAATGTCAGTTTCTCCAATGACTCCTTTATAAAATAGTTGCGATAACATCCCGATCAGTGATACGAGTATATCCTTACTACCGACTTGAAGCAGATACAAGACTTGTTCGATCCAATTTATATCTGGTATCCATTCGGCGACTGGTTCGTCTTTGAGATACTCGTGGAACAGGTCTGCTACCAACTTGTGATATTCAGCCACAATATTGCTAGCCAAATTTTTACTTTCATCAGAACATTTATTTAGACCTACTGTGTCCTCAGAAGACTGCAGCTTGAAAGTTCTGTATGTATTGTTTAAAGTTCCAATGAATTTGTAATTTCTAAGTTTCGCATTATTTGCTTTTACGCAGGCATACAATATTTTGATGCCAAACAATCTTTGTACGTTGTTACTCCACTCTCCGTCGTCAATAATACTCCATGATTCTATTTCAAATCTCTCAATGTGATTGAGTGCATCTTTTTTAGAAATAACCGCACTATCGGCTGTGAAAATTTGCTGTGTTATCGATACGTATGTATCAATGTTACAAGCTTCATCGCATAATTTTCGTAGATTCCACAATGCCAATCTCAGTGTTGCGTCGACATAATTGGAGATGAGTTCACGAAAAATATAATCGTTTGATGTTAGAAAACCCAACAGATGATTGATGAGTTCGATTGATCTTGTTCGTAACTTGGCATTGGCTTGAGATCTGGAATCTGCTCCGTTTAAACAGTCCAGTAAATTAGCTAATGTCGTAAGCCCAGGGCATGATTTAGAATTCAGAATAAGGTGTCCATCATGCAAGAGCATAATTATCAACGAAAATGATTTCATGGTAAGGTTCTCTCTGGAACTTTCATCTGCCAGTTGTTTGCAGATTTTCTTAAGAAAATTTAAAGCTTCCTCTCCTTTCACTATTTTCGATAACCAAGCAGATATTCGTTTCCAAGACAGTTGACCACGGATCAGAGCTTTGCTTGTGGAAAATACTGATAGTGTGTTTACTACTGCCTCCAAGCCTGGCGATTGGGTAACATAGTGAGTTAGAATTTCCAGAAGCTCGATCTGTGATCCAATACGAATTATTCGACACTGCATATTCGATTCGATCTCTGCTAATGATTTAACGGCATTCAGTTCAACTTCTTGCCAAATGCTGCCGACTCTTTTGACCATGCACAGTGCATGAATAACATAGTATAAGGGCACAGAGCACCATGTCAATTTCGAGGCCTTGACCACTAATCTGTTAACCAATTCACTACCTTTTGTTTCAGCATTGTTTAATAAGTTGACAAGCCCTTTGACAACAGTTGGTTCTTCTCCGTCTGCATGATTTTCATACAAATTGGTGTTGTTCAGGGATTCAAGAACCACACTCAAGAAGTCATCATCGTATAGCTGATCAAGTGTGAAACTATTTAATAATCCGCATTTTACTATGTCTTTATCATCGTGCTGTAGAATTCGCATAAAAGCACAGCGTATCCAAGCGATGTGCAAGCCAGTCTGACAATTCCCTCGGTCAAATGGTGTGTTGCGCAGACTTTCAATGAGTCCGCAAAGTGGTGTGACCAAGTCCTTTTGCTCTTCCGTTGAAGCTTCTATTATCAAAAAGAAATTCTTCAAATCTTTCTTGAAAGATACTTGCTCAGACTCATTTCCAATACATATAAGCGGGCTGATTTCTAGATAGCTGTCTGATTCTGGGCATTGGATCTCATGTTTATTAGCAAATTCAACAACCCTTTTGATGAGCGTCAAAGCTTCCTTTCGTTGCTGGGGTACGGGGCCTGACAGTCCCTTCAGTAACACCAACCAAAATGGCGCTTCCTTAGATTGGTCAATTAGCACCTTGTTATCATGAGATTGAAGTGGAAACCATACATCGGCAGTTTTGCATAGCATGGAAAGAATATTACCTGAATCATTTCTCGATTCAAAAATCATTTTCCATATACTTGTTAAAATTTCACCCTGAGGGACCAGTTTACTTAGTTTTGGCAGAAGCAAGGTCAACCATTGACAGTCCTCGTGATTTTCCGATGTAAGGCATATTTTTACAATTCCAAGGAATGAAGCCCTTACGACGAGTTTACGACTTACAGTTTGTGGGTTTGCGGTGGACTTAGAGCTTCTTTGATGTAGAAGAAGACTATCCATATAACAGTTCATCAATTCTATATCTAAAGTCTGTAAACATTTCTTTTCAACAAGATGTGAATATATCAAATCTTGTAATTTTTCCAAAAACCTCCAACATGTAGCTTCATCATGAAAAAGCGTCATATGTAGAATTAAGATGTCAAGTACCAGAGATACGTGTACCGAATACGAAGATTGATGAGCACTAAGCTGAGTGTACAAAATTTTCTGTATCGTATCGACCTTTAGCTCATTGACTGGATAATATAGATGTGGTACTTGCCACACATTACCATTTATAATAGGTTTAATCTTGTTTTGGTAGAATGAACAGAGAACAGTGCGCAGCGTTTCTAGGATCGACACAGAATCGCTGAATCTATACTTTTCTCGTACAACATTATTGAAACGTCGCACTAAGCTGTCGAAAGTATCTGAGTTAGTTCTTGCAGTTTCCGAAATAAAAAACTTTACTTCTACTGTGCGATGTTTCATAAATCGTTCGTATGGATCCATTTTATCGAAATGATACGAGACTGTTGAAATAGTCACTGTTCGGTGATAAGATGCAATGTTCCGCTTACTCAAAACTTATACATCTGTAATGAAATCACAATATATTATTGGCTACTGATTTATATTAATGAGTAATTGATATTCAGCAGTGTTCATTAAACAGATGTGAAGAAAGACTGCATGGTCAGCTAATTCCCATATGTTTGTGAGGTGATACTAATTGAATGTTTACTTCTGTTGTAATTCGGTATCAAGACGTTAGGTTTTTGAATATACCCGTGCATATTCGCACAACTTAAAAACTGGTGTAGAATATAATTATTTTAAGAAAGTTGTGTGTTTTTAACGAATACATGAGACTTATAATACATGGACTTGTAGTAGTCCAGTCGGAATGTACATGAATTTGGACGACTTATATTCAATAGCCGTGCCAAATCGCCAATTTTTTTGTAGGTAGTTTGGATCTCAAAGAATATAGTGTGAAATTTGTGGGATTGCGAAATGACGACTTTTGGCCGAAAAAATTATTTAAATAAACAAATGTCACTATTTTGATGTTATTATCTTTGGCATGAGATTTATCGACAAATGTTTCCTACGAAAAATGTGAGCCGTAATGAAATCTACAAAATAAGTCCTTTGCAAAAATCACGTAGAATTATTAGTTTGGCGGTAAATCACTGTTAAACAACAATTTTTCAAAAAATCTATTATTGTATTTACGTGGTTTATTTATAAAGTACTGTTCTGAAACTCATCCACCACCTAAAAGAAACTGACCTGAAGAGATATCGGTAAGTTTTATTCAGCCATGTTATATATAGTTTAGCAATATGTAATGACCGATTTTCGTAAATTCTGCGTGTCGATATAGCATTTGTTCCACAAGGCCGAGGAGGTGCAAAAAGATCAGGGTGATTCTTTTCAGCATGTACATTCAGGATTTAACTGAAAAGAATAATAATAAGAATTTTAAAAAAAAACATGTTTTTCGAGGATATCAAATTTTAGCTTATGAACAAATAGAAGTTACGCCTTAAATATTTAAGTGATTCAAAATGTTCTTCAAGATTCTCATAGGTCTTAGCGAGACGCGTAATTAAAAAAAAAAGTCTTAATATCTTTATTACAAGCCGAGATACAATCATTTTTACGTTTGTTTAATTTATTACTGTTTAAATTAACATTTTCCGAACGGCTGCGAAACGCATTTCGGCGGTGCGCCGCGCTTCGCTGCCGAATAGTGAGCGCAAAATTGATCGGCAAAATGTCGTTTATATGACAGTGAAGACAACCCACTTTACAAAAGAGAACAACTACAAAAATTAGTCGTCTGACGACGAACTGTTTATTGCGATTTGCCGTATGAAGTGAAAATGTGAGCCATAGAAAATTTACATCCTGAGTCGCAGATATGAAAACACCGCTCGAAAATTTCGGTGTGCATCAGCATCATCGGCATTAGGCCGCAACAGTGGGTGCACCACGCAAAAAGTTCGCCGCGCAGTGCAGCGGTTTGCTGCCGTTCGCAACGCAAAGGTGGGATTCAACCTTTAATATTATAGAAGGCTGTTGGATAGGGGTGGGTATGGTGGGAGTACGGCACCTACACATGTACATACACACCTACGAGTGAATTTCGCACCCTAAATTCTCGAGTATGACAAATTGTTTCGACAATCTGAGGTGGACGAAATGTTCCTTACTCAAAATTGTTTTGGGTGAAATAGTTGAGGCTAGACACAAAGTAGCCTGAAGTTCTATTGAGATGTTAATAGAATAACCTCGTGACATCTGGCACACGGATACACACACTGACACAGTAAACATGGCTGCCGCGTGCATGGCACTGATCTCTATACTAACTGGATAGCTCTTGCATACGGAAAAATGTCCGAGAGACAAGATTTTTTTATATGTTCAGCAGAGACCTCTGTGAGTGGTCAGAGAACTAAAATGAACTGTAATGCGCGTGCGTCGCATTATAGCGCCTTTGAAGATCAGTGATTTCCAGACACGTGGGCAGGTAATTTTTGTCCGCCATTTTGAGAATTAACATCTCGCATGCGCAATGGGACGCATTTTAGTTCAATGACCACTCACCGAGGGCGCTGATGGCCTATTCAAATAAAATATTTGGAACAAAGAGTATAGGATAGAGGTGAAACTGACGTACGAACTACTGTAACGACATCTAGCGAGCTTGTACCTCAACCCGTTTCTCAAACTAGTATGAAGTTTAGCCGCTAGATGCCATTCGTAAAGGACGCCTAACCAACATAACCACAAATTATTAGTGTAATCCAAGTTCTAAAGAAATCGTGATATCCAAAAATAAACTAATAAACAAGGCTACATTCTACACGAGATAAGCCTAAGGTTAAATAATAATAACATAACCACAAAGATCACCACACTCATAACCTATTGATTATTGTCTCTTTTGCCAATCTTTTGCGTGCATTCGCCAATTTCGGCTTCGCACAAACCGAAATGGGTCCACGCTGTTGCGTAAAAAAGTGCAACACTAAATTGCAAAAGGGAATCAAGGGCGTCCTATTTCAGCTTCCGAAAGATAAACGGTAAGTATAGTTCATGTCTGTTTACAGTTCTGCAAGACTAAATCTCATTTTCGCATTGAATGAAAGTGCATTCGTATATCATCTCAAGTATTTTGATTCAAAATGAAAGTATATATTTGTAGTGCTCAAGAATGGTTGCGGTTTGCGGAATATGCAGATTCAAGCGGCCTTCAGGTGAAAGATTTTCAAATTTGTTTTAAACATTTTCCGCCTGAAAAAATCTGGAAAACTAACCCGCAAACGCTGTTAACGAGAGATGCCATACCAACTTTGAATGGTCCAAATGCAATTGAGTCTGCAGTTTTAACAGATAGAGGTATTGCCATATAAAGCCGAATATGTCTATTGAGCAATTAAATGAAATAAATTAACTTATACGAATCATTAATTTCACTGTCTATAGCCGAACGCCCAATTGAAGAAGCAGCAACAGCATCAACAGAGCCTATAAAACATTCCTAGACTACAGTACATACAAATGAGGGAATTCATATGGGTAAGCATGTAGACTAAAATCGGTGCCATTGCCCTAAAATTATATACTTGTTTTTCATGACACGGACTTAATTACGATACAACTTAATGAATCACAAGAAATTGAGTTACATCGTTCTCTATCAGATATATTTAGAATTAATCATTTGTAAATATCGAACAATATTATATTACAGTTGTACATCCAACGAGGTTGATTTTTAACTTCTTAAATTCGAGGAATCGAAATTACGATTGGTGATGCAGGCAGCAGGATAGGTTACTGGTTGCCCGTATTGCAAACAACAACAATTATCTCTAAATTTCATGAATTTGTAAATTAATGGTTACCTTTTACACTGTGTATTCAATAAATATTAATATTATTATGAAACCAATATATATGCATAGCATTTGATTCTGACCGATATGAAGTTGGCACCACAGTCTTCTGTCTCCTTCTATCCTTTGTGATTACATGAAGAAGGAAAGAGACAGAAGACTACGCAGCTAACTCCATATCGGTCAAAATCAAACACGTTTTGTGTACTTTGGTCAACAGATGTGGGTTTTTTTATCATTTTAGGTCTTCCATCTATTCCACAACCTAGTAGTCCATCCACATCACCACAGAAACAGCCAATTCCTGTAGTCTCCTCACGTTTATCTCCAAGAAGTAAAAAAATATTCAAACTACGAAGATCTCGCGAAATGTGGCGAAGCCGTTACTTACGTCTCAAGAGTAAGAAAGAAGAGCGTTCAAAAAAAGAAAAGCTTATATCAACAGAAGCAGTTCTAAGAAAATCGAAGGAACTACTTCCTCCGGCAGGTTACGAGCTTTTTGCTCTTCAGATTCGATTGTCGCAACTAAACAAATATCGCCGCCGATATAACGATGCAATTATGGATCTCTCACTATCCCTTTATTATCATTCGCCACGGACGTATAGATTTTTGAGACAAAAAATACAGTTGCCGACAATCCGAACTTTATTCAACTACCAAGAGGGTTTTCCCATTTATGCCGGCTTAAATGAGCAGGTATTCGAAACACTGAAAAAGTCGTTCAGTAAAGCTCCGATCGAAGATCTAGTAGTAACATTACTTTTCGATGAGATTCATCTACAGAGAGAATTGCATCGTTATATCGGCGGCGATATTTGTTTAGTTGCGACAATCGAATCTGAAGAGCAAAAAGCTCGTAACCTGCCGGAGGAAGTAGTTCCTTCGATTTTCTTAGAACTGCTTCTGTTGATATAAGCTTTTCTTTTTTTGAACGCTCTTCTTTCTTACTCTTGAGACGTAAGTAACGGCTTCGCCACATTTCGCGAGATCTTCGTAGTTTGAATATTTTTTTACTTCTTGGAGATAAACGTGAGGAGACTACAGGAATTGGCTGTTTCTGTGGTGATGTGGATGGACTACTAGGTTGTGGAATAGATGGAAGACCTAAAATGATAAAAAAACCCACATCTGTTGACCAAAGTACACAAAACGTGTTTGATTTTGACCGATATGGAGTTAGCTGCGTAGTCTTCTGTCTCTTTCCTTCTTCATGTAATCACAAAGGATAGAAGGAGACAGAAGACTGTGGTGCCAACTTCATATCGGTCAGAATCAAATGCTATGCATATATATTGGTTTCATAATAATATTAATATTTATTGAATACACAGTGTAAAAGGTAACCATTAATTTACAAATTCATGAAATTTAGAGATAATTGTTGTTGTTTGCAATACGGGCAACCAGTAACCTATCCTGCTGCCTGCATCACCAATCGTAATTTCGATTCCTCGAATTTAAGAAGTTAAAAATCAACCTCGTTGGATGTACAACTGTAATATAATATTGTTCGATATTTACAAATGATTAATTCTAAATATATCTGATAGAGAACGATGTAACTCAATTTCTTGTGATTCATTAAGTTGTATCGTAATTAAGTCCGTGTCATGAAAAACAAGTATATAATTTTAGGGCAATGGCACCGATTTTAGTCTACATGCTTACCCATATGAATTCCCTCATTTGTATGTACTGTAGTCTAGGAATGTTTTATAGGCTCTGTTGATGCTGTTGCTGCTTCTTCAATTGGGCGTTCGGCTATAGACAGTGAAATTAATGATTCGTATAAGTTAATTTATTTCATTTAATTGCTCAATAGACATATTCGGCTTTATATGGCAATACCTCTATCTGTTAAAACTGCAGACTCAATTGCATTTGGACCATTCAAAGTTGGTATGGCATCTCTCGTTAACAGCGTTTGCGGGTTAGTTTTCCAGATTTTTTCAGGCGGAAAATGTTTAAAACAAATTTGAAAATCTTTCACCTGAAGGCCGCTTGAATCTGCATATTCCGCAAACCGCAACCATTCTTGAGCACTACAAATATATACTTTCATTTTGAATCAAAATACTTGAGATGATATACGAATGCACTTTCATTCAATGCGAAAATGAGATTTAGTCTTGCAGAACTGTAAACAGACATGAACTATACTTACCGTTTATCTTTCGGAAGCTGAAATAGGACGCCCTTGATTCCCTTTTGCAATTTAGTGTTGCACTTTTTTACGCAACAGCGTGGACCCATTTCGGTTTGTGCGAAGCCGAAATTGGCGAATGCACGCAAAAGATTGGCAAAAGAGACAATAATCAATAGGTTATGAGTGTGGTGATCTTTGTGGTTATGTTATTATTATTTAACCTTAGGCTTATCTCGTGTAGAATGTAGCCTTGTTTATTAGTTTATTTTTGGATATCACGATTTCTTTAGAACTTGGATTACACTAATAATTTGTGGTTATGTTGAGAGAATTACATTATGATATCAAAAACGACAAATACATTTGTGTTGCTGATGATGGATATAGTAGAGAGCCTACGGAAGCGAAAACGGCACTGGTATCTATGATTACATGGGTAAATCGTCCTTGGAAGCAAGCACTTGGATTTCAACTCTTACCTAGTAAAGGAAATAGTATTAAGATGCACGAAATAGTCATGAGAACATTAAATAAGCTGTACGATATAGGATTAATTGTTAAAGTTATTGTATGGGACCAAGGTCCTTTAAATATAAGTGTTGTGAAACAGCTGATGGTTTCGCCTGAGAGACCATATTTTAAGTTTCGTGGGATCAAAGTATACGTCCTTTACGATCCACCACATTTAGAAAAGTCTTTGAGAAATAACGTAAAAAAACGGTTGCTATGCTACAAAGGAAATTTAGTTTATTGGTCCGATTTGAGAAAAGTTTTCGATCTAGGTAAATTGAATAGACTAAACTTAATCCCAAAGGTTTCACTACTGCATTTCGAGCTGACGAAATTTTCCAAAATGAGAGTCAAGTTTGCTTCCCAAGTCTTCAGCCATTCAATGTACACTGCATTAATGTGTTATCAGTTGATGTTTCCCAATGAATTTGCCAAACCGAATGGAAGACCAAATGGAACCGCTGAGTTTGTGAGGGATATGGACAAAATCTTTGACTGCGTCAATAGTTCGCTCGGAAAACCAACTGTGGGTGACAAACTAAATTATGCAATTGGAGAGTCAACCCCACACCGAGAATTTATGATCAGCATGAAAGAAAATTTCGAAAATTGTCGCTTCCTTAACAGTACAACACCACCATGCATTTCCGGTTGGATATTAACAATAAGCGGTATTTTGGAGTTAGCAGAAGATCTAAGAGAGAATTTTAACATTAACATATTGCGAACAAGGCGATTGTGTCAAGATCCGTTAGAAAACTTTTTCGCAGTAATTCGACAACAAAACGGAAATTGCGATAAGCCATCGGCGCAAAAATTTATGGCAGGGTTCCGGCACAACCTCATAACTCATTTATCGAAAATATCCGATAAGACGAACTGCGAAATAGATCTTGCAAGCTATATTGTGAAATTGAAAAAAGCAAAACAGTCTTGCAATAGGAAAGCCACGGGTACTGAAGCTGAAGTCAGATGTACTGAGTTTGAAGAGCTTGTTGACGCTGAAGCAAATACAATTGCTGGATTTGGAGAAAATAATGCCATTTACTATATAGCCGGTTACTTAGCTAAGACATTCTTAAAAAAATTTCCATGCCTAAGTTGTCAAACTATTATAACAAATGACTCATCGACTGGCTTGGTTGAAGAGCATCAAATTTTCACAGTGCTTAAAACTTACGAACAGAGCAACTTAATTCATCCGAGTAGAGCTGTGTATAATAGTGTTAAAAATTGGGAACGTATATTCAAGCAAAATATAGACAACATTTTGCACATTACTAACATATTGCAAACTTTTGCAAACATCATTACAAGCAGTACTCCTGATCTCGAACTTTGCAGCTTGAATCATTCAACGGCATTTTTACATTTATTTCTACGATGTAGATTACATTGGGAGGCAAGATTTAGAAGGGAGGAAGTGAATCCTGTTCTCAGAGAAACAAAGCTCATGAAGTTCACAGGCTAATTGTACTTGCATTCATTTATACATTGATTTTTCATGACCGTAGAAGTTTTTCGATCTAAATCATGAAACCATCCATGATATAATATTCGCCGATTATTATTCGTATATTATAAATATATTATTAGTATATTCTGACGTATAAAAATGTAAATAGTGTGTATATGAATGTAAAATTTAGTTCTCATGTCTGACATCCTTTACAATTCTAAAAATGGATCATCAGTTGAAATAAAATCATTTCCTTTGTGATATCACTTGATTTATTCTACCTGCCATACCAAATTATGTAAGTTTTCTCATTCGTATATTGCCCGCGCTACAGGGATTTGCGAGGGGTGGGGAGAATTAGTTACGGTACAGGGTCACCAGGAGCGCTGAAAATCGCGTACGGGTTTTTCTGTATACTTCTTATGGCAGCTTCACCTCTATCCTATACTCTTTGATTTGGAATACGTTGGATGAGCTATCCAGTTAGTATTCGCTGGGTGCGTGAACCCAGCGCCACCTAATATTACGCAACTTACGGTGGCTCTTTTGACGTGATTGACAGGTATTGAAAGCCAATTATTTATTAAAAAAATTAAATGAACGTTAAAAAAATATAATTACTATATAAAACGTTACAGTCTAAGTTGAATTAAAATTTTATGTTTGAGTCAGCTGAAAAAAGTAGGTACAATGAACACAATAACTAAATCAAGTCTCATGTGAACTAGGTTAAGCAGTGTTCAAATCTGTCAAGATGTTTATTGTTTAATTAAGGGGGGCGATACATGTAAAAAAACAAAAGAATCGAATATTTTTTTTTTGCATAAATAGTTAAAATAACATCGCAAAAATATGTCTGTAAATTTTTAGAATGAAATTCGCATTATTTATTGATTAAAAACTCATTTAAGTGCTCCGCCTCAACTTGGCACTCGAGCGTTATTAAGCCTGTACCGGAGCGTTCGACTCTCGTATTGACGACTTGGTTAAGACAATATTCAGAAGCTCTTGTATTCCCTGATTCCATGGAAACAACAACTTTATACCTAGTGACTATAAAGTACTAGTTACTATCAGGGCCGGATTTAACGTGTAAGGGGCCTGGGGCTATACAAATTTTTCGGGGCCCTGCATAGGAATTTCATTCAGTAATCCGTTTTAAAAAAGCCTTCAAATTTTTTTTTTAATGCAAGTGGCACTTTTGGGGGCCCCTGAGCATGCGGGGCCCGGGGCTATAGCCCCTGTAGCCCCCCCCTAAATCCAGGCCTGGTTACTATAGAGTTTCTGTGTGTGAAAACTTTAAACGCGTTTTTCTCGAAACTACTTTTTTTGAATTGGCGGGCAAGATAACTCAAAAAGTTCTCAACCGATTCTTATGAAATTTGGCACACGTCTTCTCTATAGTATTAGCTTCTAGTTGAACCTCAAAAATGCCCCAAAACATTTCGAAAATTACCATTTTCGACCAAAAAACCATCGAAAAAAAGGGTGAAAAATCGGATTTTTCTTTCTGAGGCGTGCCAATTTACGATTTTTTGACTTTATTGTTTTTTTATTGGTTCAACTAGAAGATATGTGTTTTATAAACACGCTCACGCCAAAATTGTTGATTTCGGATCGCTGTAACAGAAGCTAAAAATCCCGCCGATAGATGCCTTTCGCCGCGAGGGTCGCAGGAAATGAGTTGCTACGGCGGCCATTTTGAAAAAAAAAAATATTATTCCTGTATTTTAACATATGATGAATAAATATACTGAATTTGAAAACGATTAATTTATTCCCACCCTTTCAAATAAGCCTCTGAAAAACGCTAAAAATTCAGGCGGTTACATGTATCGCCCCCCTTAATATTCAATGATAAATCAATTTTAATATTAAATATGAAACAAATTGAAATTACATAAAAAATGGAAAATATCTCTATTTGACATTACTATATATTTAATTTCTCAGAAATACAATGGAATTCGTGTTAAGAACTGGCTTTCAATCAATTACTCACAATATCATTTTTCAACCACAAACTTATGAAATTTGCAATTGCTATTTATACCAGTTTTTTTTGCAATCGACTACACAACAACTTTGATGACCCATTTTATTGTATTTATTTAATTTAATTGTTATTTTAATAGCCCACAGTCATAAAGAGCCACCCTTAGTTCTGTATTGTCCGCAGTGGACGCTGGCATCAGTTTTATGCCCCCCACTATGCCTCACGCACCCAGCGAATAGAGATCAGTGGTGCACGGACGCAGGAAATATAGGGACGGAGCATAAGGCTGCGTGGCGGAAGCCGTCACGGGGAGGGCGACGAGGTAAAATCGCCATTGCTTGGTGCCCACTTTTGATTGGCTGCAAGTCTGCGCAAGCGTAGTGTCCGAAGGCTGACACGCAGAGAGAGAGATAACTTATATCACGGTTGCATTCTAATTCAGTCAATGCGGGAATTAAACAATGCAATACTTTCGTAAAACGCGGTACTGAGCATGCGTATTAACCCGGCCAATCAAAAGTGGGCACCAAGCAATGGCGATTTTACCTCGTCGCCCTCCCCTCTATGGCTTCACTCCCCTCGTCTAAAATTGCAGTTTATGCTCCGTCCCTATATTTCCTACGTCTGTGGCTCAGTACCGCGTTTTACGAAAGTATTGCATTGTTTACTCTCTCTTTGCGTGTCAGTCTTCGGACACTACGCTTGCGCAGACTTGCAGCCAATAAAAAGTGGGCACACTTTACCTCGGCACCCTCCCCGCACCCGTCCCTAGTATTCCTATGTCCATGGTTGAGTGACATTAAATTTTGGCGATTTAACGATTTCTCGCACTCGACGTGTACTGAGCACTATTTCACCCACAACAATATCACATTAGAAATAGTTTAATCACCATCCCAAGTTGCGAAGCAGTCTACATTCGGAGAATTTAGGGTGCGAAAATTTCTAGTCAATAGATGGCGCCACTATTGACTCGTTGACTGAACTCTACTCGAGCCGTCATGCGTCAGGTCCCATAGCCGAATACAAATTTCCGAGGGCCTTGTCCGTTTCACTCACACAATCACACGCTTTACATGTTATACGAAATGTAACTACGGCGCGCGGCTGGCCGCTGGATCAGTGCGCTACATGATTATGCTACAAATTGGAATTTCTTTCGCGTTTGTTAGCATCAGTTGGTTTGTTCGAGCTAGCTACACTTTCTACACTTTTCTTACACTTTTTACACTCGCCCAATAGGAGGTGTAATTTTCTAG
Organism: Rhogogaster chlorosoma; assembly: GCA_944452935.1. NCBI lineage: Eukaryota > Metazoa > Arthropoda > Insecta > Hymenoptera > Tenthredinidae > Rhogogaster > Rhogogaster chlorosoma. The sequence continues at coordinate 8,748,587 of OX101802.1, forward strand.
TGAAAAGTGTAGAATCTAGTAAAAGTGTAGAAAGTGTAGCTAGCTCGAACAAACCAAGTAACTTGCTCAGAAATTGTCAGAATTAATTCGAATCAATTATTAATTAATAAACATGGAAGATCAGATAGTAAATACGGAATAGGCATCAACAGTAGTATACTCGAATTGCAGGCATAATTAACTGCCAGTTCGAAATATGTCTAACTATAAGTTCTAAAACCAACATCATGTAACGTGATGGTGAATAATAAATAATTCTAAGTGCAACCAATGATACACGAAAATACAATTCCAGTTTTATTCACGGTTGGTAGAAAAGAATCCGGAATTTGTTCTCGGTTTTTTGAGCTTAAACTACACTTTTCTTGTGGTAAAAATAAGCGAACACCGCAGGGCTGAAGAAGTTCCTGAATCCGAAAAAGTGTTTAAAGTCATGTGTTTGGCGAACACAAGCAGTGTGCCGAATCAGGCTACTTTTGCGATGGTACTCGAAAAGATGAAGAAGAAAATGCGGTGCCAATATTGATGGAGTTAGATCTATACGACATGATCTGCGAAGCCATCACTCAACTAAGTTGGAAAGCCGAGAGTCTACTCTCCAACTTCACTAGCAACTCTATTGAAAACTACAATGCTATCGTAAGCAAATTCATCGGTGGAAAACGTGTTCACTTCGAGAAAAGTAACTCATATAACGCCCGAGCTGCTCGCTTCGTTGTGCAATTCAACTCACAGGACTCGTATCAGAAGTTGAGTGCTGCGATGGGTAAGGCGCCCACTGCAATGGTCCACGAGTTGCAGGAAAAACAAAAAGAACGCAACCTAAAACGGTTGACAAAGGCCAAGGACAAGTAGAAGGAGCCTCGATAGTCATGGTCGTCTGCGGGATCCTCTCGCAAGAAACCTAACTCGGACCCAGACTATGGTCGGAATTGCAACAAACCAGATCTCCATGAGGATGAATATGAACTGCAAGTCGAGTTGCACTATCAAAAACTGGCCGAACAGTAGGCAGAACGAGACCTCATCGAAGCGCGTGGTCAAAGTAATAGCAGAGAATGGAAATCCTTACGGAGAAAGCTACTCACAACTTCCAATTTTGGCAAGGTTTGCCGCATGAGGCCAACTACACCTTCGGCAAACTCAGTAAAACTATTGTGTATCCACAAGAGCGACCTGTACTTGCTCTGGGGTACGGCAGGCAGAGCGACGTAAAAGCACGGAAGCAATTTGAAGAAGCTAATAAGATACAAGTTTCAGAGTGTAGCCTTTTCACTCCTCACACTCCTACTTGGCAGTGACTCCTGATGGACTGAAAGGCGACGACGGCATTATCGAGATCAAATGCCCTCTCACAAGGAGACCTTACGGCAAACGGAATTTTGTTTTTTGTCATATTCATAGTACCTGTAGTTGGGACCTTGAATAAGAATTTCCCAAAGTAGTTCGATGCAATATTCAGAATTTTCCGAAATAATCGACTTTGAAGTTTTGTATTCGACTTTATATTCACTAGATACGACGCTTGTTTCAATGAAGGGCGTAGCGCAGACGGTAGAGTTCGAGTCTAGTAATTGCTGGATCGCTGGTTCGAGTCTCGTCGTGTAATTTTTTTTTTTTTTCTTCACAGAAACTTTTTACTTTTTTATTCTCTTTCACATTCCGAAAATTGAATTTTTCATTGGGAATATCAACTTTAAATAAACAATATTCATTATAAATTAACAATAAATTTTCTGTCAAAAAAAAAAAAAACAAACAAACTGTAATGTATGCGCATGACTACCTAGCACTTAGTGTCGTCAGCTGGCTTTATATGACGACACTAAGGTAAGAAGGCTCCCTACTCTCTTACTCAAGTGACCATGTACTGAGACGGATGTGTCATATTCACAGTGACCAATAAATCATATATGTATCGTGACTATGAGTATTAATTAATATCTAAATCCTTCCAAAACATTACAATTGGCGACGAGGATAATGGTTATAACAGTATTTTTGGTTATTAATTTATGAGTAAGAGGAAAAGAGAAGGAAAAGAACAGTGTGTAATTCGGAGCTTCAAAAGAACGTGTCGAACAAGTGTAATGGCGACGGAACTGAATGAATTGAAGAAGCAACTGGAGTTTCAACGCCAACAAATTGTGTTTGGGCAGCAGAAAATTAATGAAGAAAGAGCTAAATTAGCTGAAGAACAAGGATTGGTGAAAGAAGCTGCAAGGCAAATGGAAGGTAGTCAGTGGCAAAGGGTTCAGGTACAGTCCGGAACGATCGGATCACTTAACGAATTTAACGTGAATGATGATTGGACTATGTGGAGCGAGAGATTTGAGCATTATGTGCTAATTAATAATGTCGACGAGGCTAAAAGAAAGTCTCTCTTCATAACGCTTATCGGGCCACAAGCATATGCGTTATTAAGGAATTTGTGTACTCCGGAATTACCGGCAAATAAATCCATCTTGGAGCTTCACACTATTATGAAGAATCACCTACAACCGACACCTAGCATCATAACCGAACGTTATAAATTCAAAGAATGTAAACAGTCCGAAGGTCAAGATATCAAGCAATACTTAGCTGTGTTGAAGAAATTGTCAATGAATTGTGACTTTGGGGAAAATTTGGAAAGGGGCCATTCAACAATTACGTCACGCTATTTTCGACCATTTTTGACCCCCCCCCCCCCCCCCCCCCCCCCCCTCATCACACTCCGTCACACAGACTTTGAGCCCCCTCTTAAATTACGTCACAAATTCGCCCCCACCCCCCCTCATTTTGTGAGATATGCAAACAGTACAAGCGTTTCCGATAAAAAATGGCGTGACGTGACTTTGAGAGCCTGCACCCTCCCCCCCTGCATCACAGATCGTCACGTTCTGAAGACCCCCCCCCCCCCCCCCCCCAGCGGCGTGACGTAATTGTTGAATGGCCCCAAAGTCATCTACGAGACCAGTTTGTTTGGGGAATGCAGAGTGCGGCGATAAAGAAGAGGCTGCTTGGTGAGCCTAATTTAACATATCGACGGGCAATCGAACTAGCTACGGCGTTAGAATCAGCTACCAAAGATGTCGTACACATGTCTGGAGAAAGAGGGACAGCAGTGACGAATATCAACAATGTTCAACCGAAGAGGCAGAACAACAGTCAATCAGGGTCGTCGAAGAAATGTTTTTGTTGTGGGCGAACAAATCATAGAACCAGCCAATGCAGGTATAAGTCTTATAAATGTAATAAGTGTCATCGTCAGGGTCACTTAGAAGGTATGTGTCGTAGTGGAAGTAATCCAAACAAGCAATATAATCCAAAGAGGAATAATTATAAAAGTTTTAGAAGGAACAATGGTAATAACTTTGTTACGAACGCAATTCACATTGATCTAAATTGCTTCACCCAACTACTTAGTATGTTTTATTGGCGGTTTAATCTCATAAATTCTTTCATCGATTATTTAGAATCAGTAGAGTAAGTTACAGTAAATCAGCAAAAGTAAAGTAAAGTAAAATAAAGTTTTGGGTTACACGGGGAACGTGTCTCAGAACAGATACCAAACCTCGCCAAGGAATACAATACTGTAATAAATATCCGATCCCTCTTAAAGGCGTCAAAAGTCACGTAGATGCCGATAGCGGAGATCTGCGTAGCTTCAATAACCGATGTCCTGTGGAACGAGGCGAGGCGACGTTAAACTTGCTGACCCCTCGTTTCCACACAGGTATAGAAGGCATAAATGCGAATTACCTAACACTCTTCTCTCTGATTCTAATTTTATTTAGGTTAAGGAAATAAAACGAAGGAATAATAGCAGCCAACAATAGCAGCTACCAAATTGGTAGCATATAGCATGATTTAGAAGACGAACAAACGATTCGTGTCAAGTCCGAATTCCTAAGGAACCCCCGTAACAATTAGGTCATATAAACCTAGAATATAATGGATCATAACATAACTTAAGGGATGGACGGATGAACGGAAAACCCGAATAAGAGGATACTATTATTTTAAAATTAAATACAATAAGCTAGAATAAGTAGAGTATGAGCAAGACGGAGTAGGGGATGGGACCGCGTCGAGTGACTCGGGACCCCACCACCTACACCTAGCTTGGGCGGGTCCCGAGCCAACCAGGCTCTAATGAGATGCAAAGTAGGGCCCTAATTGGCTAATTAACTCGCGGGGGAAATGCAGGTTTCTTGCAATCGCGGGCACCTCGTCAACTCTGAACTTGAATTAGCGTCTTTCGTCTGTCAAGTCACGAGGTGTGTGGACGCATTGATCCGTATACTAATTAGAGCAAAGAGTTACACTCAATCTTTTCTTCGTCAGATCAGTGGTAGTGTAAAGGACTCAGTATTCGATAAAAACTCAAATAACCAAGATATAAACCAGTAGTCTGGCGTTCTGGTTATCACCTAGATTAAATTCAGTGCAAGGACACAAACCCTATTTTAATTCTTCATTTAAAAGCCTTCCGCCTTAGACGCATTTTGAATCTTTGTAGTATTAAGAGACATTTACCAATCAGACATTTAAACTCAGTGGAAATATTAACATTCGAATACTTGAAGTGTCGAGTTGACCGAGGTTTCCACGAAGGTGAGGGCGCCCGACCGATTGCCAATCTTGTAGACGCATATCACGCCAAGTCAACGAAAGCTAAGTGTCGACGTCTTGCTCATACCATTATTTCCGTATCATCAAAATCATTGCTATATTATCCAGAATTCTTGTAATCGTCACATACAAATTGGTGGCATTCTAATCACTTGTTAATTCGACCTTCAGTCTAATCAAAATTCCGTTATTTTACAGTTCACTCTATATAGAGATCATATCGATCTCTATATTCTCAATTTTTGCCCTATTCACGGCCGGGATCTTTCTATCCTGCCATTACAGTTATAGAAAGAGAATCTATAAAGAAGGGTCGCATTATACGGTCATCTTGTGTTGATGTACATATATGCATTAGGGTGGTCCAAATTTTTTTCCAAATTTTGCGTTTAGGCTCAAATGATAGTTTTTGATGAGGTAAGACTCCACCTAAATAATTAGCTCAATCGATCAAGTTTTAGAGGTCGCGGAAGGCCGTTTTATTTTTACATTTGAATAACACAGGGAAATCGTCACTTTTTACTCAATATGAGGTTTCGCGAAAACTTGGGGGAATTCGGAGTCGCTTATATCACTTTCTTGTAGTCACTAGATTACTTGAGAATGTAACGCATGTCTAATCCTAACCAAAAATATTTTGGTGAGGATTTCAAGTACTTCTTGTTGAGTCAAAATCTGCAAAAAATCACCGATTTTTTCACTAAAATCACGGATTCATCACTTTCTTGTAGTCAATAGATTACTTATCCATCTATCTATCTACTGACTATAAGAAAGTGATGAATCCGTGATTTTAGTGAAAAAATCGGTGATTCTTTGCAGATTTTGACTCAACAAGAAGTACTTGAAATTCTCACTAAAATATTTTTGGTTGGGATTAGACATGCGTTACATTCTCAAGTAATCTAGTGACTACAAGAAAGTGATATAAGCGACTCCGAATTCCCCCAAGTTTTCGCGAAACCTCATATTGAGTAAAAAGTGACGATTTCCCTGTGTTATTCAAATGTAAAAATAAAACGGCCTTCCGCGACCTCTAAAACTTGATCGATTGAGCTGATTATTTAGGTGGAGTCTTAACTCATCGAAAACTATCATTTGAGCCTAAACCCAGAATTTCGAAAAAAATTTGGACCACCCTAATATGCATGTGTATGTAATCGGCCCGACCGTATAACGCGGAGACCAATTTATGATTCTATAGATTAATAAGTAGTTATAAGCATATTGGTGCATCCTAAATAAAATACCATAGTTACCAATACCACTTAAAACATAAGGTTAGAAAGAGAGAGAGAGAGAGTTCCAAGAATGCGATCGTGGTTCGAGTACATGACAATTCTTATATTGTGCTGTATGTTAACGTGGGTATCGTTGATCAGGGTATATTTCTCCGCACTCGTGCGTTATATTGTCGCTTTAACGTTAGCTTATGATTAAACACCCGTCAATTGATAAGGGACCAGCCTCTACGATCCCCACGTCGGCATAGGGAGATTCATTTACTATATCATATAACATTTGTTTTACGTTCAAACCGATATTCATTGTCAGACGTTTGAACTGGGCTCAGTATTACTTTCATTCAAGAATATAGTATCATTTTTACCAGTTAATTCTTCTCACCATCTATTTTAAACAACCATCCTAATTATTAACTAATTAGCCTCCACAGTTAAACTATCGAAATTGAGACCTGTATAGGACTAGTGGCAAACGAATCCCATTTACCGGTTTATCGCGAGATAAATCTATTTTATAATTTTTATTCAGTCTGTGACGCGACACTACCATCGTTAATAACTTGTTATTAATCAACCGCTCGGATTAAACAACCATACCGCGTCCGTCACAACTTGAATAATACTAATAGGAATATTCAAAGGCAAAATTTCATTCAAGAGACGGAGTTAGATGTAAGTGATGACTTGCAAGAGTTATTTTATTTTGACGATAATTTAGATGCTAAGTGTGAGAAAAAAGTTAATAATGATTCGGAACCAATGTTCATTAATGTTAAGGTCGAAGGCGAAGAAATTAATTTTGAATTAAGCCCTCGGCACACGGTGCGATTTTTCGTGCTAGATTGGTTGCGTGGAGCTGGGCCGGCAGCCATGCGTGCTACGGTGCGTACTTGCAGGCTGCGGTGCAAGCTGATTTGTTTATTTACGGAAACAGATTGGGTGCTATTTTTTCTGCGTGTTCAATTGCTAGCTGGCCAGTTGATAGTCAAGTGTTTGCAGTCGTTGTTTGTTTGTGTCATGGCTGCTGCCTAAAGTTCGCGTGCGTACATAAATACACGAGTGACAAAAAGGGATACAAAAGAATTTACACTCAGGTTACCACGCAAGATGGCCCGCGCCGTGTGACGCGGAAACAAACAACAAATCGAGCCGTACATCACGCACCATGGCCAGCTCGGCAGCACGCAAGAAATCTAGCAAGTAATCTAGCACGAAAAATCGCACCGTGTGCCGAGGGCTTTAGACACGGGGTCACCGATATCGGCGATCTCAGAAGAGACATATGCTGCTAGCATGCAACTTAAAAATTTAGAAATTGCATCAACAGAACGGTGTTTTAAGTCATATCAAGGAGATATAATGAAACCTATTGGAGTGTTAGAAGTCATGGTTGAATCTGATAAAGAGTTATTAGAACTAGAGTTATTTGTTTTTAATGGTAAAAGTGAACCAATAATTGGTAGAAATTGGATCAATAAACTTAAATTGATTGATGTTAAAAAACTAAATGTACCAGGCCAAAGAGTTGATTTTATTCAGGACAAGGGAAGTGCTGTTAAAGAAGTCTTGCAAGAATTTAAAGAAGTTTTTACTGACGAGTTAGGGAGGTATACGAAGAAGAAATTTGAATTAGAATTAAGAGATGATTCTAAACCAATTTTTTGCAAGCCAAGACCATTGCCATACGCTTTAAAAAATAAGGTTGAAAATGAAATCGAGAGACTGGTTAAAGAGGGTATCTTAACACCGGTTGACGATAGCGATTGGGCGACGCCCATAGTGCCGATAATTAAAAAAAATGGGCAAGTTCGCATTTGTAGAGATTATAAAATCACGTTAAACCCATGTCTTAAGAAAAATCGATACCCTATACCCAGAGTTCAAGATCTATTTTCAACTTTACGCGGCGGCAAAATTTTCTCAAAAATTGATCTTTCACGCGCATATCAACAAGTGGAATTAGGGGAAAAATCAAAAAAATTAGTAGTTATAACAACATCAAAAGGACTTTTTGCATACAATCGTCTTTGTTTTGGAGTATCCCCAGCTCCTGAGTTATTCCAGGGAGAAATAGAGAAAATTATGAAAGATATCGAAGGGGTCATCAGTTTTTTTGACGATATTTTAATTTCAGGTCCCACAAGGGAAATACACGATAAACGTTTGAGACAAGTTTTGACAAGACTGAAAGAATGTGGCTTGACAGCTCAAAAGGAGAAGTGTGATCTGTTTCGAGAAGAAATCAGCTTCTTAGGATACGTTTTGAGTAAAGAAGGAGTTCACGTGTCGAAGGAGAAAACGGAGGCAATATTAAAAATAGGTGTACCCAGGAACCAAACGGAATTACGAGCTTTCTTAGGTATTATTAACTATTATTCAAAATTTATCAGAAATTACTCGCAAGTAGTCGGTCCATTATATGAACTGCTTCGGAAAGATATAACGTGGTCATGGTTAGATAAACATGAAAAAGCTTTTCGAGAGGCTAAGCAACAATTAATATCTCACGACATTTTAGTTCATTATGATCCATCATTACCGATCAAACTCACTTGCGACGCTTCACCTATTGGTGTGGGTGCTGTTTTAATGCATGTTTTTCAGAACGGTATAGAGAAACCAATAGCTTATGCCTCCCGTGCATTATCTGTTAATGAAAGAAATTACTCTCAAATCGACCGTGAAGCTCTGGCAATAATTTTTGCTGTCAAATATTTCCATCAATATATTTATGGTAGGCATTTCACACTTGAAACGGATCACAAACCTCTTATTTATATTTTTGGTTCAAAGAAAGGCATTCCACAAATGGCTGCTAGTAGATTGCAGCGTTCGTCTGTAATTTTGTTAGGATATGATTTTACAATTAAATATATTAAAGGAGTTGATAATAAAACTGCCGATTATCTGTCGAGATTCACACAAAAATCAGAAAAAGACGAAAATAAGGTGCAAACAAGCGGGAACAACAGCGATAACGTTGAATTTTCGTATTTGAATTATATTTTAGATGATATAGTAACCTTAAACAGTTTTATAGTCAAAAATGAAACGGAAAAAGATCCAGTGCTCAATCGGGTTCTAAAATGCTTGCTAGAAGGATGGCCTAAAAAGGTTGCCGAGGACTTAATCCAATACAAAAATCGTGAGAACGAGCTAACATTAGAAAAAGGATGTATACTGTGGGGGCATAGAGTAGTAATACCTAGGAGTTTGAGGCAACGGATATTGAAAGAATTACACCATATACATATGGGAATCGTTCGAATGAAAGCAATGGCCAGATCTTATGTATGGTGGGGAGGAATAGATAAAGACATAGAATCCATCACTAAGTCATGTAAAATATGTTTGGAAAACTCAGACAACCCGCCTAGAGCTAATCTTCATGTTTGGCAATGGCCGGAAAAAACGAATGAAAGAATTCATGTTGATTTTTTAGGACCGATCGATTCACAGATGTACATGGTAATAACGGATGCTTTTTCAAAATGGGTAGACATTAGACAGATGCGAGATATAACGTCTAAGTCAGCTATTTTGGTTTTAAAAGATTATCTTGCTACTTGGGGTCGTCCTGTTAAATTAGTATCGGATAACGGCCCAGCATTTGTGTCACAGGAATTTTCGGAATTCATTACTAGATATGGAATTCAACACATTAAGACCGCGCCTTATCATCCTGCATCTAACGGCGCAGCCGAAAACGCTGTGCGAACCTTCAAAAAGAAATTCAAACTATTATTGAAAGAAGGGTATGATAAACAAGACGCATTGACAAAATACTTATTCCATTACCGTGCATCACCTCATACAATAACGGGGGTGAGTCCGGCGGAGTTACAAACGGGTAGAGTTTTTAGAACATTCTTGGATTTGGTTAGACCTACACTCAAAAACGAGGTCCAGCGAAAGCAAGAAGCCCAACAGCGTAACTTTAGAGGTAATCGTGATATTGAATATAAAATAGACGACAAGGTGATGGTAAGGGACTACAGTTCTAGTTCATGGGTATTAGCGACCGTAACTAGCCCATTGAGTCCTGTCACATACCTTGTGGAGACAAAAAGCGGAGCGGTATGGAAAAGGCATTTGGATCAAATGCGATCATGTAGCCAGGGCATAGAGACGATTCCAAATACTGAGTCAAGAATGAGCGAAATTATACAAAGCAATGCCGCAAGCATATTAGAACCTGAAAGGTCGGAAGTAGATAATAAGACAATTAGTAGTAAGAAAAATATCGTAGGGAATAAGACGGAGGAAACACATAAGAATGTACCTGACCTGAAGATGGGAAAGACTGTAATCAATAGCGATAACCCACAACACGTTCGGCGGTCGTCAAGAATTGTAAGACCGCCGGGAAAGCTTAATTTATAATGAGAACTGTATGACAATAACTATAAGATGATAATGACAAGGTGGAAAATGTATATATGTGAGGTAAAAAAAAAGTAAGAGGGAAGGAATGTAATGTATGCGCATGACTACCTAGCACTTAGTGTCGTCAGCTGGCTTTATATGACGACACTAAGGTAAGAAGGCTCCCTACTCTCTTACTCAAGTGACCATGTACTGAGACGGACGTGTCATATTCACAGTGACCAATAAATCATATATGTATCGTGACTATGAGTATTAATTAATATCTAAATCCTTCCAAAACATTACACAAACGACGTGGGGTAGGAAATAAAATGCTATTTTATTGGCATATCTTTAATATTATAAGTCAGTAGTGTTAGGTAGTTCTAGGCATATTACGTCATGTGGCACGAGCCAGAATGGTATTTATCATAAAAACATGGGGAGCAGAAATTTTGTCGGCATCTAGCACACTGTATAAATGTCGCATTATTACAGGCGCATTTTGTTTTCAAAAGTTCGACTGCGAAGCAAACTTCGTTAACATTTTGAAAGATTGTTCTTTCATCGCACAGTTTTCATATGCAAACCACGCATACCTGATCATGTCACCAAAGATTGGAGAAGATGATTGGTGGTAAAAAATTGAATGAATTTTCATATAATCTTCTCTGTCATGAATCGTCGGGAATTCCAGGTATAAATGTAGAGAACAACTAGGTGTACCCGGCCACATGTTAACATATATGTAAGCTAGAATATACTATATATACATTATATATATGTATATACTGGAATATTCCTACATATAGTATTATAATTTTCGGAATGTGAAAGAGAATAAAAAAGTAAAAAGTTTCTGTGAAGAAAAAAAAAAATCACGCGTCGAGACTCGAACCAGCGATCCAGCAATTACTAGACTCGAACTCTACCGTCTGCGAAATGAAATGAAATGTGTAGAAAATGTTGATTAAAAACTAGATTTGTCAAAGAGAAGAAAGTTTCAATCTACTTATTTATTTTTTTTGCACAATTCATAGCCCATGAGTACCTATATGAATTTTCGAGTCTAGACAATTAACTCGGAGGTCATCTTTTAGAGAATGTAATGCCCTACAAGAATATGCCGGGAATTTTTTTTTATCTCAACGGTTCAATAGCTACAGCATTTTTAATGAAAAAGAATTTTTTTACGTGTTATTTAAATGGGAAATTTCAAACGGCTACCGACACCTCTAAAAATTTAAATAAAAATTTTTCCAATTGAGGGAATTTTTGTCTCAGTAAATAGGTCCTTTTAAGACCATAGATTCGATAGGTTAGTTTTTTTGGATCACCCTAATGTCCCTTATTTTGTCAATTTTTTTCCAAAACCAAGAGACGCGTACTGCAATAACAATGTATTTTTAGCGGATCTTTTTTTTTTGTGAGTTCTGTAATCAAAGCATATGACGTCAATATAATTTAATTTAGATGAAATAAAAAAATAAATAAGCTAACGGTAAAAAAAGAAAAAAAAAATTTACATAAACAATTTTCGAACAGAAGATCATTTTTTAAAATATTTTTTATAACAAATTCTTGATCAGCGGAAAAAGTTAGTCGGGTTTAAAAAAAGAATGAACCCGATATGTCAATTGGTTCGGGAGATATTCAAAGTTCGTGGAATTTGAACGCGCGAATTTAGTTTGAGCGCGAGCGCGTGCCAGCCGAGATGGCTTCCCCCACTCCACCGCCATACGTGGTGCTGTATTTTATCACTGAGTTGACCCGCAAAGCGGATGAACAAATTCATGAGCAACTGCTTCCAGAATTTATTGTCGGTTAGTATGAACCCTTTCCTGTATCGTGTCCAATTTTTAGCCTTCTATGTTTAAAACCGGCGGTGTAATAATTAATGAAAAAAAAAAATGATCTCCCTCCCTAATTGACTTTTGGCAATTTTTTTTTTTGTAAATTCGTCAAAAAATAACAGCTTTCGAATGAGACTAATCATAGCCCTGTAACGTAAAAATTGGTGATCAAATTCCATTTGTTTATGGCTGAAAAACGTACCCTCTTTTTGGAGCCATTTTTCACCAACTTAATAATGAAAAATCATTTTGCCTCTAAGTGTACATGATAATAGGATCCTTCTCGAGTAAAAAGCCGCTAATTAAATTGCTGTACGACGCTCTACGGCTCTGCAAATTCCTTGCAAAAAAAGTCGGTTTTTTCATAACAAATAGCTTTTCTCACAAACTATTCATCCGATCGAACCCCGGTTTTGCGACCTTCTTGAATGCCCTAAGAGACATATTTTCCGAGATTCCTAAAGCCATACATGCATTATTGGGCTCATAATTAGTTAATTAAGAAATGGCCATTTTAACCGGTTTTTATTTTTTTACAAGAGAACTAAATGACCGATTTCAATTTTCCAAAAACCAAATTGTGCGCCTTTTTAAGACCTACAAATAGTTATTCAACTTTTTTTCTGTACAATTAATAGTTCAGGAGATCCTAGTAGAAAACCTGTTTTTCAAAACTTTAAACGCGTGTAGAAAATTTAGAAACCGAAATCTTTGGCCGGAAAGTGGTAGGCGTTTATCTGGGCTATAATCCTTACCAGAATCCGTAGGCCGTATCCTTTCTGCACGCCGTGACATGAAACTGCCCTTTTTTCTACCCGTTTCCTGGACTAGCACGAGAGATGTCACTCCGGAGCAAACAATCGAACAGAAGCTTGGAGACGTGCAAAGGATCTACCACAAAAGCGACCCCAACAGGATGAACGAGAATCATCCTTACTTCTACCAGGTTCAAGATCAACTACATATCGCACAAAAAGAATATTGTGCCTTCGTTCTGTGGACACCAAAAGGTATGAAAACAATCAAAGTCTTTAAGCACAATTATCAACTGACGCATATTCATCCTACACGTTTTCTGTTATCACATTAGATCAGAATTTATTGAATAGATCATGATATTTTGGTTTTCTAGTAGCCATTTCCCATCTTACAATCTCCTCGCACAATGTGAATGAACATAATTATGCATGATAATTTTGTATAGTTTTTCAGTTGTAAACTTTCAAGTTATACGCCTGTCCGGCGACAGTCCGTACAATCGATACACGTTTACTTATTGTGAGGTGATACATTTGAGGTATCTGACAAAAGTAAATCTGTTTCGAGTGTTGCGTGCTAGCTTCTGTTCAATAGGGCATGATGGTATGGTCTACGATTACGTATGTATACACATATGTAGCGATTAGATTATTTATGAGAGTGTATTCAAACTGCGGTAATCTATATTCGATAATTAATGAGTTATGCTTTTATTACAGAAACACAAATGGTTGATGATACTACAACTGAACCAGACAACAAGAGGGATTGCAAATAAGTTGGTCCGCAGTAGAGCGGAATCATGTACAGGCCTGCACATTAATGGTGTATCCGAAAAAATCAGCGTCATGTAACATGAACTAAACTCCACTAGTGTCACCATGTGCCCACAGTCGATATTTAGCAGACGTTATGCGCCATCTGCTAGGGATGCAAAGAATAAACGAATTGTTATCATTATTGCGTTGTGTGTTGGGCACGCATACGCTCGTTCAGCGAAATAGCGTCTGCTTGTCGTCTGTGGTTATTATTCTTTATTGCAAAAAATATCTGATTTCAACTATTTTGTTTTTAGTTTATCAGACTTTCTTTTTGATAAATTTTACTTTCCTCTTTTCAATAATTTTAACAGATCCAACAAAATAGTTGAAATCAGATATTTTTTGCAATAAAGAATAATTTTTAATATAAATAATGATAGATTTTCGGTCAAAATACAAAGAAAATTGAAGAAGTTATTTTGAGTTGAACTTTGACCTTGAATAACTTTAAAGCAAGTGAATTTATCGAAAAAATTACTAAGAAGTTTTTGTAGAGCGTTCAATTTACTACAAAAATAATTGATTGCCACAGCTTTGGATGGAATGGTTGAAGAAAACAAAATTAATGGCAAAAAGTACAAAAAACCCATGTTATTTAAATGGGAAATGAATCGTCGTTGTGGCACGGTTTAATACTAATATTAAGGGCTTATATGGGTCTGATATTTTTTTTTAGGTGAGAAACCAAAAATTTTAGGAGCGCTGCAAAGTCTAAAACCAAATTGGTGAATAACGGACACCCTACTATATGGGGTATTCTCGCTCATCCGGGACACTTTTCTGCGCATGAATTTTCGATTTTCGGGTTACGCGAGATTTTGGTTCTTAGCCAATCCCTAACAACAAATCCAGAGTCATACCCCCTGATTTCAACTAGTTCAGAAGTTATTGAATTTACAAAATATGAGAAAATCAGTTTTCGAGCGCACCGCACTATGTTCAAACGTACGTATCTTTGGTTCGGGGGGTCCGAAATCTATTTTCAACCAGTGCTCTATAATCAGAAAACTTTTACCTTTCACGCTGTAATATCCAAAATTTTTGAAACTTTTTTTTTGAAATTTTTGCCCACGAATTTCACAATTATTTTTGTTTTTCGTCCTGTGACCAAAGGGCATAAATTTTTTCGATGAAAATTGGACTGTAGGTAGATCTCCATGTACTTAAAAGACCCTGCAATTTTCAAGAGGGCATTATTTTTCTTTTTTTTTTTTTAATAATTTTTTACGGCTTTTTTTATAGGCTTTTTGTTGATTTTATTTTTTTTTCTCGAAGAAATCGAAACGAATGATTTCTTTCTTTTCAGGGGACAGGCGTATTTCTTTCACGTGAGGTTGAGACGTACGGAAAATTCTTTTTCTTTGAGAAAAAAAATAAAATATAAAAAAAGCCTATAAAAAAAGCCGTAAAAAATTATAAAAAAAAAAAAGAAAAATAATGCCCTCTTGAAAATTGCAGGGTCTTTTAAGTACATGGAGATCTACCTACAGTCCAATTTTCATCGAAAAAATTTATGCCCTTTGGTCACAGGACGAAAAACAAAAATAATTGTGAAATTCGTGGGCAAAAATTTCAAAAAAAAGTTTCAAAAATTTTGGATATTACAGCGTGAAAGGTAAAAGTTTTCTGATTCTAGAGCACTGGTTGAAAATAGATTTCGGACCCCCCGAACCAAAGATACGTACGTTTGAACATAGTGCGGTGCGCTCGAAAACTGATTTTCTCATATTTTGTAAATTCAATAACTTCTGAACATTGCTGATTCACATGACTGTGTCACATATTTTTTACATAATCTTATGTAACATAGGCTGGTTAGATATCTTCATTCGGATAAAAGACTCTGCACGGCCGGATCTATATAAGGGCTTTTTGGGCTGCAGCCCAGGGCCCCGTGGATTTATAGGGCCCCCAGTCCCCGCTAAAGGCAATAGATACTGAATTAAGAAAAAAATATTTGAAAAATTCCTATCATATAGAGTTGGCAACTAAACCTTAAAGTTAAATAGATATAAAAAAAACTAAATAGAGTTGATCAATTAAACCTTGTACGCGCCGATCGAACGAAACGAGGGATTCCCTGTAGCTTGTTTTGGTTGTATTTTCTCGCGTCTATTACGGAAACTCCCCGCCGCTGGTTTTCGGTGTATTTTCTCACAAGTGCAGTCATTCGCACAGTTGCTGTTTATGTGTCTGTCATTAGACTGTGTCAAAATAACTTTGTTTCTTTTGTTTTCGATTAAATACATTTAAAAAGTTTCTTCAATATGAAAAGAAAATTCTCCTAAAGTTTGAGCTCAATATCTCTAAAATTGAGCTGGCGCAAAGGGAGGTCCCCTTTCCCATCTAAAATACATGGGAAAAAATTTTTTTTTCCTAATTTTAGAATAACTACATGAATAAAAATTTTTTTTGAATTTTTTTACACACTACCTGATAGGAAATTCAATTCTCTACAAAATTGTTCCTATGCATTTTTTCTCTAAACTCAACATGAACAAAGTTACATAGCGCTGAATAGGGGAATAATCTTCGATTTTTATTTTTTTTCGCCTATTCAGCGCTATGTAACTTTGTTTATGTTGAGTTTAGAGAAAAAATGCATGGGAACAATTTTGTAGAGAATTGAATTTCCTATAAGATAGTGTGTAACAAAATTAAAAAATAAATTTTCTTCGTGTAGTTATTCTAAGATTAAGAAGAAAAAAAAATTTCCCATGTATTTTAGATGGGAAAGGGAACCCTCCTTTGCGCCAGCTCAATTTTAGAGATATTGAGCTCAAACTTTAGGAGAATTTTCTTTTCATATTGAAGAAACTTTTTAGATGTATTTAATCGAAAACAAAAAAAAAAAGTTATTCTGACACAGTCTAGTCTGTCATATTAAATAAATAAAATATTTTACTCTCATTTTTGTTCCTATGCCGTGTACCTACATTATTATCGAAAACAGTTTTTTGACAAGATGGCAATAATTTGATTAATTAGATAGGCCCCCAAAGTAGTACTAGCCCAGGGCCCCTCCAACTCACGGTCCGGCGTTGAGACTCTGCATCTTGACCTTTTATCATGCAAGGGCAAACGCTACTGAAACTTCTAAACAAGTCATTTTTCATTTTTGCAACTGAATATAAAAGGTTCGATATAAAAACAGCTACCACAATTATTACTTTATGGTGCATAAGTATGGAAAGAATTAATCAATCTTCTGCGATGAAATTTTGGCGCTGGGACCTTTGCAGCAATACATAACAGACCTGCAAAAGGTTACCTGCGCATCCAGATGCATCACAGAAAATTGAAAATTATGTCCCAGTACTACCATAATCTGAAAATTGTAGAAAGCATTTCTTCACTCGACCGTTTTTATTAATTTGCAAGAAATTAAATGGCTTTTGTAAATGTTTCACAAGGAGACCTTACGGCAAACGGAATTTTTTTTTTTTTTTTATATTTATGGTACGTGTAGTTGGGACCTTGAATAAGAATTTCCCGAAGCAGTTCGATGCAATATTCAGAATTTTTCGAGATAATCGACTTTGAAGTTTTGTACTCGATCTTATATTCACTAGATACGACGCTTGTTTCAACGAAGGGCGTAGCGCAGACGGTAGAGTTCGAGTCTAGTAATTGCTGGATCGCTGGTTCGAGTCTCGACGCGTGATTTTTTTTTTCTTCACAGAAACGTTTTACTTTTTTATTCTCTTTCACATTCCGAAAATTATAATACTATATGTAGGAATATTCCAGTATATACATATATATAATGTATATGGGGTATTCTCGCTCATCCGGGACACTTTTCTGCGCATGAATTTTCGATTTTCGGGTTACGCGAGATTTTGGTTCTTGGCCAATCCCTAACAACAAATCCAGAGTCATACCCCCTGATTTCAACTAGTTCCGAAGTTATTGAATTTACAAAATATGAGAAAATCAGTTTTCGAGCGCACCGCACTATGTTCAAACGTACGTATCTTTGGTTCGGGGGGTCCGAAATCTATTTTCAACCAGTGCTCTAGAATCAGAAAACTTTCACCTTTCACGCTGTAATATCAAAAATTTTTGAAAAAATATTTTTGCCCACGAATTTCACAATTATTTTTGTTTTTCGTCCTGTGACCAAAGGGCATAAATTTTTTCGATGAAAATTGAACTGTAGGTAGATCTCCATGTACTTAAAAGACCCTGCAATTTTCAAGAGGGCATTATTTTTCTTTTTTTTTTAAATAATTTTTTACGGCTTTTTTTATAGGCTTTTTGCTGATTTTATTTTTTTTTCTCAAAGAAATCGAAACGAATGATTTCTTTCTTTTCAGGGGACAGGCGTATTTCTTTCACGTGAGGTTGAGACGTACGGAAAATTCTTTTTCTTTGAGAAAAAAAATAAAATATAAAAAAAGCCTATAAAAAAAGCCGTAAAAAATTATTTAAAAAAAAAAAGAAAAATAATGCCCTCTTGAAAATTGCAGGGTCTTTTAAGTACATGGAGATCTACCTACAGTTCAATTTTCATCGAAAAAATTTATGCCCTTTGGTCACAGGACGAAAAACAAAAATAATTGTGAAATTCGTGGGCAAAAATATTTTTTCAAAAATTTTTGATATTACAGCGTGAAAGGTGAAAGTTTTCTGATTCTAGAGCACTGGTTGAAAATAGATTTCGGACCCCCCGAACCAAAGATACGTACGTTTGAACATAGTGCGGTGCGCTCGAAAACTGATTTTCTCATATTTTGTAAATTCAATAACTTCGGAACTAGTTGAAATCAGGGGGTATGACTCTGGATTTGTTGTTAGGGATTGGCCAAGAACCAAAATCTCGCGTAACCCGAAAATCGAAAATTCATGCGCAGAAAAGTGTCCCGGATGAGCGAGAATACCCCATATATAGTATATTCTAGCTTACATATATGTTAAGGGCGTTGACTAGGCCTCGCCGAGCGCGCGCTTATAGACTCTCAGGACGTTTCTTCTCATTTCCTCATTTTTCTAGATAATAGAGTTTTTAATGAAGATTCTTATAGATGAAAGATGTATCTGGGTCACCTATTTGGCCGAATTCGCGATTTCACTTTCAGCTTTGCGAAAACAAATCTTGAAAATAGGCCATCTTTGCGATGAGTTACAACGAGAAGTGATTTTTTTTTTAATATTTGGCGAAAGACATTTCATAGCTATATCCTTTATCTTTGAATCAAGATCAAGATCTTTACAGTCGGATCAATGGCTTAGAAAGAATCACGACCATCCTGAAGCATTGAACTGCCGATATTTGGCGGAAAAATTATGCGATTTCGGGCTCTGCCGCGTTGGGCGGTCGCGACACAAATAACAGGCGTTGTTAGGGATAAATACAAACCTCCCACTACTCTTCTCCTTTCGCGAATTAGAATCTCTTCACGCGCACGTGTGAGCTGTAGTTCTTCGATTTAATTCGTGTTTTTCAATTATAAAATTCGGGTTGTCTAGTGTAATATGGGTAAGATGAAAAAACGTCTCTCAGACTCGCTCGAATGTATTTCAAACCTAAACCAAATCTGTGGCTACTGAGGAGTAGGGAGCTCAGCGTTCTCATTCTCCTTACACCCCAGTGGCCGCTACGATGCTCTGTCACTGTTGTTCGTCTGCTGTCTCGCTCCTCGCAGTTTACGCGGGAAACGGAGCAGGCCCGGGTTTTTTACCTAGTCAACGCCCTTAACATGTGGCCGGGTACACCTAGTTGTTCTCTACATTTATACCTGGAATTCCCGACGATTCATGACAGAGAAGATTATATGAAAATTCATTCAATTTTTTACCACCAATCATCTTCTCCAATCTTTGGTGACATGATCAGGTATGCGTGGTTTGCATATGAAAACTGTGCGATGAAAGAACAATCTTTCAAAATGTTAACGAAGTTTGCTTCGCAGTCGAACTTTTGAAAACAAAATGCGCCTGTAATAATGCGACATTTATACAGTGTGCTAGATGCCGACAAAATTTCTGCTCCCCATGTTTTTATGATAAATACCATTCTGGCTCGTGCCACATGACGTAATATGCCTAGAACTACCTAACACTACTGACTTATAATATTAAAGATATGCCAATAAAATAGCATTTTATTTCCTACCCCACGTCGTTTGTTTGTTTTTTTTTTTTGACAGAAAATTTATTGTCAATTTATAATGAATATTGTTTATTTAAAGTTGATATTCCCAATGAAAAATCCAATTTTTGGAATGTGAAAGAGAATAAAAAAGTAAAAAGTTTCTGTGAAGAAAAAAAGAAAAAAATCACGCGACAAGACTCGAACCAGCGATCCAGCAATTACTAGACTCGAACTCTACCGTCTGCGCTACGCCCTTCGTTGAAACAAGCGTCGTATCTAGTGAATATAAAGTTGAGTACAAAACTTCAAAGTCGATTATTTCGGAAAATTCTGAATGTTGCATCGAACTACTTTGGGAAATTCTTATTCAAGGTCCCAACTACACGTACTATGAATATAACAAAAAACAAAATTCCGTTTGCCGTAAGGTCTCCTTGTTAGTCGCAGATCCTCGTGTGTTTAGTGATGATAAGTTGACTCAGTTCCTAGTTTGATTCTATGTGATTAAAATTCATATACCTATATTACAATGCATGGAAATTTGAAATATTATCATCTCACGTCTCTTGCAGTGTATCCTTTTAGTCATGTTGACTAAAAGGATCATTAAAAATCTCACATCAGTTGTATCGTTGCAGATTAGCTGCCGTCATAGTCCAGATGAATAAACTAGAAGCCCTTTTCAAATACTCGCAGTTTTTTATTGTCCTTGATTATAATATATTCGAATAATAATCAGACGTTTAACCGAAAATTTAGAATTCTCTGAGCGATATATGCCATTAAAATTACTGGATTAACATTTAATCTGTCAGGTCTACCATTAATTCTGATATATCTAGTTTATAGACAAATTCGAAGTC
The DNA here is from genome assembly GCA_944452935.1 of Rhogogaster chlorosoma. Classification (NCBI taxonomy): domain Eukaryota; kingdom Metazoa; phylum Arthropoda; class Insecta; order Hymenoptera; family Tenthredinidae; genus Rhogogaster; species Rhogogaster chlorosoma. The sequence continues at coordinate 8,769,209 of OX101802.1, forward strand.
GAAATATGGATAGATTACAGTATTGCGAAATATTGGCTGAAAGATTGTTTATAGATACGCAAAAATTTAGATTAAAAAAAAATTTTGTGAAATTTAGGGCCCTCTGATTTGCACCCATATTTTGGCATGGTCCTGATAGTTTTAGTTCGGAATGTCAACGCGTAGCGGCGCTGAGAACGACTCAAAAAATGGCCGACGCTATCCAACAGCAAAAAAAAAAATTTGTTTACTACAATTTATAAGGGAGATAGATAGATAGATAGATAGATTCATTTATTTATGTCCATAACAATACTGGACAACAAAACCGCCACAGAACATTACAAACAATAATTGCTCTGCGACGAGGGAAGAGAATAACAAAGAGTACTTAGGGGCCATTCAGCAAATACGTTCGCTTTTTTCGACGATTTTAGACCCCCCCCCCCTATGCAACGATGGTTCGTTTGACCAGACCCCCCCAAAGTAATACGTCACAAATCTCGACCCCCCCTCCACTCGATTTCTAAAAGTGTCCATATAAGCAGCCCGTCATTTCTCACTTACGGAATTCTCATGCCAAAACACGAATTCTATACACAAAAACCGAACGTCACATTTTGACGACCCCCCCCCCCCCCCCCCCCCCCAACTTGTAACGTCACATCAACCTTGACCCCTCCCCCCCCTAAAAGCAAACGTATTTGTTGAATGGCCCCTTATACAAGCTAGTGTTACAAAGAAGATTAACTTAAAGAAAGACACGAGCTAGTCCTAACAACGAATACGGGAGAGCAAGGCTCAAGGACGCGCATCCTCAGTATCAAATAGGTAACTGAATAGGCCGTGCTTGAACGAGAGGACCGTGGGCGCCGCAGACATATGGAAATAGTTAACTAAGCCGCGCGAGAGGAGCCGCGGGGCGAGACGCATGCCCCCACCGCGCCACCCGGCGTACCGACGCCGCCATCCGTATATTCCGCGCGCGAGCGACCGAATGCAATCATGATCGGCCATGAGATTAATGCTCAAAACGGTTTCTATAATATCAAATATTATGCCTAACACTATTACGAATGCCCGCGAACTTGAATTTCGCAAAAATGTTAATTTAAACAGTGATAAATTAAACAAACGCAAAAATGATTGTATCTCGACTTGCAATAAAGATATTGAGACTTTTTTTTTAAATTACGCGTCTCGCTAAGACCTATGAGAATCTTGAAGACCATTTTGAATAACTTAAATATTTAAGGCGTAACTTCTATTTGTTTATAAGCTAAAATTTTATATCCTCGAAAAACATGTTTTTTTTTTTAAAAACCTATTCTTTCCAGTTAAATCCTGAATGTACAATGAACATGCTGAAAAGAATCACCCTGATTTTTTTGCACCTCCTCGGCCTTGTGGAACAAGTGCTATATCGACACGCAGAATTTACGAAAATCGGTCATTATTGCTAAACTATATATAACATGGCTGGATAAAACTTACCGATATCTCTTCAGGTCAGTTTCTTTTAGGTGGTGGATGAGTTTCAGAACAGTACTTTATAAATAAACCACGTAAATACAATAATAGATTTTTTGAAAAATTGTTGTTTAACAGTGATTTACCGCCAAACTAATAATTCTACGTGATTTTTGCATAGGACTTATTTTGTAGATTTCATTACGGCGCATATTTTTCGTAGGAAACATTTGTCGATAAATCTCATGCCAAAGATAATAACATCAAAATAGTGACATTTTTTTATTTAAATAATTTTTTCGGCCAAAAGTCGTCATTTCGCAATCCCACAAATTTCACACTATATTCTTTGAGGTCCAAACTACCTACAAAAAAATTGGCGATTTGGCACGGCTGTTGAATAGAACTCATGTATATTCCGACTGGACTATAGGATGTTTTCACACTTTCAGACGATCCCTTCGAAGGCGTCGGATAAACGAGCCGGTTATTGGAATCAAATAAACTGGGACTATACAGTGCAATCAATGAAATTTCTATCAATTATGAATACATACTTGAATTGTTTGCGCTATCAAAATTCTTGGTGAATTTATCAAACTTATCTTGACTCAAGCAGACATTCTATCATACCCGTATAGTACTGTAGCGCGCAGTTATATCTTCGCTTAACCGTATTGCGTTGACTGAATATTCTAGAATGCTCGGTCAACGATTACAGTAATAGGTTATAGTTCGGCTACATTTGTAACAGAGGTAAGCCTATGGTCAAATAATAATAATAGGTTATAGCAAAGAGTCCTCGCCTATCCATCAAGCTTACGCTCCGTCCCTAGTATTCCTATGTCCATGCTCTATGGTGTCAACAAGGTTGGGCATGCCAGCGCATGCGTGATTAGACAAAGTTAGACAAGGACCATCCGACGCACTAGTTCTCCTCTCTCTTTCTATTGCGTGCTTCCCGTATCGGCTGACTCTCGTACTCTATTCTTATATCTCTATGAATTTGATTCGGCTAGTGTGCAATCGTTTGTTGGTCGTTTGTTGGTGATTGATACCGCATTTTTAATGTTTGATAATCAATCGTTCATTAATAAGAAATAAAATAATTTCGGATCGTCATCAGTTACAGGAGAAATTCCCTAGATCAGTTTCCCCTAGAACTGGTAACCAGAAGTCTGCTTTTATTTATATATTTTCGTACTGAATTTCAATATGTTTATGTGAAATCAATTGTAGGTCGTTTGTAGGTGTTTGATAGCGTATCCGCGACACCTGATACTGTGCGTCACAGTGCTGCGCACTAAGCGATGTGATTGGCTGGATGAGTTGGATCTAACAAAAATGGCCAATCATATCGCTTAGTGCGCAGTACTGTGTCGCACAGTGCTGCAGTTGGAAAACGCACGCAAAGTTATCCTACTTAGACCAATGAAATTTTTTCCCCTGTAACTGATGACGATCCGAAATTATTTTATTTCTTATTAATGAACGATTGATTATCAAACATTAAAAATGCGGTATCAATCACCAACAAACGACCAACAAACGATTGCACACTAGCCGAATCAAATTCCACCAAAAATTATGGCGATGAGGGGCTATCTTCACACGAATTCCCTAGGCGAATGTGTTTATAATTTTATAAATAAACAATTGACTATCAAACGTCGCGAATGGACTATCAATCACCTACAAACGACCAACAATCGATCGAAATAAGATTTAACCTGATCGGGGTAGATGAGGGGCTAACTTTATGGAGCTATGTATGTAGTACAGTAATGTTCATTAATGGGTGCCCGGTGGCTAACTTTTTTTTCCGGGAACGAGTCGCCTTTATGGTATTCTTTATGTGCCGATGGCCAACGAAGCAGTCGACAGGAGAACTTGGGAAACCACGACAAAGCCTCCCGCCGCTGTCATTCCGCATTCGCATAAGTTCGCGAGAACATTACTGTACAGGCCTGCACATTAATGGTGTATACATAAACATAGCTGCGGTTAGATTTTCGCATCGTGTATCGTGGTTCCAACTCGCACCACGGAGCAGACGACAAGTAGACGCTTTTCCGCTGAACGAGTGTATGCGTGCCCAACACACAACGCAACAATGACAACAATTCGTTTATTCCTTACATCCCTAGCAAATGGCGCACGACGTCTGCTAAATATCGACTGTGGGCGCATGGTGACGCTAGTGAAGTTTAGTTCATGTTACATGACGCCGATTTTTTTGGGTACACCATTAATGTGCAGGCCTGTACATATTCATTTTGCGTTTTCTCGTCAACAGAAGTGTCGCAATCAACTTTTCGTTCATGTAAATTCTTCAGTATTAATTTGGGTAGAAGCGTTACCGGACAAGTGAATCCGATTGGATCAAAAACTTTATGTGCCGTTGAAAGAATCGATCGTTTTGTGATTTTTTTGTCATCTGCTTCTCTTAAAATCGCTGGATTAATTGAGATCGTATCGTCACTTTTATTAAATGAAATTCCCAATATAGTCCAGTCAAAATCGTTCTGAAATCGACTTTTCGAGCCGAGTGGCTGATTTTATGATATGAGTTGCGTAAGACCCTCACAAAAGTAGGTGTAGCGTGCCAAGGTTCTCACCTCCCGGGGTCGAAGGGTAAAACGTGAAAAACACCCCCTGGAAACCGTTTTTCGCCGAAATCTCGTAATCGAAGCAAGATAGGAAAAAAAGTTTCAAACAAAAGTTGTAGAACGTAAAATTCCACACAAATAATGTCGTATAACTTTTACTCCTAATCCTAAGAGTTAGGGGGGGTCCAGTCGATTTTGACCGATCCATCTAATTACTCAAATAAATCCGAAGCGAGGGTATTAATCGGATTGTCCTTTTGGCAGCCGATGTTTGAGGAGGAATGGGATCGAGCGAATATAAAATGAAATAAAATTGTTGTTGTTTTTTTTTTTTTTTTCCTGTTGCAAAGTGTGGCCGTGTCACTTATTTCGACTTATATCAAAGCCTATGCATCGAAAATGCAAAATCGGCCTCCAGAGCCCGATTCTGTGAGAAATTCCGAACACGGGCATCCCAAAACATCTTTGTTTCCAACAACGATGTAGGCCACAGTTGTATTCTACGAATTTGTGGTAATTAGCGATTGTAAAACGGCTGGGAACGGCCATTAGTATTTATTATATGTATCAGTCCCCAGAACGGCCGCAAGATATCGCCACGCGAGCGAGTTTTCTGCTTTTCTTCTCCCACCGCTGTTACGTTGGTACACCTGGTTGGTACCACTTGACTCGATCTGCAGTCACAGATGATTTGAAGACTAAGAAAACGTATATTCGCGATATGATACTTTTAAATAATTTCAGCATTGGCTTGGTAAGTAAAAATCCCCATAAAAAGCACCTCTGGTGCAAAAACCTTTCGCCTAGTTATATAAATGTGATAGTCACCCACAAAAAATACATTCTTATGCCAAGAAAACATACAATTATTATTCTATACAAAAATTCCTTCCTAGTAAAAAAAAGATTTGAAATCAGATGCTATTGCCTAGCACCGATATCACGTTGACTATTTTCGAATTGACAATAAGGCTTTTCATAACACGGTACATATTGACAGCCTTCCTGAAAACAGAAAACATAAAAAAAAAATAACAAAAAAAAAAATGAAACAAAATTTGGAGTACGTGGTACTAGGCGGGCCAATATTTCGTATCAATATATTAGAATTATTGACATGGTTCAATTGCAGTTTCCTTGTACTTATCTAGAAAAGGCCCGCCTAGTACCACTACCTCCAAATTTTGTTTCATTTTTTTTTTTGTTATTTTTTTTTTATGTTTTCTGTTTTCAGGAAGGCTGTCAATATGTACCGTGTTATGAAAAGCCTTATTGTCAATTCGAAAATAGTCAACGTGATATCGGTGCTAGGCAATAGCATCTGATTTCAAATCTTTTTTTTACTAGGAAGGAATTTTTGTATCAAGAGACTCGGTAGAGTCTCGCGCCTAGTTATATAAAAAAAAAAAAAAAATTTTTTTCGCACGCGCCGCGCGAGACTCGACAGAGTCTATATACCCGAACGGCAACTGAGCGACCGTTACGGCAATTTATGATCGTTAATATCTTTCATCTCGCTATAAATACGGAATTCTAATATTTATTGTAGGATGTGGCCGAGGAGAGCTTTCATTTAAGCCCTATTTCGATTGAATCGGTGAACGTAGAGCTGAGATATGATTATTCGAAGTTTCGATGCAAGTAATTTATACGTGTCTTCGACGAGACTTTAGTTTGTTCATCATCGTCTCCTCCTCCGTCAGTCAGTGACGTCACTCACTTGTGCCAGATTTCCCAGGTGTATAAAAATTAGTGTAGAGTTGCCTTCGCTAGGCTACGTAGAGAGGACTCACCAAATACGGACGTAGCCAGATGGCGCTGTGGTTAGTTCTTTATTTTCACCAACTACAGTACGGTATCATACCGATCATGCGGATCGAGTATGATGTATCATGTCAATTTATTTTTGGTCAAATATGAGATAAATGCAAGTTTTTGATGATTCTACAGACTGCTATAGACGCCGTGGCCATAGCTGTCATGTAGTTAGGTTAGAATTAACTGTCAGAGTCAGATATGGTTAATAAAACAACGGGAATCGATATACATTCGTAAAGAAGTGGTAATGAATTAGTGAACTGATTGCAGATGGCAATTTCTGTTTATTTGCAATATTATTTGATTATAAACAACTGTGTAATGAAGTTAATAAACCAATGTCGAAAGATATTAATTCATGAATAATATGTAAGAAACTGATGAATTGATTGCAGATGTAAATTTCTGTTTGTTTACAAAATTATTGACAAGCTAGCAGTTCCTCGAGGACTATAAGCTGGCTCGTGGCATCACTTCGACAACGACGGTCAGGAATGAAGCGATGTAAATTTGACTCAACGAGCAATCTATGAGACATCTCCAATGTAGCAGACAATACTCGAAATTTCTTTACAGCCTAAGAAGTCTGAAAACATAGTCTTGCGGAAATCTCTTAGCCGACGCTGTAGATATGGTCGTACGACAGCGTTGGGATTTTGCACAAAATCGAATCGCCTACCGTTGTAGTCTTGGGTTTACTCAGATTCTTTCTGTATATTCTATTCGAAACCATGCCGCTGAATTTGAACATACCATCGGCAATCAATTACAAATTAGAGTTAGAAACTTTTTTCCAAGTGCGGCGCGAAACTTGACCGAGTCTCTTTCATCGCAGAGGCAATAGGGATTGGAGGGATAATGTTACCCATAGTTTCCTATATTAGAGCGTCAAGTGATATCAGGTTTTATAACTGTACCAAGGGCTGTCAGCAATTATTCAACAATATCTTTATCTTCGATAACTACAGTATAGGGTCTTATATTCAGTGTTATATAATTCAGCACACGACACTTTCCAGTGCGGTTGCATGGGTATATTTTTATAAAATATATGGTTGAATAATTATTATACCTATGGTAACCTGTGGCTCAAATTTTCATTCGATTGATGATGAGCTGTAATAATATTATGTTTCTTGGATTCATGTGGAACTAATTTAGAAATTTTCTAGCGTTACGATTACAGGACGATTGACTTTTGCCTCGCGGGATCTAGTAGACAATAGAACGCCAGACTTGGTAGGGAATTCTATGTATACCTTCCACATCGAGAGTGGTCTACAATTTATGCAATTTATTATGGATACGAGAATGATTGTACTTAATTAATCTAATTCTACAAAAAGTAGTGATATCCCCATAAAAAGCACCTCTGGTGCAAAAACCTTTCGCCTAGTTATATAAATGTGATAGTCACCCACAAAAAATACATTCTTATGCCAAGAAAACATACAATTATTATTCTATACAAAAATTCCTTCCTAGTAAAAAAAAGATTTGAAATCAGATGCTATTGCCTAGCACCGATATCACGTTGACTATTTTCGAATTGACAATAAGGCTTTTCATAACACGGTACATATTGACAGCCTTCCTGAAAACAGAAAACATAAAAAAAAAAATAACAAAAAAAAAAATGAAACAAAATTTGGAGGTAGTGGTACTAGGCGGGCCTTTTCTAGATAAGTACAAGGAAACTGCAATTGAACCATGTCAATAATTCTAATATATTGATACGAAATATTGGCCCGCCTAGTACCACGTACTCCAAATTTTGTTTCATTTTTTTTTTTGTTATTTTTTTTTTATGTTTTCTGTTTTCAGGAAGGCTGTCAATATGTACCGTGTTATGAAAAGCCTTATTGTCAATTCGAAAATAGTCAACGTGATATCGGTGCTAGGCAATAGCATCTGATTTCAAATCTTTTTTTTACTAGGAAGGAATTTTTGTATAGAATAATAATTGTATGTTTTCTTGGCATAAGAATGTATTTTTTGTGGGTGTAGAATAATAATTGTATGTTTTCTTGGCATAAGAATGTATTTTTTGTGGGTGACTATCACATTTATATAACTAGGCGAAAGGTTTTTGCACCAGAGGTGCTTTTTATGGGGATATCACTACTTTTTGTAGAATTAGATTAATTAAGTACAATCATTCTCGTATCCATAATAAATTGCATAAATTGTAGACCACTCTCGATGTGGAAGGTATACATAGAATTCCCTACCAAGTCTGGCGTTCTATTGTCTACTAGATCCCGCGAGGCAAAAGTCAATCGTCCTGTAATCGTAACGCTAGAAAATTTCTAAATTAGTTCCACATGAATCCAAGAAACATAATATTATTACAGCTCATCATCAATCGAATGAAAATTTGAGCCACAGGTTACCATAGGTATAATAATTATTCAACCATATATTTTATAAAAATATACCCATGCAACCGCACTGGAAAGTGTCGTGTGCTGAATTATATAACACTGAATATAAGACCCTATACTGTAGTTATCGAAGATAAAGATATTGTTGAATAATTGCTGACAGCCCTTGGTACAGTTATAAAACCTGATATCACTTGACGCTCTAATATAGGAAACTATGGGTAACATTATCCCTCCAATCCCTATTGCCTCTGCGATGAAAGAGACTCGGTCAAGTTTCGCGCCGCACTTGGAAAAAAGTTTCTAACTCTAATTTGTAATTGATTGCCGATGGTATGTTCAAATTCAGCGGCATGGTTTCGAATAGAATATACAGAAAGAATCTGAGTAAACCCAAGACTACAACGGTAGGCGATTCGATTTTGTGCAAAATCCCAACGCTGTCGTACGACCATATCTACAGCGTCGGCTAAGAGATTTCCGCAAGACTATGTTTTCAGACTTCTTAGGCTGTAAAGAAATTTCGAGTATTGTCTGCTACATTGGAGATGTCTCATAGATTGCTCGTTGAGTCAAATTTACATCGCTTCATTCCTGACCGTCGTTGTCGAAGTGATGCCACGAGCCAGCTTATAGTCCTCGAGGAACTGCTAGCTTGTCAATAATTTTGTAAACAAACAGAAATTTACATCTGCAATCAATTCATCAGTTTCTTACATATTATTCATGAATTAATATCTTTCGACATTGGTTTATTAACTTCATTACACAGTTGTTTATAATCAAATAATATTGCAAATAAACAGAAATTGCCATCTGCAATCAGTTCACTAATTCATTACCACTTCTTTACGAATGTATATCGATTCCCGTTGTTTTATTAACCATATCTGACTCTGACAGTTAATTCTAACCTAACTACATGACAGCTATGGCCACGGCGTCTATAGCAGTCTGTAGAATCATCAAAAACTTGCATTTATCTCATATTTGACCAAAAATAAATTGACATGATACATCATACTCGATCCGCATGATCGGTATGATACCGTACTGTAGTTGGTGAAAATAAAGAACTAACCACAGCGCCATCTGGCTACGTCCGTATTTGGTGAGTCCTCTCTACGTAGCCTAGCGAAGGCAACTCTACACTAATTTTTATACACCTGGGAAATCTGGCACAAGTGAGTGACGTCACTGACTGACGGAGGAGGAGACGATGATGAACAAAATAAAGTCTCGTCGAAGACACGTATAAATTACTTGCATCGAAACTTCGAATAATCATATCTCAGCTCTACGTTCACCGATTCAATCGAAATAGGGCTTAAATGAAAGCTCTCCTCGGCCACATCCTACAATAAATATTAGAATTCCGTATTTATAGCGAGATGAAAGATATTAACGATCATAAATTGCCGTAACGGTCGCTCAGTTGCCGTTCGGGTATATAGACTCTGTCGAGTCTCGCGCGGCGCGTGCGAAAAAAAATTTTTTTTTTTTTTTATATAACTAGGCGCGAGACTCTACCGAGTCTCTTGATATTTATTCGATTCATAATTGAGCATTTTGTTCTGTTATTTCCATTATTCTACAATTTTTCCATGGGTTCTCAATACATTTACATAAAATATATGCTCTTTATATATTTCATATTTCACTTATGTCAGCTCTCCTTCTCAATTACACATTACCAAAATAATGGGTAATTAGATAAATATTTACCAAAATAATCAAATATATAGAAGAACTAATGATCTTCAGGCAATAATTCTTCTCTATTATCTAGAACTAATGATATTCAGGCAATAATTCTTCTCTATTATCTAGAACTAATGATATTCAGGCAACAATTCTTCTCTATTATCTAGAATTATTATATAATAAATACTAATGGCCGTTCCCAGCCGTTTTACAATCGCTAATTACCACAAATTCGTAGAATACAACTGTGGCCTACATCGTTGTTGAAAACAAAGATGTTTTGGGATGCCCGTGTTCGGAATTTCTCACAGAATCGGGCTCTGGAGGCCGATTTTGCATTTTCGATGCATAGGCTTTGATATAAGTCGAAATAAGTGACACGGCCACACTTTGCAACAGGAAAAAAAAAAAAAACAACAACAATTTTATTTCATTTTATATTCGCTCGATCCCATTCCTCCTCAAACATCGGCTGCCAAAAGGACAATCCGATTAATACCCTCGCTTCGGATTTATTTGAGTAATTAGATGGATTGGTCAAAATCGACTGGACTCCCCCCCTTAAGGGCAGGGACCAGTCGATTTTTACCGACCTATCTAAATTCTCGAATATCTCCGAAACGGGGGTATCAATCGGATTGTCCTTTCGGCAGCCGATGTTTGAGGAGTAATGAGATCGAGTTCCCTTGTAAAATGTATGAAATCTTTATTATCATTTTTCTATGCGTCGAAAAATGCGGGCGGGTGACTTATTTCGACTAGCATTAGTGCCCACGCATCATTGACGCGGACAAAAGTATGTAACAGCAAGTCGATACGGTATGACGAGCACACCCATTACAAAACATCTTCGTTCTGTTTTCATGGCATTCATTCTCCAGACTCTGTTTTCATGGCATTCCATTCATACCGGCTAAGACGTTAATTCTTCGCACACTTCAAGTATATCGGGCCTTCGAAGTAAATTTTCGCCCCGTGTCCAAAAGATTGGCATTTAAAACACCGCGTTACTCATTTCTCATTCCCATGCGATTATAAAATGACACAGTTTTCGGATTTCTGCTATTGTTTCGAATCCCCCCCCCCCCCCCCCCCTCCCCCGGAATTCAATCTCCTCGCAATAACATCTGTTACTTATTTGTTGAAGCAAAATTGTACGGGAATGACTTTGTGGTACTACAATAAATAAATGACCGATAATATGACATTGACATCAATGTCAATTCGTGAACACAATTACAAAGCTGAAGACAAACTTGTGTTTGGGGGGCCATTTGGAATTTGAATAAAACTTTGTTTTTTTTTTGCTGTCCTGTCACTTTTGTACCGTTACCCTAGAATTTACAAAATATGTATAATCTACAGCTATAGGTAACAGCGTGCAAACAATCAATACATCACTCAGAACTCGCGTCACACTAAATTGCAATAGTATAATGATATTATTAATTTATGTACGCTGGACAATCCAAAAAGGTAAGCTTAGATGGTGTTCAAAATCACTCATCTACATAAATTCAGATAGGCTATTTCACTCTTGTGCAGAAGATATGTCCTTTCTCCGTGCGGTTTTTAAGTACGGACAGCTGGTTGCGATTTGTCAAATTGTATCATAATGATGAAGTACGCTACCAAGGCACAGAATATCTGAAAACGGGTAAAATAATGATAAAAAGCAAATATAACTTCGCCAGTGATGACTAACCTAAATGTGGTGATTTTATGCGGATATAAGAATTACACAATGATGCTGCAATTTAGTCGACTGTTGTTTGCAATTCGCCTGACGCTTCATCTCACAGTTGCTATTTACTACCATACGTATAGCCCATTGATCTACATCCCGTTCACGATTCGCTTTTACTCTTATTTTATAGAAGAATCACCAAGCGGCATACATACTGATGGTACTAAAAAACTACCATGGTATACCCAGAGGACAACTGTTGAATGCTGCGATTTATTGTTAAACATTGGATGCGCTAATCAGATGGTCTCACCTTGTAGAGATGCGAGTAACCCAAATCAAAGAACCCGAAGGCAGCCACAGCGACCGGTTTATGCAGCAGTTGAAGAGAAAACTTGGAGAGCTGTAACGGTTGAAATGACGTGTCATACTACAGATAATTAATGTATGAAAACAGTTTGACCGAACAAGTATGATGTGAATATTACATCCTGACATAGCCATTCCTCACCTTTCCGACTATTTTCTCACAGTTCCTCGCCTATCATATGCTACTCAACACCTTACTTCCTGAGTCCACTCTTTTCCTCAAAATCATACTACCATTGCATCTGCACTTTTACTTCTCCACCTTGCTTAAAACCGACCTTTTCCCATTATTCTGTTCTGTTGCTAACTTACTCTTCAGGCAACCTCCTAACTCTTCACATCTTCTCTCCTTTTTCTATCCCTACCTCCCCCTTCATATCTACTCACTACTCATTCCAATTTCAAACGACTTACTTCGTAACCAAATACTGTACGACCAACTATTCGATCTAATATCGAACGACCAACTCCTAAAACCAATTATCAAACCACCTACTTCATAACTAATTATTAAACTACCGATTATATAATGAAAGGGTTACTTGAATAAACCAATTACGCCTCAGTAAATATCATACTTAGTCAACTACACCATCTTCCACCACCGATCTCCTACTTCAAACACAATACTCATCCAAAACATTTATCGACGAGCATCTACTAATCTGTTGTGACATAACAACTGGTGGCAGCGGTGGGATTGAATTTATTTAATTCATAAGGAGGTGGCGACACCAAAAGGTGTTTGAATAAAAACTAGTAAAACAAATATTGTTTACAAGACGCATGCGCAAAGCTTGGATCATAGGCGTTTAGAAAATCGAGCGGGTTGGTTGAAAATAAATGAATGATTTATTATTTTTATAGCTGCTGTGAGGCTTGATAGCATGTTATAAAATGTGTTTTTAATTCTACTGTGATTAGATTTAAAGAAATAATAAAGTAACGGTTTTATGTGTTTGTTAAACAAAGTTTTACTGATCAATTAAATGCAGAGTATCTTTATTTGTACGGTAGAAACCCAATAGTGAAAAATCATTGCCAAAAAAAGCTCGTGATTCTTTTAAGACGGTTTCATACGGTGAACCTTTATCACGTGACTAATACCATAAAGTCGTAATTAACATTATACGACCTTTTAGGATTGTAAAGTCAAAAAGTCGTATTTAAAAAAAAAAAAATGTCTATTTAAGCAGAAGACATGAGGATACGTTCAGAAGCATTGAAATTCAATAATTAATAAATTGAAGGTAGATTCGACCTTTTTTTTTTAAATAAATTTAGAAGGACGTACCTGCCAACCAGGGCCGGATTTAGGGGAGGGCAACAGGGGCTGAAGCCCCAGGGCCTCCACAAGAAAGGGGCCTCCACAATATAAATTTTTAGGTATAATTTGCAACGGTATGCAAAAGTGAAAAAATCACTCTTGTGACAAAAAAAAAAGTTTTCCCACATTCATGAGGCGATTTGTTTTGCTTTCTCATGGAGGAAACTCTTATGGTGAATTTTTTTTTGTTTGAAGAATATAATCCTCCCACATCTTTGTCGCCCTAGGGCCTCCACACCTTTGAATCCGGCCCTGCTGCCAACACATACGACCTTTTGATTTTATGACCATATGGCATTAGTACCACGATACAACGGAAACCCCCGTTCTTTGAACCTACTCGAATGGCGAAAAAGTAATGAAGGATACCTATACATTAGGGTGACGCAAGAAAACCGACTTTTTTTATTTTTCGAGTCTCGTATGAAAATATGTTTTTATAAATGTCAAAAATAGTCAAAATTCGATTTTTTTCCCGATTTTTTCGCTCGTGACGGTAGAAATTTGTATCCCAAAACAAAGAAAAATTCTCAAATTTTTAGCTCGAAATATTCATTTTTAAAGGTCGCTCATAATTTTTTTGTATATTCAAAATTATTGCTTAAAAATATTGACTATTATTAAATTATACTTTCAGTGTTGTGTTTGATTTTTTTCTTTATCGTGGTGAATTCTCATCCATTACCTTGCTAATTGAAAGCAAGAATTTAAATTAATTCTTAATATCAAGATTGAAAGGTCGCTCGAAAACATCAAAAGCAATAATTTTTGGAGAGGGGTCTTAAAACATGATATTAAAATAACATATTTTCATACGAGACTCAAAAAATAAAATAAGTCGGTTTTTTTGTGCCACCCTACAATACATATTCTTCATGGACCAAAGTACTACGATCTCTCGAATCAATAGTGTAATATGAGCTGACTGACTCTACGAAACGAAACATGAATCTTTAGGACTTGAGATATTAGTCCAGGGGAGGGCACCATTTGTCAGTATCAAATTGCTATTCGATTTGCCTCGGTTAAGTTGAACACGATAAACTTGTCGGCAACTTACCTCGTCCCTCAGTTCTTCTGGATAGAACTTGTTCCAGACTTCGTGCAGTATGGCCTTGGTAGCGTTGCCCTGTCCCCCAAAAACACAGAAACGGGTGTTATTCAGTCGTATCACTTTGTCGCTGACTTATCTTATCATTCTACGCAAACCTATCGAAATTGTTTGGAAAGTAACAGACAATGAACTCAATTCCAGCAACTCTTACCACTTTGGACACCGAAGTACATGCATGAGCGATCAAAAATAATTCCAACATCGAGATCGTTGTTCGGGCTACTAGCCGCTGAACCCATGGAAAGATGACGTCATGCGATATAAACACGTGCATGTACATCGAATACCAGTTTGAAAGTGTATTGCTGAAGTGTCGGACAATAGCGAAGATTATCGGAAGTGTGTGAACACGCGTAGTTGACTCCACCAAGTCGCAAAGCTCTTGATGCAATTTTCCGATCTTCTGGATGTCTCTCGCAGACAATTGAACGGTTTTCGACTCGATGGTGGTCCTATGTGCTACTTGGTCGGCAATGCGTCGATTTCTTTCTGCCCTCAATGCCGATGAATGTCGCTGTTCATCGGATGAAAACGAGTTACTTTCCAGTCCAACTGTACCCTGCAGCTTGTTGTTCAGAGATTCGAACAGTTTTCTGATGCAGATCATGGTTTCGACAAAAATCAAAATAGCACTGTGGCTATGGACGGTTGTCATGATATCTCCGATCCAGAATATTGCTGTAAATACCGCGCCGTGCTCCTGATTCTGATCGTAATTAATGAAGTCAATGAATATTTTCAGCGAGAGAACAACGGTGTTGGTCGCAATAATTTTTGCATATAAGTTCTTGCAGTTTTTCCCGCAGTTATCCTCGATCCCCAACATCTTAAGTTCATCTTTTACCGCAGTTATTTGCTTCATTATGTCAATCATTCCGACACTCTTGAACACGAAGACCAATAGCGTAACGCACCAGTTCCCTACGAATAAACTTAGTACCGTCATATAGACAAATTGATTTGCGAAAGTGATCTCTATCTCTTGTACGCGGCGGTTACAGAATATAAAATACATCCATAACGAACTTAGGACAGCCAGAATCACGGCATAAAATTTGCGCAGGAAACCGACCGGACGAAGAATATTATTTCTAATGCTGAACGGTGCCAGACCGACGAAGCTGGCGAAATAATAAAGCAGAATCTGGAACCGCGTGAAATTTACGTAAGTCTTCATTTTTTAACCACGAAAATGTTGATTCTTTTGGCAACGTTGCTCACGTACGAGAGAAATATAGACTAATCTTCGTGCCTCGGCTTGGAGGTTACAAGTAATGTGGACACCACGCCTTGTCGGGGCGGCGTATTGAACGAAGACGTTCAAAATGTGTCTAACAACGACGGCAATTTGCAAATCGATTGCGAACGCGATGTCCTACCACAAGCCAGTATCCATTTCAAAGACTAGGAAAAATATACCACCTTGGAAACACCTTGGAAACACCTTGTTTGATAGTCGCACACACGCTTCCAGGTGTTTGAGTCAGGTTTTATGACTGACTGGACAATTAAAACATTTTATGACTGTCCTGAAAGCGGGAAGAAAAAGTATATCGATTCGGAGAGCTTGGTATACTTCGTATAATGAAAATTTACATATGGGTAATTCTCATTTCGGAGGTCGAAAATTGATGATTTACTGAAAACGTCTTTTCATTATAAATTATGGTAGATCTTTCAAGTTTAGGTCTTACTCTATAAGAAAAAAATAGTCGCTGAGCTCGCAGCCCCGACAGCCCTTAATTAGAAGGGGTCGAAAAAAAGGTCTTCCATGGAAGTGACATTCCTTGTATAAAAATAATGCATAGAAGTGACATACTACAAGAAGATAACACTTTTTCGAAAAAATATGTAATTGCATTACAAAATTACTTTTATTCGTCTTATTAATTTTATTTCCGTAGTAATAAAATTTCATACCTCAAACAGCTGCCCGGTTGTGACCGTTATGCTCGACGAGTTGTGAGAATAAAAATTGTACTTAAATTTTCTTGTTGTGATTACGACACCGGTACAAACAGATCACTGGCTTAAGATGGCGGGTTAGTTACTGTGTCTATAGCCATTTGGGATTTGTTCCCCGCGCAATATTTTCTTAAATAAGAGAGGTGTGACATAGGTCCATGGAAGTGACAAAAGAACTGATCACAAACTTTGATATGACGGTTCATATTAAAATCTGTGTAATTATAAATATTATATTGTACTATTAAATGAGTTATTTATCGTAGTTGATATTGACTCACTTTAAAAGTGGATATTATAAAGAATCAAAGTGTTCTGATTTTTTTTCCTCGCGAATGCGTGGTGATCACACCCATGGAAGTGACATTTTTGACGCTTTGACGCCTAATAAAAAATTAACTATGTGGTTTATTTACATAAATTTAGCTTGGGAGGATAGTATTTTATCTATTATTTACTACAGTAAATCACCAATCCGGTAATTAAATACTACAGCTTAGAAAAATGGTGTGCACAGCGATTTCAGTCGAAAATGAGAATTACCCATATAATGGCAGACATTATGTGAATTAACCGTTTTCGCAGGAAGATGTATTAATAGCACTCTAATGTTGCTGATCGCACAAGAGCGTTGATTAGACTTTAATCTATCCATGAATAAATAAAAAAATAATTTCTGTCCCGTGAATGACTCAAAATAACATCGAGGACTGAGTGCCAGAAGAGCGTATAGTCCACAAAAAATCATCAAATCGATGTGAAATTTTCACATACCCCCCTGTGACAGCGTCCGAAATTTTCTCTGAATGACGCTTTTCTGGTGCCTAGCCCTCGATACATTATATGTTATATTGTTGATTTATCCACCATACTTGTACTCGGATTAACCCTAGATAGACCACACTTATTATTGGTACCCTACCTAACCACACATCGTCTGACAGACCGACGACTTTTCATTACTCTCTATTTCTTTAACAAATGCGTATTTTAGACTTCAACTGTAGTGAAATCAAAACGCCGGACTGTAATCTGAACGACTACGCTATAGCCAAACCCTAAAAATGATTTGTTTGAATGTTATACATTTCGTTTTCAAAACACGTAACAAAAAATAGCTGTAAATTCAGTGTTTTGTGGAAAAAAATCCATTTTTTGAGGGGGTTGTATAGAACCAAAAATGGCTTTTGGATTCTGTAAGAGGACACTTTGAACTACTGGAAATAAAATATACCAGTTCGATTAGCTTCGAAAAGTGGAATTTCTCGAGAAAGTGAAGTTGAACAGTTTTGAAGGAAGCACGACTTTGTGTCAATATGCATAAAGTTACGGTAACTACTGTGAAACTTCATTGTATGGACAAATTTTTGACGTCGAGCAAGGGCTGCTATACTACAACTTATAATGTATACTTACACCTATAAAAAAAGACTCATGTTTATCACAATCACAACCACAATCACAAGTATCAACAATACTAGTTCAGTAGGTTATATACTAGAGCACTGTCGCATCAGATTATTTATTCTTTTAATTTTACGGCTGAGTTATCTTTTCATAGAATTCTAATCGTCTGTAGATAGTCAACTATTGTTTTCAAACATTGTAGCATATTTATTGAAAAAACAATGTACTTACTATCAGAGAAAAAATCACTGCCTGTACCACACACTGGTCTGACAGGCCAAATTTATATTAGGTATGCGCGCTTATTTCTCGGCTGCTATTGAGTCATCGAACTTGGTTCAATGCTGAAAAGTTAGGGCATCTTAAAAACTTTGTTTTATTGCATAGGCCGAAGCTCTTTACTGTACCTACAGAAAATTTGTGCTACTGTGAAATCCGCTGTCGGTCCCTCGGACCAAAGTATGGTCTACTAGGATTAATATTATGTCTCCACAGAAGGTTATCATGAATATAGGTATTTTTTAACTTCTGACCAATGACTTGCTGATCACCCACTTGTATACTATTATTTATAGGAATATTATTATCCATGTAAAAGATGGGCAGGTAAAACAATGCGTTACTGTTCTTGTATTTCTGTCTTTATCCCATGCGATTATGGAATTAGACAGTTTTTGCATTTTATCTTATTGTTTCAAGCTCTACCCCTGAATCCAATTTTATCGCACATAGCCGTTGCTTATTTGTCGAGCCAAACTTCTATATGGAATTGATAGGAAAATCTAGCCAAACTGCATTCCGCACATATTCATCTAAATATATATTATAGGTTTAATCCATCGTCACAATTACAGAACACGAGAGAAATTTATTTTCAGCAATCATTTGAATCAAACTATATTTTTTTGTCCTATGACTCTGTGCTGTTACTTATAGTCTATAAAATATAATCCACCCCTAGCTAAACACCGTGCAAACAATAAATACATCTCTCAGGACTCGCGTCACACTAAATTGCGATCGTAATAGTATATTGTGTACCAAGGGCGAGAAGTGGGTCTTTTTTGCCCGCGTGTGGAGTTTGCAATTCGAGTCGAAGCGAGCAGGCCCTCGCTCTTGGTACACACCATATTTTTTGTAACGCATGCAAAATTTGGCGTTATAAAGAAGCGGGAAAAAAAGTCAGTAGCGGGCGCTAAAAAACTTTCATCGCCCGCTAACGACTTTTTTTGTCCACTGATCGAAAAACTTCGACCTCACGCTCGATTTTTAGGTAAAGAAAAAACGCCAGAATGGTTCATGTGTTACAAAAAATGATTTCCGTACGTAAATCACGCAACGCGTGATCCGCAACGAAGTATCTTTCATTTATCTAACATATTGATTTCAGATTGTTTGTTTGTATTCGCAAGGGGTCATCAAGGATGTAGCAGCTATTTTATGGCTCCTGACCATAGACATTTAGGAATAGCCCGCGTGAGTCAAAGGCTACCTTGCAAGTGGCTGCGATAGAGGAATAAAAAGATAACGCTACAGAGGAACAACGTATATGGAGCTTTCTCTTTTTATTCTGCTAGCAGCTTTTTAACTCCCTCGCGTGGTCTATTTTTATATGTCCATGCTTTGGACCAATCAACGACTCATCAATTAGCCATTTTTATATCAATATTTGTAAACTGCCCTCTTTTGTTGAAAATTATCGACTCTGTTTTCATGGCATTAATTTCAGTTTTACAATTTTTTACCCTATCTTGAAAAGATAGGCAGGTGAAACATTGCGTCACTTTTCCGTCATTTTTGTCTTCTTTCCATGCGATTATATACAGTTTTCGGTTTTTTCCTATTGATTTGAATTCCACTTTATCCCGAATTAAATCTCGTCACAAGATATCTGTCATTTGTCGAGCCAAACTTGTACGGAAATAACTTTGTGGAATTGCGGCAAGTAATTGACCGATCATATGATGTTGAATTTTATATTTCACACATATTCAACTACATTTCAACCATTCAATTAACGTATACAGTAACAAAGCGGAAGACCGACTTATTTTCACGGGTTATTTGAATGAATAGTAGTTTTCATATCTACCTGTACTGTCGGTACAAAAAGGTTTGGTCCCTCTGAGTGATCATAACTTCTACAGAAAAATTGATAGAGCGTCGAGTAGTGATGCGATATAAGACGAGAATTTCTCGAATCTCGCTCGTATTTTCTCGCGCTTGTCATTTTTTTTGGACGTGTGTCTCGGTCGTTCAGTATGAAGTTCGATAACTATTTGAGAGCACAATATCTTGATGAACAAGCAAGATCAAGCGAGAATATTGAATGTGATACTTGTTCGGACAAAGTGGTTCGATCGCGTAGATCAGCTGGACGGCCAGTATCTATCGATCGCACACACACCATCGTGTGGTGTTTACTTCAAATCTGACTATGAAGTCCTACCGCGCGCTATCCGCGCTATCCTATAGCCGTTTTCCAATTCGTCAAATATGCACCCTTGATGCCACTTGCCCTTGGTTAGGGTACTTCCTACGTCACAAATATCATTCCAATTGGTCAAGGGTATTTGCACGCGGGATAAGGGTACAAGGGTTGAGTTGTGGACGGTTTTAGCTGCCCTCGACTGCCACATCAACTACTTAGACCATGGTGGCGCTTTTCGAGTCCTCTTAAAAGTTCACGGTTCTACATAGTTGTACAAATCTATAATAAATTTTATAAGGTAACAGTGATGTAGTAGTCTTAACAGATGACGCCACTGTTTTCACGCGTTAATATTCAAATAGCCGCCAATATTCTTCAGTCGACGAATCAAATATTATAAAATAATCACGAATGATCTTAAACATTTCACAGGGCACAGGGTTTGTTTTAAAGCAAACAAATATTTACCGACCACTCTCAATAATTGCACAAATTTTGCTACTCAAATGACCCCGCACAAAACTTATGGGAAATGGGTCGCGTTTTTTTTCAATAAATTTTGTGAAAATGTTCTTTATGCGATACTGATCCAAAATTCAAATGGCCACAACTTGATTTGAAGTACCACTTTCACTACAAGGAGCCTATGAAGTTGATATTCAACTAGTTATCTGTAAATTAGATGATTGAAACCACGACTGTGGGATTTTATGCGTGGTCTTTACAAAAATTCAAAATTTCAAAAACTGGCTGGTTTGGTAGGTTTTAGACTTGAGTTGATAAGGCAAGTAATCTATTTTTCTGAAAAGAGCGTTTTTGTAGAGGCACTGCCAGTGCTCTGTTAAAAATCTTAGAAGGCCCTATCAGAAATCCATCCACGCTAATTGTAAGAGCTAACCGATAAAAATTAAAAATGCGAGTGGCAGAGTGGAGTGTTATGTATTTCATGCTGATGAAATATGAACTTTCAAACTCGCGCGATGGTATCGTAAACGGCTGGACGTAAAAATCTGGAATGTATAGAATACTTTACATTCGAATAATGATCGTGACAAATTGCTGTTTCCCATTTGACGCTTTGAAGTAAGGGCGTTTAACACTTGGCATCGGCCTGGCTATCATTTTTCGGTAAAAATAGGTACATCCGTTGATTGAAATCTATATTAAATCGTTATATTTTTTACGGTTCCCATTTTGTCAACCCCTTTCATATACATTAATTACAGATAGCTTATTTACAGTCAAAACCAATTACTGTATTTTGTATTCAGTACAAAAGAGGGGTGGCAACACGAGATTCTGAGAAAACCACCAATTTTCATACTTCTCACAAATGCGTATGCAGGCAGCAAACACATACAGTGCAGCGAGGGTTTGAACTCATTATTACCTTGTACGTAACGTACCAGGAGGTCCTGATCGCTGCCTGCACACACAAACACACACAAACACATGGGGTGCTTAAAGACCGTACCTCCACATGGTGCATCCTGGGTGACGCTAAAACGGTCGATACTTATTAAAAATTCAAAAACCCGGTGAAAAAAAGTCGGAGACAAAAATTTAAAGAACAGGCTTGAAGAGCGGACTTGAGGCTACACTGCAGCCATTATCGTTAAAACTTTTAGCGATTTTTTTTCAACCGCACAGCCGAGTTTAAAAATGTCGGATTTATTTTTATCTTGCAGCTCTTCATTCAGACCTGCGCCAACATGTGAAAATCAATTACAGGTGAAATTTTCAAAAACAAGCTTGAAGATGACGTTTATACCTGCAAAATACTTTCTTGCTCATTTTTTTCAAATACTTGTTCATCGAGAAATACCGTTTTGAAAACCGGTGTTTTTTCAGGGAAACTCTCGTGGCCCGTTAATTTTGTGGTTGAGTGTAGTAACATTAGCGTATTACAATGATTTTTATTATGTAAATTTAAAATAGTCATGCGGTATTTTGTAAAAGATTTTAGAATGAAACTGGAAGAAATTACGAAACTCTATTTTTTTTTATGTGTGTGAGAGTACTCGCGTTCCAATGCATCGCGAAACGACAATCAAGCATTGCGCTGATGTTTTTGTGATGCCGCCTATAGTTACCGATCACAAACAACAGTGTTGGTAGAGCGAATATTATTAAATATTGAGAATCGCTAAAAATCGTTTAAACAATTAATTATTAAGAAATAAGAATGAACGGAAGTACGATCACTCAAGATGGAGATCCACATATTTGTAAGTATCATTGATACAATAAATTTATTTTAAATAAACGTCGAATAAATGACCACACATGCATTCTTTACAGTTATTCTTAAATAATTGAATTTATTAATTAAAAAAAAAATATATACGTAATTTTCTATTTTATATACGTTGTAACGTGGCATTTTGCCCCGTAATTGACCATCGTCTCTTCTCCCGGCGCAAGCGACCTCGCGTTAAAATTATTCCGTATCGAGGCAAGAAGTCCCGCAGCTTAAGTTCCCAAGGTCCCAATTGTAACCCTAAATCCCGTATATTAATTTTTATCCTGTTCCTATATTTCTTATGTATCCGTCTCGAATCTACCGCCGAGGGAGATCATCCCTCCTAGAAAACACTTCTGGCAGGTAACCTGGAAGTCTCAGAGTCAGTAGCGAGGAAACAGAGAACGTCGTATCCGGAGATATGCCTGGAAGAGCGCTGCAAAACTGTCTCTCCTGTCACCCTCCTCTCCTACGTCACACCCCGGCCTAGTCCACCGGTTACAAGCAGAAATTCCGCCTTCCAGGATATCGAAATCGTCAGCCCGCCACCTTACGTCACCCTCGCGAAAGCTCTGAGTACCAACGGGCCCTGCCAGGCCGCTTCGAAGAAGAAAGAACACCCACAGCGATTCAAAAGAAGCAAATAATGATGTCTTTGCGAAAACCCCACCCCTCTTGTTGATTCCCTTAACGACGGGCGCAAGCCCGCCACTTCTTGTTTGGATAGCGAAACAGCTAGTCGATTCTTTTTGTGATTTTGAGATTTTTGTGTTATGAGCTTAGAGCTTTGAGTTACCGATTGTATTTAATTGTAGATTCAGATCTTGTTTTGTGTTTGTACCAGAGTACTACAAATAAGGTAGGCTCTCGCCCATTATCGATTGATTCGATTGATTTCTCGTTGCATTGTGTTATTGCGTAGTTGGGTCAGGCCTCAACGAGGGTGACGCCATCAACATATTATTGGGTTTTCGTGTTTTAGCTTTGTTGTATCGGGTTAATTGTTTAGTTTTATGAATCTTGTGTCCCCTTATGATATTATTTTACTGAGTTAATCGATTTTTCGTGAAAACTAGCTTTGAAAATAGTTATCTTGTAGATCGCGTCCGTTTTCCCTTTTTTGAGTTATCGTCCCCTGTTCCTTTGATTTATCGCCTCGTCTAGTCCCCGTGAAATAAATGTAATCCTTTCCCTATTTCTTTAACTAGAAGAAATTGAACGGAAAATAGCAACGCGACCCCTTTCTGGTAAATTCTTCCCTTTTGTTTGATTAATAATCCATATTGTATCTAGTGCGTCTCACGCCATTTCTTCTAGAAAAATCGATCGACTCGTTGTTAATTAGATCCTTTCTAATCTATGATAAATCCTAGCCATCCCATCTTATAACCCCCCCTTAATTACTTGAAAACTTGAGCTGGTTTATTTTCGTTATAATAGTGTCATTATTTCCTGTAAAATTTATAATAAGCGATTTGTTTGATAATTTAATATTACATAGTCGTATGTTGTGTTTCTTCTTCGTATTTTCGGGAATGTTTGTGTGAATTCGGATCGAGTCGGTTGTTGGCGTCTTCTACGCTTCACACTTTCTTTAGAAAGTTCTACGTTATCGATCTAGCCCTTATCATTTCGCAAAGTCCCGAATTTATTGATTCCGTATCCTTCCGCATTCCACGACATTATCGACCTGACGTCACGCTTTGTTACCACGTCATTGTTTTCTACGTTATCCTAAGATATTTGTTTTATTCTATTTAAGTTATCTGTTCTATATTACCATATGACTGTCTTTCTCTCGACCTACCCCCCTGCTTGTCTATCAGCTGTTTCCATTGTAGTATATTTCTCGGTTTAAGGCCTTCTGCCTACCGACTTTTAATTTAATGCCGAGTATTTTTTATTGGATTATTACCTCGTATTTGATTATTTGTTCGTAACGATATTTCCCTATATTGAACGGGAAATACCGTATTGTTTTATTTTGAGAATATATATTGGTTTCTTTGTCGAAATTCCATAAACCATAAATTACTCGCTTCGCCCTAATTATTTCGCCCCCATGTTCCCCTCACCCTGAGCTGTCGCGGAACTTTTGTGTTTTCGTGAGATAGTTTCATTTTTAATTGTTTTCGGTTTTGGTTATAGTCAACTCATATTATTCATTTCATTTCCTTTGGTCTTTTTGTTTTTGTCATCTAGTTATCGCGGTACCATTAGGTACCTGGCGCCCAACACTTTAGCTTATCGTGAATTTAATCTTTTCTAAATTATGGTAGTTTCGTTTTTCTAAATTAAATTCAACCCCTAGCCATCCCACCGCGGATCGTCTCGTATTTGCTGGCGTGGTACGTCGCGGAAGTACCCCCACCGTCGGCGGTACACGTCACAACGTTTTACTTAAAAAAAATTTTATCCGATTAAATACATGAAATATTGTGAGATTAACGTAAAACTGCATAAGTGAATAAAACTAAATACCTTTTTCAAGAGGTTTCGATGAACAATACGACCTGTGTCACTAACTGCTAGTTGTTCAGTACAATCAATCAATGTTATGCAAAATGATAAAATCTAGGATTCAATTAAATATTTATTATTTATTTATATATTTATTATTAATATTCATATATTTATAGGGAAAACGCATGAAGTGATTGATCTCATCAACGTGAGGTCGACGATGAACAACCTCTTCACTCGCGCAAGAGGCTCGTTGTCACGTAATTGGGAAGTAATAGTTACCAACATCCGGTGCGGCGCAAGTGGATATCAATGTATAAAAAAGTGGGAAAATCTAGTAACAAAATATAAACAAATAATGGTACCCCCCACGGATATGGGACTTGAAGGAAAGCCGAATGAATCAACGACTTGGCCTTTTTTTGACACAATGAACAGCTTCATGTCCAGTCGTCACGTAATGAATCCGATACTACTAATTGAATCATCTTCCGTTGATAAACCACCACCATCGGCAACTTGCAGTCAGGAAGATGCATCAACTTCGAATTCTTCAGCTTCCACTTGCCAACCATCTACTTCAAATTCTCCATCTACTCGACGACCATTGACTCCTACTTCTTCTGACTCGCAGGATTCTAGCCATGAAAATAGTTCACCATCATCGACGCACACTATTGCTAATTCAAAAAAAAATCTTTTTTTTTAGAACATCGACGCAAAAAAGTCAAAAAAAACAGTGCAAATGACCAAGTAACTGAGCTGTTATCAATAATGAAAAACGAGATGAAGAAGCAGGAAGTACAGCTCGAGCAATGTACTAAAATTGATCAAGAATTTTTAGACGTTTTTCGAGAATTTTTATCAAAAAAGTAAAATATGTATAATAACATAACCTGAAAACATGTTAGCCCAATCGTTGACTCAATGTTAATAAATGTTCTCGACTTGGATCGCTAATTTCTACTTGACATCTAAGTATGGCCTCCATCGGGGTTTGTTATTATTCTTGTTATCATGGGGTTTGTCTTAACCCCACGGTCGACAAGTCAGTACGATGAGTTTCGTTATACATTAAAGTGACTAACACGTTGTACTGGAATAAATGCTTTATATTTCATCAGTCGCCATTGGTGGCTGACGCCGAAATATATTATACATTACATAGGTATTTGGTACAGTCGCGCGCATAGCTCAAACACCATACTCGCATACACACACACACACGCATACATTGCAGCGTTGCCAAAATCACATTTCAAAGATATATTTTCAATCGCTAATTAAAAGTGGATTATAAAAGACATTCTCTCTCATCACACTGACAGACCCAAGTAGAGTTTGCCGAAGTTGGTAATACGGGCCAATACTGGCACTGCACTAGAAATCAACCAATGTAAATCGACGTTGGCCCATTACTGGTAGCGTGTTAATAACGGTACTGGGCCAGTACTCATTCAATATATCGGGCAAGTATAGGACGCCACGCTTGGTCCAATACAAAAAAGCCGTGATGTTATCATCATCTATTATTCCAGATCACAATTTTCGTACATACGATTATAACAAATGAGAGTGTGATGAAATAGCAGCCGTAATAGCTAAGCGGCATGGTTACGACTCTCGCCAATGTTTGCTTACGCATGTCATGTTTGCATTACTGATAATAGAGATCGACCAGAATTCCTACTATTCGAAGCTACTCTTGCCACTACGCCTGAGAAATTGCAACAACTAGTAAGTGAATTGGTATTTATGTTTTTGATGTATGAAGAGATGAAATCACGAGAAAAATCTGTGAATTTTCGTAGAACCATATCGTAAAGTCATGCTGCTACGGGGTCATTGACTACAAAGCAGCACTTGGAAAGATTTTGAAAAATATAATTGGAAAGAACGTTCAACTGGAGTATAGTGCCTGTGGAAGGAAAAAAAAGGGAGAAGGAAAGCGTAATTTCAGTGCAACACAAACGTACAAATGCATATTAGGTCAGTTTATCCGATTACCTAATTACAACTCATATGGGAAAAAGTTTGATACATGTAAAATATGTTTTGTCATTACAGACGTTCTTTCGACAAAATATGAGGTCACAAAAGAGGATATTATATCCAAGATGAGCCGATGGCTCTCTGGATCTGGTGATAGGGAGGGCGGTCGTAAAGGGATAATTGATAATTCAGCAGCACGGCCGCGAAACGAGCCGCAAAATGCAGCACCAGAATAATCCAATATTTAATTTCACATTAAACAGTGCATTAAAATATCACCCTGTATATATGCAAGTGTAACCTGTTGATTGAGCTTGAATAAACCTATATAAAATATCTACCAGAATTCATAAATGCCTACTTCGGAATAATATTGGGCCGACATTCACGTACAGTAGTGGGGCAATGCTGATTTGCAATACTGGTTCAATGATGCTAATTTATACTGGCCCAATGCTGTTAGCCAATGTTGGTCCGAGCTTATCATACCGACTAATTCCCAGTATTCGTTCAGTGCTGGCAGCCATCACTGGGCCTGCACTCATAACGTCGGCTGCGGTACTTGCCCAGTAGGGGAAGGAGGGGCAAAATGGGCCCCTGGGGGCAAAATGGGCCCCCTAAATTTTTATTTTTTTTTGGGTGCCAAACGCTTAATTCGAACGAAAAAAAAATATAATCTTTTTTCCCATAGATTTTCTTAAGGGGCCCGTTTTGCCCCCCTTTCCCCTATTGGGCCAATTGTAAAACTCTACTTGGGGAGTTATGTTTTTCAATCATAAGGAACGTACGAAATCAAGAGACTCGGTAGAGTCTCGCGCCTAGTTATATAAAAAAAAAAAAAAATTTTTTTTCGCACGCGCCGCGCGAGACTCGACAGAGTCTATATACCCGAACGGCAACTGAGCGACCGTTACGGCAATTTATGATCGTTAATATCTTTCATCTCGCTATAAATACGGAATTCTAATATTTATTGTAGGATGTGGCCGAGGAGAGCTTTCATTTAAGCCCTATTTCGATTGAATCGGTGAACGTAGAGCTGAGATATGATTATTCGAAGTTTCGATGCAAGTAATTTATACGTGTCTTCGACGAGACTTTATTTTGTTCATCATCGTCTCCTCCTCCGTCAGTCAGTGACGTCACTCACTTGTGCCAGATTTCCCAGGTGTATAAAAATTAGTGTAGAGTTGCCTTCGCTAGGCTACGTAGAGAGGACTCACCAAATACGGACGTAGCCAGATGGCGCTGTGGTTAGTTCTTTATTTTCACCAACTACAGTACGGTATCATACCGATCATGCGGATCGAGTATGATGTATCATGTCAATTTATTTTTGGTCAAATATGAGATAAATGCAAGTTTTTGATGATTCTACAGACTGCTATAGACGCCGTGGCCATAGCTGTCATGTAGTTAGGTTAGAATTAACTGTCAGAGTCAGATATGGTTAATAAAACAACGGGAATCGATATACATTCGTAAAGAAGTGGTAATGAATTAGTGAACTGATTGCAGATGGCAATTTCTGTTTATTTGCAATATTATTTGATTATAAACAACTGTGTAATGAAGTTAATAAACCAATGTCGAAAGATATTAATTCATGAATAATATGTAAGAAACTGATGAATTGATTGCAGATGTAAATTTCTGTTTGTTTACAAAATTATTGACAAGCTAGCAGTTCCTCGAGGACTATAAGCTGGCTCGTGGCATCACTTCGACAACGACGGTCAGGAATGAAGCGATGTAAATTTGACTCAACGAGCAATCTATGAGACATCTCCAATGTAGCAGACAATACTCGAAATTTCTTTACAGCCTAAGAAGTCTGAAAACATAGTCTTGCGGAAATCTCTTAGCCGACGCTGTAGATATGGTCGTACGACAGCGTTGGGATTTTGCACAAAATCGAATCGCCTACCGTTGTAGTCTTGGGTTTACTCAGATTCTTTCTGTATATTCTATTCGAAACCATGCCGCTGAATTTGAACATACCATCGGCAATCAATTACAAATTAGAGTTAGAAACTTTTTTCCAAGTGCGGCGCGAAACTTGACCGAGTCTCTTTCATCGCAGAGGCAATAGGGATTGGAGGGATAATGTTACCCATAGTTTCCTATATTAGAGCGTCAAGTGATATCAGGTTTTATAACTGTACCAAGGGCTGTCAGCAATTATTCAACAATATCTTTATCTTCGATAACTACAGTATAGGGTCTTATATTCAGTGTTATATAATTCAGCACACGACACTTTCCAGTGCGGTTGCATGGGTATATTTTTATAAAATATATGGTTGAATAATTATTATACCTATGGTAACCTGTGGCTCAAATTTTCATTCGATTGATGATGAGCTGTAATAATATTATGTTTCTTGGATTCATGTGGAACTAATTTAGAAATTTTCTAGCGTTACGATTACAGGACGATTGACTTTTGCCTCGCGGGATCTAGTAGACAATAGAACGCCAGACTTGGTAGGGAATTCTATGTATACCTTCCACATCGAGAGTGGTCTACAATTTATGCAATTTATTATGGATACGAGAATGATTGTACTTAATTAATCTAATTCTACAAAAAGTAGTGATATCCCCATAAAAAGCACCTCTGGTGCAAAAACCTTTCGCCTAGTTATATAAATGTGATAGTCACCCACAAAAAATACATTCTTATGCCAAGAAAACATACAATTATTATTCTACACCCACAAAAAATACATTCTTATGCCAAGAAAACATACAATTATTATTCTATACAAAAATTCCTTCCTAGTAAAAAAAAGATTTGAAATCAGATGCTATTGCCTAGCACCGATATCACGTTGACTATTTTCGAATTGACAATAAGGCTTTTCATAACACGGTACATATTGACAGCCTTCCTGAAAACAGAAAACATAAAAAAAAAATAACAAAAAAAAAAATGAAACAAAATTTGGAGTACGTGGTACTAGGCGGGCCAATATTTCGTATCAATATATTAGAATTATTGACATGGTTCAATTGCAGTTTCCTTGTACTTATCTAGAAAAGGCCCGCCTAGTACCACTACCTCCAAATTTTGTTTCATTTTTTTTTTTGTTATTTTTTTTTTTATGTTTTCTGTTTTCAGGAAGGCTGTCAATATGTACCGTGTTATGAAAAGCCTTATTGTCAATTCGAAAATAGTCAACGTGATATCGGTGCTAGGCAATAGCATCTGATTTCAAATCTTTTTTTTACTAGGAAGGAATTTTTGTATAGAATAATAATTGTATGTTTTCTTGGCATAAGAATGTATTTTTTGTGGGTGACTATCACATTTATATAACTAGGCGAAAGGTTTTTGCACCAGAGGTGCTTTTTATGGGGATTTAGATATAACAATCCGTTATAAAGTAATTTAAGCATGGTCGGCAACACTGCTGTTGAACCCAGAGCCCCACCTCAAAGCACTAAAATTGCAAAAATACTTATACTTATTGTCCCAGGCGTTCCGCAGTAAATAATTGTAACATTAGTTCACGTAAATGATTACCAGTACGTTCATCACGTGGGGCACGACGAGGAGGAAGCTCAGGAAGATTTTCTATATTATTTGGAATAATGACGTCACCCTGGCTGATACAAATATTGTGCATCACAACGCATGCTGACACTACTTTAATGGCGGTTGTGATCCTCGCCTCTAAAGCTTTTGTAAATATTGACCTCCATCGTGTTTTAAGGGGGGATTTTCTTTTTTTTTCGCTAAATTTATCGCTTTTTTCTAATTTTCTGGTGAAGAAACTATACAAGGGATCAATGCAAAATTTGGCATGTGGATTCATTCATCTCTTTTTTATTTACAAAAAAATCAAAAATCATTTCCCTCCAAAAATACGCCCCCCACCCCCTTCGACGTGTGATGATTTGCAATTGACGGTGTGTACGATTTGAGGCTGCCCATTAATCCTGGAATTAAAAACCAAAAAACATTCCACTTGACACACATGTAGTTATCGTTCAATGAAGCGAAAAAAAAAAAAAAATTGAAGGTCTGGTGATGTTTTGAACTAAAAATGTCGTTCGGTCCAAGAAAAAGATCAATCTTTTTGTTATAAACAAAAAAATATTCAACGTATTGTTTTTTCCTTTCATTAAACGTTAGAAGGACATCGACTGAGCATGCTGTCCAAATTTGAAGGCAATCTGTTGAATAGTTTTTTAGATATCATGCACACAAGTTGCAAAAGAGCTGTTTCGAGAAAATAGCGTTGATTATTTTTCCGACCCAAATATCGACCAATAGAATTGCACCATTCGACGTCACGTGGTACAACCTACATGGTATTATACTGATAATTTTTTGAAAATTTTCTCTGGTAGTTGCTATATATAAAAAACAAAACATGATCCAGTCAAATTAACCACACGTCAAACTGACAGGTTGAATTCAATTGTGAAAATTGGAGATTTTGCATGAAAATGAGTCGATTTGGAGTTTGTTAACTGTACATTTCGTCTCATGGTGCAATTCCACCGGCCGACACTTGGGACGGAAGAATAATCCCCCGAATACCACACGAGCTTCAAAATTATCTGGCATTTCCCTCAAGGTTCCCTCCAAACAAATAAAATCGTCAAGTTTTTCAGGAAAAATCACTCGCGCTTCGCGCTCGTGATTTTTTGACCTGAAAAACTTGACTCCTTCATTTGTTTGCAACGAACCTATCGGGAAATACCCGATAATTTTGAAGCTCTTGTGGTATTATAAGTGAAAGTTACAAGTAGGTTTATGGGGACATATCGATTACTTACGATATTTGTATGCTAATCTGCTATGCCGGAGCCATACAATATGCATTCCTCTGCTTCATATGATTCGTCTCGAGAAGTAATCTCGCTAATTAGTAAAGCTAGCGGTGTCGAATAACGTTGATATAATATTTTTATTGATAATCCCTTGTATCCCTTGTATACCTTGTCGGTTAATGACTCATAACTTCGGCAATCATAAGAATTTCGATTTGAAATTCACCACACATATTCTTAAGACCTTAAAGTATAAGATTCCGTGAAAAAAAAAAATTGATTTTTCCGACGAAAAAAAAAGAAAATCCCCCCTTAAGTATTCCAAAGGATTGTTCGACTGTTATCCTTGCCTTACTGAGTGAGTGGTTAAAAGCTGATTTTTCTACGGTAAGGGGTTCTTTGAATGGAGTAATAATCGTGATTGGGTGTTGTCTACGTGGGTAACCGCTATCACCTATTATGAAGTAGCCTTGAGGTGGGTACAAACTTTGCTGAAATATTCGGCTATTACGAAATATTCTACTGTCGTGCACAGATCCAGGATAGCCAATGACAGTATCTATAAATTTGCCTGAATCATCGACCAACGCTTGAAAGTTAAGTGAGTAAAATTTCTTCCGATTGAAATATTCTTCATGCAGGTTTTTCGGACAAATTACTCGTACGTGACACCCGTCAATTGCACCTACGCACTGCCTAAATACTGCACTATTGGCTTTTATGGCAAAAGCTTGTCCAATTCGCGGCAAATCTCGTAATGGTGGTAATCTTATTATTGCAGGTAAAAGCGATACCAGGGTGCCTAACATTTTATGACTGACTCTGAACACAGTTGTGAGAGGGATGTCGAACGTGGTTGCGACGACTCTGTAGGATGTTCCACAGGGCAACCAAAATAAGAAGATGATCGCCTCAAAAAGAAAAACAATTGACTTAATTCTTGTAAACACCCTATGAAACTTCGAGTTAAATAAATAGTGATAAAGTTCATACTTCGATTTCTGCGCACCAGCCTGATCGTTTAGGTTGACGTCAACATAAAGAAACTAATCTCCGCAGACTCTGTGGAGTGACTCTCAAGTTTTTTATAGTAAGTCTGGGATCTCCTCTCAGGATAGCCCCCAGTAACCGGTTGTTGTACCCGATAGGTGCGCGGCAATATATTCCCCTCTAAAACATTATGATATAATAGCTAAGGTATATTAATGAAATTAATTCACACAGCATACTTTTTCAATATTATTGAACTTACCTTGTTGATTTTTTTCATAATTAATTTCAATGCTATCAAACAAAACAATCTGAACTGCCTCGTACGCCTTTCTTGCATTGTTCTGTGTCTTCTGACTAATCGATACATGACCATCCACACAGCTATTACTATTTCTTCAGGAATCATACTGATTTTATATGATATTAAATGTTTAAAGTAAATTGAAAAAGTATTAAACGTTATTGTACTTTTATCAATTTATTATCAATTATAACGTGTACATAGTTACATACATAGTTACGTACATAGTTACGTACATTGGACATTCGATATTATTCTTAAGTAGAATGATCATTATACAAATTAATATTATTATTAATGTCGGCTTTAGGTGTGGAAGAGTGAACTAATAAATGATACATGTGTGAGGCCAACGGAATAAATTCAGCTATAAATAAGTGAGAAAAGGAGTATAACGTAAACGTTTTATTCCAAAAGAGTTATGCTGAAATATCCAATATTTATACAATTTATAATTATTCTGTATCGTTCGACGGAATATTCGCTTAGACTGCTATTTGAATATTAGCGCTTAAATAAAATGGCGTCCACAATGAAATTTTTTTAATTTATAACCACTGACTAAGCAAATTGATGTAGAACGTTCTCGAAACAACGACCAAAAAACTCAGGGATATTTGGGGGTGCTCAATAAGGGAACAAACTTCGTACGAGTGTTCCAATTGGCAAGGGCGAATGGCGAGGGTAAGGGCAAGTGTGCAAGGGTATACCTTTACCACCCTTGACGAATTGGAAAACGGCTTATGTATATGTATATATGCATGTATCCTTGTGGACTAGATCGAAGTCCATAGATCAGTGTGTCTTGATATTTCCCGTGGGAAACATTGTAATTTATCGGCCTCGTGGTTTTGTATTTATTGTATGTATCTCTAATCGTGAGTACGAAATAAACCACGAGTTTTAATTAAAGACAAAAATCAGTGTGAGCCTTCTCTAATCATTTATCCCGAAAGTCACTCATCCTAGGCCTTCTATCATCACAATACTCATTTCAAATACTCAAAAGTCGTATAGATGATAAAGTGGGTAAGGTGGGACGCTGGGGCAAAGTGGGACACCAAAAAATTTTCAGTTTTCCGGGGCAAAGTATGACAGTCTTTTTTGGAAAATAAAAAAAAACCTTGTGCAAAACAGTTACTGATCAGTGATCACATTTTCATATTTTTATTGCACCTATGCTAGATTTAGGCGAAATGCATTGTTCAAATGATTAGTATCATTATTAAACGACTAATTAATTGGAACAAAAAATTTTTCCTTTTGTAATTACAATTATAATCTGATATTTTTTCTCGTCACTATTTATTCATAATTATCACAAATTAGAATTTTTAATATTATTGCCCACTTTGGCCCGGAAAAATAAAAATTTTCTGGTGTCCTACTCTGCCCCGGTCTCCCCTATACAGGTTTTTCTAGATTACTTTTTATTATTATTAATCTTTTGGGGCGATTCTCGTTGACTACGCGTGGGAAAAGGTACATTTTCTGAAGTTTAACAAATTGACAAACATTTTTTTACCATGAAAACGAATGCATTTGAATATTATTTTACCAATATTACTATTTTTATCATTATAATTATTGATGAGCTTCTGTTGGCATCTATCAAAGGCGTAATTAAACTCCGCCCGTTTGCTTGCTAGCTACATTCTGTAAAATTTGATTTGACAAACTGCAAGTGATCCACGAGTTCAGGCATAAGAGGCTTCTTGCCGATTCATTACTCAGCCTATTCCGGTGTTTTCTCAATACCAGTGAAGCTTTAGAAAAGAAACGTTCTACTGGTACTGAGGTAGCTTGTATAGCTAGAAAATCGCGTGCCATAGCAGCCAATGTTGGGAAAGTCTTTTCATGAGCTTTCCACCACATTAAATTATCTGTATTCTTGTCAGCACGAATAAGTCCCAGATAATTATCTAACTCCTTTCTCCAGTCTGAACGTGGATTTAGATTTAACGAGCTTGATTCGAAAAAGGATTCTAGACCGAATATGTCATCGTGTATGATATCGAAAGACGGAGAATTTTCACGAATATCAGCATTCGATGTGGAACAACTGGGTTCCTCCGGAATTATTGTATCGTAATATTTACTACGGTAAACATGCTCGAATTGTTCGCATTCATGTGCCATTTCTTTACCCCAGGTCGTTCGTTGGAATGTTTCTATCTTATGACGAGGATCGAGAATAAGTACCACGCAATACATCCAATTTGTTTTGGCATAGTGTTTTATCAGCTTATCTCTGGCGGCAATGGCGGCTTGATGTATCACATCCAGCACCGGATCCTGTGCCGACGTATTTGCATACGAAAGTATGAACTTTTCGAGCTTGTCGAGCATTATATTGATCCCGATGACTACAAGTGGCAACGTTGCGTATTTTTCACCGCTGAAAGCTGCCGATAATGCTTTGAAATGACGAAGATACTCGACAAGTTCTTTCAAAAGTGACGATTCAAGTTCCGATAAATCGTAAATGCCCAGCGCCTCGTTATATTCGCACAGCAGACGAAGTGCCCTCTTCATTTCAAGTGCTGCAACAATCATGTCACAAGTGGAATTCCATCGCGTGGCAACTCCGAGATTGGGCGTCTGCATTTTCGTATTCGTTGTTTCGCAGCATGATTTTAATTTATTGGTGAGTTGCTCGGAGTACTTAACTTTCTGGAACATTTTTTTAAGTTTAATCAGCACCCGAGTGCAATCTTTGTAAGTACTCTCTTCACTATCGTCCAAATCTTCATCATCGTTCTTCACATCTACTTCCTGAATGTCACTCTGAACTACTCGGAGCATGTCATTCACGGCTAAATTGATTACATGTGCGAAACATCGAAAATGCTGATTAATCGGATCAAACGCAAGATTGTTTGCAGCCATGAGCGGTGAAAGTTCTGCCAAAAATACCGTATTGGCCGATGCATTATCCAATGTAATGCCGTTTACTTTGTGAAGAATATCGTGCTGCTTCAAGGTGTCGTAAAAGATATTTGCTATATCTCGACCAGAATGGCAGCCATTTGAGGGGACAAAATCAATTACCAACGAACGCATATTCCATTCATTATCGATGAAATGGCCAGTGATACCGTAAAAGGATTTGTTGGCCACCGATGTCCAGCCGTCAACCGTGAAGGAGATTTTCGATTTATTTTGTTGCAACATTTGCATGACAACTTTTTGCAATAAGCAAAACCGCTCGAGGGTTATAGATCGAAATCGATCACGCTTCGGGACAACTGCGTTTGCATTAACATACAGGAACAGTTGCCGAGTATCTTCATCATCAAAGAAACTAAATGGAAGATACTTCTTCGCTGCCCAATCAACAATCATATTCTCAAACCCCTTCTGGGAGAAAACTTGTCGTCGATTCTCTGTCTGAAAATATAAGGAACACTTTGCACTTTTCACTTTTCAGTTCGTCCTAATGAAATATGTATTTGATGGTGGCGGTAAACCCTTCAGTTCTATCACAAACATCTCCATTCTTTTACGAACAAAATGATTCAAAGATCATTCCGCTTCGATGAATACTTTCGGAGATATGAATTTTCAAATATAGCGGGGCAACAGTGGTTTACGAAAATTCACATAGCTATAACTCCGCCATTTTTTTTGTTGAAATTTTAAAAAATCCTCAAAGTCGTATTTTTTATTTGGGGTGCCAGAGATAAATGGACCACCCTGTTTATCACATTAGAATGAAAAGATCAACTAATCATTTATATTTTACTATTTGAAACTAAAATGGTCCACGATAGGGTCGGTAAGTTGAAATGCATCTCTTTAAATGCATCGAGTAAAATAAATAATGCACCTTTTTTGCCGGAATTTTCGTGGATCCATAAATTTGGATATACTGTTCCGGATGCGAGTGCTCAAGATGTCTTTTCAGTCCTGTGGTATTCCCATTGGACATTTTCACCACTTTTGAACACTTCTGGCATGTAGCATATTTTTTACCATTTTCTTCGACGCCTATAGTAAATATTTGAGCCCGTAGATCCTTTGCGATTGCAGAAGCTGGGTTTGCAATCGCACATGGCTGCTTCGATATTGTGTTTTGTGCATTATCCACATTTTCTCTTGATCTTTCTCCACATCCGCTATTCTCTCCTGCATCGGGGTCCAGAGATGTGATCTCGTTTGTGCATTTTCGTTTCCCGGCCTCGTGTTCCGAATTTGAACTTCGCTTCGTCGTGTGCGCAGTAAAAAAACTTTATTGTCAAAGTGACACGACTAATCAAGCCAGAAATGAGTAATATCTCGAGCTAGCAAGATTCTTTCTCGCCTGTCATTCAGACGATTGATCTCGAATGACAGTTCGACCGTCATTTTTTCGAGATCTCGTCCCGATCTCGACATTTATTTTTATCGTCTCGCTTGTCGCATCACTAGCATCGAGTCTGGAATGATCGTAAAGCGCCAAGTTTTTTGTGTTTGATAGTTATTCATTCGAATAATTCATTTAAAATAAAATTCTAAACACCCTATTTTGAACCTGTACACAAGGGGCGCCCACTTGGGAGACTTGAACCAGGCGGCGCCATTGCTAGCCACGGCGCTGGCCTCACCCGTCGCAAACTCAATTGTTACTAACAGCTCATGCTTCCACTGATATACAATGTGTACATACAGCCG
Source organism: Rhogogaster chlorosoma (assembly GCA_944452935.1). Classification (NCBI taxonomy): domain Eukaryota; kingdom Metazoa; phylum Arthropoda; class Insecta; order Hymenoptera; family Tenthredinidae; genus Rhogogaster; species Rhogogaster chlorosoma. The sequence continues at coordinate 8,806,902 of OX101802.1, forward strand.
TGAATATCGATTCTATCCTGTTTAGAAGCTTATTCTCTTCACTATCAAATGCTTTTTTGATTTTTTCCATTCGATGTTTGAAGAACAACCCTCGAAAGTGTTCATTATACATATAACATGAGCATTGACTTGGGTGAACTATCATTATGGGCCGATTATTTGTTACAGGTATCCTCATTATTTATTTGAAATTGAATTTCGTCAATTTTGACAACGAAAAACTAATAAATAACTCGTAATGTGGGAAGTCGTATACAATATCATGTTTGTCAATGTTCACGGAATATTTCTGAACTTATCCAGATCTTTTACACTCATTTTAGACGAACGGTGACAAGTTGAAGTTGACGTACGGCAATGGTAACGAAGAAACTACGTTTCCTAACATTTCGGAGATCATAACCGTTTTCATGATTTTCACCCAGAAATTTGCGAACAACCATCAGTCGTAGAAAACTTGGCGCTTTCTGATCATTCTAGACTCGATGCTCTATCAATTTTTCTGTAGAAGTTATGATCATTCAAACAGAGAGGCTAAACCTTTTTGCACCAACAGTAGGGCGTAAAGAACGACTTTACACCCCGAGTGTGCGCGATCACACAAGGGTCGTATAGTCGTACGCTTGAGATACGAACAGTATTAATTTTATCCTCGACTTAACTGTAAACGCCACTTTATTGACTGGAAAAGAGGGACAAAAGTAGCATATGATTCCTTCTTGTACTATTTTCTCCGTAAATTTAATTCTTTCCCGCATTCGCGGTTATCAGTTTATCTGGTTCCCTTAAATTTTAAATTGTCCGCTTCCGTTCGCGTGTACCACTCTTCAAGTTATTGAAGTGGCCACATTTATGTGGGGAATAAAGTCCCATATATGCTGTGACGTTGCAGATTTGCTGCCGTCACAGGAGCCCTTCTGGCTACCGATTTTTCGTAGTTAATTAGATTTCAGAGAAATAATACCGCGAGAGAGAGACGAGACACGTCTCACCCTCGGGAAAATAGCGGCACACCACAGACAAATCGTAGATTCCGAATAACTTCTAATTTGAAGTGCTTTTTTGTTAATGTACCGCGAGAGAGAGAGAGAAGGAGCCATAACGACGCTACGAGGATTTCCGCCGACTACCGATACCGAGATGACCTCCGATTTACGCTACTGCAGAAGCTACCACGATACGCAGCCCAGGACCTGCAAACCATGGGAAGTATCGCAACATCCGGAGGGAAGGACGTCGACCTTGGAGAGATTCTCGCTGTGAAATAGGGGTCGCATACGGCTCCACGCCAGGAGAACTTATCTATCGCCAGCAACGGATTGCGACGGCGGCGTACAGGGTTGCACGCTACGGCTGCAACCTCCCGTCACAGCAGCCGAGTACATCATACCGCTCCTGCCACTATTATCGACGCCAGGAGGGCGTAACGTTATCGCCAGAGGACGAGCCGCGTGAGGAAAAGCCAGGAGAGCCCCCACGTGCTCCTGGCAGGCCGAGAAAGGTGTAGATCCGGTCCAGGGACACCTAGGTTCTGCCAGGAGGTTGCAGCGAGGTCGTCTTCGAGTGAGTCTGCCGCTGCAGAGTAAATCCCGCGGGGATTAGTGAAGTCAGGAAGGTACCGCATTTTAGAGTCCAAGGTCGCGCCTTCCCGAGGTCATCCTGCCGCATTTACGGCCGAGTATCGCATCTCTACCGCCTGCCGCTTGCCGCCCGGCAAGGATCAGCGCATCGCACGCATCGGCTGACGAGCCGATCGTGCGAATTACCGTCGAGTAATTAGAATAGCCAATGAGGTGCGGAGAGACGTCTCATAGCGTCCCCACCCTCTAGACCACGTAAGGAGCCTCGTTGCCGAAAATCAAGAAGACTATCGTCACTTCTACGTTCCGCTATTGTAGCAATCAGACGTGTTTTCAGAAATCTCTCGCCTCTCTCGCACCTAGTTTCCGCCTAGTTTCTTTCGTATACCGCTGTGCGGACGTTATCGTTTAAAAGTTAAAGTTAAAGTTCAGGTGTACGAGCAGCAACTGCATCGTTAAGGTAAGGTCTCTAAGATCGCTTGTAATAAACCACGAAAATTCCGCTGAGCTTCCTTCATATCGAATCTCGTAGTTTTTAGTTCGTACGTAGCCTACGGGCTGCGTCATTGCAAATTTATCGTAGAAAATTACCGTAGATTAAGTATCGTAGAGTAAGTTAGGTTAAGTATCGAAATAGGAAGTACAGCGAAAGAGTTTCGTGTCTGATTGGCTTTGTTTGAATATTTCTGCTTGTAGTTGCTTTTTGAGTTGTTATTTGCTATCTTTCGCTTGCTTATACCGATTTGCTAGCTCGTTACCGCTTATTACGCATGTAATTTGATTTCTTTGATATTTTTGTGCTATTTCCTTGATTTCCTCTTGATTTATGTGATATCTTTGATTTTCTATGATTTCTGTGCTTTTCTCGTAATATTTTCTTGTATGGTGTGTCGCTAAATTATTTTCCAACTCCCCGAGGGTTGGCTGAACGTAGTCGTCATAGTTGTTTAAGATTTTGTTGTTAATTTAGCTTATCTTGGAATAATATCGCGTATCTCCCGCTCGATATCTTCTATATCGAGTTAACAGTAGTTTATCTTTGCGAACCTTCGGGTTAAGAAGTAGTTTCTCTTAGTTACTTTATCGCTACGCGATCCCTTGTTAACTTAGCTTCTTTTGTTGTAAATCTCTCGAGTCAATCATTTTATTGAGCTAAAATATAGTAGATCTTTTATAATATCGCTAGTGCCGCCAGGTATAGGATCCTTTTGCCTGAGTATCGTATCGCTCGGTGATACGTGTCTAAAACGTAGTATAATAGCTTGTTTTGTATCGCTTCACAGGCGCACTAGCTAGCCAGCGTATTATTGTTTTTTTCTACCGCACGGCGGGCCCAGGCTCAGTAAAATAAGTATTTTCCGTAATTGAAAATTATTATTCCCGACTTACCGTTGTTGTATTATTTTTGGCTATCCCGCTCAGCGAGTTCATGATATTATAAAGTAGTTCTGTTACTGTAATTTATTGTACCGCGTGTACTATCTGGTTAAAAAATATAATATACGGAATTGTTAAAAAGGTTTATCAAAATTTATTTCTGATAATCTAATTAACTAAGTAAGGTGTATCCCGCCCCTCTATCATTCTCGAAGGAAAATCTGAGCTAACTGTGCCGTCGAGGCCGTCGTTCCGCTAATTTTGTTATTTGAGTTGTTATCGCTGAATTTTCTAGTTTCTTGTTTAGTAGAAAAATTGACGCATTCGCGTCTGGCGCCCAACACTATCTTTTTATCGTGGAAAAATTATCTATTTCGTCAGGAACGCCGTAGAGCGCAGTGTGAACTCTGAACCACCGTTGCAATGCAACACAGGAATAAAGACAATTATTTTCTTGTTACATGATGTACCATTTTGTTCTGTCACTCTATACTGTCGCCCTTATAAATCGGAAAATATGTATAATCCACAGCTAGCTAACACCGTGCAAACAATTAATACATCACTCAGAACTTGCGTCACACTAAATTATAATAGAATAATTTTATCAATCGTATATACGTTAGACAATCGCAAAAGGTAAGCTTGGATGGTGTTCGAAATCATCCATCTTCATGAGTTCCGTAATGCTATCTCACCCTTGTGCAGAGGGTCCCATTTCTGTACAACAGGAATTTGGCTGCGATGTGTCAAATTGTATCATGATGATGAAATACGCTACCAGAGCGCAAAATATCTGTGAATCAGTAAAATAATGAAGAATAATAAAGGAGATAACTTTGCCGACGATGACCTAATAAGTAAGTGGTCGCCCTGAGAATTACAGATAGATGTACAAATTAATTCCACAGGAGAACCACTACCGAATCTTTTCGGGGCAAATATGTTGAATGCTCTGATATCTACACATATGTATACATCGTCGGATACATCGATTAGTAGATCTCACCTTGTAGATGAACGGATAACCCAGATCAAAGAACCCGAAGGCAGACACAGCGACCGATTTATGCAGCAGTTGAAGAGAAAACTTGGAGAGCTGCAACAATTGGTATGATTCGGGTGAAGGATACTTTACTTCGGGTAAAGGATATAATTATGTAGGGTGATTCCGGAGAAGACGGCCATATGGGAGAACTGGCCAGCGATGTTCTTTCTTATGTTAGTAGATATATGGCACTCTCTATGGAGTAGATCGCTTCGTACCGAACGTACGAACCGGTAGAAGTGTAGAAGTGTCGAGAAAAATATTAAACACCAAGTAAGATCCATCTTATATGATTTGACTTTTGGAAATTTCACGACCGTACGCGATGTTTACGGTCTTGAACCTCCACATCCAGTTTCAACGAAAATACGGCCATCTCCCTCGGAGTTATCCTACAAAGTTTTATTGATCAAAGGTACTACGATCTCTGAAGCGATAGTGTAATATGAGCTGACTGACTTTACGAAACGGAACATAAGTCTTTGGAAATTTAGATATTGATCCAACGGAGGGCTCCGTTTGTCAATATCAAATTGATATCGGGTTTGCCCCGGATAAGTTGACCACCGTAAATTCATCACCAACGTACTTCGTCCCTCAGTTCTTCTGGATAGAACTTGTTCCAGACTCTGTGCAGTATGGCCTTTGTAGCATTGCCCTGTCCCCAAAAACAAAGAAATGGATTTTATGCAGTCTGGTTACTTGCTTTGTCAGTGAGTACAGTCATGGAGATCATTCTACACAAATCCATCGAAATTGATTACCAGTTACAAAGTAATCAATTCAATTCGACCAACTCTTACCACTCTCGACATCGAAGAACACGCATGTGCGATCAAAACAAACTCCAAAATCGTGATCGACGTTCGAGCTGCCAGCCACTGAGTCCATGGGAGGACGACATCATGCGATATAAACACGTGCGTGTACGCCGAGTACCAGTTCGAAAGTAAATTGGTGAAGTGTCTAACAATAGCGAAGAGTATCGGAACTGTGTGGAAATCAGTAGCAGAATCTGCTAATTCGCACAACTCTCTGTGCAATTTTCCGATCTTCTTGATGTCTTCGACAGACAATTGAATATTCTTGGATTCCGTGATGATCCTACGCACCATTTGATCGCCAATACCTCGATTTCTACTCATTCTCAAGGTGGCTGTATTCCGCTGTTCATTAGTACCCTGTAGCTTGTTATTTAGAGATTCAAACAGTTTTCTGATACAAATCATAGTTTCAACGAAGATCAAAATGGCACTGTGGCTATGGATGGTTGTTATGATACTTCCGATCCAGAATGATGCTATAAATACTGTGCCATGATCATGATTATAATCATGATTAACAAAATCAATGATTGTTTTCATTAAAAGAATTACGCTGTTTGTTGCAATAATTTTTGCGTAGAAATTCTTGCAGTTTTTTCCGCTTCTATCCTCGATTCCCAAGGTCTTCAGTTCATTTTTTACCGCAGTTATTCGATGCATTATGTCAATCATTTCGTTACTCTTGAACACGAAAACCAACAGAGTAATCCATAAGTGTCCAGCGAATAAAGTTAACAACATGCCGAAGATGAATTGATTCACGAAAGAAACCTCGATCCCTTGTGCTCGTCGCTTGGAGAATACAAAACATATCCATAATGAACTCAGAATCGCCAGAATCACGGCATACGCTTTGCGCAGGAAACCGACCGGACGAAGCATGTTGTTCTTCAAGCTAAACGGCGCCAAACCGATAAAGCTCGCGAAATAATAAAGCAGAATTTGGAACCGCGTAAAATTCACGTAAGTTTTCATTTTCAACTTCGACAATCTTTATTCCTCGCGCAACGCTGCTATCACGAGAGAACTATAGACCAATATTCGCGCCTCGGGTCGGAGGTGTGAAGTGACGTGGGACAGGGCCTTGCCAAGACGACGCGATAATGATGATTACGATCGCAATAATTTGATATTCAACTCATCGATTGCGACGGTAGCATCCTACCTACAGCTAGGATCTATTTTCGAAGTGACGCGGAATGTGAGGAGACACCTTATACAAAAAGTCTTACGACTTTCCTGTCAATGGGCAGAAAAAGTATATCGATCAGAGGAATTGTGTATACCGGGCGTATTCATGGAAACGCTCCATAGGTAAGTCAAAACGCTTGCATACAAATAACTCAAACCTCAAGGAAGTATGTTCAGTTTTCCATGTAACCGATTGTTGTTACGCATATCACGTCCTTGTTGGCTACGCGGGAAATAAAACTATGTAATCGCTTGATGTTTGAGTTGTCTGTAGACAGGCGCTTTCACTTCCCTATCAAGCACAATTAAACGGCTCGCTTCTTGTCTCACGGAGGATGCCCCGTTTCGTCAACCTCTTAGTACCGATCTTCATTTCTCACAGCGTACACCGCTGCAGAATCAAGTCATCGTTCCAACGAAGTCATCTCTTTGGTACTTACGCGGTATACTTGCGTCATATATTCTGATCAGAATACTCGCCTCGGCTGAAATGTCTCCAGTCACAAATCAGGCATGAGTTAACAACTGATTAAATAACGTAATTTTCGTTCTGTGTTACACTCGTGGTTCGGGTATATCCAAGAATTTGTATCGACAGTTGATTTTCCATGAGAAATGACATTCCATTAATTTATGCATGGAGCTATTAGTAATAATGGGAATATTGGTAGCATTTTGTTCACCTATTCTCATTTAATCGATTATTCTACTCAAATGTAATGGGGTGAAGCTGAAAAATATTTCAGTAGTGAGATACAACAGATGTAACGTTGTAGACCTCCCAGATTATTACGACGAAACGAAGTCAATGTTGTAAGGAATTCGTTACCTAATGATATATAAACTAACCGCAATGATTCGTCTTACTTAATTATGGGAGTTGGGTAGTAGAAGATAGTAGATTGACTAGATCCTGATACGTGTGGAGAAACAGGGACTTTGCACGAGTAATGTTTTTAGCATGAGCCGCAGTCGAATTGCGGCACCGAAGGTGTCGGAACGAGATGAAGGCCAAAGAGTATAGGATAGAGGCGAAGCTGAGAGTATCGAGCGCGAGTAGCGACGCTGTCGAGTGGGAACCCGAACTATTGTGGGTATATACAGAGAGATTCTGTGGAAAGTTGTAAGCCGTATGGGTAGGCAACCCGCATATTTACCGAAACGGCAACGCTGTCGTGGGGACAGTTGAACGTCTGCACCTACAGATGACGTAGCGACAGCTGTCACGTCGTTGGGTCAGAATCAACATACAGAGTGACATATTTGAGGTTGATCGTAATATAACTAGTAGGACAACGGGAATCGATATTAATTCGTAAAGAAGTGGTAACGAATTAGTGAATTGATTGCAGATGTTGATTTCTGTTTATTTGCAACATTACTTGGGTCCAAACAACCGTCGGGGTGAAATTTACGAATCATTCTAATAAAGGTAACCAACAAATGTCGAACGATGATAATTGGTAATAAAATCGTGATAAAGTTACGAATTGAATGCAGATTCTGAGTTATGTTTATTTGCGAAATTATTTACAAGCTAGCAGTTCCTCGATGACGGACTGACTCATCGTATCACTTCGACAACTACAGTCAGGAACACAGCGATGGAAATTCGATTCAACGAGCAATCTACGAGACATCTCTGACGTAGCAGACAAAACTCCAAATTTCTTCACCGCCTAAGAAGTTTGAAAGTACAGTCTTGCGGAAATCATACAGCCGATGCTGTCAGCCTAGCTTCGAAACAGACCTACGTAGATCACCTGTTTGCCTACCGATAATCTTGTAGAAGTCTCAGCGAGAAATGAATTAATTGAAAGTATTGTTCTGTAAATCAACGTAATTGTGCCTTTGATAGCTGAGTGGAATGAAGCGTCGCATATTTGTAAAAATGATTACATTACAATGAGTTTCTATCATGTAATAACATTTTTTATTCATTAAACGCAGTACAATAACACTAAACTAAATGCGTTGTGCCGACGACATGCCGACTTCTTGAGCAACTTTCGAGATAAGCTTCTGACCGTCTTCTGGAACTATGCGCAGTATTTCCACAAAACTGTGCATTCAAATTATTAGGAGGTGAAAAAATTTGGGGTTTGCTGCTACGTCAGAGATGCCTCGTAGATTGCTTGTTGAATCGAATTTACATCGCTGTGTTCCTGACCGTAGTTGTCGAAGTGATACGATGAGTCAGTCCGTCATCGAGGAACTGCTAGCTTGTAAATAATTCCGCAAATAAACATAACTCAGAATCTGCGATCAATTCGTAACTTTATCACGACTTTATTACGAATTATTATCGTTTGACATTTGTTGGTTACCTTTATTAGAATGATTCGTAAATTTTACCCCGACGGTTGTTTAGACCCAAATAACGTTGCAAATAAACGGAATCGACATCTGCAATCAATTCGCTAATTCGTTACCACTTCTTCACGAATGAATATCGATTCCCTTTGTCTTACTAGTTATATTACGATCAATCTCAAATATGTCATTCTGTCACTTGATTCTGACCAAACGACGTGAAAGCTGCCGCTATGTCATCTGTAGATGCAGACGTTCGACTGTCCCTACGACAGCGTTGCCGTTTCGGTAAATATGCGGGTTGCCTACCCACACGGCTTACAACTTTCCACAGAATCGCTCTGTATATGTATGTGAAAGATTGATGGGAGGTGGAGACGCCATGATGTGTATATTTGATATTCTCAAAGAGTATAGGATAGAGGCGAAGCTGAGAGTATCGAGCGCAGCAGCGACGCTTGTTAGGTGGGATCGAAACTATTTTCGGTATATATAGATATACATATGCACAATGCAAGGATAGCGGTGCTAAAATAGAGAAGAGACGCGTGTTATTTTCAATTGAAAAGTGCATCATTTTGGATTTGCAAACTAAAACGTAAAGCGATGGTTCGGTGCAATGTGAAAGGGTGCAAAAGAAATTCGCAGGAAGACAGTGAACATCATTTCTTTAGGGAACCAAAAAATCCGACATGGTAAGTACGAATAGTCTAAAACAATACACGTCTTCAGTTTTAGGTTATGAATGCCGCCTATAAGGAAATGAAGCGAAGAAAAGAATATTCTTATGTCTAAACAGTTTCAGAGGAGGCAAAAAAAATGAAAAAATTCTTATAATGAAAGAGAATTGAAAGTTCATTGGGACTTTGTACTGAAATGAAACAAAAATTTTCATCTTTTCAATAATTATTTTTATAACCTGTACTTGTATACAAAGATTTGTATTTTGATAGCTACATGTAAGATAAATTCATAGATGTAAGTATTAGACACATGTATAAAAAATAGGCTAATCTTAATAAATACTTGGATACGTTATTATATTTTCATAGATGAATTGATAGATGTAAGTATTTGACACATGTACAACAAAATAGGCTAAGCTCAATAAATACTTGGATACGTTAATAATTTTTTGATAATTCAACCTTTTTTCCTTGTTTTATTCATTTACCTATTATCGAATATCCACATTATTCAGTTAACGATGAAATAAATTTCGTAACCATTCAAAATTAGAAAATGCGAGATTTGAATTTCCCCGCTTTTTTCCGAATGTTTCGAATCCCACCTGCCAGAGAGCGCTGAAAACTCGCCTAAATTGGAAGGGGGAACGCATACTCTAAATTAACATTGAGGCCTTACGGCAGCTTCCACTCTATCCTATACTCTTTGATTTCGACCAAATTTGACGAAGCAGAAAAGGACCAAACAATGATCCGGTGTCACGTGAAGGGATGTAAAAGGAATACCCGAAAGGACAAAGGGCACTATTTCTTCCGGCAACCCCAAAATCCAGAACTATAAGTGAAAAATTTGAGAATTTAACAAATAATATACCTAAGTTTAAGGTTATGAATGACGCTATCAGACATCGATGCCATGGAAGTATATTTATTTTTGGTCACTCAAATAATACATGGTCGAAAAATAAACTATCATTGAAAAACTGCTCAAAATAAGAAGCGTAAGTTTCCGATCATTCTAAGAGAGCTCATATTATTTAGTCACGTCTACATTGCGTATTTGCAGGCGCCGAAAATGGCAAGAATTTCCCCAAGTAGAAGGATGTCCTTCACATGTACGCATATGCTCGGCCCATTTCGAGCCGAAATGCATCAGCAAACAACACCCACTTTTTCTTTTGTGAAACTATATTTTTCTGTACCTAGTTAATAGAATAGAATATAATCTATAGATTTTGCTCACTCTCAGAGTTATAGACTAGCTATCAATATTAGATATGTATCAGACATGGATTCAGTTTAATAAAAACTTGAACCTATTGATCAGTGTTCTTAATGCAACCATTATTCATTATCTTATATTTGTTATTTAATCTATCATTTCTCTCCAACATTATTCCAAATGAGGGACTGACGTTTGAATTCTACCGCCATTTTCGAATGTTTCAGGGTTCCCACTCGCCAAAGCGCGCTGAAACTCGTATACGCTATTTTACATTGCGGCCTTATGGCAGCTTCGCCTCTATCCTATACTCTTTGATGAAGGCAAGTGCAAAACGAGTGCCGAAAAATCACACGACTGCAAGATCTCTGTCTTCACGCGTATCGCATACTATTTTCCATGGCAACTGCATGGCAACCTTCGCTTTCGACGCCATAATAGTGTGGCAAAAATTTTGTCACACTCCTCAACAACGACTAATTTTCTCCACTGTTTACACGAAGAGAAAGTGAAGGTTGCCATGCATGCGTTATGAAAGTGACCTTTTAGATAAACAATTTATATGATGATATACCAAAGTAGTAGTAATTTATTTTCTTTTTGTCAATGTACAATTTTTTTTTTTCATTTTATCAAGCATAACCGTATACAGAGATGATCTGTGGAAAGTTATAAGCCGTGTGGGTATGCAACCGGTGTTTCACTACGAAATGGCAACGTAGTCGATGCGAGAGTCGAATGACTCGAATGAGTCGAATGACCGTATCTACAGACGACGTAACGGCAGCTGTCATTCTGCGGGGTTATAACCTAATAATGTTAGGTTAGGTTATAACCTAATAATGTTCGAAATAGACCGATATCCGCAATTACCTGAATAACCCATTAAACTTTCTTAAGAAAGAATATTTACCGTTGTATTAAGGAACTGTGATTACAAAATCTAAATCTGAAAATTATTTATAACTCTCATTCTAACCTAACAACATGAGAGCCGCAGAATGACAGCTGCCGTTACGTCGTCTGTAGATACGGTCATTCGACTTATTCGACTCTCGCATCGACAGCGTTGCCATTTCGTAGTGTATCACCGGTTGCCTACCCACACGGCTTATAACTTTCCACAGATCATCTCTGTATATTATTGAAAGATCAAAATCAAATCATTGACATGCACAATAGGTTCTTAAATTGTAGAGACACGTCTTGTGATTTACGAAAAACGTCAATGATTTCTCTTTTATATTTAAAATTGATTTTTTCAAAGAAACATTATTTGTTCGTTCAATAATTGAGATATTAATCTTTAACTCAAGGATAAGCTAACAAGTAGTAAAACTATCACCCATTTGACTGTAACTCAGAAATGGAATCCAACAACTCTTTCTCATCAGAATCGGATTGAAACTATTCGTTGATTGACAACGCTCGAGTAGGAGTTAACATGTATAACATGCTACGATTGAGCGTAATGAAAGAGCAAATTACCTGTAAAATTCATGACAACAGATGAGAGTAATTCGCGAACTATTTATAAACAGTTTTTTTCTCTAACTATGAATATCATGATGAAATTCTCCGCTTACATATTCCGTTCGCGCGTCCCACTTTTCAGGTCGATAAAGTGGCCACACTTATGTCGGGAATAAAGTCTCATATATGCAACACAGGAATAAAGACGATTATTTCCTTGTTACATGATGTACCATTTTGTTCTGTCACTCTATACTGTCACTCTTATAATTCAGAAAATATGTATAATTCATAGCTAGCTAACACCGTGCAAACAATTAATACATAACTCAGAACTCGCGTCACACTAAATTGCAATAGTAGAATGCTTTTATTAATCGTATATACGTTAGGCAATCGCAAAAGGTAAGCTTGGATGGTGTTCGAAATCATCCATCTTCATGAGTTTGAAAATGCTATCTCACCCTTGTGCAGAGGGTCCCATTTCTTCACAACAGGAATTTGGCTGCGATGTGTCAAATTGTATCATGATGATGAAATACGCTACCTGAGCGTAAAATATCTGTGAATCAGTAAAATAATGAAGAATAACAAAGAAGATAACTTTGCCAACGATGACCAAAGTAAGTGGTCGCCCTGAGAATTGCAGATAGATGTACAAATTAATTCCACAGAAGAACCACTACCGAATCTTTTCGGGGCAAATATGTTGAATGCTCTGATCTACACATTAGGGTGGCGCATAAAAAACGACTTTTTTTTTTTGAGTCTCGTATGAAGATATGTTATTTCATCATGTTTTAGAACCCCTCTCCAAAAATGAGCTAAAAAATAAAAAATTTTTTTGTAGGGGTCGCTCAAGATTTTTAAAAATGTCAAAAATAGTCAAAATTCGATTTTTTCCGATCTTTTGCTCGTGACGGTAGAATTTTGTACCCCAAAACAACAAAAAAAATTCACATTTTTAGCTAAGAATATTCATTTTTAAAGGTCGCTCGTAATTTTTTTGTTTATATTCAAAATTATTGCTTTTGATGTTTTCGAGTGACCTTTAAATGTTGATATTAGGTATTAATTTAAATTTTTGCTTTCAATTAGCAAGGTAACGGATAAGAATTCACCACGATACAGAAAAAATCAAACACAACACTGGAAATATGACTTAATAATAGTCAATATTTTGAAGCAATAATTTTGAATATAAAAAAAATTATGATCGACCTTTAAAAATGAATATTTTGAGCTAAGAATTTGAGATTTTTTTTTTTCGTTTTGGGGTTCAAAATTCTACCGTCACGAGCGAAAAAATCGGAAAAAAATGGAATTTTGACTATTTTTGACATTTTTAAAAATCTTGAGCGACCCCTAAAAAAATTTTTTTGAGCTCATTTTTGGAGAGGGATCTTAAAACATGATAAAATAACATATTTTCACACGAGACTTAAAAAATAAAAAAAGGCGGTTTTTTGTGTCACCCTACTACACATATGTATACATCGTCGGATAAATCGATCAGTAGGTCTTACCTTGTAGATGAACGGATAACCCAGATCAAAGAACCCGAAGGCAGACACAACGACCGGTTTATGCAGCAATTGAAGAGAAAACTTGGAGAGCTGCAACAATCGGTATGATGCGTGTACTTCGGGTAAAGGATATAATTATGTAGGGTGATTCCGGGGAAGATGGCCATATGGGAGAAAAGGCCAGCGATGTTCTTTCTTATGTTAGTAGATACATGGCACTCTCTATGGAGTAGATCGCTTCATACCGAACCGGTAGAAATGTAGAAGTGTCGAGAAAAATATTAAACACCAAGTAAGATCCATCTTATATGATTTGACTGTTGGAAATTTCACGACCGTACGCGATGTTTACGGTCTTGAACCTCCACATCCAGTTTCAACAAAAATACGGCCATCTCCCTCGGAGTTATCCTACAAAGTTTTATTGATCAAAGGTACCACGATCTCTGAAGCGATAGTGGAATATGAGCTGACTGACTTTACGAAACGGAACATAAGTCTTTGGAAATTTAGATATTGATCCAACGGAGGGCTCCGTTTGTCAATATCAAATTGATATCGGGTTTGCCCCGGATAAGTTGAACACCGTAAATTCATCACCAACGTACTTCGTCCCTCAGTTCTTCTGGATAGAACTTGTTCCAGACTCTGTGCAGTATGGCCTTTGTAGCATTGCCCTGTCCCCAAAAACAAAGAAATGGATTTTATGCAGTCTGGTTACTTGCTTTGTCAGTGAGTACAGTCATGGAGATCATTCTACACAAATCCATCGAAATTGATTACCAGTTACAAAGTAATCAATTCAATTCGACCAACTCTTACCACTCTCGACATCGAAGAACACGCATGTGCGATCAAAACAAACTCCAAAATCGTGATCGACGTTCGAGCTGCCAGCCACTGAGCCCATGGGAGGACGACATCATGCGATATAAACACGTGCGTGTACACCGAGTACCAGTTCGAAAGTAAATTGGTGAAGTGTCGAACAATAGCGAAGAGTATCGGAACTGTGTGGAAATCAGTAGCAGAATCTGCTAATTCGCACAACTCTCTGTGCAATTTTCTGATCTTCTTGATGTCTTCGACAGACAATTGAATATTCTTCGATTCCGTGATGATCCTACGCACCACTTGATCGCCAATACCTTGATTTCTATCCATTCTCAAGGCGGATGTATTCCACTGTTCATTGGTACTATGCAGCTTGTTATTTAGAGATTCAAACAATTTTCTGATGCAAATCATAGTTTCAACGAAGATCAAAACGGCACCGTGGCTATGGATGGTTGTCATGATATTTCCGATCCAGAATAATGCCATAAATACTGTGCTATAATCATGATTATAATCATGATTAACAAAATCAATGATTGTTTTCATTAAAAGAATTACGCTGTTTGTTGCAATAATTTTTGCGTAGAAATTCTTACAGTTTTTCCCGTTGTCGTCCTCGATTTCTAAGGTCTTCAGTTCATCTTTTATCACAGTTATTCGGTTCATTATATCAATCATTTCGTTACTCTTGAACACGGAAACCAACAGAGTAATCCATAAGTTTCCAGCGAATAGAGTTAACGTTATGGCGAATACGAATTGATTCACGGAAGAGACCTCTGTTCCTTGTCCTCGTCGCTTGGAGAACACGAAATATATCCATAATGAACTCAAAATCGCCAGAATCACGGCATAAGCTTTGCGCAGAAAACCGACCGGACGAAGCATGTTGTTCTTCAAGCTAAACGGCGCTAAACCGATAAGGCTCGCGAAATAATAAAGCAGAATTTGAAACCACGTAAAATTCACGTAAGTTTTCATTTTCAACTTCGACAATCTTTATTCCTCGCGCAACGCTGCTATCACGAGGAACTGTGGACGAATATTCGCGCTTCAGGTCGGAGGTGCGAAGTGACGTGGCACAGCGCCTTATCAACACGGCGCGACAATACTGACTACGATGGCAATATTTTGATACCCAATTAATCAATTGCGGAAGTAACATCCTACCTATAGCTAGTATCTATTTTCGAATTGACGTGAAATGTGAGGAGACACCTTATTCAAAAGCTGCACGTATACAGAAAGTTTTACGACTTTTCTGTCAATGGGCAGAAAAAGTATATCGATTAGAGGAGTTGTGTATACCGGGCGTATTCATGGAAACGCTCCATAGGTAAGTCAAAACGCTTGCATACAAACAAATCAAACCTCAAGGGAGTATGTTCAGTTTTCCATGTAACCGATTGTTGTTACGCATATCGCGTGCCTGTTGGCTACGCGGGAAACAACTATGTAATCGCTTGATGTTTGGGTTGCCTGCATACAGGCGTTTTCACTTCCCTATCAAGCACTTCCACGAATAGTCTCTGCATACTATGTGTAGCTTTGTCCGAAATTAGAAAGAAAAAATATCCAGGTTTCCTTTCTTTGTCACACAATTGTTTGTTAAAAACTTCGTTCAACGCATTGTTCATAATCGCTGTTTTTATAGTACTCAATAGCTTGGGAACTTCCACGCGGGCGACTTTTACGCCTCCGTTAGATGACGGGGATCCCATGGTGGGGCTATCGGCACATTTTGGAACTACATTTGCAGGGTTGAGTTCATAAAAGCACGTGTTGCCTTTAACTATTCAATCAATATAATTATTAAAACAAATTCAGTGCCCAGCTGAACTAATGGAACTCGATAGAGAAATAAGAATATTGTAAATTGAATCAAAAATGTTTTGTGATCATGTTAAAAGAATTTATTTGGCAAACATGATGGATTATTAGTAAGAAAATCTATTTCATTATAAAATAAGTACAATATTTATATAGAACATATTAGTCCACATAAGTACGTAGTAGAAAATCGCAGTCATTCGATTACTTAGACTAATTAAATATTGTTTGTACAAAAATATGGACATACGTCGTTTTCATACGAAACATTATTGATTGTGTAACTTGTTACCAATCAAGCGAAAATGCAGCGCTCAGCCCATACTGCAGTTATGAATCTATACCATCGATGATAACTGCGACTGCAGAAATTATCGCAGTGCCATATGAGCATATTCAATGCAATCTGGAGATGAGATTAAATTATTTCAAGGCTAAAACCCTCAATCAATGTTTAGTAAAAAGGAACAACAAGCAGTATTGCCAAATTAAATATATATAATACTAGACAAACGATAATTTTCGTATGAGGCCTGAACTCATAATTAAAAATAAAAAGTCAGACCCATGATTGTTTGGGTGAATACTGTACACTCAATGTCTTATACCTTATCCGGATTACTCAAAGTCCAGGTCAATGAAAAAATTCCGATAATTCATCGTAAAATAAGAAGATATATGAACCGAGAACGTCGATAGCCAATGAATAATAAATAATCTGAGAGATTACGATATCAGCAGTAGAGGCATTGACGGACCTTTTGACAATCTTTATACATCTCTTAGTACTACATTACCTCCTCTCTATATACTAATAAATAATAGAATCAGCTTAGAAATATGTATTTACATTTGATTCATAGCACGGTAGTTGATGTGAGCCTTGAGTTAATCGTCAAATTGATCACATTAAACAAGAATTATGCTCAATATGATTGAAAAATAGACGATCTCTATTCAGCCAGCAATAACACTTGCAAGTTATTGCACAAAACATTACCAAAGAAGCGCTAATCTATCAATTTTGTTGATTGTATTTATTAGAAATTTATTATTTTACCTAAAACAATTGGGTTGACTACCCAAAATCACACTTGGTGGCGCCAGAGAGCTAAACAATGGGTATATGTATTCGGGCGAAAAAAGTACTAAGTAAGCTAAGTCAGACACTCAGAATATTCAACTTAGTTTTCTTAGTACTAAGTAAGCTAAGTCGAACACTCAGAATATTTAACTTAGTTCTCGTCTTGGTCACCTTGCCAACAATGAAAACTAACTTGGATATTCTAAGTGTCCAGCTTAGCTTACTCAGAACCTTGTTCGCCCAAATACACCCAGTTACTATCATAGTGTGTTTTCCAATTAGAGCACTGTGCTACACAATGCTGCGCACTAAGTGATATAATTGGCTGGATGAGTTGGATCTAACAGAAATGGCCAATCATATCGCTTAGTGCGCAGTACTGTGTCGCACAGTGCTCTAATTGGAAAACGCACATAACCTTTCCCAAAGATATGCTCATTATTAATGTGCGTGAGTCATCACGACGTGTTATTGGAGTAGCCGTATTGGGTGTCTGGTTCACTAGTGCCAAAGTTTCATTCAGTTAACGCCCGTAGCCAACCCCATTGACTTAATGCTCAATCTGACGGAACATGCTGTGACTTTTCAAGAATTACTGTACATTGTTCTTATAATATGTAATATGTTACATGAAATACTTTGCAAGACGTATTGATGCATATTTACGGTATATGTGACGACTGAAGAATTATGATTATATTCTGTCGTTTTCATTTGCCATTGGGGTGATGGAACGCACATATCTAAGGCACGTGTTTATAGTTTTATAGTGTTTTTGTGTTTCAACTGAAACTATATTCTGATATGTTAGAGTTGCAGATATGATAGAGATTTGTTAGAGAACATTCCACTATTATAATAGTTCAGTAAAATGAAAATCAATTTTGTAGAATAAAATAACAAACGGTCAAGAGCTATAAGTTGACGACGATCATCGTTATGGCTTACTTTTGAACATGCTACAATGCTTGAACTCAGAGTTCAGTGCTCGAGCCACCATCTCGGAAAAAAATGTTCGACAATAGTTTTCTTCCGATATCTCGGTAAATATCAATTGTATCAAGTAAGAGGTAGATATCGAAAATGAATTTCAGTTAATTTTCCATGAAAGAGATGCAATGCATCTTTCTTCTATCTTCATTGGTTTTGCTGTAATTTAACGTAAAACATGTAATTAACAATTATCACGTATACAATAGCTGCGAATGTTCAGTCACAAGATACTACGGAACGAATAAAGATACAAGAAAAATGTGTCGCCCTTTTTTATAGGAAATTTAATGAACTTAATTTTCTATATTCACTTTTAACTCGATATCATTAACGTTTACAGAGATACCAGCGAAAAACTGATTTCCAGCACTATTTTCCCAACACGACAGCTAGAGCACTGCAGTATAGACCTGGGATGTTGAGTATGCTCGAAAATAAGTCAAAATCAAGGTCTTTTCCTAGATACATCTTTACGTCGATTCGGCTTTTTATTTTTTTTTTCCATTTAAAATTATTGAGTCAATGACGAATGAATGTTTGATAAAAATGCAGCGTTCGATGTCCATCAAAATCTGTTAAGCTTGAGCTTTCCATACTTTCTTTTTGTCACAGTTTGAACAATATAGAGATAATGATTCCGTCAGAGTTGATAAGATCAAACATCGTGGTATACATTTACGTATAGAAATTCAGTCATTATATTCAAAGCACTTCCATTGAAATTCTTAAATTACGGATACGTCCTGCATCCAGATCTGTACGATCGTATAAAATATCCTTAATAGGTGATAGTGGCGAAACTATATCTAATATATTATATTCTAGAATTTTTCTACACTTTCTACAGAATTGTCAATCCTAAGTTCGACCTTTATATCTTCAATATGAAATGATAATCTTTCAACGTTCAGTTACAGGGAGAAAGTTTTTTAAAAAAATTACACCCAAGACAGTGAGTAATGTGGTATGACCATTCATCCCACTTATCCTCACGCATCCAGACGCAGTAATAACCGTTGGAGTGTCCTTGATCGTATTATCTGTAAAAAAATAAATAAATAAATAAATAAACAATTCAAAATCTGATATGTATGAGGCATTTCACATAAACTATCATAAAATTTCTATTCTGTCACTAATTTTTTTCTATGAAAGCATTCGTTATTTTTTTTTTTTCAAATCTTTTTTGCTTAGATCTCTAGATATGAATGTTTGAATATTTACAAATTTTCTACATTTCAACATTGTAATTGTTAATATCTCCAATCCGTTGACTCAATCATCGAAAGTGACGTAAAACTATCAGTCTTGAAAGATGCTTTATAAACGAAATTATATGCAAATGTTATGACTTGATTGCAGCAGTAAATATAGTGTTCGAAGACGAAAACGTTGATTGTCATACAAAAGGCCAGACTCAATTTTGATAAATCGATTTTCTGGAATTGCTTGGAAAAAAAAAATCTGCGAACCCCAGTTGACTGTGGGATAATGGATCTTCTTACTTGCTCTGCATATAATACTCTAATAAAAGTTCTAAGGACAATAAGAGAAAATTGGTAACAGATTCGGAATTTATAGTGACTGAGTTCACATGAAATACCTCATGCATGAATGTTAAGGGCATGCAACAGTTCTTCTTTACCGGCTGTAGTTCATGTTATATGACGCTGATTTTTTTTAGGTACACCATTAATATGCAGGCCTGTACGTAACAGTAAACTTACGAATTATAATATAGCAAAATGTAATGAAGTGCCTTCGACTGCTTTCCTTTTTTCTTTACTGAACTGCATTGTCAAAATCGTTATACATAAGTAATAATCAATGATATCTTACCTCCTAAATTAGACCGAGGTGTAGATGTAATACGCATTATTGGGTCGTGCGGAATTGGTTTGAATGGCGTAGGAGCTGGACTTGGCGAATTGCCGTAACACTGTCCTAAAACAAGAATTAAAGAAAATTTCACAAGGAGTTTGGTTAGGTATTGTCTAAAAAAAAAAACAACAGAAAGTCAAAAATGAAGCAACCGAAAAAAAAGATTTTTTATTAGATAAAAACACACCGAAATAGAAGCTGTGAACTGATACCTTTTTTGTACAATCGCATTCCCTGCTCTTTAGGGTCGATATTTCTTATGCAATGATCTCCGGCCTCTTTAATGTAGATTTCTTCGTCGTTCACGATCAATCCAACGAAGCACTCGTTCGTATTTGTATCATTTCTCTTCGTGTACGTATACATCACACCATTCTCCTCCCACTGTCCCAAGCACAGATAAGTGCGCTCTGAAAAGAATAACAATTTAGATATCAACGGGGTACGAGATAATCACCTGTTTAATCAGTTAGTTTGATTCGTGTGTCATTTCCAGGGCAATATTATTTTTTGTATTTATCACCGCACCTGAAAATTCCTTGAAATAAGACTGAATAGAAATGTTCGCAAAAGGCCAGCGCTAAAATAGTATATTGTGATACAAGTGCGGAAAGTAGGCAATGTCCGACAAATGTCGCTTGCAGTACAAGCCGAAGGCGAGTGCCGCAATAACACGAGACAGTAGTCAGTATTGCCCGATGGGTTAATCACTCATCAATTTGGGTGTACACCAGATTGCAGGATTGCAAAGATTACGTGAGATTACAAGGATTACAAAAGATTGCAAGAGATTGCAAGAGATTGCAAAGATTACAAAGATCACAAGGATTACAAGTGATTGCAAAAGATTGCAAAAGATTGCAAGAGATTGCGACAGATTGCAAGAGATTACGGTACGAAAAATTACAAAAAATTGAATAATTACAAACGATTGCAAAAATTACAAGGGATTACAGAGAGATTGCAAGAGGTTACGACAGATTGCAGAGGATTGCAAAAGATTGCGAGAGATTGCAAAGATTACAAAGATCACAAGGATTACAAGTGATTGCAAAAGATTGCAAAAGATTGCGAGAGATTACAAGAGATTGCAAAGGATTGCAAAAGATTGCAAGAGATTGCAAAGATTACAAAGATCACAAGGATTACAAGTGATTGCAAAAGATTGCAAAAGATTGCAAGAGATTACAAGAGATTGCAGAAGATTGCAAAAGATTGCAAGAGATTGCGACAGATTGCAAGAGATTACGGTACGAAAAATTACAAAAAATTGAATAATTACAAACGATTGCAAAAATTACAAGGGATTACAGAGAGATTGCAAGAGATTACGACAGATTGCAAGAGATTACAAGAGATTGCAGAGGATTGCAAAATATTGCGAGAGATTGCAAAGATTACAAAGATCACAAGGATTACAAGTGATTGCAAAAGATTGCAAAAGATTGCAAGAGATTACAAGAGATTGCAAAGGATTGCAAAAGATTGCAAAGATTACAAAGATCACAAGGATTACAAGTGATTGCAAAAGATTGCAAGAGATTACAAGAGATTGCAAAAGATTGCAAAAGATTGCAAGAGATTGCGACAGATTGCAAGAGATTACGGTACGAAAAATTACAAAAAATTGAATAATTACAAGCGATTGCAAAAATTACAAGGGATTACAGAGAGATTGCAAGAGATTACGACAGATTGCAAGAGATTACAAGATATTGCAGAGGATTGCAAAAGATTGCGAGAGATTGCAAAGATTACAAGGATCACAAGGATTACAAAGATCACAAGGATTACAAGTAATTGCAAAAGATTGCAAAAGATTGCAAGAGATTACGACAGATTGCAAGAGATCGCGACATGAAAAATTACAAAAAATTGAATAATTACAAACGATTGCAAAAATTACAAGGGGTTACAGAGAGATTGCAAGAGATTACGACAGATTGCAAGAGATTACAAGAGATTGCAGAGGATTGCAAAAGATTGCGAGAGATTGCAAAGATTACAAAGATCACAAGGATTACAAGTGATTGCAAAAGATTGCCAAAGATTGCAAGAGATTACGACAGATTGCAAGAGATTACAGGAGATTGCAAAGGATTCCAAAAGATTACAGAGATTACAAAAGATTGCGAAAGATTGCGAAATTGGTGTACACCAGATTTCACAAGTAAGTGATTAACCCCTCGGTATTGCCTATCCGCATTTGTATTACACGATATTTTTTCTAACTCCCTGAAAAAAAGTTTGATTTGAGAGACAGATTAATTAATTAACATAACCTCACATCGGTATTACCCGTCGCCATGACACAGTGTGTAAAATTATGTTATTTTAAAGTGAACATGCGCGAGAAAAGCCCTAGTCCCGAAAGTAGAGTATTTGCGATATACGCATGCGCTAACTCTTCGTCTCTCCACTCTTCGGAAATAAGCTACTTTCCATACGCTACACAGTTCTCGAGAATCAAAGTTTTCAATCAGCTGTTGCAAAAAGGTAACTTTCAACTTATTTTTGTGACGGCTAAACTTATACTGACTTTGTGAAAATAATTCTATGGACACGTTTTGTAGAAAATTTAATTGTTTATAAAACAGCAACCTGATAAATTTAGTATCATGAAACCCGGCTAAATAATACTAATTGAAAAAACCCATTATTCCTGTGTTATTTAAGGAACGTTGGTAGTCGTGTGGTAAGTAGGAACAACGCGGGCCACTTTTACCGCGGGATTATGTTGCTACAAAGTGTCGTTTCTATAAGATGTCGGTATTTCTTCTTTGAAACGCAAAATTGTAGTCTGAGTCATTTATTCATTAAATAAGATGAGATAGTGCTCAAAATGTGTGGTTTGCCACCGTCGAGTAGCTAATTGTAAGTATTTCAAAAATGCAATAAATCGAGTACATCTGCGAATGATTCCACAATTTCTCTGATTATAACTGAATCTGTAAAAACAATGTCAAAATTTCGGAAAACTTAGCCACTTTCTGCTGAAATGAAGCAGTAATCCCCAAAGATTCAGTCAGATCAGTTTTGTGGTATGGAAGAAACTGCGAATCGCATTCACGAAGTGATCAATGCGAGTATCAAAGCCCCTTAGCCCCAGAACGGTACACATGGGTCACAGGTACCCAGAACTTTTCCAACGAAAACCCGCCTTTTCGGAATTTTGTTGAATTGCCTCTTCTGCGACAGCGTATAATTTGTTTATTAATTACTGAATTAAATTTTTTTTGACTCATACGTGTAGTCTACAGTCTGATGGATCGATCTCACTGGTTTTGAAGGAAAAAAATTACAATGGACCAGAATTACCGCGCATTTCGTCACCTGGGAACCACGGACCAGTGTGTACCGTAATAAGGGCCAAAAAATATGTGTACCGTTCTAGGGTGAAATGAAAAAACTTGTAATTCATTAAGCTACCTCATAAAGTGCGTTTCCTTTCATGATAATTTTGTTTTGACCCGATTCTGAAAGACTTACAGAGCCGGCACTGGAGACAAAAACAACTCACCTTCGAATAGTTCACCCGAAGCGCAATCGCTAACTTTGTAATACATAATTTCCCGCGTATTACAATTACTGCTAAGTTCTGCGCACATGCCAGGAAGATCTGTTATCATTCCAGTATACTCGCCAGTGATCGGACAAGGAGACTCGACGACTCGTTCTATTCCTTGAACATAAATGAACGAACGATGTCAACAATTGTAACGTTTTGTCTAGTATATTTAAATTTTGTCCCCCTTTCTACTTACTGGATTGCGTCATCCACACAGGCTTGTCGAGATGAGGATCGTCGCACAGAAAATCCTTATAGACAGGACTTGAAGCCGTACCTAATAATAGATTTGAAAAGCAAAATCAGTCTTCGCGTATACATAGAATAAGTTTCGAACTCGCCTAGAGTTTATTTTAACCTAACTTTACGAACAAAACTGTTTAATGGTTAGTATTTGTTCATTTTTTGTCATTGCACAAAATTTGATCACCTACCTGTAGCAAATTCCAAAACATTTTCACTCCGCTGCCTCATCAACAAACAAACATACGCCTCTTGCTCGCTGAAAGAAAAAAAGATTTTCAATTAGTTTTTTTCCTCTCACAATCCAATTGCAGGATCAATAATTGTCGGTGTGTATGATGCCTGCATTTCTTAATTCTCGAGACGATACCACAGTCGGTTTTTACCGACTGCGTTATACTTATCTCTCGGATTTTGGGATTAACTCCAAAACGGCAACATGACATGGCCGTATACGTAATATTTATGCAAACATTGTAGTCTACTTACCATTGATCTTTCGAGTATACAACATAACGTCCCGTCTCATCATTTGAATCGACCGTTACGAAAGTGTAACTTCTGTATCCGTTGAAATCCGTGAAAGTCATCGTCCCGTTGACAATTAAAGACTGTTCCCACTCGCCGTGTGACCATTTTGGAAAACTGGAAACAAACAGAAGAGAAAACCGACATGAGGCATAATGCTGTAATTTTTTTCAAAATTTGTCAAAAATACTCTATACTCACACGGCTAGATGAACTTTCACGTAGTTTGGCACCTTTTTTTGATTCGTTGATTTGCTCAACACTAACGTCTCGTATCCACTGGTCGAATTCTCGAGATTTTGAGTGCAACTTGAGTCACTGCTGAACGCCAAGTAAGTCTTTCCCTTTTTATTGTCAACGTGATAGAGCTGGAAAATAATTAAGATGCGTCAACTGAATTCCTATATCTCTTCGATGACTTCATCGGCTGCTATTCATTTCGTTTTAACTTTATGTAGACATAATTTAATGATACTTGCTGGGCCGGGGGGGGGGGGAGGGGGGGCACTGAGAGCAATAAAGATTCAACGGAGAATAATCATATTTTGATACTTACACCACATCGATACTGAGGTCGTCGTTCTCCACCTTCTCGAGTGTCGAGAAGAGCTAGATATCGAGATCCGTTCGGCCCGTCCCAACTTCCAAGACAATTGAACGTAATATCTGTTCAGAGCAGAGAAAGCAAAAATACAACTACGTAAAATAATGAACTATACAATTTTGCGGAAGAAAATTGAAAATCTAATATTCGGAACATGAAACATAATTATCGAAAGTACTATATCGAGTATATATATTATGAAGATTATTGGTTTTCAGTAAAAAATAGAAAGACGACTTTATCTAATAGAAGCAAACGCTCGAATTTGACAACATATGACAATTTTTCGTGCCTATCATTTGAATGAAAAGTCGTCTAAATTTCAGATCTACTGTAGTTCAGCTGTATTTTATATCATTCGATGAGTTTGTCGAGAAAACGAGCTTTTTTTTTGAATACTAAGAAGCCTGAAAACGTAAAGCTTCGTTGTGATGAGGAAGAGTCATTCTTGGCCGAAAGTAATAAATACTCTTCTCATATCACCAAGGAGATGAAAAGTAGAAACGGAACAATTACAGTTAAGATGAAATGAAAATGGCAAATATGCAATATGTTTATAAAATTATATGATGCGAAAGATGCAAGATGCAATTTGAATTAGTAAAAATTTATTTACACCGTAGATACGTGTATAAAAAAAAAACATTTTCTCATTTATTTAGAATATAGATATAAAAGAAAAAGTAATGTATGTACTTTGTACGATATTTAAATAAGATAAAAGGTAATACTGAATTAGTAAAGATTCTTAACCGATGACGCTACTGCTGGTTAGTAGAACAATTTCAAACAATACGCACACACTGGGTTTGTTTATCGTTCGATCTTTCACATCTGATGATTGTAAAACAAATATGTGATATGGTAGCATAAGTGATCTCGTGAGTTAGTACGAATTATCACGAGTTCTTTTTCTGTTTGATTACTTCTGTTCAGTTGATTCATTTTGCAAAGGAGATAATATATATATGGATGTATGTATATAATATTGCAGAAAAAAGCGCGAAAAACGAATAAATACGACGAGACATTACGGAAGACAACCACGAACACAGAACACTTATGCTCACTCATTGCCTGAGACGCCTTGCTTGATTGGTTTGCGGAGAGATTCCTACCATGATTCTCGAATGAACATCGTTTGAATTTCAAATGGAAGACCGATCCGTCCGGGCAATTATCAAAGTCAGACAAGAAGGTGTTACATTCGATTTTCTCCTCTGATCCATCGTTTATGTTGTATTTAAAATGATACCGTCCCTCGATCGGACAATATTCATTTCTTATTGGAAGCCCTGCGATCTCTTTAGTTCCTGAAACAAAATAAAACCCCATTTTACATTTCAAATTCACACATCATACGGTCATACAATTTCAGATCATTTTGATCGATAATAATGTAGGAAATCGTGTCTGTTAAGATTACATGTACATACATATCCTAAATATCATGTGAAGCTTCTACTCCCACACATAACACTTCTATCGCCATGTAATTCCAAAATTGCTACGAATTATTATAGTAACTTTGGAAGTATTCGTAACGTCTCCGAGACTCAAGTGACACAAGGTTCGCCAATGTGTGTTGAGTTGCATACCAGCACACGTCGGAGTCAATGAACTCACATAGAATGAAAAGACGAACTCAAGTTACTATTGCGGTTTTTTTTCCAAAAAATAAAAATCTAACGTATTATTTCAGACAACTATGACAGTGATAAAAAGTAAAAAGATTGAATTAGTAACTCCGGGTCAGTACTGGAAGAAATTCCTAAATTCAACTGACACAAAATACACTGGCGTGTGTTGGGTCGCGTGTAAACAGGCGTTACGTGATTTAACTCCATAAATAGACTCACAATCGACTATATCTTTCTAATTGTTTCCCCACGCTAGATCTATATTTAGAATTGACTGGGGCTGATATTTATTATATTTTTGTTGCTTGAGCTGAATCGGGAAAAAGTCACTGTACAAACGTACATATTTATGAATCAAGCATCATGTAAATAAGGGCTTCACGCCGATCGAAGTCGGAGTTGGGAATACGTCGAGGTTCAGAAATCGCAACCAATATCTATGGATGCCTGTGATAGTATAAACTACAAAACAGGCATAGGTACAATAGAGAGGCACGATCCTCCCCACCGGAAGTCTGGTAATTCCATACTACTTTCCCTCGGGGTTCATTTTTCTCATTTTGTAAACGTGCGCTCTCTGCACATACCGACTATACCTATATTCACTGCATATTGGCGATGCGTAAATATTTTTTGTAGGATTCTTCGGGACTCAGTTTCCCCCCATGCTAGAAATTCGAGATAGTTTGTTGCCCTTGCTTTAATTTAGTGAAACAGATACCCAAATCTATGAAGTATGAGTGTGTATGTACAGTGTACTCGAATGATATCGTTGTACACTCGTATTCACACATTCAGTTCCTCTCAGAAAAAAAAGTATCGTAAAAAGTAAAGTAATATAAAAAGTAAAGTAAAAATCGTTGAATCGAGGAAAGTTTTTGATTTTTAATTTGAATAACACGAAATGTGAATCACTACTGAGTTTCGAACAAGTGTCATCGTGTTCAACGATGAAAAAGAGCAAAAGTCATTTATTTGTTTTTACCGGCAACACCAGAGCTTGTCTAGCGGCCACCGTGGAACTGTGATTCGAAAAGAGGCTATAACAAAGAAGATGAGTCGAAACTGCGCACGATCCATTATCCAAACTTGAAAAAAAAAAAATACTCTGATCCAAGACCATTAGTGAGTTCTCCTCCCTGGGTTTTATTAATATGGAACACGCTGCTGGGTTGAACCTATGTAAGATGAGTTCTCTGCGTAACGAATTTGAAATTTCTTTTCGTCACGGAGAACCCGCAGAAGCGACAGGTATGTATCACATGGCCCCAGAGTATCTGCAGGCATAAGATTTCGAGGAACGAAATTTGTTCAGAAGGGTTGCCACGCCATTAGCGTCGGATGTATCGAAGACTGAGCTTGATTAGTAATTAGAAAATTGATTTCCAAACCCATGAGAGAATCTTGATCGTCGACTGTTACAGATAACGATATTCTAAGTATGTTATAGTTTCTGTTGCCAATCAAGGAACGATGTCACAGGCGAACAGGTTTGAAATTACGTTTACAGGCCCGGACTAGTTTTTCAATAGTGTTTTTCTCACCTTTTCTATCTTCCTATATCATGGTCCGATGGGTCTCTTCCGTAGTGTGAAAAACGAAAATAAATAAAATCAGAAACTCAAGGCGAAAAGAGTCCCACGCTCGATTGTTATACTACCCCGATCCACAGTGTGGATCACTTCGACTCTTCTGGATCGGCACGTAGGTATTCCAAAACAAATCTAAAATAAGATGGCCGCTGTCACGCTTCCGTAAACACAACGAATGCTAGGTCAACTTGCGGCAATTTTTTCCAACTCTCCGCGTCTCATTATACAGGAGAAATACTTCGTTTCAGATTTCTTCTGTGGCCAAAAAAGTGTTCATACTGCCGCCTTACCTTAGACCCATTTCCTCCAAATATATCTCATTTTTTTTTTTTTTACTTCCAATTTTGTTTTTTCACTTAAGAAAATAGAAAAACAAAGAAGAGGTAAAACTTCTATTCGAAAATTTTCCTCTTTCTTTTTCCTATTGGGCAACAATTATTACGAAAAAAGTATTAGTTCCGGTCGTAAAATGACTTTCCTTAATTTAAACGAATCTTTCGTCGTTTTCAGGCTCTCAGCATACGACAAACGGGTTTTCAGACAGATGTCGGTCGGTCTGACAAACTCGCCGAATGATCTCGGAAAACGTCGAGATGGAGACCGCGTTCGAATCCCAATTTGGACTATTCTTTCCATCGAAAAATATTCAACTTTCAATTTCTGAGACGGAAACCTTTTTTTCTTTATTATACCTACCTTTCGAACTAAACATTACATTTTTCCCGAAATCGGAATGGTATTATGCAACAAGTTTCTCAATCATAGAACAATTTTTATCGACTTTTGAAATGACAAATTCAAATTCACCGTGTGATCTCGAAAACGACTAGACAAAATATTTGCACAATTTTACATTGATACGACGGGGATGAAAAGTCGCTGTATTCCTTTGGATTTGAAAAGAAATTGTTTTTAATCTTTTACTGACAACCTGTATTCTTCACATACTTGATAGTATTTCCGGTAATTACATGGGTTTCTAAGGCAGCGAAGAGTACCGTGAAAAAAAAAAAACACTTTTCAGCCTTGTTCTCAAATAACTTTCTACTTATATCATGATCCTCCTCATGTGTGTTTAAAAAACGAAAAAAGACAATCTTTTCCGCGTTGCCAATTATCGCAGAATAGCACATTATCAAATATCGCAAAAAGCAATCTTCTAACTCGTGTGGTATTAGGCCACAACATTAGAGCGAAGCAGTCGAGGCTTCGTAAGAATCTAACCATAGCCATGTTACTAAGGTGCAGGTACAGTCTTCTGACTATAAGTAGACCCATGACTATGGTTGTATAGTTATGATTATGATTATGATTATGGTTACGGTTACAGCGTTGCCAATGGTGAATTATCACCTTCGCAACCACCGAATGCAGAGTATGTAGTCGCGCTTAGAAAAGTTTAAAAATCGGTAATTACGAGTCTCGAATCGCTCGTCAGAAAATGATAATAAAAAAAATTGTTCAATTTATTTCAATAAATTGTTCGATTTTCGGTGTAAAAATGGGCAATAGTTGAATTTTTCAAAATTCTTACGCATAGAATCGCGAATAATAATTTGTGCATGATTTCGAACAAGATTTGAGCCCCTGATCAACGGCTACTTCGGGTATAATAGCGGTTCGAAAATTTTGTAGAAGAAATTAGAAAACTTAGTGAGATGGATCAAATTTGTGAAAACTTTCAAAAGAAAGAAATGAATTTCTCGAAAATAACGTACAGGTTTTAATTATCGACCACATGAGTGTATGCGTATACTACATGAGAAATCTGCTGGCGCCAGGTACACTGGAGATAATTATTCGAGTCTTAGATATACCTGTCATGTGTACATAGGTAGATACATAAGTCAGTTTTCTTATGTGTAGATCAAGTGTGCGGATCACACCTGCAAGCATGAAGGAGGCGCGTGTGTATGAGGTGAAAGAAACTCGTAGCATCCGCCGTCCAACGCATTCTTTAATAATTGTTACACAATCATCTACTTCGCATTTCCTTTCCACCCTATACCTGGGATAGCGCACTATGCAGGTATACAGCAAAGAAAATTAATTGCTATAATTTATATAAGAGTAGCTTTAGCTACGCGATAATTAATAAATACCCATTTTATATACGTATAGGTATAAGAAATCGCTATAATTTAACGACCTGTTCCATTCTGTTTCTTCAATTCTTTCAAAAATCACGAAAAAGCTGGTTCAAATCGTCTTTTGTTCTTCGTTCCAACTGTTCGAAAAATTCACGCATAATTTTATTTATGCTAGGTTGGGTATATACATCTCTACAAAAGATAGAAGAGCTCTGCTTGCTCAGAGATGCATATACCGAACTAGCTCTTATAATCATCTAAAACGATAGTGGGAGTTTAATTTTTGTTTTTTTTTTTTTGTTAATTTTTTCAAAAGGATTACAATATTTGAGCTTGATCTTGTTTTGCGAACTTTTATATAATAAAATGCGAATGAACTGCAAAATGTTCCGAGTGCAAATTAAGTCCGGTTGACTTGGCATGGAATGGCCCATATATACATATGTAATGTGAGAAGGAAAAATCCTCTTGGGTATGAACGAGGGCTGATTTAAAATACACTACAATATAGGTGATTAATTGTAGTAACGGTATTTAATAATAGAAAGGAAAAAAAATTAAGTAAGACATTAAGTTTGCACATCGTTAATTATAACGAGGATTCTTAATTAGAAAATGAACGGTGAGCAGCGGCGATCATTTGAAGCCTTAATTCCTGATGCCTTCAGCTGCACATATATACATACAAATATTGTATACACCTATGTATAGGTATCGGAATCCCGTGAGTCATTGCGGTCAAGATATAATGAATCAGTGATTAAATTCCTCGGATGATGGCGAGGCAGTTACACTGTTCGAAATTTCCCTACGCCGAATCGTTACTTTGTCACACGTTTTTTAGTCATGATTAATTACCGGTTCCACAATCCCGCCGCTGACACCATAAAGGGAAAAGAATTTCTCTCAGATTTCCAAAAACTGTTTCTATTCGTATTTTATACGAATAGCTTTCATGATATCCCCGATGAGTTTTTTAGTTTTGCCAGTCAATTGTTTGATTCCAAATTCGAAAAACTTTTTCGATTTACCAGGGTTTACCTTTTATCGGTTTATACTCGAAACACGCGTTTTTATGACCAATTTTTTAACTACACATTCGGGAAACATTTTCGATCGTAAATTTTCGAAATTCGGATACGGAGGGCGCTTTTTAGACTCGAATTTCGAACTTCTTATTTAATAAGGTCTTCTGAGTGATGAGAACGAGGATTCTTCACTGAGTCACGAGTTAGCTGTGTATAAATAGGCATATAGCAGGTTTAGGCGCCGAACAAAAAGTGGGGTAAAAAAACTTACGGTACAATATAGCAGTGGAATAGAGAGTTTCACATGAGGTGATTGCACCAGCCTCGTAAGTGTAGCACCTGTTCAAATTCTCGGAGAAAACTTCGATGACATTTCGCGACCTCCTCATCAGTCGGAAACATCGAATACATTCACCGGCACCGTACCTTGAACAGAAATACGAAAATCATGGATTAACTTATGGGTAATTCGTAACAACTTCACGGTCATTTTTAATACCAAATCATTCGAAATGATTCCAAAACTGAGCTTGTTTGGTTGTTCGTTGGGTAAAATTGAGCCTAAAAACTCAAAAAAACAAAGAGTTGTTTTCTTATCTACAAAACTGTCAGCTTTTGAATGAATCTATTCGAAATTCAGTAAAGTACTTTAAACGTCAACAACTACAACAAAAATCAATTTTTCCACGAGCTTGGATTTTAATATTAAATGAAATATTCTTACAAGTGTTTTATGTGAGATATTAGTTGCCCAGACTGGGGTATTCACTACAACGAAAGAAAACAATTTTTTATTAACATTTCTGACTGTAATGTAAGGGGAAACAAATGGTTAAACCCAATATCTACGTTTATAAAGAAAACCCAGTCTTTTTTCTTTTCTTTTGCTTCTTCTTCCTTATGTTATAGGTATCCACTTATTCCTGAATCAAATTAAAAGAATATATGCATAAAATGAAGCGCTAGTCTAGTGAGAGTCTATTATGAAATACTTCCTAGTCTCGTTACGATGCTTTTACGATTTCTAGCCTCACGACGGTATTCGCAGCAGTAAAAAATCGAGCGAAAGAAGAATAGTAGGTAGTTATTTTCAAGGTTTACGATTAGCGTTTAGCTTTTTGTTTTTTAGTTTCAAGATCCAATCGGTCCTCATCACTGAACCGCGACTTGGTTTGAAGAGGAATTCCTCTTTCGTCCGATGATGATCGCACCACTTCGAGAAATAGTCACGGCTGACAAAACATCAGCCTGCAGTTAAGGACGCGAAGAAACTCGCGGTTAAGATAAAATCTCTGGTATTCGGTACCACAAAAAGCGAACATTACGCTCGGGCAGTGGTAAAATCAGTTTTTTCACTTCATCGACGGAAGAAGCCGGTGAGTTTTGAAAAAAAGAATTTCGCACCGAATTTATAACGACAGAATGAAAGAACCGAATACAAGACAAGCGTTTGACCTTCGGAATGTAATTCGCAAAAAAAATTTCCGAGTCCCGTTTTCGACTTTCAAATAGAAGATGAAATTTATAGTCGACGCGATAATTCGCATGTATGGGTTTAGCATATGAATTCTGCATGCAGCTGATCGCGGAATATTATTCGGAGAGGCGTTGCCGTTGTTTTGCTCCTCTAATAAAAAAAAAAAAAAAAAACGAAAAATATGTGAGCATGATGCGGGCTGCAGCACGCAAGTGAAAGAAAATGGTAAAAATGGAATCGAGACCTGCATCCATCTACGTATAAATAGCTTGGGCGGGCAATTTAACTTCCATTAAGATGCGCGCATATGCATTTTGCTTTCGTTTGCACAATCTGATTCGCTCCTTTACTTCTTCTTTTTCCTTTTCTGTTTCTGTTTTATTTTCATTTTGTTTCTCCCCGCTTCTTATGCGAGGCTCGCAGGGACCCTATACCCACTTTCGAACGCTGTGCATGATTTCATCCCGACAGGCCACAGCTTGTCAGATACGGCAAACATATTACGGCAAAAGTTTTTGACTCACCTACTGCGGGGCGATCATGATCGTCGAAGAAACACTGGAGATACGAACGCACGGAACTACCGGTTTTCATTGAAAATTTCATAACTTTTCACTCGGTCATTGCGGAATCTTCCCAAAGGTCTCATTCCAAAGAGGAAGAATTGGCCTTCAAAATGACCCCATAGCAACTACATTAGAATATATAACGAGAGCCGGGATAACTGTTGAATTCAACTTTACGAGGGCACCGATATCTATAGAGTATAAAAATCAGACACATCTTCGTGAATTGTGGCGATTAAGGTAAACGATCCACAGATATCCTCTCGCAGGCCTTTATTTTACGAAATATCACTCACAAATCTCGATGGTAAAAACTCTCGCATCACACATGACGTGGCCACCAGCATAGATTGAAGTGAGCTCTATGAAAATTACGTAGGTTAACTGTTGACTTGATAACTCACTAACCATTAGTCCGATCGATCTTTAGATTTTTTTGTACATTCAGTCCTTACACGTAATTCTGGCATAGACTAGAAGAAATCTGTTCATTCGAGAAATTATGATTTTTTGTATTTTTCAGAATACGGACTTTAAAAATCTGAGAATTGATGAAAAGTCAATCTTTCGATAATGCTAGTCTAGACTAAAATCACGGTGGGCTCACGAAGTTGAACTCAGTTCGAATTAAAGGTGGACCCAAAATCAAGTCCACAGTGATCCTCTGGCATTTTACAGTGCTCATTTCAGTCTGTGATGACTGATGGCTACGTGATGTGAGATGTGAGGGTTTTCAACATCAAAGTTTGTAGGTGAGATTGCGTAGAATAAAATCCCAAGACAGGATATCTGTGTATTATTTATCTCAGATGTCACAATACCCGAAACTTTACATCCTGAACGTGTATGTACATACATATTGTATGCATGACGTGTTTGATTCTGACCGGTATAAAATTGGCACCACAATCTTCTGTCTGCTTTTATCTTCCGTGGTTACATAGGGAAGAACAGTGACAAAAAACTGCGGAGCCAACTTCATATCGGTCAGAAACAAACACGTTTTGTATACCTCCTTGGAAAAACAGCTTGAGCGATTTTCATGGTTTACAAAAAAAAAAAAAAATAATAAGATGGCAGGGAGAAATTTTAGCCATTCTGGGGAAATTCGGTACTCACCTATCGACTAGAAGCACATTCTGTCCAACTCTTCGCCGACAATATCCCCAAACCGGGATAGAATTGAAGGTGATATTGACTGCCGAGTACTGCACCGGTTCTCCCATGTTCGTTGAACCTTTAGCACCAGTTCCACTGACTTGCATAACAAATTCGCCCTGATACTCGGCTGGGAAGTAACACCCGTTCATCATTTCGGGGTCGTCATAGCCTTGAAGCAGTTCTGTGGTACCGGCTGCCGAAATATCTGAATCAAAAATTGAGGGAAAAATTGAAAATTAAAGTCTGTCATCTGCAGCGAATAGTTGTGATAAGCCTGGCTGAAATCACCTCCCCTGAGATTAAGATTGAGATGATACGGGAAATCGAAGAAGGGAGATGCAGAGTGGTTAGACAATAATTTTCCGACAAATCCTAAAAAAAACAGTTTAAAAATTTCTGAAAAATGTCCAGGCCAGCCTATGGCTAAAAAGAGAATAAACTCCGCGAGCTCTTCGTGTTGAACTAAAGGCGTACAATCTACCTATAGGCATCACGTAACTATGTGAAAGGTGTGGCATGACATAGCTGGGATTCAGTAAAGCAAGATCCAGACTTTAGTTCTCAGGAACCTGAGACCCTAGTTGTACATACACAAACGGCCAAGACGTCCGGGCTGCGCGGGAATCAAAGAACACCGATGGAAGACAGGCTGGCATGATTCACAGTGCTTTTGCTTTTGATGCACCGAGTTCGAGGCTCAATATCTCGCTCGTTGTTTGGGGTATATACATTTTTCCAACGTTATTTGACAGATCGCTTTTTCCCCTTCAAAACAAGACCTCAACCAACGTCGTATGATGATGCGATCAAAGGTTGAACTATTTTGAGAACACCTATGCATTTCAGGGCTCGGATTATACCAATGTGGCAGGTTCTAATCGATGAAGGAAGAATCGCATTAAAATTGATGCAATTTGTTCAAGCGAAGTTAACGCGAAGATCTGCGGTTTTCCGATTAATGAAAGAAGCAAGAATTCTCGACAGTATGTAATGCGAACGCAGGGGTCGGTCTCTTTGCGAACTTGACTCGACCACAAGACAGATTAAGAGATTCTTGGACCTGGTTAATGTGGTCAAGAATCGATCATTAGGTAAAGTGTATTTAATTACTTCCTGCCGTTAAAAGCCCGGATTTACTTACTTGCAGCGAAAAACGAAAGACAATTAAAGAAGAAAGAAGAAAAAACACAAGAAAAACACCAAAGACACACCGTAGAAAGAAAAGAAAAAATTTCTATCGCTGCAGGTAGTCAAATTGCAATAGTAAGCGTTTGACATGGTGTTTATTCACGGACTGAAATAAATCTTTTATTCATGAATCGTGAAACGATGTGCTATACGGAACGCGTGACTTTGTCTCAAGAGACACTGAAGATTATCTAATGAAAGGAATGTTGGTGATTCACCGATTTCTTTATTCCACTAATTTCTTTCAGTTTTTCTTTAAAACGAAAATATCATTCAATTTTGGAAACGATAATTGTTCGTATGTAAATATAATCATACCACCTGGGTGTGAATAAGAGTTGACAAAGCATTCACCCCTCGCCATAAAGTTCTTACGCCATTCAAACGAGTTCAAAGCCAACTAAGAACGGAAACGCATGTTTTAACTGGAGAGATAAGATTCTCCTATCTTTACCTGCTCCGCACACTAAGCTCTGCACAAACCTTTCGGTCAAACTTTCACAGAATTATTTATTTCTACAACGAATGTAAAGGAAACGGAGTGAAAAAAAAAGAAAGAAAAAAAGAATGAAAATAAAGAAAATGAACTCGAACCAACAAACTATGGGACCAAAATTAGTTCCGGAAGTTCGTCATGAGAGGTGGGACGATTTTCGGTAAGTTTTTTGTCTGTTCTGTTAGCTTTTTATTTTATTTTTTCAATATACTCAAATAACTATCCCATTTTATCGAGGGAAGTAATAGAATCGGGCATGAAAAAGTCGACAGGGAAGTAGATTTTGCAAATTATGTAATAAAAGTCTGATCGAATGTTAGATTGGTTCACCTTCAGTAATTATCAAGTGAAGCCTCAACTTTTCGGATGTCGTTGATTATAAGAGATCCGGGAAGTTAACTAATGGATAATTGATCAACGTTGATTACATCCGTCGCCAAAACCGTTCACGAAACTTTTGTTAATTAACTTACTATAGCACGAGCATAAGTCACAAGTCGTTTGGACAAAAATTGGTGAGATTGTTACCGATTCCGCGTATAACTATATCGCAGATTACATAAAATTGTACCGGTTTTCTTTTTTATTCAATCGATACTCTTTCATACCGATTTTTTTATTTTAAAAACTTTCTAACTTTTGATTGGGTCGTCGTACGACGATCGGTCTTGTCTCACTTCGAAGAAGACGAATTGATCTCCGGAATAGTTGCAGGTCAGATTTGTTATCGTTAAAGAAAAGTCGAGATATCGCAAGCTGAAGTTGGAGGAGTCATGTGAACCGCTGTCGAAACCATGCCGATTAAATCTTTGGAAACTTTTGCAGCGGATCGGGAATAAAATCTTACGAGATTTTTAAAGCCAAATTTATTTGCAGTATAGA
Source organism: Rhogogaster chlorosoma (assembly GCA_944452935.1). NCBI lineage: Eukaryota > Metazoa > Arthropoda > Insecta > Hymenoptera > Tenthredinidae > Rhogogaster > Rhogogaster chlorosoma. The sequence continues at coordinate 8,843,830 of OX101802.1, forward strand.
TTTGAATCAAGTCTTGAATAAAAAATCGGCCCTTTTATACGGTTAACGATTTTCTCTTACCACAATTTGGGATTTTGGTGATTCGAACAAGAAAAAAGTGCATATTGGTATGAAAAAAATCGACACAAAAGAGCGCTTGGGCGAATTGCGAAATATCAAAGAGTACAAGTAACGTAAGACGATGATGATGGGAATGAAAAACACAAAGGAAACCGGATGAGGCGTTCCATTGAGGCCAGCCTACCGACCATAAAGTTGATAATTCGTTAGCTCGCAGAGGTTAACGAGAGATCGGCAAAAAGTTGAAGACTTAGGGTGATTTCCATAACGTATCTTTCTTGCACACAGCCTTCGATCGGCAGTGCTATATTATATTTCGAAAAACAAAAAGGATGATAAAATTCAAATTAATAATGCTATTTGATTGACTTTTTAGAGTGTTCGTGCATTCTGTAAATGAAGAAAAAAAGAGGCTAGCCAGATGTTCTTTCTCAGATCGTGAGCATGTTATAATAAAAACTGTCGACCCGCACAGATGCATACGTGTGGTGCATGTAAATTCATTAACCGAAATCGGTATACGAAAATAGAACCCCTTAACGTTGAATTTGATTTCTTTCAATTTATGTTTCCTCCGTAAGTGTATGGCTTTTTCTAAATATAATCATCACCCCATATCCGGTGCTTGTACAAAATAAGAAATGGACCACCAGCCTCCAGAAATTTACCACCACGAAATTAGGTTCGAATTAAAAAAGTAAATCGACTATCGGCTCTCAAGCATACATGATATACACAGTGGCCGATGGTTCGTTTTTGTGAACAGAAAATAAAATAAAAAATAAAACCGAAAAATCCTTTGATTTTATTTGCGATTTTTCTTTTCTTTTTTATTTTTTGCCTGGAGAGTAAAAATGAAATTGTAAATAATTATGTACACTTTAATTTTCAATTTTGTTATGCTATTGTTCTGTTTTTAATTACAGCATAAAAAGCTGTAATTTCACGTTATTCGAAAATCCGATAAAAAGAAAAGATCGTATCGGTATTTTTTTAAACGGTCGACAACTACGTTGCGGTCCGACGATTTCTTCGCATTTCAAAAACTAAGAGGAGACTGAAATTAGTATGCGGGGCATCGGTTTGTTTGATAATTGGTAAGCTGGTCTCGTGTGTATTTCGACTAGCGTCTTTCTCCTCTCAGTATCATTTTATCTCTACTTTAATCGTTGCTATATTTTCTAATGCCTACGTATAGAACTCATAGAATTCCACCATCAGGTTGTGGGCTCAAATTCCATGGTTTCTATTCACCATGCGGTAAAAAGGGTCAATCAATTACCGTTTAGCAACTATGTACCGATTTTTCCCTCGATCTCTCAGAAATACCCTAATACCCACAACTTTTTTGATTTAATGACGAAATTTGAACACAGGCTCGTCGAAATTTCTTCATAATATTAAAAACAACATATATGTAAATCGGTATCGTTATCGAGCTTGAGCACTTTGGCCTATAAAACCAGTAGTATATTCTGTAGCTTAAAAATCTTGAGTTTTCCCCCCGAAGGTTTGTTCTTCGTCCAATAGCACCAGACAGGAATAGAATAAAAAATTAGAGTAGAGGGTACTAGATAAGCTAGAGCACGCAGTAGGTAGCCCAGAGATCTAAATATCAAAAAAATGTCTAAATATAAACCATACCTAGAGTTCAATGAACATCGGAGGGCTTCTCTGACGCCATTCTTTGTTTTAGGTCGATTGGTCTATTACAACATTTAATGTATCGCGCTAATACTAGCATACACGTACTCTCTTAATGTTTCGATTTAGAAATTTGAAAAGTGATCGACACTAACTGTGTGAGAATATAAAACGGGATCAGGTTGAAGTTCCGAAAGGTAAAATTTCCGGATTCGTTTGAGATGATCCTAAATTTCCAAAAACTTTCAAGTTTAGATTCAAATTTACATTCAAATTGCGAAAGATCTGAATGCAATTTCATCTGAATCCCCATTTTAATCGAGACCCTTTTTACGGAAACCCACTTTATCTATTTCAATCGATAACTTCGATGTCATAAATAACTGATAGAATGTTCAATTCATCAAAACAATAAGACAGACAAAAAGCGAATTTGATAATTTTGGATGATATTAATGCGAAAAATGATTGAATAATATCGAGGAGCGGATATTCCCACAACCTCAGAAAATGAAAAAACTCTCAATTGAGTCACAGAATTTCGAAAATACCAACAATCATGAAAAGTTGTAAAAACATTTTACAAGTATGTGCTCACAACGATGAAAATTGTTCATTTTTGATCCGATTTCAAAATTTCAGGGTTTGTTATACTCAGTGATAAAATCTCTACGAATTCACTGAAAAAGTTTTGCATAAAACATTAATATTTGAGTAAAAATTCAATTGTTCACAATCCGAATGCATTCTGAGACTCACATTATACATATACTGTTAGATTTTTTACTTGAATATGAGTGTTTTATGCGAAACTTTTTCAGTGAATTCGTAGAGATTTTATAACTGAGTATATGAAACCCTGAAATTTTGAAATCGGATCAAGAATGAACAATTTTCATCGTTGTGAGCACATATTTCCTTAATTTCCGAAATTCTGTCACTAAATTGAGAGTTTTTTTTATTTCCTGAGGTTGTGAGTATATCCATATATTTATATACATTATATACATACATACAATTCATACGGCCGGAGTTATTGAACACTGAATAAATACGTGTATGAATTTCAAATTTCGGATATTCAGCTTTCCGAATTTTGAACCTTCGGGTTTTCTTCGTTGAAAAAATTTTCAGATCGGCGTTACAGATTTTCGGCTAATTATACCCTTTCTGAAAATTGTGAGCCGGTACTATTAAATTTCTCAATTTTTACCGCTCGAGACATTTAGAATTCGGAACTTCAACCCAAGCCCCTTAGATATTGCTAACTAAAGAACTGTTACCCACACTCTGACCTCAAATTCGATACCCTACGTGAAAGGTTTCAGTGCCTTGGCATGTGGCTATCCCTACCGTATGTTTATTTTACCCGAAGAAGTTGGATATCAATTTTTGGGCAGCGTATGTCCCTTCGCACATTATGTATGGGTAAGTGTGCCTACGGTGAGATGCAGCTGTTACAAGACTTTGATGAAGAGGGTAAGAAAGAACTGGTTGAATTTCAGTTCTTTCTTCTTCCTCTTTATCCGAGCGTTTTTTAAAAAGGGGGTAAAAAAAAGATGCCGATCCTTTCTCTGCTCAGAGGTGAGAAATTCGCAAGTGGATAAAAACGGGGGTGACAAATTCACTATATGATTGAATCTTTTGCGGCTATATTGTTTTAGTACATTACAGAGTTTACTGACTCGACGTAACGACCAGTTGCTGTTATGCTTCTTGTTCATAAACTTGGAAGACTGAGTCGAATAAGTGAGAACCAAGCATTGGAACTACGTACCGTAATATACTGCTCATATATTACACTACAATTCTTCTAACGATACCGTTACGATTCTGCCTATTTTCCGCTCTTTGGAGTCACCTGGCCAGACTTGCATAGAAATAAACCGGAGTTCCAAAATCTATAATAAAAATTGGCATTTCCCTTATTATTTTTTTCAACTTTCTTCCCATCCAGATTGAAAATATGAAAATCGAACCGACCAGAAAACAATCCACATAGAAAGACAACCGAAATTCTATCTCCCCAAATAAAACAAGAGTAAAAAAACTGATTTTCGGAATCTTCCCGCCGAATCTTTCATGGGATCAACCTGTAGATTTGTATGCCAGTTCCGTCGTCAGAAGTTCGTCGCTTATCTTGGCGGGAAAATCAAACAGCATGAAGCGTGGTCTAAATTTCATTTCTTCTCTCTATCTCTCTCTCTCTCTCTCTCATTTTCATTTCTCCTCTTGTTCCTCGCTTTTCTTGCTTTTTCCTTGTTATTATTAGTTATTATTTTGTTATTTATTGTTATTTTGTTTTTATTTGGTGGTTTCTTAGCGGTAACGCTGTTTGCTGAATGGAATCCTTAGGGGATCCTTGATTCCAGGATTTAATAAACGCTTCTCTCTGTCTCTCTCTCTCTCTCTTTCGTATATTTCACGATGCTGTAATATTATTGTACACGCGAGATAGATGCGTGGAAAGAGAAAAAGCAGAGTTGATTCAAGAAAAAAACGAAATTTGGTAGATTATATACATAGAATGCTAGGCTATTCGAGGCTGTCGTAGAACACGAAGTGAGTAAGTTTCGAGCGTGTGCCGTCTGCCGTCTTCAATTTCCATTGAAAAGATCTTATTTCTCGAGTAGGCGGTTATAAAGTTTTATTATATAGTCGATGAAGAAACATGTTGCAACTTAATATACGCATGGTGCAGCATGGTGCTTTTTTTGCGGAAGTATAACGACGCGTAAAAATTGTCGAAAGGCCAGAACATATGCGTAGGTTGTGATATGTATACCGGATTGTCTAGGATATTATAGCTTTCTGCGCTTTACTCGAGAATAATTACATCCACTCCGATTGGATACGCAAAGTGAAATTTATTAGGACGAGAAAATTATGCCAGCAACATTACTCGCCACCAAATACACATTACGCATCCTTGAACCCGTTGACTTGGCGAAAAAATTATGTGAATATAAAAGACGCGTGGTGAAACATTCTGAAACTTTTGTACGAAAAAGTTTTTTGAAAAACTAAACCGTTCGAAAGAACTATGCAATCTTTGAGCAAAATTAACATTACTTCGTTCCATCTGATGCAGAGTGACAGACTCGACGCTGCTCACGATCAGCGTTATAGCTAAAATCAACAAACATATAGAAAGCGTGTTTGAAAAAAGTTTTCGAGCAATTTTCAGTCCAGACTATTTCGTTTTTTTCTTTCTTTCTTTACCTTTTGTTCTGGTCGAAGAAGTTAATCAAGCGAAGGCCGATGAGTCTGGGTCGTTTAAATCGGTTAAGAATGCATCTGGTGGCCAAGATTTTGCCCCCCGGGCCTTTTCGGCTCTCAAGAGCCAGAAGACCAACTGCCTGCTAACTATTTGTGCGTGTTTCGGTCACGGTAACCACCCATTTTAAAATTCCTTTCAAGATAATCATTCCCCGCAACGTAGGTAGGTAGGTAGGTAGATATAGGTATAACTTTTGCCTGATCCAGAAGCCGAGCAGACCAACAATAAAAAGTCAGAATAAATCGATATAAAAAATTATTTATCATTATCTTATTAACAACAGAATAATTTCTAGGATTTGTGAAAGTCATTTTTTTGACATAGTAGGTATGCATAAAATTAAATTTACAAAAAAACTCACGCGACAATAAAAGACTGACCTTATCTCTATACATCATTTGTTTGCCCCGAAATTATACATCATATCAGAATATTATCTCTGAATTTCAAAAAGTCTCGCTGAACGAAGCGACCTGCTCCCTGTACGACAATCAATTTTTCTTCGGTTGATGCAATCTATTTAAGGCTAAAGCTTAAATAAATTCTAATACTGTTTGAAAATACTTGTAATCAGCTGTGAAAAATTCGAGCTAATGTAATATTTCTTGAAAGAATCTTCTCAGGACGTATACTCGAGTCTGGGACGATGAGAAGATCTCATCACTGCAGTAAGTTAATCAAAAACAGTTGATAGCATTAGGAGCTATATCTAATACGTGGATAATAAAATGAATTCAATATATTACTACGTCTTTGTATAATATTGTATGCCAGTGAGGAAGCCATCTGTTTCGTTCGAGCAGCACAACCTACTTCCGATTCAAATATTTCTCCAAAGAATTATAAGCCGGGAGAAACACGCGTGAATTTGGTACAGAACTGCACCTGGCTCTCTCGAGTCTCGACTCACGTGTTCTTAACTTCTTTTCTCAATTCAGATTCAAAATACAACAGCTGTGCTTGATGGACACCATAGCTAAACCCCTTCACCATTATTATAATAATTTTCAGGAAAGCACACTATATCGCACGACATCAACGACTGTAGCTATTTCGGACAATTATTACATGCATGAGTCGAATAAATTCATCGATAAAGGAGTATTTGCATAAACGCAGGAATGATTTTAGTCTAGGATTGTTCATCTGAGAACAATATTCATAATGCACCGTGCATGATTTTAGCAGCCAAGGGTTAAAACAGCTAAACGTCTCTCGATTGACTACGAGATTTGAGATGAAGTTCTGAATGTGAATATCACAGCCCGAGATTCGGCATCTAGTAGACAAGATCTAGAATTCAGCAGAGAGTATCTAAAATCTAGTATCTAGCACGTGGGATTTCGCATTCAGTATCTAACATATATAACATTCAGAATTTAAGATCCATTATCTAGCATTCAGGATAGACTATTAGGCAATCAACATCTAGCACTTCAGATCCAGCATCTAACATCCAAGATTTAAGATTTGATATGTAAAATCTAACAACAAACATCTCGCATCTAAAACCCAAAATCTATTAACCGGAGTCTAGCATTTGGCATCTAGGTTTCAGCATCTGACATCTATTATCTAGGATATAGCATCAAACATTCAGGCTCTAGCATCTGATCTTCAGAGTCTAGCACTTAGTATCTAGCAGTTAAGGTCGTGGTTTCAGCATCTAACAGTCAACGTCGTGGTTTTCGCACCTAGCATGTATTATTCAACATATAACATATCGTATCTAGCATCTAGCATTTGACTTCTAATATCTAGCATCTGACCTCTCGCATTTAAAACTCAGTATGCGATATCTGGCACATAAAATAAAAACTCCTCTATCGATTCTACCCAAATAATTCTTTCGCGTGGTGCAACGCGCGCCGGGTACCGTGCTGCACGTATACTATACGTATACCATGTTTCTATCGATTACACCGTTTACGGTGGAGTTCCCCAAGTTAAGGGGAATGATTTAGCGAGACCCAAGGGGCCCGATCCTGGGCAGCGTCAAAGTTTGATGCACCAGCTCACAAATCTACGGGGGATGAACGGACATTGAATGGATCTAGCTGGGTAAAAGTTGGCGCTAGAGTCTGGTAGCTCCGCTTGTTTATGCAGGGGATGAGGCTGCGCTGGGGGTAGTGCAGCAGCATAGTTTGCACAGAGATGAATGGCTCGTTCTCCGCGCTCTGATCCCCGGATCATTTCCTGGCCCTCGCCCCTATTGCTTTATCTCGCTCTATCGCCTTTTCGCCCTTTTTCATCCCTCCTCACTGCAATCAATTATTCAATTGCATTCAACGGAATTACCTTGTGCCACAGACTACGTCATTGACCGCAGGCAAAATAAGAGGAAATAAAATCAACCCAGATGTCTAATCAATGTATCTGAAATCATTGTTAGCTTGGAAATGCCCACGTCTCACAGCGAGTTTCAGATTCCTTTCCGCGTGAATCTTTCTTCTTTCATAACGCAAGGAAATCGACGGTATTAATGAAGCGGGGAAGGTCTGGTCGTTTATCGTTTTTCAACCCCTAACTCTCCGCCCTATTGTTTTTCAGAAATCAATGCCAGGTTCCTCGTGCTAGGTACTGACTCAGTATAAATAATAGTGACGTATAGCCTGCCTGCTCATGCCAATTTCTTAATCTAGCTACATTGAATAATATCAAATTGACATCACGCTAAATTTCTATATACGGATTGCAGATACGACCGGCAGCTTACGTTCTAATCTCGATTTCAGACTACCTCACCAACAACTAGTTTCTGATTTTCCAAAAACTTATGTCATCGGTTTCATCATATTTTCTTTAAAGTTTCATCCCCACGGATATTCGAAAAATTGTACTGAACATTTTTTTCAGCTTGAAGTACTTCAGCAATTGTGATTGTTAGCAACAAGATTACATGCCAACAACGAGTTTGCAAGGCACGATCGCGAATTCAGATTCCAAAAATAATCTAGCCGTTTTGAAATCGATTTATTATACTTCGGTGGGTGCGAAGAATTTCAAGAATTTCACTCATTCTTCGCCAAGATTATATTCGTATGACTACTAACTTGAAATGCGTGTGTAATGGGAATACTTGTCCCCAGTTTTCTAATTTATTTATTTATTTATTTTCCCATGGGACATGTCACCTAGGGTGAGAGTAAGAAATACAGGTAGGCAAAACATAGACAGAAATGAAATGCAGGGTACATTAACACAGTAAGATACAGCAAAGAAAAGTAAAGAAAAGTATGAAATCACTGAACGAGAAATGAGCGAACAGTTTTAAAACGGCGTGTTAAAACTCCATTTTTTAAACTACGATCTAAAACGGTTTCACTACCGTACTACTGAAATATGATTCATGACCACTGATCAGCGAACAAGATGTTAAGGACATTAGCATATCAACGAAAGACTACCCACACCGTGACGTATCGTTGACTGATCATAAATCAACGGCTAAATAGCTAATTTGCTAAATTTTATCAGCAGATAGAAGATCTGTAAGAGCAGGAAATATCTGCATACTTTCGGAAAATATTGTCAAGTACTTTGAGATATGATTTGGAATTATTTCAGATTCTATGGCGATCCAATCATACAAAAATTAAGTTTATCAAATATCATTAGTTTGTCCCGGAATTAAACCAGTTCAGAATATTCCGAAAATGTTTCAATAAACGATACGACATGTATCACTCTATTCGACAACCACTTACTATAAAAAAAAATATTATTCGCATTACGCAAAATCTTATACAACACGATTAATCTTCTTCCAATTCAATTTCATTCTTTTTATCTCTAAAACAGCTTTGCGAGAATACGAGGTTTAAAAAAGCGACCCGGATGCCTAGTACACCCTGCATATGTGTACTTTCCATTCAATAGTCTCGTCGCTTCAGCTGCTATCTGCTCGTTAGGTTCTTCTTTTTTCTCTCCGTCTGTGCGTATAAGTCTGTAGTGATAATTTTCGCAAAAAGCCGCAAACAACTCGCAGTATTCAATTACAAAATAATAATTAGATTTCAAAATAAACTGAAATAAATTTAAATTATTAATAGTAACAGTTGAACAAATGTCTACGCTTTTATAGCATTCTCCACCAAACCAGCTACTTTTTTTTCTTACCCTCCCGGAAATTTTCTGAACTTTAACTAGTTAACGAGATGTTCGGTGATTAATTTCAGATTTTTGAATCGAACCGTTTTGGAAATACTATGTTTTCTTCAAGTGAACATATCTCAAAAAATATAGGTCACAGAAACAAAAAAAAAAACAATGATTAAAGGTACATGTTTTAGTTTCTGTCATCTTTTCAATGAAATTAATCTTATAATTTTATCGTCTTTGTATATTTTCTTTCTTTAAGGCGAAATCAAAACCATCGTAATGATCGTAGGTGTAGGTCTGAAGATATTGAAAAGGAAAGTGTCCGCACGTGGCCCCCCAAGTAGAGACTACAGCTCTTCAATCTCGAGGATCAATTCGTAATTTATACTTGGCAGGGATCTTATGATCCTTATGGCCTTTGTAGCGTGGACTAGAGATGAGAATATCATCCTACTTATAGATCCCCGTTTAGCGATCGGGAACCCTTCAAAAATCCCCCTGCCACACCACAATTCAACGAGGATATCCTAATATAAAATATCAAATTTCTTGTATCTCATCGATGATAATTCTTCGTGGGCGGTTCATCGTAATCTCCACAAAATGATGACAAAAAACGATTGAATAAATTCTGAAAAACTTTGAGTCGTGGTAGTCAGACCGGGGAAATGACCAAAAATAATCTACACGAACGCATGTGCTATCCGTTTTGCCAAAAGATAAGCTAATTTCGAAAAAGATCATGAGACGTGATTTTCTTTCAAATTTTTAGTTCGTTTTTCATTTTTTAAGGATTTTTGGGTCAATTATTCGTTGTTTTAGTTGTTTCTGTTTTTGTAGATTCAAATCTACAGAAGCTAATGAGAGAACCAAAGAATTGAATAGTGAATTAAAGAAGTTGAAAGCTGTTCTAGTTTTTCCTCAACCATCAAGATTACTGCGAAGGAATAGCAACCTGCAACGCTGCAATAACGGAGAACAAAGGATTCCTTGAGATTTCCCATTCAGCTACTCTAGAATTATTGCTTAACAGTAATAACGGGAATAATGATAATGATGATAATGCAATGATAGCCTCGTTGATTCTTTCGTTATTACCGTCTGCAACAATCACTGCGAAAACGATCTCTGATCACGTTTTTAAAAAATTTTAAATTTAAGGTAGACCACCGCTGATTGTCATGTGATAAATAAAGCTCGCTTTTGATTTAAGAAGATGAAAAAGCATAGGATAGAAATAAGAAAAAAATGTGGTAGGAGAAGAGGCATAGGAGGAAAAGTACTTCCTGTAATCAGATACCCATCAGACCACACGCTACGATGAGACCCATGGGATTAAAAGACCCTCAGCTCCTTTGATCGTCCGAAAAATTCTAATATAATTTCCACGTCGTTATACCCAAACTTATTGTTAAATCTAAACTCCAGGCTTTGTACTGATTTTGTATTATCTATCTACACCGAGAAAAAAAATCGTTTGGATTAAACGAAATTCAGTTGGATGAAACGAAAACGGCGATCGCGGGCCGCGAAGTGAAATTTTGATCGAATGAACAAAATTATCGAGTCGAATCAAGACTCAGAAAATAGCAACGACAACTACACAGAGCAGTTGATTCAAATAGCAAAATATTATTGAACATTAATTTTCAATTGTCGGAACAGCCACATTTGGTAGATTCAAATTTATACACTGTTCGAAAAAAGGTGTTAATTTTAACATTTTTCGTAATATATTTACAGAAAAAAAAGAACAATAAAACTCACGTAGGTGTGAGTATTCGTTTTCACATGTAGATGGACAAGCATAATCATTTCGCTCAGAAAAACGCCATTCGATTTTTTCGACCTGACCGGGATTTGAACCTACCATCGCTCGCATATCGTATCACTAGTCGCACGCTCTACCTACTACGCCAAACTACCCTATGGCAATTAAACCAGCTTCTTCTTATTTGTTGGAACTTCGGAACTTATGATCGGTTGTACGAACTACACGAAATTAAGATATTTCATTCATAGAAATTAAATGATATTTTTACTATCTCAAAATTAGCAGCTAAATTGAGCGTCCGAAACATTTTCGTAAATTAACATGAATACGAAATGTAAAATCAACTTTTGAAACATGTGACTTTTGACATAAAAATTTAACATTAACACAAATTATTTCGAACAGTGTAAATGGGCATATCAGATCATATCAGACCAGATATAGATATATTACAAATTTTGATATGGCCTTATCGGGTCATATCAGGTCTAATCAGAATATTTTTTCACGGGTAATTATATTGTTGGGAAAACTACATATCATGGTGATGGAACGAATTCACTCGCATTTCAAGTCAACATCACAATTTTGTATTATCAAGCTGCTCGCACGGTTCAACTAACAGAATATTTATTTAATGCCATACGTTTACCGAAGAAATGGATATTGTAAATTGTAGTTCGTATTTAGTACATGTTACTATTTATTAGTTCATAAAATAACTAATATAGTTGATTTTACTGAGTCTTTCAACAAAATTAATTGTTTCAGGGAAAAAAATGTAAATTCTTGTTCCAATGAATATTTATTTGACTCAAGCGTCAAATGTTTGAAGCAACAATTTCCACTCTGACTAAATATATTTGGTTAATCCAAACGATTTTTTTTCTCGGTGTATTAATAAGGAACATAAAGAGAAACATAATTCAGAATTTGATCTACTTGAATAGCAAGTAAATAGTGAGAGAGAAAAATTCGTCTCTACGATCTGTCTCGTATTCAGAAATTATAATTTTCTGTTTGTAATGCATTCTCTAAAGTAAAGAATCTCGATTTTGCATTGAGGGCTACATATAGGGGAAAGTGGAGCTCGATGGGCCCCTTAAGAAAAAAATGCTCATAATTCTAATTTTTCTCACTCATTTCACTTTTTCTTTAGTCCCTAGACACGTATTTGGTAATAATATGCTGCGTCCGTTGAAAATAAAAATTTGGAAAAGTGGGGCAAGATGGAAAAGTATTTAAAAGTAAAAAAAAGTAGAAAAAGTAGTTAAGGAATACACCTGTGATTATTGTCAATAATCATAAATAGAAATATTTTTATACTATAAACAATGTCAATACCGAGAAAAAAAATCATTCGATAAGTCATTTTCATTGTATTTAGAAAATTTAAAATTTTTTTAAAATTATTTAATCTTCTCATAAATTGTTTGATATTGAATAATATTTGTACCAAATTATTTCCAGTTCAAGTATCCATTTGTCACTAATTTATATAAATAGTATACAAAATTTAGGACATAGTATTTGAAATTTTGGGGTGTTAATTTTTTGTCAAAAATTTTAGGGGGCCCATCGTTCCCCGCCCGCCCCTATATGTTCAGGACGTGAAAGACAGACACATTTTCGAGGATTCTGGTGAATAAGGTATAAATGACAGATGTCCTCAACTATCGGTATTTTTTTAGTATACGGACTTCAAGGATCTGAAAATGTATGAAAAGTGGAATATTTTTTGATAACCCTAGTCCAGACTAGAATTACATCAATATTTAGTGGGCTCACGAAGCCAGATCCAGTTCGGACTAAAATTGAACTTGAAATCAAGGCAACAGTAAACCTCTGTCAATTTTACAATTAGTCCGATCGATCTATAATTTTCCGTACATATAAAGTTTTACACATAATTCTGGAGTAGAATAGAAATTCTTGAAAATATTTGGCTACCAAAATATCGAAGTACATGGACTTTGAAAATCTTAAAATGTATGAAAAATTAAATATTTTTCAATAATCCTTGTCTACGCCAGAATTACATCAATATTGAGTAGCCCTGAAAATGTGGTTCAAAATTATACTTATAACGTACATTTTCACCGTTTTGGAGAAGCAATTTCTCGATATCCTCTCGTTCAACAATACATTATGCAGTGTAGGTATAACAATAGAGGGTGAATTTTTTGCGCATTTCACGCTGTTGTATACCCACATGTACCATCCTCACTGGATCATCGATTGAACAGCTCATTTCTGTCGAAGCAGAAAAAGAGAGAAAATGAAGAAAAAAAGACGGTTTTAAACCGTGGCACATCTGTCCTTCCGGTGCAGTATATACCTACGTATAAGACGTGCATAGAATAGAGATATGAATCATCCTGATCCTCGAATTACTGCAGCATCCGTTCACGGAGCGATATATCTGAAACGACTCGTATATTTCAGACGATAGATACGATTATGAAATAAGATCGTTCAATCGACTGTATATAAAAAACCCTATCGATTTTCACCTACAAAATGTAAAGGAAATATATAGATAGGTATATCTAATCGAATTGTAATTCTTCACTTATTATTTCTACCAATTTTTCTATAAATTTATAACATCGAATAACGATGACAAGAAAATCATGAAAACTATTCACTTTTACCAATTTATTCCTGAGATTTACAGTTTTTTCTGAGGATTTTAATCCGGTGTTAACTATGATCGAGAAATTGTCAACGTTAAACATCGAAATGTCAAGAGAGTGGAAGTTAATAATGACTTCAACTATATGTATACATGCATCAAAGAATTTTCTGCCGATCTTTAACAGCATGTATATGTGAGATTTTTTTTCAAGGTTTTTCACCGTCTCGGTGCCAAAATTACTCTCAGCGGAGCCTTCCTCCGTTCAGTTAACTTCGTGTTCGAATAATTGAAGAATTATTCGTCTAATATTCATTTTTTCTATGAACGCTGTGAACTTTTATAGTATTAGGAACACGACTCAATTATTAGAGATTTTATGGACCTCTCCTCTTAAAAATTTAATGCGTTGAAGAAAACGTAGTCGTCGTAGGCTACAGGTCATATCGCGTTTATCGAAAATCTCCCAAATTTTGAGGTAGTATTCTACATAATAACGTACTTTTTAAGCAAACCAACGATGTTCGATGAATTTAATTGTTGAATATGAAATTTTTTTATTTTACTTTATTTTTTGTGAACGTACGCTGGGGAAAAGTGCGTAACATGCTCACGACGTTGAAAGACTGAACTCCTAACGTTACTGGTGTTCCCTTAAATGAAATCATTTTAAAATATTCCCCTGTAACGAAGATCACTTTGTCTTCGACAGACTCGTTCGATGTAAGCCGAAGTCCATACAGTCTTGAATGATTTCTGATTATGACTTAAAATACAACTAATTAGCGGTGCAAAATCTGAGTAAAAGAAAATATTCTTTGAAGCATTAACAGCTCTTTCTCAAAACTGTGAGTTACCTACGCCTTATAACGAAACAATGAACCAATTTGATTGGCATGAGTCACCCTGCACGGTCCTCCTACAATAGCTGCTCCTTGTATAAATAACTTTTCAGCTCGGAAACTTATTTCAGGCCAAGTACCTAAACGATTTGAGCGAGTAGAACAGCGAAGTGTTTTGCAAAAGTGGGTGTTTCTTCGCAATAATATAATACATGAAAACAACAGGCTGAGGCTGAGAAAAAGGATTATACAAAATTGAGGAGAACGGTGTCCCGCGGATATTTTTGCAGGATTTGATATTTCGAAAAACTAACCCAGGCAAAAAATTCGGGGATAGCCCAATTGCAAGTTTTTTGTTAATACATAGTTTTTCGGGGAAATGATCGAATCTCGAAATGGACTCCAGTTTGATAATTCATCCTGAATACTAGACTTAAAAGCCATGTTTTAACAAACGACAGTCTCTAACGGGTCAAGGTCACCGTACTAAAGAATCATTCCTTGACTCAGGTGACTCGGATTAACCGTGAGTCAGTCGTATCGTATATATGACTCGACACTCACCTGCAGCGATCACATTTCGAAACGATTCATTCAAGAATACAGGCATACCCAAATCGTTACATTCATTCATTGAATTCGTCGTATCAAGGCGAAGGAGTATGGGAATCAGAATAAGATTCAGGAACAATACTAACGTTTTTTTGAAACTGCAGACGTTTTTGAAAAAGAATACGCTGTCTTTCTTCCAATTTGTTTTTTTTTTTTGTTCTTTTCATCCAACCCAATATAATCGACATGAAATTAAAGGAGAAAAAAATCTTCCGAATGGATGTTGAGAAAACGGAAAGATTTTTGCCTCTACAACGAGCTGATAAATGATCCAAGTTCTATTTTTGGATAAGGAAACTAGAGAAATTCCGGAAAGAAATGAAGTAAACGGTTATTTCATAAGGTGGGTTGGGGGAAAATGAACAAGCAATTTTGTGAAGATGGTCGAGGCAAAACCTGCAGGCTCTTTTTAATTTGCAGATAGGAAGACTTTATAACAAAACGAAGATTCCAAAATGCGAGAAGTTGCTGCTGGAGGCATAAAAAATCATCACAAACGAAACTGAAAATAATTTTTTCCTATTGCAAAGAAAAGGAGCGGTGATTTTCTAAAAGAGAGAGGAAAAGAAAGGGAAGTGTGGGGGGGAAGGGGACTGCTACGAGGACATTGATTTCTATGGGTCAGGTAGAAAATACACCTGAGAATCCCCCGACTGCGGGGGACGACGGTCGGTGTTCCTGTTGGCCCAGTGAAACGAAATCCTAAACACGACCCTTCCATTTCTTCTACGTATTTTCTTCTCTTTTCAAAAACCGTCTAATTTTAGTTATCCAAAGACCTGCTGCAGCGCGAGGTCTCCCGCCATGTAGCAGCAGCAACTGCTGCAGTTGTCGCCCCAGGGACAAACTTCCTGTATTTCTATCATCCTCCAACACCACTTTACCACCAGCAGGAGTTTAGAGATCAAGTATTTGCCTGCCTTTACTAACAATGAATGGTTGAGGTGAACCTGGATACCCTCCAACGAAGAAAACGGACAAAGATTTTCGGAATTCCATTCACATTTCGAATTTGAAATTTCTCATTCACTCCGGTTCCCCATACTTTGCTACCCAATTTTTTTTTTATTATTTTCTTCCAACCTTCCACATCGACCTCAAATATTTAGTCTTGCAATTCCTTAAAAGGAGATGATTTTTTCGTATGAAATATCTACATTCTATAGAAACTGTACAGAGATAACTCTGGAAATGTTTAACTGAGGATTAAATGTATGATGTGTATTAGGATGGGTCAAAAAAATTGATTTCTTTTTTTTTTTTCGTAGTTCCGATACCGAAAAATTGGTTGTTTGGCACCACTAGAAAATACTTAACAAGTATGAGCTCTTAATATCAATAGGAAGATCCTCCTCGTCATGGTTTTCCATTTTTACTTCAGTCTCATATAAAAAAAACCATATCTCATTATTAATCGATTGTTTAGCAAACCTCTATACATAACTCGATACAAAATTGAACGATCCACAAAAAAGGTCTCTTATACTTTTTTCACAAATCTAACCGTTTGAAAGATATTCAAGGTCAAAGTTTGAAAAATTTATTAAATTTTTTTTTCTTCTTCATTTTGTAACTTTCTGAAAAGCAATCATTGTCAAATGAGGAAGGCATATTTTCGTATGAAATTGAACGTTCTACAAAAAAGGTTTCCTGTATTTAATCGATTGCTCTAACCGTTTAGAAGATATTTCTGGGGAATTTGGGAATTTTGTTTATATTCGAATACGAATATCTTCTAACTTTTTTGTAGATCGTTCAATTTCCTATCGAAATATGTATAGATATTTGCTAAACAATCGATTAATAATGAGATATGGTTTTTTTTATATGAGACTGAAGTAAAGATGGAAAACTATGATGAGGAGGATCTTCCTATTAATATTAAACGCTCATATTTGGTAAGTACTTCCTAGAGGTGCCTAGCAACCAATATATCTGTGTCGAAACTAAGAAAAAAAATAATCAATTTTTTGACCCACCCTAACATGTATCTTGAAAACTGTTGCGTCAATGCGAGTGTACGAAGCGGGATTGTTCTTAATCGGCGATCACTCATCGTGGCCCCCCGCGTTTCCGAATATACTTTTGGATTTCATGATATTCGGAAATGGAAGTTCTAGTAATTACAGCTATTCCCATTCCCGTGTACGAGATGGTAATCGAGACTAGAAATTCGAGCCGCGGGTGTAGATATCGAATTCAGGGTAATACACATTGCGTATCAAAATTAGACGCCTTCCTTGCACTAATGGATACCTAGCCAAAAACTAAGACGGAAATGTTCAACGAACAAATACCGAGGGATCGACAGTTTTCAAATTGTAGCCGTTCAGAGTAGGCCAATACAAGAACGCATCATCCGCGCTGCAGGTTGGCCACCGTGAACTTCCCAATCAGTCGCAGCGGCCCTAGCGCAGTCTCATATCTGTACTCTCATATTGGCCAACTTCAAACGGCTACCATTTGAAAACGATCGATTCCTCGATATTTTTTCGTTGAACATTTTCGGCTCAGTTCTTGGCTAGGAATCCATTGGTGCGAATAAAAAGTGCCTAATTCTGCTACACTTCGTCAATCGAATTCTAGTGAGCAGGATTTCTTCTTATCACATGAAAATGTGTGCAAAATGAGTCCTTTCTCGTCTATACTTATATTTAAATTCCTCTCTTATCGAATCGTGAGCAAATAAGAGTCAAGTTAAATACGTACAATAAACAAATGAACGTACCATAATGTATTGTGACTAACATAAGTGGATAGTACACAAAGGGATTACTTAGTTATAAAATTGTTTGCCAACTTTTTGAAATACTAGATACGCGGTAATCACCTTCTTTATACTATCAGTCGAAGAACTGTGGGTAGGACAGAGTAACGCGACGAAGCGCGGTAAATTCAAATCTATAAGATGAATTTCGAATACTCACTTTGACTGCAAACTCCGGTGGCGAGCAAGTAGACGATGAGAAAAGAAGCCCTGGTCTCCATATCGAGTTGGCGAACCTTCGAATAAGAAGACGAAGCAGCAGCAGCAGCAGCAGTAGCAGCAACGACAGGAAATAATAACTCGATCTATAGTCAGATATTTACTCTGTTAAACGCGTTTGACGCACTAGAATTGTTCTGGCTGCAGTTTGACTCAAAAAAACAAAGACGAGTGAAAAGATCGTGAGGATGTGTGTTCGAAATTCAAATGGGTAAAAGATATTGAAAGAATCTTGCTGTGTACACAATTTTGCTGGAACGTTATCGTTCCAATGCTATTTATAGAGCAAACTATACATACGTATGGATATATCAAGGCGAGTGAAAAGAGTAAGATGGAAATTACGATCAAGAAAAATGAAAACAATTGAATCACAGAATCATCGTTGTATTTGGTACGGCGCATGTGGAAAAACGAACGAACAAAATTAGAATTTGAAAATTTTTACACATTAGAAGTAAAAAGATAATAAAATTGTAGTTATTCACACACCAGGAAAATCTGACGAAGAGAAAAGTGATTTTACATAAGGATGATTAAATTGTGAATGGAAAAGTGTAAATTATTCTGATCATGAATTTTAATTCATGATAATTCGTCGAGAAAAACTCACAGAAGTCACAGAAAGTGTGAAATTTTGAACCTTATTGTTAGATTTCTGAAATACCGTATAGACAGCAAAAATCGAATGTAAATGAACCATCAAGATTTGATAATATTTTGGAAAACGATGGAACGACAATAAGGCAAACGAACAGTTAATACGTGAATAACAATCAAATATGGAAAGGCGAGTATGTGCTGAATTAGCCGGTTCATACATACATACATACATTAATAAATATTTACCAGTTATAGTAATTACTGTTTATATTTATTGTTCATTTTTCACAATTTTGGTAACAATAGAAAACAAATTTTTATTCAATCCCTTTTTAATATTTCAAAAATCACGTGCCTCCCGCCTTACAATTGGACAACTACAGTGTATACAAAGGTTAAAATTATTCGAAGTCCGAACGGTTTTTTAAACTCGTCGCGCTACAGGACTGTACATCCGCCCGCCGTAACAGCCACAGACCGAATGCCGATTCCTCCTGCTGCGCTGCTCACTCTCGTCACGCTCTCCCCGACGTTGCCTGACTGCCTGCTCGCTTGCTTACTTGCTCGCCGCATCACATGCTGCTCATACCTCTTCAAGCACTAGCGATACTTCGAGTGGACCGCCTCTCTCTTCTCTCTTCGCCGCAGCAACATACCTATAGTCGATCGTCTTGACTAACAATGAATGCATATCCAAGATCCCACGCGATAACAGAACAATATACAGGATAGATGATGATTTTCGGTTTCAATCATTATTTGGGATCATTTTGCCTCTTATACATCCGAGTATCGAGAAGGATTTTTCTGGAAACTGCATGACAACAATTAATGTGCTACAGAAGGCAATGATTTTTTAAATACCCTATTCAAAAATGTTGACATTATGCGTGTATGATAAGGATGAACTTCCAATTTAATAGAAATGCTTGAAAATGAAACAGAGTTTAAGAATCTTGAAGATAAATGATATAATGACATTTTTTTTTTAATTGTCAAATAACGGTCATTTTTTCAAGGGTATGTTACTTTTAATACACCTGATTCAACAAAAGTATACCGGTAGTCGTCGGTAACTATAAAAACTGTATTTTAAGAGCTACGGATAGATAGGATAATTAGTAGATACCCAAAAAGTGACTAAAATCGATTTAAACGAAAGTAAACTGTGTGAATGCCGCGGATGACCGAAGGGTCATACCTCGTCTATACGGTAAGTACCGTAGACTAGCCTGAGGCGGGAGGTCAGCGCAAGGGTCATAGGCGCCAGGTCAACTTCACTCCGTCTGGCAGCGCGCTGGAGGCGGCGCGTAAGCTCGGCAATGAATGAATGAATCCACGCACATCAATGAAGTTTGTCGGCGCATGCGCATTAACTTCTGCTGCGTAACGCCGGCTGCTATTCCACAGGCGTTCTCTAATGAAAATACGCAGGTATAATTTCCGATTGTTTTCTTGCATGAATTTCTGTATAACTCTGGAAAACTGAAATACTCGGAAATTCTTTGTATAAAATCCCGCATAAGTTCCGATTATCTCTAAAACTATTTTGAAAAGATTCTCTGAAAATTAAAACACTTCATAAATATTATTGGTGATTTTTAAAGAAAATTCACAGACATTTTGAAAATCAATAAAAAATCCATTTTGTACATTTCTTAGAAAATTCTTCCGAAAATATTTCAAAGTTGTTACATGTCAATCAAAATCAGACTTTTCTCAATATACATACCTATAAATTCAATGGCGGTTAAAATAGTCTTTACTGTTTCTTCAATAAGCAAATTTGAACAGTTTCAGCCCTAGCTCTGAGAAATCTACAAACTTTTGCTTTGTATTTAAAAAAAAAATTTAACGAACCTCTGGAAATGTCTGAAAAATTTCTGCAAAATCTCATAAAATTTTCCAGTTTCGGGAATCTTTCAAAATAGGCTTAGAAATAATCAAAGTTTATGCCACTTTTACCCAACCTTTCTCAGAATTCATCACAGTTGAGCAGAAAATTTTGATCAAATATTTAGATACACCTGTAAATATAGAGGTCGCCCCATTTTAAACAATCCAACTGAATATCTTGAAGAGTAATGGTTGTAGAGAAAACTATTTCAGATAAAATTTGTTGGGTTCCGAGGGGAACAGATACCGGTGACATTGCCTTTTTTGTGAGTGGAGGCGGCAAGATGATATGAAGGTAAACTTCGGTTTTCCAAATGGAATTGTGTATTTTTTAAAATTCATTTATTCGATAGAGCGTTTAATTCTACATCAAAATGCACTGGAGTGCATACATATGCGCTAAAATTAGTGGTTCAGGAGATATTCCTTTATTCTCGCGAAACTTCAGTAGATGCCTACTAACACTTGCTGTGGATATATGTCGGTTTTTGTACAATAACCATTGATCGATGTTTGAACACATTATCTTCCTGGTTAAAGCACAATTGCAGCCAATTTTGAAAACTTTCAATCGTTTGAAGGTATACATTTTTCGGAATACTCCTGCAGGCGTTCTGTTTACGGGTTTCCATTTCTGTTACAGTGGCTGGCCGCTATTGCAAAATCTGTATTTTCGATAAATTTCCAACGGTAATGTGTTCGAACATCTAATTAATGGTTAAGTGTACAAAAGTCAACACAAACATAGAACAAATATACGTATGTACTAAATATTTGTGACAGTAAACAAATATCTTCTGTAATTCATTTTAGCACATTTGCACTCTAGTGTTTTATGACGTAGAAATCTGCAACCATTACTTTTCAAAATATTGAGTTGGATTGTATAACATGGACACCCTGTATATATTTCCATCGAGATATGAATTGCAACCTGTATATCCGCGGCAATATACATCATGATGAGTGCAACAGTTCATAGAATAAGCAATAAAAGCCAGAAAGCCTAGTGTCATCAAAAATGTAAATAATATGTGTTTGAAGATGTTTTCATGACATATCGCTGTATTTTTTCAACTTACCAAAAAACTCAGCGAAAAATGGTGTAATGAAAGGTGCTGTTTATGAAAAAACAAGATTTCACAGTAAATTCACCTGAAATCAGTAATTCGACAACTGTCTAGCTATGGCGCGTTTAAATTTGAAACTGATATTCCTCCCATAATTGATTTCTACATTGTGTTGTATTTGGTCGGAAAGCTCGGTCCTAACCAGTAGTATGTTGTGCATCTACGGAGGAAAGTGGATTTTTACTTTACATTCCATCCGAATAGGTCGAAAATTATTGGGTTTCAGTTAGCAAATCATATACTTTGTAATTTGAATCTGCATTCAGCCTTTTTACAGAGCAGCCTTAGGTCTCGCGACTACTTAATCCGGACCCGCCTTCGCTTTAGATGTAGAATGATTGCACCGCCGAAAAACGGTTGTCGTAAGGTAGAGCTCACATCGTTCATCTTACCTCGTATTCGAGAAAATTTCGAGGAAATATTCCAAATCCATGTAATTTCGAAGCAAACCAAATACTCATGAATTTGATTTTCAGATAGGACAGTTTTTCACATCGAGCCACTTTTCTCCCAAACATTGAGAGAAAGAAAAACGTGTCCTATGACCTCGCAGATAAATAGAGACTGACTTTATCTGTATATCATTGGTTTGCCCGAAAATCACATGATTTTATGATATTTCACCTCAAATTCGAAAAAGTGTCGATGGACGATGCATCCTGGACCGCGTGGCAACCTCTTCTCCTTCGGTAGCCTTAATCTACGCAAGATGAAGACAATAAAATCTCAAATATATTCTAATTATAATTTGAGGTAGTTTTGTGGCAAGTTTCGTTGAAATCGGTTGACTCGTTTTCTCGCTCGTTTCTAAAGTTATTCGACAAACGGATAAGGTGGATAACTTACATAAGTTTGCAACTTTCTAGAACACTGCAAATTAAAAAACGCATAATATACATATAAGCAACACATGATTCCAGCTGAGATTCTGTGAACTAAGTAATAAAACTGAGTACAATTAGTAACAAACTAACTAAGTAATGAACTAAGTAACTAAGTACTGAACTAAGTAATAAAACTAAAACCAATAACTATTCCACAATAGTGATGTTAACAGGAAAGTTCCATTATTCAATAAACAAAGTTTGTCTATATAGATTTGTAACATCATATGGACGAAACATCAATTGCACGGGATTGATTGTGGTTGATTTCAACTGAACTGAGCTCAAAGATAAGCTATATGAATTCGGCGCGAAAAACCCAGCCTCAATTCGACACGCAAAACCGCGGACAGCAGCCTGCGTCTGTTCGTCTTTGAGTCGTAACCGCAGTCGGCAACCACAGTTCGCGCATCACAACATGAATAATTTTGCACTCAATGGGATACATTTTTTTACAATGTCTATCGTCCTCATAATGAAGGGGACGTCCATAAATTACGTGCGGCGTTTTTGACGATTTTCCGACCCCCCTTCCCCCCCCTGGTGAAATTTTGTGAGATTTGGCTCGACCCCCTCCCCCCGTGCCTAATCTCACGCGAGATTTTTCCAAAATTTCTATTTTTAGTGTAAATGCGTTGAATCTATTTAAAAAAACACAATTTACGTCATTATTTTTATTTAAGACTAGTTTAAAGACTAGTATTCATTAAGATTGCTGATTGTAATCTGAAATCACAGTGATATTAAATTAAACAATATGATACTGTGCTGCTTTGCGGCGTTCGGATGTTAACCATGATAAATATTATTGTGTCAGATTTTGTCATATTCTAGTCAAGAAACATGTTTTACTTTAATTCAACCCAATTTTCTCGCAATTTTACACTGTGTTTTGCGGGAAAAAAATTACGTGATATTTGCCGCGACCCCCCCTCTCCCCCACGTGAGATTGAGTGAGATTCGGCTCGACCCCCTCCCCCCCCCCCCTCCCCTGAATACCTCACGTAATTTATGGACGCCCCCAAACGAAAAAGTCGCGTATAAAAAAAACATCATTCAGATAAGAGAAAGATTCGTTAAGATTTTTATTTTTTTTTTCGCAACACCTTGAGTAAAGGGGATTAAGATTATTTGAGATCAGTTTTTTCACCGATAGATAACAAACATCATTTATTCACACAAAACAGTACAAAAATCGCATAGGTGAAATCAGGAAACAACATCGAGCACTCTTTTAATTAATTTTAACCCTTGACAAATGTAAGATGAACTGGATGAACATCATTGCTCAAATACAATGGCAGGGGGGTAGGGGCGGGGGGGGGGGGGGGGGGGGGGGGGATTTTGGTGACAAGAAGACCTCTTCCAAATTGTAAGTTCTTAGGTGCAACGGTTCGATAAATATCATGGTCGCAAGAAAAACATTCTGCAACGAAGAAGGAGAAGAAGGAAAAGAAGAAGATTGTGTTTTTTGATCAACTTTGACGGTCAATATTTTAAGAACTGCCTAGTCGAACCTTAATGAATCTTATTGAGAAATAACCAGCGGTTCAAAATATATGACAGATTTTTGACAAGATCAAGAGTTTTCTTGGCTAAATGATTCGGGACTGACGCGCGGGCCGACGGTTATAATCGTCGCCGCGAATCTCGATGTAATTACAGTTTCCAATGCTATATCTGTGAATTATGATATCCCATACGTCATATATTAACTAGTAATATAATCTATGATGAGATTTGTGCGAGGACCCATAGCTGGCTAAAATCGTCCCAGGGCCCCGTTCATCTCACCCACACGGTCCCACAGGTTTATATCGAATACAAAACATATACGAGTATGGAGGGATAACCAGTTTCAGTATTCCGAAGTGTGACTCAAACAATTATTATCGATAAGTAAGAACTTAGATTTGATAACCAAACGCACCACATATTGTTTTTATAAACTCGCCCCTGCAAATGTAGTTCGAAAATCTGCCGTTACCCCCACCATGCTACCTCCTCGGACAGCCTTAAGGAGGCTGGATACTTGAAATCAGTACATTTGTAATCAATTTCATCAGGTGATCATCTCTCATTGGATATTTATTACATTTATTTACTTGTAAACTAATTCTACCTCCATTTAAACCCCCTAAATTATAAACGAATGTTCAGATATGAAACTATCAATCGAAAGCGTTTTAAAATGCATAAAAATCTATTATAGATTCGCTCGATTTTATTTTACCTACAACTTCATCAACTGTACACATTTCTTTTTATGATATTTTATTATTCGGTATTTAATTTCATAATATTGCAGCGATGTAGGTTTTGAGCAACCAATAGCAATACTTTACTGACTACTGAAAACAAATAAAAGTTGTAGATAATAGGTTTCTGAACAAAATCAGCAGATATGTAAAATAAAATCGGCCGAATCTGATAGATTTTTATGCATTTTAAAACGCTTTCGATTGATTCTTTCATATCTGAACATTCGTTTATAATTTAGGGGGTTTAAATGGAAGTAGAAGTAGTTTACAAGTAAATGAATGTAATAAATATCTAATGAGAGATGCTCGCCTGATGAAATTAATTAAAAGTGTACTGATTTCCAGTATCCAACCTCGCCTTAACATAGAAAAAAATAGTTTAAAATTGAAAGAAAAAAAAGAGAAAAACTGATAACCTCATTTGCGAGAGAAAAGTCAATTTTCGGGAAATATGTACCTATAGTATAACAGGGAATCATATGCTGCTTTTGTCCCTGTTAAGTCGGTGATACAATAGTTTATCATTTATTCATTCACGCTCGTTTGAATCAGGGACGTATTTAGGGGAGGGCAACCGGGGCTACAGTCGTTATACATGTTTGTTAAAAGAATTTCATTGATCTCGCAATAAATTATTGGAACACTTGAATAAAAAAAATCATTTAATCTATTTGGAAAATGATTAGGGGCCTCCACTCATTTGTTGGCCCAGGGCCCCTAGACCTCTAAATCCAGCCCTGGTTTAAATCAAAAGAGCAAATAGTGTCTACCTCTCCAGAGTTCATCTCTTCCATATATTGGACGATATTCAACTTATCGGCAGCCGCAAATTTGACCGCGTTTTGAACTCATGTACTGACTGTAGTTCTTACACTTATTGGAATGCTGCTGCTGTCAGCGTAAGTAGACGTCTATATGATTTTTGAAATCCTTTTTCTACAGAGAATAAGGAGTTTCAGAGGTCTCAAAACGGACATGAAAATTCTCTATGCATATAGGTATACCTTGATATAATATCGCAGTTATTCTTCATGCCTTTTGATATCCTATCAAACTAATGGAATAGATGCTACGAGTGCCACTGGTGTTTGGCCGAGGGCGGAAAATACATGTTTTCTACTCATTGTCAGAATCCGATACATAGTTGATTTCTCGTGCTTGTTGGTAGTGTGCAAAGTGCCTGATTCACGCATTTTGTCGCGCAATGCAATGCGAAGCAACTATTTTGCGCACTGAGTGTTGAATATGAGAAATCAAAAAAATCTCGTAACTTCCAACAGCCTACTTATTCTATCAACGAACTTCTATCTTAGCATACAAGTTTTCGTTACTTTTATATGCCCTGCAGGATTGAAAAACGTCGATATCTTATATGTTTAAGCGGTTACAGAACTGTCAATTGGACAAGAAGTTTCCTCATTGTTGAAATCACAACGGCATATGTCAATATGTAAAAATTTGTATTGGTATTGATCGACTACGCTAGGGGTTCAATAAATAAATGATTTCGCATGAGTTTGAAGAAATAGAGATCGAGATAGTTTCGTAAATTATTTTTATTCGCAATATATTATTAGAATTAACAATATTGTCAGCAAATGGTTCAGTTGTAACATAAATCAATACTTTGAACTAAGTCATTTCTTTATATCACTACATACACTTGAGATAATTAGTGACCATAATTACGCACCTATTCATATTACAAATACATTTTTTTCAAGGCGTTTTTTCAATTAATTTATAATATTTATTTAGCCCGTTCCCTCATTGAATTATTATTATTATTATTATTATCACAACAATCTACGATGCACTATAAACAAGATATATCTTTTTAAACATACTCACGGTGAATGTATACATAAATACACTGTAGCTCAAAGGCGAGAAATTGTTCAGTAACGCCTTTTCAGAGAACTAGTAATAGTAATAGTAAAATTAATAGTAATTGCAATAGTTATAGTGATAGTGATGGTAGTAGCAGTAACAACAATATAATGATGATGATAATAATAATAGTGAATTATCAATGTATCATGATTGCAGAAACCAGTAGCCAACGTATCACGAAAAAACGTAGTCGGAGCTTATTAGCAATAAACTTAAGTAGAAATGATTGTAAAGTTAGTCGTAAAGGTAAAAGAAAATATTTTTTAATATTTAGTACCTATACATAGGTACAGTGATGTTTTGTTATCAGTATACAATGTATTCGAAGGAAATAAAGAGCATAATGATTTTCTGTGCATTAAAATATTTCATCATATTTAGTTATATTCAAATTATTCCAAGATTCAATCTGCTGTTGACTTTATTTATCTAATATTAACTGTATAGGTTGTGGCATTCGATTTCAATTAAGTATTCTAAATTAAAAATGATTATACTATATTAAGAGGATCAGTATGTCACGATTGGAAAAGTTAAACAAAGTCCAAAATTAGTTTATTTCTTTACCAAAGGTCATTTTACATCATTATAATTATGTCTCACTTGAAAACCCCTTATACTCCACGCATTGAGGCACACCGTTGGTCCGATTCGACCTCTCTAGGTTTAGAATTGTTCGAAACACGGGCTATCAAGAAATGAATGAAGTAAATTTGGAAATTCCATTTTTGGGCCGCATAATTTGCCAATAAGTGAAAAAGAAATGTCAAATTTTTGGAAAATCGACCATATCTTCTACGATAAATTTTTTCACTTAATTTCCCTCATTCATTTTATGACGGCGCGGCTTTCGAATAATTTTGAATCTAAAGTAGTCGAATAGGATCAATGATGTGCCTGGAATCGTGCAGCAGATGGTTTAAGATGAGACGATTATAATGACATGAATTGAACTTTGATGAAAAAATAAATTGATTTTCGACGATGTTTAATTTTTCCAACCGATTCCCTTAACGGATTAGAATGATTTTATGGGAAACTATAATTCAGGATTTAAGAGTTTCAAAGTTCGATTTTTTTTACCAAATAATTCTCAACGAGAGAGGTAAAATAGGAAATGCAATAAATGTGATGAAAAAATAGCAATTCTGATAATAAACTGCAGAAATGAATGTATTTAATTATCGTTTTATTTATTGATTGTTAACTTGAAACTTATATAATTGTCTATTCTTTTAAATATAATTATATCGAATTAAGTATTCCGGCCAGGAATGGAAAACTTTCGACTCCAACGAAATGCCGAGCCCAGAAATCGTTTAAAATCAATCTTAAAACGTCGGACGTCTCCTTAATGCTTGTGGGCTTATAAAAAGTTGGCGAATAAAAACGTCCAGTAGAGCATTATGCTAATATTATTTGTCTAATCTGTCCTTTTTTTTTCTCTTTTTATTTCTTCAACTATTTGGATTCAATTACGCTATACTTTTAACCACTTTGCAACCGTTAACAAGACAGATATATATTCTTTATAATCTACTTTTATAATTGACGTGTGAGCATCTGACTACGTTATACATATAACGAAACACATTATAATGTAGTTGCCTAATCGTAATTTAATAGCCTCAGTCAGAACAATCTTTAAAAAATATACATTCTAAACGCACCACCTCCAAGTAGGAAGTACGATATTCAACTAATTTATCAACTCCGTATTACTTACTGCGCAAAAGTTTTTCAATCGACACAGAATCTTGTGGATCAATATCAGACCTACATTTGTACAGCGTTCAAAATCTCGTCATTAAATATGGATGATGCAGATCATTGTCGAAAGCAACGAGTGTATTTTTGTTTTTCCAGGATCCTCACTTCGTACAATTTTACTCCCCAAAAACCCTGCATGTCTATTATTTGTAGTTCTAGATCAGGCTGTGTCATTTCAACTCGGATATATTATTGTTTCTTTGCTCTCGGACTTGGGAATTCTTCAAAATAGGGCTAATGAGAAGTCATTGCGAAAGAAAAGCACCGAAAACATGTATCATACGTTAGCGTAACGGATTATAACTCTTCCCATTCAGATAACAGAGGAAAGACGTGATTTCGTTTTTTCAAATATTACTTGGTCAACCATTGCCCTGAAACGACACATTCTGATCTATGTAGATATTAATTCACTGTAACAATGACACCTTTTCTCAATTCATGTTATTGTTAATATTTGATGAAAAATTGACTTACGAATGTTTCAACGCATTAAATTTCGCAGTAGATTATACATAGCGATTAAGAAGAGTAGTCTTTATTTCGGTCTTACAATTTGAGGACGAAAAAATGCAGTTTAGGCACTTCTACGGCTCTCGCGTACAGATTTTGAACAATTTGACCACGTTTTATAGCAAATTCGTCTTTAAATACTAGCGCCGTTAAAAATTATCTCGGCAGCTCTCGCGATTACCTATATTCATTATATATCTATGATCCTACAGTAAATAGGCTGAATAATTGTATCGTAATCATTACAGTAATTAACAATATTATGTATAATAATATATATAACTACATATATTTAAATGTATCGACCGAAATTCGATTTATTTATTTTTATATATATATATATGTATATCTAATAGATAATTTGTTCTAATTTATTATTGCCCTTACTATAAGGCTTTGTGTTTTATTAATTGTTCTCGTTCGTGTTAATACTATTACTAATATAGTATAATATAATTTATTAAGCAAGTTAAGATAATGTCTAGCTTGTCATCTCCTAGTTAAAAACATTCAACCAACCCAAGGCGACGAATAGCAGCCCATATACGCATGCGTGTGTATAATGTCTGTATATACACAACAATTAATACGAATATCAATGATTAATGCGCATAAAAGACACCATACAATAGTAGATTGTGACATATATGGAGAAACAGGGACTTTGCATAAGTGATGTTTTCAACATGAGCAACAGTTGAGTGGAGACGAGATGCAGGCGAGTGCTGAAAACATCACACGAGCGCAAGATCCCTGTCTTCACACGTATCACATCCTAGTTCTCATGACAAATGCATGATAACCTCTACTTTCGATGCCCTGATAGTTTGGCAAAAACTTTGTTACACTCCTCGACAAAAACTTATCTTCTCCACTGTTTACAAGAAAAGAAAGTATCTAGTTGCCATGCATATGTTATTGAAAACGTATTATTCAACTGCGATTTCTTCCATCTAAAACTATAATAAAAATGTCGAAAACTCCAAGCTTCAATTTCACTTATCTATCCCATATTCATTTATCTATTAATCTAATATCTATACTTTAATACACGATTCTTAGAATCAAGGCTTTAAAATGCAACTTCGCTTTCCATTGCCATGAGACTCTATACAATTCTAAACGCGACAGAATCCAACTTCGCATTACTCATATCAGCCCCTGTCTCATATTCTTCAATCGATCAAACAATTCCATATTTTGTAAAAGTATATAGAAACGTCTCCACATTATTAGGGAGGTTTTTTAGAGACTGGCATATGTCCAAATCGTTATCCAATCATTCTGTTTTTTACATTGATTCGCGAATCTTTTATAGCATAATCACGTACAAGTTAAAAGTTGCGCATCAGCAAGTCTCAGAATTAGATTCAGTGAAAGTAAATAACTCAATGCAAGGATGTGGTTCGTTCACAGCTTGGATTTTAGATATTTGGGTTTCTAATTGTTTGGAAAACAAACTTCTATCCGAATAGCAGAAGACTTTTTGATGCGTTGATCTTCTCTGTGGAAAATTACAAAATAGCGAAGAAAAAAGTTTGTAGACTCAAAATTTTGACAAAGATCTGATAATTAAGTCTCGTTTGGAGTATCAAAAAGTTATTTGTTCATCAAACAGAGCTGAGTGATCTGAGTAATTGAAGAGTCAAATATCTGTAATCAAAGCACTGGTTGATCCGAACCCTTGCAACAAGTGCTTTGACTTTGACTGCAACTAACTTTGAGACTCGACGATTCCCAACTCCTCACTTTTACTATACACCCTATTTAAGGTGTAAGTTTCTCTTGATTAACATTTGTGTCACATTTTTTCGATTAATTCCATAAAAACGTCGCAAATTCAACTTCAAGACTTTGATGTAGAAGTCAATTGAAGTTTCCTAAGAATGACCTAATAAGATGCTTCCAAGATTTAGAAAAGACTTATTTTCTCGTCTGAAAAAAAAAATATCTACCCTGTGAAATTACATACATTGTAATCCTACAACCTTAAGCGAAAATATGCGCAGATAACACAGCATGGAATATTATAGGCCTTCACTTATTACCGTTTATATAAATTTACAACCATCTAAGCTTGAAAATAGGTATAATAATTAATTTGTTCATTGGCTTTAAGCCAGGTCACCATCTCCTGCTATACCAAAATGTCAGAAAATAATTCTCACCGCAAAAACACTGTACCTAATAAACCAACGCAGGAAGATAGCGACCCAGTTACTATTGCCATAATTTCTTCCAACGCTATAGGCGTAGTTCTAGGAAGCGGGCGTGGGACTGGTCGCAGGTGTTACATTCGTTGACTGCTTAGCACGTCTTCGTTTATTTAACAAAGCGTTATTCGTGTGATCCAATTGCTTTAATCCTGCTGTGTCGTAATCAACTCGCATAGTGGCCAGAGATCGTGTCATTTCCTCTTGTACTTCAGGCCAAAGTTCCTCTCCTTCGCGAAGAACCCTACCAGTGTGCAAAGGAGTCGCCGGTACTTCTGTATGCTTCTGTAAAAATTAAATAAAAAGTATCAACAATCCTATCTTGAACTGATTTTTTATAGATGAATTGAAACATAAATGGCTTCACTGTAATCTTCGCTATTCAAGTGCATGTTATAGTTGGTCTTTACCGACCGAAATATACTTTTTCGTCCTACCTGCATCGAAAGTAGACTTTTTCGTGCCTGTAAAGCGAGCAGAAAGTGGCTCTTTCATGTTCTAGGGCAGTAAAGTGATCCCTCGAACTTAGGCTTTGATATTATTCAAAATGAATGACATACCCACACTTTGTGGTGCCACCGCCGTTTCATAGTTATCCATGATATTCAAAACAAAAAGTATATTTCGGTCGGTAAAGACTAACAATAGTATCTTCTTGAATAGCGGAGTTGGTTGAATCACGGCTGCATACAGTATGTCTAAAGATATAGTCAAATAATTAGACATGCCCCAACCAATTTAGCAGTTTCTTAATTTATAGTAAGGAATTCTTACAGCGATCCATTTGTTCCGCATTACTTGATCGATGTGTAACCTCAGTGCCGGATCTGTGCACAGCATTTCCTTTATAAGATCTCTGGCATCTTGGCTCACGTTGGACCATTCTGGCGCAGGAAAGTCGTATTGGCCAAGCCTGATCCTCCTTTTCATACCAGGCGAAATTGCTAAGCCATGATTACTGTAGAATGGCGGAAAGCCACACAATCTGAGAAAATAATTAGGCTTATAGAGGCAATCTTAATGGATTTTAATAGATTTTCACAGATATTGTTGTAATCGTCCAGCTTTAACAGTTTTCGAATTCATTTTTCTTTTTTTAGCTGGTAATTCTTTGAAAATTTCTTATTTACGATTTTTTCAAGAGACTCTTGCGACCTGCCTTGTAGAATTCTTATAAGACTCTTGATAAAAGATAAGAGATCATTATAAGATGTTGATACAAGGCCCATTTCAAGATCTTGTGGAAATAATGTAGAAGATGTTTACAAAGATTACAAAAAAAAAAAAGAATAATATCTGCGGACTCTTATCTGATTCTATGTAAGTTGGACTTCAGAGAGTGATGAGAGTCTTATAATTATGATTTTATAAGTATATCATATAAGAGTCTTGCAAGAAATTTCGTCACAAGCTGACGTATAATATTTTTGACAGATAGAAGGATGCGGGGTTTGAAAAAAAAACCGCAATACAGGAAAACTGCTACTAACTGCTGAATTAAAAAAAAAAAAAAAACAGATTTGTTTTTTAGGATTTTTGTTCGAATATTAATTTTTTTCAATATTTCAACACACTGAGGAACTTGTTCATTAATTATCTGTCATGTTTTTATAGAATAATATGAATGGAAAACACAACAAGTTGTACAGTTTACAAATTGGTGACAATTTTTATGCTACCCATTGACAAACCTATAACTTGACAACATACAACAGTTGATGGGAAGCAATACTTACAATATGTACATGATAACACCGAGTGACCAAATATCACAGCTCTTGTCATACTTGTCAGGTCCCAATACTTCCGGAGCTGAAATACCGAATAGAAGAAGAGATTGAGCCCCATTGTTAGATGTTTTCCATAAGTATACAACCCAAATTCTGCCGTTTCAAATTGTAATTCTCGTTCAAAATTTAGAACTTTTTATATCTTACCAACATAGTATGGAGTATAGCACGGAGTTTGTAGTGTATCCTTCAAATGTGTCTCCTTAGCAAAGCCGAAGTCTGTAAGCTTAAGAATGCCTGTCGCATCTGAAAATATTTATACAACATGTTAGCAAGTATTATAAGTAGTGAAGTTATAGTTACATACTAATGAATGGCAAAATTTTGAATATAGATATGATAGGCATAGCTACATTTTCTTGAACCCTCGACATAAACCTGTATGAATAATGATGATATATTGTTTACCGGGCCTTGAGTAGAGAAGATTTTCGGGTTTTAGATCTCTGTGGGCGATGTTCATGTCATGGAGATGTTTTACCGCTACGCAAATCTCGTACATTATTTGTGCCGCCTCTGAAATATGCATTTATAATTGATGAGATGTATTTTGCAAATATTATACATAAGATCATGAAAAAATTTTTTTTTTAAATACGTTCGATCTGAAAATCACGTCAAATGCCAAGAAGCTTGGAACAAAAAGAAACTTGCATTTGTATCCAAGAATATTATTACCTCTTTCCGTAAAAGCTCCGTCTTGTCGGTCCTGTATCCTCTGGAATAATTCGCCTCCCTCCATGCTAGAACGAGAATTTTATTATTAAGGCGATGTTAAATCATACAGTCGGTAATTCGTGATTGCAGTTTTTCTTTTCGTCCGAAGTCTAACAAACGCAATTGATTGAATTGAATTAGTAAAACACCGAAGAATAGTGGGATATCTATTATTTGAAAAATTATCTATAGGAGCAAAAGAAACTGAATGAAATAAAAACGGCAGTTCCATAGCTTGCAGGCTCAAGAAATCATGAAAAATTGTAGTTATCTTTTCCAGTGGTTGATATTGCGTCATTGAACTGCATAATTTTGCTCCTTGATGCTTCGGGAATGATGGAAAGTCATTCTCAAACGCGTACATACATACTTACTTGCGTGAAAATGTGTGAGAAGCGAAAGTAGTAGCACGTGTCGTTGACCGCAACAGAATGAAATATTTTTTTTTCTTCAACTTTCGCAAAGTACGAAACTTTCCACCATTTAACAGTTCTCGAGCAATATGGATATGTACTTTTCAAATTTGAATCAATTTCGTTAATTATAGTTATGTACTACTGTAACGGATAAGAAAGATGAGGTGATTTGGTTGGTATATCGTATTCAGATGATTCGATAATCCTTCTTTAC
Source organism: Rhogogaster chlorosoma (assembly GCA_944452935.1). Taxonomy (NCBI): domain Eukaryota; kingdom Metazoa; phylum Arthropoda; class Insecta; order Hymenoptera; family Tenthredinidae; genus Rhogogaster; species Rhogogaster chlorosoma. The sequence continues at coordinate 8,878,064 of OX101802.1, forward strand.
CTACCGAAACTTTCATTTATACTTCTGATTGTGGTAAGAGAATTTAATTACCGAAAATGATTCGGAATTCAACGACAGAGTAATCGCGAGTAATGTACAATGGCAAATAATCCTCAGCTCTGAAAAAATTATAAAAAAAAAAAACTTATTTTATTTTCGTACGCTCAGGGACACATGCTACTATTTTCGCGTGATTCTTGCATATTTTTGCGCAATATTAAACGTATGAGATAGACTCGAACATCAGTGAGCCAGGTGATAGACACCAATATAACTTCTGAGCAATGCTTACGACTGTAAAACTGAGCTACGATTTCACATTATGTCTCGGGGTGATAGGTGATCGATGAACCTATGAGTTTAACTGCGATCTTGAGTTCAGATGTATAGCAGCGATTCAAGTCTTGCACCAAATCGTGAAGAGTTAATTCTTGTCAGTTTTTCTCAGTGTCATAATCGTATCGTCTCTTTTACTAATATTACCTGTCAAATTAACTTGAGAACGACGGAGTTTCTTGAAAGTATAAAAATCCCGAAAAATTATCTTACATCGACAATGAGTCAGAAGCGAACGCCTAGCCGACTCGGTCATTATGTCCTTATAAGAAAAATTCTGTGACTGCATTGCTCATCAAAATGTTATTACAAATTTCGCGAAGGTAAAAATATCGGGAAAAAATCTTTCACTAATAGCGCAACAGGGATAAAATCAAGTCACAGCAAATTAGAGATCCTTCGCTTATCCTTATCTCCAGATTCCAATTTCTCAAGATATTGCCCGACCTTGATTTCGATTTCTATAATTCCTGACGTTGCTCTCTTTTCAAATTCTTTCGGATTGGAATTTATCTGAATTCATAATGGAAATATTTCTTGTGGATAAGAATCGTTTTGTATACTACAATTCGCGAGAACGCGAGTCGAAAGAAACGGACATATTAGGTACTTGAAATAGGAGATAATTGGTCGCGAATTTGCTACAACGAATGGTAACGATCAACAAGATGGATAGTGGGAAGATTCGTGGTCCACCAAGCAGTTTCGGCTTGCACATTCCATTAACTCCTTAAATTGGTGAAAATGAATACTGACGCTGCTTATTCAGTCCCAGAGCATGATTAAAAAAAAACCGTCTAAAGTTTTGATTTTCGAACACGACCGTGAATTTCAGAAGAAATTTCGCCGCCTATGACGTCATGACGCCATATCTGTTTAATTAAAGACTGTGAATTATTTGCTCACCATTCCATGACAACGAGTAAACATTTGTTGCCGCTGTACGTGTTCTCGTATACATCCCTGACTTGAACTATGTGACGGCAGTGGGAGGCTCTCCAGTGAAGTTCGACTTCTCTTCTAGCTTTTGTGCAGTCATGTAAAACCTGTAATGTAAAGCTACGTTTTTATACTGATTTGACATTAAACTTAATTCGCCCTAATAGTTATATTCAAGCCATTCATCATTAGTCACAGAAGCGAAAAAGTTTATACAATAGATTTCCATCATCAAAATTCTACGGCAGATGCATCATTTTCGAGCTTCCCGCGTCACGCGAGACACGTGTGCCACTATATAACTACATATCGCATGCGCCCGAGCAGCAGCTCTTCTCGCATGAAAGGTAACTCGACGCAAGGATATATTCCGGTTCTCAACTATTGATGATGATTAGTTATGAATCCATTTCAGCATTGGTCTAATAGTTGACCATGTCATTGGACTTGACTCAGGGTCGTCAGGTCTTGAGAATTTAGAAATTTTTTAAACGTTGTCAAGCAAGAATGGGTCAAACCTCTCGGATTCGAGTTGCACAGAACCTAAGATTAGCGATTGCGCGAATTGGATTCTTAGAGATCACCCGATATCATTCTGCTTCTATCCCATTACTAGAAATCTTAAAAATGTAGTATGCCGAAGATGACTATAATATGGTCATTTTCTTTCATTCAATATCTCGGTAAAAATTTCGGGAATTTTAAATTGTACTGATTTGAAAAATCGGGCTCTATGATTTCATCTTAAAAATTGCAACATTGAATCAATCAAACGGTATCGATGAACTAAAGCCAAAGCGGCGTAAGCGGTGTACCCAGTGGGTTTTAAGGGAGGAGATTCATACAGGCAAAAGTAAATGCAATAGCATAAAGCTGTATGAATATAAGGGCTCGATCGAGTCTAGAAATCAGTCGGATCGTATTGCCAAAGCGGTATCTCGTCCTGTAAAAAGTTGGTGACTTTACGCTGGCCGAGTAACGACCAAGTCGAATTCAGAAATCGGTCGTATCTTAGAGCCAAAGAGTATCTCCTCGAGTATGTATGTATGAAAAAAGTTGATTGCTTTGTAATTAGTGATTATGACAAACTTAATTGCTAATTAAATTTGTAATTTGTATGTAAGAGAAATTCCATCGGATTTGTAGTCCTCACATCACGTACTCTTCATTACGGAGTGATGGCGTGTAATATTGAATGTTAGTAAGGTATTCAATCATTAAATTTTTTGATATCACCGATATATAAATGTAGACTGACGTAACAAAAATGTAATAATAATAAGTTTATTATTCAACCTGTAATGAAAAGGCGCAATGACACGATTCAGAACGTAATACTTCATTCGAAATTCAAATCTGGGGCAATCAACGATGACGATGAACGCTTTTGTTCCATTTAAGTACGACAGATCCCGCCAGGTAGCGTCTGCGTTCAAACAAACAGCGCGGTACGCAATGAACGATATTATAAAAATAACTCTTTGTATACTCTTGCTTATAGGAATCCATAGGTATGTATATGCATAGATAACCTTCGTATGATCACGTCTCGCCACATACCCGATAGACCTGTATGCATACATGATACATACGGGCAATTAGTTGAAGAAATCGAACTACATGATTTGTCCTTATACCTAGATCGACCCTGGCGATACAGATATACAGGGTGTCTGGTGGAATCTCAACAAGAAATTCCTCGATTATTGAAATTTTCAAATGGATTCTTGGTAAAAAAAGAACATTATCAATATTCTCTATCAAGTCAGATTATCGAACAGCAGAAATATTTCTCGAAATGAAATAAAACAGCAGCTATACCAACCATTAGACTTACTTTGTTGTTATTATTCTATGCACTGACAGGATTGGGTATGCTGTAAATTTTTTTGTCAAAACATGACCGCCATCTACATAGATACACATAAACAATGAAAAGACCTTGTACAAAATCCGGCGTTGAATGAACTCGGATGAAAGCATTGACCGCGTGCCGATGTGCATCGGACTTTACCGGTCGAAAAAAGGAACGTATGACGACATTCTTAGAATTCCTGAACCCTTGACGGTAGGTTCTGTGTCTTATATTCTCGTTTAACGTTTCAAAAATTGTACATACACTATCTATGGCTAGTCTACTTGACCTCCATAGATGCGATGACTCATGTCTAAAAACATTGGACAATAATTATCCGTTTTACATTCTAAATCGTAAGCCTTCACATCCAAGCCTCGACCGCAGGGTGCGTCATTTCCCAAATATTTCCCAAATATTTCCAAAAATTTCGAATTTCTTTCCATCGAACCAATGACGTGGCCGAAATTTTGAGGGTAGTTGCAGATCGTAATTTATTATTGTCGAAAGTGAACGAATGCAGACACGGAGATATGATAACGTACTTCCGGCACAGAACCAAAAAAGAACTGTGCCCAAAACCGGCGCCATTCAGCAGTAGTAATCAAGATAAGAGTGTAAATCATTATGTAGAAACATTTGGCAACGTTGATAAGAACGACGTTGATGTAAGACGATAAGGTTCGTTAAGTTTTATTTATAGCATTTTAATGTGAACCGACCATTGAACGGCTGTTTAACTGTCCATTTGACCATACGTTTGTCTGTGTCCCTTTTTCACAAAGTAGGTATATAATTAGGTACCAAGGAATTAGCCCGCTACACGTATAGCTTGCACAAACTAAAGAGTTCTCTTTACTCTTAGGGAATCCTGTTATAATTTCTACGTAAAAAGCTCGTTATAGAATGTCGAGTTGAAATAATACAAAGAAAAAAATGATGGAAACAATTCTAAAAAGGGTTAAAAAAAAAAAAAAGAAAAACATTTCTAGGAATAATTATACCACGGGGAAAAACGGTTTATATCACTTTGTTAAAACGGCCGTGACTCATCAACTTGTTTGAAAATTAGCTATCGGAAATATGTCATGCAGCTTAGTTTCGCTATGGAATGCAAATTTTTAAACATTAGTAACCATTTCCGATAGGTAAACCGGTATCGGTAAAGCGGGGCGATACTATTATAGTTAGTTATAACAATTGAATTGACGACAAATTTTCCACTGCAGGATAAATTCGTAAGAGGAAAAAAAATGTCTAACACGTCCCATCCGGTAGTTATTTTTTTCCTCCTATACCTCGGTAGTATTTGGCAGGATCATATGTATTTGCATGAGTTCACGCTGCCATTTATTAGATAAGGAAGTTGCGTAAGAATGATCAGTTGAAAAGAAAAAAGGAAAAGGAAAAAACGAAATGTAAACGCGATCTAATGGTAAAATAAAACGTTACTGAATTCTTGACATCTATCAAATCGGCCTCGCATCACATTGGAAAATTACAAGTTTCAACATCTCCGGAAAGAAAGCTGACTTACGGCATAATGTGTTGCTATAAGTAGAAAATGGGAAATGACTATCCGAACGTATATAATTTCTTCTTCTTCTCCCTTGGGCTTTTCCCATAATCGGATGTAGCCAAAGGCAACGTATGTAAATATGTTGCGGTGGTATGTTCAAACATGAGACTATTAACTTAATATTAACTTATTGTTAGTGTAAATAAAACTATTTAAAGAACTGGACGATGCAGCAGATCAGGTTTAATCGGCTCTTGTCTGCACATAGTGATAATCCGATTACTTTGAATACAGAATACCTTCATAAATTTGCAAATTTAAAAAAATTCGTCTAAATGTTTTCATGACGTCATAAGCCACGTAAGGTCGCAGTGTAAAAACTTAAAACACAAGAAAGGCCGTCAATTTATGCCGAAACTTTTTTTTTCGTGTATCCGGTAATCGCTCAACGCTTCAACGATCGTTCATGTACTAAAACGTTATACGAACGGAACACAACGACGTTGATAATGTTGCATTTTCAATGTGTTCACAACATTCTGCTGCACTGCGGAGGCATACGCAATATCGATATATTGCTGACAATATGGATTATACTTCTCGCAATAAATTATTGCAGCAAAAGCAATACTATGAGTTGGAAATTGTTGATTTTCACAGAGTATGCAGAATTGGCTGGAACTTAGAGTTCAAAAAGGGAATACCGATCGTAATCAGACACACTCTTATCGGTCACAACAGCTGACTTTATTAACTAGCCAGATTGATTGATGGCTAACCGTAAAGGAATTATGTGTATAAACTTCAATATCACAAATCGACTGATAATTCTGTCATGCGATACCATGAAACTTCCCAGATGGAAGTTTTCGAGAAATTTGTAAATTAAATAGACGAAATAGGCTTGCGGTGTTTTTTTTTTTTTTTTTTTTGTGACAATCTCTTTTGACGACAAAGATGTCGTTATTTTGTAATACCCATTAACTTAGGTTTCCAAATTGAAAATTCTAATTACCTTGAGTGCAAATTTTGCCCTTGTCTTTTTATCAAAGCATTGTACGACTTTTCCGTTGATACCAAGGCCGAGAACGTGATTGCTTATCTCGTAGTCGTCGATGATTGGTGTTACTTTTGGAAGTCGAGATTCCCCTCTAGTCACAGAGTAATCCATGGTCTTTCGTCTGCTAGTCTTGCTTAGGTCTTTAGTTTTATCTTTATCTTTTTCTTCCGGTTGAGATATTTCTTTTTCTTTCACTTCTTCTTCCTCCTTTTTAACTTCGTCCGCTTCACTCTCACTCACACTCGATTTGCATATGACTTTCTTTAGCTTCTTCGTTCGAGTTCCGTCAGTTTTTCTACGAAACAATCCAAGCCCGACCTTATAATTAGCCATGATTTCACTCAACTTTCAAACGAAATTCAATTTAATACTATATTAAATTCGGCTCAATATTACAAAAAAAAAATATTGGGTTAAACAAAAATACGCTCAAACAACGTATTTTTTCTTTTTTTTTTTCTTTCTTGCTTTTCTTAGTACAGGGTTACTTGCCTCAACCTAATCGTATCAATTCATTTGTAATAAAGTTTCGACATGTATGGTCAAGTCTCGATTGTTCTCAAAAAGAGAAACTTTCTACTTCGTCGATGATACATAGCGGAAATATGAATTAATCTGTTTCAGTAACAGTCTACTTTTTTTTATTATTGTTTAGCAACAAGGTAACCCTGTACATCAACGATATTTACAAAGTAGTAAAGTATCTGATTATGTTCATTTAGCCTTATTGAACTAGCAACATAGTTGTGAATTAGGCGAGAAAGAAACAGCACAATTGTTAGAAATGGTTATATGGAAAAAATAAAGCACGGCTGAAAGCTACGTTGTGGTCATTATCATTTATTAGTGCTGTTAGTAGTAGTATTCAGAAGTAGTAGATGCTAATCTGCAATATATGTATAATGTAATGATGATGTATGTGAGAATCGGAAACAATACAAAATATCATTAAGCATAATGAATTACATACACATACAAGCGAAAGGATCAACGTTAAATGTGCAGTCTTATAATATAAATAATTCAATAACATAAATCGTAATCAATCGAGAGATTTGAAAATTGAAACAGTTGAGTGAGTGTTAACTGTTTTATGTGAGCAGCAATGATTTGACTCTCCGTTCATATAAGTTATGTGTAAACACACAACGAATCAAAATAATCATACGGCGTTCCAAATTTCGTGTAACATTTAGTGAGAACTTTTGTTATTATGAATATCACTATTACGCGAGAGACACTAACGCATTGCTATATCGTTAGTTTTGTGATTATGACAATTAGGATTTAAAAAACAAAAATGAAAAATATATTTGGGCGCGAGTAGTTGCCGAAAAATTGAACGCTGAATGCGGTATGGCATAACAGCAATAGCCCCGAGAGAAGAGTAAGAAAAAACAGACGATCGCGAGATAGAATTTCCTGAATATGAAACCAAATACACGTAATAATTTTTAGGGTCCGTCTTAATTGTCGGTATATATATATACTATTATGTACGCTTGACATGTTTAATTATGACCGATACAAAGTTGGCTGTACAATATTCTATATTTTTTCTTGTTGATATAGGAATAGGATATGAAGGAAAAAAAGGAGACAGAACAATGTGGGGCCAACTTCATACCGGTCATGATTAGACACGTCAAGCGTATGAATAGGTATGTACAACAAACTGTGGACAACAACAAAAAAAAATAGACAATTGCATACGTAGAATCGATAATGTAAGCGACAGCTTATACCATAAATAATAAGCAGGAAGTATAACAGATGTGATTCGATATAATTATATTGTTGATAAGAAAATTAAACTCCCAGAGACCTCCAAAATTTCCATTTATTAGACGACGATTTTGGCATTGTTGGCAGTGGCTTAATTCTCGATAAGTTTTATCCCAAATACTGTTCGGCGGAGCACTTCGTATGGAAAACTTGTATGAAAGAAATATCGAGGAAATAAGAAAAAATCTTTTATCCCACGAACGCCGAAAATAGTTTTTTTTTTTTTTTACATTCAACTCATTTTCTTATTTTTTCTCAAGACCGTCAAAGAATTAGTAAAACTAGTTACGAAAGAAAAAAAAAAAGAGAAAAAAAAAGGTTAAAATATATCACAAATGCGAGATTAAAAGGCAATATAATTTATATTAAAGGTACATCATAAATATAGTGTGACTATTAATACAGAAAGAACAATCGAATTTTCAGAAAGAAACTTGCAAGCAGTTACAGCAAAATCATCGATTGCAAGTTAATGTTATGTAGTGTACCTGCAGCAGATTTGATATTTGATCAATTCATCGATATATTATCATACACTCCGTAAATTTGTCTCGTAAATATATAGATACGCTATATATCCCAGTAATAGATAAATCAGTTACAAATCTATCAAATGTAATAAATGAAATAAAATACGAATGAAAATGAATTTTTGGGAAGCTGCTTCTTTGCCCATCTATATGTTATAGAAATTTATTATTACTCGCGATTTTAGCAATGAAGCATGAGATATATTAGCATATTATAATGGGCCACATATCGTCTATGCTTGATTGAACTTGATCTTCCTTTTTTTTTCTTTTTCTTTTTTATCTCTGATTTATACTTTTAATACCACTCACTTGTTGTTTATCAAAATTATTGTCAGTATTGGGGTATGGTTGTACTATGTTATTGCTTTATACAGTTGCAACGCTATATCACATACAAGTCGAGTTTAGAAACACGGCGATTACCATTGATAATATATTACTAAAGGTGTGTCACTGCACGATTCGTTATGGCCACGTTTTGTGAGGTTACAACGCGGCAGACGACGAAATCTGCAAGAATAAATAGTAGCTCGGCGAGCGTCTACTGGCACCAGTCAAACGTTGGAGAGTCAAAAATATATAACCAATTCTGATCTACTACACAGGAGGATTTGCGCACGAGTTTGAACAACGGAGTACGAACGTCAGTATATCACGATTTCACACTACTAAATCGTATTTCAGTTATAGCGTCTCCACCGTACAACTGTAGCACGGATACCCTGCGACAGTACAGTGCTCAAGAAATTTATAATAAGGAAATTATTTCCGTTCGGCCATCTCTCACTGTGGTACATACAACGAATGTGCCGCAACGAGTTCCCGACTTCGACTAAAGTTTCTCGGACAAAATTCTTACTCGATTCCCCGCTCCGACTAACGCCTCATGGATCTACGAAAGAGACTCGAAAATACGAGATAAGAAAAGGACGGAACACGTCTGCAGAGTCATGCGTAAAGTAGAAGACTCTGTCTTTGGTGTGTGTGGACTCTGAGAGACATCTATAGTATTAGAGGTCGCTTCATGAAATCGTTTTATCTACCATATGCTGATCACGTGAGGGTGGAGAATTCATGACGTCAGGTTCTGCGCGCACTACAACACCGTGCAACAAAGTAGGAACAAGATTGGAAGAGCGATCATATAAAAGCAAATACATAGAAGCAATGGGTAGTCGCCGACGCATATGAACACAAAGTTGTATTACTGGACTCTTTCGTTAGATCAGACCATCATACCGCATTCCGTTTGCTTGTTGGAAAGCCCGAATGATTATCATGTCAGACGATGACGTACGTAGATACGTTCCATGAGGCAACCTCTACAGTATAGAGGTCTTGTGTTGTACTGTTGCTCTGGCTGTGCCAATCAGCCCGCTGCCTTATACAAACACGATATACACACGCATACACATTCAGATGGAGTGACTCATTCATCTTGTATCCTTGTCTCATGGCGCATGACAAGTCGACGGCCATTATTTTTTTTGCATTTTTCAGAATTCTTGCACCGACTTCTCGACGTCAGCCGAAACTCTTTCTGTTTTATCATGTACCCGCTTTAAACTACGAACCTGATGGATGCAATAGAATTAAAGTACGGCTAGGAGCAAACGCTTTTGATAGTATTTAATCTATGCCTTGTGTTCTACTTTACCGACGGAGGTTGTTCCTGAAAATATGTTCAAACCTATCGTGCGAGTCAACGGCGGTGAACATTTCAAAAGAGGAAATGGATCACTTTTTAACGGGATGTTGATCATTATTAACACAAACTACTTCTGAATAATTCAAATGTTAGGACTGTTTCAAAAGTATGAATAATGAAATAGAATCAGTCAATTTAACGTAACTTCTTAAAAACTTGAGTAAATTATTAAAAATGTATGTTACATCGAGTCATATCATTTTGTGACCTTTGAAACAAGAACATCGAATAGTATGAAATAGAGGAAAACAAAACGTGTCAACATTGGAGCGTATCAAACAACCGGTACAAAGTGTTGATATAAGACAGGACTTATAAAATGAAATCAGAGTCGTGTGGAAAAAATGTTCATAAATTTGGTAAAAATAAGTGGATTAAGTTTTTCAGTGTTCGGGGAAAAAATATACATTTTATGCTTCATTTAAAAAAGGAATAATAGGAAAATATATTATGTATGTACTCAGACTTGATTTATTCATTTTCTTTACTAGCATATATATATATAAATATATATATATATACTAATTATAAAATTATTATCAATATAAATATTTGTTTCATATAGGCACATTTTGTTATGTACATTGCAGTTTTCCCTCTAAAATTTAAACCTACTTAGATATTTTATAATCATGTATTTATATTTATAATATTATCAATCTGTTGTTTTTCAGACGACCTATTGATACGATCTTCAAATTATTAGATCGTTGAAGTAGTTAGGCTATCGAAATACTTTAGTATAGTTATAATAATATATAGACCGACGCTTACTGAATAAAACCGTTAATTTCGAATATAATCTTTAGCCAAATTTAACCGTGATCGATAAACTTACGAAAATAATTTTTGTTAAATAGAAAGCCCGCACCAATTAACGCTTTAACGGATATATAACGCTTTAGCGTTAGCCTAATATGTTAAACAAAATTAAACATCAAGTTTATTAAAAATAATAAATGTAAATGGATCGAAAAAATACAACGAAATACCTACGTACCGTAATACCTTTCATTTCACTCACTATTAGCTACAACTGTGGCTACAACATACTTCCTGAAACAATTGGTTAAAAAAAAAGACAAAAAAGCACGAGCCTTCCATGGATCAAATTAATCTTCAATTCTAGGCCATATAAGTTTGGCATCTAAAAAAATGGTTGTCAATATTCTATTGTTTTTTTTTTTTTTTTTAATCATAGGAGCATAGTATGTTGATCCAATCTTTACGTGTGAGATTTGTTCGTTTTTGTTACTCATTTTTTCCATTTTAAACGCGGGACTACATGATTCTTATGAATCGCTTTCCGGGTATCACCATTTTCCGATTATTTGTTGATTATCAATTTTCACTAATTGATTACTAATTCTAGTCGATCATCATTTTTCTTGATTAGTATTTATAAACATTGTATTAAGGATTATAGGTATATGTAATGTACATTTAGTTGAGCCCCGCGCCTCTCAACTCTCTGAAAACTCTTAATCTACTTTAAGTATTCGCGCGTCTAGCAAAAAATACATTTATCTCTTTATAATCGCTGGTCTAAAACGAGTTTAGTATATTCTTTAATCTTTATACTTCTTTAATATCTTATCTTCGCGGTTAAGTATACAGTATATAAAATCAGAGTTAATAACTTCTATCTGCTATGATGTGTATAAAAAATCGCCTCTATCACGTTTCAAGAGAATATGATTTTATAAATCCGACAATTTCGATTGAAAATAACTCGAAATTTTGAAAATTGATCAAAAAATCTATATTTATTCGTAGATTCATCAATTATTATTTTTTTTCAAACTTCTGACTTCCGTATGTATTTTATGTCGAAATTTTTCTGTTTTTTTTTTTTTTTACCTTCTCCGTAACTTCTAATCTTGTTTATGCTTTTCTGTTCAAAGTATTCATTATAAAAAATATTTCCTTTCTATACAGTTACATACGCTTGTTTATAAACAGACTTTGAAAACACACTAAGCATCAAAACTAGTTCAAACAGAGTTGCAAGTGAGTAACGAGAAACTTTTCATCGTGATTCCCGAACAAATGAAATAACAACGATTAATATCGCAAAAGAAACCGTTATTCCATAGAATCTTCTCTGCGTCTATTTCAAAATACGCACAAGTTGCTGCTTTAAATTTGCTCGGGATCGATACATAAATTTTTTTCTTTTTTCTTTCGAAATACCTATAACCTATAATAAACAGCAAAGTTCAACGATTCACGAGAATATTCTCCATTAAATTTTTGTATTGGCAGCCTGAACATTGAAAGTAATCAGTTTGTTAATCAAAAACATAAGCCTGCGCTTCTGCAGTCTATCTTGTAATGTGAAACATGACTAAAAACCCTCTCAATTTCGTTGTGTACTTATCCCAGCCAGAATTTATCAGTAATAATACAATTCAACACGAAGGTCCTGCAGACTTTCGACGGGTAATATGTAACGACGAAAACGTCATCCCATGTGTCCCTCAGGCTCAGTTTTACAGTCTGGCATTGTCAGAATGTAAGGCACTACACTGGCCACGCTTACCCTGCCTATAAGTCCAGCAAAAAATAGATCCTCGAGCACCCGAGGATCGATAGATCGTAGAGGTGGGAGCCTCATAAGTAGGCGAGGTAATCTCTCCGAGCCGACGCATCGCTGGAGTTCGTTCCACGCAGCCTCTTGCAGGATCTCAACTTTCCTACGCCAAACGCCTGATATCACATTATCTGAAATCATTTATGACTCATTAGATCCGGCATACAATAAAACCTTCCGCATTGTCCGATCCCGAATAGTCTAGAATGATCCAAAAATTTTTAACGTTTTCTCAAAATTCTTTCTCTCATCTTCTGCGTTCACCGCGAAACTACATTTTCTTTTACCCATTTCTTAATTGACTCAAAATTCGGACGCAATATTACTAGATACATTATGTACAATGTAGCGTACGATTTTTGCAAAAAGTTCAATCATTGCCTAATTAGCAATTTTTTTCGTCTAAAGTTGTCATTGAAATAAACCATTTTTCGTCAATACTCAATTCTTACCGGCGCTAAAAAGCGTCAGGGCTTTTAAGTAGGCGAATTCCGTAGCATCTACTTGCAGCTTGTGAATGGAACTGACGCAGTCTTGGAGCCGGCATATGTGTTCTGTAACCAGCTTCACTTTACTGGCAGTTATCTTCTCTTGGGCTATGCTAGCTTGCAGATGGTTTACAATAGACGTTAAAATACTGGGTAAGGACAAAGTGTGAGCACACTGAGCTAGACCCAACGTAAATAACTGTCCCCAAGAACTGCGAACTAATGTTGTCTGCACTTCGGAGCTGTAGAATAAGTATTATGGCCATTTATCTCAGATGCTAAGGTTTATAAGCCTCGAATTCTCCAGGAAAAACTCCTCACTCATTATACCTGGTAAAAAAAAGAAAGACTTACGGTAGTGCTTGGAAGGCCGGTATACCCCTCGCCCAGTGTACAGATAAAAATAACAATCTGGCAGCACTCTCACAGATATAATGTATCGAAAGATAAGCTGGTGCCGGACTAGGAGCTCTTAATTCAAACTGCGTGTGTCTCTCGGACAATAATTGGCCAGTCCATTCCTCCTCGGACTCATTTGTTCCGTTAACGCTCTATGAAAGATGGTAAAAATTATGAGCAGCATTCTTCTCATCTTTTATGATAATTTTCAGGTCAGGATAAATATTAATCTAGATGGTTGAAGTGAGAAATATATAATTACTTCGCCAATAAGTCTTGCCATACTGTCAAGAGCGTGAGATAATAAAGAACGTTCTCTAGCAAGAGTCAAAACGTCGCTGAGGTCACTGTCGTTGCTTTGATCTTCCATACTCGGACTCTCTGGCTGTTCCCAGGTCAAAGGAGTTTCAGGGGTCGACTGTTGCGGCTCTGGCTTTACTCTAGGACCACGATTTCCCATCTTACCACTACCAGAGTCACCCAATACTGGCTTCCTCTCGTGCTGTACCGCTGCAACACCCCAAGCTTGCTTATGTTTATTACATCCATCAAGTTATGGAGTAATGAACAAACGGCGGTTCAAAGTAAACAGAGACCCTTAATTCAGGCTCAATTTTATTGGCATAGAATCTAATATCGCTGAGAAAAGAGAGAAGCAAAGAGAATAGAAGAAGAGAACTCTTCATGGCCAGTGAAATAGGACTTACAGTCACTGCGCATTCCCATTGCCAAGCATTTCTGGAGTCTGCAATATTGGCAACGATTTCTGTGATGTTTAGTCACCTCGCATGTCTTACTACCTCGGCACTGATAACCGAGCTGCTTTCTTATGCTGCGTTTAAAGAACCCTTTGCATCCCTCGCAACTTATAGCTCCGTAGTGTCGACCACTCGCACGGTCTCCGCATACAACACACAGCTCCAAAGACAAGCCCAAACCAAGAGAGGCGCGAGCGTCTCGACTGAATTTCACCTGGTACAAAAGAAATGGAATTCTTACACTACAATCAAATCTTTGAAATGAGAATGATATCCTGGCTGTAGCAACTCTAGACTTGATATAGATTTTAGATTTACTATTGGGAATGGATAAGGAAACTCATCAAGGAGGTAATATGTAGCTCAAATAGGAATATCTCTGAAACACTGGCATATGTGTAGAAATTATTTTTAAATCTTTTCAAACACAATCGAGCAAAAGTTAGAAATCATGGGACATTGGGTCTCACAGTTGGATGCATCCAAACTAAAAGCACTTAATGGAAGAATGTGGATCAACTGTTGTTTTAATTTTGAACATTCTGATACTGCGACAATGACACGAGTTATCAATATTTCACTGCCAAATTTTTTTCTGTTTTTTTTTTTTTAATTTTCTGGCACAACAATCAACACATTTCGAAGTTGTCTCGGATCGAGTATGAACAATTAAATTCAACAATTGAACAATTAAAGACAAAAATATCTGAAATAAAAGCAGCAGTTGATCCGAGTCCTTGCATTAACATGGTGTGCAGTAAAATTGGAGTATCACAATCCAGGACTTTTTCACGATTTTTCCAAGACTGAAAAATTGTGTTTTGAGTATATGTAAACAAAACTTAGTTTCATGGAAGTGGTTATATTATTTTATTTTCAATTGCGTTGAAAAAAGTAAAAATGCTTACTAATTCAGAATATTGCTTTTGAAGTGAATAGCTCACATTCTGAAATAGATATGTAATTTACATAAAATACGTAATTTTGAGTCCAGGTGAGACTCATAACTCCTAACTTTTACTTAAAAATGTTTCAGAAGACTAGCAAACTTCTGCAACTTCAAACTGGTTGTTTGAACAAAATTTGGACAGGTGCCAGTTCCTCAAACATACCCGTATTTGAGGAGTATGTATATACACCTCTCAGAGACATATAGTCTTGATTTTTCGTCATATGAAGGGTGGCATGGCAAAACGGTGTAAGTGCTAAAAAATCGAAAATACATTTTATTTTTGATAAAATTCTTGAAAATCCATACGCATGTCCTCGCCAAATGATATGGCTGACAAAAATTTATTCGCGAAGATATAAAAAGTTGGCACGGCAAAACGGTGCAAGTACCATCGTGATGACTTTTCAGTAGAGCAAAAAAACTGTCCCAAAATTCGAAAAACTGATTTAAAAAAAGAAATGAGAAAGTACTTTGTAGAGTTTTTCGAGCTCTTTGAAATGGCGCAAACCCCGATTCAATACAGCCATCTACCTTCGAGAAAATCGTTCGCGAAAGTCGATTTTTTCGTGCCAGCGTAAGTGCTACGTTTCGTGCCAACTTTTTTTTTACTTTGGATGCTAAAATTATGAAAAAATATGAATCGAAAGCTCGAACCGTAACGAATGAGATTCGCTTATAGATTTCCAAATTTCCTCACGGATATGCTCCGGTTCATGACTCCACAGGCCAGACGCTACCATCAGGAATTACTCAAATAACACTGCTCTACCTTTTTTTCATAAAAATTTCATGATTTTGTATGAAAATTATGTACATTTCGGCACTTACACCGTTTCCGATCCCTCCCTCATCCGCCATTTTGCCCCGTATTAGTTGAAAATTTATTCGAATTTGGGAGCTGTATTGAATCGGGGTTTGCGCCATTTCAAAGAGCTCGAAAAACTCTACAAAGTACTTCCTCATTATTTTTGTTTAAATCAGTTTTTAGAATTTTGGGACAGTTTTTTCGCTCTACTGAAAAGTCATCGCGGTGTAACTTACACCGTTTTGCCGTGTCACCCTTCATATTTTATATTATTCTCAATAATATTATGTAATATTTTTGATGTTGTGTCAAATTTGACCTCCTTTTCTACCCTGTCACTGGAAAGGAGAGTACAAAAAGATGAAACATTTGCTCTAAAACCAAACTCATCTCTTCCGGAATCCGATTTTTCACAAATAATCATAATATTCAGTACATACATAAAAAACTATTCACAAAAGAAAACAAGCTGCAGATCTGTTAGTGTTGAAAGACAATAGAATATAACCACGGGATTTCCCAGTTGTTTTTATGATATCATGCGTAAGATATGATGATATAGTTATTGTCTGGGGTTTGATGTATTGTGTTCATCCATTGGAAATGATCTGTTCGGTGAAGAATATAATTGTTTCAATAGAATTAGAATTTGGAATTCTCACCTCAACCTCGACATCTCCTAGATGATCCATGCCTGGATGCTGAACCAGAGTGCAAAAATCTCTTCCGAGTTTAACATCTGCTTCACTTTCATTCAAATTGTTTCCATGGTCAGTCTGTTCTATATGATTCCGATCCATGTCTCTCTGTGAAAGAATTAGTAGTTCTCGTAAATCGATGATGTTATACTATATACATTGTAAATATAATATTTCTTATTAGCATATTGATATAGCCTTTTGTCTGTCAGGGTACTTGGGACATACAGCAACTCTTCGGTTAGAATTGATCTATCAAAAAAAAATATGGCTTGTATAGATAAATGTATATATAACAAACACGTGCTATGATGAGGAGAAACTTTTCTTCAATACGGAGATGTTAGAGGATCTTCCTCTCCTCGTGATTAAACATCTACTGAAAGTAAGCCTACGACTTCTATATCTTCGTCAATTGTTTTATTTCATTCGTTATTGTCGAAGCGAATGATTCGTTGTTCCGTTCTTTGATAATTCAAATAAAATATATCGCGTGTTGTAAAGTGTGTTGCAGGTTGCAGTTGGTTCTCCTGTTAGAAACGGGCGGGGACGAAGATCGCTGCCTCGAATTTTGTACATTTTTAACACATTCCAAGCCGTAGTTCGGCACGGTCAAAGCACTACAGGAATGTAAACTAGATTGTTCAGTTCGAACTACGGAGGTGCATACATCTCGTTATACCCCCTCTTCCGACGCCATTTTAAGAAGTGAAAGATGGTCCTCACTTCTACCTCAACGACTCTATGTATACCCTGGGTCTGCAGACTCCTGCAGTGCATACCTGAGCTACCTGTCATAAGATTGACCCGTTTACTTGTATATTGCATATACCAGGACCTGATGTAACGGAATTTATCCGAATTAAGCAAGTCTGGTTGATCTTGTATTTATTACAACAGAAAGAATATTGTAAAAATTATAATAAGAAAGGGAAATGAAGATTTTCGTACCTAAATGCATGTACAAATGACATCAATCAGTTAACCATTTTTTTGGCGAAAGAATTCAACATGGCTGATTACATACGAAAGTATATTATATAGTCAAAGATACGAAATCTTTCGCATCCTTCTATATGTTTCCTATCCGTTTCTTTCGTAGGAAAAAATACTGGTAGGTAGTAAGTGTTCTTCTTTTGTTTTGCTTCGGATGAATAGCTCGCGGAAGTTTGTACGCCAGAAAGGATCTAATGTTAATGTTGAACAAATATCTAGCTAACGTTATATGTGGATTGCACAGTTCTGATTGGTAGCACATTGTACATCACTGACCTGATTTTATCAAGATGATATTACGTATACATACTGACCGAAGGATCCGCACGTGTTCAGTTTTTCGAAATTATATATATACACGCCGCAAGTTACATACAGGAATTATAGCTGCGTCGGCATTTTTAATCAATATACGGACGTAAAAGTGTTTGCAGGAAACGCAGGAAGATTGCTCCATACTATCAAAGTGGGACATGTTAAAGACATAATAAAATCCAGGAAAATAATGATCGTTTTTTTTTTTTTTCGTTTCTTAAGTAAGTTTTACGATTGAACAAACATGTGCTTATAAACATGCGTTTTATTCACTCGAGAATTATACGTTATATGATAAATATGGCCTTCGCGATACGCTGATCACATATCACATATGAAAGCTCCGATGTGTAACGCGTCGCTTCGAAATTGACATACAACGGACACGTTGATATTTCGCGTCAATTGCAGCATGACAGTGAATGACCTGAAATTCATCTGACAATTGTTATTATTTTCTATATACGGCGATATATGTATTCGGATCGAGAATGCGAAGCTAATGGATAAGCTTTTGAATTAGAGATGTGAGACAAATTATTTTTATAGACAACTCTACGCGGTGAAGGTCTATATTTCTTAGATGACTGTACAATATGGCCACTAAAGGTCACCGCAAGTTGAAAATGTACGTACTAATTTTATCTGTAAATATATATAACTTTTATCAGAAATACTGGACGACCGCGCGATTGACTGTTAAAAAGAGTAGCGGGTATTCTTAGCATTTGAATAAGTTGATGAACAACAATCAGGCGTATACTATATATTGTACTGTTTGTATATTTGTTATATTAACGGTGAAAAGCGAACAGTTGAACATCGACGCACGTTCGAAAGCACACATCGTTCGAAAACTAGTACCTAAGACTATGCGCTACTCAACAGGCTTGTTTTAGTATCGGAGGAACAACGATTCTCAAGAAAACTTAATACATAACTAGATAGTAAAACTAACTATATGTTTACAGCTAACCGCCTAAACGCAACCTTGTACAGGTACCTAACCGTTCACGAGCCGCTCTCCGTGCTGGCAGGTTGGCAGGTTGCGGGTCACTTCGACACTCCGATTTTCGAACGACGTCCAGGTGCATTCTGAACTCACCTGACGCCGGAATTATCTTCCTAGTTAATGTAAGCTAGGTAATAGCAGCTTGAACTAAAGATTATATAACCTATGACCGACATTTAGTTCGAAGAAAAATATAAATTTATTTAACAAAAAACTAGCAAGGAATATAGAGATGATTGATAAAGATTATGCATACGATATAATATGTAATCCCAATCCCCAAGTATATCGATACAAGTCTTGACCCTCCCAAAATCTTTTGATGGAAATTTGACATTTCCTTACCGTTTTCGAAAGCTCGAGCCAAATGACAATATGTAACTAAGATAATAGAATTTCGAAAGAGAATTATCAGAAAGGACAAGTCTTTTACAAACGATTTTGTGTGTACAGTACATATAATAGAGTAAGGTGCGCGTGCGCGCGTGTGTATCTGTGTAGAAATGATGGTCGCACGCAGCAGGTAAAGGTCGCCTTAGGTCCGAAGGTTACCTGTCTGACACGGCTTATATCTTTGTGGTGTTACCTGCAGCGCAGGTGCGGCAATTGACATGTATTGCAAAGAGATGATAATATTATCTCCTTCGCGTGTTCGGAATTGAATTAATATGGGTTTTAAGAAAGTAATAAGAATATAGTGCCTTGATAAGGCGTATTTTGAAAATGTTACGAATTGCAGTATATCAACATCAATAGTTCAAGCATGAATTTCTGATATAATATTTTATAATTGACGTAAAATAAGCCTAGTATAAAAAGAAAAAAACTCAATATCACGCACGTGTTACTTTGACCTTTGTATCGAACAGTGAGTAACGAATTTCTAAAGAAAAAAAGAAAACCGTTATTGGAAGCAGGAAATTACAAACGTTTTTGATGGGCGAACAAAAAAAGAATATACGTACGCAATCTAATATAGAATTCTCTTAGAATTATTGAAAGGAACAAAAAACTTCGACTTTATCTCAATTCTCAACATATGACAAATACGAAACTCGTAACAGTTCGACGAAAGGCCTGACGATCGAATGAGATTTCATTCGATTTCTGAACCAGTGTAAATTGTAGTACATGTAAGTTATTGGTTAGTCGATTATGTCTTGTTCTTGAATATCGACGGATAATTTTAGTTAGAGATTAAAGCCAACGGAATTAGAAATTAGACTGTCGATACACGATTTATCGGAATGCATTGGTAGAGAGCTACAGACGTAAGTTTTGGGTAGTGTGACGCACCGCCTCCCGATATGCGTGCAAAACTGTACGTATGTACAATGTGGGCGAACTTTGGCCTCGGAACCCGCGGCAAAGATGAGCAATTTTCGAGGAGGGATTAAGGCTGTACGAAGCGAGATTGTTAGTGTATTAAAACGTCTATTAGACTCACCTTTGTTAGAAATAAATACGACTGGTTTCACCACGCGACATTTGAATATTTGACAGCTGCTACCAGACTTCACCACCCATCCATGGGTTAGAGTTCATAACCTCTTCTAACCTTTACTTTACCTTTCCCATTCCCCCCTCCCTGTTTACCTCTAACCTATCCCCACCTTTCAACTTCTTCTCAACTTTTGCCTTTTGCCTGATTTTCAACAGCCAATAGCAATTGAATATAGTAAATAACTCCTCTTTTTAACCCGCTATTCATGGAGCGAGGAATTCAGGATCAGACTCCATGTTTTGCCCACAACATTATAAGATGGCATCATTTAATATTCGACGATCGCGTGGATTATTACCTTCGGACATTCGGATTTCAGGAAAATTTCTTGCAGATTGTTTTCCCGCAGGTACTACAAAGTCTCTGAATACAATTAGCTCCAACTCAACAATTTGTGGTCCATGTTGATGAATGAATTTGTGCAAATTCACTTCCCTATATGATCCGGTACAAACATGGCCGTTTTATTTTTCCACTCTGCTTACTTCAATGCGCGAGGAATTGACTTCGGATATGAACTCAATCACTAACCAATCATAATGCTCGATACATGGCGCCTGGAACTACGCGGGAATTTTTAATTGAGTAGCGTATGAAAACGTTAAATGTTACCTCAATTATTGATAAGGAATGGGCTATTTGGAATCAAATTATGAAAATATTTCATTTCTGAAATCGATAACGACCAACCCATGACTTGTACCGTTAACTACTTGGATTTTATTTCCGTTATAAATAATTAAATATAGAGGAGTTACGGCAAATTGATTCTCTTGTTTGAGCATTATGACGCCACTGTGTTTTCGATCATGATTCAAAATATTTGAATATGTGTGAAAAATGTAACAGAAACATTTGCCAGAGCATAGCATTTACCAAATCTATATGCAAGGAATAAACAATAAAATGATTGGCAAAAATCACTGAATATTTTCTGTTGTTCTTCAAACCCGTGCGATCAAGTTTTCAGCTAGTCTCAAATTTCATATTTAGAAACGTACAGATACAAGCTGTAACAATGTGTCCTTCGTAGATGTATGTATGTGCAAGGCTGGTCTCTACTCACAGTAAATAAATACACTCGTCCTTACCATCAGCACTTTACTATTCATCAGTTTACCTTGCTCAGGTGTAACCAGATTTCAGCTTACTCAAATCCTTCCAACGGATAAGTTTCACTAATTTTTCATCAATATATACGTAGAATTTGTTTATCCAAGTTCAGAAATGTCTGTTCACAAATGTTTGCTGGTGGGTGATGGAGGAACAGGTAAAACCTCGCTGGTTAAACGACTGGCCACTGGTGAATTTTCAACACATTACTCTGCCACTGTTGGGTACGAAGTCCAGCATTTATCTGTATATTCAGAAGCCTTGGCCACTAAGTTAGACCTCCACATATGGGATATATCAGGTCAAACAAGCAGCGGATCTTTGTTGAGAGAGATTTTGAATGGTGCACACTGTGCCATCATTATATTCGATGTTACCTCTAGGGTTACCTTCAACAATGTTATGATTTGGTATCGCGAAATTATTCATGCCTGTGGTCCGAACATACCAGTTGTTATTTTGGGCAACAAAATTGACATTCCTGCACAAAAGATCAAGATCGAAAAAATGCTGAGAAAATTTCCAAGCAGCATCAAGGTGAGAAATGTCACTGTGGATTTCAATATTCTGACCAGATTGCAACGTTATTTATTGTTTCTTGATAGAGAATCGCAAGAAGCACAACTCGAACCTTGAACATGTTATGTAGGAATGTTTATTATTAATATATGTATACCAATGGTGAGGAACATAACAAAATATCCCCCTACAAATGCAAAACATTTATCTTTTTCTTTTTAATCACCGATAATGTGGCCGTTGCTTTTTTTATGATCATTATAATTCGTCTAGTTTATTAATGGTATGCTTATCTCATGTTTCTCTGCAGCACTATGAGATCAGTGTGAAAACGAAATTCAATATTGAGCAACCAATTCTGTGGATAACTACCCAGTTGCTTCAAAATTTGCATACCCAAATCAAAGACAATGTTCCTGCACTTGAGGACCTCAAAATTGTGGGCCAAGAGTTGGAAGACAACGACGAAGCTGTGCAGGTAGGCTGAAAGTTTTTTAAACAAAATTCAAGCTGAGGTTGTTCTCTTCGATTTGAGCGATTTTAAAAACTCTTTTCACGTTCTATATCATCAAGGGAGCTGTTCAGAAGCCATTACCTGACAAAGATACTAAAGGCATTCGAAAGCGAATTCAAAAGCGCAGGCTCAACGTTCAACGCAGCTCAGAATCCGAAGCAGTTTGAACAGAGCTGCAAGTATCGGAGTTTCTTAAAATCATAAAAATTCTGACAACCTCATTTTACTCCATAAACGATGATCAGGTTCTGAAAAAGAATATCATGTGTGTCTATTAGAATAAGAATACTGTCCCCCAATGTATATTAAGTGTACTAGGATTAGTTAGAGAAAACACGAACCAACAACCAACGATTTGATAAAGTAATAATTTATTTTAAAGGAAAAAGAAAAAGTATTACATACGCTAGGATTAACAGTACACAGCCGATCCTGCCTAATTAGGTAGTAGTTTGTGATAAACATTTATTGCTGATCAAATGAATTGAGATTTATTATTTTTAAACAAGCACCACATTTTTCAAAGTCGTCTGAATTCAGTTCTTTGCAAAACTTATAATTTATCATTCTTGAAAACTGATGAAGAAAAGAAAGAAATAATAATTCAGAACACTATTTCAACTTCCAATATTCACCTGTTTGTTCTAGGAATGAAAAATCATAGTTTGTACAGAATAAAAAACAAAATAAAAAAAAAAAAAATATTGAAAGAAAAGGAAGAGATTTCTCATTACACTTATCACGCTGTTTAAAGTTATGTTTTAAACACTTGACAGAGATGTAGCTCAAATCAATCATCAATGCATCAATGCAGTATTCAACAGAAGAAGTAATGCTCATAAAAAAATAGTTAGAACAATAGTAATAATAATAATAATAATAATAATAATAATGCTAATAATAGTAATAATGATAATAATAATAATAATAATGCTAATATTTGTATGTATAGTAGTTTTATTACTAAAAATATATATTGTGAAATCTAAGCTTTACATTCTTTTATCACTAAACCTAATTTATCAATTACTACTTTACACATATCATCTAAATATTCATTGCGATGTATAAATTAGATATTAGATGATAGAGCATCAAGAAGTGTCTCAACAGTCTCTACTATGAATTCTCCCATACTTATTCTTAATTTCTTTTTATCAATCAAATATTTTTCTAATCAGAAAACCAATACAGGCTAGTTTGAGGAACTATAACGATTAAAGATGTATTTATATCTATATATTTATGTATATGTATAAATACACACTAAACAAACAATGCTATATTTAACTATCAATATGATTTCACATAATTATTGGTGATATAAAACTATAATTAACGACGATGTATAAAAGAAAAAATTGTCAGTACATCTGCTCAAACAATAATAAAATACCTTATTCATCCTTTTTCATAGCCTAATTTGTGTGTTTCTTTATTCTTATTTTCATTTCTTAGCCTTTGAGCTTTTCTCTGATGAATTTTCAATGAATTTTATCAATGCTTTAAGTGTGGCGGATGAAACTGACCCCTTTGATGATCCACCAGTGAATCATCGCCTTAACGAATATGCCGATTGACATAAATAATTATCTAGGTCAAGGAATTAATCGTTGTTACACATTTGACCAGCATAATTTTCACTGCAACGCTAAAATTTATTTTCAAAGTATTCATCATCAAACTATGATTCATAGTCGTTATATAGACGACGTTTTAGCGACGGTTTTGATACGCCCAACGTTTATCAGCCATTGACAGATATATTTGCGCATGAAATAATGAAATCTGAAAAAACGACAAGTTGCTTTTCAGTTTTCGATATTCCTCTACGTAAGAAACTAAATTGTTTCATCTCCTGAACAACAGAGCAACTTAAAATTGCGACAGTTAATGTAGATAAAAGACACCCGAATCTGGACTTGAATAATAAAGGGGAAAAACGAGAAGATAGATATGATGAGGAATATTCATACTTCGCATCTATTAGCTACTGTGTATATCTGGTTGAGAGACACGCTTACTGTGGTATTTAAACATATGTTTCATTTCTGCTTAGGAACTTGTATAAAACTTACATCTATGTTACTTTATCAATTGTTTTTAGGACTTACAATTATTATTTCAATAGTAATACTCACTTAGACGCACATCAGCTCTTCAATTAGCGCCCAAATACTTCCTGGCTAGCAAAAACAATGTAGAGAAAACCGTCCGCATCTTTCTCATGCTGATAAAGCTGTGCCATAGTTAAGCTCCCACTGGCCATACTTCTTTGATTAACTAACAAGAAGAATGCCTGAGTTGGATGCAGTTGCAGTCTACGCCTGTTGAAGTTTTTTATATTTTCAAATTTCATCACTTTTTTGGTAGTTAGGTAGTGAAATAACAAATCTCAAGCACAGCGGTGGAAATTATAAATCTGTTCAATGACGATTGCATTACAGTGTCCAGCAAAATTGGCGAATCGAAATTCAGAACTTTTCCAGGGTTTTTGCAAGGCTGAAAGATTGTGTTTCGAGAATAGTTTTTTCAAATAATGTTTCGATGGATGAACAAGCATGCAAGATTTAGATTCATGAGAGCTGTTGTATTACTTTACTTTATAATTCCATACTACTTCCAGAAAAACATTAATATCCTATTCTGAGGACGTCCAGGATGTACAGGATACAGGACACCATGCACATGTATTTCAAATAAAAACTATGCTTATGATTATTGAATCTTTCTTGTTGGTTTCCTGATTTATAGATTACTGCATTTCTTTCAATAATAAATATATATACTTACCTAATGATTTTTATCAGCTCAGCAACAGTCAGATGATCAGGAACAAGGAATTTGAATTTATCCAACAGTGGTAGTTGTTTTTCACCGTAAAATCTCTCAACTATTATTGGTATTTTGTTAGGATGTTGTTCCCTGATTAATTCAACGTCCGCTACACGTTGTGCTATATATGTAGATGGAAAATAGGCAAATGAAAGAATAAAGAATATAACTAGCATTGACAAAAGATGAATAGCAAGAACAAACATTTTTTTAGTCTTGTTAAAATTGTTCACCTTTGGAATTATTCGTATTTGTATTATGATTGGTGGATAAAATTCCATTTTTCTCTGTTTTTCGTATCGTAACTTATACATAAATATATTAGAGTGAGCCAAATGAAGCGACAATGTTTCAACTATCCACTTTTCTATTTTCAGAGACTACAGGAATTTATTGTAATCACCCCCAAACTGAAAAGCTGAGTTTTCACTAGATCTCCACGTTTTGAAGCCTAAAGAACGACCTCTAATCATACGATATCTCAAGACCGAAATACCGGATTTTTATGATATTGGTCTCCAAACTTAGAACTGATGAGATTTTGGCCTGGATCGGTTCAGTACTTTACGAATTATTGAAATAACGAAACTTTAGAAAATAAAACAAACATGATATCTTGCGAATGGATGAACGGATTCGAATAAAAAACAAGGTATCCCAAGTTTTGGTTGGTCGCTGATCACGAATCTAGAGTCAGATTTGCGAAATTTAAATTCGGCATATTCAATATGCTGAAAAACGTTTGAAAGTTTGAAAACAGAAACTTTAAAAACTGACTCATGATCAGCCCAAATCCACTTGTTTTTTCAAAAGTTATTCTCAAAAACTTGTTCTTTGTGATCAAATAACATGCCTTAAAAACCTTAGCTCTTAACCCTCAGGTTTTTTTTCTTCAGAAAAATCGTTTCTTTGTACTTTTGAACCATCTTGAAGTATTCAAATGAACCTTTTACCCACTCAAATACATCAAACTCCAATTTTATACATACAAGTAGCTTCGTTAGAGATTAACGAAGAAATACTACATGATAAAATTCTGTTTATATTGACAGAATGCAAAATATACGCTGCAATGGGCATGGGGTGATAAACTACCCCGGAGTGATATCCACCATGAAGATTTCCAGGAAGAGTACCTGTCTAGGGTTATTATTAATATTTAGAGGTTGTTCATTACTATTTTTTATTCTTCACTCAAAATACATAAAAAATATTCTTGTGGCACTTGTCGATTTTTATATCTCAAAAACTAATCTACTGAGAAAGATTCTGCAAAGCTACTTTG
The DNA here is from genome assembly GCA_944452935.1 of Rhogogaster chlorosoma. Classification (NCBI taxonomy): domain Eukaryota; kingdom Metazoa; phylum Arthropoda; class Insecta; order Hymenoptera; family Tenthredinidae; genus Rhogogaster; species Rhogogaster chlorosoma. The sequence continues at coordinate 8,904,585 of OX101802.1, forward strand.
GTTCAAAATTGAAAGCTCTACAAAAAAGTTCTTTTGGTCTGTTTCCTAGTTATTCTGTTTATTGAACAGAACAGAATGGCTAGAATAACTTGGAAACAGTTAGGTTAATCAAAAATACCAAGGTACCAGCTTTGCAGAATCTTTCTAAGTAGATTGGTTATTAAAATATAAAAATCGCAAAGTGCCACAAGAATATTTCCCATGTATTTTAAATGGAAAATAAAAAGTAGCGATGAGTGATCTCTAAATATTAATATTAAGAGTTGAGTTTTTTTTTAAAGCTTGTTATTTAATCCTAGAGAAAAGGTTTTTGAGAGTCTTTTGAAAAATAAAAATAGTCGGTTTATTTGACCCACCCTAATATATATGTATGTATGTAAGCAAAACAGAACATAACGAATCGGTACGCATCTAATACGCATCAATTTGTTCAAGATTTCTAACCTATGTTATGGTATAATAATGACAACTTACCAAACGGACGCTTTTCCTTGAACGATTTTGACCCCAGGCTCATTTTTACCCCGCTAGAAAGCTGTTATTAATTACGAGTTATTTTGGACGGCAAAATATGCGCCGTTCTGAAAATAATACAGTTTTATGATGATTTTTTCTATACGTCTGTGCGACGTTATTTTGTTTATCGTAGAAATTGTGCCAGTGGTGTTTACGAACGAGGTTGTATGTTTCTTTGATCGAAACGTGTAGACGATCGATTTCTGGTTGATAAGTACCGTTTACTTCGCAATTTCTTGTTGCATGTATGCATGCAACTGTTTACAATAGTTTATAACGACGGTTGATGGCTCCTCGATTCCTACAGTGTTGATTTCATCAACTAAAAATGATCAATTCTTTTGTTGTGATCACGGGAGCTACCAAACCTCAGCCACGAACTCTCGTCTTTGCAAAGTTCAGAAAGTCAGTAGGCAAAACCAACATGGCAGCGCTGTGATCGGACTATCGTTTAAGTCCAGTGATTTGAATAAACTTGAAGTGTTCATATTTTCAATATGTTCAAAAAATTGGACTCCGTTTTGTTAGGATGATACTATTGAATTCATAAAAACGTTGACCACCAGTCAACATGTTGATAAGACTTCGATTCTCGCTCCATTTTCACAGCACTTGACTCTACCAATCAGTTGGGCATGAGTTATACTTCACTGGGTGCACCAGAGACATCTGATGATCGTTGCATGAAATGAAAGATCTAACTATGATAGCGGATAAGCGAGTTGTTTCATGAAATTTTTCCACGCCCTTTTTTCGATAGAAATGTTTAGTTTTGCTAAAATGTTGAAAAAAAATATTAACGATTTCATCGATTGCAAATAGCCTTCGCTCACGGCCCCGTTTGCTTTTTATCTGTGATTGCCCTGATTCACATTTTCGCCATCAGGCGAAAGTTAGACATTAGAATTGATACGTAGCGTCAAGCGCGGTCGAAATAAATAGACAAAATGGCGGATGGTAGAGGAAAGATTTGAGAACAGGGGTATACGTGCGACGTTCTAGAATCGAATTATCGTTTCGTGACCTCCCTGTGGTTGGGTTCGCTGATCGCGTGCGTGTGTGCGTGGGTGTATGTACTAGCTGGCGTTTTCTTAAGCTGTTCCTCGAGGAGCACGCCTCGAGTGTATCAATTCGAACCTATATTCCTCTATGAAAATCTGTGCAACTTTATTAAATCTGGTATAAATATTGTTCGTTAAAAAGCGGTTGCAAAAAAGGGTACGCTTCGCGTAACTAAGCATTCATTTTTCTAAAGCTAAAACCCTGCCATAAGTGAAACGAGCCGAAAGATAGTGCACCTGTGCCGGATGTACAGTTACACGCAACTCGTATCCCAAACAAAATAAAAATACCAATTACATGTACACATTTTGACGTTTCGAAGAGAAAGAGAAAGAGAAAGAGAAAGAGAAAGAGAAAGAGAAAGAGAGGGCGGGAGAGAGAGAGGGACAGAAAAAGAGAGAGAATTATACTCTACGCGTGCTGGTTTTCTCTCTGTTCAATCCACGACATCGACTTGACAGAAAAAAAAACAGAAGAAAAAGACTAAAGGAGAAAAAGGGATAGAATAGAAGGGGAAGGACGAAAACAAAAGAGATCACAGACAGACTGTCGTTAAAATAAAAGAAAAACGCTAATTTTTAAATAAATGTTCTCGTTGAACGAAAAGAGCTCTCCCAGCGGGCTGAAATACACCCTGCAGTTCGTCAGCCCGTCCCTCTGTCTACCCAACACCTAACGGGGGCTAGAAAAAGTATAAATATGGTGGATAGTGTGCGTGATGTTAGCGGACTGCTGCTGGTTTGAGGGGCCAAGAAACCAGACAGTGGAGTGTGTGTGGTGCTAGTCGGAAGCTAGAAACGACCCCGACCAAATTGCAGCAGTCTCGTGCGTTGGATGACGAGGAAGCTTCCTCCAGTCGCTGCATCAGATAGTTGCCTTTGTTTCTTCTCATTCTTGTTATTCGTCATTCTTCTTCTGTGTGTTATTGAATGAATAAAAGAAGCCTCTTGACAAGAGTTGGTCCTTTGTCACTTGCCAGGGTTTTAACGCCGAAAACAATCGACGAACGACCACTTGAAACTGACCAGCCCGAAACCACGGGGATCAACGATGTGAAATATACAAACAAAAGAACTCGCGATATTTATACTTACGTACAGTTTTCGAACGGATTCAAATTAATTATACCTATACGTATGCAATTTATTTATATCTACTCACCTTGAGGAGTGGGAGAGAAAGTAATAGGAAGGGAAAGAGAGACAGTTGTCTGGAGAATCGGGAGATAGTAATCCTAACAACAAAAAACAATTGATTAATATTGTGGATGTAACTCGTCGTAATAAAACTGCCCAAAGGAATTATATAGAAAACAATTAAAAAGAAGAAAAAACAAACAAAACGTAGCGCGGAATTAAATGGTATGAAAGTCTCGATTGTTCTTATGATATAGACAAAGCAAAGACCGTTAATGAATAATAAATAAATAAATAAATCAATTAATGAATATATGAAAACGTGACTCATCTTAATCGACGTTGTGACAAAATATGTATTGTAATTAAATTTTTTATTTACTGTAAAAAACTAGAAGAAAATAAAAGAATAAATAGTTTTTAACTAACTTAAACGATACACTGCCAGCGTAAGGTTTAAATATGAGCGAAATTTCGGATGAAATAATTGAATAATTTCATAGCGTAAAAAAAAAGTAATAAAAAAAAAAAAAAAAACAAGAGATTATCGATATTATAATAGTCGGCGTCGTAGTAGATGACAGAGAATATACATAGTTACAGTTTGATCAGGTGTGCGTGAAAAAGTGGGTATAGTTAGTGAGCGTGAATTCGGGCATAATCTCGAATCATTTCGTTGTTAAAACGTGTTAATAAAAACAATTGAATGGAGCGAAGTCATCAAACTTTGTCGGCCCCGTGCCAACAACCTCTGGGCTAAACATCTCATAATGCGTTTGTCCTCGTGTACCATAGAGTATAAAATTAGATGTTCGAATCGCCGATTGAAATTGGTCAAAGACATACGACGGACAAAACAAAAGAGATAGACACAATTAAATAATCGATAACCGAATAATAATAATAATATTAATACTAATAATAATAATAATAATAATAATAAACAAAACAAATAGACAGAAGGTGAAATTTTATAAAACATTCGACGATCTTAACGTGTTCAAACCTAGTGAACATACAACGTTGTTTCTCATAGTTCCTCATTGCATTTGAGCGGTTAATTTGAAATCGATTTTTCGACATTTCGAATAAACAACTCTTCCTGATTCTTTCGTTTAATTTTCTATTTTCGGTTGCTCTTCTTTGATCATTTGAGAAACCACACCACGCACGTGTTTTTCTCCGAATATATTCAACAAACTTCGTCTAGTCTATCGCATTTTACTGCGTTGTGTTTTGTTTGTTTTCTATTGTTTTTTTACCTCATTAACGGAAAGAAGCGCTTCTCAAATCGTGATAAACCGGCGCTATTGCCTTATCATACGACGATCTCAAGATACTGTTACGTAAATAAAACATCGAGATATTATAGCTGGTAAAAAAAAAAATAATACAATTTCTCTTTTCCAACAATATATCATTCGTTTATTTAACGAATATTACATAATTGAAGAAGAAAAAAAAAGAACTGAGACTGAAATCGTAACAAATCTCTTAATCAGGTTAAATAAAACTAAATGAAAAGAAAACAATCGCTAATAAATAATCGGTGAGGATTTTTTCTGTTGTACCGGAACAACAATATTTGAAAACGGTGATTATTTTACGATCGTCATCACTAATATAAACGATATTATTTAAACGAACAAACTAGCATAATTACAAGCATAATAATAAATCGCGAAATAAAAAGAGAAGAAAAAAAAAAAAAGAAAGAAACGATGAAGCAACTATTGAAGAATAAAGGACAATCTGGATAGAAAAGCGATAGGTAAACGGAGATAATAACAGAAAAATTGTTTTCAATCCTAAATGGGCACAAATGACTAGTTTAGCGTTACCTAGTAGTTTGATCGAGATGCCGTTATCAAGACCTAATCCGTTTGTACCATCGAACGCGATTTCAACGCAGACATACATCTCGACGAACGAAAGTAACCACTTGCCCCCGTTGAAAGGGGGCAGCTTAGTCCTTAAACAAGGAGAATCACCTCAGAGTCACTCAGCTCATGGCAGCACACATTTGCCAAGCTTAGGGTCCAGCGCTAATAACAGCTTACAAAACTTACCAGGCAATTCCGATAGCCTTAACATCAGCCTAAGCTCACACGCTAGCCATACTAGCCACAATTCCAGCTGCCACAACTCACACTCTCAACCTAACAGCCAGTCTAGTAGCCCTATGGTTAAGAATGGGCGCACAGATGGAAACTCTACTGGCGGTAAGCCGGCGACCACCATAGCAACTCCTGATACTGTTATGAAATTATACATGAAGTATCTTACGCCGCACGAACATCACGAGATATTCAACTACCCGCAGATATACTACATTGGTGCAAATGCTAAAAAACGACCAGGGATCATCGGTATTGCAGCTAATAATAATGGGTACGATAATGACCAGGGATCCTACATCCACATTACTCATGATCACGTCGCGTATAGATATGAGGTGTTGAAAGTCATTGGTAAAGGGTCTTTTGGCCAGGTTGTTAAGGCGTATGATCATAAGACCCAAGAACATGTGGCTTTGAAGATGGTTAGGAACGAAAAAAGATTTTATCGCCAAGCACAAGAAGAGATAAGAATATTGAGGAATCTTAGGGAACAGGATAAAGACAATACAATGAACATTATACACATGTACGACTCGTTTTCATTCAGAAATCATATGTGCATCACTTTTGAACTCCTTAGCATTAATCTTTATGAACTTATTAAAAAGAACAAGTTCCAAGGGTTCAGCCTTGCACTTGTTAGAAAGTTTTCACACTCATTGCTACAGTGCCTCGACGCTCTCTACAAAAACAAAATCATTCACTGCGACATGAAGCCTGAGAATGTTCTGCTTAAACAACAGGGGCGAAGCGGGATCAAGGTGAGTTCATCTTTATGATATATCATTTTCTAAATCTAATAAAATTCTTATTACAAAATGGTTCGGGAGAAAAAATTAAATTTTTATTTTGGAGAATCAAGAGACTCCAGCTGAACTCAAATCTCGTTTTTAGTTTTCTTATTCCTATACGTAATTGAACTTGATAATAACAATATGAATCTCTTTGTTAATAAATAATTTTGTCAAATAAATGAGCAAATTATTTATATGACTTGGAATTTAAACGAAAAGTAATGGGCACGGTAAGAATGATGGTACTGTTGCTGTTGAGGAATTGTAATGAATTGTTAGAATTGAGCTTCAGACTAATTAGGGATCGAAGACGTACAGATGAAATACTTGAGAGGAAAGTTTACTCGATGCTTTCAATTTTAACTTTACCCTACTTTTCTATTTACATGGTGTGCGAAAAATAAAAAACTTGTTTCTGTTTGAATTCCATTGATTTTTCATCGGAACATGTTTTATTATGATTTCATGGTATGATCTAGAACATTCTAGCGGATGTTGATATGCTGCACTCATCTTCAGCCGTAAAATTATCAAATAAATAATCAAATGGCTGTGAACAATTTTGATGTGAATTCAAAAGTGCAATAGAACCCTCTAAGAGTTTTGTTTGAAAGAGTTCTAAATACCAGTCTTTCTTTCAAAAGCAGGGGATATAAAGCGAACCAAACTGTTTTAATCTTTGGCCTAGGCTAGGGGAAATGCTTCTTTCCCTTTGGGTTTCTCGTCTAAATGCGTTCTGTTCTAAAAATACACTACTTAAAGCCTAAGTTACTTCGAAGTTACTTTTAAAACAGTTGCGAAGCCTCTTTTCTTCCCTGATCGATCCCAAAAGAATATTTCATCAAGTTTATCAGTTAGGTACTTCAATTACACTTATGGAATGTGATAAAAATTTAATTCATCGAAGAAGCACGTTCTGTCATTTATCAATTTTCCTCTTTCTTCTTGCCAGAATCTTTTCTGTGATACATGAAATGAGGAGGCAGCAAATGATGCGTATAGTTTCATTTTGAAATTGGATAAATCAAAGCTGTCGTTTGAGATTATTACAGGAATTTCTATTAATACAGTACAATTTTATTGTGGGGTAAAGAAGCATCTGATATACAATCACAACTGTAAATGAGAAGAAGTCTGCTATTCGATTGTTTTCTTTTCTTCAAATCTGGCTGATCTGATTCCATATTTTCATTCATTGATCATACATTTTAACACTCATTACAGTATCGGTTTGTACTCCAAAATGTGTCTTTAGACTATTACCTGACAGCTCGCGCCGCCAAGGATCAATTTATCATATTTCATATGGAAAAAATAAATAAAAGAAAGAAGAACAATAAAAAGAATAGAACGATCTCAATAATTAAAAAAAAATAAAAAGCAATACAATTCTGATTGCTATTCTTTTTCCATGCCTATTTATGGACCTGAAACTGTATAAAGTATGATTTCAGGTTCGGAATTTGAAGGTGTCCTCTTTAAAATAAACTGGTGTGTCATTTTCTATAGAAATTTCAACATATCTTTGCTGTTTGAAATTTCCACTTATTTATTGGTCGCTAGGTCTTCTCTTTTTGGCAACTCAACTCAATAAAATGGTCTATTTATTACACAAGGAAGCTTCTGGCTTTCGGAACTGTTTCTCTAGTAATATTAATGTCTCACTGGTCAAGAATAAAATTGAAGAAGCAGCCAACCTGACTTTAAAGAGCCGAGTAAATTTCAATTGATTGATAATAAAAGTAACAATAGAAATCATGAATTACTTATCCCTGAGTTCATAATATTATTTATTTCATACGAAGACAAAATATCCTCCTATAAAATTGTTGCATCTTTTGAATCGAGCAAAAATTTAACCATCATGTTTGATTCTATCGTCTATGATATGCTTGAAATTTTTAGTTTTCTCAAGAATTGCTTTGCGCTGCAATTCGTTTCATGGTAACAAGCTACACGCATCTGCCCTTCTGACTCTGCTAAATCCAATTCAAGATTACTGCAAACTGGTTTTGCCAGTCCTCTTGGTAACCGACAACTTTGTGACGTCACCACCAATAGTGGAGACAAAAAATATTCCATACACCTATATATATATATATTCAATATTATAATACGGGGTCTTTTTCATTGTGATATAATTACAATGGGCTAGTTTTTGAATTCGATTACTATATATATAACAGATTTGAAGATAATAAAGTTTCACGTTGATACTATCTACCAAGAGGTTAACTGGGAAAAGCCCACCCCTCCCGCTAGCAACTCCACCAATTTTTTGGTAATATCCCCATTTCTGTCATCTGCTAGATTCACAACAAACATAACCTATTTCTGCCATGGTCTGTCGCCATTTCTATTTGACAACAATCTAAAAGAAATAGCAGACAGACTCCAGGGATATTCGTACTAAATGTGAAATTGGCGGTCCTCGTTATATTCGAATAAATCAGCGTCTGCGCGTTGGAACAGGCTTTTCCCAGTGAACCTCTCAGTATGTAGTTTCAGGTAATAAATCTTTTGGGGTTACTAACGAGTCGATTTGGAACTGCTAATACATCCATCTTTCCTGATCTTCCAACACAGAGTGTCTACGAACTTCCTATTTCATAATTCTATTCATTCCAAGCTTTCTTCAGTATTTACGGTATCATTTATAAAACCAATACATCACCATTTTAAATTTCTTCAATGTTTGTCCTTATGTGTGGGATTTTCATTCTTCAGTATACAGATTTATTTTTGTTTTGTCAATTATTTATAGACTTATTACAGAAAATGGTGTGACGTTATGTTAGAGATTTTTGGTCTCAACTGTGCATTAGATTGAATAAAAATTTTTTTGTACAACAATTAATCATGTGGCAGAGATATACTTTTACAAATTGTAAATGCAACGGCATCACTTTCCGTATTATAATAAATTCATCTTTTTACTAATAATTTGCAAATGAAAAAAAAATATCCGAAACACATATTTTTAGTTTCGGGAGTTGGATACCCCCCCCCCCCCCATACATGTCTGCTTACTTAAAATTGTTATGATACTTTATTTTGTGTATGTTTTATTTTATTTATTTTTTAATGTACTCGGCACGAGACTATACCGAGTCTTTTGGTTTTCATTCTTCTGATTCGTTGGTTTATTATATGGGAAGAAAAAGGCAGCCACTTCTTTTGTTTTCTGTATCTGCTCTGTATTATTATCGTCTTTATGGGACCTAGTCCCAAAATGTAGTCAACTAATCTATCTATCTATCTCTCTATTCATCTATCTATCTATCTATCTACCTACCTATCCTAATAAATAAATTGGTCAATACCAAAAGCACGGCTCCCTGACTTTCTGGAGGCGATCATATTGTTAGTCGCTTGTGTTGAGCCGTAGTGTCGAAGTTGGCCGCATTTTTTCTGTATCCTTCCTTCTCTAGTTAACCACGAAGGATAGAAAGAGACAGATGACTGGGGCCCACTTGATACCGGTCATGTTTAAACTTGTAAAGTGTACTTACTTATTTCTTATACGGTAATCTCCCACAGCTTCTCGGTTGCTTAGGAAGAAATGAGAGATGAAGTGTTCATAAAACTTTGAAAAATGAATTCAAAACGTGATTTAGCATTTGTCGTAACATTCGAGCAACAGGTTTACCCAACCAACGCAACGGTGCAATTTTCCGCTCGTCAGACCTCGTCTGTTTCCGTCGTTGATCGGGCGCCACAACGCTGATTTTCTTTTGTTGCATCCTGTATATACCTATATAATATATATATATATATACATACAGGATGTATTATTACATATATGTAATAATTTTCTACAGGATTGATAAAATGATTCAGGTACGCGACTTTCAGGGATATGATATAATTATAATTATAATTATGTAGGTATATACGAGTATAGAATAAACATGAAGTCGTATCTGGTGAAATTCTTTGGTCTTTATATTCTTCTGAACTGATTTGCTTTCTGACATTGAAATAAACTTCCGTTATAGATTCTTTTCTTCATTGTATTTCACTATGTCAATCTTTTTCTCAAACCTTGATTTAAATATGATATCATCCGCTAGGTATGGTTACAGTGAAATTATATTCGATTACTTCCCGAATTCACATTGCCTTTGACCTACTTATACATTCAAATTATTAATCCATTGACAATACGATGTGAAATACGATATTTAATGGATAAATTTTCTTTGATCGCACGCTAATAAGTCATGACTCATAACCTTGCAAGAAAATTATTGCCTGATACCGCGGCTTGACACTTTGCATTCTATACAAGGTCGACAATTTTTTAAATTACATAATTTTTTAACAATTCGTTACCAATTCACAAAATTGATGACCAGTTCTTTCTCACTTCACAAAGTATTGGATACAAACAGGGACAGGAAAGAACGTTTAGAAATGAGCTTCGATCCTATATTATACGTAATTCGGATCTTTTACGCAATTAATCCGTAATGAAAACAAAAGAGTTTGGACGTTTAGTCGTTGGCGCGTGAATCACCGGCCAAGATAAGCTGCAGTTCGAACAGCGAACCCACAGATTTTGTCTCGCATGAATTATCCTGCTGCGTGAGAGAAATGAATCGTATGAATCTACGTATACAAAGTCTATTATCTAAATTGATAATCTTGAGTTCCAGGATCGTTTTATCGTCTGAAATAGTGGGTAAATTAGTCACAATTGATTTATCTATATGCGTGACGCGTGCGCTATATCGAAATCTAATAATCGTTAATGGTTTCTGTTAATCACTATCTGTGATTAACCGGGTGCCCCAATAGAAATAGTTTCTAGACACAATATGGCGAACTGGTTTTGTACGAAAGTATCCTGGCCTCCGAAATTTGTAGAAAAAGCTTTTTCGTTTCTAAGCTTACAAGTTATCGAGATGTTTCACAGAGTCTGAATCAATACGTATATGAAAACGTGGAAATAGTGAATTAGTTGGTATATCGGAATAAGCTACGACTGACAAGAGACATATTTACGTATTTCAGCCCTGCAGCAATCGATAAAATCAATAGGTCAACGAAAATAACCGAGCTCGTAATTTATGACGCAACAGTATATCTTATAGCAGTGATAAGTTACAGACGTCAGTGATATCATATATATATGGGTCATTCCATGTCAAATCGACAAATAGTTGGAATCGACCCCCTCCGATTCGGATAAATTTTGGTGGAGTGTTTTGTCTCACTATAAAACGAAGTTCTGCCAAAGGAAAAAAATTTGAAATTTTTTTCTTAAGAGTTATGCAAAATTGAAAATGTCACTGTTTTTCCCGTTTTTTAAGTCTATTTATTTAATATTTCATAACCTACTGTATATTTAAAAAAAAACCGCTGGTGCGTTCAAAGAGGACGCTTAGAGGTATGAGAAAAAGAAGTTCGGAAGAAAAATTTTGAAAATTACCAAAATTAGAAAACTTTGAATTCTTAAAAATCGTAAAACGTAAACTTCGCAGTGAAATTTTTGGCTCAAAATTTTTTATATTATACCTCTAACATATCTTAAGAAATTCTAAAATTTTCAGGAGGGTGTTTTTTTTTGTTTTTTTTTTATGAATTTTTGAATTTTGGCGAAATAATTTTTTTCAATTTTTTCAACTTTTTTGTTGAATATAGTTATTCTACCACATGATTATTGAAGTTTGAGCTCTAAAATATTTTTCTTATGTTAACGGGATGTAAAAACAGAAATATCTCAAAAATTTTATATTCTTATTATTGTAGAATAAAAAATATTTTAGAGCTCAAACTTCAATAATCATGTGGTAGAATAACTATATTCAACAAAAAAGTTGAAAAAATTGAAAAAAATTATTTCGCCAAAATTCAAAAATTCATTAAAAAAAAACAAAAAAAACACCCTCCTGAAAATTTCAGAATTTCTTAAGATATGTTAGAGGTATAATATAAAAAATTTTGAGCCAAAAATTTCACTGCGAAGTTTACGTTTTACGATTTTTAAGAATTCAAAGTTTTCTAATTTTGGTAATTTTCAAAATTTTTCTTCCGAACTTTTTTTTTCTCATACCTCTAAGTGTCCTCTTTGAACGCACCAGCGGTTTTTTTTTAAATATACAGTAGGTTATGAAATATTAAATAAATAGACTTAAAAAACGGGAAAAACAGTGACATTTTCAATTTTGCATAACTCTTAAGAAAAAAATTTCAAATTTTTTTCCTTTGGCAGAACTTCGTTTTATAGTGAGACAAAACACTCCACCAAAATTTATCCGAATCGGAGGGGGTCGATTCCAACTATTTGTCGATTTGACATGGAATGACCCATATATATATATAGCAAAGCGGCAGATCTGTCATATTACTCAAGGTAGAAAAGAATGCATCATTTTTGTGTGATCATTCAGAAAGCGAATTTTTATGCCGAAATTAATGAGTATATTAAGTTGTTGAAATCGGTTTAACCCTAGGAGTACATACGTATTTTTCGTTAGGTACTTAGTTATACACACTGGATTCGTGAGACCCGGCCAACTTTCATATGACGTAGTTTCCACAAAACCACGTCTATTTAGATGATTTTTTTTATAAAAGAGCAGGCTGTTAAGAAATCACCTGCGAAGACGAAATATGTTTTCGGTCCATATTTTGCTCAAGAAAACTGTTCGAGCAGATAGAGATTTTTCGCGCAAGAGGAAAAACGCGAGAAGTGCACTTCTTTTTTTTTTTAATTCATAACTTCGGAACTAATTGACAGAATTTAATTTTTTTTCGCGGATTCCAAAAGGGCAGAGGTGAAATTTTGAGAAAAAAAATATGACCATACAATTTTTCATCGTTCTCAAGAAAACCTCCTAGGTCGATTTTCGGAGCGACTTCGCATGCGCCTAGCATCGATTATTCGTATTTTGTAACATATTCATGTATCAAAATCACTGCACTTGTTAAATCAAAACATAATTGTTAATATTGCAAGACTATAATTAAATCGTTCATATGTATTCAATATAATTGATTTGAAATCGAATCAGTGGGAAAAAAAGGATGTACTTACTTCAAAATTTCGACCGACTTATACACATGTCGAAAGAGATTCGTACCTGTTTTTAAACTTCTAACGTTCAGAGCGAATCGACGACTCAGGGTCCGCCTACTTAGCGGTGAATGGTAGGGAAAGGACCAAAATGAATTTCCGCATGAAAGCCATGTCTATTATGACAAGGGCCTCGCGGTGTCAGGCCCTTGAAAATTTGGCCGGGTCTGTCAGACCCGACAATGTGTACTCCTAGGGTTAAAAGTGAGAAATTAGTAAATATTACTGCCAAAGATCCCCTCCCTGATGCCCATTAGGGTGGTCCTTATTTGGGGTGTTGACGAATTTCGACAAGTGCGCCCCCTAGACACGTGCGAAATAAATTAAAAAAAATGTGTGCAAAAACGGAGCGCTGTAGTCCAATTAGAAGACGTGCCTCTAAGCTCGTTTTGTTTCTCATTTGAATAACATGGGATTTTCAGACTACTTTAGTCATTATGTTTTTGAGTTGTCCCCGAGCACGCAAAAGATTCTTTTTTCACATAAATCTGTTGTTCATGGGCTAAATACAGGTATTCACGTTGATCAATTTGCCGTTGTGCCCCGATATCAAGGGGATGGGGGGCGTAAAGGTTGTGATAACGACTTGTGAAAAAATATACGCGTAGTTGTACCCATGAACAACAGATTTATGTGAAAAAAGAATTTTTTGCGTGCTCGGGGACAACTCAAAAACATAATGACTGAAGTAATCTGAAAATCCCATGTTATTCAAATGAGAAACAAAACGAGCTTAGAGGCACGTCTTCTAATTGGACTACAGCGCTCCGTTTTTGCACACATTTTTATTTATTTATTTCGAACGTGTCTAAGGGGCGCACTTGTCGAAATTCGTCAACACCCCAAATAAGGACCACCCTAATGCCCATTAATAGCATTCAAAGAGTACGAGGTGAACCGGCTCAAATAATTGAAAGTTCGTTTCCAAGAGGCGGCATGGCTGATTTTTTTTTTGAAGACGATAAAACTTGAGAAAGAAAGGAATTTCATTTGGAGATTTTATACCAATAAATTACTTGCGGATGAAAACGAGTTTTGAATTATCATAATCGTATTTATCCTGCATTTACAACCTCGAACGGAGTGACCAGAAACGTGTTTCAGTATTGAGGCGTCGAAATTGTCTAGTCAGGACCTGTTCCTGATTAAAAAACGAAACCTCTTACCCAGCTGCGTCATTTTTTTTTTTTTTTTTACAAAATACTTGTTATACGCAGGAGGAGCATCAACCTTTCAATAGTTTATCGAAGTTGTAACAAGTCATTAATCAATTTTGTCGATCGGATTCATTTGATCATAGTAGATAGACTATACAACGATGAGGACAAGGCGCGAAAATTTCGCCACCACCATACCCTAACCTAACCAGAAGTCTATTCTATCCTGAAGACTAGAATTCAACGTGTAAATTTACTCCATAGTTGACATGTTTACGGTTTATTTATCCCGCTTAGAAATCTCCCCTCTCCACCTTCCTGCTCCTGGCTTGGTGTGGTGTGCCCTGGAAAAATTTATAACCTTGAAAACAGTGGCGAATGTTATTTAAAACGAAGTATGTGAAATTGAACTTCCAGCGCTGGTTTTTACGGTTGACCGACTTTCATAGTTTGTTTTTTCTTTCTACTTCATAACCGGAAGCTAGTGGTTATTAATATACATGCATATATGTGTGTGCATATTTATAGATACGGACCTGTATTCGTATAATTATTATCGACCGTCTTCAACCCGCAAGTTTTGATACAAGATAAAAGAATAAAATGAAATAATGAAATATATTTAGAAAAAAAAAGAAGCAAATGTGTGCGGAAAGTTGTAGGCGTGTGGGATTATTTTGACTGAGTGGTAACCTACCGTGCCAACCAGGTACTAAAAATAAAACACGACCACCAAGATCCTATGAATTCTAATACGCGAAAATATCATGTGGACTAGTTTTCTCGTGTCCTGGTCTCGCACGTGGACGAGATCATGGACCCAGACATCACGTTTTTTCACCAAAATCTTGGCAGCAAGTTCGTACATTACATGTACAGGGTGTAAAAATTGAATTTGTCGCAAAGATGATTAAAAAGAAAAAGTAAAATCAATTACTCAAACTAGTATTCAAGGCTTGGTAATATAGCATGATTACCGTAGATATAGATTTAAGAAAATTATCGATCGTTTTGCATAATCAATAATATCTATAACATTGTTGAAATGAAAAATGAGAAGAATACCCATTCTCTTTTTTTTTTTTAACTCAGTGTGCGAAATTCGATTTATTATGCCTGTTGATAGTGTGCGAAGTACCCGATTCACGCATTGTCACGCACAGTGTGCGAAGTAGTTAATTTCGCGCACTGAGTGTCCGAAATAGTAAATTTGTAAAATATTGAATATTCGAAATCCAGTTGTGCACATAAGTTTAAAAAAAAAACAGTATACGACACGTGTGCGCGTACGTGATCCTCCGACTCGTGTTCTTGTCGCACCAAACTACACTCGTGCGCGAATCCCGTACTTCGCGCACTTGAATCGTAATGTACTATTTTCTAATCACTGAATCATTTCTTTCAAGCCATGTATGTTGAAAACGGTACCTGTAGTTATCATTTGAGGTGTATTGCTGGTGCCTTATCGAAGCTAAAGTTGTCAATGTACCGTTATGTTTCAGGTGATTGATTTTGGCTCGAGCTGCTACGAACATCAGCGGGTTTACACGTACATCCAGAGTAGATTTTATCGAGCACCAGAAGTGATATTAGGAGCGAGATACGGGATGCCAATAGATATGTGGAGCCTGGGATGCATCCTTGCAGAAATGTTCACCGGATTTCCTCTACTGCCGGGAGAAGATGAGGCCGATCAGTTGGCCTGTATAATAGAACTGTTGGGAATGCCCCCGCAGAGATTACTCGACACTGCGAAACGGTCACGGAATTTTATAAGCTCCAAAGGATATCCGAGGTACTGTACAGCGACAACGATGGCTGATGGAACCACGATGCTGAGCGGGGGGCTTTCCCGGAGAGGCAAGAGGAGAGGTCCTCCGGGCTCGAAAGAGCTGAAAAGGGCCCTGAAAGGTTGCGACGATGCATATTTCCTCGACTTTATACGCAAGTGCCTAGAATGGGATCCCGAGCTTAGGATGACGCCGAATAAAGCGTTGAAGCACAATTGGCTTCGGAGAAGATTGCCTAGACCCCCCGGTGAGAAAACGGAAGTACAGCACACGCAGCCCCCAGTTCCAGTCCCAGCGCCCACTTCCGGGCTGAGAACGCCAGCTTCCGGAAGTAGAAACTCCAGCAAAACAACGTCGCTTCCGCCACCCAGCTGGCGCACAGGGGAGATACGGTCGATGCTGAAGAATTACAAATAGTACGAGATATTGCAGAGTTATGGCTAGTTATAATTCTGGCGGTTCATTAAAGCTGGTCACGTGACTAGCCAAACCGCCCTATTTAGGTCGGAAATGTGTAAATGACCGCATCAGTCATTAAATGTTTGGTCTGTACACAGATGGAGCGTCGTTCGATAGTTCCTGACCTAAAATACTATGGCGACGTCTGTCGCACTAACAGAAAACCGGTCAAAACCGAGGACTAATTCAGTCCACCATGACAGTTCGAAATTGAATGTCGAACACTACCGGGGATTTGACGAAGGTTTTTCTTGAACTTTTTTTACTACTTGTTTTTTTTTTTTTTTTTGTGACTTCCATGAAACTTAATCGCGTCCGTTTTACGTTTGACCTGTAAATTTCTCTTGTAGCTTTCATTTCCTAATGAGATCAGAATGTCATGATTGTTAAGACTAGATCATAAGGATATTATTCTCAGATATAATGGTCTCGACCGAAAAAAGGTATTTTCACTGCTGCTACAACGAAGTTTTCTGGCGTAGCTCCGTGCGACTACGCTATAGTATTTTTTGGTATTAGAGCCGTAAAATTCGTTTTTACGGCAAAAGTATCAAAAAATAATGTTCGTCACTCGGCCGTAAGATTTCATGGCCTTGTGACGAAAATCATTATGTGATACAGACCACTTCACGTTTCGTCATGTTCGAGACAGAATACAGAAATGCCAATGCTCGGCCATCGATGTTTGAATAGCTTCATATAGAGCGATACTACATTGAATTGAAGTCATACGACCTTTCCACACTTTCTGCACTTACGGCAAAAACTTCCTATCCACTTCGCGATAAAAACATGTGGCATATTGAAGTTTGTCGTATAATCGTATCCGGTAGGTGTATGTCGCTCTGAACTAATCCAGTATGCACTTAATGTACGTTAGGGTGTCCAGTTGAAAAGACTATCTCTCGAGTTGATGTAAGAAAATCTATATATTACTTTAGATCAAAAAGTGAGTTCCATGGTACTCGCGCTTACACACTGCACCAGTATACATATATACTACCGACGAAATCTTCTCCTGTTCCTTTCTATTTGTCCCTTGATTGGCGTAACTTCCCATCAAGGATCCGGGCGATATATGAAGGACTAGAACTATGCACTAAATCGCAGTGAAAATTTGACACTTGTGTGAACAGTGTAAATAGTGCAAGAGAGTGTAAAAGAGTGTAGCAGCAGTGAAAAGTTCTTTAAATGACCGCATCAGGTAATATCCTTTCGGACTGGACGTAGGTGGAGCTACATGCGATAGTTCCTGCATGACCTAGAAAACTAAGATGACGTTTGTTGGACGGATCAACGGTTACAACCGACAACTCGATAGTCTGCCATGACAGTTTCCATTTTTACAATTCGGGGTTCAAGAAAATTCGTTTTCTATTAGTTTCTTTCATAGTTTTTCTAACTTTGATCGAAGTTTGTGGAGTTTCTTTCATCTTGAATCTAAATTTCTTTTTTAATTATCAACTTTTAACGAGATCGTTGTCTTCAAGATGTAACGGTCACGCTTCGAATTTCGAACAAAAAATTAGGACACACGGTTTTGATTTGTTGATCTGGGTCGATTACGATCGTTACTCGAGCTGTTAACTACACAAGCTGGTTCCGACGCGAATAAACGCATTGGTTTCAATTACGTTTTGCAATTATAATGGCTACGAACAAATTTTGATAACAGGTTGACGAATTACTTGACCTCAAGACTTGTGGTCTACAGTTCCATAGTGAAAAAAAGATTCCTCAACGGTGGTTAAATTGCAAAAGGTAAATGTGAGCAATAAGCAAGGCCCTTTCGAAGATCACGAAATGACGCGTAACAGGAAGTAGAAATAACGATGAAATTAGGTCGATGATAAAGGAATAATTATACATAGACGATAAATGATAATAGTCGAGTCGTGATATACGGAACAGAATAATTGTTTTGTGATATGGAACTTAGACATATATATTAAATATATAGGTGGTTTATATTGATGAAAATATATATATATATGATAGTATAGGCTATGCTATGAGGTAGCTGAAAATTATTCATTAAGGATTGATATGCGTTGCGTTTTAGTATTTTGAATATGCAGTAAATGTAAAAACAAGATGAATGTACGTGTTTTGAAAAATAATGCCCTCTTTTGAATTTTATGACTGATGAGTAAAAGCGATTTTCAGTAGTTTCCCGTCACTATCTTATTGACACTGAAATTATAATATGTACTTCAGTCTTTATTTAATGTTTTTCTTCTATCAGATCATTGTGCAGGAAAAACGGCGAATTGTATCACGCAATATTATGACTTTTTAAGTTAATTTATATATCGCCACAAAAGAATGTTGTTCTTTTTTAATTTTAATTTTTTATTTCAACCTGAGTTAAACGAAATGGCGGAGATTTGACCGTCGCTTTTTAACGTATACCCAGGTGCCGGTTGTGTATTGTGTTGTGTAAGTGATAGATAGAGCTGTAGGTGTATTATATTTGCGTGATATGGTCAAATTTTTACGCTTTCGTGACTGAGCTGAGACTTTTTACGGCAGGGTGTGTTCCAATTGGTCAAAATTTTGCCGCTGAAAAATCGTCTGTTTATTATTTTTATTTTTTATACTTTAATATAGCAGTGTATACATTAGAATTTGAAAGCGTCGTCTTTGCTTATACGTATCTACATACATATATGTTCATTTATATTTATATATCAATTGTAAATAGGATACAAATTTTCAATTTCGTTTGTCAACATTTTTTCATCCGAAAATTTATTTCAGTCCTCAGCATATCGTAATTCTATACCTTTTTATAAAATATTACAATTTATAGAATTTTTATGGTAAAACAAGTCCCGGTTTCAATGCTTTATACAGTTACCTTGGAAAGAATGGTGAAAATGTATCATTTCTTAACCTGTGTTTTATTCGTGTTCGTTTGTATTCGTATTGTGATATTTATTTGACGAATTTTATTTATAAAGTGTCTGTTGAGCACCATGAACAAAAGATAGCCGCAAATGTTACCAAATTCAGAAAATTTTAACCTGTACAGAAGGCATCAATTGAATCCTCTCGCGTAAAATTATCATATTTTTCTTACCTTACTTCGCAGTGTTTTAAGGATGTATACTAACTCTGATCGTGAGTCTTAAGGCTCCGCCACACTTGGCAGCAACGCAAATAGGAACAGTATCACAGATATAACACATCTTTACACCTCGGTACACTGTCTTACTGTTAGTGCTTACATTACTGCTAAGGGTACCGGTTCCTTCAATATGGTACGTTACGTAAATCACAATGTATACATATATACGTTCCCAAGTACATTTTAGTATGAAATTGGAACACAGCCTTACCAAGCTTCGAGTCTCTGGTTCGATATATTCGCATTTATTTGTATGAAAAATGATAACAATAAACAAAAAAAAAAAAAAACTAACAAAGAATTGAATAAATCGATCGACGTATCATTTGTTTACAAAGAAAGTTTTTTTCAGAATAGCAACCCAACCAAACATTTTTTTTTTTCACAACCTAACCCTTACCTAATCTAACTGTTTATTTTTGCGGAGGCCGCCTTTTCAATGCTCGGATTTGAAGTAATTTGAATTCAAGTTAGGTGAAGAGCGAAATATTTTTCGGCCTTACACGAAGCAGAATGGTTCATGCTTTTCCGGGAATCCCAGTCAATTTCAATATGAGTCTATCTTAAATTTTTTTTTATCACTTTCTTCTTATTTTTCTTTACTTTGCATCAATATTTCGATCTAACTTGCAATTGAGGTTACGTATATAATTCCGAAATAATCTGCATATATACGTATAGATACACTCGTACGTATTATGTACACGCTTACTAGTAGAGGCCGTAGGAATCGCGTGTTAAATCGTGGACAAAATTTAGGAAACACAAGTCACTCGGATATTGTGTCGTAAATACTGGAATGCTGATGTATTGAATTAACCGAAAAGTAGAATTTGGGGGGGGGGCTGGAATCTGGAACCGCATACAATTTCGATCCACCTACTTACGAAAAAGATTGATGATAAGCATAATGAATATATTATTGGCGTAACAACTTAAATGACTTACATATATTAATATTATGGAATCGCAAATTTCTTGGGAAACTTTTATATGCATTTCTACCGTTATGATAAATAAATAAATAGATAATTAATTAATGAGATACCATGAAGCTGTAAAATGTTTGTTATAATTGGATACAAGAAATTTCGTATGAAACAATTACTAAAGTAAAATATGTAATAACTGATATAGATAATTATACAAGAAACAATTGAACTGAAGTGAGACTGTATTACATTTCTATAATGCGTATAAGCGATTGTATGATATATTTCATAAATAATTCAAATTACGTACCTACAGGGACTTTCATATTTTATTCGTCAACCAAGGCTGAGAATAATACTAAAAAAAAAAGTGAAGACCATGCAGTTTCTTTTTATTCTTTTTTCATTTTTATTTTTCAAATTACCGCGTATAGCGAATCTCAAGGATACAATTTAGTTCAATCATCCACGATGACTGCTTCACTGCAATGTTCCACACGCTGTTGCTTGTATAATAAATAAAACGCCTCTGCATGCAGGAAAATAGAAAGTAAAGGGGCTAAA
This sequence comes from Rhogogaster chlorosoma, assembly GCA_944452935.1. Classification (NCBI taxonomy): domain Eukaryota; kingdom Metazoa; phylum Arthropoda; class Insecta; order Hymenoptera; family Tenthredinidae; genus Rhogogaster; species Rhogogaster chlorosoma. Next base: position 8,925,326 of record OX101802.1, read on the forward strand.
TAAATTTGACTCGATTCGAGAACGTGACGAGTAAATATCTGAATCGCCCTGTGTATCGATAATATACATGTATATAATTATTAAGTAATACGTGTAGTAATTAATAATTTGTACACATATGAATGGATTACCCTTGTCAAGTTACGTCGCAATGTCGTAAATTGAAAAATGAAAAAAAAAAAAAAAAAAAATGAATAAGAATTAAATGCCAGATAATAATAATAATAATTGAATTAAATGATAAGTAATTATTAGTTGAGGTATACATAATAATGATAATGACAATTTATAGACAACAAAAATTGGCTAGATCATAGTGTATTGCTGTTTAGTGACAACCATGTCTCGATGTATTTATTTCATTGATCGATTTACCTACGCGTATAACACGATTGTACCAGATATAATATTCAACAGTATCCAGTTTGCCGATGAAAATAACGAAGGAGCGCATTTGAGGATAATAATTTTCACAATCTTTTTAATCGACAAAAGACTGCCTCAAATGTTATCGTCTTCGTTTCGCATTTACTATTATCACCATCATCATGATTATCATTCTCATCATCATCATTATTATTATTATTATTATTATTATTATTATTATTATTATTATTATTATTATTTTTATTATTATTTATTACGATTTTTCTCCTTGATTATTTTTGTCTTACAATTTTTGTTTGTTTTATAGTTTTCTTTCTGTATAACAGACTTATATCTATAGAGCGTGATTATGATTTGCCAAAACTTATAAAGTACGCTATATGTAGCTTGGGATAAAGAAACCACTTTATATATGACACGGAAACTATAATTTGTTTCCGCCATTTTTTTTTTCCAACTCACAGCTTTTACGATCCTATAGTGCGCGTTACCGCCGTCGTTGCAGACGAATCTTTGGAGTATACGTATAAATGCATGTAACGCTCAAATAATAGGAGACAAAAGCCGAATCACAAGAACGTGCAGATATAATGATAACTCGAGACTGTTGCTGCATTTTGTTGAATTTTTTCAACATACTTCCACCCGACAAATTGTCGAAGAATCGTTTCGAAAAATCTTCAAATTTGCCGCATCATCTGGTATCACTTTATATCTTAGTTTCGGTTACATGACTGACTTCTGTACGATTTTTCCTATTTTAATTATACTTTTTTCTTATCATCGTTTACAAGTTTTATTCGTTATTTCTCTCACAATCTGTCACTGTGACCCAACAAAAGTGGTTTTTCCCTTCATCTTTATCTTCTAATTACCTACTCTGCTATATATAGAGGAAACAAATAATGCAGGTGCGCGTCTACAACTATGATCACCATGACTAATGTAGCTATTATTATTATTATATCCAGTAAAGATATCAATTTTGAATATCCATATGTATAACCGTGGGTATGTGTACGTTTGAGAATATTGTAAATTTTCTAGTCCATTAAAGGTACGCCTTGTTTTTTTTTTCTTTTTTTTTTTTTAATTCAATTAAATGTCCAAATCTTTCTATAATGATAAGTTTGGTTGATTAACTTGACCATTGATAATGAAATGAAAAGTGAAACAAGACACTATACTATGGTCTAACCGGAAGTAGAATAGATTGACGAAAATTTGCATTCAATATTGGCGCGTCTGTTTGAAAGTATTTTTATTTCTGTGCGCTTCTGGGTGGGATGGAAAAAACGCTTTTATAATATCGTTGGGCACGGTGGCGTTTTCTATACCTATATATATAGATATGTATAATTTTACAACGGTATACACTGCTACACACTATTTTGCATGTAATTTATGTGATAAGTTAGGATTACGATTATTGTTTAAGCGACAATGCAAAGTTTGATCTCTTTACTCGTACATAACAATATTAAATATATAAATATTTACAGATATTTAAAGAATCGTATTTCAGTACGTCCAGATGCATTTTTACTTTCCTAGACCCTTTTGACACGATATAATTACTATTTCAGTCTCATGACAAGGAAATTTTTCGTGAAGAGGGAACCGAATATGAAGAGGAGAAGGAAAAATATGTTCAATTTTTCGCATATTATACCATATGTACATAAATGCATATTTATATGATTTTGCAAAGAGTTTCAACACCAATATTATTGTCAATTTCATATTTTTTGTTTTGAGAGGGAAAAATACTGTTCTGCCATGATGAAGGAATCTTGAATAAACGCTGCTTAAAACAGTTTACGTAGCTTCTGATTTTTTATTTCCCATAAACCAAAATTGCTTCACATGGTTGTTGCAGCGCACTGCAGACTTTTCTGAAACAATTCAATTCCACAAAATCAATCAACTCATGATGATTCACAGTTACGATCTGTGTTTCCTCACTTTCTTAGTTCTATTTCCCATTAAGTTTAAATTATTCCAACAAACCTATGCTGCAAACTAACAAAAAATGACAATAACATTATATCCAAGACTTATTGCGAATGATATGCATGTAGACTTGTATTTAACAAATTAGGCAGATTTGTAGTTTACGATCGACATACATACATCGTATGAGTATATGTAGTTAAACCCGACTCTTAAAACATGCTTAAAACCAATGGAAGGTAGAACGGTTGGGTGCTGGCCAGAATTCAAAGCCTCAGAACCACGTTATTATACACTGATCGTGATCTTGTATTCTATTAGTACCAGATGTTAAATGTTGCAAGACTGGCAACGTTTAATTAACTCGTTTCATTTGTATCTGGCAGCTGAAGATGCCCCAGCAACAGAAGATCCAAAAATGGTCTAAGACTCATACTAGAGTTTTGCCTTACGGCAGTTTCATCTTCCCCAATTCGTTTTGAGAAGTCCATGTTTCTACTTTATTGTGAAACCTATACAGAATTGACATCCGAATTCCTATCAACTGAATTATGACGTCGATTGCAGGCTATGGAGACAGTAAATTCATTCTCAATGTTTTATTGTCAATATATAGCTGCGCTCCTTGATCATAGTTTACAATGCTTGTTTTTTTTTTTTTTTTTCATTTTGGAAAGTAATTTCGCACACAAAATCTTCCGTGATGTGAAAATCAGGCTGAATTATAGCGCTAGTCGGGCTGCTGACATTGACTGCTTTTCTGGGTTGCGTTATTTTTACTCATTTCCGCGAGTGACGTCAAACAGGCCAGGCGTGGACAGTGTCATCTCAAATTATAACCGTTAATCTGTCAGTTATGTCCACGAATAGATCAATTAAAAAACATTGTTTACAAACTTCTCAAGGGTTTTCAAAAAACCGTTTTATTGTATAGCGCCACTTTTGTTTCGTAAAAAAATCTACCCATTCAGAATAAGTGAACGTCGAACTTTCTTTCAGTTTCTTCCTTTAGGTTTGATTCTGAATTCTCAAGAAATCGAGTTCATGAATTCATGAATTCATCTCAGATTACGAGGATACTCAACCGGAAGTCCATAAAAATTTCTTTGCCTTCGAGTTAGTTCTTCCAATAGCACGGAAGAGAATCGTTGAGAAATTTTCGCAACGAAACAGTATGATATCTATCATGACCATACTACACAGAGATCACTATGTTACACATACGGATAGCGATGTTGTGATAAAATCAAATCAAAATGGCGTCTCGACAAAAGATTAAAAACTTTCATTTGTGATTTGTTGTCTGAGGGAAATCATCTATAGTTAGGCCGTATTCACTTTGGTTCTAGCTGCACCTCCGACCATTTATTTTGAGCCGAACAAATTCAATGGCAAGTTAATTGGCCTTGTGCCAAAACTTGAGACGCTGTAATGGTATAGCACGAGGTCTACCATTCCCAAAGACAAATAAGTACATTGCATTTGCTTGAAACGGAGCCAGCTATTAATGCTATACGACATAATAATCGTAAACAATGATTTGAGACAAAAGCACGTCGAAACAATTATTGATTAGGTCACAATATCATGAAGTATAATCAAGCTATTCTCTAATTATTTCTTGGTACGTGCTTATTCAGATCGGCAACAATAATAGTACAAAATGATAATTATCCTAACAAAGGTCGCCTCATGTACCACGAGGGGTTCGACGACGTCTTTGAGTCTTGGCCTGGCCCCACGTTTTCAGTATCCATATTTATTAATCGTCGCGGCCGTTTCATTCTAGAGGGTTGAACGAATGTTACGACATTCGCCGTTATTAAATATGGAGGGAAATATGTATTGTAATATTCAGACAATGAAATTTCCTTACGTGCATGTGGCTGGTCTCTAATTGTCTTCCTGATCACCATTAAACTTTGAAGTGATATAATCCGTATTTAACGTTATTGGATCATAACTTAACGTAATGGAACGTATTCATACGTCTGAGAATCAGAAGGCCTGATTCTGATACATTGGGATAAACACTAGCTGCGTTACATTCAAGTACAAGGGGGGGGGGGGGGGGGGCAAAACGGGAAGGAGGGTAAAATGGGGCACCCAAAAAATTTTGTTAAAAACATTCTCTTCTTTAAATGTCTCTCAAATGGTCAAAAATAGTTTCTAACAACATCATTTTACGTTATTTTATTTAATAAAATAAATTACGAAAATATATATATATACTTGTTTTTTCTTTTTTTTTCACGAGTCACTCAAGTACAGAATGTACACATAGGGTCAATCAAAGTGTCGCACCTAAGATATGCAACTGAACATACACCTTCATTTAAGTTGGCAATACAAATTAGACTTGAGAGCCCCCGCGACGGAGAGCTGCGGAAAAACGAAGCTCGTATCGCTTCATCTGTCAAAACGTCAATTGAAAAATAATTTCTTGATCTTAACCACAAATTGACATAACCTGATATGGCAAGGATGATCAGTAAAATTCTGTTTCTCTGAAAAAAACGTGATATTTGCGAGGTGTACAAGGATAAGGTTGATTCGGGTATATCCAAGAAGCTGCAAGAGCATTCAAATTATTTTTAAAGATGATAATTTCGTTACAATATTTGCCGCATTTTTCCACTCTCTTTGTGTAGGTTGATTACGTTTCTTGAAATTGGGAGGAAGAAGCAGACATTATAACGTAGCAGTGAGATGGGATACCTGTAACGTTGTGTTTAAAATCATCACAATAGAACGAACGCATACGAGATCTGATTTACACATTTATTCATCCATTACGCCGATGACAATCCTCGAGATAAGTATGCTTCACAGCTAAGCAGTTCTTTGGACCATCTTCTATGAGTCGTCTTTCAATAGATCAGTAAACTTCCATGTATGTTTTTCATTCTATAGAAAATCAGCATCGTCAAATTTGGTATCCTGTCCCAGTGAAGATTTCTACTCCTACGTATTATAACGTCTTCAATGCGTCGTTTTTCGATGTATCGTTTGCTGAGGTTATTATCTACTTCCAGATCAAGAGTAGCTGTGATCTTTAATGTTTCGTCTGGCAATGGAGTAATTTTAAATACGGAAAAATCGTTGCTAAAAAAATTTCACCCAAAGCCCCACTTAATAAAATCTAGCTTGGTCACGGCAGTTCTACGAGCTTTATGAGACTTTGCTGATGCTGATATCTTAAGATGAAATTGTCTTACGATTATGAAATCCGTGCATTTCAATTCGATTGATTCGCTGTGCTAACTAAGTTAACAAAACTAAGCTCATAAAAATAAGTGTAAATGAAGAAGAAATAAATCAAGTGACCACTATTTGAGTTTCTATGTGTTACTTATATTCAATTACCATTTTAAATAATTTTTCAAAGTTGTATAAGCTATTCGTTTTATTTTTAGTCAACGTAAAATCTTTTAAAATCGCAACCATGGCCTCCATAGGTCTTCGTTGTAGAGTCTCAGAATCATGGATGGTTCAAGATTTCATCAAATGCTATGATAATCGAATCTAATCATTTTTTTACAGCAGAAGACTTCAAGATTTATTGAACACAACCGAAGAAATGAAAATAAAATAATTAACACAAATAAATTAAGCGACCTATATTTGAGTTAATGTGTTACTTCTATTAGATTATCATTTTCAATAATTTCTCAGCGTACCAATAAAACGAATGCAATAAGGTATCTTATTAACACAATTTTATTGAACATAATGAAAACGAAACATTGAATATAAACTATAAATAACACTAAAATTGAGACCCATCAGAATTAATGAAAGATTATGTTATTGAATGTTTATGTCTTTCAAGATCATATTGACGAATCCTATGATGTCATACTTTTGGTTAATTAGATTTTTTCACGTGCTGACTCTGTCGTTCGTATACTTTACATTCATAACATGTGAATTTATCAGACAAGACGAGCCAAATGAAGACAATCCGAAAATTCGCTCGACCCGGGTTTTTACTTGAAATGATTCAGAATGTTCTTTTCAGTTTTTGCTTCAGTTGGAGACGCATTTAATGTGTACTAATTTGGTGCGTCTTGTATGCGTTCGTTTCATTGTGATGATTTTAAACACAACGTTACAGGTATCGCATCTCACTGCCACGTCATAATGTCTGCTTCCTCCTCTCAATTTCAAGAAACGTAATCAACCTACACAAAGAGAGTGGAAAAATGCGGCAAATATCGTAACGAAATTATCATCTTTAAAAATAATTTGATTGCTCTTGCAGCTTCTTGGATATACCCGAATCAACCTTTTAATCATTGTACAACTCGCAAATATCACGTTTTTTTCAGAGAAACAGAATTTTACTGATCATCCTTGCCATATCAGGTTATGTCAATTTGTGGTTAAGATCAAGAAATTATTTTTCAATTGACGTTTTGACAGATGAAGCGATACGAGCTTCGTTTTTCCGCAGCTCTCCGTCGCGGGGGCTCTCAAGTCTAATTTGTATTGCCAACTTAAATGAAGGTGTATGTTCAGTTGCATATCTTAGGTGCGACACTTTGATTGACCGTATGTGTACTTATTTCATCCAGTAATAGTTAATTTTACTAGATAAATCCGCTATATCTTAAGGCCATAGGACGATAAGCATATAGTGAATCGGCCCCATAGAACGATATCTGGATCATCATTTGAGGGTATGTTGGTAGTGATAAGATACGTTGACCCTTCAAGTTTCAGATCTTTATCTACTTTGGTTTTTGAATAAATCGAAAAAAACAGAAAATCAGAAAAAAAAATTTTTAGCGGTAGCTGAAAATTAGTTGTATTTTCTTCGAATACAATTTGAAAAAAAAGAAAATTCAGCATATTTAAACCCCCCAAAACTAAATACTTCCTTACCTACCCCCCCCCCCTCCGCCACATGTACTTGTGTAGGACAGTGCCGCGTAAATGGTGTTCGCGGCGAAGCTGGGGTAGCAATTAGCATTTCAGTGTATGTATACATCAACTCAGGCTTGGACCTAGGCGTGTCGAGGGATGTGGAGATACCCAGCTACCCTATGCGCATTTCTAATTCTTAGCCCTCGATATCATCATACCAAAACATATTTTTTTGCACAATCGACGTAAATTGAGTTCTACGCCTTGATTTCAGGGCGTAAAATGCTACTTTATAACACTAATGGGCCTAAACGGTATTTTCACGCCTCGATTTTAGAGCTTAGGCCTTAGGTGCACTGTGCGTAAAATTCAAAGAGTTGAAAATCGTCGTTCTTGTTTAGGTATCCGTGAAATTGTACGACTTTCTAACGATAATACCTACAGAGTGTTTCGAAATTCGTGCATGTGCTGCATTCCGGCGGATTCCTTGCGGAAAATGGATACGAAATATTCAAGAAAAAACTTCCGCGATGAATTAATTTTCTTGTGAAAGCACTTTGCACCTCTATCACAAAAACTTATTTTGCAATCACCATTGGATATGTAACCATTTTCTGCGATGTGAATACTTCTATGGAAAATCACGCATTATTTTTCCTTTGTTTTTTTTAATATTTATATTAGTGCAGCTTGAACATAATTCTATGCCAAAATACAAAGCTTCAGAAACGTAGTCCAAATAGCTACTGTTTCACATACAAGTTGAGACAAATCCTTATAGTTTTGTTTGGAGCAAACAGCACGCTGGCGAGCAGAGAAGACGAGTAAAGATGATAAAGTAGTCACTATTCTATCTGGTGGTCTGACTATTGATCAGCGCATCTCTGATTCGGACAAATTTCTCATCAAAATCAACGTAATGAAGAGACGTACAAACTTTGTCATCTACGCGCCTTGGTAAACCATTTTTTGGAATTCTGCCTAAAGTAATTTATAGATATTGATTTAAGCGGGGATGGATACACATTGAAATGTGGAATGAATTCATATAAAAATATATTATATTTTTTCGATTTATGTGACGCTCATTCAAAAATGTTTATCATTGCATTATATAGTGCTAGGTGGATCTGTCGTTTCAATTATAAATTTTGACTGTATAATTAATTAACTGTTAAGTTTTTCAATTTGATACGTCGAACATTGAAATATTTCAACAGTTATAATTCGCTAAAAATATATATACTAATCTGTTAAGAGCATAATAAAACTGTAGCACTGAATCACGCACAATGAAAATTATTTTTTTTCCAAAAATATTATCAATTATTAATAAAATGAAATCAAAATCAAGAACAGACATTTTTTATACGCATTCTTCTAACATCAGTTAAGGTGGATCTTCCGCCTATAATGACAGACTTACGGGGTTTCCCAAATTTTTTGGACTTGAACAAAGACTAACAGTAGTTGACGTATACGAATTTTCGAGGTCAGTTATCGAAAAAATAAGCCAAATAAACGATTTTGAAAATCGCCGAAAATAAACGTCTTCATACGTAAGCTTACGACCGAGCTCCCGTTTGACTACTTCAATCGAATGATTAATATTCTTAACGACTTACGACTAACGCAAAAAAACTAACTACGTATAGTATAGATTCCAAACTTTCGATTCATTGTAACAAAATAGTGGGTCATTGAATTCAGTGAAGAGATCTTTAATATTGAAGAGTGATAATTTATGTTAAAGAGCTGGTTAAGTTGTCGCAAGATTTTGAGCTTGAACGGAGCCGTAATAATTGTGAAAGGTAAAAGAATAAGGTATTGTATGTAATACAATAAGTTGTATTTATACAAATAATTCAGTCTAACAACTCTCTCCTATAGTAGTTTGAATGATTTCGACATCATTAAAATGAAAATAGACTGCAGGGGCCCATCTCAATCACCCACTACGTAACACGGCCCTATAGACCAGTCAGTAAGGACAACCAATTCACAATAAATCCAAAAGTTTTGAAATTCGTAGGCAATATCGGGAAGGGTCTAAAAACGAAATATAAAAATTTGCAACCCTTTTTTAATAACGGAACATTGTCAAAATTGAAAAAAATGAAATTACGGGATATTCTCGTCGAGAAAATTGCAAAAGTTCCGCAAACTGAAAATAGTGTAAAAGGCATTATTTTTCATCACGTGTCAATTTTGCAACCAATTGAAGGCTACGGAACATTTATTTTATTAATAATGAAGGTTTTATATTTATGAAAAACGAAAAAATAAAATCCAAAAGTTTTGCAAACTTCACAGATCAATCGCAATAATGAAACAAACAGGTGTAATCATCCCCCCAATTTTGAAGATACAGTACTGATTTTCTGGTTTTTTTTACTCTGATACGACCATGACCCCCTCCCCCCAAATCAGAAGTCTGGATCCGCGCCTGTCGATGATCTAAGCCGAGCTGCCAAATGCCTATTTGTGACAAATAACCATATCAGAATTAAAGAAAAGGGTTGCACGCAGGGTTAAGTGTTGAGAACATGTCTGGATATAATTCATTAAAAGCAAAAATAAATATCAAAACGGCATAATGCAAAAAGAAGTGAAATCCCCTAAAAAGCACCTCTGGTGCAAAAACCGTCCGCCAAATACATTGATGTGCTCATCTACCTCCTTCAAAAAAGTATTGAAATTAGACACTACCGCCAAGTTAAAAAAAAAATTGAAACACAAAAAATTTGGCGGACCTTTTGCAGACAGGTGTGAGGAAAAAACAATTGAACCATGTCAATGAGCTTATAGTGATATGAAATATTGGCCCGCCAAGTACCATTGTCTCCAAATTTTACGTGTTTAAATTGTTTTTTTTTTTTGTTGCTTGGCGGTAGTGTCTCATTCCAATACTTTAGCTGAGCACATCAATGTACTTGCATTAGAATGTTTTTTGAAGGATATACTGTGAGCTGTCAGTGATGATCAAATCCACTGCTCAAATGACTTCAAAATCAGAGTGGTAAGAGCAATGTAGGTATACAGAGAGATTCTGTGGAAAGTGGGGAGTCTTATGGTAGGCAACCGGCGTATTTCTCTGAAATGGCGACGCTGTCATAGGGACAATCGAACGTCTGCAGCTACAGATGACGTAGCGACAGCTGTCATGTCGTTGTGTCAGAATCAACTTACAGAGTGACATATTTGAGGTTGATCGTAATATAACTAGTAAGAGAACAGGAATCAATATTCATTCGTAAAGAAGTGGTAACGAATTAGTGAATTGATTGCAGATACTGATTTCTGTTTATTTGCAACATTATTTGGGTCTAAACAACCGTCAGGGTGAAATTTACGAATCATTCTAACAAAGGTAACCAACAAATGTCAAACGATAATAATTCGTAATAAAGTCCTGATAAAGTTACGAATTGATCGCAGATTCTAAGTTATGTTTATTCGAGAAATTATTTACGAGCTAACGGTTTCTCGGTGACGGACTGACTCGTCGCATCACTTCGACAACTACGGTCAGGAACACAGCAATGCAGATTCGATTCAACGAGCAATCTACGAGACATCTCTGACGTAGCAGACAAAACCCCAAATTTCTTCACCGCCTAAGAAGTTTGAAAGCACAGTCTTGCAGAAATCCTACAGCCGATGCTGTCAACCTTGCTTCGAAACACACCTACGTAGATCACCTGTTTGTCTACCGAATCGTGTAGAAGTTTCAGCAAGGAATGAATTAATTGAAAGTATTGTTCTGTAAATCAACGTAATTGTGCCTTTGATAACTGAGCGGAATAAAGTGTCGCATATTTGTAAAAATAATTACATTTCAATGAGTTTATATCATGGAATAACATTTTTTATTAATTAAATATATAACTGTATACACAGCACAGCGAAAAAGTACTGCGCACTTGCAGAAGATGGACAGAAGCCAGCCTCGAGAATTGCTCAAGAGGTCTGCATATCTAAGTCGTCGGTACAATGCATAATTAATGAAGTGCAATGTCTGCCGTACACAATTCTGAAGGGTTCAGAAGCTACGGGAGCTGGACCCCGGCAATCGCCTGGTCTTCTGTCAGACGATGAGAGACCAGCTAGCACAAAATGAAGGTATATGCAACATATGCTTCACCGACGAGTCGACCATCGTGCTCAAAGGCAAGCATAACAGCCAAAACTTGAGATTCTACTCGATTGGGAATCCACACGTCACTATCGAAGGAAATACTCAGTATCAGCAGAAGTTGAACGTCTGGGTTGGCATGTACCTGGACCAGATCATAGGACCATTCTTCATCGAGGGCAGCCTAGACAGCGAAAAATATTAAGTAGAATAAATAAAAAAGATAAGATATATTTATTTCTAATATTAATATTGAGTAGAATCTCAAGTTTTGGCTGTTATGCTTGTCTTTGAGCACGATGGTCGACTCGTCGGTGAAGCATATGTTGCGTATACCTTCATTTTGTGCTAGCTGGTCCCTCTTCGTCTGACAGAAGACCAGGGGATTGCCAGCGTCCGGCTCCTGTAGCTTCTGAACCTTTCGGAATTTGTACGGCCGACATCGCGCTTCTTTAACTATGCGTTGTACCGACGACTTAGATAGGCCGACCTCTTGACCAATTTTCGAGGCTGGCTTCTGTCCATCTTCTGTGAGTATGCGCAGCACTTCTGCTTTGTCCTCCGCACTGACACGCCGCGTCGGGTACTTTACTTTTATCAAGGCCGGATCTGTTGTCTTCGTTTCATGAAATCTCTTCACTGCCTTCCTGACTGTTTCCTCGGCAGGAGTCGGCCGTCCGGGATGATCCTGGGCAAAATTTGAGGCGATATTTGCGTACGATGCTCCGCCGGCTCGTTTTTCAACCATGTACATGCGCTCATCGGGGGTGTATTTTATGTTTGGCATTTTTTATTATTTGTTTATTATTTATTTATTTTTGTCTTGTTATTTATCTTTTTTATTTGCTTTATCCTTGGCTTTATCTTTTATGATGCGGGGAAATAAACAAATAAACAAGTTTCCACTCAGCTATCAAAGGACGAGTCAGTCCGTCACCGAGGAACTGCTAGTTTGTAAATAATTTCGCAAATAAACATAACTTAGAATCTGCGATCAATTCGTAACTTTATCACGACTTTATTACGAATTATTATCGTTTGACATTTGTTGGTTACCTTTGTTAGAATGATTCGTAAATTTCACCCCGACGGTTGTTTAGACCCAAATAATGTTGCAAATAAACAGAAATCGGTATCTGCAATCAATTCACTAATTCGTTACCACTTCTTTACGATTGAATATCGATTCCCGTTGTCTTACTAGTTATATTACGATCAATCTCAAATATGTCACTCAGTAAGTTGATTCTGACCCAACGACGTGACATATGGAGGGTAGAGGTATAAGTAGAACCACGGAAGAGTAATATCCGTGGTAGAACCGTCTCATATGGGGGATATGTTGAAAAAGTGTTCAGCTGTAAGCAGTAAATAATAGTTCTGAATCCCTCCAGAATAGCGCTAGAGTATAAGCAAAGGGGTATGAAATGAATTTAGCAGTTTGTAGACGGAGTGAAGTGCGCTGAGTTGACAAATTTAATACTCTCGGTGACTAGAGTAGTTAATAGAACTACAATATACCAGAACCTCAACTATAAACGTAGTCCAAAATAATTTCGTAAATATAACCTAAAAAAACAGCGTTGAGATACCGTAGAGAGTGATTAATTTTCATGAGCTTTTAATAATTTTTTTTGTGATAACAAAGCGGAAGTTATTCTTTCCTTGTTTACTTCTCTATCCTACTCTAGTATTTTTCGGCGCTTCTTTTAAAATTTACCCATATACTACACTAGCGCCACCATAATTTAACTACTTCCAACGGACACTCTTGGATACACAGAGACGGTTCTCCTCACCTCTATCCTCCATAACGTGACAACTGTCGCTACGTCATCTGTAGATGCAGACGTTCGACCGTCCCTATAACAGCGTTGCCATTTCAAATAAAAACGCCGGTTGCCTACCATATGGCTCCCCACTTTCCACAGAATCTCTATGTAGAAAACAGAACCAGTCGAATTATTGTGGCGAGTAACAATATACAGCATAAGGTAAAAGACCCTAAACAAGTTGATTGCGAATTGTTATCGAGTTTAAAAGTTCGCTGCTGTATACCAGGATACAAATCACGAATTGATAAGAATGGAAGAACTAGATATGGTCTAAAAAACATTCAGGACAGCTGATAGTATCACACGGTTTTGGAATGAAAAGGAAAATAACTTACACACCTTAAATTATCTTGCCTTCTATCTTTTCGTCGAAGTTTATCTTTTTCTATGTTTTTCTTTGCAAATTTCACTTTAAGATTTTTGAATTGTGATTCTATGATTGCTTTCCGTTCCAGTCCACCACTCTACTTGTATAGTTATACATATAGGCAGCCTCCTACTCTACAGCCATTATGTTTACCTCAAATACTAAGCATTTCGAGACGCATTTCTTAAATCCCTTACATCCTAAGTCAGTACTATTTGACGAAATAGTTCTTATAATCTATTTAGGACAACCTTCGACGATTAGGTTTATTCAATATTTCTCTTCCTTTTGTCATACACATTGTAGAATTAACATAATATGTTGCTGGCATAAAATAACGCTCCAGCATCTTTGAAGTTATACTAACCACGACTTTGTTGGTTGCAGATTTCTTAATATCAATATAATACTCCATCCAAGTTCTTATTCGAGTACATAGGAGACAAGAATTCAAGTGAACAGCGTAGGTATATTCATTACCTTGGTTCAAGTCATAAAAACAGATTGCATACTCAATACTCGGAATTTTTTTGTTAAATTATTTAGATGTCGTAAAAGCATAACTGTACAGTAACAAATCGCTGTACCTACTACAAAATACGGAGAACAACTTGAAGCAAATTTCGAGTGAAATTTGCTGACATAGTAAATGACAGCAGTTATTGCTATACATTTGCTGTAAATCCTAATGCAGGAAAAGTATTCTCAGCAAGTAGTTGACAAAATGATAACAAAATTTTCAGCAAGTATAATGAACTGTTTGCACAGTCACACTCGGTCATCTGGGTTAGTAGACAATTAAAGAGGCAAAATGGGGTATCTGAAACATCGGTAAATTGCTAGACAACTACGTTCTTTCTTTGAGTACCCCTTTTACCCGGTCTTCCCTATATACAAGGAGATTTGAAAATGTAGTTTTAATATCATCGAAAGTCGTGTCACCATGATTGAGATGATCTTTTCGTAAAGAGATTGGCGATAACATATGTCTCTAGTTTTATAACCAATGTTTTTATAAATGTCTCAGATCATATTCAAACTTCTTCATTTTTATACAAACATATGTAGTGTAGCATCTCTTTGGCGTAAGCCTGTTGAACAGTTGTGAACATGTCAAGAGAAAATTTTTCGTCAAATGGAACTGATAGTATATGTGCTGATTTATCAACAGATGCAAAGACAATGAAGTCACATGTTTTAACATTGCAAAGAAGCATTCCAAGTTGAATCTGGCCATAATAAGTGTGCTTTTTCCTTAAACTTCCATCTTTGTCGAGAAACTTGCAAGACGATAAGCACTCAGTAATCGGCTTATTCTTTCCATTATATACACATTTAATTTCGATCAGCTTTTCTGCTACACGATTTCGGAATATCAATCCATCAGGGGAATAGCCTATCCATCGGTGATCTGGATGGACTATAAAGCCACATTGTACAACATTCACATTTCGCTGATTTTCGTACGTTTCTCGTGCCAGTTGTTCATACGAATTTCCATGCCTAACGAATTTATTCGTAAATTCAATTGGCCAGAAAAAATTCTTTGATTTTTTCTCCCAATCGGGTGACACATTTCTAGTATATGTGTATATCCCATATATACGAGATCCTGAAATCCGCAGTCTCCTAGCCTCCTTCCATGCTTCGCGACATTGCAACGTTTCTCGACACAATTTTCCTGCATCTGTTACAGCCAATGATTCAAAAGTTGATTTGCAACATTGTTTCATCTCAGTAGTCGATAATCCCCTGACTTTACGCAGGATATCATTACTCAACATCTGTTCAATAACGCCATCAGTAAAATGTTCTGTAACAATTACTGAATGATTTACATTCGATACCTTTTTATCACGATCTCGGACATGTTCTGATATCACTGTATCGGATTGTAAGTTGAGACTGCATAATTCTTCAAACAAGCCTTCAATTTCTGTAAAACTTTCATTTGGGGACTTTACCACTTCAGATACAAAATGATCGTAAGCAGTAGTTTGAATGGCTGCAGAATCAGATTGTATTATTTCGTTCTTTCGCGAATTTGATGCACTTTTTATACCAACGCATGACAAATCCTTTGTCTGCATGATATCGTTACTTTTCAGTAGTAAAATGAGTCCTAATTATTGTGGTTATTCACCGGTCGAATAATTCGGAGATTATTCGTGCAAACTCAATGTCTCTACTACTTTAATTGAAAACTGACTGTAAAATGAATCTAGGAGACAGATGTAAGTTTATCATCCAAAACCTTTTTTTTTTTATTCTTCTGATTATTCGCTATTCGTGTGTGTGAAAAGCATACGAATGATACGATTGGATAAGTCGGAGCAAATCAGGATCTAAGCATGGCGTCCATTCCCCGGTTTTGAAAACGTGAATTTAACGAACTTTTTCTCCATAAATTTCTAGCTTGAGATTAAGTTTTCATTCGACATATTCTACCGTATAATAATGTGTTAAATATATTTCGTTCAATCGACTACGAGTCTCTCCCGGTCAACGATGTATGTGATTTGTTTGTATCCTAGTTCTAGCTGACTAAAGCCACACCAACTCGTCTGATCATTCATTTCCGAGAGACAATTGACAGCTCTCGTTTATCAAACTGTTATAGCAATTGAGATTTCGCTGTTGAAATCAGATTCGACAGGTTTAGATCATGGTTCACGTATTTAAAATATTTTTCCTGCGATATATCTACGACAAACGATTCCGTATTACAAATATTAATGGAGTTTGTAGAACATCTGAACATAACCTATTTAAACAACCGAATAACCGTCGTTCAAACGTCGTTTGTTTTTAATCACATTTACTTGGCTTAGTAATGATTTAAATATTCGTTGCAGGATGATCACATTGATGATCGTCGTGTTGTACATAATTATACATTGCTATACGTACGACGCTGGCTTAACACTGAAAGATATTGGTGAAAAAGAATATCTTCTGATAAAAGGTAAATACCTACAATCGATTATAAAGTCGAAATAATTAGACAATAAAATAAAACAATAAAGAATAACCGAGAGAGTAACATATTTTTGATATTATTTATTCATCTTTTGTTTAAGCTAAATCTACTTTACCACAACATGGTAAATGCTGGCACGGCACTTTGAGTCACATCAAAGCTAGCTGCGACAAATTAAACGACCAAGAACACTCGCTGCTAGCTTTGCGGTTGGCCAATTGTTTTTTAGAAGATTCTGGACACGTTACTTACGATTGTTTCCTCAGGGAAGATGAAACTGATCGTCGGTCAGTAGTATCTGCTATCGTATTTGCACTATTTTAAATTGACCAAAATGAAGAGTAGGTCCAGACACAAATAAAAACATGGGCTTTATCAGCTCAGATTTAGCTGGTTTTTTATCCGGCACAAGAGACTAGTTCATTCTTATAGATTTTATTCTTCTAAACATGTTGGAAACTTGGTCGAAGCTGTGACATTTCCATTTCAAAATTATCAACAAAATGAAACTTTTCATAATAACTACAAAAATTTTCTTAAAATCTGCAGTATGGGATTTTCCACAGTTATGAACTTTGAACTTGTGATATGAAAGAGAACGTCTGTATTTCTTTGGAAAATCGCCAAAGCAGTTGTGTTGAAGAATTCCTCTTCGATCTATAACTCTTTTAGATACTCTGAGCTTCTCAAAAACAAGAAACTTACACTTCTAGGAGTGATTCAAAAAAAGCTCAAAAATAGTTGCCTGAAAAACTATGAATTTTGGTTCAAAAATTTTTCTAATGTCTACTTAACTAAAAACATCCAATTTTCAGATACATACAATCTATCTGGTTCAAGCCATCTCATGCCAGATGCAAATTCAGGGTTTGACTATCTCATTAATTAATTTTATTTCTCATTGCTAGGATATGCATACACGATATGTCAGACCGTGCCTTTGGTGTATACAACACATTCTTTACTCAAACAATAAACATTTGTTACTTCTTAAATCAGGAGATATGGCAATCTGAAACTGATCACACTATCAAGCAGTGAGTATTCAGGTTCAGCGTCAGTTAAAACTATAGAAACTGAATATTGTCCATCTAACAATCTTTTGAAACATGAAATCAGAAGTTCTGGGATTCGGATCAACCACTGCTATGATTTCAGATATCTGGGTCTCTGATTGTTCAGGGAACAGAGCCCTGTCCGATTAACAGATTTAAATAACTTTTCGCTACTGCAAACGTGACTCGAGTAATAATTTTTTTTTCAACTTTCTAGAACAAAAATCAAAGCATTAAAAAGTTATCTGTTCAACGGATGGAGGATTGTTTTCTGAACAATCAGAGAGTCAAATCTTTGAAACCAAAGCAGCAGTTGATCAAATCCTTGCGTTAAGTGCTTTAGCTTCGTCTGCAATGCATCTAACTCTGAGATTCAATGACTCACAACTTCTGACTTTCACTTGATTATGCTTGAAGAGACTAGTGATCTTTTATTCGAGGTGTATGAACCCCCTTATTTCATCTACAGATTATACCAAGCTTCGTCTCATATGAATAAACAACTGCTAGAGGCTTCAGAAATGCAGAATATCATGTTAGAAAGTCAAAAGCAGGGATTAAAGCTACAAAATCAGCTCCTACATCATGGACAACAACTGGAAACGGTGATAACGTCGTCAGCTGAAACTGTTAACAGTATGGTAGCCGACTTCAAGTGAGTTTGTAATCTTGACGCAACTTTCTTTCCAGCTATCAAAGACTCCGCAATCGAGTTCTGAATCGGTACGTTAATTTCTTGTCTTCTGAATACTTGCAGAGAAAATGCAAGTGAACAACGAGAGTTACTGAATCAAATCTTCTCCCACGTTCACGTATTTCAAAATTGGATCGTCGGCGAGGTCTCCTGGTTTCAGTCCATAATGTTTTACACAGTAAGCTGTATTCTGTGTGGACTATTCACTTCTTCTAAAAGAACTGCTGATGCGAGAATCACAATGTTTGTTGCGCTGAGCTTGAACGTTGTCATAGAACGAATGTTGGTTCAATATTATAACAAAGGGGATTCAGAAGACAACAAGGTACTAGTTTATACTTATTCTTTTAATCATGATATTGCGGATTGAAGATTGGATTGTATTACTAATTAATGTAATGCTATATGAATTCTCCCCGATATAATAAAACAGTCTACCAACTTTTTCAAACATGCATTTCACAATAACAGTTGGAATAAAATTTTATCTAGTTTTATCATCAAAATAAATTTAACGATTTAAAAGTTGCCTAATTTTCACGATTTACTACAATTGGTATTTTACAGATTGAATTGTCCTACGTCACTTGGATATTTAGAAAGACTATCCTTACATTTTGCATTCTGATCTTGCTGTTTACGTCTTGCTTATACAAAGATGAACAGTTAGAGAATTCTAAGGCTCTTCAGCGAATCGAATACCAATTAGATTCCTTGCACGAAAGGAAGAAACCTATTCGTAAGTATTTCAATGTGGTAGATTATTTTGAACGGTTTTCTATAAAAAAAAATTTTCAGGAAAAATCTTAACTTTTTTCAAAATACCTGAAAAATCGTTGAATAAAAAGAGCTTTGCATGGTTGTTCTTAACTTTCGAAAGCTTCATTCTCCATCGGACACAATGAATATCAATTAATTGTTGTAATACACTTTTTTACTTGTGGTTAATAGTTTCAACTATTGTTTGTCTACGTATATTAAATCTTCCGGTATTTTTCCAACAGGTTTCTCTAGAAGACTGGAATTACGACGAGAAAAGGATTTCCAAGAAACCGAAATCCTGAAACTGAATACTCTAAGAAGCAGCAAGCGCCTGAAGAATAATTGATTCACATAATCATATCGAAAGACTGGCATACGTCTAAAATCTCCTATAATAAACGAGTTACGACTGACAACTCATTTTCACTTAATGAGGTTTCAAAAGTCTAGCGAACTTTCGTAATAAGACTAGTTGATTAAAAAAAAAAAAAAAAATTGGGTATATCACCCCCCTCAACTTTAGTCAAGACTTGTACATAATTTTTTAAGCAAACCGAAATTCCTCCTCAAGATTCAATGACATTCATATTCTAAACTCTGCCTAAGACTCTCTCAATTGATGTGCCTTATATTATGTAGACCTTCGTATAAACGTACTGCAGAAGGAATTTTCGCTATGGAGGGTCAGATTTAGAAAAATTTTAGACAGGTCAATTTTCGCTTCAGGGAAGCGGAATTCGGTATTTATACTATAATATGCAGTATTTATAATATTTATATACACATGGATTCTATTTTTAATTATTTTCTCTTGCGATGCTGTTTTCAGCTGCCCTATTACTTCTTTAAATAAATAGCTGTGATATTAAACGAGAGTAAACCACACAAGCACACTACTTTTTCTATAGATGAAATAATAAATAAGTAATTTATAATTTTATACAAGGATAATGTGATCGAATATTCTAACTAATTCTAAAAATCGAATCTAAATGCCCTCTTCGCGATTTATTTTTCGTGAACAAAAAGCAATAATCTAAGCGCATTTGCACATTATTAATTTACATTCTTGACGTTTCTTCGTAGATTTTCGTATTCTCATCATTTGTCTTCTGAGATTGGTGGGCACAACGTCTTCTAAAAGTCTGAAATTGATTAATTTATAAAAACCAACGATTTGTTGATTAGCACTGTGAGAAAGATATTTATGCAATTGGTCTGTGATCTACTCACCTACGAGAACGTTTAGAAAGTTCTAATTTGACCGCAACTCTGTTTAGCTCGCAAGCAAATCTTTCCGTACAATTACGTCCTTCAATAGCTTCCCAAGCTACTTTGGTAAGCTGCAAAAATTCGTCCGAAGAATTCCTAGAACCAAAACTTTCAAATCTTGGTAAAAACAGCACAGACGCCATGAAGATTAACGCCATTCCTATGAAACCACTGATGGCCATAAACAATGGATTCCCCATTTGTTTCTCAGACGATTCTGCAGCCAGGTCTGTATGTTCCGATTGAATATTGTGTGGCTGAAAATTATTTTACTATTTATTACATGGCCATAATATATACGATTGAAGTAGGGATGTTTTCGAAGGACTGGCATGCTTCCGATAGTTTTAAAAAAATCAATTTTCGTTGCAGAAGTTTGTTAGTCTTTTGAAGCATAATTAATTGTAAGTCAAATTTAGGAATTGTCAGTTATCAAGTCTTACAGTTGGATGCAGTCAAAGCCAAGATCAACCGCTGCTTTGATTTTAAATATCGGGGTCTCTAATTGTTCAGCTGCTAAAACGGACAGCATTTCGATTCATTGATTTTTCTTCCGAAAAATTGGGAAAAATGTAAAAAAACAGTTTGTGAACCTGAAGTTGTGGCAGTCAAAACTGTATCATTCGAGACATTCGGATCACGTTTGCAGTATCAAAAAGTCATCTGTTCATTAGACAGAGCATTGTTTTTTGAACAATTAGATATTCAAGCATCTAAAATCAAACCACAGGTTGATCTAAATCCTTGCATTAGGTGCTTTCATTTCGGCTGCATCTAACTCCAAGATTTGATGGTTTACAACTCCTTTGCTTAATTATGTTTCCAAAGATTGGGGAACTACTGTAATAAAACTGCAGCTTTATTAAAGAACAATTCGAACATATTTCAGTCCTTCAGAAGTACACCTATTTGTGGTGTATAACATTTGTAAAGAAATCTGATATAGTGAAACGATTGTCTGTATTTCGTAACTCACAATTATTTCGTGATCGTGATTAGTTTGTAGCTCATTCACGAACGTTTTCAGAGGATAAAAGTAGTAATAATATCCAGGATGTCCGGAATTAAGTCTGACTTGATTCCCAGTGATTTGCGGAACATGGCCAGAAGTCAGTGAAGTTTTTAGCGTCGATAAGCTCACCGGCGAGCCTTGCTGCAAAGCCTTTTTGTAAAGTATCGCGAGATCATTTCGTGTTAAACCAAGCGGCGCCGGTTCTTTTAACACTTGAACTGTCTTCACGATCGTTTGCGGCGCCGGAACCTGAATGAAACAACATTCTCCCATTAACGAATACGAAGTAGTAAATGTAAACTAAAGAGCAGGAGGATTACGAGAAGAAATTAAACTATCTTCACTGCTTGGATGATATTTTTCTCTTCCGTCTTCAGTATTCGGTCACAATTAAATTTGGTAGGTTCAAACCTGATAATAAGGGGCAACTGATTCAGCAAATTGTTGATCATTATGGAGAGCAATTGATTGATCAGTTGAAAATTGTGGCTTCCGACTATCAAGGTACCGATGATGGTCATGAAAGGCTGGTGTCTCAGTCTGCAAAATCTCGTTTTGTTGTTTTTCAACGTTATAGCTTGATTGGCCATTGTTAATGTAGTATCTCAAATCATCTCCAAGTTCAGTTGTCCTGTCCACACTCACAGGAGATGGTCTATTGTGCTCTTGGAGCTGATTCATAACGTTATAGAGATATTCGGCGCTGGATTCAGTGCTTGAAACTTGTGCAAGGGCCGTAATCTTTGTTTCCGTCATCAAACTGATGATCATTAAAAATGATATCGAAAATCCGAGCATTCTGAACGTGTCTTTTATTCACTATAAATCAAATAACGGCGCACTGTTTATTTGATTTCATCAATTGTTATATATCATTCAAACTGTTATCCAAACTGTTAAAAAAAATATTTATAAAAATTACTTCAATGATTCATATCTCCTCAAATTATTAAACACGTTATGGCGTTTAAAAATACTCACTGCCCCCCATCACTATATCATGTTTTTTTATTATTTTGGTTGCTATTATCATTATATATCATTCAAATCTCCATCACATATCCGTTTCTTCTTATGGATCACCCAGTGGCAGTGGCAGTCAACTAAGGACTTGAAGACCTTGTATTCTTACATCAAGTTCCTGGCCAACCAGTTCCCCACCTCGTCTTAGCAGTTCACAGTAAGCTATAAGTGCCTGAGGCATTCTTCGAGGAGGATATAAGTATGGATATAAAACATACGAATGTCCTGATCTACATTCGAACCCCACTGCCGTCAGCAATGTGTGTTAAGAGGACCGAAATTTAATGGCGAATACAAAGAAGAATAGAAATCAATAATAAACAAAATCGCCACCTAATTTTGTTTGTTATCATGGCATAATATTTCTGATAGTTAATGGTCAATCAACCAGACTCTCAACACATTCAAATGCCTCTGAAATTCGAAGTCAATCTTATGGCATTGCGTCGATTCTTATGCATAACTGTGATTTTGATTATTTTTTTTCGCTTTTGCTCGTATATAGATATAAACGTATCACTTGGGGATTTGAAAAAGGGGAATGAGGACGATGGAGAACACAAACAGTTATAGCTGGTTGAGAAGAAAATACTTCTATTTAGTGAGACTTATGTGTATATGGGGGGAGGGGGAAGGGGGGAGGGGCAGGGGGAGGGGGAGGGGGGCAAAACGGGGTACGAGGGTAAAATGGGGTACCTAAAAAATTTTTCATCTTAAAATGTCTCTCAGGTGGTCAAAAATAGTTTCTAACATTATTTTACGTTATTTTATTTAATAAAGTAAATTTCGAAAATATATATATATTTTTTTACGAAAATATAGGTATATATACACTACCGGTCAAAAGTTTAAGCTCACCTAGGAAAAAAAAGGGAAATCTTAAAAGTTTGATATCTCAGGAACCAAAAATCGTAGAAGACTTTACCTTAGCTCATTTTGAAGCTCTTTTGGAGTACTTTAAAAGTCATCTCTACAGATTTTCTGTAGGATCCACTCAGTTCATTCTGCGCATGCTCAAAAGATTGAAAATTTCGAAAAATTTCGATCCCGCTTTAACTTCTTGCACTTTAGCTGGAAGTTAATCGAGCTTCTAATACACAAAAACATCATAAAGTAGGTTGCAAAAGCTTCAAAATGAGCTAAGGTACGACCTTGTAAGTGCATTTTTCATCGAGTTATTGACATTTTTGTGAAAAAAAGCCAATTTTTTAAATTGAATTGTATTTCAGTAACTAGGCAACGTACAGGAAAGTGTTAGGGAGAAAATTTTTTCCTTTTTTGATGAAGAATCAAGTTATAAATTCCAAAATATGTGAAAAGAAAAACATTTTTTTCTCACTTTTTTCAGATTTTTTGAAACAAAAAACACATGTAAATAATTGTCTTAATCTTAAATATATATAATCTTAAATGATTTACTAACTACACTTCACAGACGCATGAAGGTTTACAATTATTTACATGTGTTTTTTGTTTCAAAAAACTCTCAAAAAAGTGAGAAAAAAATGTTTGTCTTTTCGCATATTTTGGAATTTATAACTTGATTCTTCATCAAAAAAGGAAAAAATTTTCTCCCTAACACTTTCCTGTACGTTGCCTAGTTACTGAAATACAATTCAATTTAAAAAATTGGCTTTTTTTCACAAAAATGTCAATAACTCGATGAAAAATGCACTTACAAGGTCGTACCTTAGCTCATTTTGAAGCTTTTGCAACCTACTTTATGATGTTTTTGTGTATTAGAAGCTCGATTAACTTCCAGCTAAAGTGCAAGAAGTTAAAGCGGGATCGAAATTTTTCGAAATTTTCAATCTTTTGAGCATGCGCAGAATGAACTGAGTGGATCCTACAGAAAATCTGTAGAGATGACTTTTAAAGTACTCCAAAAGAGCTTCAAAATGAGCTAAGGTAAAGTCTTCTACGATTTTTGGTTCCTGAGATATCAAACTTTTAAGATTTCCCTTTTTTTTCCTAGGTGAGCTTAAACTTTTGACCGGTAGTGTACTTTTTTTTCTTTTTTTTTCACGAATCACTCAAGTACAGAATGTACTTATTTTATCCAGTGATAGTTAATTTTACAAGATAAATCTGATGTATGCAAATTTTAGATAAAATTTTAAATATTAATTGTCAAGTCATTATAAAATAACTACGAGTTTGAAATAACTTTAAATTTATTTAAACCCTCTGAATAATAACAATTAAAAAAATTTTTAACATTCAAAAATTTCGAAAGTTGAAAAAAAAAAATTTTTAACGGCAGCTGAAAATTTGTTTTATTTTCTTTGAATACAATTTAAAAAAAGAAAATTCAGCATATTTAAACTCCGCAAAACTGAATACTTTCTTAAGTACCCCGTCTTGCCCCCCCCCCCCACTGATTTATTCATCATTATCAATTGGTACTATACTCGATCATTAGGCTACGGTGATTTAACAATCTGTCGTATATACGTATAGGTATATGTATATAGCGTTTTAACCAGGCCAGCCACGGGTATGCCGTTATATGAGTAGTTGGGAGGAGCTGATCGAACTGTGTACGGAAGGTAATAATCGATGTTATTAGCGATCCTCGTGCATCAAAAGACCGACATACTATGACATACCCATCATAGTAAAACGGCTCATGAATTGAACGTGTAATTACTGTGAAAATAGAATTTCTATCATTACAAACGATCCTTTTTTCTGATGCACGCGATCCGATGAGGGCTACACAGTTTCTGCAGTCTATAATTTACCTATATATTTGGTTCATTGTTAAACACCTTTCGACCGTTACCACGCCGCATGGTATTTTTCGGAATTTGGAATTCGAGCGCCGTACAAGAAACCATTCCCTTGCTGCGTGTATGTACAACCATTTCGGGCACTCAATTGTTTTGATTAAATCGACCTGATTTTATAGAAACGAAGTTCAACGGGATTACGCCAACTATTACCTATTCTAACACCACGATGACAAAAACGTTTTATAAATGTAACATCCTAAACATGCAATGATTTCAGTTAGGTAGCAAACTGTGAGATACACATTTTAATTACCGTTCATTCATCTTGAAATACACGCTCCAACTCGTTACGATATGTATTTGGAACATTCCAGGGTGATGGATTTTGAAACCGGTCCTATAATTATAGACTAATCCATGAACCGTTGCAATAATGCAATTTTATGATGAATATATTCATTCTAAACTATATTAAAGATTCTTTTCTACAAGCTCGCGTACCATATATATCATACTCTTCAGTTGATCCACTAGTTTGATGAAAAATTATCTGATTAGAAGACTCCATCTGGAGTTTGCATACGTGCGCAAATTTGAACCACGTTTGCGAATCTGTAATCCAATCCATGAATCGAATCTTCTCTTTTCAGTTTATACCTATACTCTTTTCGGAAAGGTAATACCGAATAGTATTTTCGGATTGGTAATCTCCGTAAAAAGTCTATTCTTCAACATGATTTTTAGATGAGAGTTATTTCACCTTTATTCGAAAAATGTCTATTATAATCGAAGAGAGGGAGGACGTAGACAGAATTTTCTTCAGGGGAAGGCAAAAACAAAAATACGTAGTATAAAGTACTTATTAAAAAGAAATGAATGTGATGACCATGACGCGCACCGATTTCGAAATAATTTTTTTTCATTTGAGGCATTTTATTTTCTCTAATTTTATTAATTTTTTGCGTCACTACATGAGCTGGGGGGAGGGGGGCAAACGCCCCAATCTGCCCCACCGTGACTACGCCCTTGGAAGAGTCTTAGATGTGCGGATTAACATTTCTCGCAGAAATTTAATCAACTCTTCAACATTTAAGTTTGAGCTGCATACCCGAGCGAATGCGAGGGAAAGGTTGCTGAAAGTTTCACTTAATAATGTTCTTCTTTTCATTGGCAATTGCGAGATAGCGAAATTTAGAATGACAAATCTCTGAGGCTTGATTTAAATTGCAATACCTTAAACTTTAATAAATACGGAAAAAGACCGTAAATTCGAACTTCCAAAGATTATTATTTAGAAGAAAAACAGGGAGCTAAGATGTTGAAATAAACTAGCTATTTGTGTCGATTTTTCTGAGGATCGTAGAAATTCTGGCATTTTCAGAACAAGCGCATACCACATTTCTTTTTTTCTTCTTTTAAAAAGTTTGAATTCAATTTTTTCCTGAATCTTTCTTGGACGAGCATTTCTGTGATTTAGAAGACACAAGATCTGCAATGTGGTACTTTTTAGAGATATTGGAAAAAACAACCCAGTGAAATCCCTGGTGGAAATTTTTCGGAATTTTTTCAGAAAAACTCTGAAAAAGTCTTTAGAAGTCTTTAGAATTCAAGTTCTAGAGTTCTGCAGACTTTTTCAGAGAAAATTCCGAAAAATTTCCACCAGGGATGTGTCCGAAATATCCTGAGTCTCATAGTTACATTGTCAGAGTTTCACGGACTTTTCAACGAAAAATTTTCACTACTAATAAAAAAAAAAAAAAGAAAAATTAACGAAATCAAGGATATGCTAGACATAATTGTACTGAATAACTAGCGCTAATTATTGCATGGCGTTGACACAAAGATTGTATAAGTTGTAAACACATTAACAGATACAAAATTATAGAGAAAACAAAAATCACAGAAGTGGAAAACGTCGTTCGGGTATTTTCAAGTCCCCCTCGCCAACTGTGACGCGTAAGAAAGATACGAGCCGCATGCGCAAATGTCAGAGTATTCGTTGGTTTTGGGTGCTCGAGCGCAAAACGGGTAAAATTTGTGATTTATTTGACGGAACCGATTTGTTTTGTAGTAAAATTTGACCATGTATATTGTTCAGTTAAATATAATCTCTACTAAAACAGAAATCGCCAAGGTTTTCGTCCACTGATAAGCGGGATTCCTTTCGCATCTTGGACGCATTTTTCAGTGATTTGATGAAACGACGAAGGTAGGCGAAAACACTGTCGGACGTTACGTAACTCGCTCGGTATTGGTGCCTTAACCTCGCTTCGTTTGTTTTGACAAATTTAAAATTGAGCAACATACCGTCAGCCCTAGCTCCGCTATTACCATTTTGCTATAATTCGAACAATCGAACATATTGCAATATTCGAATATTTCTGTACATGCATGCAGTATCTATATGCGTTCATTGTCTCGCTATCGAAACATACACATACATTTTCCAGTTGTAGGTATACAATATTTTGAGAAAACATGCGTCATCCGCACTGAAGCCCAGTTTATTACCACCACAAGAGTGAAAAGTTATACACAACAAATTATACGAATAAATTTCTACCCGTCTCTCGTTTTTCTGACTATGAATAGAAGTCGTCTAGACTTTATATCAATATTGCCATCTATAATTACTCCAAGTATATTGGATTCGTTGAAATATTTCGATGAATATTTCAGTTATTTATACCAACAAAACCTGATAAAAAATGATTGGTAACTGGCAACTGGATTAAAAGATTTTGGAATAAAATTATTTGAAAATAATTAATAATAACACAAGAAAAATTCTTTTCAGTTTCTTTTACCCCAAATCCTTGATAGACAGTCAATTGATTCATAAATTTAATTTTAACAACGGAAATTCTAACGTTCTAAATTTGAACTTCGAATTTGAATTTCGAATTTGAATTTCGAATTCACGTTATTATCTACCCTTCTCCATTTCCATCAACGGTTTTTTCTTTCTCTATAAGATATGGAGAGTGATGCGGGGATGGAAATGGAAACAGAAAAGAACGCCGGGAGTTTCACCAAAGAAAAACTAGGTCTAACTACAACAGAGGGTTTAGAAATTCTGGGCAGAGACATCAGGCGTATCGTTGAAGAGTATGAGGCGGACTATAAGAGAAACAGGTAGCTATGATCGTGAACAATGAAGTACGGCATATAATCCTCATAAATATATACCGACAAATTTTATACACAGAAGGTACACAGCCTGGCTGAAGGATTCTCTTCACCATTGCAGCCAGTATACAACACTTTGCTGGACGTCGTCTCTGGCTTTGTTGCTGAACGCAGTAACGCTTATAGCTGCGTATTCTGTTGCTAATGAATCCTGGTTAGCCTCTTATCTCAAATTATAAGTTATCCTCAATGCTTAGGTACAGAGGACTAATAGTGACACCATTTTCTATCTTCCACCAGGTACAGATCGCTGCTACCATCAGGGATAATAGTATGCTGTCTCGTAACGTTCAATTTCTTCCTTGTAGCTTGCGACAACAAACTGCGCCATCAGGAAATATTATACAGGGTTAAAATTCTATTGGAACAAATAGAAAGCAAGTATATCATTGGTATTATCGAAGATGAATTTATCTCGTGTGAATGACGCTCTTCAATTCAAACTGTTATATACAAGTCGTTGTTACAGTTCTACCCTGGCAAAGAAGTTTTACAAATTTCTAACAATCATCAGGGGAATTTGGAAGTCTTCCTAGTCGCTCATAAAAAATTGTAGTTCTTTTCCAGTTTGATTGACAAAATTCTTACTAAAAAACTACAAGCATCTACAATTTTTTCATGAAAAATCATGAGATGAAGTTTCAATTTCCGTTATGATTTGTACAAATTTGTAAAATTAGTAACAGGATTTGGACCTTTGCGTGATCTTTCATTAGAAATTATGTTTGTTTTTTTTCTTTCAAGTTTGATTGACAGAAACAGCAAATTTTTACTGTAAAACTATGAAAATTTACAATACTTTATTGCGATCAATCTTGGAAAGCTTTTAAAGGCTCGTTCAATAGAATCTCGGTGAAAAGCGTGCATTTGGCGAAAGTTTCGATGCACAGATGTGCTAACGGAAACAGTTTTCCATTGCAGACACTAGTAATTCAAATATGTGTTAATCAACAGATGCGCAATTCCTTTGCCAGTGGAATGTCGAAAATTATCCTCATCTATGCAGCCCTCTTTCGCCTTGTCTAACACTACAATGGACATATCGAGATGGTGAAGTAGTCAACTTGCCTTGGGCTCTGCTAGTCGCGGGGGATGTGATCGTCATTAAACCAGGCCAGGAAGTTCCTGGTTATTGTATTCCATTCAATGTGAGGTTCAAGAATGCTCAGAGTTTTCCTATTCTTTCAATGAAAATAGTCAAATTCGAAGTGTTTGTAACATTGATACTTTTGCTTGTTGTGAAGGACTAAGATTTCTGAAACTGGGAGTACTGAGATCGGAATTCTGTTCACGCAATTCTGTTGTAGAAAAGAATTGAGGGAATTGTATAATTTTAGGATGATGGTCCGGTTCTACATGCAAAGGAGGTATACAGCCCGCCAGTTCACAGTGCAAATGAGATATTCTCCACCCCTAAGGCTCGTACTCCATTAACAAATAAGATCTACAAGCTCCAGGAAACGCCGTATCTTTCAAACCTTAGAATGGCTCTAGACCAAGCGCTGGACAGGCCAGTTACATATCACAATCGCGAACGACATCTGGTTATGATTTGTTGCATCGAGCAACTGGCCTACCCTATTATTTTGATAATAGTATTACTCGTCAACTTATTTCGCCACTTATATCTCTCAGAGTATGTAGGGGTCGGTCACTGGACCGAAACCTTTTTGCTCCAACCAATAGCCGTGACGCTGCCTTTGTTACCACTAGTTTTTCCAGCTTGTTGGCTCGCCTTGAACTGTTTTGGAATGGCCAGGTTCAAAGCGCTCTTCAAGTTGTACCAGTCTTCAAAAAAGACGCAGGTTTGTCAACTACGTTGCAGCGGTTAACAGAGCTATTGGATGTAGAGAAAATACAACAAAGAGTAAAAAATAATGAAAAACGGTCGTTTTTTTTTTAAACTTGTAACATTTTTCTAAACTTTCAACTTTCAAACTGTTAGAAATGATATCATGTGCGTTCAGTAGCCAGAAACTCTGCCAAAATCTTATAGGAGATTTAATTGAGCTCCTTTTCAGTTCGTAGAACCTTTTGAGGATGCTGATATTTCCGGACCAAGTAGCCCCGAAGTTGTTTACAATTGGTCAGAAGTGAGACAGTATTTCGTTAACATCTTCATCGGTAAAGAACATATGATGTCCAGATCTGCTAATATCCTACACGTTCTAGGATCAGTCACGGTAAGTTTGTCATAAATGATTATTTAGGCATTTGAAAATGTTTTCATCATAGTCAAAGATGACGTAAAATATTTGGGGAAGTATAGGAAGTACAATCGGGGTGAAAACAATAAGAGAGACAATAAGAATCGCATATTTCCGCAACTTCAGAAAGTATAAAGACTCACAGAAAATACTCAAAATCATGAAAAATTGTGAAAAAAATTTCACAAGTACAAGCTGCAAAATGGATAAACTTTTTTATTTTCAATCTGATCTCAAAATTTCATGGTTTCTCTTACTTTGTGATAATATCTTTTTTAAACCAATAAAAAAAGTTTTTAAAAAGACACTCGTGTTTAAATAAAAATTGCAGATTCCGGGTATTTGAGTGCAGTATAGGAATCAAATGAATATGTCTGTTATATTTTTTACTTATCTAAAGAGACTATGCTCTTGATTTCATTATTGAGTAAAACAAACCATGAAATTTTTATATCGAATTAAAAATAAAAATAATTAATTATTAATTGACTCGACTAGATTGATTCATTTCTTTCTCAAATGAAAATAAAGAAGTATAACTGTTTGCAGCATCTGTTCACAAATTTTTTTTTTACAATTTTTCATGATTGTTGGTATTTTTTTTCTGATACTAAACATTACATTTCAAGTAAACATTATCGAAGATGAATAAATCAGGTTCTTGTCTATCCTATTGTTTTGACACCAATTGAACCTCCTATGCTTCCTCATGAAGGCAATGATGTAAAATGTAGCTTTGATTTCAACTGAAAACTTGCAGAACTTCATCAGCATCGAACTTATTAAAAATTAAAAGTTAGTTAATTAAATAAACAGGATGAAAATCATTTTAAATGATGCTACCCAAACATTCAGCTGTGACTATATATTATCTTGATGCTGTATTTGTGTAATTATTTTAGATTAATATGGAATTTTTTCTAATTCTGATGTCTAGGCATTGTGTTGCATTGATAAAAAGGGTATATTATCTTGGCCTAATCCGACAGCAGAAAAAGTCTTCTTTCTACGGAACGCTAACACAGTGTCTCAAACGTCTAGGTGAGTATCGGTTCTAGTCAAAGTCACCCTTAGCCATTAAATAAAAATGAATTTTCAATGCTTTTCATCGCCTAAATTTCTTTCACAGTAACGAAAGCATGGACAAAGCTCCAGATCTTCCTTCTTCACAGACTGATCAAGGAAAACATGAAACAAACAGAATATCTTACGCACAACATGGTAAACCAGTTTCTTTCATCCCACAGTCCTACACTATACATTTATTTAGGAAAATTGACTTCAGGCTCTGTATGGCTGCATATGGACGTTTTCAGACATGTCTCACTCGGTAGCCGAGGTCCTGGATCTGACGCACGATCACGCTCTGCCTTTTCGACTAGAGTTCGACGACCACGCTTGGAAGCAGCATTTAAATTCTCTCAAGCCCTTGGGGTTGGCTATTCTTCTCAATACGTGCAACATGGATACTCAGGAACACTACACTCAATTCTGCTGCCATGTTACCTGTGAAGCAATATACAACGAAAATCTCGTGCCGGTTACTAATCGGAGGTATGTATTGGATGGCAGAAGAGAGGAACCATCATAGCTTATGTCTTTCTATGTATATTCTTTTTTAATATGTTTTTATTCGAATTTAACAGATGCCTGTGCGAATTGGCGAAACAAATAGGCTTCCAAGATCAAGCACAGGAGATATTTAAACTGGAAGAACAGTTGTCGACTTTCAGGCATGTGGTGGGTATCTTGATTATCACATATTTCCATTTTTGTGGGAAAGCTGGTATGATCTTCGACCGACTGTGAAGCTTTCTTATAGATAAAGCTGAGAAGCAAAGGGGTTGTCGCTTTAAAATGTAAAAGCAGAGTTTATTATGTCATCTTCTAATAATCATAAAGGGTTTTACTGGAAATAAGACTGTGAATAATCCTCTGAGCATACTGCATGTTCATTAGATTGGCCCTTAACACAACTTTTTTTTCATTTTCATTTAATTTAGTTCCAAATAAATAGAAAAAAATCATCATTACAATCGGAGCCCTCTATTCCAATGGGAAAGGGGTCCCTGTAAGCATGGAATTTGCCAATTCGAATAACCTGGAATTTGCACATATTCTGGTTTCTAATTTTGTTTCAAATCCCAGAGACATTCGATTCAAGGGGCGAATGAAAAAAAAGTCATGTTAAGGGGCAATCTGATGTTCATAGAATTGGAGAACGTGAAATTATTCGCCTCTGATATCTGAAAAATTGATAACAGTTTCCAAGTGAGGGTATCTAGCGAATTCTTAGAGAAAAATTTGATGCCCATTTGCGTATTGTTACAGCAGCCAGAAATGGTAAGGAGGGACATAAAGTTTGCACGATCTTTGAGCCTCTCAACTAAACTGAAATTCCCTTTTCCACACATGGTATCCGTCGTAGTTAAAGAGCGAAGCGGCGGAGGTCTGCAACTCCTAGCTCAAGGGACGGCTGACATCATTCTAGACTCTTGCATAGAATTCTGGGACGGGCATGACTTATGTCCCTTGTCTGCTAGCGATAGGTAATAAAAGAATTTTCATATTCCTCTTGCATTTTTTGCTCAGGTGTTTCCTTAGTCTTGGTTTATTGTCTTTAATTCCATGATGATCCATGGCTTAACAACATTGCAGAAAGAAGGTCCAAGATTTTTATCAACGCACAAGCCTGACCTCGTATTGCACGGCCTTTGCCTATAGACCATTGACACGAAGCGTGAATAGTAAACTGTCGAGTATTTATTTGGAACTTCCCGCTGATAGCAAGCATCTTTACACACCGCATCGTAGCCCAACTCCTTTACCTTGGGACTTCAGAAACGTTCTAGACCCCAGGGTTAAAGGCATACTTGGGCAATTCCACTCCACAGGTAATGGTGCATACCAAAACTTGAGGAAAAGAATACATCAAGTTTTAGCAAATTTTTATCAATCTGAAGTTTTCCAGAAAATATGCTCAGCATTACTGAACATCCTTTTCCATATTGTCTGAATCTGATTTTCTGTTTAGACTAATCTCCACGAAATTCCTAATGACTTTTGGAGAAATTTTAGGGAAAATGTAAATCAGTGAGGTTCCTGTTTTACGATTTATTAACCACAGACAATATGTTGAATCTCAGAATGTCATATTTTATTCGCAATGTGTTTTATGGGGGCGGATATCATGTCAAGTTTATCTCACTGACTGTAGTAACGTCTTGGAACGATTAACAGATTCACTTTTGTGCAACGAGAATAAAGATGACGAGGTGAATGACGTCGAAGGATGTTTTGAACTTCAGTGCAACCAGGTTTTCATTGGGATGGTTACCATGCAATACCAGGCCCAAACGGACATGGTAAAATTCTTTCCCGTACGATACCATATCATGCATTCAGGATCGCCGACGTTCTATGTCTTACTTTGAATCCATATTTCTTTAGGTGCAATTAATTGAGCAGTTAGAACGAGCCTGTATAAGGTTTGTTCACTTTAGCAAAGAAAATGAGCTAAGATCAAGAGTCTTCTCGGAGAAAATGGGTCTTGAAAGTGGATGGAATTGCCACATTTCACTTCTGAGTGAAAGGGCCAGGTACTGCATTCAACTACTATTCTATTATTGTCAAATAACTAAGCACTTTGTCACGTTTTATGCTTCGCTTTCATGTTTCGAAACAGCTTTTCATTTCATTTATGTATTTCATTCACCGATTGTGTCAGAAAGGAGTTTGCACAGTTTATAAACATATTTATATGCACATTTTAAAATAAGGTACTTTACCAAAGAAACATTTGCATTCTAAAACGCCAAAAGCCAATCTCAGTCGCATACAGGAATTAAGAAGGGTCTAGAAATATTGATATGTCTTAACACCGTACCCTCTGATAATGGTACCCTATGGTGAAGACCAGCATATCCACTTGATTTAATCACCTTGCGGCATGTTTTGAGATTATTTCCAGACCAGCTTCATCAAATTATTTAGTTTATTTCAACAGAAAAATGCATTTCAAATGTGACAAACCCGAATAGAACAGCTCATCTGAAAATTTAATTGCTGGATGTGAGCTTCTACAAATATATGCCCATGGATCCGTCCAAAAATATTTGAGAATTTGTCATTTCTTCCATTCTTCTCATTCCTTGTGCAGGAGAACTTATAAATTACAAATTATAGATCACATATCGTTCTTCTATAAAATAATATGAAAAAATTGACAAATTATCGAAATTGTTTACATAGATTTACGGGCACGTGTATAACTCATAAGAAAGATTGGCAGATTCAACAATATAATCTACAGTTGAGTCGTTGAAATAGGGACTAGAAAAGCACAGGCCATATTCGGAATACATTTTTTCTGCTGATAAACGAGATAATTTCACAAAATTATAGTCTTGAAATAATCCCGAAAGATGCCCCAAGGTGCTTAAATAAATGAATATGTATAGTCTTTACCGTTATCATAGGGTATGGCATCAAAATATCCCCACAAGTTATAGAGAAAGGCTTGCAGATCATGTTTATTTCAAATATCAATTTTGTACTTGAAATTTTTCATTCTCATCAATCTGAAAAATCCATACAGATAGTCACAAGGTCCAGCTGAATAATATTTACGAATTCTACTCTTTCACAATCAATAATATGAATTATTAGCTTAATGTTTTTTTAGTTGCAAATAGTAACCAAAATCTAGAAACATACGTTGTAGGCACCCACATGCATACACGCATACATACAGAATAGGTAGATAATTAATCATTGTTTCCTACGTTTTTAATAAGTGTCTCAATGTATGTAACTAACACGCGAACAATAGGTCGGAGAGTCCTGTGGGTTACTGGGTGAGCCAAGCAGCAGCTATGTCCTCACCCACACCCTCTGCCCGATCTCACCAGCATAACCATTCCTGCATGGACGAGGCCAGCCACTTGCTTAACCATATATCTCCTCGGTACGTCATCTCTATGCCATACCGATTTATCAATACAGCTAAAGCCTCAATATTTGCCAAAATGCTATTCAATGATGAAAATTTGAAGCAAAAAATATACTAGTCAACTTGAAGACGAATGATGAGATTTTGTACCATAGCTGTTATAAAGAGTGTGAAACGGATTCTCGTGGTACACATTCATTTCTTTATGTTCTGTTGAAATTTTTACCTTAACGGGGTATGCCAGCATTAATCGTTATATAGATCTTGGTCACTGCTTAAGAACGATTGCAAGGGAGTGAAAATATAGAGGAAACAAGTTGTGTCAAACTCATGATAACAGCTATAATGAATTTTGGGCTATGATGTCTTTGAATTCATAATATTTTACTTTCCGGATATACCATATAGGCTTCGCGGCAAAAGACAGATACATGATACTAAATACCTGAATATGATAACCGACCGTAGTAGAGCTGTTCTTCCGACCTTACACAGCTCAATTTCAGCTTCTTTTGCCATCGTGTCGACTAATAGGTATCCAAAAAAAATCGACATCCTATTTCTTCCTCCCCCACTACTCAAAAAGATAGTTTTTACCTCAACCAACGCCCCCCCCCACAAATTGCAGCCTGCAGTCTTTCTGAATTTACTCGGAAGGTTTTTTTTTTGAACTGTTATTCTGCAGATCAAAGTCAAAATACAGAAATTGGGAATAGCGGTCTCATTGTACAATGCAGATCCATTCACATGAAAATTAGTACTCGGAAATTTTTGCGATCTTTTATTTCCAATCTGAGAAGAAGATACGAAAATTCAAAATGATGGATTGAGACTGTAGGAAGTAGGCTCCGCCACATGAATATTGCCACTCAGGGTTTTTCATATTCATCAATGTGAAATTGGTAATGTTTTCAAATTAAATTTGAAATTAGCAGTCACAAATACCTTTGTCTGTCAATTTTCATGCAAAACAGTCCCCATTTTACAATTTTGGTATCCCATAATGAACCCGTCATTTCAGATTTCTGTATTTCGACTTCAAGTCTAAAAAACTCCTTTCGAGTGCGTTTTCAAATAATTGGATATCGGGCACAGTGAGGCTTCGAAAAGGTCAATTAACATTGAAAAGAGCTAGGATATACAGCTCATCTTACAGGAGGATCTGTTTTATGTCAAAAATGAACGTGCAGAGTGGTGAGCGAGTTGAAATAATAGAATGTCAATTTTTTTTCCAGACTCCCTATAATGTGGACAAACAATTGTCATCACAAGCATTTGACTTTGTTAACAGACTATCTGTGCATTTATTAACATTGAGAATCTTCTAGCTTACTATACGTCGAATTATTTTTGAATGAAAAATATCTATCATAATATTTTAAGAACTAATAATTGCCAAATTTGAAAGTTGGCATACCCCATTATAAAGATTAACAATCAATGCGTTCAATGTCTGAAGTATATCTCAAATCAAAGTAAGCTTCTAGGGGCGTTGAACAGTCCCGCTCTTGACCTTCTTTGAATGCCTTCTAGGCAGTGAGATATATTGAGGGGTGACATACACCTTGGAAATAATTTTTTTCACAACAATGAACGAATATTCTATAGACGCAGTTTTTTTCACAACTGACTACCTGTACATTATTTAAAAAAAAAAAACCGTTTGCCTTGCATAGATTGGGCCTACTGAAGAAAAAGTGGTCGTTGCATTGTATAGGTTGCATTGTTTATAGGAACTTTTCCAAATTTGGACGGAATATTCTAAAATGAGGCAAAAAAAAGAAACGTCAATGTAGAATATTCCCTCCAAATTTGAAGAAGATTCGATGAACGTGGCTACCTCTATCCTATGACAACCACTTTTTTTCAGTGCAATCAATCTATGTGAAGCAGAGTCCATAGCATCCCAAATGATTTTAAATTGTGTCTCAAAATGGCAGTAATCATCTGTGAGAAAGCCAAGTCAATGTAATATTTCTCCACAGTATATACCTAGTAAGGGATTTAAAAAAAATTGCTCCCAAGGTGTATTTACCTTTGAAACTCTACATGAAACACCTTTCTCTTGGAAACCGTCATGATAGAAAAAACGACATGAACCGTATTCCTATTGCAGCAGTAACCTTGATAATAGCCGGGCAATGAGCATGTCAGCTCCAAGTGCTATAAACACAGAATTTACTACGGTCAAATTTGACGACGATGCGACTGAGTGGAATGACGCGGAGCCAACGCAGCCCAAGAGTGCAATGAGTCATAGGTACATCATTTCTTGCCGTAGACTGGCACTGAGTAGATTTTGACACATTATAACAATCAACATCATGATTGAATTAGGTTTAATTTACGATAAAGGATCCATCAAATCCTGTCTTTACCCCCGGTTTATTTTAATTTTAATGAACTAGTGGTCTAGTTTAAGTAAGTGTACTTTCAGTAGTATGATATATTTGTATTTATTGTAGAGAGCAAGATACTATGCAGAGCGAGGACAGTGTCTTGGTTCAGAGCGTTGATTTAGGTTCAGGACAGGAGGCTTGGCGTTCCTTGAGTTGCCTCACGGACAGCACAGAACAAAGTGCACCAGTCAACTTTGATATGTCTAACAGGGTAAGTTCTCAGACCAAAAATCATGTCATATTTTTTAGAGCACTGGAGTTATTCTCCTAAAATGATCACATTACATGAAAACATGAAATTCGCAGACTACTTTTGGATGTCTGGCAACTCCCCCATTTCTTATTGCCCAGTATATACAATATGTCCATGAACTTGAGCGTCTGCTGCGTTATTTATTTTTTCATCATTTTCGTGCACAATCTCTCCCAACTTTGTTTAAGTCCTAGAATCAAGCGCAGGTTCAAAGAGAAAAAAGGTCCGAATAAGATTTATGAAATGCATTTAGCAATTTCACTAATAACTTTATAAATTACAAATTTCTATCAGGCCAAACTCCCGCGTGGTATAGACAAGATAAGACCGCATATAGAGCTCATCGACAATGTGCCACTACTGGTATCTCTATTTACGGACTGCAATACCTCAGTAACGCGTGAAATGCTGCATATTATGCAGGATTACGGAGAAGTTGTCTGTGTGCTTGGGTCGTCAGCTAACGCAGACAACATGCCAATTTTCATGCAAGCTGATGCTGGGTATGTTGTGTATTAAATGAGAATTTATAACAAGTATAATCAGCTTCTTTGCTATTTTTTTCTTAAAAAATCTTACACAGTGAATAGGGTAAGATTGATACTTTTGAAAGACTGGTATCTGTCTAAATCCCTTGTTAAAGAAACAGTTTTATAGCAGAAGGATACTAGTCTTTTGAAGCAAATTGGAATGAAAGTTATGAGTTGTGAGTCATCGGGATTTAAAGGTAGACACAATCAAAATAGAAGCAGTACTTAATGCAAGGACTTGGATCTACTGTGGCTTTGATTACAGATATTTCGGTTTCTAACTGTTCAGAAAACAAACCTCCATCTGATGGGCAAACAAGCTTCTGGTGTGTTAATTTTTGTTCTAGAAAATGAAGAAAAAACAAAAAATATTTGTAAACTTGAAAATTTGGCAGTGAAAAAATTTATTACTCAAGTTACGCATGCAATATCAAAAAGTGTTGTTTTCTGAACAATTAGAGACCAAAATATCTAAAATCAAAACACCGGTGGATCCAAATCCTTGCAATCTAACTGTGAAACTCGATGACTCACAACTCCTAAGGTTCACACAATTATGTTTCAAAAGATTGACAAACTACGGGAATGAAACTGGTTGGTCAAAAAACACTCTAGACACATGCTAGTCCAAAATACCCCATTACCCCTATTCACTTTTTAATAGAAAAAATTTGCATTCAAAAAACTGATTCCCTTACTATTCAGGAGGTAGTGATGGTAGTTTATACCATGGCTTTTCTGTTATCACGATACTTATAGAGTTGCTGTAGAACCTCTGTATCCGCAAGTCTGTCAAAAAGTACCCGTCATGAAGCTAACGAAAGAAGATCAAGGGCCGTCTCCTGTGGAACTCAGCAGAGCTCTAAATTCCATTTCTTGTTCACTGAGCATTAGACGTGAAGATCCTGTTGCCTTGTACCATCTAGTCATGGAGGTACGAATACAATGATTAAGAAAATAGTACTAATAATCATTTGTTCAATCTAAAATGTGATTTTCTAAAAAAAAAAAAAAAAAATTAAACATACTCCTAAAATTATGCGATACAGCGCCTAGTCAATTTTCGATTGCAGATCAATTTTTCTCTCTCCTAGGCTCGCCACTACATGCAGTGTCTATGGAATGGCGTACAGTTTTGGATATGCTGTGTAGCCACACTCTCCATGGCACAGATGTTGTCTGGTTTTGTGATGCTTCCGCCATTGTTTTCAGTTGGACAAGTCGTGTGGTTGTGTTGCCTGATCATTCCGTTGCTTTCAGTGTCTTTGGTGGCAACACCCACCGATCCAACGATCATGAAGCGAGCTACAGGAAAAAACCAGTGCTTAATAAACGGAGAGGTATAATATCCATGATCTATTGAAATAAATGTCAGACTCTTTTGCCGTGCAAAAAATGGTCGAATTTCTTTATCTCAAATGAAAATAATTGTTTATTTCATTCTTCTGATAACTAGGTCGCAATATTCGTGCTGTGGTGCTACGGCAGCAAGTTCCTACCCACCATTATAACAGTGGTGCTATCGCAGGGCATGCTACTTGCTAATATGTGCCCGATATATCTGAATAACAATTCTACCTGTTTCTACGTCTACCCCAATGCTGATGGCCCTGTATCATGGGGTGGCTGGGGCAATGAATCACATGCTATTCTCGTTTCACAGCACTTTGCTTTACTAGTTGCAGTTTTACACTTCGGTAAATATCAGTATTTTGGCTAAATATTTTCGGAATAAACAACACATTGGATTGAATCTCTTTAATCGCTAAAACATAAAACATGCATCAGGAGGAAACTTTTTTGCAAATCACTGGTATGTTGTAAAGAAATTTCCTATTAACTCAGTTCTCTCACAACCGATTACTAGTGTTTTCAAATATAATTCACAATCATTTGAGATTTTACAGATTTTGCTTTGCATGATTGGTTGCATCCACGGTCTTACATACAGGTCTGGAAGCTCCGGTGGTGGGGGAAGGGTCGACTAACGTTACTCGTTTTTGTACTTCACTTCCTGACCGTATGGAGCGCAACGATCTAGGAGTAATTTTCAGTGACTAAGGCCATAACCTCGAATTTCTGCATTCAAATTGATTTACGTTTTACGTTAGTGCGAGTGAACGATGGGGAAAGTTTGTGCTGTTTCCAAGTGCAACAAAGTGAACAAGACCAAACGTTCTATGTTCATAGTTCCGTCTGACGCACGGTGTCTGACGAAATCACGGTTCACAAAATGAGTGCGCATGCGCCTCAAAAAGACTCCTAGATCGCGACGACCCTCACGGTCACACTGAGAACTGCAAGAACTGGTATTGTTAACGGGACTACCCACACCACCAAAAATTAGCCGAGCTTCCAGACCTGTATGTACGACCGTGGTTGCATCTAAGAAAAAGCGATTGTGGATGGGTACAGATTGCATTGTTCCTCGAAACTTCTTCAAACTTGGTGGTAATATTCTACATTCATGTCATTCGGGGTAAACCAATGATATTCGATGAATTTCATTTTTACATACGACATTTTTTTATTCCAAGCAATTATTTTATAAACGTTGAGAAGGGAAGTGTATTATGTGCTCACAACAATCGAAGATTGACCTTGATTTTACATATTATTGGTCTGCTGGAAATGATTTCAGAACATTTCCACCAAATTTCAGAAGTTTCCGATGAACAATGCGACCTTTACGATCACTTTTTCTTCAGTAGACTCGATCTATGGAAGGCAAAGTCCATAAAATCTCAGAAATAAATCCTAATCATGTCTTCCAATACAAGTAATTAGCTGTGAAAAGAGTTAATAGAATATTTTTTCAAAGCAAACTAGTGATTTCAAAAAAATTATTTCCACAATGTATATGGGGTATTCCATGCGAAGCGAGACAGGTTTCAGCCGAGGTTCAGCGAATTTGACGCCCGTCCAAAATCTTGTTCCTTACTACCCTGATTGATTCTTGATTTTCCGTGAGTCGCGATTAAAGGCATTTTCCTAGGGTCTGTTAGATTCACTCGAAAATTTCACTGAATGTAGTTCAAGGTGTCACAAAAGCATCATAGAATTTTCAGCCTCCACTTTCTTTTATTCACTGACAATAAATTATTGAAAATAAAATCTGGGAATAATCCAATTTTTCGTTACCAAAGCTTTATTGAGATCAAATACAGACGCCAAATGTTAATAAAAAAACAGTCATAAAACAGCCATCATGACACAGAATAATTCCTACGTTATAGCTTTCAGTGGTCATAATTCGGGTCGTTAAGTGGTCGTTCGTCCTACCACCATGGGTATTACTCGCATGCCAGTGGTGCTCAGTTCTGGCTAAACAAGTCAAGTTGCTACGGAAAATTCGATTATTCCCAGAATTTTGTTTTTGATAATTATTACCGGTGAATAAGAAAAAAGGGGCCACTGAAAATTTTACCATACTTTTGGGACGCTTTGAACTATGTTCAGTAAAATTTTCAAGTGAATCGAGCAGACTCTAGGAAAATATCTTTAATCGCGACTCACGGGGAATCGAAAATCAATCAGGGTCTAAGACTCCGAAAAACTCGTCACAAGGTAGTAGGGAAAGAGATTCTGGACGGGCGTCAAATTTTCCCACTCTCAGCCGAAACTTGTCTCGCTTCGCATACTCTATATATACCTAGGATGTCCATTAATATGGTCATTCTAGATTTTTAATGCTCTCATGCTCTCGAATGATTCAACATATATAAAAAAAAATCTGGGGCAGATTGCAGACCTTCACTACATAATTAACTCACACCACCGAGCAATTTGAATTTCCTATTTGAACCACATTGCATTTTTTCGATTATTTGAATTTAATTTTGTTTCAAAGGTTTTTTTCGACTTACAATCAATACACCTCACCAACAGAATACGTGAGCATTCAGTTTGGGAAACAAACAGGTGAATCCCTCTATTTCATGTTGAAAATTTTATATTTTTTAATGCTTGATTTTGTTATGTCTATTAATTGGGTTAGGTCCCCTGTTCAATATATAAAGATATACCTGAGGAGTATGTGGGTAAACGATAGTGAAAGCAATTATAACCAAACTTAAATCTTTATTTCTAATAGTGGTACTGTGTTATAAAAGCAAGTCGTGTCTCCTGTATGGAAGTTAGTGAAGGAGTGAGGTTAGAGGGAAAGGTAGACAGTGGCTATGGGAATAAGATAGAAGGATTATAGCTGACTCGCTGCATTTGGCAGTGCCGTGTGCAGCGAGTATCTTGTAGGGACGTTAGGACAGGATGCGGACGATCGGGTAACAGGTAGATAAACAGAGTAGAGATGTAGAGGAACAGGGGGATAGAGGTAAGCGAGGGGAGAGCGTACGGGTGGTGACACCCGCACATAACAATTTAATATTTTCCAGTTTTTTTTTCTTCAATATGAAGTAGAAGAAATCAACAGTTTGATTTTCAAACTAAACCCCCACGTGTTCTGTTGGTGAGGTGTAATAATTTCAAACCGGTAAAAAAACCTTCAAAACAAAATTAAATTAGAATAATCGAAAACATGCAATGTTATTCAAATGAGAAATTTCAATTGCCCGATGGCACTGACTAATGATATCCTGGAGGTCTGCAATTTGGCCCAGATTTTTCTTTATACATATATTCAATCGTTCTAGGGTGAGAGTATTAAAAATCAAAAATGACCATATTAAGGGACGCCTTAATATGCCTCAATAATACTTTCTTAAGTATTTCTCTCTCACTTTTCAAGTAACTATGCTTTCAGGGTTCACAACTTTATTATTCTCTTTCGATACAGTATCGATTCTCCCCATTCAATTATCGCTTTTATCACACGTTATTCACTATTCTATATGGGTCATTCCATGTCAAATCGACAAATAGTTGGAATCGACCCCCTCCGATTCGGATAAATTTTGATGGAGTGTTTTGTCTCATTATAAAACGAAGTCCTGCCAAAGGAAAAAAATTTGAAATTTTTTTCTTAGGAGTTATGCAAAATTGAAAATGTCACTGTTTTTCCCGTTTTTTAAGTCTATTTATTTAATATTTCATAACCTACTGTATATTTAAAAAAAAACCGCTGGTGCGTTCAAAGAGGACACTTAGAGGTATGA
Organism: Rhogogaster chlorosoma; assembly: GCA_944452935.1. Lineage (NCBI taxonomy): Eukaryota > Metazoa > Arthropoda > Insecta > Hymenoptera > Tenthredinidae > Rhogogaster > Rhogogaster chlorosoma. The sequence continues at coordinate 8,969,045 of OX101802.1, forward strand.
GAAAAAAAAAGTTCGGAAGAAAAATTTTGAAAATTACCAAAATTAGAAAACTTTCAATTCTTAAAAATCGTAAAACGTAAACTTTGCACTGAAATTTTTGGCTCAAAATTTTTTATATTATACCTCTAACATATCTTAAGAAATTCCGAAATTTTCAGGAGGGTGTTTTTTTTTTTTTTTATGAATTTTTGAATTTTGGCGAAATAATTTTTTTCAATTTTTTCAACTTTTTTGTTGAATATAGTTATTCTACCACATGATTATTGAAGTTTGAGCTCTAAAATATTTTTTATTTTACAATAATAAGAATATAAAATTTTTGAGATATTTGTGTTTTTACATCCCGTTAACATAAGAAAAATATTTTAGAGCTCAAACTTCAATAATCATGTGGTAGAATAACTATATTCAACAAAAAAGTTGAAAAAATTGAAAAAAATTATTTCGCCAAAATTCAAAAATTCATAAAAAAAAAAAAAAAACACCCTCCTGAAAATTTCAGAATTTCTTAAGATATGTTAGAGGTATAATATAAAAAATTTTTAGCCAAAAATTTCACTGCGAAGTTTACGTTTTACGATTTTTAAGAATTCAAAGTTTTCTAATTTTGGTAATTTTCAAAATTTTTCTCCCGAACTTTTTTTTTCTCATACCTCTAAGTGTGCTCTTTGAACGCACCAGCGGTTTTTTTAAAAATATACAGTAGGTTATGAAATATTAAATAAATAGACTTAAAAAACGGGAAAAACAGTGAAATTTTCAATTTTGCATAACTCTTAAGAAAAAAATTTCAAATTTTTTTCCTTTGGCAGAACTTCGTTTTATAGTGAGACAAAACACTCCACCAAAATTTATCCGAATCGGAGGGGGTCGATTCCAACTATTTGTCGATTTGACATGGAATGACCCATATATAATTGTAGTTGCTGAAACTGAAAAGTGTCTTGTTAATTAAATACGTGAGATGCCGTGATAACATAACTAACATGGAATACAAAATTACGCTTATGATAAATTCGGTCATTTTAATATTTCCTTCCTTTTTTTACGGGACGTACGAAATTCTCAAGATGCACTTTGTATTGCAAACATTTTTTCACAACTGTTCGAGAAGATTTCTTGAACATTGAAATTGCAACGCTATAAGTTTCCAATGGTAACTAGAAACTTGTTTCAATTTACTGTTGTACTTGCAGTTACGATATCAATAAGTTTTGTTCATCGAGAGTACTCTGTTTGGAGAAAAGCACCGATTAAGAATTGGACGTGGGTTCTTACCACAATTATTGTGTAAGTATATTCATTTTCATGTATTATTACATTATTTGGATCTTAAACCATGAAGATTTTGTATCACGAATTCGCAAAAGCATGATGAGGAGTTCAAGATCATCTGAATACTACAAATCATCAGTTGAGAGTCACTATTGGAAACAATAATACACTAATATGCTTCTTCCCCAGGCTTTGTGCACAGGCAGCATTTTCTGGGACAATCTTCTGGGGATTTTGGGAGCAAGAATCAAAGAGATTTGGAAATTTCCCCCTCGAATTGCCGTTATTCTTTCTATTCTCTGTCCCACTTGCTTTTGCTGCAAATGAACTGGTTAAATGGCAAGAAATCAAGTAAGTTTTCAACTATCATGTCCAAAATTAAGACCCGACTTAAATATAATATAGTAAACTATGGATGATTTGATCAGAAAGTCAATTTCTCTTGAAATTGAGAAGATTAAGTATTTCACCAAGAAAAAATCTTGAAGGAAGTAAAAGCATTCGCGAAGCGAAGTTATTTTGAAAAAATTATGTTTAATATTATTATTCATTTTCTTTCTGCAGAGTGAACGTGAGATATCAAAAAAGAGCGAGATTAGAATTTGGTACAAAACTCGGAATGAATTCACCATTTTAAATGAACATTTACTACCCACGTACTTATATTAGATTTATAAGTTTAAGATGTTAAGATACAATGCCAAATATTGCCAACTTGTAATATTGTTTGTAATTTGTAAATACGGGATCCAAACATCTGAGTATATTACTCAGAAAACTCGATTATTTTATTCTGCTCCGAAAACTAATTATACCTTATATGGGTTTGAGATGACTATTTTACAAACCATTTGTATATTCAATCCACCTACTGCCGTTCTATAACTAATTATCAATGTACATAATAAAGCGTAGATTTCAAACTTTTTCATAATATCTGTAATACATACTATATACATATATAAATAAGAAAAAGAAGATTTATTTCTGTTTTAATTATATTTATATACTGATCCAAAGAAAGTTTACATTTTTTGGCATGCGTATGAAATAATTAGGCAATACTAATGTGCATACAAAATGATGACTAGAGCCAGGATTAAATTCCTATGAGAAAACATTCGTGTGATTTCACTATTTTTATCTTTATCCTAAAAACTCTGAAATGTCACCAAATAAAAAGAGACACACACCTCAAATATGGGGAATTTTTTAACGACTGTCATAAGGACGAATTTTTTTTAGAAACATTCAATTTTGTTACAGAAGTTCGACAGTCTTTGGAAGCATACCGTTAAAATTAGAAGGTGTGAGACATTGGGTCTTAGAGTTAGATGCAGTCAAAGAAGAACCACTTAATGAAAGGGCTTGCGTCATCCGGTGCTTTGATTTGAAATATTTGGGTCTCTAATTGTCCAGAAAAATTCCTCTGAATGATAGGCAGCCAACTTTTAGGTGCATTCATTTTTGTTCTAGAAAATTGTAAAAAAAATTGAAAAAAAATTTAGCGACTTAAATCTTTGGCAGTACAAAATTGATTACTCAAATCACGTTTGCGGTATCAGAAAGTTATCTGTTCTTCGAAAAGAAATTTGTTTACTGAATAATTAGAGACTCGAATAATAAAAATTAAAGCAGCGGTTGAGCCAAATCTGTACATTAGATGCTTTTACTTTCATTGCATCCAACTCTGAGACCCTAACTTTCACTTGGCTTCAAGAGATTGACAAGCTACTGTAATGACACTGGTTGATTGAAAAACAATTTGAAACAATGCCAGTGACTATTCCGTTATTGTCCTTAAAAGGAAAGTCTAAAACACCGACCAAATCATCACCTGATATTCGTTCTCTTCTGGCTGACTCAGAATTATTTATTATTCTGATGTGGTACTTCCCTTTGTGATATTATGTGTTTGCAAACAGCAACAAACTGATCTCACAGTTAAAATGTTATCTCATATGTCTCATTGTACATATACATACATGGAATATAATGCTGAGCTGTAGGCATAGTACGTATTTTCTATCATGTGTTATGTACGAGTTTGTGCGCGGAAGTCGAAAAGCGATACAAGTCATAATCAGAAACGATTTAGTATTTAAACCACAGGGATATGATGATAGATTTTTTAACGTGACTATTTTTCTGACAGAGAAAAGAGGTGAAGTTTACGTGATGTTCACTATAATCGACGCATCAGGGGTCACTGATATATGTTTTGTAAAAATATTTAATTTCGGTATACTTATAGTACTAATTCTTTGTAATTCATATGAGTAACTCTGTTAGAATTCTGCATTATTGCTGAGGCTGAAATTAAGTATAAGTTGAACAAATCTTCAAGTATTTATAATTTGTAATCAGTTTACAATAAAAGTCAGGATTTTCAAGATTTGATACAATCTGTTGAAATATGATAGATATAGCTAAATAGATACATAGATTGATAAATAAATAGATAGATTAGATAGATATAGATAGCGAGTTTATAGTACTCAAGAACACATGTCCTTCGAGGGCATCGCAATCCATGTAGTGTCACAGAGAGTTACAAAGAAAGAAAACTGGAGTCCACCATGTCTTGATTCTGTTCTTGTAAATTCCTTGAAATAGCATTAATGCATTATTGCATTTCTATTCTTTGAATATTAGACCACATAGGAAGCAGTAGAGAATAACTTCGAGAATGTATATCAAGCTGCACTTTATGCTTCTTGATAAATGCAGCTGGTGCGATCAAACACGTGATTATTGTGTACCGACTTTATTTCGCACGTCTTTGGAATATGATACACATAAAGAGATCTATAGGTGTGATACAAAGTAAATAACATAAACAGGGAAGATACTTTATATACTTCTATTTTTATATATCTCACATCACACTTAAACGTTTGACTGTGCTGCCATAAGTAATTGAGCAAGCTCGGTCGTTTTTGAAAACTATTATAATGTTATAATCATTTACAATTAGTTGATATTATACACCTAATATATACATGCGGAAATGCAGAATTATTTCTAATTGAAAAAGAAAAAAACGGGTGAAAAAAAAAAGAGAAAGCAAATTGAATCTCTTTTGCACCATGTGAATCGATCTTTAGAATTTATTGCCAAGCTCAGCACAATTTTCATTATTCATGTCACATGGAATGCCTGAAACATGGAATAAGATTCGCCCACATACCTATATACCTAACAATCAGGCATACTATGTGGTGTATATACCTATTTATTATACATTTGTGTCTGTATGTACACCAAATTTACCGTAATTACGTATTTATTGACGGTTTTTGTTCGCACGAAAACCTATAGTCATGTCTATTATACTTATATGAGCGGTAATCCATACCAACTTGGCTACCGTTTGACCCTGACCATCTCTGATTTGATCCATGTTTTTTTTTTCTTTCTACCATTGTTCCAACTTTAAGAGACGCCTATATTTTTCCTGATTTTTTCCACAAACCCCTGTACCCATATTTCTGATTTTTTTCCAGTGAAAACGAAATTGCCCAGTTTGATTTTATCCGAAGAATTTTAAAAACCCTGTGTTACAAGACAATCATTTTCAGCTATATCCGAAAGTGGAACTTATTTTTCTTCATTTACTTGATCCATGTTAAGGTGTTATTTATAATCATGTTAGATTGGTTTAAACTACAAATTAGTCACACTTGACTAGACGAAAAAATTGTAATTTTTGCATCAGTTTTTCACCAGCATTAGTGGATATTTGTGGTATCCATTCATATAAGAATTGTGTTAACAATATCTGCCATTTGTCAATATTCCTTGGTATAGATGAAATGAACATGCGAAACGTTATAGTTTCACATTCAAATATGGCTGAAAATTGTCGTTGTGAAATGAAGAATTTGTTAGATCTTGGCCAAAAATACAAAAATGAGCGTTTTTGTTTCAGTTTGAAAGATTCACAAATGAATCACAGTTTATGAACAAAATATGAAAAAAACTCAAAATGTCTCTTAGAATTGCAACAATGATTTGAAAAGATAAAGATCAAATCCAAGATAATCAGGGTCAGACATTGATCGGGTTGGAATGGAATGCCCCCTATTAGTAACAGTTGTATGACTATTTTACTACATATTTCGTTATACTCATGGTCTGTGGAAAAAATTAGGTGTTTCTACTTAATCTTTAAATTATATTTTAAAAAAAGTGTGAGAGTGACGCCAAATTTAGCTGTATATCACTTTGTGTGTTAATTAAACAATATTATATTAGGTACAATAATCAGCGTAAGTCATAATAAGGAGCAGTTGCACTGTTCAAAGTTTTAATCTACAGCTGTTAGGGTAACATATATTTATTGTCATTATAAGTATGAGAAAAAGCTTCAACAACATCTAAGGTTTTGTAGTTTGCTTTTCAATACCAATCTTACATATTGTATAGAGTATACCGTATTTACACGTAAATAAACGGCACTTTTTTCCGCTTTTCCAAACCTCCCAAAACCCGGGTGGAGCCTATAAGTGCATGCGGCTTATACGAGGATCCAAATCCGGACAATTGAACAAAAGATGTTGGAATGGCGTGGAATGACTTAGGATATAGGCGTAAGAAAAGCGATATAATCATCAGTAAAAATGACAGAAATGCATTATAATAGTAGATTGTGATACATATGGAGAAACAGGGACTTGGCACGAGTGCTGAAAAGATCACGGAGTGCAAGGTCCCTGTCTTCACGCGTATCACATAGGGGAGAGTGGTCCTGAGTCGGCACTGCGGGTTGAGCCGGCACCATGGTGTTTCTCAGAGATGGCTTGCATGTCGGCTCAAATATTTTGTTGTATGACATGTTGGTAATCACTGACGTAAATTATACTCACAGTCATCAGTATGGATTGTGCTGCGTAGCGTGAGCGCACTTATTACAAAAGTCTTACTGTGCCGACTCAGGACCACTCTTCCCTACTATTTTTCATAACGCATGCATGGCAACCTTCACTTTCGCTTCGTGTAAACAATGGAGAAAATGAGTCTTTGTTCAGAAGTGTGACAAAATTTTTATTACACTATCATGGCGTTGAGGAGTGTGACAAAATTTTTGCCACACTATCATGGCGTCGAAAGCGAAGGTTGCCATGCAGTTGTCATGAAAAACAGTATGTGATACGCGTGAAGACAGAGACCTTGCACTCGTGTGATGTTTTCAGCACTCGTGCAAAGTCCCTGTTTCTCCACATGTATCACAATCTATTATTCCATAACAACTGCATGGCAACCTTCGTTTTCAACGCCATGATAGTGTGGCAAAAATCTTGTCACACTCCTCGACAAAGACTTATTTTCTCCACTGTTTACACGAAGAGAAAGTGATAAGATTGCCATGTATGCATTATGAAAAATCTTTTCCATCAGAGTCACAACCGTCACATTCATATGCTCTTTTATCAATTAGTGGGTGATTGTAGTACCATACCGGTCCGTTTTGGTATCGCGGCTTATACGAGTATAAGAACGTTTTTCCGGAAAGGACCCTTCCAAAATCGGTGTGCGGCTTATACGCGGGCGCGGTTTAATTACGTGTAAATACGGTAAATACAATAATTTAAGTGTACAAACATGTGACTTTTCATGCTTATTTATTTTTCTTGTTTGATTTTAAATGATTTCTCTTTATTTCTCATCAACGCAGCTAACTCTAATCGTGATCTCCATAATTTGTTGCATTCAAGAAAATGTCATTCATTGTCAGTCAAGTTTAAATCCTGCACTATTTACCATTGTACATCAAACTTCGCTTTATATTTTAATATAACTTATTTCCGAAGATTTCGATCTCACGCGAACAGGTCTGCCACATAGTCATGTTGCTAGATATACTCATGCACACACTGCAAGGTCCTCGCGGCGATTTCTTTGGAAGAGAACTCGAATAGTTCTTTAGTTGTGAAGTCGTGTCAAACGATATGTCAGTTACTGATTCAAAAAGTTGATCGTCCTATTTTTCGTGCAGTTATTAGTTATTTGACCAAGAGCATCACTTATATCTATTCTTGAAATGAAGTTTTTCATCGGAAATTTATTGCGCACCTTGTGTAAAATCGGACGTACAGAAATGTTGGTTTGATCAAAAAGAGACGCGTACCGATATTTTTCATAAATATCGCCTCAAGGACTGTGCAGTACATACAGATGTCTGATGATCGGACTAGCATTTATTCAATGGACATACAGCATTAATAAATTAACCCTTTTGTGGAAACAAAACACGATAACATTGTTGCATTTGAAGTTATTGACTTTCAATTTCTCCCGCCGAACTCCCGCATGACTTGATTTCAAGCGCGGTCGGTAGAAAAGAACAACGATCTTAACTTCGAAAATAAAGGGGATGATTATTCCTTTTTTTTTCCAAAATCAAAACATTATTCCTTTACAGAAATATGTGGGACATGTATAGGCGCTCTAATCTTCTAAAATTATCATCATCCTATTATAAGCTGTTATCCATGACCATCCGAAATTCCGAATGGTTCCATTCCTCTGCCATGCTCTGTCAGTAATCTGTGCCCGGCTCACAATTTGCGGTAATAGTTCAATTGAGGTTTTGTCATAGTTATTTGAATTTCAAACATGGCACGCTGATCTCTATGATAAAAGAAAAAACGATCAGCTAAGTGCAACGAGTCGTCCATTCGGGCTTCGGACTTGCGGCGATTTGAGGTTGACAAATTTTAAACAGAATGGTTCCCTCAAGCAGTAGAAGAGGTTAGCATTATCATAAGTCTGTTCAGTTTCATTAATGAACGTAGCAATGAACAAAAGTTTCAATAACGAATATTGCCAATGTAATCGATTACTCAATTGAAAAAGTAGCCCCTGCTCATATTCAGAAATCTATCGCTCAAGCAAATCAGATACAAAGATGTGAGCTTCTTTCTGACCTAACCTCAAATTGATCAATTGCTACGTTACTACGTGGCTACTACATACTTCCTTCTTTTTGACTTTGAAATGCGAAGAAACGAAGTGGTCTAATAAAACTTTGTTCGATCCGGGATTCTTTATCTTCGTCCTTCCATCTTTTAAGTATATATTAATTTCGAGTCCATTCCACGTGACAGTGGAAAACGGCGGGAGAATTTATGAATGCTTGTAAACATCACAACATTTATTTTTTAGATGGAAAATCCTATAATACTCGTAGCTCTACATTGCTATATGCAATGTGTGTCACATTGCTCTCTACTTTTTTATTCCTGTATGGTTTTTTCCCTCTGAAACTTCATGATGAAGGTATTGCTACTATGGAAGATGTTCCAAGACATGTAGAACACATTAGGTGCGTAAGATTGCTGCTTATATGGTTTCATGATCTAAAATTTAAACCCTGCTATCAGTGTACCATTTACTTTGAGGTCAATTTATATTTCGATGAAATTGAATAGTATAAATTTAAGATTCGACTTACAAAGGAAAGGAACTGTCCTGCAAAAACTTTCATCGAAAATTTTATCTACGGTCATAAATTTTCGAAAATTTTTGGTAGAGTTGCTTCTCTCACCCTTATTTGTGTAAAAAGTCTTTAATTACTTGATTATCTAATATGGAATTAAAGATATAGTACATGGTGTCCAGCACTCTTGGAAATGCCAGAGGTTCCGGAAATATCCTGATATTAATGTCCTTGAAATAGTATGGAATCATCCTCAAATTTCACTTCTGTCCAGGAAATTTTCAATCGTCAAAAATTACAAATTTCAGCATTCACATATTTAATTCACAATGTGAACTATCCACTTCAAAAGCAAAATTCTGAATTAGGAAGCGCTTTAACTTTTTTAGCAATTGAAAATGATGCTTTTATGAAACTAAGTATTGTTTACTTTTTCATACAGCAAAAAATCAAATGAAAAATTAACTGTCCTTGAAAAAATCCTGAAAGGTCCTGGATTTTGATACTCCAATTTTTCTGGACACCATGTGGTAAGAACTGTTTCTTGAAGAGCATCCAATCGAAGCAGTATTGATGAAATTTTAAAACTACCTTAAGTCCTGAAATTTTCTTACAATTAATCCTTTGCTACCTTTGGTCACACTTTTATTTGCTTTCCTTTATACTAAGCGCTTCAGTCTACATTTAGATCTTAGTAGTTTTCACCGAATAAACATAGAATGCAGATCTTAAACCCCAATTTCTAGGGTCAACACCGAACTGCTCTACAAACCATTAATAAGTAAACTAGTCATTATGGTCATTGACGGAATTAGGTGGGATTTTGTTGCTGGGCCAATTGGACAAACCGCGATGCCCATAATACGGAAATTGATAGAAAACGATACAGCATGTCTTCTTCAGGCTAAAGCTGGCTCCCCTACAGTAACCATGCCTAGGATTAAGGTATTAAAAATTCTAGGTTCAAACAATAGAATAAATGAAGACAATCGAAGCTCTTTATGCACATTCGAACAATAGTTCCTTACCGCAAACTTTTCGAAATCTCTATTCAGATTCTAGCCAAATACTACAACTGGTATCAATATCTGTTTTCAAAATATACAAATTTTAGTCAACAAATCTTACAGGCAATCACCACAGGCACTGCGCCAATATTTGTGGATGTAGTATTGAACTTTGGTAGCAAAAGGATTTCAGGAGACAGTCTGCTATTGCAGGCCAAAAACAATGGGCATAAATTGATATTTTATGGTGACGATACTTGGCTCAAGTTATTCCCTGAAATATTTCATCGGTCTGAAGGAGTCACGTCATTCTATGTCACAGACTACACAGAAGTAAAAACCAATTATAATAAATGACTTATTTCGTGCATTTATTTTCTCTTTATCTGAAATGCAAAAGTCTGATTCTTTAGTGCCATACACTTTGCTCTGATCAAGTCATACGCTTTTATTGTACCAGGTTGACAATAATGTGACCCGTCACCTCGAAAAGGAACTTAATAAAAAAGACTGGTCCATTATGGTCTTACACTACCTTGGTTTAGATCATATAGGACACATAGGGGGTCCTCAGAGTCCGTTGATAAAACCAAAACTTAGAGAAATGGATGAAATTATAGGCAGAATTCAAGCCAGAGCTGCACACTGGGTACGGAGTTTCTATATTGCAACATTTCGCTGTAAAATCTATAAAAGAGTTCGTTCTCAACATTTTCAACAAAACAGTTGCAAACTGTTATCATTCAAAATTTTTGCTACAAAATTATGAAATATTAGAATCATTTGGTGTTGCCTTTTGATCGATTGATGATATTTTAGCAATCCCAAGGTGAACGAACAATGTTTATTGTTTGTGGGGATCATGGAATGCGAGACTCAGGGGGACACGGTGGTAACACGCCTCAAGAAACTTTGGTACCTTTTGTAGCGATCGGTGCCTCCTGTCCCAGGAATAATGATGACCCCATTGAAATAGCTCAAATAGATATAAGCAGTACACTTGCGATGCTGTTGGGCATCCCGATTCCATCTTCAAACCTAGGAAGCATCTCTTTACATATGTTGAGGGAGCTATCAAACTCAAGAAAACTTTTCAGCCTTTACTACAATGCCAAACAAGTTTACAGTCATTTTAAAAGGCTCATTGGTTTCCAGGCCACAAGTAAGGACTTTTATCATTGCTAAACAACAGGGTGTTGCCTGGAACAAATCTATTGGCATTCAGTAGTAGTTTTCATACCAGCAAGAGATCGTATCGTGATTCTGTACCAAATCGATCACAGTTTACAAAGCCTCTTCGTGTGTCGGATTGCACCAAATAATTATCGCGTGGGTTGTTCCTTGCAATACTATTAGTATGCCTAAATAATTGTTGAGTCTAATTGCAGGCAGACAAGAAAACAATCAACTCTTCATAAATGAGTTCTAAATATATTTGACTCATTAATTGCAGTGGTTGATTATTTTTCTATTCTGAATGTTATGACATGGTTAAAGTTTTGGTGTGAAGTTTCGGTGAAATAATAGTTCATAGCTTTGGTTTCTAATCCTGTGTTCTTCAACAATCCGACTAAATGAAACCATACCACAGGAGCTTACGAAAAATATGTAAATGCCTTGAAGTTACATTCAGCTTGGCTGGAAGCCAACGGACCAACAACCGAGGCCGTAGACGAAGTCATATATTTATATGACGATGCTCTCAGGGAGATGCGAGATAAGCTTACTAGTGGCATGACCAAGTATGACCTTCACATCATGACAATCGCAATGTTTTTCATGTACCATGTAAGTTCTTGCTGTAATAGAGATTGTTGATTTCTTCGATTTTAGTCAGAGATTCTCGAATATCATCCGGTTACTTGGCCTACATGCTTCTTGATAAAATCATAAAGACAATACAGCTAAATGTTCGTAAATTTAATCATATACACCAATTTTCTCACGTATTCAATTGACTATCAGAGTGCTCTAAAGTTATGCATATTTGTACTACAACTAGAAACCAGAGTTCCATTATTGTTTATAAAATGTTTTATTATCCGACTAATAGGCACTGTACATCATGATGAATACGCATGAGGAGACGAAACTTATGCCTAGAAAAATAGTCTATTTCCTCGTAATCAATGCAATCCTCTGGATATCGGTTGATTATATGTGGGAAGGTGCTAGCGAATCCTTGCTATTATCCAATAATATGAATAGTAACTCACTTCTTGCGTTGATTGCTATCATATCACTTGCAAATTGTTATTTCTGCATAAGGCTTAAACTCTCTATGGAAAATATTATAAAGGTAAGAGAATTTTTGGCAATTTCTTCAAGATTACTCTGACGTTAAAGTTCTATGTATCAGAATAGTCTTGCTTCCTTAGCTTAACCCTGTGTCAAATCTTAGCGATTTAATCTAGGAAGCTTGATAAAATGATAATATTTCTTGATTCTTGAGAACTCCGAAGGTGAAATACACTTGTAGGTGTGTAATGTGCATGTGACGATACTCCTATTGTGTGACAACTTATAATTGTTGCATATTTTTGATTAGACAATTAAGATGTAAGTCTTCCAGTGCCTTCAGTGTCGATTACTTAAATAATAAATTCATTGAAATCTAATAATCTTTTAGCAGCTGACAAAAGGTGGAACTACGCAGTGTCTCTTGTTATCGGGTACTTTGATCCATGCCCTGAGTCTTTTTAGCAGTAGTTTTGTAGAGGAGGAGCATCGGACCTGGTACTTTTTTTGGACAACTTTCTGCATTCTATTGCTCTACCACATTGTTAAAACACTTGCTACACAATCGCCAAGGTAAATTACTACTCGAGTTAAAAGAGCTGGAAGATTTGAAACAGTACTTGGATCCACTCTATGCGTCTGTATTATCCTCTGTAGAATTATAACTACCTATAACATACACTTTCCGATATCTATGAAAATATGCAAATGTCTGCATCACATTTGTAGTAATTGATCGAATATTGGAGAACGTGGGTATCGATGATATTGTGGCAAAATTTATCCGTAATGTTCTTCTCTCGTCGATTTAGAAGTCGGCTAATCAATGAAGGAAAATTTTGTTTCGGCTACAGATATTACCACCATTCTCCTCACGCACAAATTTCTGCGAAATTATTCCTCTGTTTACTGGCTCATGCGATACTCAGGCATCTTAATAGCACCGGAGATATGTACGCGCATTTGCCGGATATTGCCGATTGGCTTCAGCAAGAAGAGGCCAAAATTAGCATGACCATTTTTCTGGTTTCTGGTAAGAATAATTCATTCTAAATCCAGAATTTGCATAAAAATTGAAGCACTGGATTCCCTTTCTCAAAATAACATATATCTCTAATACTGTGAAATATTATCGTTGACCCTCTTCCAACTTCCCGTGCATAAATCTGAAAGAACTTTTTCCTTGCTTGAATTATATTATCTCCCATAATTAATTACAGCCCTAATATTTCTTGTTTGGATCGGTTATACCTATGAGGAAATAGAATACAGGCAGTACTCTTTATTGTTGTATATTTCTCTGGTCATTTGTATATACCTTAGGCATATGGTAACCGAAGCAGTGGCAAGACTACCATTCTATCCTATTTCTAGGTAAGTACACACGTTCTTCATTCGACAAGCAAGTTGTGGCTCTGAAATAACAATGAAGTTGTTTCATTTATTGATTCAAATATTTCTTGCATGATTGCCTTTCCGTCAACGTTTAATGAATAACCTGATTCCAGGAATTAGGCTATTCATTGAACGGTGGGAGCTGAGTCAAATTGAAAAAGACTACGGCAATTTACCGCGATAGTTTTGCTAACACAAACTAAATATGTTTCGACTTATAAATCAATGGATAAGCCTTCCAATTTTTTGCTTCGATGTAAAGCAGATACACTATGCATGTGAATTAACTGTGTATAGATTGATTCAAGCCAGTGTTTATCATTGACGAGGAATAAAACGAAAGAAATTGTTTACTCCACAGAGGTATCTATGAGGTGCATGTTTTCTGGTGCTTGATGTTGGTCTTCTTGATTTGCGCTGTACTCAGGCTGGCAAACACGATAAAAAAGAATAAGAGAAATTTCCTGCCTTTACTTCTCCGTTTTATCACGGGGTCTTGGGTGATGGTTTCAGCGATGCTGCACAGACCCTATAACGTTGGATTGTTACCGATTCAGCTTCTGTTCAGTATTGTAATTTATGCTACGCTAAGGGGCTATGAAAAGCGTGAAACTCTTGTTCACATTCACTACTGGCTGGGAAACGTGTTTTACTTTTATCAGGTATGTTACTGAATGAAAATCCTCTAGGTTTCATGGCATCTTCTGGCTGAAATGATCAAATTATCATGTAACTCCTACTCTTGGGATGTATTGACGGAAGTATAATTATTTCTTTGTTACCTCACTCCAGGGTAACTCGAATAACTTATCCACGATTGATGTGGCAGCAGGATACGTGGGTATGGAATCATACAATCCGTACATTACGGGTTTATTTCTGACTGTGAATGTGTATTCCGCCCCAGTTTTAGCATATTTGACGCTTCTTTACATGGTAGTGTCAGAGAATAAGAGCCCGTAAGTATGTACAGGAATTTTTACTATGTCATAATAACGCGCTGCCCACAAGAAAAGGAAATAATATCTGCATGCAGAGATTCGAGAACAATTTCAAGGATTTCTATAAAAATCATAACAGAAAATAAATAGAGTCATGTGTTTATTTTTTCGCTGTAGAAAATCGCAGGACTTAATACTTGGGATCAATAGGAGGTACGCAGTGAGTCGATTACTACCATTAGCGGCGTACGCTATAGTCGTCAGCATCCAAAGATACCATTTATTCGTATGGACGGTATTTTCTCCAAAACTTTTATACGAGGCTATGTACTGTGCGGTCATATATTTCGTGATGTTTACAATGAATGTGACTTCTGTTGTGCATGACAAAATAAATCAGTATTAAGAAAGTTCCTAAAAAAACTTGTTCAGCTTTTTGAATATTTATTTATAGTATCTGTATATCGTATGTAGAAGAACCTTGATTGGCTTTGCCAATGGATCGAAACTGATCAACAATTTTATGTATTTGCAACACTCTAAAAATGTGTGTAAGGATTTATTGTCAAAGTTATTATGACAGAGAATTTCGACAACATTCAACTTCAATGAATATTATAGTTCTAAAACCGTCGAGACATTATTACATGGACCCTCTTAAAGAGATGCCTAATTTCAGACAGAGGTCGTGAAAGATACCGCTAATTTGCACAGCGATCATGACCGAGGCGATCAAAAAGGTGTAAGCTATTTCGTAGAGAAGTTTCGGGCTTAGAATGCTCCAGAACCACTCGTTGTGGCGATGCACCAGCATCGCCAGAAGGTAAACCGACATTAGTAAAAAACGGCAGTATCCAAAGGTCAAGTTCGTCTCCGATATTCCCTGCGAAACCCTGCGGAATATAACATTTTTTTTCCTATTTTATTCTGTATCTGCGAATATTTGGCCTAATGCTAATGGTATATGCGATTGATAGCAGCGAAGGAAGATTAGCAAAACATAAACGCAATAAGGTTGAGCACTGGCAAAACATTGGAGTCATTGGGGCTAGCGAGCCAAGAATTGATTAATAGATTCCAGTTTCAAAAATTCCAGGTTGCAACGAATTGGGTTTGTGAATGGAATTTTTATTTTATTTTCACATGCGGTTAATGTAGAGTGAAAAAAAATAGTTAGTTCGTATTTTTTTTTATTTGTTAAAAATCATAATTACGAAAGTTATAGATAATTGAAGATTCCAGTTTTCGTAATATATAGATATATCTTAACATGGGTGACGTCCCAATGTTAAAGTTTTCAATCCGTTGTATCAACTTCAATATTTGTTCGATTGAAAAATGAAAAAATATGACCCAATTATTTTTTTTTAAACTACTCAAATATAGAAAAAAAAAAATCCATTCAAATACCCAATTGAGAAGAATTCAAGCTAATGTGAATTTGAATTCTTTTTGATCCACTACAATCCGGAATCGTTGGAAATACAATTCGCCGATCCATTTTCGTTTACTGGACATCCCTGCAGATTTGAATACGGATAACCACAGATAGAGGCGTATAGCAACGGTGCAGAAGCCCGTATTGAAGAAGATTATTAGAATTTGTCCGCTTCTGTGCGCACCTATATGATTTTTGACCAGAGATAATCAACATGGCCAATTGATTAAAAGGTTACAACACCTTGAGATTAAAAAAAAATCGATTTTTGTTTGGCTAGATAAATTCTCTATACTTTGAAGAATATTTTAAGCGTGTTTGACCATTTCAAAATTCAAATTATTTCCGGAGTTACAGCAATTAGAAGTGAGCACGTAGAGAGTCGATCCGGATCTCCGGTAGAGAGCGGACCGGTGCAAACTGACAAAGTTCCTTGAAAAAGGGTATAATATTTTTCTGGTTTAATATTCTTTTATGTGAAATATTCTGAATCAGTCCTTGTTTGCCTTGTAACCCAGTAGAGTAAGAATCGCCACGTATAATGTCATTGATTGAAGATAATTTACCCAAATATTAGGATTTAAAACGCGACGCGGTACCCTTTTTTCTTCTGCGCTTTTCTCAAAACTACTTTTTTCAAACTGGTGGAAGAGATACATATCTCGAGATCTACTCAATCCATAATGATGAAATTTGAACCACATATTTTTCATAATATTAGCTAACTTGTAGCAAAGGTTTTTTGATTGGATGCTGCATTTATTTTTTATACATTATAAAACTCTGAATTTACGTAAAAATCAGACTTTCTTTTTTAAACAGCTGTCATATCTACAAAAAAAATTCAAATTTTTTTTTCCTATGCCACATCTTAGCTATTACCTTTATGAATAAGACAAATTTTTTTCAAACGATGCCTGACAGAGAAAAAAATTCCACCAAGGATTTTCAAATGAGGGTCGTTACTTAATAGTTCATATCTCCGCCATTTTGCAATTTTTTCTATTCGTTTTTTTTCTTTTTTTTTAATTGTTCGTAAGACTACAATGTTTTTGTGTAAAATAAAAATTATTCCATATATTCAATAACTGTGTTAGAAATAAATTTGATTTTCATACTCATTTTTCGAGCGCCAAGGTGGTGTAACCCCTTAACACGTATGTAATGGTTGCTTGGCTCGCTGAGGCCATTTGAAATAGTTTTGCATGGGCAAATCACTTGCATGCATTATTGAAACCAGAATAGAGTTGACCCGTCTTTCTTTATTCCAAGATAAGTAATAATTTTGATTTGTATTGTACTTTACCATTGTCCGAATAAACTTGCGGTACGAAACGTTTCTAACATTTCACTACATACGAACCTTTTTTTCGGATTGTTGTCGAGAATACCATGAATGCAAATAAGGTACGATAAAATGGGCGCGGAGAAAGTATTTATGACTAGGAGCATTCCAAATATCAGAGAGCCTAAATTTCTTGAGAATAAGAGCCCTGTAGCTGTGTCAATGCTATCGAGGCTGTACGTATATCCCTAGGTAAAGAAAGTATAATATTAAAATCAAGGCTTGGATGTCTTGAATAAGAATAATTGAAACTAAATCCGAAGTATTTTTGAATCGTGGAAGTCTTCATTGAATTCTCTCATTCCAGTAGTGTTAAGGGCAATCTCTAGTCGCCCACCTCCTTTTGACGAAAACGGGTTGGGAACGACACATTTCGATTATTATCCGAGCCCAGGCGTCGAAAACGCAAAAATAATATACACCGCGCCAATTCAAATTCAATTCCGAACACATTTGAGTTGGTTCGGTGCATATTTTTTTTGCGTTTTCGACGCCTGGAATCAGATAATAATCGAAATGTGTCACCCCCATTCCTTTTTCGAGTATAAGGAAGTGGGCGACGAGGGATTGCCCTTTATATATAATTGTTATATCTATTATACATAATACTCGCAAGAATTAAAGAATTGACGGGAAGTAGCTTACTTGATGGTAGAAAAACAAATGGCCTAGCCACACGTGCGAAAGAATCAAACTTTGATTGTGGTTTTTAAAAACGTCACTCATAACCTGGCCGAATAACATTTCAATCGGGATCAGCAATACTTTGTGAGGACGCGTGAGCATGGCTGCGAAACATGCCCAACATGTTACCGCTGTCGCTATGAATTGCCTGGTACTCAATAGATCTTTGTAACAAGATCCTATTGTACAAAATCCATTGCCATATCCCACAGTAAACGTCCACGTAACCCAGAACAATATCATTGCCAATCCACCGCTGCACGAACGAAATAAACATGTAATATTAGCCGTTTTCCAATTTGTCAAGGGTGGTAAAGGTGTACCCTTGTACCCTTGCCCTCGAGCTGCCGTGACCAATCAAAATATTAGACGAATTGGAAAACGGCTAGTGTGTTAGAAAATATTGATTTGTTCATTTGTTGTACATTCGAGAATAAGTACATTGCACGACAAGGAAACTGGTCATTTTTAACGAGGGTCACTCATCATCCGAGCTAGAAATGACCCTCCTCCCTGTGTTGCACATCGTGCTTTTTGCAACAAGTGCATATATAGGCCCTTTTTAGAGCATCTTTTTGTGCATTTGCATACAAAGGTCGATTAAAAATGAATATCAAAGATGAACCTTTGCAATAATTAATGAAAAATAGTACCTTCTGTACCGAACTTTATTGCACTTATTGAAAAATTGTTGAAAAATGTTGAAAAATTTGAACTTTTGAAACGTTCTCCTCAAATATTTTTCTTTCTCCCTGGATATTTTCTTCCCAGGAAAGAAATGAAGTTCACGGTAGAAATGACCAATTTTCTATCCACTTTACATGCGAGAAAAGAGGCCTATTACATGCACGTATTGAAAAAAAATTAATATATCCCTTGAACATAATGACTAAGTTAGAAAAATTATTTCAGTCGACTTGTGCAATGACCCTATTACTCCTATAGAAAAAAGGGATTTTGATTAGGCATTGATCGTTCGTTAATTATGATTTTGCTCTTACTCAGATCGTGGATAGTATGGTAGAATGACCCTTCCATGAGCAGCGTTTGCCAGGTAAATAGAGCAGCATAAAAGTCCGAGTAGTACGCGCGTGATGATTTTGTCCGCTGTGAAGGCAAATGGCTCGTAATAAATGCTGCAGGTGCATGCTAACAGCATAAGTCCTGTATTGACAATACGCTGCATTAAGTAGAATCTAAAAGTGATTAAAAAAAATGGAACGTGTTCTCGCTTTGCAGTGGACAAGGAATTCCGGGATGAAAACTTTGCTCGGGCGGTAACAAAAACTATGCATTTATAATAAATAGTCTACAATGTATGGTGGACAGTTGATATATTGAATCTGCGCTGTCACTAACCGAAGAGGAGGCAAATTGACGCGCAGATATGATTGTTGCCATGCGATAGCCAATATTCGACTGTGGTATACGCCATGATTGTTCGGTGCATAATAAGAATGGCTAAGACGACCGAAATGATTCCGTCATCAGCGTTTTGCGATCTGCTTGAAAGGTCATGATCGTCCGAAGGTGTACCACTCCGATACAGCTTCACAATTCGGTTACGGATGATTAAAAAGCAGATGGAAATCCATAGAAAAGACCAAACCGATTTCTCCCACTTTATGTAACTCAAATCGAGCAAACTAAAAGCGTGGAACATTGTGCCCAACACAAGAAGAACCGTCAAGGTGCTCATCTTCTCATGCTTAGATCTGGATAGATCAATACCTGACGATATGGTACTTATATCTTGCCCTGGGATTTTTGTACTAGCCTGGATTACCTCAAAAAAATGAAATTATTTATAATTGCAATGTTAAAGATGGAAGGCATTACCCACCAAAATTAGTCGCGTCAGAAAGCTCCTTTGGGAGGCCATAATGTAAGAGTTGCAGAGCATGAGGATTGCCACATTTGCAATAATTAATCCTTTTGTACGAGTCATATCGACAAATGACGTTCCACGTTTTGACATCCCTGTTGCTAGCACCCAAGTCAATACCAGCAAGTTTGCTACCGATATGACTAGAAAATTGAGCCTCCTAGTAGCAGTCCCTTTATCTGATTGATTTGCAAGAATGATCATTGCCTGAAACGTCATCGCAATAGTTGTTAACGAGAGAAACCTAAACTTTGAAGCTCGTAGTCTTGCGCGCATATCTGTCACTATAAAGTTGCCCATGTTCAACACTCACAACACAACACAATAAAATCTTGTCCAGTAAAATCTCGTCAGAAGCTATCTCACTGTACCAAGTCCCCCTACATTCTCTTCATCTGCGCTCAAAACCATCTCTCCACTAAGCACATCAGCGTATACATTCGCTGATTCTTTTTACCATCATTCACATGACAGCCTCGATTTGTTGCTTACATGACGAGATTATGTATTTAAGGTTTTGTCCTACCTCAAATACTAATATGAAGGCCAGGTATTGAATAGATACATCTGAGGTGTTGAGAAAATCATTTATACGTTCCGACAAGCCTGCTGCTGCTCTAGTGTATATTGCGCTTATGGTATCGCGTATTCGCAAGCGATCATATGCGTTTCCAGCCCTCTGCAAGTACTTTCTATGCTCAATGACTGCATTTCGAAAGAGTAGATAGGCAGCTGATCGGGGAAAAAAAGCATTGGATTAGATGCATGTGTTACATATTTCTCCATCAGATAAGTACTTTCATATATATTTTACATAATCCTTGTATGCAATTGAAAGCTTCTAATTTATAAGGGTATGCAGTAGCGTGAGCCAAATGAACCGCCTTTTTTTTTTTTTAGGAAGCACCTTCGACAATTTGTTCTTTATGCTCAATTAATGAGTCCCAAAAAAAATCAGCTTCAAATATTACCATTTAGAGGACGCGTATTGCCATTTTTCATTTCCCATCTGAATAACATGGGAAATGTTCTTGTGGTCCCTGTCGATTTTTATATCTCGAGAACTGACCTACTTAAAAAAATTCTGCAAGGCTACTTTTGTTCAAAATTAAACGCTCTACAAAAAAGTCTCTTGGTCATTTTGGATGAGTCTAACCGTTTCAAAGTTTATCTGGCGATTCTGGTCATTTAATGGCAAGGCTAACTTTGAAATGGTTAGATTTATCGAAAAAGACCGAGAAACCTTTTTTGCAGAGCGATTAATTTCCAACAAGAATAGTATTGCAGAATTTTTCTAACGATCAGTTCTTGAGATATAAAAATCTAAAAGCGCCACAAGAACATTGCCCACGTTATTCAAATGGAAAATGAAAAATGGTAATGAGCGACTTCTAAATGTTAAGGGGGGGGGGGGTAAGGTTAATTCGGTGAAAAAAAGCCATGTTTTTGAGATTTTTTTCTGGCGATGCAGATAGTGTTAGTTGATTTAGTCAATGTCTATATAATAATGCAACATTTGAACCATATTTTCATAAATTTTCATCGCAAAATATTGAAAATTGAGCAAGTGACAGTGAATCTCCGGAGGCGCCTCGGAAAAAAGTGGTTTCGCGGTGTTCATCATAACTCGATAGAGGATCATCTGAAACAAAAAAACCAAAATGCATTTTTTAAAGGAAAGGTTTCTCGAGGTAATGACGAGAGGATTTTTTTTTTTTCGATTTTTCAATTTTTCGTAGCACTTGGAAGCCAAACAATCAATTTTCGCTAAAAAAAATCGGCTAATTTGCTGTTGTAAAATTGATAATTATTTTTAAACAAAAAAATTCTCTCATCATTACCTCGAGAAACATCTCCTTTAACAAATGCATTTTGGTTTTTTCGTTTCAGATGATTCTCTATCGAGTTATGATGAACACCACTTTTTTTCGAGGCACGTCCGGAGATTCACTGTCACTCGCTCAATTTTCAATATTTTGCAATGAAAATTTATGAAAATATGGTTCAAATGTTGCATTATTATATAGACATTGACTAAATCAACTAACACTATCTGCATGGCCAAAAAAAATCTTAAAAACATGACTTTTTTTCTTACCGAAATAACCTTACCCCCCCCCCCCCCCCCCCCCCCCCTTAATATTAAGAGCAAATTTTTTCCGAGACTCGTTATTTGAGCATGAAGAACAAATTTTTGAAGGTACCTCTTTGAAAAAAAAATTGTCAGTTCATTTGGCCACGCTAGTATACAGTTACATCAAAAGTTACAAAATTGATGGCCAAACCATTTTTTGCTTCATTAATTTCACAGCGTAATTTAATTAAAACTCTAATTGGTGAACAAAAATTATACGCCGAAGTCGAAATGTTTTCAAACTTCGATGACGAAATCTGTCTTTTTTCGAATGATTTTGATAAAAGATATCGTAGTAGAATGGTCCAATAATAAAGGAGACCCAGCGTTTGAGAAATCCGAAAAGTTTTCAGACTCTGAATATTTTCATGACTCGAGTCAGTTCATGGGTTCTTGACATTCTATACTATAGGTATATAATGCGATTGCTCACAATCCTCCGGGTATGTGATGTTCAACTGTGACGTCAAGTTTATCAATCTTGCAGTGTTATAATGCAGAGCATATAACAGTTGGTCATCGGAGAGAAAATTCAACAAGGCAGGGTTTAGGTTCCCATAGCTCGAAGCTGGGATTGGAAGGCCTGTTATTACTGCGAGAGTTGACGCCAAGTCAAATTGGTCCGCCAGTTCAGCAGGACTGTCCAAATATTATGTATGTATGCGAATGAGGTACGTTAATCATTAGGATGAATGAATTGAGTCACATGTGCATACCGAGAGTATGGACAGGGCTTTCCAATCATGATATAAGGAGCGATTGTTTGAGGATTTTTATATGATGTGGAAGGCTTGTTAGCATTTCCAATGTCTGTATCTCCGATAATCAGTATCATGTAGTTATTCATCTACAACAGATATACGGAGTAAGGTACTCGTCGGCAGCAAAGATTATTGGACCCTGTTCCTATAACTCCGTGTTCTACAGATTTGAATGGCAGAAAATGGTGAGATGAGTGATAAAAAATGTGGTAATACTTGAGTGCCTAATTTTGTGTGAACATATTTGATGACATCATCGAGTTCTTGCAACTTAATTGCCAGTTGTTTGGAATTTGAATAGCGATCGTGTGCCAAATGCTTTAACCCCGTGTAATGAAGCAGGAGCCAATCCCAAGTTTGATCCATCTCCGAGAACAATGTTCCAGTCACATTAGCGTCGTCCTACCAATAAAATTCGAATACCTACTATTATTGAATCTTATGGCATTAAATGGAAAGGGAATAGACTCCGCAGGCCAAACAAGCCAGAATTCATCATCGGAAAGGAAAAAACGAGAGCGCTACAGGAATCTGATTCCAAAAAAGAAACGACACGACCGATCGATGCAATGTGTTTTTTTGTATCTACAATTTTCCAACAGAAAAGTACTGAGTTTATCTCCCTTGTGTTTATTCAGATCATGCTTTTTTCCTTTCCTCTTCTTTAATGAGTGTTCAAGCGTTTACCTCTGAATCATCCAATATTTTCAAAGCATCAACCGTTTTGACACGGTGGAAATATCCTGGGAATAACTGGGTCCAGGTTTCAACTCCATGCAAGGAGAGCAAAAGCTTATTTTCTTTGGCTTGTCGAAAGATGCTGTCCATTTTTAGTTCTTCCACGCTGAACGTGAGAACTGTTTCTATGAATGAAGATGTGGTCCCCGTAGCCATGGTCTATGATAATTATTATTATTATTACATTTATTAATCATTCCGCAATTCCTTCGATCACGGCAATGTCATACAAGAATGACAATAATTATTGATTAGTGCTTGTGATAATGATCCTGAATATACCATAATGAAAATATTTTTAACAATTTGAGGGAATGGATAACAGAAGTTCTGGAAATCGAATAATGCGGACCTTGATTTTCTTTATGGTTGTCGTTGGTGGTGGCATTTTAAATGGAAGGAGACACGCATTTTTAGTATTGATGAGACGCAATGTATATGGTAAGTACTCAAGAGTTGTTTTATCGATTAACAAATCCATACTCAAGGAGTCTACAACAATAACCATCAATTTTTGGATGTACGGAGTGTAGAGCTCCTCAGGTGCAACACTGAAAGAACGGAGCTACCTTTTAATCCATGCTAGCCATATATCGCCTCTACGAAATATAAGCGGACTATGCAGCTGGGCCTAGTATGAATTTAAACATAAGAAGATGTCTAGGAAGACTGGAAAATCACACTTCGAGGTAACACGTTGATAGTATAAAATTAGAAATAAACTTTAAATTATCTGTGAGAATTCAATATGGTACTGGGTGGACATTTGCTATATTCTGTTCCATGCTTCTAGAAACATGACTAACGATAAGTAGGCGAATTCGTTGATATCTGTGAAAGTCGCATATAGTATTGAAGGGAGTGTGCGACAAGGTTCGAAAATGCTTTGGTTATGCAAAAATATTTTTGTTACCTGTAAAAATATTAGAACTATGTTAGATAGTTTCACCAATTGTATTTTATCTGGGACTTGAGCGTTTAAATGGAATTCCATTTTATTAATTTGACCAATGGTTGATAAGCCTTAACGGTTTCAATCTATTACGAAATTATCGTATTTCAACTTGGCTTACCTGAATCCGTCAATGGTAATTGGCATATCTTGATAACTTGCTGAATTCAGCGGTGGTGAAAATACTGGAACGTATCCATAAAGAAATACACACAGTGCTGTCAGTCCAGAAAATATTGTGTACAGAAACACCCATTTGGTATTCAACATGCTGTTGTGATCGATGGTATCGATCACTTCACAAATCAGACCTGCGGATTTTCCTTAAACAGCACATTGCAATGATTCATGGATACGCCGATAAAATTTGAGGCCCGCTTCGACGAGATAATTACTTAAACAGACAGCTGGGTCACTTTTGTACAATGTTTCACCTAGAGTCTTGGCGGGAAGTCATGACTTCCGTCGATGTAGCGTCAAGGTAAAGCTTTCCACGTGATGTTCAGAGCGAGGTGTCAGAGTAACACGATTCTGTTTGACTACCTGTAGTTTGTGCTTGCCGTGTATAACCAAAGGCCATACATATACTTGTAGTATGTCTATTTCATTTGGATATTGATGATCAATTAAATTGGCAGCAGACGTTAATTCTAGTCACCAATGTGCCAAGAACCGTGCAAGAACTGTCGAATGCAATCTTGGATAACAATTGAATAGCGCAACACAGACATCATTGAAAGCTCACACAGTGTGTTCAAAAACAACTGAGCTGTTCTGCACCCGTGTACGGAACATTAATTGGCAGATTCGCAGCATCTACCTATATGTATATAGGGTGCGTTTCGAAATCGGCCGCATGCATGCTCAGCCAGCAACTTAGGTTCTGGACAAAACGATCATTCCGTAACGCACTACAAAAGTTACTGGAAAGATCGCGGAAAGAATTCCGAAATTAAATAGGAGAGTGAAATGCAAAAACACGTTGCACTCGAGAGTGAAGCATCAAGATTCATTGTAACAAAGAATGAACAAAGAAATTATCAAAATATAAGAAACAGACGTCATAGAACATCATAGAAGTTTTCGCTAAAATCACACTTTGTCCGAGTTTAGCAAATAAGGCGTCAAATTAAAGATAATGAAATTCCACACAATAGTTTATGATGCAATTTTGCCATAAGTTATATCTGTATCTACTAAAGCTGATATTAGAAAAATGATAAATTTAAACTTGATAGTTTCATTATAATCTGGTTCTAATTATTCTGAAATCCTAAAATACACAAAAATTCTTGATCCCGCAGGCGATTTGCTCAGCTACTGCAGTTTGCAATCGTTTCCCAAGGGATTTCAAGTGATATAGCATTAACACAAAATCTTGATCTGGCCAGCGATCTGTCAAGTTAATATAGTTTGCAATCGTTCCTGGAAGGATTTCAATTATCAGACTGCGATCCCAGGGGTAGTTTTGTGATGCCACTGCAGTATTCAACTATTTACCGTGAGACTTTGCAAACACACACATACGCACAGATAATAATAATTACTTTAAAGTAACGCTTGAATCAGCCGTACTACATACATACTTGAGCAGCCAGAGGAGAGGCTGAATTTTGGGCGTCACAAATTTTTTATTGTATAACTTTTATTTTGAGAGATATTCGACTGGGGTGATTCAAATGGAACACCCCGGGGGCATCGAATAATACCTATATGATGTTATACAGTTTTAACCCAAACATCAGAGAAGAGATTGAAAGATGATGATAAGACTTTAAATTCACAGTTGCTAGTTGATCGATTCCGTTCACGATGAAAGAAACAAATTCGCAAACCGCGATCTGAGACGTCCAAAGCTTGAAAACATATTTACATTCGAATAAAAACCGTTTACTCTGAAACCCTTTGTTTAAGAGCTTTGGTCGTCCCCGAACCACTCAGCGAATTTCACCAGGGTGTCCTGTGACAGGGAAAACCTGGAAAACCTGGAATCCTCAGGGAATTTCGCTAAAGAGCTTAACAAATTTGAATTTCAAGTTCCTCAGCTAATTGTTTGAATTGTGAATTTGAATTGTAAACAGAGATCTGTAATCCGACATGCGATTCGAAACTCACACCTTTGCATTCCGACAGCTTATGACAGTGCTTTCGAAGTTCGTTTTTCGATTGCTTCAGCAGGAATCTGTATCCCCGCATTGGGTTCTCCGTTAATCCGATGAAAATTCATCATTCTGACGGTACAAAATTTCGTATAATTTACATTGGCAGTTACGAAATAGCAGAGAAATACGCTGCATCGATCGAATAGTTAATTAGTAAGCCTAATTACTATCCGATGATATCCACCTGTTTATGGTTCTAGTAGTTCTAAAAACGACTACTAATGGCGCCAGAAACTGAAGCAACTTGTGGCGTTATCTGGAAAGGGTCGAACTTTGAGCTTTACAAACAGGAGCGCCTCTGCGTGGAATTGTGACAATTAAGAACAAACATGTTATAATCATAACCTGCCTCAGTGCTTAATAACAATCACAATTCACAGAACGTTAACTCAAGCACATCATGTACGCTCCGTACGTTCGTAGTTGTACATGAATATAGTATTAAGTATATAAGTTAAAAGTAATAAACCCAGACTAGAATCCACTACTAAATAAAATGACAATCGTCAATTTATTCCTACGACTACCAGCAGAAGTCAAAAGATTCTCCGGGATTAGAGTAAGTTCTCTTTTGTCTGTCACTATTGCTAATTGTATCGTTATTTCAATTGCCAAAATAAAAGACTACTTGTATACCCATAGTTTTTACTTTCTCTATTTACGTTACGTTGCTTAATCATTACGACCTCAAATTGTACTAGTTAAAAATAAGTTCCAAGGTTGACGTATTCTTACGTTGTTAACTTCTAATTTAAACACGCAAGTGCGTTAATGAATTATTTCAAAAATATACGCACGCATCTCTACGTAGAGGTTGACTTAAGAATTCTTACCTAATTCCGTATTCGGTTTAGGCTAAGTCCAAACGGTGCTGTATCACGTGAAAGTCCCTCCCTGGATGAAATACAAAATTGTCTATCTTAAATATCTCTGCAACTATAGTGCTTCCGGAAAAATACTACAAACGAAAGTTGTAGCACTCAAAGGGACGCATCTTTTATGTTCTGATAATTTTTTGATACACTCAATAGTTTCTGAGAAAATATCAACTATCTGTGAAAAGTCTTTAAATTTCGAGGATCTCCTTTATTTATTTATTTTTCATTAGAAACCGTTGGTTCTTCAGAAAAAAAATCGATTAGATATAACAAATGTGCAATTAAAATCTATGATATTTGTTTAAATTATTTTACCAAATAGACTATGGGTACAGAGATAGATGGAATAAAGCACACTCGCTGTATGGACTAAGATTTTTATTAATTCTCAATTATCTGTGTAAACGTAATTCTGTCAGGAAAAATACTTCAGATCAAATTGGTAGCACTTGAGAAGAGGTACCTTTTATGTTGTGATGATTTTTTTGAAAACACAAATATTTCTGCAAAAAGTGGTCTTCCAAAGGCAGTACATATTGAGGATCGTGTGAATTTTTCTCACAAACCGTTGGTTCTATCAGAAGGTCTAATATAAAAGATGCAGCTAATTAAGAGTTAGGATATTTGATCAAGGTATTTTGCCAAAACATTAAAATTACGGTGGAAATTGAGGAAAACTACTTCAGCTTGATGATTTACATTCTGACTAGTTTGCTCAGTCTACAAGCTTCTCGGCTATTACCATTTATTACTTTGCGCGCATAAAATCAGTCTGCAATTTAAGCCCCTCTCTAAATTTCAGCATGTAAGTACCAAGCCAAAGTTTGGCCTCCTCTTTGACATAGACGGGGTGATAGTTCGTGGTAAAACTGTATTGCCTCCAGTGCCAAAGGCTTTTGATCGCCTGCGTGGTCCAGATGGTAAATTCCGAGTGCCAACAGTATTTGTGACAAACAGTGGCAATGCCTTGCGCAGTCAAAAAGCCACAGAGTTGTCCAAATGGATTGGATACCAAGTAAACGAGGAGCAAGTAGTAATGGCTCACTCGCCTTTACAAATGTTCAAACAATACCACGACAAGCAATTTCTGATATCAGGCCAAGGGCCAGTAAAAGAAATAGCCAAGGAGCTAGGCTTTAAGAATACAACAACAATGGACGAGCTGGCCAGGAACTTTCCTTCATTAGACTACGTCGATGTGTCTAAAAGAAATCCACGCTGCGGTCCAATTGATCCAGACTTTCCAAAGATAGATGGTATAGTTATGTTTGGAGAGCCAAAGACTTGGGAAACCTCGTTACAATTGATGGTAGATCTTTTACTAACTGATGGAATGCCTTCAGCCTTGCCACCGGCGATTTCTTACCCACATATCCCAGTGTTGGCCTGTAATATGGACCTTTTATGGGTCGCAGAGGCTCCTATACCAAGATATGGTCATGGCGCGTACCTATTGTGCCTTGAAAATCTGTATAAAAAAGTTACAGGCAAGAATATGGTCTACACTGCGCTTGTGGGAAAGCCGAGTGAAGTCACTTATCATCACGCCAATCGAATGGTATTAAAACATGCCAAAAGTATTGGAATTGACCATAACATCGAAACAATATACGCTGTTGGGTGAGTGGATTGTTTTTCTAACTCTCAAACATACTGAGAGTTATGTCTGCTCCTTGTAGTTCAAAAAATTGTTCAGTACTCAAAAAATTATCTATTGATTCTTGAAGACTTCATGGTCATCCATTTATTCCTATCTTAATCTACAAACTTCATTTTTTATTTTGAGTGTAAAGTCTGTCTCGAGATAACTCTAGCATTGAGTAAGCGGTCTTTATTATTATATCATACAGAGAATGTATATAAATACATACAAAGATTGCAACACTGTATCTTATCAGCTAATACGACTGCATTTGGATTAGTTTGTGATTCGTGGCCGTTGGAACTAACAAAAACAATCTACAAATATGTCCAAATTTGCCTAGTACACAGGATAAGTCTGTCCTAGTTATACATTTTCAGGAGATTAATGTTATGTTATTTGTGAATTGCATGTTAAAGGCAGCTCATTTTTTTTTTCCTAAAGTTAAAGCTTTCGAGTGAGTTCATGTAGATGAAACTCGTCTGTTTCTTCCACTGATCAAAATGAAAAAAAAAGGAAACGCCTTGCCAGTTTTCTATTGAGGCAGAATCCAATTCATGAAACCCTATGAGATGACATTGAATTCTGAAACAATTTCAAGACCCTTGAAATAAATCTAAATGAAAACGACGAAAATTTATTGGACTTGTACAGACTTATCTCATATTTGAAGACAAATTTTACATCTCATTAAGCTATAACTATTAAATATAGTGTCATTTCACTAATCAGCAGATATAAATATACTCGAACAGCAACATAATCTTCGAATCCTGTGTTTATAGGCTCTGTCGTTGCTTCTCAAGCAATCGAGATAGCAATAGCAAAGTGCGTGGTACACACGAACCCTATGCTCATAGAAAGAGCAAAGATATTCAACATATCAAGTCGATCTCAGAAGTGATACATTATATTCTCAAAGATAGGGTCCAGCGATCATGATCAATTGAGGAGATGCATGAAATAAAATCATATCCTAATTTCTGACTTATGCCCCTATTGCATCCATTCATTACCTTAACTGATCCACAGCTTATTTCATTATTAAAATTCTGAGTCAAAGACTAGCAAAGGTTTATTCTTAATCGCGACTGTATGGAGACTTCTCAATTTAATTTGATCTTGCAATATCCACTGATTATTCATAAATTACATAGGAATTATATATATGTAGAAGTAATGGACTTCAGAATGAAAAGCGTCAAATTGCTGAAAAAAATCTTCTATTCATATTTACAGAGACAACATAAACACAGATGTGTTTGGTGCTAATCTTTACGACAAGTATTTGGCTCGATATGCAAATGGAAAAGGCAGTAAATCACAGAACATGGCGACACTGATTGGAAATGACGGGCTGAACGCTAGCGCAAAAGCTTGCATAAGTATCCTAGTCGAAACAGGGGTTCACAAACGAGATTCTGAATTCATATCCGAGCACAGTCCAAGGGACTTTTTACCCGTTGAAGAAGCTCTCTGCAAACCTGCCTTCATTGTCAATGACGTAGGCTGTGCTATAGATCTGGCTTTCAAGGAAGAGAAATTCGATTGACCAGCTAGTCAAAGTAGATATTAATTTCTGTCCAAACAGAGGCTTGGGCGAGCCAACTAGCCAAAACTGCCTGGTGACCCTTGCACTGATTTGTAGAGTGTTCCGACGCGGTTTTGAAAATCGAAAAACGAGTGATCAGCATATTACTTCGTTCCAAATGGGGAACATGATGAGTGGAAGAGATTATTTTCTAACTCTCGTTGCGAAACTCAATAAAAATTATGAATCTGTTCAGCAAATCTATTCTTGTCTCTCTGAGGACGATGTATGTAATTGTTTTCTTAGAAGTACTGCCGGGTTTTGAACAGGATTAAAAAAAAAATATACATATATATGAAACTGGGATAATTTGTGTCAAAATTTCCACATGTTATACGCCTCACCATTTCCGATATCTACATACTGCTATTTGTATATATGTTCAATTAACTTGATAAAGTCATGTAAATATTACAGATGTGGCATGGTGCTTCCTATATTTATATTATTTACAGATATGTTAGACATCTTAGATGAATTTTTTAAATCCTAACATTCTAATCTCCGAGATTTTGAGTAATGGAAAAACTTGTCCCATCTCTTTTTTGCGCTATAGTAAAAATTGAGATTCTTGTGAACTTCTTCCTATTGCATAATGATATTTGTTAACGAAAGCTTTTTATTTTTATTTTTTTGTAACAACTTAACGTTATCGAATTATCTGTCGAAGTTACGAATTTTTAAGAATTCTTTATATCAATATTATGCTTCATTCAAAGTTGTAAGCCTATTACGAACGCGTGTAAATTAAATCAGAGCATAATAACTAGTTTTAATTCAACGAAATTTTGATATAGATAGGAATCTGTCTCTGGGTACAATTATTATTATCTGATTACCATTAGTGAAACGATAAATTCAAATCCATTGAGTGAAATTAAACATAGTCGGACTTCAGGTACTGACGATTCCCCTCACCCCATCTGGGACTGGCGCTAAAATTCTACCCTCTCAAAGGGTCGAATTTTCGTGTTGATCTTAGCTCTCATTGTTCGACAGGAAAATTAGGTCTTTCCGTCAGTGCCCGAGGTCCGACTGCAAGCAATTTTGTTCTGACCACTCAAAAACAATTAAAGTTATGTTCCACATGTAAACTATGACGTACGGTAATGATGAGAAGATATTTGTATCGATGTAAGACTGACCAAAGCTGAATCAAATGACCTCGTTAAATCGATACATTTGCTATAATATAATGTTGGCTGTTGTATAGTAATAATAATTATTATATTACCAATAATTTAGTGATATAAACGGCAGAGGAAACTAAAAAAAGCTAAATCGTTAGTAGAACGAAAAATGAAGACAATTTGATGTCTTTCCAAAATGTTTGAGCTGCGTGTGTTTTCTAGTACAAAAAAAAACAATCGTCTATTTTTAAGGCACCACAAGACAATTGATTGCGGAGTAGCTGGAATAGCAAATCGAAGCTATATCTTTGATTGCGATTATCAAGCTGTAATAACACGCCGCAATTGTTTTGTGTAATAAATAATAAATACTTGCATAGATTTTAGTTTATGATATTTTTAGCTACCACAACTTTCATTTTAGCGACAATATATCTGTTATACATTCGATCTGCTGATTAGTCATATCACCAGTGTTCTATTATAAAGTTTGCAATAATCTGAGAAAACTTGGGGTAGCGAAAAACTATTTTATATTACTGCTTGTCTATTCGGCTTCGGCGAATCATGAATAAATTCAGAATACAAGACAACGACCCGCAATTGAACAACGAGGGAGATGATAGTTTACAAACAGGATTTAAATTTGATAGTTTCGGAAAGTTCGAAATTTCGCTGCTTGCCTCAACCGAATAGAGAAACTGTAATTATGATTATATTTGTTATTGATATTGATAGATAATGAAACTGAATAATATCAAGCGGATAGCGCCTTAATGTTTAACGTTTAAAAATTAGGTCTACGCTGTTTCCTGTTGTGATTATTTATTATAGTAGATATGATTTGAAATTTGAGCACAAGTGTGTGCAGTTATTGTTAGACAAACTTGTGTTTTATCATACATTATTCCCCGTTCAAATCGCTGTTCAAGTACTTCGCACTAATACACGCAACTAACAGATGCAATTACATTTACGTTAGAAATTAAGATAATGAATTGTAAATAGATGCATGTAATCATCATACATAAAGATCTAGCAGTCTTTAAAATTGGTTCCATATAGCGAATCGAATACTTTTGTAGACGTGGTAGTTTACCAGAATTACAAGTAGTATTTGATATCAATATAATAATTATATTATTGATGAAATAAAAGAGTTGATACGGATACATGCAGAATTGAATTCATTCACGTGTAAAATGTAATATTGTTTCTCCTTTTACAATTCCTGTAAACTGACCCGAATCGGAAACGCTATACCGTCAAATTCCCGCCGAAAAATTCCAATCCGTCGAGATTCGTAAAAAAAAAGTTTCCAAAAACATTTTCTGAAACTGTGGAGTCTCCTACCATTGTATGGTATGTATTTTTAATTGTTTTTTTTTTTCCAATATGTTGTGTCACAACAGATTATTAGATACTCGTCGATAGATGTTTTGGATGATTATTGTATTTGAGGTAGGAGATCGGCGGTGGAAGATGGTGTAGTTGACTAAGTATAATATTTATTGATGCGTAATTGGTTTATTTGAGTACTCCTTTTATTATATAATCGGTAGTTTGAATAATGATTGGATATGAAGGAGGAGGTAGGGATAGAAAAAGGAGAGAAGATGTTAGGAGTTGGGAGGTTGACTGAAGAGTAAGTTAGCGACAGAATAGAATAATGAGGAGAGGTCGGTTGTAAGCAAGGTGGGGAAGCAAAAGTGCAGATGCAATTGTGGTATGATTTTGAGGAGAAGAATGGACTGAGGAAGTCAGGTGTTGGGTAGCACATGATAGGCGAGGAGATAGTCGAAAAGGTGAGGAATGGCTATGCCAGGACGTAACAAATAAGTCCGATTCGGAAAAAAAAAAGGAAAAACGATACAATGGATGGAATAAGAGAATTGCATTGATGTAATGTATGATGGAGTTTGAATTTATTTTCATGTGAAATATTACATTATTATTTTTCTTTTTTTGTTACGTTAAATTTGTCTCCTAGAATAATACTTACACTAATAATTATTATTAAATACTAGAAATGTATTAAATTATGCATTAGCTTCCTGCTTCGAAGCGTTGATTATTATTTTCTAAATCTTATACATAGTCATAGAAAACGTCTTACACAACCCTCTTTATAATCCTATATCTTACTTATCCGACAATATTTACATAATGATTATTACAATTGTTACTGTTTACTCTTCGTTTCTTCTTTTTTTTTTACGTTTTTCATTTCTTTTATATCGAAAATTTGGGTACTCGTTAAGTTAACAACATTTATTACGCTTGATCCAACCAGGAATTCAATCCACATCGCTTAATCTATTAACAATACTTGCAGGGATCGAAGTTGAAGAATACAAATTTTTATTTAACTCTCCATTGTTTTTGGCTAAAATGATAAAAGGCAAAACCTATCACCTCACAATGTATATTTATATGCAGCAATCTTTGTTCTCGTTGACCCGCAAACAATTATTCCAAGTATTAGTTATTTCGGAAAAAAAAACAAAATTACAAATTGCTTCGCTGCCCGTAGATCGAAAACGAGGTACTTATGTCATAGCGATCGAGACTATAGTATAGTTTTCATTTTTCCTTTTCATTTAACGAGCTATAAGTTCAAACTGAGGAAATTCATGAAGTTGTAGTTAATAAATTGAATGAGAAATAAATTAAACAAAAAATGTATAAATTAAAAATGATTGAGGGTACAATAATAGAAGAATTATCTCTTGTCGCAAGATTCCATTCTGATATTCAGATAATTCAATTCACCAATAGTATGTATGTATGGTCACCGTTCATTTTAGTCGCAAGTAGTTTTGCTTTGAAAGAAACGTAACTAACGATAATAATAATAATAATAATAAGGCAAAAAATGATAAAACAAAAAATAAAAAAACATTTCCATTTTTACGAACAATGGGAAAAATAAATATTTACCATTATTACAAAGATAGTTAATACGACTCGTAATCATTAATAATGAATATAAAACAATATAACAAACGATAATTCTCGATATTAAAAAAAAAAACAAAAAAAATAATAGACATTCATTTTTTCTTACTTTTTTGAAATTGTAAATCTTTCTATCACGCTTTATGATCTTTTCTTATGTTCATTTGATAAACATATTTCCAAAAGTTTCGGCCAATCAACTTCTACTATTTATTAATTTCTTCGACGATAGCTATTGTAGTTTTATGATAAAATTAACAACTCGCATTTGTCGCTTCGTACCCCTTGCCTTAATTTGGCGTACAAAAAAATTTGGAATAATAACGAGACATAATCTAAGATGAGCGATGAATTCGAAATGATTATACAATGATAATTCACCTTCTTTCAGAGATCATTAATTCATGTTAATGTTTAGTTTCATTTTCGGTTCTTTATTTTTCTTTTTCTCCTTGTTTAGCGGTAGAGATTCGCATCTTTGAACCGGTGATGATACATGGATCATAATATAATCTAAATCATGTGTCAATCTGAAGATAACAAAGGTCCATCCGGTTCAGCCACGGGTCAAACCTCTAAGAAATCTTTGAGCAAAGTCACGCGCCGTTTTTCAGCAATGTCCATCTGATTTTCTAGATCACCTCGGTCCGTTGTTTCTGCACGTTCGATTTTCCACGAGAGATTTTCTATTTCAGCTTCGAGCTGCGCTTGCTGATATTCAAACTGTAATAACAGAGAAGGAGGAAAGAATACATATATTTGTTTGAAAGAAACGAGACTCGGGTATCTTTTAAACGACCAGAGACATTTGTTGCTTACCAACTCTTTGCGCGGACCTGCTTCCATGAAGTAAGCGTAAGGATAAGTGTACTGCAGAGTGTATCTACACCGTGCAAGGAGAGATGCAGCTTCGAACAAGTGTTGCCAGTCAATCCACGTGCCACTGGCTATCATTACCTTTTTGTTTATGCGAGATTTTATTGCTTCTAGAGTCTGCTCTTCGAGCTTCAGAGACTTACTGTGATTTTCCCACTGAAATAATGGTTTTCTGGTTTAGAAACAAGCTTCTTCCTATTCATTAGATTCAGATGCTGATGATCTAGGTCGTATTGTTTCAGGAATGAAAGGAGGCTTGAACTAACAAGAGAAAAGATATAGATATCTTTTTTGAAGATTCTGCTACTGGAAAACACGAATGACCAAATCCACCGAACCCTTAAATGTTTCATTAAAAGTAAAGACATTGAAGATATTTCAATAAAAATCCTAGAGATTATCATTAATAATTGTAAATATTTTATCAAAGAGAGTCAATAAAGAGACATCGTATATTGATTTTAACATAAAAAATGATCTAATTACAACTTTTTACTAAAAATGGGTTTACCAAAACTTAGTGGAAAATTATTCAAGGAATGCATGAGAAAATTAATGATCTACCAAACGCATATATTTGACTATTGATACATTTTATCTAATTTTGTGAAGGTCTGTAGTTCATTGGAAATTCGTCAAAAGTGAGTCTGTAATGTTGGATATTACTGTGATATTACTTTCGTTTCGAACAACACCATTTAATCACATTGTCTGTGGATCTTAAGTAGATAATATTCCAAAAGTGACACGAGATATACATTTTCTAACACCGTATTGATTGCCTTTGGGCTTTGTATGATGTGATACTGAACAAAATGTTCCCTGCTGACATGATACGAAGTCAAGATTTAGGTCTTGAAGAGGATCTCAATTCAAGTTTACTGAAATCGAGATCGGGGTATTAATTTTACAGTCCGCAGATCTATTGTTTCTAGTCTTGGATATTGATGATACTGTTATAGTAAATTGAATCAATACCTCGAATCAAACAAAATGCATCGACGAATGTACTCAGTTTTGGCGAAACTGATTTTTCATGACAAAATCGAGATTAATCCAGGCAAAAGCAGATCCCAAGGTGTCAATCTCATCCAATTATTACGCAAACCATGTTAACTAATTTAAACATTGACAGAGATGAAACTTTCCCAGGTTTTGTGTTTCGTATAATAATTTAATTGCAATTAGAATTAACGAAACATAAAATTTTGTCATTCGTTTGAAGTAGAACCAAGGCATTAAAAAAAAAAAAAAAACTCATGACCTAATCAGCTTCATAAGAAACGGGAGAAGTGCATTTATTACACGATACATGAACTATAAGTTTTCAAAAGAAACTATTAATTCAAACGGTTTCTCTTGTCTGGTGAGGCTTACCCTTTCGTAATAATGAAGGTACTTTTTAAGAGCTTCTCGTGCCTGTGCATGGACACTTTCACGAGCGATGTTAGGGTTCTCTTTGTACCGTGAACATTCGTAATATTCACTACCATGTGTCTTCCAATCCCCTAAGCACATCCAGCAAAAATCGTGCTTGCAATTATAACACTGCATGTGATTGCAGCCCCCGTTTTTTTCTATGCAAATGTGGCACTTTGGACACTGAAATATGAACAGTAAATAAGACAACATTACCTCTAACGTGTTATACATAGTAAAATGTTGCAAAGTGAAACACGGCTTGAAACTATCTCAAAGAATACAAAATAAGTCATTCTTTAACAAAGTACAATACTTTCTAGATAGTTTGTTATCCAAGAAGTTGCACAATATTGTCATTCATTAAATCTCGTGTTCAGAATTAGTAGAAAAAAAGTCGTATCGAATTGATTACAGCTAACTTCCGAATAAATAAACGTTTCAAATTATGCCTTTGAATTTCGTGGGAAAACATCTGGTCTAAATTCCCTATACATGACGTCACTTAGTGCCGTCATAATAATTCTATTTCGATATAAGCCATCCATTTGTCATGGAAACATATCGATGGCTCCTATCGAAAAGAGCGTAACTCAGCAGTTCAGGAAAGACGAGCGTAACTCGGCGAAGCAGTTAAGAAAGGCGTATGTCCCCTGTGACGCCCTATGACAAATGCCTTTCTTAACTGTCAAGTCGAGTTACGCTTTTCTTTCCTGCACTGCTGAGTTACGCTCTTTTCGATAGGAGCCATCGATATAATGTTAACGAACTAGGCAGCTTTCCTATGGTATCAAAAACTCACATCTTTGGTGTGAGCACATATGTAGTTAGCAGTTTCTGAGTCGTCGGCACATTTGGTAAGCCACTTTTTGATCGTTCCACAGTCGGTTGGCGCGTGATAGTCCATACCGCATCTAAAGCTGTTTAAGGTAGGGAAAAAATAACGGCTTTAGAACGTTTCTTTGATCCTGAAATGACGAAAAATGTACAACTGCAATAATTGCAAGTAGTGAAAAATACTGAGTATTTTGTGAATTTTCTATCAGGACTTCAAATTCGCCATCAAAATTCAGGTATTATGATACAGGAATTTTCTAGGACTTTTTCAGGCCTGAAATTTTTGAAAATTACGAGGACACGAGTAAAATTTCAGGACAATTCCGTACTGTTTAAAGCAGGACATTGATATCAGGATACTACCAGGATTGCTTACCAAAACGGTGTTTTGCAGGCAGAACAGATGACTTTTTTTGCTCTTAGCTCTAAGGAGCGGACAACTATCTGGCAATTCGGTCCTGGACAAAATCTTAGTTGTGGATGAGACTTGACGTAATCTCGGAAGACAAATTGCTGGTATCTTTCTCTCATTGTAAGCTTGGTGAGGAGAGACAGCACGAAATCTTCTGGGACCAGAACGTCACAATCTTGTGCCATGCAACCAATTCCTAACAGAACAAACAAAAACAAAAATTATAAGAAATAACATACCTAATCATGTAAGGCACGCTATTCTCTGATACTCTTGACACGCACCATATCTCAATAAGAAAGCTTGGAAATAATATGATTCGAACAATTCACAGCTCGTTTCAGTATTTTTAGGAGTTTTTTTGGAGAGTTCGTTAGTGCAGAAATCAAGTAGACTTTATGGCTTGAATTGCATCGCAAAGTCATATCGGCTCTCATAGTCAGTGAAATTTTTTAGAACAAGTGGATTTCAACATGATTCAACATGGAACATGAAAAATTTTCAAACTTTGCTGCATATCAAGTAACAGTTAGAACTTGTCAGTCTTTGGGCTCAGAGTTGCATGCAGTCAAACATTATGTAAATAGGAAATTAATCCCATAAGTTCATTTCATAGCGGTTCGAAGTTATTTTTAAAAAAATTCAAAAAGTTATGAAGCCACAGATTCCTTGAAATATTTTTCAGAATAACAGTTTCATAATCGCTGATTTTCGACTTTCCTATCGCAAATCTCCCTTCTGATGGTAGGAAAATACTGTGAAAATGAACAGTAAACACTCGCTGATTACTACTCATAGTTTTTCTTCTATAAGCTGATAGAATAACTGAAATGAAATAGGCAAAATGAAGAATAACTCACCGGTGGAAATGCCCTGTATTATTTGGACCTCGAAATGCATGCACCAGCATTCCTTGCAGAAAGAATGGCCGCAAGTAAGAGTGGCGAATCTTTCTAAGGACAAAATGTTGACGCAAACTGAGCATGCCCCCGTTCTCAAACCTCTGAGTACTGAGTTACTTTCCGGTGCATGAGAGGGTTTGATTTTTGAAGTAACTAAAAGACTGGAAGCATCGTTGCGATACTTGAGGATAATGTCTTGGAGCGCCCATTCATGGGTGTGTAATAGTACTTTGGCTAGGGACGGTGTGATCTGTAAGCTGTTACTTAATTCCTCAACATTCTCGTTTAAAAGTCTCTCGACTTCTTCGACTCTCAGGCATTCGTGGATAGCAAACTCAGGATCTCTTTTATTGGGGCCAAAATCCATGTCATTCTCTGCCTCGCTGCCCCATGGCTGAGTATTGTAATAATCCTCGTATCCAGGATCGCCACAATCAGAATCCGTATAATCCATTTCACTGTCATATTCTTCACCTGACATCTGAATTAAATAGAAAGGAACTATTGTATCACAAAAAGAGCGAAAGGCTAGATTGTAGAAAGATGCAGTAGTCGTTCGCTGCGTTTCTACCATCGAGGTTGATAAAAATTATCTAATATCAACGATCAGAGTAAGAATATAATTTAGAGTTTCGAATAATCAAGTTAGACGTGAATGTGTGAACGATAAATAAACATGATTATCAAAATTAGTGAAAGTGGATTTTTCCAACCTTGGATATAACTCGTTGAAAAAATATCGGTAAAAAGAGGAAGTGGTTAGCTTTATCGAAAAATTAATAAAAATGAGGTGGGGAGAAATTTTTATCATATCTCCGCAATGAAGTTTCATACAGATTAGCTAGCGCTATGTACAAACATAAGATAAAAATGACTTAGAAAAAAGCCATGCAAGACAAAACCAGTAAATGGGAGAAGAATTGATGCGATAAAAAGCAATGCAATGACGAATAAACAAAAGATTTATAGATTCTCTCTATTATAATCGGACAGAGTTTGACGACCAATGAGAAATGCCGTTGACATTGTTTATGGTCTAATAATTCCATGTGCTATTATTTATCATTGTGGTTGAAATATCACATAGTCGTTGCTACTGATTGATGTATCAGAGTCTATATTTAAATGTACATATTATCGTGATTATAAATACTTTAGGAGTACAGAGAGAAAAAAGTGAAATGAAAGTAAAAATAAAAGAAAAAATAATTACAAAAAAAATTACAAATAGAAGCGATGAAATAATGTGAAGTTTGTCAGGCATTTAAGAACACCCGGAAATTTCGTGGAGTTTTTCTGTTATCGTCAGATATGTTATTTTTGTGTGTTCTATAGGTGAAATGACATTTCTCACTGGAAACAAACTAGCGAGAAACGGATGGACGAAGGAATGAACGAAGCTCACAAATGAGAACTCCGATTATTTCATTGGATTATATTTTGTTCGATCCGGAGGTGAACCCGATACTGGCGATTTTAATACCAATTTCATCAACCACTTACCTTTGATCGTTCGATTATCAAGATAAATACATTAACATTGGGATTAAGCTACCCAGAATATTGTTCTAATAGCCTAAACTTTAGATACACCTACGTCCAATACCTCGTGTAAGCCCCCCACTGAACGGGAAGAAAGATGACTACCAATGACTACAGACAGACGTGCGCGTTAACTCCTGCTGCTTGCCTTCTTTCCCTTGGGTTGTGGTGCGTATAGTGTTGTTAAAGGGACGCGTCGGTATGATCGGAAGTTGAAATTTTCCGTCGGTAATATCAACGCATTACTGATCGTTAAGGACGCGCATTTGATCATGTTCGATTTTATAAAAATGCCTAGACGCGATTTAGAATTATTATTCTAAATTATATGACATTTAGATGTCGTTTTCATGTTATTTTCTCTTAATTCGAGTTCAAATATGTCTGTTCTTGCGCCGAAAATAGAATGGTGATCATATCATTTTAGAGATCCCAAGTAAATGTATGAAGAGCTTCAGCCGGCATGTCGGTAATGTAGAACGCTACGATGTACTTTGGATCAATTACATGCAACGTAGATAATTTGAAAATGGAATGAATATTCGATGATACTTGTTTAGATTTGTTTTCAATGAAACAAGTACTGCAAGTTGTTCAATGAAATAAAGTACAATATGAATTAATTAAGTGAAAGATAATATAGGTATAATGCGATTATTCAACAGTCAATATCGGCAAAGAACATTCTGATTTTCGTTGGTAAAGGAGAGACAAATGCTGTATGTTTATTATTGAAATTGAAAAATTTCTCAAATAGCAATGTTATCATTTCTATTTTTATTTTTCATGAGATCGTTTAATACGTTTATATGTGACCAAAGTCGAACAAATTGATTGGTCATCCTTTTTCGTTGTTGCCTGAATCGCATTCGAAATTCCCGCTTTTCGATCGCGTTTTCTGCTATTTCAAGACGTTTGAGGTTATGTATTGAATTTTCTTTTTTCTCGCTGATCGATTGCTAGAAAACGTGATCAGTAATAAAGTCGAGATGGCAAATACGAAAGACTTCTTTCTGACAATATCTGAAAGAGTATTCAGCAACTGGACTGCTTTAAAGGTATATTAGACTCTTTTATTGTCTCCGTCATTTCTACTTCATTCATTATAACCTTCTAATATTCACACCGATTATGTTCCGAGGTTGTCTTCATTATTTTGCCGGAATTAAATTATACTTCAATTGGTATTTCTATTTACTTTATCCTTTTATTCACTATTTTTGTACCACATATTTCAAATAATTCTCATAATCTTGATTTCATTCCGGAATCAATTTTTGATGTAACATCAATCGGCGGCCATATAACCCAAATTAAGAAATAGCTAAAAACCATGTGGAAATCAGCCGAGTTTTTCAATTGTTTTCCATCACTAGTTTTCGGGATCGTTTGTCACGACTAATTGTTTTTAAATAATACATACTTTGTTACCAGTTCAAACGAATGACAGAATTTCATGCTTCGTTAATTCTAATTGCAATTAAATTATTACACGAAACACAAAACCCGGGAAATTTTCATCTGCATCGATGTTCAAATTAGTTTACATAGTTTGCGTAATAATTGGATAAGATTAACACCTTGGGATTTGCTTTTGCCTGGATTAGTTTCGATTTTGTCACAGAAAATCAGTTTCTCCAAAACTGAGTACATTCGCGAATGCATTTTATTTGATTTGAGATATTGATATTGGCTATAACAGTATCATCAATATAAGGTGTATTCTTTTGACTCTGTGATCAGTTGTTCTGTGATCACTGTGATCAGTAATCACATGTGATCATGATCACTTGAAAAGAACAACCTAGTTGTGCCTTGAGGTTATATTTCGAAACTATATTTGAAATTTCTTCACTTGGGCGGTCTAAATTGTGATCACTTGGCAAGTGATCCGGTAAAATATGTGATCACTTCAGATGTGATCATGTTCACTTCGTACTCGTGGTGGGGGAAGTGATACGAGTCAAAAGAATAAAAATAAGTGATCATGATCACTTTGATCAGTGATCACAGAGTCAAAAGAATGCACCTATTATGAAGGCAGTGTGATTAAATGGTGTTGTTCGAAACGAAAGTAATATCACACTAATATCCAACATTGGAGACTCACTTTTGATGAATTTCCAACAAAGTACAGACCTTCACAAAATTAAATAAATTATATCAATACTTAAATATATGTGTTTGGTAGACAATCAATTCTCACATTCCTTGAATAATTTTTCACTAAGTTTTGGTAAACTTATTTTCAGTAAGAACATGCAATCAGATCATTTTTTATGTTAAAATCAATATACGATGTGTCTTTATTGATTCATTATGATAAGATATTTACTTATTATTAAACTCTACGATTCTTATCGAGACATCTTCAATGTCTTTACTTTGAATGAAAGACATAAGGATTTGATGGACTTGGTATTGTAATTCATATTTTTCAGTAGTAGTAACTCAATAAACGAAAAATCATGTTTTTCTTCCTCGTTTCTATGTAGCCGCTTTTATTTCTAGGATCATATAACATAGACCATTATTATTCCAAGTTAATATGGTCGAGTCACAGTCATAGACAAAATGCTACTGCCTTTTAAAATAATGCCTGTAGAAACAATTTGAATTTAAAATCCCAATACCTGTATTACATGAAATAAAAAAAAAAACAATTCTCAAGAATTTGCCTTGATATAATTCTAAAACCCCACTTTACAGCTGGCCGTTGATCATGGTATGGGAAGCAGAGAAAAGGCTGCAGACTTTCCCCTCTATATCACAGAAGTATTATACATGAATGGTTAGTTAAGAGTGATAAAGCTTTACTCCATAAATGACAGTCGGCAATGTTAATGGACTAAGTCGCATTTTTCCAGAGGGTTTAGACAGCGACGACATTGCTGCTGAAATAGAAGAATATATGGACGAAGCATTTCAGACTGAATTACAAGACGATAGTGCAGCAGATGTCGCCAAAGAGTTGCTTAGATTTCATAAATACTGTATAGAGGGAGATGAATCTACAGCAGTAACAGAACTTGCAAAATTGCCAGCAATGCAGCCATGGCTGACTGGCAAGAGATTTGCTAAGCAGGATCAAAGCCAGCCTGATCAACAGAAAGCGGATGATAATAAGAGCGATGAGGAAGTTGAGAAAATGGAGGAGGATGATGAATGGACAGAGGTGAAGGCCAGGAGACAGAAATGAGACTGTGAGTTAAAGAATTAGGTACATTTATTGATATCAAGTGGCGTTAAAAACAAATTAAACAAATTGAATAAGAAAAAGAAAAAGACATTAACAAAAAAAGAAAAATTGGCTGCAAATGGATAATTTTATACAAATTTTGTAGATGTGTCGAAGAAAGAAAAAACAATTTTCTAATGATAAATATTTGGACGTACAAAGTTTATGATCTAGGCAGTCTTGATTTGATCCTGTTGTTCCACGTCGTGAGTGTGGCCTAAAACAGTTATAAGTTTTGTGATCAATAAGGTTTGCCAAATTTTCTGTAAATCTAGATTATTTAATTGGATATGTGTTAGCTATTGTTGAAATTGATCTGTTAGGGAGTCTGAAATTCTATCGACTTACTTTTATTGTCCAAGGACAGTTGCTGTTGCTGAACAGTCTTTGTTTCATTGACATTTTTACTTTTTGATCTGCTTGGCCCAAACAAACTCAGTATAACAGGTAGAAATAGGAGCCCGTGGAACAGTCCGAATACGACGACACATGTAAACAGCTGAAGAAAAAAATGTCCCAAAATGTTTGAGAGTGTCACTTGAACTGTTTAAGAAGGTTCGATGGTTGAAATCATTGCATATGTAATTAATTTTTTTCGGTGATAATATCTCATTAAATATTTATCACATTCATTTACTTGTAAACTATTTATACTTCCCTTCAAACCCCCGTGCAAAATATATGAAAATTATA
Organism: Rhogogaster chlorosoma; assembly: GCA_944452935.1. Taxonomy (NCBI): domain Eukaryota; kingdom Metazoa; phylum Arthropoda; class Insecta; order Hymenoptera; family Tenthredinidae; genus Rhogogaster; species Rhogogaster chlorosoma. Next base: position 9,013,559 of record OX101802.1, read on the forward strand.
AATACGTGCTCAGATTTGAATTTTTCATTTTAAAGCACATTAAAATCAAGTAAAATCTATTAGATTCGGTCGATTTCATTTTACACGTGCTGATTTTATTCAGAAGCCAATTATCTACAATTTTACTGTGAAAAAAAAATATTTTTTGTTTTGTCTAGATTTGTTGCCCAAAATCTAAATAGCTGCAATATTATAAAATTGAATACTCAGCAATAAAACATTAAAAAAAATTATAACAGTGAAGTTATAGATAATGGGTTTGTTTATAAAATTAGCAAACGTAATAGGAAATCGACCGAATCTAATAGATATTACTTGATTTCAAAGTGCTCTAAAATGACAAATTCAAATCTGAGCATGTATTTATAATTTCATACATTTTGCACGGGGGTTTGAAGGGAAGTATAAATAGTTTACAAGTAAATGAATGTGATAAATATTCAATGAGAGATTATTACCGAAAAAAATTATTACACATGCACTGATTTCAACCATTGAATCTCCTTGACACAATTCTTATTTACATCGATTCTAAAAAACAATTTGCTTGAGGAAGTATGGGAGGTCAATCGGCGTCAAAACAGTGAGACAGGCAGGAACCTGGTTTTATTAATCTTTGATAATTTTTTTGTGAGAAATGACTAGGGTAAGAATATTTCTGCAAGGTCAGAAAGTGTAAAAACTTATATTCAAGTGACGAATCTTGAAAACCCTAACAATCATGATAAGTTGTAGAAAAAAGACAAAACGGTTTGGAAGTACGCTTGGCGTGTTTGATTCTGACCTGTATGAAGTTGGCACCACAGTCTTCTGTTTCCTTCTATCCTTTGTGGTTACATAGAGAAGAAAAGAGACAGAAGACTATAGAGCCAACTTCTTAATGATCAGAATCAAACACGTTTAGAGTACATGCCACAAGATGGTTGAACTTCTTTGTATTCGTTTCAAACACTTCATCAGTGAAATAAAATAAGTCATGGAAATTTTCAAATAAGAGTGTACGTAAAGCAGTTTACAAATTTTGTATCATATTTTCTGAGGTTGTGAAAACATCCTTTCCTCCATACTGACCATCAGTTTTACATACTGACATTATCAAAAATTTATAAAACAGATTTTCGTCCAATTTATTTTTTGACACTGATTGTATTTCCTAAGGCTGTGCGGCAAGCCGAATTTATCGGCTCGGGTTGGTCCGAGTCCCCGAATTTTTGATACTACTTAGTCGTGTACTGGCACACTCTTGGTACTTCCCATACTTACTCTCACTTTTGCGGTTTTAATTCTGATTATCATCTCAATTGAAAGAGAAACCTATTCATACCTTAAAAAATGTACTGAATAAATACGCTTCACTGGCACCTAAGAGCACAAATGCTAAAAAGGTACTCAGACCACCGTTAAACACAGCGGGTCCAATGACACTAAGCGTCTTAATAGCTCTTTCTGAAAGAAAACAAGCATTTTCATCCGATATTTACAAGTTTTAAGTTGTTATTCGATCTTTTTACTTAATTGAGGAATTTTATGTACGGATATTATCACGCTAACTTCAATCATCGTTTGGTACTATCTGTTTCAAGATTTCTTTTTGTTACTTTATTACAATAAATATATAAATTTTCTACTCATGTACAACAAACCGTTTTTTGTTCCTGTCACACGGGTGAATTCTAGTCCAACATGGGCTGCGTAATCAACCGCTAACCCAGCGCATAATAGAACCATTATACTAGATGATATTTCGATCGTTAAACCTAGATAATACATAGAGCCCAAAAGATCGACAAGTGTAAATAAGACACAGCAAATCACCCAGAACGAAGCTTCCAAGTTACGGAGTAAAAGTAACGTTACTACACCCACTGCTAGGATTTCTAGACTCAAATTTCTTATCAGTTCTTCTCCGATGATCTGAAACAAATTAATTTGATTAAATGCTTCGATAAGTAGCCAACTGATTCATATTCATTAAGGGAAGCGGTATGGACTTTCTTTAGAAAATCATACAGTTTTATTTGAAAATGTTGATTTCAAAGAAGCAAAGATCTTCTTTCCCACAACTCATTGTCAGCCCAGTTTTATTGACTGATTACCTTGTTCGCAGTCCAAGATACATAATCTGCCGAGAACACAGCGACATGTTCATTTTCGTTAGAGAAATTTAATGATGTTACAGTGTCTCTGATTGATTCCATAGCACGAATTTGATCCAAGGTCGTGTTAATCAACACGTGTTGTATTTGGATCTGTGACGTCTGTGGAAAACATTTAGTTCCTAAATTGTCTTCGAATACACTAAGTTCTAATTTTTAAGGGGGACATGTATAGATGATTGGAGAAAAATCGCAAAATAATTTGTACTATGGGAGCAAAGCTTCGGAATTTTATATAGTCAAGTGAATTTTCGCAAATTATATTTATAACTGACCGAAAAAAGTACGAAAGCTGAATACCTGTAATGCGAGAAGCATTTCGATCAGGTTCCAAGTATTGAGATTTCAAAGAGCTCCTTGGGTCACAAATTTTAAGTTCTTCTGTTTAAACATTTCTAGCTGATTCATAGATATTATTTCAAGAGATTTACGCAAATTTTTTTAAATCAACCCAGGCTTTCTCATAATACGAATTATTTTACATTATACCCATATTGATAGAGTTTTCTACATAGGCAACCCTTAACTGTAACATAATTGGATAACTATCGAATGATGAAGAATAAAAAATTCTGTAACAATTAAACTGCAGTTTTACCAAGATTTTATATTCTCCGATTGGTATTCTGTCAAACTTGATGTCTTTGATGTAGGCTTGACCCCGTTTTGTGAGCAACAAATATTCCGTCAGGTAAGCATTATATTCGTCATCATCTTCGATCTCTAGAAAAAAAAAGTTCATCTTCCATAAAATATACAGTATTCGATTTTTAATGTTACCAAATAGGCCAGACAAATTAGATTGCTTTCAACCAGGTAAAAGAAATAGGAAATGCACTTTTCCGCACATGCAATTTTTTCGAAACTCACTCAGAAGGGTTTTTCCAGGGTACTCATTCCGGATCTAAAGTCAGAATACACAGATTCAAAATGTTAGGTTTATTACGGCAGAGCAAAATTAGAAAAAGTAGACTGAATCGCTTTTTTTTTTATCTGACCCCAAGATACGAAAATTCTACACGGTGGATCGAAATTGTAAAAAGTAGGCTACTCGGGGTTTTTAGTATTCATCGGTATGAATTTGGTAATCTTTTCAATCAGATCATAAAGTAGTGGCCCCAAAAACCTCCGATTACTAATTTCGATGCCAAACTGTCTCCTATACAACACTATACTTGGAAAATATACATAAAATATTTATAAGATGGATTATAATATGATGATAAATATTTTATAAATGTATTTATGTCCGCGATCTTGAAGTATTGAGAATACTTTGTGAAATCCTGCTTCTAGCGGTTACAAAATATTATTGCAATATTATTTGAAATATCATAGTGAAGATTTTTGTCAATGTTCTCATCGAGGGGTTAATCACTCTGAAAAATGGTTTGCACCAGACTTCAAAACTCCAAAGAGTTGAAAGACTTTCAGAGATTTAAAAAAATGTCGAAAGATTTCAAAGGATTTCAAAGGATTTCACGGGACTTCAAAAGTGTTCATGAGAGTTTACGGGACTTCGAAGATTTCACGAGACTTCATAAAATACTTCACGGCACTTCGTGGGACTTCGTGGGACTTCGTGGGACTTCGTGGGATTTCAAAGAATTCAGAGACTTCAAAAGATTTCAAAAGATTTCGAGGGATTTTACAGGACTTCACGGGACTTCAGAGATTTCGAAAAATTTCAAAATATGTCAAAGGACTTCCCTACATTGTGTACACTAGACTTCGAGAGTGATTAACCCCTCGGTTTTCATTCATGTTTACAAAGTATTCCAAAAACACTATCTGAAATGTTTTTCAAAGATCTTTGATAAGTTTACATATTACATATTTTGTAATTATTCGAGAAATTTCGAATTTCTGTATTTTGACTTTGGATCTCGAATCAGTGACCCAAACAACCCACCTGAGTGAGTTTCTAAAAGATCGTATGTCAGAAGAAGTTTGGGCTCCAACAGAGTTGAGAGTTGGTTTCGTGTCAAGAACTAACGTTTAGAAAGGTCGAAATTACATGAAATAAATTGTTTAAAAAAAAAGAAAAACGCTGAAAGTTCACACTTTTTTCAAGATAACAGCTCTACCTCGACTCTAATAATTCACGACGTCTTACGTTTTAAATAGTGAAACGATACATGCCCATCCCCGTCAAATTTTAGAACTTTCGGAATGATTTTCTCATTTGACTGGCTATTCGACAGATTTACAATATGCATTTACGAAATTAGGATCAATGCTCGCCATTTTTAGCGAAACGTGCAAAATTATTCTTCTTTAGGACATTATTTTTTCAACAAATCGGAACACATTGGGTATCCATGTGGACAAAGAAATTTACGTCTAGCATGCATTCTGCATTTTGAAATGTACTTTGGTATCGGAAACGCATTTTTGCAGAAAGTATCTTGCACATAGCATTGTATTTCGTCCATAATTGACAGCATATATCCTGGTTGTATGAAACAATATTGACTAGTGCTGTGCGATTAATCGATTAATCGTAAGTTTCAATTAAGCGTTTTTTCGATTAATCGATTAATCGATTAATTAAAAATTCACAATAATTTTTCTGATCAATCAGTACTTTCGCAAATTAGTGTTCTCTCCATCTACTACGCCATGCTTTTCTGCCGGATTCTAAATCTATTTCATTATTTTACTTAATAATTTTTAATTAATCGATTAATCCAAAAATGATGAATTGAACTTACGATTAATCGATTAATCGCACAGCACTAATATTGACCTATTCCGCGCGCCTGAAGCCACTTGTCGTACGCGATGAACCAGCAATCGACTGTTTGGTTATTGATGTATGGGTTTCTGTGTAAAGCTTCCGTCAAGTTAATCAGAGCTTTATGATCCTTATAATAGTCGACACCTCCGAGATAAATACCAGCTCGTTTCCCATACTTTGGAAAATACTCCTTGAGCTTGTTGTTGAACAGGATAGGATACGAGTCTTGATTTAAGTACCAAGTTGGGTCAAAATTCTGCTCCAGTTGACACAGGCCCCAGATATTTGCCCCAAGAATTAGTGCGGTCAGTGAAATAATAGCTATTTTAACTGGAGTCCTTGTCACAAATGGCCCTAAGAACTTCTGAAATATAGTCTGTTGGATATTCCTCTGACTGCAATTATTGGGCTTCCATTTTGGAGTCGGCCGACAACAGCAACCGTCTTTTAAAAGCTCCAGTCTCCTCTCGTCGTAGACTAAACAGCTTACGAAAAATGTGATCTCGAATATGTAGAGAAAGAGAATGCCCATTGTTGCGAACATGCAGAAGGACTCGAGGAACGGCATCACCGTGGTTACACCGATCGCAAAAGCCACGATATTCGTTACTGATGTAACAGTTATAGACATTCCTGACTGCTGGAGGGCTCGAGCGATCCGTTCGGTGAGATCCGAGGGCTTTTCATTTTTGGACATGTTCTCCAGGCTCTGCATTATCACGAACATGTCGTCGACTCCGATACCCAGCAATAAAAAGGGTAGAATCGGATGAATGGGGCCGTAAAAGTAACCCATGTAATAACAGATGCCGTAAGCTGATAAAATCGCTTGTCCCACAACTGATACTCCAAATATCGACAAGTAGATTCTCTGCTGAACGACGTTGCATCTTCCGATCATGAGTATTATGTATACGACGATCAGCGAAAGCCCACAGAACAGAACGGTCATGTTGCTGTTCAAGACCTCGTGCAGGAAATCTGTGAAACTCCTCGTGGCGACAGCGTAAATCGCCATACCATCTGGCAAAGTGCGATTCGAGTAGAGCACTTGATCGATGAACTCCAGTTCCCAATCTGGGGATCGGGGACTCGACTTTTTCAATATCCAATTCAGTATCGTCGCCTTGGCGCCGAGAACGTTACCCTTCTGATCGTAATCCACATCGGATAGTAGAAGTGAAATGTCCGAAAGCATGTTCTTCTTATTTCTGAAAGGGACGAACATTTTACCATCAGCGGTATTATATATATGCTTGAAGAGTATATAGCTCTTCAATTTTTGTGTCTATCTATATGTGACACGCAATCCCGAGAAATCGGAGATAAAACCCGGCAAGTTAGAGAACTCCAATACATGTCGAGGTAAATCCGTGAAAAAAATGCGAATTTCCACTACTTGTGAAATCTCAGAAGGAGCCCATTAATGTCAAAGTTAGAAGTGAAATCTTCGGAGCCTCAAATGACTATACGAACTTCTCCTACAATCTATGGATATTAGGTACGCGTAATTTTAAAATGTGGCTGATCCCTCGTTATTATCACACTTATGTATCAATCTTCGATCGTTTTTCGTCGACTCACGTGTCTTTCAGAGCCCTTGTGACATCGGCGAGCAGCGATTCATTGGTAGTGTTGTGAAAATTTTTCCTTTCCTCGGGCTTCCATATCTTTAGTAAAGACTGATATAGACAGTCGTCTTTCATCGTGCTGCTGTTTAAATTGTCCATTACGTCATTAGCAAATCCGACGCTGGACAGATCTACTTTTCCACTGTCATCTTCGAACCACGTCAAGTACCTGTACAGATAAAAATCACACGAATCACGCCTGAGGCCACAGCGATCACAACTTGAGCGTAAAATCGCATTTTCACGCCCTTGGTACACAATATGGATACTATTCACGATATAAAAAGTACTGTAAATAAGTCTATACAAAATGTGGCCGGGAAGATGTTAATATGTATTACTGAATGGTAATAACCGCACGCATGTATGTACATAAAAATTACAGAGTGAGGCGCAAAGCGCGCAGGGGCGAAGCCCCTAGTAAAACAACAAAAACCTTTGATAACAAAAATTGAGTGCTTCTTACCCCGCACAGACATCGTGCCACGTGTGATTGTCAACTACGATATTTTTAACAGCTTCTTCTATCTCGTTAATCTGTGGAAACAATATTGTATATAAACATTATGCAAACCAGGCCGATTTTGCGCGCCTATTTATTACAATTTCCGTTGCACTGGAATAACTTCATTATATTAAATGAACCTCAATCTTCACGAGAACATTTCATTCGCCGATAACGGGGGAGGGATAATGTTTAATTTCTTTACTTTCATCTGATTTTTTTCTTTACTTAAGGAAAAAAGGTATTTCGAAAAATGGCCAGAGTGCAGTTGCAACTGTATTACCTTGTTGGTTTTTAATCTGAATTGCATCGATCACTTACAGCATGAAGAACTTTTGAATCCAGTACATTTGGAGCAGTGACTATGATACTTTCGTATCTGAGATCATCTTTGAAGTTCTCTTTGACCCAATCCGCGTCCTTTCTTACGATTGAATCCATCGGCATGAATAGCTCAACATCGTCCAGTTCTTCCGCCCAAAAAAGTAGCCCTGGCCCGCACACCGCGCTTATGCAAAATGAAACTATCAACCAAAGCCAGGGTCTCGTACCGATGCTCAACCCTATCCTAAGAAAATGTTTGTTAACAATTGTTAAGAGCATAAGTGATCATGGTTTTGCTGAATAAAATTTTACTTTGAATTATTATTGAGATAATACATAGAAAGATGCCGTGAATGGTTATAATTGAACTCTGAAAGAAATTTTGAATAAGAGCTTTTCTTCAATAAGACAAATTGGAACCCGTATCTTATGTAATTAAATTACAAAAAATATAAAAGTTTGTACGTCTAATAAGCGACTAAAATCATTTTAATAGTTCAAAGGTCAGCAGCGTTGTACTTAGCATTCATCACCTATTCATAGGTCTTCAATCACTTGATTAGTTTAATCAGTGAAGAATTAAACGTTACTTTTACATTTCAACTATTCAATTATCTAATCGAACATATAATGGGTAGGTATGCCATGTAATTTTTTGTCTGACAGGCGACTGACTCCGATTCATTTTGATGTATTTCGGGTATGCTGATTTTTCCTCTCTTGAATCTTTTAGATTTTTTATGATATCTTTATATGATCGTGAATATATCGATCATTTCCATTATAGATTCTGAATCTCGTGTCTTTCCGCGCTTTCTAAATCATGTGGAATAAAATTATCAGCCGTTTAAAGGTTTTATAATATTTGAAAATGTCTATTCCGATCCAAAATCGCTGTGGTATTGTTAAACTCAGCGCGTAGTATAGGTCCTTAAATACGTAATTGTTTCTGCATTAAATTACAGGACAGTCTAAATTTGTAGTGAGATAAATGGGAACCTGATGTATAATACAACAGCCCATACCTGATAAAACATCTTTCAGAATTAGGGCCGAATTATTAGTGATAAGATCAAACTTGAGATGGAACTTAAGGGGGTATATACACCTTTAAATGGGTTGAATTTCTGAAAAACAATTTTTTTTTTTTCTGCAACTTGAAGACTCTGAACAAATTGAAAAAAATCATCATGTTTGAGGAGGGTTTGACCCTTATTATCCATATTTTACATCATGTATTACTTTCAGTCTAATAGTGGTTGCGCTGAAGACAAGAAAAGACAAAACCACTTGGTTGTCGTAAAGAATCAGAACCAGAGTTGGACCGATCTAAGAATTTTTGGTCCTCAATTGTTCATAAGACATGCCTCTATCAGATGAACATAGAACTTTTTGATATTGCAAGAATTACTTGAGTTATTGAATTTTTTCGATTTTTTTTTTTTATTTTGACAAAATTTTGGCTCATTTTTCTATTATCTCAACTAAAAATGGGTTTATCGAAAAGTTCTATGTTCATCTGATAGAGGCATCTCTCATGAATAATTCAAGACCAAAAAATCAAAGATCGGTCCAACGGTTGATTTTATTCTTTACGACAACCGGTCAAAATAGTGATTGTTCAGAAATTAACTTTTAAACTTTGTCACTACGTTGATGGTTCTGGATGCCAATAAACTACTATAATACTTCTCTATGATCTATCAAGTGAATTAATAATGCAAAACAGTTTTCCATCCTTCTTTTTGATCCAGGCGTTGGACCAACGCAGGTAAAGTTAAAAGCTTGTTTTGCGACGTCGCCTAAGTCCTGCGTTGCCTTATTTCTAAAAAGCACCTGGTTCATAACTGCTACCTTCCACCTCGATGGCCTCCTCCTGTGGGTTTGTCCGTAGTTACCTCAGAGCAACACGAGCTTCCTTGGTCCTCTGCTCCGCTCGCCTATCGACAACTTCGATTCGGGCTTAGCCCTGTAGTTTCGCTGCAGCGACAGCGTAGCGTCTTGCCTCTACTGAAAATTTCTGCATGATTCTCAACATACCTCGTTGACTTTGGGAGTTGATCGCTGCAATGTTGGCTCCAACTTGAAGGACGTCACGACCTGAAAATAAAGTCTTAGGACTCGCTCGTATGCTGTGTCTTACCTCCGACACAGCGCTTTAGTAATGCCTTGTCGCTGAGGTCAACGGAGACTGGTCTGACCTCATTCATCTCAATTTCTGGGAGATTAGCCCGGTGTTTGAATGTCTCAACTGTTCGAACTGCAATTGCCTGTTGATACTTACACCAAGAGTCTCGACCCTCCGGGTAGAGATGGTGCTGCGGCTTATCGTCTGTCGAAGACTTGTGGTACCATATAGCCTATATAGCTGTTTTTATACCTTGAACTGATTTGGGGTTGTTCCGTAAGCATTTTAATAGTAAGACAGATAGTTTAAACCTCTAGTGCTCCAAAAATGCAAAAAATACAAGATTGATTTTTTTTTAAATTTCAAAAAATTTCAAAAAATCGCTGTAACTTCTTCATTTTTACATATTTTCACATGATGATTTTTTTACAGATAGTTTACATCCCTAATGTTCCAAAAATGCAAAAAACACAAAATCCATTTTTTCAAAATTCAAAGGTGTATATACCCCCTTAAGATCTGACTTATATTCAAACTTATAAATAAACTTATTAATTAAATTATTATTTATTTATTATGAGTTTATTATCTTAAGTTCGATCTTAAGTTCCATCTCGAGTTTGATCTTATGACTATTAATTCGGCCCTAGACTAGTTTTCTAGCGGAGTTCAAATTTTTAATTAACGTTTAATCATTGATGGTAAAATTCTGCAAAAATTTTGAAAACGAAGTATGAGCAAAACGTGATCGTCTTCCGTCGCTGTGACTTAAACTAAACTAATTGCTTTAATTGGTCGTTGAAAGTCGCTCCTTGACGGTCAATTTCAAGATGTTGGATATAATGGATCCGGGATTTCCCGCATTTTTCTTCACAACTACTATACACGTAAACATGGGCAATAAATAGAAAAAGCTTCGGAAATTCCTAATAACATATGTCTTTTTTTCCTAATTCCACTAATTTGGGCTGTTATGGTTCGATTTTGCGACCAAAAGCCATATCGTCGTATATATCATCATTAGAAAATCCTCACCTCAACCCTGGAAATGATTGATTAATAACCAGATGTAAAAAAAAAAAAATTAAAAAAAACTTCACGTGTTGTCAATTGATGGGATCTGGATCGAATTTTCTTTTCAGATGAATAGAAATCGAACTTACCGATAGAATATCTTGTCGCTATTCAAATGAACGTCAAGAAGGAAGGCCGCGCATCGTTCCCACATGATTTTAGCGCGGTTTTTTTGTTCGGTTTCCATTTGCGGAAAGGCGTTTTGAACTTAATATTCCAACGATGACCACTGATGTTTTACGGTGTTACTTCAAGCATCGCTCGTTCGCTCGTTGTACATCAGTACGTGACGCAGCGGACGACGAATGTAATATGAAACAATTACGAGCTCTACATGCCCGGCTCACTTGCCAGGAGGCGCCTTGGGCTTAATGATAAGCCAACGAAACTAAAGCGTCGAAGCCCTGAAGATTTTCATTGGCTGTTGAATTGACCGGATGTTATAAAAAAAAAAGAAAATTTAAAAAGAATAAGACTACAGAGATTCTTTTTTTCGAAAAACGTTTCAATTCAAACCCCAATTTTTGTTCCCCAACTATTGTCTGTGGTTACTGAAACCATATAGTGTAAGAGTACCATCATACTAACCAAAGAATTTTTACTGAACGTAAAAAAAAAAAAAAAAAAAAATTGAATACTATGAAGTCCTTGTAACCTGAATGGGGGAAGAGTTTTACGTCTAAAAGGTAAAAATTGCAACAGATGTAAGCGACGCTGCATCAAATCAGGATCGAAAAATTGAAAAAACAGCTTCGCATTGTGAATATAAAACGGTTCGAAGAAGACAATCACAAATACATAATATAGTGGCGCATTTTCCACACCAGTAGGTATAGTTGGGAGATGCCACAAATAGATATAACACACTATACTCGTAGTATACGTATAGCTATTAGTTCAATTGGATTGATGTAAATGCAAATAAGGGGGCTCATTGATCTGAAACTATGAAATTTCGTATTTTCTTTGAAGAGTGAAAAACGTCAGCAAATATAAACAGTGAAGCTCTTTGGTACATTTTTACATGACTTCAAGGCTCGCTTCAAGGTCATAAGATTCAGAATTCATTGACAATTTCTGCATGAAACAATGAGTGTTTGACTATACAATCTTGTGTTAGTCTTCAAGTAGTGTGGAAAGTTGTTGTGTAGGCGAATACATTTTAACAAATAATGTCCCATGTTTCCGGACATTGGGTGACGATATTGATTATACGAGCTCTACGGCTTATGCGGCGATCATATTACCCTTATTGTTAGTTTATTCCGACTTATGGAATTATTGGCATAGGTCGATTGCTGCTCCTTCGTACTTGTCTGCAACAGGCCCGCCAAGCATCAAGTACTTTTTTTTTTCTTCAGTCTGTTTATCTTCATATCTTTATGTCTTCTGTTTACACCATAGTGGGGAATTTTCGCGAATTCGTGGCCAAAAATCGAAAAATCAAAACTTCCATACAGGAATAACGATCACAGGTATTGGTTGAGAACTAATTTCTGCGTAAGGTCCCGGCTGTCCCGACGCTTTATACCTGCTAGACCCTTAGATATTTCAATTCAAAGTCGACCTTTGTCGGCGACAGTCGCAAGCGTCAACTGTGCCGTATTTTGTCACGCAACTTTGAACATTTATATCTGAGTAGTGGAAGGAGTGAATGAATTTTAACAAAATGGATACTCTTCCTCAAGGTATGTAGAAATTTTTGTCTATTTTACAATTGAAAAATATTATTTATTGTCCATAGTTGCGTAGTCTAACGGTAATCCTGAAAAGTGCCTTCGTTCGGAAGTAAATATTGACTTTGCATAGACGTTTAGTATAAAATCCCGGGGAATCCCGCCTTCGTTTTTTTTTTTTCAAAATGTAGCTTAGAATCTCAGCTTTCGAATGACGCGTCAATGAAAGTGAGCAAAGGTGCCCGGCGTGTTCCAGAGCAATTTTTGTGAGCGTATGCGTGATCCGAGAAGGCCCCTCGCGCGGCGCGGCGTGGCGTGCGAGCTGCCTGGTCGGTCAAACCGGGCCTACCTGGAACTGCAGCTGTCTTACCCTATGCGGACTCGGTCGACCGGTTCACCCTGACATGACAACAGATACTAAATACTATTCTTCCTTTGTAGGTTCTGGAGCATCTCTTATCACATTCAAGCGAAGGGAGATATTTTTAATACTACAAAAACATTTGGCCGCGGAGTGCAATGAGCAAGTGGAACATTTGGAGCGAGAGTTATCGGAGAAAAGTAAATGTGCGATTCGAATTCACCAAGATGCCCGGCAGAATTTGTCGAAGTTACTCCACAAAATGCGCATAAAATGGAAAGAGTCAGGAGGAAAGGAGACAAATTTTCTTCATAACAATCGAGAATGGCTGGAGATGGATATAGCCTTTTCTGCTGATTCGAGACCGAGTGAAGCCAGCACACGTGATCGCCCCTCATTGGACTTTGCTGCATCAAGTGAGCGATCGAAACGACGAAGAACAGAAGAGCTTCGGCAAAGTCATACCCCTGAGGACTTGTGCTATGCAGCACAAATGAGTCTCCGCTCTTCCGGAGACATAGATTCGTCAAAAATGATCAAGGACATTGCAGTTGTAACGCGCGCACCTGCACTAGTATCGTCAAAGCCAGTAAAAAATACAATATCAACAGATGAAGCTCTGTCGGTTATGGTCGAAGCCAAACTCACCAGACATCAGTATAATATTATAAGAACATCGCTGAAAGGTATTAACTGTCGGGCATATCCGAATTACGAAGTAGTTAGAGAGGCTAAAGCATTATGTTACCCACCACGGTCTAGTATAACTATTACCGAAAATTGTGCTGATATTAAATTACAAGACTTATTGGACCACACATGCAAGCGTCTCCTTCTTAGTCAGAGAAAAGTTCTGAAATCAGTGCATATGGAAAACTTGGCAAATGCGGAATTAATATGTAAATGGGGGTGTGACGGAAGTTCCGGCCAAGGTGTATATAAACAGAAATTTCAGGATGACAGTGATTCCGACACAAGTATATTCCTAACATCCCTTGTACCGTTACAACTCACATTTTTTGAGAGTGAATCGATGGACTCCGGTTGTAAACTTTTGTGGAAAAATCCGAGGCCATCATCTCCTCGCTATTGCCGGCCTATAAGAATGCAATTTCTACACGAAAGTACGGAATCTACGAAGGATGAAAAAGCGTATATTGAGGAACAAATCTCATCCTTAAAACCATTAAAAATTGGAATTGATGGCAGAGAAGTAACAGTTAGTTATAAAATGCTGTTTACTATGATAGATGGAAAAGTCTGCAATGCTGTTACGTCTACGCAATCTGCACAAAGATGCTATTTATGTCGAGCTACTTTGAAAGAATTCAACAATCTTGATGCAATCCTGAAAAGAGAAGTGAATGAAGAGAACTTTAAATTCGGAATATCTACGTCACATGCATGGATCCGGTTTTTTGAGTCCCTCTTGCATCTATCTTACAAACTCGATCTGAAAAAGTGGCAGGCACAAACCGAAGATGACAAAAAGTTGGTTAGCAATCGAAAAGCGCAGATTCAAAAAGCTTTGAAGTCTGAACTGGGGTTGATAGTGGATCGTCCAAAGCCTGGGCATGGGAGCACCAACGATGGAAATACAGCACGGCGATTTTTTGAAAATCACGAAATAACATCAATGATAACTGGCTTAAACGAAGAACTTATAAAAAGATTTCACGTAATTCTACAAGTTATCTCGAGTGGGCACGATATCAACGTGGACAATTTCAAAGAATACGCGTTGGAAACTGCGAAACTGTACGTGCGCGATTATTCATGGTATTATATGCCAACAACCGTCCACAAGATACTGATCCATGGTCCTTTGATAATAGCTTCGGCTATTTTACCTATTGGACAATTATTAGAGGAGGCTCAAGAAGCAAGAAACACAGATATTAAGAAATTTCGAGACGGATTTTCTCGTAAATCATCGCGTGAAAATACCATGCAGGATGTTTTAAACTGGCTGCTGGTGTCATCCGACCCGTTCGTCACAAACTTGAGGGAACTACCTTCAAAGAAATACAAGCACTTCTCCCCAGAAGCTATTGCACTGCTAGCTGGGCCAAATACACTCGCGAGAAATGACAATGTTTATCCGGATTCGGATTAATATGTTTTTTTTTGTTTTTTGGAAATAAAGACTTTGTTTACCATATTACGAGAGAACAATTATTTTCCATAAATTTCCGAGTCAATTTTATCATCTATTATTGCAGCCGCTCCAGAAACATATTTTGGGTTTCGTAATTTGTTTTTCAACATTTCGATGATGGATTCGTAATCAGCAACCTCGAAAACATCGGGATAGTGGATTTTTCATCAAATTTATTGGTAAATTTTGGTTTCAACCAGCCATATTGGAGCCGCCATTTTGTTTTTCAAAATTTTGATATTGGATTCGTAATCAGCGACTTCAAAAACATCGGGAAAGTGGATTTTTTATCAAATTTATTGGCAAACTTTGGTTTCAACCGGTCATATTGGAGCCGCGATTTTGTTTTTCTAAATTTTGATATTGGATTTGATCTCAGCGACCCCAAAAACGTCAGTATAACAAATTTCGTAAAGTTCCAATAATCCCACTAATGCATTTGAAGCGTCAATCGCCTATCGCTATATATCTGTGGTTTTACATAGCAAGATAAGATGGCTATAAAAACCATATAATGGAGGGCATAATTATCAATTTGAGAAAAATTAAATCTGATGTAGGTGTCTAGAGGAAGGTGGGGCGGAACGGCCAGGGGGGGCTAAATGCTCCGCAAAAAAAAAAATTGACGTATTTGCATTTTCGCATTATGTCGGACCGTACGAAACGGTATGGAATGGGATTCCGCTGACAGTCGTCAAAAATTTCCAGGGTGGGGCCAAACGACCAACGCAAAAGAAAATGATGCATCGCAGAAAAAAAACTGTTCTCGATGATGTACCGTGCGTCTTCTGCGCAGAAATGTACTCAGACTCGGCCGAGGACTGGGTACAATGCAGCAGATGTTTGCAGTGGGCACATGTGACGTGCGCTGAAGTTGATAAGGACGATACTTGGGCAAATGTGTACGATTTCTGCCAGTAACTTGTTTATTGCTGTTACTTTTTTTTTAAATAAAATAATAAATAAGAAAATAATAAAATTTCACCTCAATTTTTCGGTTTTGCATCGTTTCCACTAAAACCACGTTGCATATAGCGTTATCTCACTCACCTCGACGTGAAAATGCCGTTACGTCACTTTTTTTGAGTTGGCCGTTTAGCCCCACCCTGAAAATTTTTGATGACTGTCAGTGGACATACATGTCAGCATTGCATAACGCTTCGTACGGTCCCCCATGATGCGAAAATGCGAATAAGACAATTTTTTTGGTGGGCCATTTAGCCCCCCCTGGCCGCTCCGCTACACCTTCCCCTACTTAGCAGTATCATTTGGTTTCGGTTCTTTTTTTACGCGTATATTATATGTCACATTAATTAGTCCAGTCAAAATGTTGCTGATATCGAAGTTCCGAGCTGGAGAGCTGAATTTTTGGGGTAAGCTGTGCTAGACGATCACAAAACATGTTGCGAAGTAACAGGGCTGCAATCCTCTAGGGACCGAAGAAAAAACATATTTCTGGCATATAACCTGGAAACTGAAAAAATATGGAAAAAAGTTTCAAACAAAAGTTGTAGAGCGTCAAATTTTACATGAAAAATGTCCTTACACTTTTTCCCTTATCTTGAATACATCGGCCATGAGAAGCGTGTCAAATGTGGGGGTTGACGGCAACCGTTAAAAAACCATAAAAAAATCCGAAACTTGACATTTTTTCAATCTTTTTTTTTTCCAATACGTATTGAAAAAAATCCGTTCTACAGTTTTAGACGAATATTTTTTAGTTTCAACAATTTCCCTGTTGTATTATAATTTTAATTATTAAATCAACGAATTACCTCATTTTGTTACGTCCTGGTATAGCCATTCCTCACCTTTCCGACTATCTTTTCACAGTTCCTTGCCTATCACATGCTACTAAACACCTGACTTCCTGAGTCCACTCTGCTCCTCAAAACCATTCCACAATTGCATCTGCACTTTTGCTTCCCCACCTTGTTTACAACCGACCTCTCATCATTATTCTATTCTGTTGCCAACTTACTCTTCAGTCAACCTCCTAACCCTTCACATCTTCTCTCTTTTTTCTATCCCTACCTCCTTCTTCATATCTATTCATTCTAATATCTAACAACGCACTTCTTCCGATTCCTTCAAAATCAAAACATCTCCTGATTTTATCTTTCCTAACGTCGAACCTTCTATCAACTGTTATACCTATACGAAGTTACAACAATAAAATATACACCAATAGACATTAATAGAACTTAGTCTCCAATTCATTCTATCCATACCCACTATCGCAATCCTCCCCAGGTGTGTCTATACACTTAAAGCAAGAGGTAAGAACTCACGAATTTGTAGTGACGCCCCTGCCTGACATCACAATTTCATGAGGTACTAAATTTTGTATTTTACCCTCAAGTTATTCTGTGATCAATTGAAGTTGAAATGAAAAATTTCGCACATACCTATATGATCATCAGTCATAACAGCAATTCGGGATACAGATAGTACAGGTTTTACGATGAAATATTTATTTGACCTCAATACATCTCCAATATGCCTGCTGGTATGTACACAAAGAATTAAGGTACGTATAATGATTATGTTTCGTTAATTTTCAAGTTTTACATCACTTGATAAATTTGGGACCCTATTCAAATTCGGGACGCGACGATTATAGCATCGTGCATCTACAGGTCGACGTTAGCTAACTCGCAAACAAATCCGGATGTCTTTGCATGGCAGTCATTGTCATTGAGTCGGCCGTTTTTGTGCATAGATCCACAATGTTCAGTCTGTGCCAATTGGTTCGGTTCACCATCGTCCCACTGGCTAAATCCTGCCTCTACCAGCGATTGACCATGGATTGTTACCCATCGGTTTCTCAGAAAAAGATCGTGGAAGCCAATGTGGACATGTTGCGGATCATTTGCGCCTATATGTGGTCCTGATTCCTTGAAGAGCCGACTAATGAGTTTTGACTCGTCCAAAGAGTTGATGATGGCCAAGTGAGCACCTTCGTCTTGGCAGATTCCCCATGCCGTGGCCCAGGACACCCCCCTCGTGTGGACCTTGTGGGCACCAATGCCAGACGTATATCTGCAGGTGACTTAAAAAAGTTACTATAACGCTCAATAGTTCATCAAGTTTCGTCGAATACCGCAGACAAATAAAAGAAGGATGAAAATCTTACTATAAATTGCATATGAACATGGTACATATTCGACTGATCCTAAGAGTAAGAAAGTAACTCGCGAGGCTCTACAATCCGATTATACAGCGCTCTATAGTCGCACTATAGAGTAGAGAGGCTCGCGTCATAGGTTCTCACTAGCCGGATTCACGAGTTACGTTCTTACTCTTAGGGTTAGTCGTATCAAATCAAGACTCACACGACCCTATTTCAAGATTGTGATACGACAAAGTGCTACAATTTCAGAAGCACGTAGACTGGCAAAACAAACTGCAGATTTTGAATGCATGATTTCTCATCAGAATTTTATCAAACCTAGTCTGCTCGTTTGAACACTACCTCCGATTTTTTTTTTCTTCTTAATGTGTTTATTCTTATGTTTTTATGTTTTCATGACACCTGCTCTGAAACTTCATAGTCTAAGAGCTACTGACCAAAATGGTCAGGTAATTTTAGCGTCAGTGAAACTCGGGGAGACACTTACCTGAAAGACCCTTTTGCGAGCATCGTCAATCTGGCAGGCCGTACGTGGTGGGTGCAGGTGTTATGGGGTGGGGAAAAAAAAAAAATAAGGTAAGAGGAGCGTCCTTAAGTTTTTTTGCAAGCAGATCCTCTGTACTCCCAATACACCCGAAAAAATGTCAAATTTCAAGCCGACCTCGCTACTATTACCTTAAAATTATTATAATTTTTTCGATTATAATTAAGGTTGGCGACACCTTTCTACCAACCGATCGATTTGAAATTTTTTTTCGGTGTATTGGGAGTACAGAGGACCTATTTGAAACAAAATTTAAGGACGCTACTCTTACTTGACGATTCTCCCAAGAGAGTCGTTCAGGTAGGTATCTGCCTGAGTTTCATTGACGCTAAATTTACCTGACCTTTTTGGTCAGTAGCTCTCCGTCTATCAACTTTCAATGCTTGCTTAACAAGTCGAACGAAGCTAATTTCCGGGTAATGCCGTGAAAAGCTGTGGCACGTGGGCAAATCGCGAATGCAATGAATTGGCGGGATGGAAAAAGATTACATTTCAGCCACTGATCTCTATACTAACTGGATAGCGCATGCTGTGTTAAATATGTGTGACTAATAGAAACTGAGGCAGCCATTTTATTTCAAGGTTCGGGCTTCGGTTCGGCACTCTTCGACGATGTTTGGCCGGTTTCGCGGAAAATTTGAAGCCGTATTAAACAACCCTTCAAAACAACACCGAACCGAACGTCACCGAAGAGTACCGAAACGAAACCCGAACCTCCAAACAAGATGGATGCTCTAGCTTCTATTAGTCACAATTCGGTCTATCTCATCCACTATCCAGTTAGTATAGAGATCAGTGATTTCAGCCCGCTAAAGCCAAATTCATGTTCATTTCAACCGTATCAGCATGTCAATTTTTTGTTGAAAATTCCAGACTCTTCAATAGGCCTTTTCATCATATGACAAGCGTAAGCGCAAACACCATATTGAAACAGCGGTCGTTCAAAAGTTTCGTACTGTTTTGTACAATTTTGACTGGAAACGCAGTATTATCTCCGCAA
This sequence comes from Rhogogaster chlorosoma, assembly GCA_944452935.1. Lineage (NCBI taxonomy): Eukaryota > Metazoa > Arthropoda > Insecta > Hymenoptera > Tenthredinidae > Rhogogaster > Rhogogaster chlorosoma. The sequence goes on from OX101802.1 coordinate 9,032,989, forward strand.
AGTAATAAATCATTAGAAAAAATTATTGATTGTGTTTTACTTGTTCACAATTCAGTCGAAGCACATAATTGTGAACAATTGAAAAGGCGGCCAAATAACAATCACTTAAAAATTTTTTTTTTCTCAACAAGAACACTTCTAATTTTATTTATTTTTTATTACTTAATTTTATACTTGTTAATTTTAATTATTTGTATTCGGGTATGTTAACATGTTTGTTTACAAAAAAAGAGTACGAAAAAGATGGCTGATACTGACGCATGAGTGTTGAAAAGGCCTATTTCAAGGCTGTTGAAGGGGGCTGGCGTGGAAGTCGTAACGCACATATGTATACACCTACGAGTGAATTTCGTCCAGTAAATTCTCGAGTGTGAAAAATTATTTCGACAATCTGATGTGGACGAAATGTTCCTTACTCAAAATTTTTTTGGGTGAAGTAGTGGAGGTTAGACACAAAGTAGCCTGAAGTTCTGTTGAGATGTTAATAGAATAACCTCGTGACAGCCAGCACGTGGATGCACACACTGGCACAATAAACATGGCCACCGCGTCAAACGTATGGAATCACAGTTTGACGATATAATGGTCTTTAGCACTCGCTGGTTACCGAAGACTATTTCACCCACGACAATATTGCGACTGGAATAGTTCAATCACGATCCCAAGTTGAAAAGTGATCTAAATTCTAATAATTCATTAGGCGAAATTTCACAGCTGACAACGAGCTCCGTGCGAGGACCCATAGCTGGCTAAAATCGTCCGAGGGCCCCGTCCATCTCACCTACATGGTCCCACAGGTTTATATCGAATACAAAACATATACGAATATGGAGGGATAACCAGTTTCAGTATTCCGAAGTGTGACTCAAACAATTGTTATCGATAAGTAAGAACTTAGATTTGAGAATCAGACGCACCACATATTGTTTTTATAAACTCGGCCCTGTGTTCAAAATGTAGTTCGAAAATCTGCCGTTACCCCCACCATGCTACCCCCTCGGACAGCCTTAATTCAAATGTTTAAATAACTGACAGTTTATTCATGCATAAATAATTTCTTGCGATGGATAAAGAAAATAATTGTTATATTTGATTACCAAGTATTCCATACCAACCTTAAATCAGCTATTTCGACTGACTTCAATCATTAAAAGATGAAGTTAGAGCAGATGTCATGAAAAATAGTATGAGTGACGCTGGACGAAACATGAATGCAGGCATGGGTGATGCGCGTTAGCCCTCGGCTTCGGATGGGGCAGACAACTTCACCCTGGCCTACATTTAACCCTTGTCATACAATCTACTATTTCTGTTTACACCAATGGAAGCGTCAATTGCCTAATTATTTCAAAAAAAGTAAATGTAATGCAGGCACTTGGCTGTAGCATATCTGATTTTGGATCTTTTTTTTACGAGTATAACAGAAATTCACAGGAATTCACATGACTTACGTATAGTCATCCCGTCGCGGTCGAGGTGTTCTTTTGCACTGTTCAACACAGGGGTCCGTTGGTTTTGGAAACAGGGTGTCTGCAAGATCGAAAATGGCAATATATTCAAACAACGCGTTATACACATAGGGAATTATGAACAGCGGTCTTCTCAACATGAATTAATATCTTTATATAGACGTAGGTTTATGGTCAATTAGGGAGCGTTCAAGTATTACGTAACGTAATTTTTGGAGATTCTTGACCCCCCCCCCCCCCCCCATGTAACGCGCTGTAACGTTTTTATGTACCCCTCCCCCCTAGTAAAACGTTACGTAACCACGAAGTGACCATTTTTACCTAAAAGTCATAATTAACGTCTTAAAAAATGCGTGAGACATTCTCTCGATGCGACCGTTTTGAAGGGTTAAAAAAAACAATGGTACGTAATGCGTAGTTCAAACCCCCCCTCCCCCCTGTAACGCATCGTAACGTTTTACAAGACCCCCCCTCCCCCCAAATTCGTTACGTAATACTTGAACGCTCCCAAACTCGATAACTAATACTATCACTTCAATCGCTCGTAATCTTGATAAAAGTTGACGAACTGTGGACGAAAAACACTCACCAGAACAAGACAACAAAATCAAACCACTCTGCGGATTAGTAGTAGCTTGTTGCTGCAGTGTAGCCAACAAAAGGAACAATAATTGAATCACAATGACAGATGTCATATTTGGTTAATAATAACGTTTTAATTTTTGCGATCTGCGAGGCTGAGGTGTTTCCCTGGACTCGAATCACTGGCAAATATGAAGACTGTCGAATATTCAACTAGCCGGGCTGAGGTGGAAACCATGGAAGTAAACTGGTTCTCCCGAATCTAGCAATAATATCTTCTATAACAACCGGCAGACTTTCAAACAGGCTTCGGCGATTCAAGAATAATGCATGTACCTATTACATACATGTATACCTATTATTCAAGGACATTTCTAGTCCATATGCGCTTACATATCGACAACCTCTCCATTTACCTTTACCTGTGTGTGTCTGTGTGTGTGTGTGTGTCTTCTTAACTTGGAAATAGTCATTCTCCATCGAATCTTTACGAAAAGGTATCGAAATGGCTAAAATAAAAAATAAGCTACTACTACAACAGCAGTGCCAGTAGTAAAGGCTTTTATGTAACACCTGCATGGGAAGTTTGACTTTGCGCACTAAAAATGGTGCGCCAAATGGCCGATTACCCATCTGCTGCGGAAGCGTGCGGTAATGTTTATTAATGCACGCAAAACAGTGCGATTATGTTTATTACTGCACGCCTTCAGAGCGTAACTAGGCAAATAGCGCGATCGGGCGTGTTGTGTTATTATTCTAACCTGCCGATTTTGACAGTTTTACAACCAAAAGTCTCACTTCCCATGCTGGTGTCACATAAAATAGGATATGTAACTCGTGCGGGTTGGCGATTACTGATGAGTGTGATTGCAGCACTCGCCTTCGGCTCGTACCGCAACTTTCACACTCATCAGTAATCGCCAACTTCCCGCACGTGTTGCACAATATACTATTGTTTACTGTCTCGTTTACTCTTGAGAATGTAAACCGAACACATGTATTGCAGTTCATGAACTACTGTAGAAATTAAAATCACGCATGTGCAGAAAGCAGTACTAGTATGTCAATTCCACAACTACAAATACTTACATTTCAAATTTCAAGCCATATTTACCACTTTCTTTAGTACGCCCTATCCGTGTAGAAATTTGTCCGGACATCTTATATTGAATTGCCTTGTATGGGGTTAATCTTGGCATCCAAATTACAAATTTCCTGAAGCTAGCCAATGCAGGCCGAAATAGGGGGGGGGGGGGGGGGGGGGGGGGGGGCGCAGAATAGGCCCCTTCAAATTTTCAATATGTACAAAAATTTGGGCTAATAATAATGATATTAAAATTTCTTATATGATGAGGGGTAAAAAGAACCATCCAAACTGTTCATTAAATATAATTTATTACGAAAGTTAAAGACAATAAAATTAAAGAAATAAAATTATTATGCGGAATAACCGACAATTATACGCAGTTTCAATATTTCGATTTTTTAATTTTAATTAAAACGCAGCATAATAATGTTAAATATACTTATCAAGGGTCTAAAACGACGTAAACGTGTAAAAAAAATTAATGATATTATGATTACTTTCCTTAAGGCGCCCACTTTGCCCCCCCCCCCCCCCCCCCCCCCCCCATCATAGCTGCATTAAAACGCTGATATCATTAAAACAGATGTCAAGTGAACGAATAAATACGAAAAAATGATAAGATATTTCAGCGAATAGTTTAACGTAATTGGTAGTGCGTGCGACTAGTAATGCGAGTGAATGCGTATGTCCCGGATCGAATCCCGGTCGAAATAATGCGGTGTTTTTCTGATCTATCCTTACTTTGTAGCAATATGCAGTTGATTACAATTTAGATTGCTCAACGCATCAACCATTATAATATAGTCATTATAACAATCTACTGTCGGTGCAAAAAGATTTGGCTCCTATGTTTGACTAATCATAACTTCTGCAGAAAAATTGATAGAGTATCAAGTTTACAATAATCGTAAAGCGCCAAATTTTCTGCGTCCTATGGTTGTTCATAAACTTCTGTGTAAAAATCGAGAAAAATGTTATGGTCTCGGAAAAGTGGAAAAACGCAGTTTTTTTGGAGTCCATTGCCGTACGTCAACTTCAACTCGTCACCATTCGTCTAAAATGAGTGTAAAAAATCTGGACAAATTCAGAAATATTCTGTGAACATTAACAAACATGTTACCGCTTGGAAATTTCAAAAACATTCATAAACCTGTACGGCAGGTGCACAAAGGTCAATTGGTGCGATTTGGGGAACGGATTAGTACGGTCGAACCTGAGTCAGCTCAAAACTTTCGTCAGAATGTACACTTTTTGATTCCGTAATCAGTTTTTGGTGCGCAATAGTGAACTTCCAGTAATCGACGTCAACAATTTCTTAAATTTGCGTGGGGCTGCGTGTATCCCAGCCGGGATATTCGTCGCTGCATTTCCCTCCCGCCTCGCTCATCGCAAACTCAATTGTTACTAGCAGCTTATGCGGCCACTGATATAAAATGTGTATGCAGCCGTGAATATCGATTTTAATATCAAAAAATCTCTCCGCGATCGAAATGAATTAAATTAAATCGATGTAAATTATAATTTTTTAATAATGAAACACATTTTTGATGAGCGCTTGATGAAGGTATCAAAGTATACAGGAATTGAAAAACATTTTACATAACCGTGAAAAAAAAAAGAATTACATTCCATACAATTCCCAAAAGCCAGGATATGCTTAGGTAAACCAACGATTCAATATTCTTCAGTACATTTCCTTTCGAATAAACTATAAATTAACCCGATGTCCTATGACGTAGAGTTTTATGCGGTGGGCTCTCGGACTACATAATATGAGACCTGGATACACGAACGCACCTAGGCTGTCTCAGACTCAGGTGAGAATCTGTGCAGATCGAGGCAGTCTCGGGCATGGATGGAGTAAACCGTGCCAAAGCTGTACCGGACTTGGATAGATTAATCTATCAAAGCCGCGTCAGACTTGGATACTGCGTTTCTCCACCAAAGCCGTATCTGACCTGGAACCATACTAACAGACGCACCGAGGCTGTCTATTAGCCAGATCACTTGTAATTTATGGAATTATTTCAAGGAAAGGTAGGGACAAGAAAAGCTGAGCCAACAGAGATTTGAGTTTAGAAATTAACTATTTATGCAATGAAAAAGAAAAGTAAACCATAGTTTTCCGATATAACAAAATAATATGGTTGCAACCTGTAAGTTTCCCTGACAAAAATAAAGCTTATGATGACTTACTCTAAACGGTCGAATGTGTATAGTAAATTGATCATGTGATAAGTTTTAATTATGCGCAAAGCGATCTATTAAGTCAAAGTTATATTGGAAATGACGAGAATATTTACAGCGATAATATAAATTATTCTGACTTCAAAGTTTGTTTGATTGATTGTAGTTACGTTGCAATTTTACATGTTAGACTCAAGTTACTCGTATACGTTACTGGTACATTACTGTTATAGTCAACGTTCTACAAAAAATCAATCTATAGAGTACCAGAGCTATTTCCTGTCTGGCCTCGGAATAATACAAATTTGAATTAGTCTGCCGCTTTGCCTGGAAGCGCTGAGCCTAGAATAAAAACCTAACTGCGGAGAAGCCGAGTGATACAACGTCTTAAATACCTGGTGTGACGTCACTCGAACCTCAGCTGGTTTGCGCAGATATATGTGCGCGGCTGTTTCTCGTAATCGTATCAGGCCTGGGTAGCCAGTATAGTACTTAGCAGCCAGGTTGGTACCATCTAGAAAGCTAAATACTTTTCAATTGGGAGAAGAAAAACTATGCCCGTAAAAAGCAGCTCCGATGCAAGAACCTCTGGGTTCACCTATGTAGGGTAAGCCGGTGCGTGAGCGCACAGAGTACAAGAGTACACAGAGCCATTATACAATGACAATCAAACAGTGTTTGGCGGCTGTTTTCACACTGTTTTTTCACACTGTTTTATAATTGTGTATGATGGCTCTGTGAACTCTTGTATACTGCGTGCTCTTGCACCACCTTACCCTACTCGTAAAAAAAAGATCCGAAATCGGATACTACAGCCAAATACCTACATCACATTGACTTTTTCTGAAATTTATAATCAGGCAATTGACACTTCCATTGGTGTAAACAAAGAAGATCAAAGAAATGAAAATAAAATGATAAACAAAAAAAAAATTGGAGTACGTGGTACTTGGCGGGCCAATATTTCACATCGTTTTTACAACATTCGAATCATTTAAAAATGATCTGTAGACTCTATATTTGCATGAAACAAACTTGTTTTTGGACGGACGTATTCGGAATTGAATTTAAATTTGCGCTGTGCATATTGTTTTTGCGTTTTTGATATCTGGGCTCGAAAGATAATCGAAATGTATTACCCCGCCCCTACATCGACAAAAAGGAGGTGGGCGACTAGGGATTGCCCTTAAATAAACCACAGTTTATACATCGTTTCGCAATACCAGGAAAATAGGTGTAAAATATCTAAAGAATATAGTAATATTGCGAACCAGAACTCATCGTCATTAAGATTCCACAGATGTACCTATTACCTCGATAAGTGAGCATGTGCGTCTGAGGTCTCGTCTTACAATGTAGCACCCGTTCAAAGAGAACCTGCACCTTTATAGAGTGGAATGTGATTAGCCACTCTTCATTCAGGACTGTAGCTACATACAGGGTGACGGGATAAAAATCAATTGGTTTCAAAACATGATTCAAAATCGAACTTGTAGATCAATCCTGCCGATTTTCTTTCCGTCGGAAACTATAAGAACAACGCTTCGTTCAAAGTCTTATGAAGAATGAAATTCTGTTGCAACATGACTCTTTAAAAGTTGCTGCCATAACTAACCCACACGTTCAGATTGTATTCACGTTTCAAAAGTGACCAATCTTTAATGGACCACTTTATATATTTTGACGTGGTATGTGATTTCAGTTAGTTCTTTGTTAGTTACCTATATATGGGTTAGATTCAGGTGACAACAAATTTAACATTCACGCCCACCAAGAAACCTTTGGTGCAACGCTTGCGTTACTATTCAGATGATGTGATACTCGGACGTGTTTTCTGAGTTGAATTGGCTATTATGGTGTCTCAATAAAACTCGATATTTTATTTTCCTTATTTCCCGAATCACGATAAATGTTAGAATTTTACACAAAACACATCATCCAACAAGATGAAGTCCATATATCAATTATCAGAAGTCACGCATAAGCCGTTTTTTTATGTCTATCACACTTTGGGGCGCCTACACTTTTCCTGAGATCTGATCTTCTCGAAATCCACTTGTAAGGAGTGTCTCAGGTTTTTATATATATGATCTATATACCTTAGGGTGTGCCAAAAAATGACGATATTTTTTTTCTTCGCTCTCACCCGAAAATATCAGAGGATATGTCCAAACAAACATTCTGTCCAAAGGACAGCTCAAAATTTCGATTTTGATAGGTCCTCCACGGAACTTGAAGTTTTGCCATTCAAATAACACGGGAACCAGGGTTTTTAACATTATTTTGTCCTGCAAAGTATGAAGAAATTTTTTTTTGATAAAATAAATGAATGGATCATATTCAGCACTAAATTCTGGAGAAAAAAGCTTATGGAGCCAAATTTCCATCTGCGATATTGAAGTTTCTACAGATCTTTAAAACTGAAAATTTCTAAATTTCACGTTTTTTTGCATTTCCCAACTAAACTATTGCAGATAGAATAACAAGTTGAAAAGCAATCTTGTAGTTTGTCTAACGGCTGACACAAAAGTCTTATACGAATTTTTCGTATCATTACTAACAAGAATGTTACAGGCTCACAAAGTACCATTTTTATGAATTTTTGATCAGTTGTTTAATTGATAAGAGCAAAAATTTTTGATCAATTTTTCAATTGATGAGAGCAAAAATTCATAAAAATGGTACTTTGTGAGCCTGTAACATTGTTGTTTGTAATGATACGAAAAATTCGTATGAGACTTTTTTGTCAGCTGTTAGACAAACTACAAAATTGCTTTTCAACTTGTTATTCTATCTGCAATAGTTTAGTTGGGAAATGCAAAAAAACGTGAAATTTAGAAATTTTCAGTTTTAAAGATCTGTAGAAACTTCAATATCGCAGATGGAAATTTGGCTCCATAAGCTTTTTTGTCCAGAATTTAGTGCTGAATATGATCCATTCATTGATTTTATCAAAAAAAAATTTCTTCATACTATGCAGGACAAAATAATGTTAAAAACCCTGGTTCCCGTGTTATTTTAATGGCAAAACTTCAAGTTCCGTGAAGGACCTTTCAAAATTGAAATTTTGAGCTGTCCTTTGGACAGAATGTATGTTTGGGCATATCCTCTGATACTTTCGGGTGAGAGCGAAAAAAAAAAATATCGTCGTTTTTGGCACACCCTAATATACCTAATATGCCATGGAATATGTGATATGAGGGGCAAAGCGTGAGGTCGAATGCATATAAGCCTGTGACATCTATTTGGAATCGGGAGACTTGACTTTAATCCTCTATTTTTGGGCACTTTTAACCTGCATCTTCTCTAGTTTCAACATTAGTCCAAGCTTTCTCTAGTCGTAAAATATGCATACCATTCACGCCCATCACGTATCCGCAATCCATAGTACGCCATATTATTAATTCTGAAACATGCGCAAACTACTTTAACGAGGCCGCCTGGTCGTTTATCCTGGAAACTCGGAGACGCGTGCAAACAAAAAAAGCAAATTCAAAAAAAAAAAAGAACTATGCAAAACCCCGTTGATAATTTGTTAGTAACTCTTCTCTAACCGAGCCGATGCTATTGTAAAATAAAATTCACCAAAAGAATATAAAATGAAAATACAGGAAAAATCACGTGACCTAAAATCTGGTTCTACTATGAGTAATTATCAATTGTAGTTCAAGTACGCATCATTAAATGTATTATCTAAGAAATGACCATTCGTTAGGTGTTAACAGTCAGTGATACCACATGTGATTTCGTATGATCCGAAAATTAACGTATGAAACTGTGTGATATATTTTCCACTATTTTTTACGCTTTTCATAAACTGTAAAATTACAAAGTCTATATAATTTGAAAAATTTGAACGATTAACTGCCCGGTTCATGTCCCAGAAATTAGGAGCGGCTATTTACTGTCGTTCAAATATTTTAATACTCGTTGAAATTATTTCGTCGACGCTTCTTCGGAATTATTCAACCGACTTTAATTAATTTGGAAAATATGTACCTCGAGTTCTCTTGCCACATTTTCTACTGACTAATGAAACGAAAAAAATATCGTAACTGTACTTTGGACTATCAATAAATCAAACGATTAATTCGTCATCCGAAGAACGGGACATCGGTAATATTGTCGGACTATTTTGAATAAACACTGAACTCCCAGAATCTGGAAAAAATTTGACCCAGTTTTCTGATTGAAGTCCTAAAAATGTTGAAAGGCACTTCACTTCCGATATCTTACGATTAGACGAAATACTAGAAAAAAAAGAAATAGCACGATCAGATACAGCAGTGGATCCTTTCTTAATATGCTTTTACATCGAAACTACATTTTTCGCTGATTTATTACATCAAGCCTTCTTTCCAATCGTCTCTTCGGGTCCTTTTTTCAATTCCCATTGTTTCAGATTGAAATTGTTACAAAAAACCGGTCTTCAGTGGATATGTATCGTATAGATGCAGTGAATCATCCGTGGTTTAATTTCGGAGAGATGATTGACCATGAGCTAGGTCAACAACCTTAATTAAGACTTTTGTACACGTCAGTGTTCTGGCACAGATTGAAAGTCTTGTGCAAAAATGTGTTCTAAAATCAAATCTCTCATCTCTTGCCCACGGCCACGGCCACGGCCTGACTTCTGACATCTGTCAATAAATAATTGTTAGATATAAATTAATTAAAATATAATTTGATTTTGACGTACAATCAAACTAAAAGAGCCTAAAATTTGAAAAGAGAGACGAAATTTGACTGCACCTATTTCTTTGACCAAATTTTCATTACAATTATACCCCTTTCTATTTTATAGATCTCTTTATTTTCTTTTTACTTTCGGATGTGACAACTTGAAAGCATAGTGGCGTGATGTATACAAGTGATAATAATTGTTCCCTGCACGCGACTTGTTATAATAAAGGTCAATTTATATGAAGAAGGTCTCAGCCAAATATCATTACTTGACCCGGGTTAGTTGAGGATTTAATCTTTGCTATGTGGAGACTTAATTCCTGTCTTATTATTTCATTAGTGTCGAACGTTTACACTCCCAACTGTAAAACCTACACTGTTAAAAAAATCTGTATGAAAATTAGTACAAAGAGTAGGAAGTTTTTATGCGGACACCGCGTATGAAATTCCAAGAACGATTTTGAAAATCCAAGACAGGCTATTATAAAAATAAAATTCTAGCTCAATAATATTAATATACTTGTGTGTTTGTTGCACAAATGTTGTAATTTTCAATTGAAAACACGGGTTACTGTAATATATGTTCAAAAAATGATTAAACTTGTTTTGAAATTCCACGTTACATGTATTAAATTCCACATCGGTGTAAGAATTTTATATTTTTGTTGTAAATTAGCTATAAAAGTGTTTTCATTTTCATTTCATATACCCAGTTCGGAAAATTCATTTTCCTTTCTATCTTAAATATATTGTAAACTTCATATCTTTTTTAACAATGTACCGAAACCCTTACAATCATAACGTCTAGACAGTTATGGATGCGAATACTGAGAATAAGAGATTGGACGAACGAGAAATCGCCGATGCAACTTTGCACTACGATAGCTATATTTCACTTTTGATAAGACACTGTTGGTTGTTATTTATCTCTTAGTTTTTATACACTTATCTCAAATTTCTAACGAGAAACTGTTCATTCGAATTCAAAATTTAGTTGCTGTAGCCTTTCAGCTTTGACGAGGTCACTTTTGTTTCTGTTTCTTTTTTTCTAAAAATTGAATGAAAAACTGTATCACTTTGACTTTGAAATTCCAAGGTTGGACTTTTGTCGGTGGCATCATTCTATCACATTTTCATATTCTGTTCCTCAAAATTCGCACACGAAATACGATTGCTATATGTTTCAAACGCCGAGTTCAATCGCTGTTTCTATTTCCAATGAGGTCAATGGTGTTTTTTTATTTCTTATTTCCCGTTAATATTATTTTAAAGTATGCACTCTTCCGCCGCTCACAAGAATCTTTTACGATCTAATAATCTAAATAGATTTTATTCAGATATAAAATCCTTGGACCGGTCTAGGATGACGATTTTTGGTTACCATAAAGTTTCGACAAAATTGTTATCTTGAAAAGCAGTGGGCAAAAAAGTATCAAGATTGAAGAATTGTGGTTGAAATTGTAAATTATCTTTTATGATAGTATTTTTCAAGTTCGCTTTGTCGGTCGTATGCAAGATTGATTCATAATTTTTTCATTTTTTATTTGTACCTTTAATTAATTAATTGTTATAATAAGAGACTAGTGTGTTATGTGGATCGAACAATGTAATAGCTATAAATGCCGGAAATATTGACCTCTTCGAATACCTTAATTGAAACTTGGGACTAAAAGAAGAAAAGTGCAAAGGAAGAACCAAAATCTGAACAATTTTCGAACCTTTAGAGATCGGGACCTGCACGAACATGTTGCGATCATCTGGGTAATTAATTACCGATTTATCCACGATTTCCAGTGCCGGAAAATGTGCTGTACTGATGTGATATCACAAAAACATTAATCAAGAAGAGAAGAAATTTAACACCATTCACGTGACACATAATTCTCATCTCTCTGGATTTTCTTGATTTGAAATTCCTTCAGTGACTTCATTGTTGGACAAAGAACGATATTCAGCGACCATCCATGTATACGTCTACAGCAGTAGTAGTCATTACTCATATCCTGGTCTAACGGCGGCGTTACTTTCATCAATGAGAGTACGTATATATATTCACCTTAGAATCTCCATTCCAGGTGGGTTTGAGCTTTCAGCCAGTAGCGTAACGACAAACCAAGTGCCGTCAGTGGCATGATAAAAGAAAAAAGAAAATAAATCCTAAAATCATATCACTGATAATGAATCTTTAAAAGGAGGCCACGTATAACTTCCGCTCATTCCACTGCCATATATGTATGTATGACATGCTAAATCTTTGAGTATTTTGTCATAATCTATAACCACAGTTGGATCTGGGAACTGCGCGGTTTGCCCACGCGTCGATAGTCCAAACCTCTCATTACAGTTTTGGGCAATTGAATACGATTATCGTGTTCTGCTTTCAATGAATATATTTGTGAAAATATACATGTTACGAATCGTAATTATTACAAGTCTTATTTCACAGGAGTCTCTCACGTGTTTGTGTTCTCAGAGTCACTTACAAAGAGGGACTTCACTGTATAATCTAATCCACTTGAAGAAACCGACATAGTAGAAATACTCTGCAATACTTTCTTCTGTTATTTTGAAGTGAATACAAGCAAAACTATAGGAATCAAATATTTTGTTTCACAAACTCGCTGTAATGGACTAACTAGGCTCCCGAAACAGTATTGTCATTCACCAAAGCTGTGGGACCTATAGATGCAGCAAGTCGCAGACCCGCGCTACTGTTCCCCTCCCAAAGTCTGTAATGAGTTTCGCCCAATCATAGTCCACACATTTCCTTCCCATTTGCATGAAATGACCTATATTAAAATTGTGAAAAAAAAAAATCAAAAAATATAGCTTTGCCACGCACCCCTTCACCTACAGACACGCTCTTAACTCGTGTCGGTTCCAGCGTAGGCTTTCCCTCCACAGAGATCGGTAAGTTCAAGGTGTAGGAACATAGTTAAAATATGTGAGTAGGATATAGACACAATAACGTAGCTAGGCATCAAATGGCTTGATTAAAGTGTAGGTAAATGTGTCTATATATACCGTCAAGGTGTAGGTTAACTGAGGATCTTCTGGAGGGAATCCAGGTACACCTTTCTCGTCGTAAGACACGCTCAGTGTATCCGAATCTTTTAAACCTATCGGACGGTGCCCGACCGATTTAAACAGCTGCGAGTTCCGCGCTGACTGAATTCATATTTCCGCGGGAAACTTTTTTTTCTCTGTCCTCTGCTACGCTTATTGTTAACTCTGTTCGTTCGATCGCTTTCTTCGTCGCCCACTTTCTCCCATTCTGAGACGCCTAACATAGATTGGATGATTCGTTTATATGGTCGACTACAAGTACCCAAATAACTGTAAGTACATATTTTCAACACTTTCTCAAGTTCATCAAAAATTTTCGACTATACTTACTATATTCCGGACTTCAATTTTTTGAGATTCACTTTCTACGTTCGAGATTGAGATCTCCATTAATATAAATTCGCATAGTTTGTATACTTATGCTTCAATTGTTATCTACAAGAAGTGACACAGATGAACCGAATTTATGTGAATTTTATTACTATTTAAAGTAACACCTACGGGGACGTCAATTTGAGCAATGAAAATTATTACGCTTTTGATTCATCACCTATTCCTTATTATGATGAATTTTTATTTTTATTGCCATCTTGGCTTTGGGCTCATTACATCATTATTCGTTGATAACGGTTTATTTACGGAAACTTTTCGTGATTGTAATTCATAACTCATGAGGATGCTTTATAAAGACTCGTCGGAATATCCTGTCTAGTATGCACGTATAGTCTCGCGTATAGTCGAGTATTCTTGACGGATCGTGAATGAATTCCGGGGATAGGTAAGTCTTTATTTACAGAATGATTGAATTCGTTTGTTCTTCTTTCTCAATTCCCAATTCATGTTCATATCTTTACTAATGAATACACCGATTCATTTATGGCTTTAAAAATGCGTGTGATCCTACTATTAGTATAAATACTCAAGATTTATGTAAGTGGAATGATATTTGAATCCCGTGTACCTATTTCATTCTACCGGCGAGCATATAATCATATCCGCCTGTCATAGTTATACTCCTTAAAGGAAATGCAAATATTTAAGGAATAGTCAATGCTTGTATGGCGAGGTGTGATGAATTTTTATAATCATAAAATTAACGGTTTTAGAAAGCCATTTGCAATTCATACGTTGGTGGTCACTTGATATCTTCTTCACGGCACACCTTGAACTCTTTGAATAATTCGTGAACGTGAATTGGCGGAGAATGTCTTTTTTCTTTTCTTTCTCATATTGGTAGGTAGGTAGGTACTACTTTCTCCGAACTACCGGTACAAGTCGTTTGACTGCTTTAGTGTTTCATTCGTTTTTCGAGGTCGACCTTACCCACGGACTTTACCGGCTTACAATAAAATCTTTGCATACAACACATCTTCACGATAGATGCAGAAGGACGTCGGGTTTGAGACCAACCGTCGATTATAGATTTCATTTATTTCCTGATTCTATCGCATGTAAGTATAAATGAGACTGCGTCAGAAACACGTTACGCATATTTGAAATAAAAAACGAACGACTCAAATTTCGAACAACTATTGCGTATGGCGTAATGTAATTTATTGTTTCCTTATATACCATGCAAACATATCTTATGTTCTTCGTTTACATAATTAACTCGTTTGGTTGGGTTTTTGACGGAACACCAAACTACGAACGGTTATAATTAGAAGAGGCGAGTGCTCATTTAAAATTTGACTATATTTAAAAGTCCTATAATAACACTAAGTCATTTAGCGGCATTTAGCGATTAAAAACGTTTAACCGAATTATTTTAAACATTATCTATAGACTTGCGTCACCTACTTATACTAACATCAGAGTATGTTACCATTATCTTTCCTACCTAATTATAGATGAATCTGAATCATTATAGAGCTTAAGCTGATTTAATAACCTATTATTAGCTCCTTACTGCCAGCAAAAGCTGTTTGCGTAACTGTCGAGGTGCAGAAATTTATTGCTTGCTACTAATAAGATTCGTGACATGATTAACCGTCTATAACTGTATTCTATTTCTTTTTGTTTTTCTTCTTCCTTGTCTTGGCATTTTCATCGTTGATTTTAGTTTATTTCGATAACTTGATAGATTCAAGGATAGATCATATTCTCCCAAAGTTGGTTGGTTCTGGTTGATTAGTATTCAATCCGAATGAAATTAATTCCTATCAGCTTGAAAATGTAGAAAATGGTAAACGAGAACAACATATATTCTGAGCACAAGTTTCAAATGTCACCTGGATATCTCAAACGATTTTTTAGTTGTCACGGTCATAAACATTAAGAATGCAGTTTGCTAGAAAATCACGTCAAAGATAGAAGTAAGATTGCAAACTTCAACAAGTAAACGTATTGACTTTATAATCTTTTTGAAATCCCCTGGCACTCAATCTGCTTCTTTGGCAACGGATGCCTGCTCTTCAGCTGGACTGTTTCGATCTGTTGCCGATTCAGTCTGTTCGGCGAACAGTAGTGCAGTAGCATCACGCATCGCGAGAATATTTATAATTTCTCGTATTCTTGAACATGCCTTGAGAAATTTTTAAGAGCGATAATGTAACTTTGAAATACAAAAATTAAGGTACAATACAAATATAATTCTGGACCCGCAAGCACAGATAAAAATTTAAATGCAGGGTCAAGTTACCTATATGATTGATTTGTTGAGCACAGTGTTTAGTCCCCCAGTCATCACTTGGTTATTTATGCGATTTTAACATCGGATTTCAATTGTTTTTCAGAACCATGCGGACGACGGCAACTCCCCTCTTGTTATTGACGATCCTGCACGCCGTCTGTGGTCAGTTGAATTTTGAGGGGAATCCGCTGACCGAAGGGACGGTTTACACAGCGGAGGAGTCGCACTTCGCCGAAAAGACAGCAAAGGCTCGTTCCTTAGGAATACCAGATACAGAAGACTCATATTTGTTAGCTGCGAAGACCCTTAAAGCTGAACGGTCTCAAAATCCATACCAAAGTAACATCGATGGAGCTAAGTACGGAGCACATCCAACGTCGAGGAACGACTTATCTTCGACAGGGAGCTCTTCTGCAAACTCTTACCAAACTCTGCCAAACGAAACCTTGGAGAAGAGTGTTGCTCCAGCAAATGACGCAGTCTTCGAAACGCAGACCTCCGAGACGCAGTACGGCAAAAGAATCGAGTCTCAGGATCGAGTATACCCAATAAACGCAGAAACTTCGAACCCTGAAGTATCTGATTCAACAGATCCTGCCTTGGTGATGTTTCTCAATTCTAAGACCCCACAGGAGTCTAGAATAGCTCTCGAAGAATATCTAACTGCTAGTCAAAGATTAGCACAACCTGTCGACGACTCATTGCCACCCAATCTACCCCATATATCAGACATAGTTTTACCCCAACAAGAATTGATCAACGTACATCAACAGCTGAAGCAAATCGGTCAAGTGAACCCTCGGCACTCTCAATATTCGCATTCAGCATATCCTAATTTATTATCTCTGCAATCGATTGGGTCATCAGATCAGGCCTCTTTTCTTGCGAATCAACAAATTGGCCAAAATAGAAGAAGTTCAATTTCTCGGCCGCCACCTTTGTATACAAGAAAATCTTTCATTGTGAAGCCACCTTATGGTGGCACTATCTACCGGGCTCAATCCAGAATCGGCCCTGTTCCAGGATATCGCAAGGGTTCTTTTGGCTACGGTGGTGGCGGCCCGGAAATAATTTACACAAAACCCCCCGGATACGGTAACAGTCAGTACGAAAGAGGTAAAAATCCGTACGAAGATGCTGGCGCTTGGTTCCCAGACGCCAATCATCCGCCACCGGATGTGGACATCTACCATTCCCAATTGTATGCACAGTCCTATGATCCGCACTATTATAACTACATAGCAAAGTATGGAAAAATCAAGCCCCATCTTTACGGAAAGTTTGAAAAAAAGGAGGAAAGTTTTTTTTCGGAGTTGTTCCATAGCTTCAAGAAGCACGGCATGAAACATGTCATGCATCCCATGTTTCTTCTCGGCTTGGGGATACCGATGGTCACTTTAATGCTCTCTGCATTGGTCAATAAGCGTTCATTCGCCCGGTCCAGCTCAGGGATAGACGGTGATATTCATATAACCGACGAAGATATCGACGAGTGGGTAACGAAGCTTCGGAAGGCGCTGGAATGCCACGGGAAATCGGCATCTGAGAGTGAGCTAATGAAGTGTGCAGTGTCGGATTAGCTTGATATATTTATTATTCTTCTTGGAATCCCATAAGTGGTTGCAAAGTTAGCGAAACTTCACACAATTGTTATTGAGTTGCATCGAATGATCAAGATATCTATCACGAGTTCTAACTTTTACGCTGACCATGGAAAATATTGACAAATACGAGATTAGCAGAATTGGTTTATACGCTGTATCATTCTTCTAACACAGGTTGTTTAGCGAACTTCAGAACAACGGGGGGAATCGAAGGTGTATTCTTTTTTAACCGGTCATCTTGATCAAACTTAAAAAAAAAAAATACATAATTGGAGTGATTATGTATGATCAACTTCGAGTGATTTGATGCATTTTGCTCAACCAGATGATATCAGATGATGACTATCATACGACACGTGAAATGACAAACAATTTTACTGTACCTTGAGACACTCATCAGAATTCACCATAATACCGTCGCTACTATCAAATACTAGTTAATATTTGTTTGGCAATTACATGCCAGTTAGTGCCAGCTGCGGGAAAAATTCCGCGCGCTAAAATGGTGGCTGATAATTATCTACCGGAATTAGAGACTAATTCATAGTTTAATTAGTAAGCAATCCTTGGTCATGCTGGCTGGTTAATCTTATTCTTTTGCGGTCAGTACCTCTGGATTTAAGTCTATAACAACGTTGCGATTCCCCAGAACTGTAGGTATGTGTTGAGCTTCAAAATTTTGACTTACTTTCATCCGGTAAATCGGAACCGGACCGTGGCTTAACAAAACGCATTTACCCAAATAGCCAAACAACGATTTTATTTCATGATGAAGTCGTGAATAAATTGCATTAGATTACAGTAATTTTACCGTCGTTAATGGCCGCGTCGTGCATCGCTTGTGCAAGTAAATTAGTACAGCAATTAATTGCAGTATGATGCCACGTTAGGCGGTCCGTTTCAAATTGATGGCAATCTTTGTTGACATTAACTCGATTCTTTATCACTAATGTCCACTTTATCTATATTTTCGCAGTAAACCTTAACGCGTTAATTTAATGCTGGATTAACTGCTGGTGCTTGATGTAATCAAATTGCCAAGATACGATTTAATTTCTTGTGTGTTTACGTTATGATCATCCGGTTAGTGTCTTACAAGTGTGTCGTATGATCGAAACTGTTCACTTTCAAAAATGAACGCCTCGCATTTTTGGAAGAGCAATAGTACGCCCCTCAAAAGTATCTGGATATAGTTACTTATATCGTATCTTTCAGATACTTTTTAGATGCTTGCACCTATGGATTGCATTATACACTATGTACTAAAATTAATATATTACAATACCTAGATATACGTACGAAAGTTGTATTCAAATACATTTGATGTGTGCCTTTTTAACTGCAGAATTCTAACGCGTGAAGATAACTTGTCCTAAAAGTCTCGACCACATGACTGCAAAGCATGACTTCAACATTCTCAATGAATCACTTCCTCCGTACTTCGAATTTTGTGTTCTTCTTTCTTTATAAGGTAAATAACAAAATGCTCCTACAGAGCTCTATTTGCGGGCTGAAACGTCGGAAAATCCTGGACTTTCTTTATGCACTGCTGTTCGATTTGTCAGTCAAAAAGATTCACATCACTTGAAGGGTCGAAGAAGAACTGTCTAACCAACAGTTGACGTGTAGATGCAATGTATTTATTTCAATCAATGAAGTATAAATGGATATGTAATGGATATGTATATAGGCAAATATAGGTATATTGGAGTTGTTTTTCATGAAAACACTTGATTATGTAATATTCCTAATCAGACCACGATTTTTTTTTTTAATAATTCAGAATAATTCGTTATTCCTTTGACTCCCGTTCCTTGTACAGTCATTGTTTACCAACGACCTAATTCTCGGACACGAAAACCAATATAATATTCAATAAAGAGTCTTTATTAAAGACTGTAAATCGGGTAAAAATGGCTTCTTAAGTTCAGATGCAATGGGGTATCAAAAGATATGACCAAGGAAAATGAGATTTTTATGAGTATGGAGAAACTGAAGTAGAATAGACATCTGGAATGTATAAATTCCAAGTAACACTGAACTATCATCGGATTAATGAATTAATAAATAACTATGTAATCAGGAATTCAGTCGGGATAAAAATTGAGTTATTTCAATAATTTTTAAACATTCTGCCTCCCCTCTGTGTTGGCAGTAATAAGAAAGTCAACATTCAGCGAACGATATTCAGCCGAGCAGAGGCAAGGTAGAAGTTTTTTTTCATCTTTATTATTCATTATTCATACTTATTATACGTAATACATTAATAGTAAAAATATAAATCGTCACTACGGGGTAAAGTCGGGATTCTTTCTCAGTATTACGAAACCTTCCATTATCGGCGTCAACGGGACGTATTCTTCCGTTGCCATTTCCGCCCTTTCCCCATGAGCCAATAGCACGGGAGTCGTGTGCGTTTGGAAGCCTGTTATTGTCTTTGGTTTACCCGCTTGACCTACGACGTCGACGGCGATACCAACCCGCACAGGCACAGCTAGGGGATTCAACTCTTCATCAAATGTCACTAACATTCTGGGCTGCATCGCTGCCGCAAGTGTGTACAAGAGATAATGACTGCGTCCGAGTATTACTGAAAATAAAATACGAAATTATAAATTCATGCACCGAAAAGTCCAAACGAAAATATCGATGAAGTAAGGGTCTTCATCTATTCAGAATTTCTGAGTCAATACCGTGAGTCATGACATAGGTATAATGTATCAGGGTGACAACTTTTCGATTTCAAATCCCCAATTTTTGGTCTCACTTCAAAATTTCGTAGCTTTCATCCTGATTCGCCTTCTACATTTTTTTATCGTCAATATTCACGGGAGTGCTCAAAATTTTCGGCAAAAATATATGTAATATTCATGGATCATCTATGGGTCGAAATTCGAAGAGATTAATATTCAAACGTAAAAAATTCTTGAGCACGCCTAAATATTGATATTTTCGCTCAAAATTTTCAGCACTTGCATGAATATTGACGATAAAGAAATATGGAGGGTGAGCGTTGGGATGGAAAAATAAAAAATAAATCGATTCTTAATAAATTAAATTATCTTTGAAATTATTGAACGACCTTTCAAAATTCTTCGATCACGCCTAAATTTCGGGAGGCTTACTAAAATACTAAAAACTACGAAATTTTGGGGTGAGACCGAAAATTGGGAATTAGAGGACATAATGTTATCACCCTAGTATGTATACTGTCAAAAGTGCCGAAGATGATAGCGTAGTTGAGAATTCCCATGAATATTTATGAAAGAAAGGATGCTTCGACTGGTTTTGAAGATATCGGTAATTCTATGATCTTTTTATAACGATGTCACGAGAGTGTTGAAACGTTCCTATTCTCAATGCTACGGGATTTAGATTGCCGGAATACATTTTTTGGTACCGGAGTCGTAAAATTCGTTTTTACGGCCCGTTTTCAGTCCGTAAAACGATTTTTCACGGACCTGGGTGGGATAGTCACAATGTGTGGATGGCTACCGCCAAGTGGCTAAGTATTTCAAAAGTACAACTAAACAAGTGGGCCCCCCTCAAGTCCCTTAAGGCCCTCTTAAACATAACTGGTAATTTAGCACGCGCCCTACAGTCTCATTCAAACTTTGATAAAGAGATTATCTTTTTGTGCAATTCGTGGCCTCGTTTAGGCTCAGTTTGACGACGAAATTTGCTCGCTTCTGACGTCATCGAATATTATATTTATATATCGTATAGTGCCTCAGTGAGAAAATGTAATTTTTTTTTCACTCTCACCACACTGGGAACATTAGTTTGTGGCACAAGGAAAATTCGCCTACAAAATGAGCTCTATGCCTCTACACTAAGAGGTGGTGCAAGTTAATTTTCTCTGTTTAATCAACCTGTTGAAGCCTACACTTTTCCCGATATTCGAACTTTTAAAACTCACTTAGAAGCGGGTCCTGCCGGTCGTTATTCCAGATCTAGAGTAAAAATACAGTTTTACAAATGGCGTGTCCATTATATCGTACTAAAATTGGAAAAGTGGACTGTTTTGTATCAAAATTGATAGTCGAAAGTTTTTGAGGCGGCTCATTTCAAATCTAAATTAAAAACCCTGAGTGGCAATTTCTATTCAACTTATTGTTAGTCTGCTTCTACAATTTCGATCTTGAATTTTCATATCTTG
This sequence comes from Rhogogaster chlorosoma, assembly GCA_944452935.1. Lineage (NCBI taxonomy): Eukaryota > Metazoa > Arthropoda > Insecta > Hymenoptera > Tenthredinidae > Rhogogaster > Rhogogaster chlorosoma. Next base: position 9,054,458 of record OX101802.1, read on the forward strand.
ATTTCAGATTGGAGATAAGCATCGCCGAAAATCGTCGACTACTAATTTCGTAATATGTAATAATACTGTTACGTCTGAAGCTGTGGTCCATATGTGACCTTCCTCTTCTATCGCCAATAAGCTATCACTTTATTTGTAACTTCGTCTAGCATATAAGTAACTAGATGTCTGCATCCTAATAAGCCATTTCACATCATAACTGCTGGGCATGCATCCGATGGTACGATGCGTGGTCCTTATTTCAATGATTTTTTAAATTTGTGCTACCCGCCCCTTAGATAGCCTCTATAAATATGGAAAAAAACTTCTGTGAAATTTGAGCTCTTAATTTTAACATTAATACGTGCGCCAAAATTGCGAAAGTTTTAAACGGAAAATACATGTAATTTTTTTAACCAGTTAATTTTTTTTTATAACTAGGATAGTAATTGGTGAAATAATTTTACATTTTGCACAGATGTTGCTCATACTGTTAGAAAGAAACTCTGAAAATTGTAAATTTTCATATTTATTATTTGCTTATACAGAGATGATCTGTGGAAAGTTATAAGCCGTATGGGTATGCAACCGGTGTTTCACTACGAAATGGCAACGTAGTCGATGCGAGAGTCGAATGAGTCGAATGAGTCGAATGACCGTATCTACAGACGACGTAACGGCAGCTGTCATTCTGCGGGGTTATAACCTAATAATGTTAGGTTATAACCTAATAATGTTCGAAATAAACCGATATTGACATCCGCAATTACCTGAATAACCCATTACACTTTCTTAAGAAAGAATATTTACCGTTGTATTAAGGAACTGTGATTACAAAATCTAAATCTGACAATTATTCATAACTCTCATTCTAACCTAACAACATGAGAGCCGCAGAATGACAGCTGCCGTTACGTCGTCTGTAGATACGGTCATTCGACTTATTCGACTCTCGCATCGACAGCGTTGCCATTTCGTAGTGTATCACCGGTTGCCTACCCACACGGCTTATAACTTTCCACAGATCATCTCTGTATATCAGTTCCTGAGCAGGTCAGGTCAGGTCCTGATATATAAGGAAATAATGAATTTAAAAATTTACAATTTTCAGAGTCTCTTCCAACAGTATAAGCAACAACTGTGCCAAATTTCAAAATATTTAATCAATTTTTATTCGAGTCATAAAAAAAAGTAACTGGTTAAAAAAATTACATCTATTTTCCATTTACAACTTTCGGAGTTTTGGGGTACGTGTTAGCATTAAAACTGGGATATCTAGGGGACGGGTAACACAAATTTAAAAAATCATTGAAATAAGGACCACCCTAATACTTAGCTACGCGTGGCCTCCCACCTTATCATCTCGCAAGGTTACCTTATTTCTTCTTGAAACGTTTTTTCCAACAAGAATAACACGTGAAATAAATTTCTTTCAACTAAATCGAAAATCGCCTAACGAATTCTTGTTTTATTGCTGTCAATGTTCATCGCGTTTGAGACAATATATGTATAAGATTTACCAATAGGACAAAAAAAAAATTAAAAAAGTTCCATGGTTGTACTGGTAAGATCATATTATGAAAGTTTTGAATTCTTCTATTTGACGAAATTAATCGTTTCAGAAGGAAGGAAAAATCATAAACAAAACACATTTTCCACAGTATATCAGGTTTATTTTGTGATGGAAATTTTTGTTTTTCTAAATATTTTTTCGTTCGATTGAAATTTCTCTGAGCGCAATAATTGAGTGATTGACACTCGCACATGAGAATAATATTTCTTACGAAAATTTCGATGTTTTACCATTTTAAAAAAATATTTTTTACCGATTTTTTCCTTCATTTTTAAACGGTTCATTTCATCAAATAGAAGAATTGAAGACTTTCATATAATTTTACCAGTCTAACCATGGAATTTTTTTCATTTATTTTCGCCCTATTGGTAAATCTTATATGTATATTTTCTCTGATGCTAAGAACATTGACAGCAATAAAACAAGAATTCGTTAAGAGATTTTCGATTCAGTTGAAAGAAATTTATTTCCCATGTCATTCTTATGGGAAAAAGGTTTCCTCAATGAGCTGCGCGAAGAATCATTCCTGGTGTCTATCTTCACCCTACAACTCAACTTCTTCCGTAATACGAGGTAAAAAAAAACAAGAGATGAAAAATAAAATTTGAAACACCGCAGTGTACACGTTTGTTGGAGATATACAGGGTGGTCTTTTCTATCTCAAAAACTAAAAGTGATACAAGAAAAAGTTTCATGCAAAACTTCAAGGGTTTCGAGGGGGAAAGATAATGCTGGTATCTGTGGACTTGCGGGTCTCGCCACTTCCGAGATTTCGCAAGCAACTGCAGATTTTAGATAGGGAACACATATTTTGATTAGTAGGAGTTGATAAAGAGATCAAAGACTAATTCAAATACGCAAAAAAACATAATGTTTTTTCAATTTTTTGCAAAAAATATGTCTTTGTTAGTCTTTGTTAGAGACAGAAAAAAAATGCACGAAAATTTTTTATTTTTTTGCCAAAATTAATTTTGCAAAAAGTTTGAATTTTTTTTTTCTTGCACATTTGAATTAGTCTTTGATCTCGCAATCAACTGCTACTAACCAAAATATGTGTTCCCTACCTAAAATCCGGAGCTGCTTGCGAAATCTCGGAAGCAGCAGGATCCGCAAGTCAACAGATACCAGCATTATCTTTCCCCCTCGTAACCCTTCAAGTTTTGTATGAAACTTTTTCTTGTATGACTTTTAATTTTTGAGATATTTTGAGATGAAAAAAGACCACCCTGTATAAATGTATACTGCATCCTAGATATCGACAAATTTACTTTAATATAAATATTGAAAGAACCGAACTTACTGTTCTTCACGTCCAAAAAGCCGATTAATGTGGCAAGAAGACCAGCTACTGCAACAGGGCTCAGTAGCTGCCTGTCGCTATGGTAAGGTGATAGAGTCAGAGTTCCCTTTCCCAGATGCGTTAGTCCTTGAGCAATGCGGACCATAAACAGATTGTTTGGATCCTTAGCGTGATACTGGGCGAGCTGTCTGAGCATTGCCGCCAATCTCGCATTGTTGGTTCCAGCCCCGACAAGCCCCATAGCAAAAATAGCGTTGTGAGCAACCTCAGAGTCACTGTCATGCGAAAACTTTGACAAAGTATCAAGGATGTTGAGTTTTGGATTTGAAACTGAGATCAGACCCAGAGCTAGAGGTACCGACCGGCGAATAACCGGTTCGCAGTACCTCAGAAGGTGCCCAAAAGTTCTATAAGCCATTTCTGCACCAATTTCCTCGCCCATGGCGATCAGAGCTATCCCTAGCACAGCAATAGCTTGCCTAGAGCTCAATTCCTTCTCTTTCTCCTCCTTTTTCTCTTCCTTTTTCTCCTTGTCTTTGCGCTCGCTCTTCTCCTCCTTCTCATTGCTCGGCTCGTAATGTTCGGAACAGATATGCAGCAGTTGTTGGATCTTTAGAACGTTTCCTGTTCCTGCGTAAGCGCAAACCTCGACCAGAGTTGTCGACATTGATTTGAAAGGCTCTGGCACTACTTCCAGAGCAGCTATTATGGCCTCTGCTGCCTCCTGCTTCCCCAGGAAGCACAAGCCAAGACCAAGGGGCAAGAATCTCGCATATGTATCCTTCAATTCAGCCTCAGATTTTTCCATCAAAGTGTGCATGATCGCAGTTGTCACAAAAGCATTGCATGAGCCAACAGCTACCATGCCAAGAGCCAAGCCAGCGACGCCTACGACTTCCCAACTGGATTTGGGGTCGCTAAGGACAGGGGTTAGTAGGCTTAGTACAGCCTCGCGATTCGACCCTGCATAAGCCAATCCAAGACCAACTATCGCTCCGATTCTCATTATGTTGCTGCTGTGCAGGACGTAGTCAGATAGCAGAGCCAGCGCTGGATCGCATTCGTTTCTCACACCGCAGTTCACGATTCCACAGGCCAGAAGAGCTCCGGATTTTATATAGTCCTCAGCGGAATAAAGATACTTGTCGATTGGTGTCAGGCCCCCGTCTACGTCCCATAATAAGACCAGGCCTAGGGAGGCTGTAGCGCTCAGCATTCCGTGTTCCTTGTTTTTGTAAAGCCATTTGTTGCCATCTTCAATCAGTAATTTGTCGTGGCCAAAAGCAGCATTTACAAAGCCGTTGACAAAACTTGCCGCGAGATTCTGACGCGCTGAATCTACTTGGCCACCACCAAATGGAGGCCGGGAATTTTCTAGATGAGACTTGTAGACGTCTTCTGGTGTCTTTGGCTCCATTATATCCAACTCACGAGCCAAGTTCAGGAAATGATTGTTCAAATGTGCATTTGACATTATTTCAACAAGGTCGTCGTACTCAGTTGTGTTTTCATTCAATTCCAAGAATATCTGCTGACGACCCAGCATAAATGCCAGCTGCTTTTGGACGGACCTGCAATGTTATTAAATGTTTAGTCTGTGGTTTGAGAACGACAAATATGCTGCTGCTTGTTTTCTACTTCTGTGTGTCTGGGATATTCAATTAATTTAAGAATTGGTGGCAATATTTATTATATATATATCAGACAAATGTTTTGAGCCATAAAATATCACAAGAACGTTTCTCTACTTTATATTCTGCTTTAAATATTCAGAGATTTGTTAACGGAAAATTGATTTGTGTTAAAAAATCATAGCAGGAGAGTAGAGACACTCAATTAATTTATGAAAGCAATGAAGATTAGCATTGCTGCTCACTTTGTATATAACTGCGATAAGGAACAAAGTATACATAAAGTATTCGAAACAAGCAAATGGAATGGAATCCCTCGAGCGACTACATACGCCTTGAATAGGTATATTCTTGAAGACCTAGCCTGTGTCCAAATTGTTCTTTAATCAACCATTTCTATTACATTAGTTTGATTATTTTTTGAAGCATAATCAAGTAAAAGTCAGGAGTTCTCAGAGTCAGATGCAGTCAAAGTAGCAGCACTTAATGCAAGGATTTGGATCAGCCATCAATCCGATTCTAGCTATCTGGGTCTCTAATTGTCCAGTAATATTCTAATTGTTCAGTAATTGTTCAGTATCCTTCGGTAATAGATTTTTTACTGCTAAGTTCAGAAACATTTTCTTCGCTGTTTTCAATTCTATAACAAAGATCAGACGTCAAAAAGTTGTCTGCAGATTTGTATTCCGAACAATTAGAGACCCGAATGTCTAAAATCAGAGCAGCACACATCACAACTTCTTTTTACCATTCAAATCAAATCAAAAGGGCTTGTTTTTCTATGCAGATAAAAAATTGCCCAGAAAACCAAACCGGCTGGAACACGCAATTTCCAAACTTTATCTCAACGTTTGATTGAACTTTACAAAAGTTGTTGAATGTATACCAGAAATGTGCTTTTGCATTAAAAAAATCCCCTTCTATTACGCGATAGCCAGGATCAATGTATTAAAAAATATTGATCTGACTATTCTGGAATGTGAAATACCATTTAAACACTCCAAAGATGATCTACAGGCTCAGTATTGTTAAAAAAATATCATCAACAGATTTTCAGGCTACATAGAATTTTTTGAGGGCAAACAGTTCCAAAGTGCCGATTTAAATCTAAAAATGAATTTCCCTGACTTTTCCAGGCTTCCCAGTGGGAAGACTGGCATTTTGTCAGATCTTTTTTATAATTATACGCTAAAAAGAGAAAAAAAGAAACGTCATTGAATCAATATTAGCATTTTGCCACTCAGATCCGATGACTTTTACCACTATACAGATTAATTACAAAATAAATAGTTCAACTGAACTGAATTTCCCGGATTTTTACCGGTAATTTTCGGATTCCGTGACTTTTTCAGGTGTTTTCCAGTAATTTAGAAAATTCTTCGACTAGTTCTAGATTTCTTCGATTTCCAGGTTAAATCGGCACCCTGCAGATGTTACTTTTTCAATAAAAAATCAATAAAAAAATAGTCTAATTCCTTAAATTCTTTAATTAGTATCCGAAAAAGCACTCCAGGTTTGCGTAATTCATGAATTTAATGAAGCTTCCTATTCGTAACTTGGAAAAGATCTGTCCATTAATTACAAGGCTTAAATAATCCCACTGTAGAAATATTGTAAAATTTTTTGAAATTCCTCATTGGCAACAAGGTCTGAGTTTCTACAAATCCTAGTGTACAAGTATAATGAAAAAAGATAATTAAAGAAACTTACAGATCTTCACACGAAGTGAAGATGTCTTCAATCAATGGCAAATCATTAAGCTGCATGGCAAGCCTGAGAGCTTGCGGATACTGTCCAAACTTCCTGAAGAGTTTAAGGGCGGCATGTAGCAGGGTACTGTTTTCTGGATCAGCTACATAAGGCACACAGCTGGTGAGGTAAAGGCAGACCCTAGGATATGCGCTCTCGTCTACATATTGTTCGAGCAAATCCAGCCGTTCTATTTCCATCAATAAGTCACAGGCCTCAGCTTCGGCATTATGCGCCATGTTATAGGGGACAATTTCGCGGGCCAAATCGACCAGTTTTTTTCTTGTTTCCTCTGCGTCATCCCCAGTTATCTGGTCCCATTCTCCAGCAATCTCTCCAGACAAATGTCTGACATATTCGTGTCCCCATTCACCGATTTCTAAAGCAGAGCCGGTCAGTCTGTATTTGAGACACTCGCGACCCTCTCCCATGCTCATTGCCAGAACAGAAATGACGTCAGAACAAAGTTCCTTTGTTTTCTCATCGTCTATTTTGTCGTAGACTAACTTCATGGTGTCGTAATGAGGGCGCATGAATTTTAACGGCTTTGGAACGCTTGTCATAGACGTTGTTGATGCACGAATTTGAGAACGGAGCAATTCCAAAGCAGAGAAATACAAAGAAGTGTTAGAGTCTTGCAGCCGCTCTACTAAATTGTTCAACTCCTCCTGGAGCAGTTTGTCTTCTTCCGACTATGCAAAAAAATCCTTTCTTCAAGATTGTTCTTACATAATTGTTGGTTATTGGGCTTTGGGCTTTATGGGTCCAGGTTTGGGACCCATAATAAGGATTGAGAGTAAGGATTGACTCTCCGTTAGGGAGATGAGGAAAATTGTTTGTAATTTTGTTATATTTATTTTGAAGGGAAATATGACTACAGGATTATTAACGATTATTGTTCAGTTTTTGTTCTATAAATGATAATATTGCGGTAATTAGATAAGGAAGAACAACGTGCAAGTCACTGATAGTCGTTTGTTTTATTTGAGGCATGTAAGATGGTTATAAATACTTACGAGATCATTCTTCTCCTCTTCTTTACCATTCTTAATCTCCTTCGGGGGTTTCACCTCAACTTTTGTTGCCTCAGGCATATTTTTGACGATCTATTTAACACTTTCAACTTTATTTGATATTAGAATAACTCAGCTTCGTTGGATTCGGCAAACCGTCAAACTTTTTGGTTAGGTTTGCGCTGCCGTGAGAACGATCTGCGAGTCACTTCAAACCGTGGTGCCATCAGGCGGCAGAAATAACATCGCGTAACCGCGTAATTCAAAACACGCATTAGTAAATATTAAAAATTAGTTTTTTTTAAGCCTTTTGGACGCGCGTTATCAAATTGCTTTTTTATTTGAATATTTTGTGCATCATATGAGGCTAAAAATTAGCCAAATAGAGTTTTTAATCGACGACTGAAAGACAGGAACCAAAAATAGCGCTGTTCAAATAATCCGCGTAATTTAAACTAGTCCATTATGGACAATTAAATAATTTACTCATGGATTTCAGTTACCGTATTTGTTTGCAATTCTATGGCCTCTGTATACATATAAAAAGCTGGCTATTTTTGTCCTTGTTGAAATAAGTGGGAATAAAGGTAAAATCGTATCAATGATCACGCAATAACCACGAAGGAGCAAGTTTAAAGAAGAGTAAACTGTAACTGCATGTGAATAGACAGAATCGAGCGCTGATTGGTCGAAATAATCTAAATGGCGGCTCCAGGTGGCTTGTTGAGCGAATCGCCGTCGATGTTAAATCTTTCAGGGTTTATTTTCTCTTGATAACCTAGGGTCCAGATGTTCTCTTAAAACTGATGGAAAACTCTCTGAACTTCATACAATACAAATACAATACTAATACGATCAGCAATTGTATACAAACGCAATAACATAAAAATATGTTGAGATATTTTCTGCGCATGGTTTATTCCCGCTTGCGATAAATGTAAACATGAAAGCAAGAATAAATCCGTTACGTAATGATTGCTAATTAAAACCGTGAGGGTATTTGGGATTTTCAACGCTGGCTTTGCTGTCAAACAGAAATGAAAGCCAAGATGTCGTCGCGTGCATATGGCTCTTGTATCTGGCTATTTCTGAAGTAAATAACGCTGAAACAATGTCGGATCTGGCTTCTTGCTCGGCTAGTAATAAAGAAAATCACAAGGAAAATGAAATCGTTGAAGAACTCAAAATTGGAAGGAAAAAATGGGAGAGATTCAGCAGCTGGGTACATTGCATATGTGTTGTGACGTTCGATCTTGAACTCGGCCAAGCAATAGAGGTAAACTTTTAGTAAATGGTTAACAATCATTTACTGATCTCATCTAATCTCAAAATAACTACAATAAAATATTTTTAAATTATTTATTACTTACCCTGTCACTACCCTCCCTGAGAATAAAAATAAAAAAAAAAACATTCATTCAAAGCAATGCATGAATTCGTGAAATATTATCAACAACTTTCACGCCGCCGATTTCGAATTTCCTTTTAGCTATTGTTTCTTGTTTACCTTTTTCTTTCTCTCTCTCTCTCTCTCTTTCTTTCCTCCTCTCTCTCGCAATAAATAAAATACAGTTCGAATGCTATAACTTGCAAATTTTTCCGTTTAAGAATGTAACAATTGAATGACGTCGATGATTATTCGAATTTTTTAAAACACGTTTCCGTTAATTGATACGGAATGATCTGAATTTTCGAAAATATATTTTTCCTATATAATTTGAGTTTGTCTTTTCCTCAAGTTTTGAAGAACCTTACAAACTCTGATAGAAAAATATTCCTTTCGATTATTATTAATTTCAATTATTATTTTTTTCTCATCAATTTCTGTTTCAAAAAAATTATGGCAAACTTGTCGGCAATTTAGACATTTTTTTTATCTATTTTTTCAGCTCGTATATCCCAGTCATGTTAAACTGACCGAGCAAGAGAGATCGAACGTGTGCTATCTGGCGTTTCCAGATTCGAATTCTGGATGCATGGGAGACACGCAGTACCATGTCCGTATTAGACAGAATGCTAAGACTGCTCAAAATACTCAGTCGTTAAAGGAGTACGATAGAAAATGCCCAGTCTTTGTACAGTGCGACAAAGAATATTACTGGGGATACGTATACTTCAGACAAGTCAAAGACAAGACATTGCCGAGAGGTTATTTTCAAAAGGTCAATATTTGTTCGAGATTTCATATTATTTGATAGTGTCTAACATTAAGAAAGTATGAGAGATACAATCAGCATTTATGACAGACTAAAATCTAGTTCATTAACGTTTTAATAATCTGAATGTGAAAATTTATGGTTAGTATCAAAGAAAGAATTTTTCCGCAACTTAAGATAGTATAAAAACTTATAATCTAGTAAGTAATCTCGAAAATACAGCCATGGGAAATTGTTAAGAAAAGTTTAGGAGGACATGCTACGAAATGGTTAAACTTCTTTATTTTCAATCCCATCTCAAAATTTCATGGTTTGTTTTATTCGACGGTAAAATCTCTTTGACTTTACTGAAAAAAGTTTTGAAAGAAACACTCCCATGAGTAACAAATAATGTCAAATACATAAATCAATATTTTGTTATTTGTACTTCTTTATTAAAGGGTTCTTGATTTTTCATGAAATGTTTTTCAGTGGGTAAAATTATCACTGAGTAAAACAAACCATGGAATTCCGAAATCGGATTGAATAAAAAACAGTTTAATCGTTTTGTAACATGTACTCGTAAATTGTTTCTTATATATAATAATGATGTTAGCATTTTCAAGTTTCGCCCCTTCCTCACGAGTTTCCTTACTTTTTAAGATCGCGATAATATCCTTTTCTTGATACAGACAGAATTTTCACAATAACATTATCAAAGATTAATGAACCAGGTTTTCATTTGCGTTAATGTTTTGCTGCCAAAAAATTGTAGTTTTTGAAAATATGAATACAAAATCCGTCGCATTCAGCGCTAATATTATTGTTCTCATATGTTACTTGAACTGTTTCATTAACTAATAATGTTAATAACAATGCTGGATGTAACAGATTGTTAATTGAAATCTTTCGAAATTAATGTCGGAGAATAGCATAAACTTTTACGAGATAAAAGCTGTTTTTGATCCATTGTGTGTAAGTAAATATAGCTCATCCCTTCAGCGTTAAAATTTCCAATTCTCTCTTTCAGAGTATTGTCATTATAACAAAACTCCCGTTAGTGAATTTGTTCACCGAGATCTGCGCCCTAATCGCTCCGGAATTCTTTGATGCTGGTGCCGCCGTCATGGAAATTGCTAGCCGAGAAATTGACCGATGGCCACCGCCGATACCTGGTCAAATACTTCACCTGACTTTAATGGGTGTTTTGTTCCAGGTGATTTTAAAGACAATGTCGACGCTCTAATTAGCAAATTGGCTAACTCCACTTTTTTTCGAAAATCGTTTTTTTGTATTTATTTCTCTTGAATAATTATTTCTCACCAGAAAATACAAAAAAACGATTTTTGAAAAAAAGTGGAGTTAGCCAATTTGCTAATTAGAGCGTCGATGTCTTATTTGTTTTCATTTTTCTTGAGTTGGAAAATTCTGGTTAAATTATCTTTGGAATACAGAACTAAGCCTTGCGGGAGATATAGACTTTCCAATAACGCTCAGCTCTCCATCTGTTTTTTCAGACTTACATTCCAAATCAAAACTACAAAGCGACGGTGCCAACTGTAGCTGCGCTAGACCACACACCGAACAAACATTCCCTGCGTAAAATTGTTCTTACTTCCGCCTACGAGGGGGACATGTTCAGGAGTTTGGCTAGTGTCGTAAGCCACGTTCATTTGCTTTGGGAACTGGCACTCCTGGCTGAACCTATTGTTGTTATGGCCAGTTCACCGACTACTTGTTCCGAGATGGTTCAAGCTCTAACGGCGTAGGTATTTCAGTAATTGACAAGATCAAATTGATTTTAACATATTGTCGCCTTCAATTGTCATATTTTAAATCATACGTTGTAGAAGATTGTGCAAGAATCGTCAACAGGCAAGATTGTTCATCCACAGTAACTTTCAAATTCCCAATTCGGACAAAAAGTTCAATATATCTCAGTTAGAGACAATCGAGGATGATGATCAGAAGAGGGTTTTGAAGTAGGAAGAATAAGCTTTAAGAGAGGAAACCACATTAGATGGTTCAAAAAATCGATTTATCTAATTGCATAAATCTTTAGTATAACTATTCAAGGGTATGCTCAAGAAATTTCAAAGCTAAATTCGGAATCCTTCCCATGCTATGGGTATTAAGGGAGGAAACCACATTAGAGGCTGATTTTTAGGCTTTTATTATGAATTTCTTTTGAGACTTAAAAAATTATTTGAATTTATTCAAACTTTGAGTTCATTTTATTTATGTTTCGAACTACATCTCAATTTTTTTTCGAGTAGTTTCTACTTCGAAATGATTTTTAAAACAGGTTTTTACATTTATGTCGCAGAAGACTACAATCGTTCAAAATGAAGCGATGAAAATTAAAATCGTCCTAAATCGTGAAGTGAATAATTAAGTTAAAGAGCCTCTAACGAACAAAAAATTTCTGAAGGCTTATTCTTTCTACTTGAACATGTTTTCTCTTGAATATTTTCAACGACTTTCTCTCACTGAGTTATCGAACTTCCTGCCCAAATTAGAAATTTGAAAGATATCCGTTCTTTTGTGTAGATAACAATAACTGAAAACGTAATCTAAAAAGTCGGGTTTCTTGGATTTCATAAGATAATGCAAACTACTGAATGCATAAAATTGTACCGAAACAAGAATCGATGGATATTTCGAAAGTCTTGGATGATTATCAGCATGGTGTTATTATTATTCAACAGAACTATAGCACCGTTGAAATACTGTGCGGACCATCGTCCTTATTTTACAATACACGATTCGGAGTTCAGGGAATATACAACGGATGCTCCTTCGCCACCAGCGGTAATTCTTGGTGTGACGAATCCATTTTTTGCAAAAACCCTTCAACACTGGCCACATATTATTAGAATAACAAATGGATCGAGCATAGGTGAGTGGGTTTAAAACGACTAACCATATTTTGAAAAATCTGCACATACATACCTACGAGTGAATTTCGTTCCATAAATTCTCCATGATAAAGAATTTTCCCGAGTATCTATTGTCTATGAATGGTTTCTTGGATGAAAAGTCGGAAGTTGTAATGAAATTTTAGACATTGATGTAATAAACATGAGCCGACTCGAATCACATTTTGGCGATAGAATGATTTGTCGCACTCGCTGAGTATTGTGAAATATTCCACGCACAACAATATAACATCAGGAATAGTTTAATCACAATCTCCAATTCCAAAGCAATCTGAATGCGGAGAATTTAGGGGGCGGAAATTTGTAGCTGATAACATTATATCAAATAAAAAACATGTTTGAATGAAAATCGATAGCGAATTGAAATTTGAGAAAATAAAGATTTTCATTGTATTTCAGAAAACCAAAAGTATAGAATAAAAAAGTCAGAGAACTTGAAAGTCTTGGATTCAAAACCTGGTGTCTATACGCAGTACAAAACATTTTTACAAAAGGACAAAGCTATTCTGAAGAAACTTCTGAGAGGCATTCAAACCAAGAGGCCTGGAGAAGTACAAACTGCGCTTCTTCGGAGGCACCTGTTGGAGCTAACGGAGAGTTTTATGATACCTTTGGAAAGATACATCGCTAGTCTAATGCCTCTGCAAAAAAACATATCACCATTCAAGGTGAAATTTTTCATTCTCCTTTCATTTTCTGATTCTTCCTTATTTGTTCACCTTGAACTATCCGCAACTAAGTTATTGTTTTTTTTTTATACCTTCATACCTCGCAGGCCACCCCGATACCTCAGCTGTTTAATCCCGACGATTTCTTGGCCACTCTGAGCAGCGCTGGACCCCAATTGACAATTGGGATAAAAGGCGATTGGGTCGGACTATACCGTCGGTTTTTTAGATCGCCTAATTTCTCAGGATGGTTTCACACCAGATACATGGAACTTACGCAAAAACTGCAAGCTATACAATTAGAAGCCTTGTCTCAAGCTGTAAGTTAGTTTTATCATTATTTGTCTGAGAAACCGGGTTCGGATTATGGGAGACGAATTTAGAAAGAGGTTCGGATTTTTGCCATCAAACAGGGCAAGAAATTGTTTCTGTATTGCCTCAATTTTCTTGTTTTATATCAAAAAGGTTTCTCTCTTTTTCAGGATCTGAAAACATGGGTTCAGGGTAAACAGGAAGTGGAAGTAGTGGATATGATCTTGAGGATTCGTCAAAAGCTGGATAAAAGTTACGAAGACGATGTCCCGATCAGTCGATCGGTCCAGGATAAGCTGAGCGAGAGAATAAACGATATTATTTATACATTACCGGACGATTTACAAATCATCCTAAGTGTTAAGTCTTGACAATTTGATCTGACCCTTAGCGCGATAATCAATTAACCCTATCCGAGAATTTTCATGGAAAGAAATTCGGCTCAATACGGCGGGGATGTATATAAACAGATCAAGATTCGCAGTCAATGACCTAAGATACGAAAGATTACCAAATGGCTCACGTTTCTTCTTACTGCCAAATATATTACGTAGAAATCGCCCATATCTTTACTTCCAAGGATAGAGCGATGGTATTTTCACTTTTACTAAAAAATTCTACATCTTCGTTAACTACCGGCGTAGAGTCAAGTTTTTCTTTCTTTTTTTTCTTGTTGTTTTTATTTTTTAAATGAAAATTGCTAATCATATGCGATATGTTTCTAGGAAAATCGTTAATTTATTGTAAAAATATTTATGGAACATAGAAAATGATCAACAAGAGATCAGCCTTCAGATAAACGTAAGCTGACAAACCACTGCGTTATTTTCATTCTCTTTTGTGCAATTAACTAAAAGATATAGTCGTTAATATTCATTGTTTACATCATCGAATTATGAATATTTGCTGTAAGATAGATTAAATCCAAAATTTCGCCTCAAAGACGTTTTACTTGCAAGGGTAATAATGACGAACGTACTCAACAGTAATTGGGTCATTAATTTTTCAATTTCTCTGCCTTTGTTAACACGCAGTCTTGTCACTATTTTTACCACCATTCATTGAGATTAGTCTTCATGTTATATAATATTGCGGTGGGAAACTGAGATTCTTATTCTTAGATTAGATGAGGAGTAGGTAACTATACATATATACTAATATTTCGATCAAATATCATTTAAAGTTCAATTGTTTATTTATACACACAATACAACTGTATCGTAAGTTATTGATATCGACCGGTTTTAATACCGTTTTTAGTTAATTTATAATACTTTCTTCTTTTTTTTTTTTATATGTTTTTATCTAGATTAGTAATTACATTCTGGGCTTTCTGGAGTTTTTCAAAGAGCGATATAAATATTCAATTTTCTCTTTTCTTTTCAACGAATTTGAAATTTCACTCGAAGAAATATGAAATCAAGATTGAAAATTCGACGAAGTAATCGAGTTTGGCCGGAGTCTAAATTTCGACTCATTTGTATGTACATGTGCAATTCGTCCTGAATGAAATATTTTGATCGTTAAAATGATTACGTAATATGTACTAGCGGACGCCGAGCACGTAAATATCCACTAGTTTGTACCTTAAGTTCGTAATTTTAGAAGTACCAGCTGCTTCCGGAAATATTTTTTGTTTCTAATCATCAGCTCTCAACATTCGCGCCTGCACCTTAGTATTATGATAATCACATGTCAATATCACTGGAACAGTAAGAATATCTCCGTATACATCAGTGAAAAGAAGTTATTTTTATCCACATGTTCAATGGTGGCTACTTGAATTTCTGTTCTAAAAAATTCTTGACTTTTTTTTTTATTTGAATTGTCTCATCGATATTTGTGGTATGAACAACAAACTTCATCCCCACTCCAATCTACTCTGTTATGATGTACATTATTCACGTTATTGTAAATATACAAATCATTAACGTTATTAAAATCTATTTTATTAAATATATGTGCATTTTTATTTGCTATTATACTTTTTCTTGTACTCTCAACGGTATAATCAACGACATACATTCATGACTATTTTATTCTGGAATCCTTATATTCACTTATGGGCAATTCCATGAGTTCGTGATCCCGTCTTCTCGTCTTCCGGAAAAACTCGGGAGTTTTGATAAACTTAGGGAGAAACGTTGTCGATGCGAAATAATTTTTTCAAATCCAATTTTCATTTGAAAACGAGCTTTGTTTTCAATATCGACAACTTTGACCAAGTTGATTGTGCGATAACGTTCGGGTACTCTATCTGTTTTGTACCACGGTAGTTTTCAAAAAAAAATTTCATTCAGCTACCGTAATTCATTTTCGAATACAACACTTTTGCAACAATTCGATATTTTATAAAAAATGTTTATTTTTTTTTGTTTTTGTTTTATCGACAAAGAAGATCCATACATATAGGCAATTCTTATGGTTTTTTTTTTCAAATTGACACCAATTTCTTTCAAAGATCTCGAATTATTGTGCGAAATTAGCAAAATTAGCAAAATTTTGTGTTTAGAAATGGATGATAGTGTGCTGACATCTGATTTCTGAAGGCTTAGTTCCGTTGTATTGATTCTTCGGATATGGATATAGGGTGACAACCCTTCGACCTCCATTCCTAATTTCCGGTTTCCCCCCAATATTTTATAGTATTTAGTATTTGAGTAAGCCTTCCAAAATTTAGGTGCGAACGAATAATTTCGAAACGTCGCTCAAGAATTTCGAAGATAATTTTATTCATCAAAAATCGATTTTTCTTATTTATTCATACTGACTCATCCTTTATATTTCTTGATCGTCAATATTCATGGAAGTGCTCCAAATTTTGGGCAAGAATATTAATATTTAGGGGTCCATCAAGAATTTAATATAACATTTGAATAATTATCTTTTCAAATTCCGACCCGTAACCGACCCATGAATATTAATATTAATATTTTTGCCGAAAATTTGGAACACTTTCATGAACATTGACGATAAAGAAATGTGGTCGGTATGAAAAAATAAAAATCAACCGATTTTTGATAAATTCAATTATCTTTGAAATTCTTGAGCGGACTTTCAAAATTATTCGATCGTGCTCAAATTTTGGGCGGCTTACTCACATACTAAAAGCTACGAAATTTTGAGGTGAGACCAAAAATTGGGAATTTGAGATGGGAAAGTTGTCATCCTAATGTATATGTATATGTAGCATAAAAAGAGATTTTTAGATCGTCGAAGAGAAAAAAAAGAAAGCAATGATCCATACGACTACGGGTGGTTTCGAGCTTCGTTCCAAAGTACATCTGCGTAAGCCGTATGTAATAAAAGTCAAGGGGTCTTCACTGCGAGGTCAGTCAGTACTATCATTATGGAAGTTGGTTGTAAATGAGTCCCCTTGAATTATATTCACATCCCAAGTGTCTCTTAGTAATGACGTCAGATACAGTGCATACAGCATACGCGCGATGAATCAACAATTCCGTGGCGATGTATACATACGCGACTTGCCAACAAGTGGTTGAGTCGCGTTTAAAGTTACTCGTTTGAATATTAGAAAAATTTATATATAAGCAATGTCGTTACTTGTCGCTAAGAAAATAAATCCAAGATGCGTAAGGGTCAAGAATACATTATTATTATTTTTTTTCTAAAGAAAACACCACGATTTTTAATGCCTCAATCTACACTCATATCAATGTTAATACGCGTATAAAATGCATTTCAGGTCAACGCATATACGACTTTGCTGCCGTCACAACGTTCAAGGTAAGCTTCTACTATTTATCACTATAGTACAAAAATACTTTATAGCCTTTTAAACATTTTTCCATCAACGGATTTATACTTATGCGATTTTTTTCAACCCATTCGTAGGTTAGGTTACCATAACTTGTCAAATTGCAATGTCAAAGTATTCAAACTATGGTAATAATTATGACAGTAGTTCGATTTTTCGTTTACAATTACTATCTGCACTTATTTCATCTGCCGCAAACAATGGAAGTAGTACAAATTATAAGTCCCAATATTAATCACAAATTGTTTTGAACAATTTCGAGGTTAGAGTAGGTTGGATTAGGTTGGGTCAGGTAATTGACAATAACAAAAGATAAATGCTTCCTAAAATAAACAAGGGGACCTGCATCCGCTTGAAATCCGATGTATCTTTTTACAAAATCTCTCGAAATCGAATCTCGCAAGAATTGAAAATCTTTCGAAGATTTTTCAATCTTCCGGGGATCCTCGAAATTCCATAAAGACCGTGAGACCATTTGGAATCACGTGAAATATATCATTCGAAATTATTATAATCATTTGAATTATAACTCTCTTTGAAATGCTCATACTGTTTTTGGTTAAATCTGGTTTCCACAACATATCGTATCTCTTAAAAACAGATAGTTTTTCGGATTTCGTTTTTCTCCAACAATTATTATTACATCGGAATGATTCCCGATTTCAAACGATTCTCGGGGATACAAGTTTATAGATGAAATGTACAGAAAGATACGCGGTATGGAGTATTTTTTAGAGGATTTATCTTGATTCTTCTAAAATGGTCACTTCTACGATTTTCAAACATATAAAACTCGAAAGAGTATAATTCTGATCTAGCCGCTAGGTGCTGCATGATTCTCGCGTGTGAAGATTGAATATATTCGAACATTCATAATTATGTACTTGACATATATAGATCCTCCTGCTCCGCCCGGGGTTCTTTATTTTTTTTTAAACTTCCAATTCAAGAATTCTTGGACAACATTGGAGATTGTTTTAAATTTTATAAAAAAATCTCATTTATTTAGGAAATGACGATTAAAATGGATTTCATGTGACTTCACGGGAGACCGAGGCAAAACGGGGTATATCTAAGGAAAAATCCAATCATAATAATATCAATGATTTTTTTCCCGGTAGAAATTCGGTACTGTTACGAATTCTATAAATTTCCAAGGAATTTAGAGTATTCAAAAGTTAGCCATAAAAAATTGTAGACTTTCGTAGTTCTTACATGAAAATTTGAGGATTTTCGTGGTAAATACTATCAAAAATGGTAGATTTTTCCAGTTTTTCAGCAAACTTCGTTGTTTTCTGCTATCAAACTAGAAAAAACTACAATTATTTATAAAAAAAAACTATGAAGACTTCGAACTTCCCGTAGAATAATTCGTAGAAATTCCTAAAATTGTTTTCACCAGGACTAGCCGCTCCTGATTAAAAATGTTATCAATTTTACATTTTGCATTAAATTTATCTGAGTTTATTTTATATTAATCGTATAACTCGTTTCTTACATTTTTTCAACCCCTAACATTTACAAGGGAACGCCACCAAATGTCCCCCTCCGATTTCAACGAAACTTCGGGAGATTGTTGAAAGGGTGAAAATATTCGACACGTATTTTTTATATCTGCGGAATTCCACCCTGAGGGGTTGTAATCAACCTGTGGAAATCGCAGATCTTCACCATTTCGGGTCAGCCATATTGAATTTTTCGATTTCAACTGCAGATTTGAAATCAGCAACCCCGAAGACCCCCGGTGGCATCTTGTCAGCCAAAAATCTTCGGCCGGTGATCGTATCTATACTTTGGGAGTTATCGATAATAGCGAGATCTGCGATTTTCAGGGGTTGATTACCGAAATCCGTAGATATAAAAAAATACGTCACGAATATTTTCACCTGCTTCACAATCTTCCGAAGTTTCGTTGAAATCGGAGGGAGACACTCGGCGGGGTTCCCTTGTTAGTATAGAAGAATAAAAAATCGATAAAGCGAGTTTAGCATTGAATAGACTCGTCGAGTTTATTGAATTACTTCATATTTAAATCTACTTTCAACTTGAGATTGATTAACGTACATTTTCTGAGATTTTTTCATCAGAATTTTTAGATGTCTCAGGTTTTGGCCCGGTCTCCAAATTAAAGTTTTGACACATCTTAATTTATCCAGCATTTGGTGTATTTCAGGAGCACCAAAGGCCCAGCGGCGAGTTCAGAAAATGGAGACGACTATGAATACATACAAAAAAGCAGGCTGGATACGATGCATTTCCAAGCATCGTTACCACGTCTGCCCATTCCGCAGCTGGAGAAAACCTGTGAACGCTATTTAATGGCGCAAAAGCCTGTACTAATAGAAGAACAACTGCGGCACACCGAATCTTGTGTCAAACGATTCTTAGCAGGGGAGGGACCGGCTTTACAGAAGGAACTGAAGGCGTTTGATTCGAACAACCGGCATAGTAGTTATATCACAGAATATTGGACCGACATGTATTTAAGGGACCGCAAACCTTTGCCAATAAATTACAACCCCATGGTGGCGTTTATTGCTGAAAAAGACCCACGTTATGAAGATCAGTTAGTTAAATCAACGAATCTTCTTATTTCTTCTATCAGATTCATGAAATCTTTGAGAAAAAACATTTTGGAGCCAGAAGTTTATCACATGAACCCTAAGAAATCAGATAACGACACGTTCAGAAAAGTCACTGGATTCCTGCCACCCTCTTTGTCGTGGTATGGAGCCTATTTGTTTAAGGTGAACAAATTGATAACGCTTTTCCGTTAGTAGCCACTGAAAGCCATCTCACCATGTCCTACCTCAAATAGGTCTATTTTTGAAGGACTAGCATGTGTGCAAATTATTCTTCAATCAACCAGCTTCACTACAGTAGTTCGCCAATCTTTTGATAGAGATTTGTTCTCTGAACAATCAGAGACCCAAATATCTAAAATCAAAACAGCGGTTGATCCAAGTTCTTACACATTAGTGCATCTAATTCTGAGGCCCGATGACTAAGACTTCCGAACTGTGGCTTGATCATGTTTACAAAGATTGGAGAACAGTTTGTAAAAATGCCAGTCTTCTAAAAATACTCTCATTTAAGGTGTATGTATGGACCCAAAGGGGGCACATTTCATACCATGTAAACTTGAAAAACATTGGGATCATTTTTGAGGGACTGTATTGATTTGAGGGAATGAACACCTGAGTAGGACACAATAATATCCAAAACGATTCTAAAACACCGACAAGATGGGTACCTGAAATAATTATTTGAATTGAGTTTTCTATGAAATGGAACACAATTCAAGCTTGAAACTGACCATTTCTGAAGCCATTATGTGTTTATAACACTGTACCTTGTATCTTGACACTGCTGTAATCAGTATATGGGTTTCTATTCTGAATTCTGAGACTTCAATAGACGTGTCATGCTTCATATCCCATACATTATCATTTCATTCACAATATACAAGTTTCCGAAATTTAAGTAGATGCTAATGTTGTTCTCATCACGTTATATTTATGTCTGCAGGCTTTTCCATTGGATATGTCGCAATATCACAATCTTTTTAACACAACGAGAATTCCAGAACTCGAAAAAGACATGATATACCAAGACATTACTGCGCAACATGTTGTTGTTTTAAGAAAAGGACATTTTTATGCTTTCGATGTTCTGGATAAA
The DNA here is from genome assembly GCA_944452935.1 of Rhogogaster chlorosoma. NCBI lineage: Eukaryota > Metazoa > Arthropoda > Insecta > Hymenoptera > Tenthredinidae > Rhogogaster > Rhogogaster chlorosoma. Next base: position 9,075,216 of record OX101802.1, read on the forward strand.
AATAAGTGTATTCTTTCCCCGAAAGAAATAGCTTCAAGCTTAAAATTCATCATGGAAGATAATGTAGAAAGTGCTCAAAATCCTATCGGAGTATTAACAACAACGGAACGTGATTTGTGGGCTGTTACGCGGCATCATTTGTCAGAAATTGGGAACCAACAATTGCTGAAAACAATCGACTCTGCGATACTGTTGTTAGTTCTGGATGAAGAATCTGTCGCTAACGAATACAAAAAATTATTGAGGACGTTTTTACACGGAGACGGTGTTAACAGATGGTTTGATAAATCCTTTTCTTTAATCGTAGCCAAAGACGGAACAGCTGGTGTCAATTTTGAACATTCTTGGGGTGATGGAGTCGCCATTTTGAGATACTTCCAGGTGAGACTTTATAAGTGACTAAATCAAACTACATAGTTCAGCAAGAATTATGGAACTGAAAAAACAAACCGAAAAGTTATAAAATATCTACATTTGGTGACGACCAACGATTCAACTTCACAACTAATATCAATAAAATTGAAATGATTGAGCTGTTCTATATTTCTGGAAATGGTACACCTTTTTATTTTCTATTGTAAAGTTTCAATACAATTTACTCTAGACGACATGTTTCTTTTTCTCACAAAAAGTGTTTAAGGTGTTCATTTATTGACTAATAGTTTTCCCAATCTATGTTGATACTTGACACATCTATATGAGGTATTCCATGCCAACTCGAAAAATGATTTTCCCTCACCATTTTTGATTTGATTCATAAGTTTTCGCATGATTATTCCAACTTTAACATTTTTAGGAGAATGGATCGTAGTAATCAATTGCATGTCTCATTGTTACCATCCATTCTTCTGAAATATACAAATTATCTGCATGCAAGAAATTCTGGAAGCCATTATCCACCACATTTAAGAAATGATATGTTTTCAAATCAGCCAAATTGATGTAAGGAAAAAAGTTTCCAGTTTCGAATATTAGGGCTCAAAATGCAGATCATCTTTGGACACAGAATTGTTGTGATTTTTTTCAAACTAATGAAAAAGGATGTTCTGTTTGATGTTTCGAAAATTCATAAATAAATAACGTACAAAAAATCATGAATCAAATCAAAAATAGTGTGGGAAAATCATTGGTCGAGTTGGCATGGAATACCTCATACAAGATCGATTTGATAGCTGATTTTGAGCTATATAAGTAAAAGATAAATAGCTTGAATGAACTTTGCCCGATTATTACAGGATGTGAAAAAAGATATAGCAGAAAAGCCCAGATTTCATCCCGAAGATGTACCCTCAGTATCTCCAAATACTTCTGTTAGAAAGCTAAGCGTTATTACTGATGCCAGAATCGTTACAGCAATCAATCAAGCTAAGGAACAGTATAACAAGTGGATTCAGCGGCTTGGAGTGGATTACTTCATCTATGAAGGGTTTGGAAAGAAGGAGTGCAAGGTGTTCGGTGTGAGCCCAGACGCAGTTATGCAGCTGGCATTCCAGCTGGCTTATTACAAACAAGAAAGAGAAATGGTCGCTACATATGAATCCTGCAGTACTGCAGCATTCAAGCATGGGAGAACTGAAACGATGAGGTCTTGTACCACCGAGACTAAAGCGCTTTGTGAAGCGATGACAGATTCCTCTTCAAAAATTTCAAAGTCTGAGTTAAAAAGAATGATGATTCACTGCAGCAACACTCACAATCGACTCACCAAAGAAGCGGCAATGGGTACGTTCAATAAACATCCTGCGAAATCTTTAGAACATTTAGGTCTAAAGTTTTTTCAATCTGAATCGATAGAATAATTTATTGAGCTTGTAATAACCTGATGCGGATCTTTCCAGGACAAGGATTCGACAGGCACTTATTTGGGCTGAACAAAATGTGGGAGAAACTTGGGATTCAAAAACCAGCAATCTTCGAAGACCCTGCATACGAAGCATTGAATCACAACATTCTCTCCACTTCTACTTTGTCCAGTCCAGCTGTTTCCGCTGGAGGATTTGGCCCGGTGGTCCAAAATGGCTATGGCATTGGGTCAGCATTTCTGCTTTCTTTTCAAATAACACCCAACAATGAATAATCAATCGGTACTAGTATTTTTGATCTTCATTTTTTCACTTTAGATACATGATCCAAGACTTCAGACTAGGTGCCGTAGCAACAAGCTACAACGATCAGCGCAACATCAGCGATTACGTCGGCAAATTGGAGTCAGCATTCAAAGAAATTCACGAAATATTATTACAAAAATAATCTAGCTCCGGAATACAAAAAGCTAAATGGTGCCTAATCTTTAGTTAGATTCCCTGCGATTATGAGACACTTTTCTGACTCAAGAAAAACAATATTTTTTTTTAATTCCGTGGCTTATAAGAAAAATAAGATCACAAAAAATCTGTCTCTCAAACATGTATATTGTATTGGTATTTTTTTTTTCCCAACAGTTTAACAGATATTTATATGAGGAGGTGCAACCGTCTAATCTCTTTAAGCATAATTTACATGCAATTTTGTCGAGCATATATTTGATCATATAATATGAAAGCACGGCCTATGATCATTGCTTGTGGATTATTTCAGTCACAGTCAGACCATGCCTTGAATTCAATTATTGAAGTATATTACTACATGTATTATCATTGTTATGTATAGAATATTGAAGGATATTATAGCATATTTTTATTGTGATTTATAATTTATATTAAAGAATTTATCAGACTCACAGATTCCTTATATTTCATTTTTCTGCGCGGCTGAGAGCAAAGGATAAAATGTACTCTTGTTGACTTTGGTGAAGTTTAAGAACACACGTAATAAAGAAGCTGAGATTTTTCGAAAATAGAATATCTATGAGATTGAAAACCAAATATAAGTGAGAAATTGAACTTATGGAATAGAAGTATTGAATTACTTATTATAAACGGTATGTATTGTACGCAAGAACTATGGCAAAACTGTTTTTTTTTTTTTTTACTTGATTATCAGGTTTGAGATGAGAAAGTTTATAATTAAAGGACTTTATTCAAGTGAGCACATAAATTATGGAGAGTCTTAACCGTTTAACGATACAATTTATTCATCACAACTTTACTACGCTCATCTTAACATTATATACACTACTATTCACTGTGTTATTAATAGACTCTACACAGGAGATATCATAATACTTTACGTAATGTTCCTCACCAGCTAATTTAATTTACAAGGTAAAGGTACAGAAAATAAAATAAAATAAAAAATAATGAATAACACAAGAATAGGAAATAAATGTCCGGCACCAACGACGAAATAGAAATTAAATTAATAGTATATATATATGAGTAATTATTATGGTACGGCTATACATTTCTATAATTCATTTACAATTTCTACCTCACTATTATTCATCGCGATATTTGATGTACAGCAGAAGCGTAGAATATTTACAAAAGAAAAAAAAACAGGGGCTAGAATGCGACCGTTCATCTGTCGATAATTTATTCGTAACGATTATCGTGGGAATCCGTTGGTCGATTTCAAAATGGGAGCATATTTAAAAACCGAGCAACGTTTGATGGTTTTTCATAGTGTATATATATATATAACTGTTGCGTACATTATTATTATTATGTGTTGAGGCGAGTAACCAAGTCGAAGGAAGCAAGGATTGAACTTTACTACTTTAAGAGTACTTGGTTGGGTCGAACCTCGAAACCGTGTTTAATAAATAAAAGTTAAGCTTGAAAATTAATCGAAGAGATTTTACGTCCGATTAAAACTGTAAAAGCAACATTTATAATGACAATGTTCGTTTTAGACTTATTCAGAGTAGTATTTCATACCCACACATATGTATCTAACAAGTATTTAGTATATACACATATATGTATATATGCATATAATTTATGACATCATTTATACACCAGTTTCAACCAGGAGGACGATATCTGGTACACAACGAGGATGCTTCTAAACATTATTACCCATTGATATTTTTGATGTCTGAAACAGAAGAAAAAATCAGTATTACTCAGATTTCTTTCATTCATCCAAAGTTGGTAAGCATTATGTCTCTACTTCGAATGAAATTTCATATCTTACACGACTGATTTCGATAAAAAGGTTTTCATACCATATAAATACCGACGATCAATCCAAAGAGACCGATAGCTGATCCGAAAATTTCAATGATCAGGATTTTGACGAACAGGGAAGCATTGGCAGCATCTGAAAGCGCAGCTCCTGAGCCTACAATACCAACTGCTATACCGCAGACCAGGTTTACAAGACCGACTGCCAAACCGGACCCAAACATTATGTACCCAGCCAGCCAATTCGATGCTCTGATCGATTCCTCAGTGCGTGCTCTAGTCAAAGAGAACTGCTCAAGAGCGTTGGACAGCACAATGGCAGTGATTAAGCCATAAATGGCTACAGCCTCACAGAAGATAACAGAGATCAAGTTTTTCGTCTTTATACGTGGTGCTTTCACACCACCACCAACTATCGATGTTCCGGTCGTTTGAATCCCCCTGAGAAACAGCATGAATTATGTTGTGGGGATGGTAGGTGTCTTTTGTTTGAGAAATTTAAAGATAAGGATATGATTTTTGGGGATTTTTAATCCTTGTAAGTGAGAAACTTTGCAGATCGACTCCAATTTCTCTTATTGCAACTTTATGATGTGTGAATTTTGATGAATGAATAGAGAAACGGATCGGAAAAGCATGGCTCTGGTACAAGCTGCAGGTAATACTTACATAGCAGCTCCAACTACAGAGAGAGCAACTGTCAGACCGATGCCAGTAGTGGCCCACATATAGGGGGAAGTTCCTTCCAGGAACCTTGAATGACGGGTAGTACATTTTGGTAATTAGACAAGTGTTTCAAAATTATATTCGGAAGGAGCCAAGTTATAACAAAAACATGTGAATTGTCATTGGTATTTGAATGTTGAAGAAATTTAAAAAATAAAAAACAAAAAGGGTTATCTTTAAAAATGGCTTATATCTTGTCGTAAAAAACATGGGTTTTCTAAATCCAATTGATACCTCATCTGATTGTGAGTTGAATTCGAAATTAGAAACTAGTTTAACTTACCATGCCACGCTGACTCGTTCACCCTTTCCAGTAAGCAGGTGATAAAGAACTGCAAAAAGATAAAAAAGGGACCCCTTTAAGAATCTAGCTACTAGAGTATGCGATCTGAAATTTGTATTAATCTTGAAATTATCATCTGATTGTTAACTGTAATTGAAATTAGTAGACTGTTTGGGTAAGAAAGAGAGTCTACACCTTGATAATCAGAAAAAACAAATTTCTTTATCAAAAGATCTTTGGATCTTCATCATTTTAACATCTTCGAATCATGTTCGATTTTCCATCCACTTAGCGTTTCACTTGAAAAAAAGAATGCTCAAAAGATGGCAAAAGGTCATCGTTGAAAACAGAGATTATTTGACTGATTAATACCTGTTTGTATGTTTTCGAATATACATTCAATTTTGTCAAAACTTTTTTGCGAATCTAATAGAAAATTATGAATACTGCACACCCAGCCTGAAGCCAGCTTAACACGTATGAAAATGGTGACGCGTAAGGTTTGCGTAGATCGATTAAGTATGCCAACTGGGTAATAAATCCACCAAAACGAAAATCCTAGCTGCTCCTTTTTTTGAGTTATGAGTGATTCAAAAATCAGATAACACGCACTCAACGTATTCAAGTAGTAACTAGATTCATGACATTTATAATCACTTGTAGCGTTACCCAGGATCAACGACGGGGACGTGGTGGCTTTCTGGCCCCATATTTTTTTAATAAAAATGTTGTTCAACTGCAAATTATTAACATTTAACAATATTTTTATTTAAATTATAAACACATCACAATATTAACGTATTAGTAACGTATTGGTAACCAACAATAGTACCGTTCAACATCGTACTTTTTTTTTGTCTTAACTTAGTTTAAATATGCCTTGATGAGAATTCAACAACAGCATTTTTTAGTCTTGAACTGTAACTATTACTAGTAATGGAGTTTATTTTATGCTTCTGCCAATATTTATTGAATTCGTAATGAATTGATTCACCGGCCTGTACTGACCATACACCCAAACCTTCGTTATCGATAAAGTTTACACATTCTTGAACGTGACTCAACAAAATGTGTACTTTTAATGTTTCTGAAACATTTGGTATAGCATAAAAACATTTCCTTAACTCTTCTAAGCGTAGGTGTAAATCTACTGAAACTTTTTTTGTAGTAAAGCCGCCGTCAACAACTTTGTCCATAGCTTTAAAAGCGCTGATGTATGGCTGAATTTTTAATCGATCCCATGTTATTCCTGAATCATTCAGTTTGTCAGCTTCTTTCAGAAGCTTTCGACAAGCATTATTCTCAAAAATATCGCCATGGTAACTTTTGGCCACAAAATTTAACTTTATCGATAACGAAGGTTTGGGTGTATAGTCAGAACAGGCCGGTGAATCAATTCATTACGAATTCAATAAATATTGGCAGAAGCATAAAATAAACTCCATTACTAGTAATAGTTACAGGTCAAGACTAAAAAATGTTGTTGTTGAATTCTCATTAAGGATTTTTTAAACTAAGTTAAGACAAAAAAAAAGTACAATGTTGAACGGTACTATTGTTGGTTACCAATACGTTACTAATACGTTAATATTGTGAAGTGTTTATAATTTAAATAAAAATATTGTTAAATGTTAATAATTTGCAGTTGAACAACATTTTTATTAAAAAAATATGGGGCCAGAAAGCCACCACGTCCCCGTCGTTGATCCTGGGTAACGCTACAAGTGATTATAAATGTCATGAATCTAGTTACTACTTGAATACGTTGAGTGCGTGTTATCTGATTTTTGAATCACTCATAACTCAAAAAAAGGAGCAGCTAGGATTTTGGTTTTGGTAGATTTATTACCCAGTTGGCATACTTAATCGATCTACGCGAGCCTTACGCATCACCATTTTCATACGTGTTAAGCTGTCTTCAGGCTGGGTGTGACTGATTAATCCAAATATTTCAAGACCAAGTTAAATGGCGGTGTAAAAACTAAACTTGATATCTCATATGTTGGAATAACAATGAAAATACATTTGCTAGAGAAGCATGAGGACTAAACTTTGAAGTAAAATAACGCAAAAATTAGTAACATGGGAAAATCGGGAGGCAAAGCATGTGACTGTCGACTGTTTTACATAATGACTAAGAGACTGTGATTAGAAATACCGGGGTAATACTCTTCCAGAGTTTTGTTCAATGCACTCAGATTCCTAAAACAAGTTTAACCATGTGATCATTTTTCAAAGCAGTGCGTGACTTGAAGTAAACATGTGCTAAGTGGTAGAAATTCAAAAAGGGGGTGTGGCACTGCGACGACAAATGTTTCATAACCAATTTCTTGCAATAATGGTAGAATAAGAGATAGGGGAACGGACGAGGTCTTGATATCGGCCCAATAGATGAAAGAAAGAAATTTCTTGATGAAATCCTAATAAAATCTGTAATCTCGAATACATCTAATCCGGAGTTAGATGCGTGATTTTGTTCAATGGAACAAAGCTTCGGTTATCTAAACTCCCAAATGTTTCTGCCAGCGAACATAACCAATTGAAAATCATTGTAGATTTGAAGAGGAATCGTATTACTTTGGCGGGGTAATATTTAGGAAAAATTTGAAATTTACAAACCTAAGACGGTGATGGTCGCTGAGGCGGTGCCAACGAACGTGTATCCCAAATACGCCCTCATCTTTGACTTGTTTTAGTTTTGTTGCGGGAACCTCGGATCGAGATATGCAGGGTACTGTCGGTGATCGTTGATTGCTTTATTCGGTCACTTCGGGCCTTTGAATGACACCGAAAGAACCGCGATATTCACCAACGGAGAGTGAAACTAGACAGCGGAGTGAGGAAAAAAAGAAGACAACGACGACGACGACGACGTTGTTGTCATGTGACGACTTCGGTCATTGGCTAGGCTAGCTGTATGTAGAGATCTTACGCCACTGACTTATGTTATGTCTTGTCTGGTAAACTAGTACTTTTGATAGATGCCACCACTTTATATAGGTAGACCTGTGGCGTCATAACTTATTCGCTCCATGCCCACTACGCGGCGCGTTAGTTCAGCATCGCTCTCGCCAAATGAGTATTGAGGTTTGATACATTAATTTAAGGGTTGACCAATCATAAGGCTCGGTTCGACTGGCGCGTGGCAAAAGCAGCCTCCTAATTGGTTAGTTCTTCAATTAAGCTAAGTTACGTTGCTGCGTAAACCAGGTATTAGTGGGGATTCCCAGTCCTAACAATACACACACTGGCTACATTCCTCACAGATATATAAGCCTAAGGTTCAAAAAAAAAAAAAAAACAATACACAATCCAATACACATCGTCACATCGTTGGCTGAGCGAAGACAGAACTGCACGCTACAGTACTATACGGGTATGATTTGAAAAGAATGTCAGCTTATGAGTCAAGATAAGTTTGATAAATTCACCAACAATTTTGATAGCGCAAACAATTCAAGTATGTATTCATAATTGATCGAAATTTCATTGATTGCACTGTGTAGTCCCATTTAATTTTATTCAAATAACCGGCTCGTTTATCTGACGCCTTCGAAGGGATCGTCTGAAAGTGTGAAAACATCCTACAAATCCATGTATTATAAGTCTCATGTATTCGTTAAAAACACACAACTTTCTTAAAATAATTATATTCTCTACCAGTTTTTAAGTTATGCGAATACACACGGGTATATTCAAAAACCTAACCTCTTGATGCCGAATTACAAAAGAAGTAAACATTCAATTAGTATCACCTCACAAACATATGGGATTAGCTGACCATACAGTCTTTAGTGACATCTGGTTAATGAACACTGCTGAATGTCAATCACTCATTAATATAAATCAGTAGCCAATAATATGTGATTTCATTACAGATGTATAAGATTTGAGTAAGCGGAACATTGCATCTTATCCCCGAACAGTGACTGTTTCAACAGTTTCGTATCATTTCGATAAAATGGACCCACACGAACGATTTATGAAACATCGCACGGCAGACGTAATGTTTTTTTTAAAAGACACTGCAATAACATCAGCTGATTTGACCAGATTAGTGGAATATTTCAATGATGTTGTACGAGAAAAGTATAAATTCAGCGATTCTGTGCCGATCCTAGAAGCGCTGCGCACTGTTCTCTGTTCATTCTACCAAAACAAGATCAAACCTGTTATATATCATGATGAGTTGGAAAAAAAATTTAGTTTTTATCCAGTCAGTGAGCTAAAGGTCGATACAATACAGACAATTTTGTACACTCAGTTTAGTGCTCATCAATCTTTGCATTCGGTAGAAGTATCTCTGGTACTTGACATCTTAATTCTACACATGACGCTTTTTTCTGATCAAACTACAGGTTGGATGTTTTTGGAAAATTTACAAGATTTGATACATTCACATCTTGTTGAAGAGAAATGTTTACAGCCTTTAGATATAAAATTGATGAACTGTTATATGGATAGTCTTCTTCTACATCAAAGAAGCTCTAAGTCCACCGCAAACCCAGAAGGTGTACAAGTAACAGCGTCATTCCTTAGAATTGTACAAATATGGCTTACATCGGAAGATCACAAGGACTGTCAATGGTTGACCTTGCTTCTGCCAAAACTAATTAAACTGGTCCCTCAGGGTGAAATTCTAACAAGTATATGGAAAATGATTTTTGAATCGAGAAATGATCCCGGTGATTTGCTTTCCATGCTATGCCAAACTGCCGATGTATGGTTTCCACTTGAATCTGATGATAACAAGGTGCTAATTGACCAATCTAAGGAAGTGCCATTTTGGTTGCTGTTACTGAAGGGACTGTCAGGCCCTGTGCCCCAGCAACGAAAGGAAGCTTTGACTCTCATTAAAAAGGTTGTTGAATTTGCTGATAAACATGAGATCCAAAGCCTAGAATCAGACAGCTATCTAGAAATCAGCCCGCTTATATGTGTTGGAAATGAGTCTGAGCAAGTATCTTTCAAGAAAAATCTGAAGAATTTCCTATTGATAATAGAAGCTTCAACGGAAGAGCAGAAGGACTTGGTTACACCACTTTTCCGACTCATTGAAAGTCTGCGCAATACACCATTTGACCAAGGGACTTGTCAGGCTGGCTTGCACATTGCTTGGATACGCTGTGCATTTATGCGAATTCTACAGCACGATGATAAAGACATAGTGAAATGCGGATTACTGAATAGTTTCACACTTGATCCAGAGCTCTACGATGATGACTTCTTGAGTGTGGTTCTCGAATCCCTGAACAACACCAATTTGTATGAGAATCCTGCAGACGGAGAAGAACCAACCGTTGTTAAAGGGCTTGTCAACTTATTAAACAATGCCGAAACAAAAGGTAGTGAATTGGTGAACAGATTGGTGGTAAAGGCCTCGAAAATGACATGGTGCTCTGTGCCCTTATACTATGTTATTCATGCACTGTGCATGGTCGAAAGAGTCGGCAGCATTTGGCAAGAAGTTGAACTGAATGCCGTTAAATCATTAGCAGAGATAGAATCGAATATGCAGTGTCGAATAATTCGTATTGGATCACAGATCGAGCTTCTGGAAATTCTAACTCGCTATGTTACCCAATCGCCAGGCTTGGAGGCAGTAGTAAACACACTATCAGCATTTTCCACAAGCAAAGCTCTGATCCGTGGTCAACTGTCTTGGAAACGAATATCTGCTTGGTTATCGAAAATAGCGAAAGAAGAGGAAGCTTTAAATTTTCTTGAGAAAATCTGCAAAGAACTGGCAGATGGAAGTTCCAGAGAGAACCTTACCATGAAATCATTTTCGTTGATAATCGTGCTCTTGCATGATGGACACCTTATTCTGAATTCTAAATCATGCCCTGGGCTTACGACATTAGGTAACTTACTGAACTGTTTAATCGGAGCAGATTCCAGATCTCAGGCCAATGCCAAGTTACGGACAAGATCAATTGAACTCATCAATCATCTGTTGGGTTTTCTAACATCAAAAGATTATATTTTTTGTGAACTCATCTCCAATTATGTCGACGCAACACTGAGATTGGCATTGTGGAATCTACGAAAATTATGCGATGAAGCTTGTGACATTGATACATACGTATCGACAACACAGCGGATTTTTACAGCTGATAGTTGGGTTATTTCTAAAAGAGATGCACTCAATCACATTGAGAGATTTGAAATAGAATCATGGAATATTATTGACGACGGAGAGTGGAGTAACAACGTGCAAAGATTGTTTGGCATCAAAATATTGTATGCCTGCGTAAAAGCAAATAGCGCGAAACTTAGAAATTACAAATTCATTGGAACTTTATACAATACATACAGAACTTTCAAGCTGCAGTCTTCTGAGGACACAGGAGGTCTGAATAAATCTTCTGATGAAAGTAAAAATTTGGCTAGCAATATTGTGGCTGAATATCATAAGTTGGTAGCAGACCTGTTCCACGAGTATCTCAAAGACGAACCAGTCGCCGAATGGATACCAGATATAAATTGGATCGAACAAGTCTTGTATCTGCTTGAAGTCGGTAGTAAGGATATACTCGTATCACTGGTCGGGATATTATCGCAACTATTTTATAAAGGAGTCATTAGAGAAACTGACATTAATAATTTCAAGTCAGCTACTAAACTATGCTGGAAATCCATACTTGAATGGAATGAATGCCAGTCGGTATTAGAGGAATTTATAGACTTTATTTTCAGTTCGCCATTCCTCGAGTGTAAGGAAACCAGAGAACTGACGATAGAGGTAAATGTATCAAATGAATATATTCCATAATCAATCTGCGGTTTCAGATCGTAATAAATACTAAAGATTTTCATGGGTAGTAAGATGTTTTCACAGTTTTTAAACAACAATGATTTGTCTCTTCTAGTGCACTAACGAAATGTTGGAGAAATCAGACAAAATTCCTGAAATACGTATATCTTTGGCGAAGGGATTGAAACAAGCTAAAGCTGAATACTTACCTGATTTCTACAATCCTGTAATAGCCTGTTTGCTCAACGGAACTGATCTCAATCGTGACCAAATAATTGAGCTTCAAACCCGTTCATATGTTCTCGATTGTTACCAGGCGATATATCCAAACTACCTATCTAATATGCAAGTCGATTTGTAGAACTATTTTTCTAGGTGGAATTCATGTTTGAAAATGTTCATTTTATATATCACCGAAACTGATGCAGACATTTGGGATAATATTTGCTGATAATTGAAATAAGATTTTTTCCAGGAACACAAATACCAATGCGGTAACAAGAGCACACGCAGTTATATTATTGCATAAGATGATTACCGATGATCCAGAGAATGCAGCAAAATTATTATCACTGATTGTTGCAAAATTAAATGAAAGCCAGATAAAAGAGCACAATGATATTTTGCAGACGCATGGCTCTGTAAATCGGATTATGCAAGTTTTGCTAGTACTGCAACCAACGTTAGAAAAAGTCAGTGAACACAGTCAATTCAATAATAGTTAACTATTTTGAATTCGTTCGTATTTAGATTTTTTTTATTGCATGGTGTACTTGAAATACTGACTCAGGATTATGTGCAGGACACCTATAGCAAGATAAAAACACATTCGCGATGTATTAATAGTCATGTTACTGCAAGCTATCATTCAATAATTTAAAGAAAAAACATTTGTTTTTGCAGGATGACATTGAATCGTTACATTCGCTGACATATAATATGTTGTCAGAAAGCAGTCAGCCCAGTGGCAGAATTATGCAAGAATGGCTCCTTATAAGAATTTATCTGGAGAGCGAAACCTTGCGTGCTAAAATATGGGACTTATTTGGTCAGGTCAGTCAATATGTAGAGAAATATTCTGGAAATATTTGTGAAAAATTGCTGGCGTTTCGGTAATAGATCAATAAATGACAGTGATGTTAGGCTTTCGAAGGTCATAGAAATTCAACAGTATGCTTTTTGAAGGCAGAGTCTTTATTCCAACATCTTCAAAGTTTTTTCAAATACAGTGTGACCTCCCAATAGGGCCACTCTCTATAGAGCCGCTTCCCCGCTTCTCTGTTCAACCACGACCCCTCACTCCGCAGTCTCCGCCGTCAGAAAAGCTGGCTCGGTTGAGAGGTAGGTGACTTTTTCACGCGACGAGGCAACAATGTGGAGCTGGTGGGAGGCCACCGATTCTTGGAAAAGTTATTCCCCTCTGGTCCCATCGCGGACTTATTGAGAGATCGCACTGTATAATATATAATTTCATAACACAGAAGAGGGAACATGGAATCATTTGAATTCTTCATGGTCATCTATGTTCTTTACTTTTGGATCGCTTCTTCTTTATCTCATTTTTTCTTGTTAATGAAATTTCAGATCCGATCCAGGCTCCTTCAAGTTAGCTTGCCTCACTAGAAACGTCTCTTGATTTGAGTCGAAGAATTGATTCAAATTTTCCTTGATATGATCCGTGTATAATAAAATATTTTCTCTACAGGGTCAGAAAAAGCGTCAAGGTAGTCTATGTTCTTTGATGAATGTTGTGTATTACGTCACCCGACTATTACCATCTGATTCGCAACTGGAGTTCATAAATTTAGCATTTCAGTATATCATGCCATATTGCATGGCACAACAGAACAGTGTGCGCTTGTGTGCTCAGGCGAGTCTATTTACAAATGTGATTGTACACCCCACTTCACAGTTATTATACATTGTTGCTCATAGATCACTAGATTCAGTCGTCCATTATAAACATGAAAAGATGATTGGCTTGAATATAGCAGATCTGAAACATAATTCGTTAAGATCTGACCAAACTATCTGCATTTCCATACACAGGTAATAGTGTCTAAATTGTATGACTTAGCAACCGACCTGTCCTACTCAGCATTGACCGAAAAGTACGGAGAGCTCTACATTCTTGTAAAGAAAAGTTTGAAAGATGGAAATCTGATCGGAAACTCTAACGAATTACGGGGAGAATTTTGCGTCCAGGTGCTTAACCCAATTGATGACTACAGTTTGAAGGTATAATATACCTTATAATATTATCTTATCCTACTGTATTATTAGAACAATACCCGCCTTGTAATTATATCGCGTGACTAATGGCAAAAGGTCGTAAGCGACAACTTACAATTTTTAAAGGCAGAAGAGCATATAAAATTTGTTTTTCTCGTCATTTGATTAGAAAACCTTTGAAGCGGAAGAAAATGTTCATATTAAAAACTGAAAAGAAATGAAAAGCAAAAACGCTTAAACGCCAGGAATACGCCTCTAGCTGTTTAGAAAAATTAGATAAACTAATATCAAAAGGGCTCATCCGGCAAAGACATTTAATTCTCTTTTAAGCTTTAATTTTGGCGAATACGTCCTTCTGGTATCAGTTAACATGGTTTTTTACCTAAAGGTAGCCAAAATGGCGTATCCTTCAAAATATTTAATTCATTGTTAAACTTTCATTTCGGTGGATGCGCCCTTCTGATAACAGTCCGAAAATTGGTTAATGGCAGAAGTGCGTATCAGCGGCGCTTACGTCCTTCTTCCTTTAACTTTCGGCTCGAAAAAAAAAACAGTTTGTTTTGACAGTTTTCCAATCGAATGGCGAAAAGTAAAAAAATATATACGCCCTTTTGCCTTTTAAATGGCGCTTTTCGTCACTTACGATCTTTTGCCATTAGACATGCGATATATTATCAATTGAAGTGTGATCTCCATCCATTTCTAGACCATATTCTACGACTTGCCAAGATTATCGAATGATTCTTTGGAGGAATATATCACACCGCACATGTTTGAGAAATTTGGCTTCAAAGAATCTAATAGCCACCCATTGAAACTTTTGGATTTGAGAAATGATACGAACGAAGCTCAAGTCTCTGAACACGTGTTGAAATCTTCTGGAAGTAAGTTAATGCTAATCACTTCTATAAAAGTTTTATGATTTGTATGAGTAACGTCTTTATGGCAAAGTACTGTAATCGCGAGTAAAAATTAACCTGTTTTTTCATACTTTCAACTCAATTGTTAGTCTTTATTCATCACTTGAACAGGTGCAAAATCATTAGCAGGTGACATTGATAGTAGCGAAGATTGCTCTAACAACCTCCAAACGAAATTTATCCCGTTGAATGAAATGGCGCCTAAAGAATTTGACGCAATGCCCCAGACATGGTTGCCTCGTCAGAAGGACTCGATAGTGGAAAATAACATTATACTCGTCGCCTCACTTATTGATGACCTACCAAGTCTCATTGGCCTTGGCAGGACCTGCGAGATACTCGGAGCTGAAGAGTTCATAGTCTCATCCATCAAGCACACAGAGGAAAAACAAGTCCAGGGCTTCAGCGTTTCAACTGAAAAGTCACTTCCTTTTGGAGAAGTATGCAATTATATTGTTAAATGTTCTAGATATTTGAGTAAGCACTATAAAGCAAGTACTTAATCTATGCAAAAGTACAAAATGAGATTAAGTCAATCAACATTTTTTCGTATAAATGAAATTTGAAAGGATACGAATTTGAGTATGATTTTAGGTCAAACCAGATGAATTGCGGCAGTATTTGTTGGAAAAAAAGAAAATAGGTTATCGGTTGGTTGGTGTCGAACAAATAGTCAATAGCACAAACCTCGTGGATATGGAGTTTGACAAACAAACTGTGTTATTGCTAGGGTACGACGACAAAAATGAATTTTTCCCATCAAATAAATCCCGGTGAATCTTAGTTTTTGCTATAATTTCATATTTTCTTCCTAAACGCTCGGTACAGTAACGAGAAAACAGGTATTCCAGTCAATCTGATCAACCTACTACACGAGTGCATAAAGATCCCCAAAGTTTATGGAGTCTCATCACTCGACGTTCATGCTACCGGGGTAATCTGCTTGTGGGAATATTTCAAGCAATACCACTCATAAGTTTATTTCACACATTTATATAAAGTATAATAATATGTTAATCTAAAGTGAAAAAACCTAAAAACTCTATTCTTTATAATAAATATGAAACTACGTCGATGATATTGAGTCTTGTCTTACTTCCTATTCAAGAATTCGATATTTGTTTTCAATTTTAACATGGTTCCGGTCTAGTTAGATTCCTTCCTAACTTGTGCACGTAATCAGAGTAATGTTCCAGATAAGTCTCTGCTAGTGAGTATCATATTTAGTGTTTCTAAAAATTTTCCTTGAACTCGCGAATGTTTAGCTGTAAGACACAGTTGGAATCAAAATTAGCTAAACAAAAATTCAAGTCCTATTCAATAACCGAAATCAATATTATTTCATGTAAAAGCCTGTTTATCAGCAGTCTAGAAAATTTTCAAGTCATAATCATTGCCTATAGAAGTTAGCCACGTCACGCGAGACGGGTTTGGCCGAAAATATTCCTCGATGTTCTTGATCGGAAAAAAATGGAAATTTGACAAGATGGCGGAGTTTAAAAAAAAAGTTGCAAATTTCGCGCGAAAATTTGATGATTTTTGGCCTGCCAAAATTACATTTTTTATTCTGTCGGAAAACTGGTGGTTCATGATATGAAGAAACATACATCAAAGAAGCTGCAATAAGAATCAAGTCGATCAGATGATTTGTCTTCGAGTCATAACTGTAGCAAATTAAAAAAATGTAGTTCCGAGAAAAACGCGTTCAAAGTTTAAGTTACTGATTTCATGGTTATAGGCCGAGAAATATATCTACTATTGATCTGCCATTCCAGACCCATACAATGATACAATGTACCTCTTCTTCGAAAGACACCGTAGGGTTTTTTATAATCCCTTGTAAAAAAGCCTGATAGGAATCGATAGAACTGTATAGGATTTCTTATAGGATTTTCAACAGAAACCGAATTGTACTCTGTCCGTTTCTATCCTTTGGTATAAAACCGGACAGACTTCTATCGGTCTTTTTGTGTAGGGATGACTTCCCTGGCCTAAATGAGAAAAGAAAGGAATATTAGGATTGTTTTTTTTTTTTGTTTTATCAAGTGTTCATCGAACAATATTCACATAAATTTTTATTAAAAAATACTAAATAATTTTAAAGATATGAGCATTGCCATAGAGCCCGAAAAAAAATTCCCCTTCCATGGTGCCATCGATTTCTCAAAAACGAGTTATCCGAAAAAAAGAAATCCAAGTTCACTATATTCTATATGAATGTAGTTATCGTTAACTCTAGCCGAATTGAAAAATTTTGATTTTTACTATTTTTAAAACTGTTTGATAACAACAAAACAATGGCCGAAAAGATGACAAAATTTTCAATCGGTCGTCACTTTGAGAAAAATTAATATAAAAAAAATCAGCTACGCTTAACGATAACTACATTCATACCGATTATATAGTGAAGTTGGATTTCTTTTCTTCGGATAACTCGTTTTTGAGAAATCGATGGCACCATGGAAGGGGATTTTTTTTTCGGGTTCTGTGGCAATGCTCATATCTTTAAAATTATTTAGTATTTTTTAATAAAAATTTATGTGAATATTGTTCGATGAACATTCGATGAAACGAAAAAAAAAAAACGATCCTAACATTCCTTTCTTTCCTCGATCAAAAAAATTCCCGAAAATCACTCATTTTTTCGGCCGTCACAGTGGCCTTCCCCCTTAACAACAATTTGTTGCATAGCTAATAAAATGACTGAGAAAGAAATAACTTCTAAAAGACTGAAAAATCACACGTTAAATGAACGGTAACAAAATAATGACTCCGGCAAGGTTTAAAAAAATTTGAAATTTTTTTTTGGGTATGGGTTCTCAAAATAAAAGAATTTTCGAGAAATAACGGACGCCGTAATATCATGAATGTACTTGGCGAAAGGTTGTCGCGCCGGATTCAATTTTATTCAAGAGATAATACTTATTGTAAGTGCTTTTCTATAGCACATTGTCTTATAATTCCGCCCTTACATAATCGTATTTAGTAAATTCTTATACAAGGTCTCCTAGAACTAAGTACACCAAATGATAGAGGTAAAAAAGGGGGTCAGACTGAGTCAATTAAGGCCGGGCTTCAGTCCTACTTGACCAACCGACATAGCGTATACTGAAAATTTCACTATACGAGAAAATTAAAGCACTAAATGCAGCACGTTGACGATAATCTGATTCTTCAATAAATTCTCGAGAGCGTTCTGCTAGGTTTAGACACGCGTACTGTCTAAAAGTAATGTGAGCACTTTTTCTCATTGTGGGTTCCAATCCGAACTACAGTCCGACCTCTCGATAAGCACACCCGCAATAAGAACGCTTCCCCAACTTCTCGCTCGAGCACTACCCCCACTCCAAGCTCGAAGCACACTCATGTGCGAATGACAGAGAGAAAGCCACAGAGAGTAAGTAAGCGAAGAGTGCACGCATGGTGGGGTTACTCGAATTCTCGAAAAAACTCTTCCCCTTGGGGGCTTTTGCGTTCTTATTGAGAGGTCGAACTGTATTAAAACCGATATTTTTTCACAAATCCGTGATACTATGGAGTAGATCGCTCTAGAATTACATATCGAAAATAAATCTATTTCCAGAAGGAATTTTTATTTCATTCTGTAGTTTCTGAATATAGTGAAATTTTCAGTACACGCTATTTCGGTTGGTCAAGTAGGACTGTGACCCGACCTTAACCTTTAGAACAGTGGTCTCCGAAGTCGCGTTCAGGAGATACGATCGGTTCAAAAATCGCGCAAAACACTTTCAAATTTACGAAAATCAAACTAAAACACTCTTGACATTGAATTTTCGCCAAAAATTTCGAACAAAGAAACAGTGTTGCAAGTTTCGAAAACATACGAGTGACCTATTGTAAGCCTTGTTCAGTTTACACAGTAACATAGAACCTCTTTGTATACCGGGAGTATTCGTGGAAGCCTAACATAGGACAGTGAAAACGCCTGCGTATATAGACAACTTAGGCATCAAACGATAGGTTTTATCTCTTACGTAGCCAATAGGCACGCGATATACGTAGCAAAAACCGATTTTTCGATTGTTGTACCGGTTCGCTATGTTGCGCTTCCACGAATATTTCCAGTACACAAGAACTGATATGATCACGCATAATCATATCCCAGCATGTGTATCATCCATCCCGTACAGTGATTTACTGCAAAAATCTACCGACTCATTATGGTATGTAGAGATGTTTTCTACATATTGTCGACTGATGTCAGAGAAGGTATTGCGTAAAACAGTTATGACTAAACAAGTGGGTCTCCAGTTAATAAACAGATAATGACGTCTGGCGCTCGACGATACCTCAAGCTAGCTGTATCATTTTACTCGCGGGAGGATGGCGTGGTGAAAACATTCTCTTACCTATAATTTTATAAAAAAAAGATTTGAAATCAGATGCTATTGCCTAGTACCGATATCACTTTGACTATTTTCGAATTGACAATTAGGCTTTTCATAACATGGTACATATTGACAGCCTTCCTGAAAACAGAAAACATAAAAAAAATTAAAATTAAAAATAAAAATAAAAATAAAAAAAAATTTGGAGTTCGTGGTACTAAGCGGGCCAATATTTCGTATCACTATATTAGGATTATTGACATGGTTCAATCGCAGTTTCCTTGTACTTATCTAGAAAAGGCCCGCCTAGTACCACTACCTCCAAATTTTTTTTTATTTTTATTTTTTATTTTTTATTTTAATTTTTTTTATGTTTTCTGTTTTCAGGAAGGCTGTCAATATGTACCGTGTTATGAAAAGCCTAATTGTCAATTCGAAAATAGTCAAAGTGATATCGGTACTAGGCAATAGCATCTGATTTCAAATCTTTTTTTTATAAAATAATAACTGTATAATGTTTTCTTGGCATGAAAATGTATTTTTTGTGGATGACTATCACATTTATATAACTAGGCGAAAGGTTTTTGCACCAGAGGTGCTTTTTATGGGGATATCACTACTTTTTGTAGGATTAGATTAATTAAGTGCAATCATTCTCGTATCCACAATAAATTGCATAAATTGTAAACCACTCTTACTGTGGAAGGTATACATAGAATTAAGAATTCCCTACCGCGTCTAGCGTTCTATTGTCTACTAGATCCCGCGAGGCAGAAGTCAATCGCCCTGTAACCGTAACGCTAGAAAATTTCTGAATTAATTCCACATAAATCCAAGAAATATAATATTATTACAGCTCATCATCAATCGAATAAAAATTTGAGCCACAGGTTACCATATAACAATTATTCAACCATATATTTTATGAAAATATACCCATGCAATCGTACTGGAAAGTGTCGTGTGCTGAATTATATAACACTAAATATAATACCCTATACTGTATATGGGTCATTCCATGTCAATTCAACGACGTTGCGACGGTGACCCTCTTCGATTTTTTTGATTTTTTAATATGTTTTCATAGACGTAGAAAGAAGTCTTCAGCTAAATTTCCAGCTCTTTATCTCCACCCATTCCGGAGTCATCGATTTTTGCTTAAAAAGTGTATATCTTCGACTATAATTATGATAATCTTATTTTATAGAGGGTCATTTTTTTTCATTTCCAACGCACTTTCTGAAAAAAAAATTGAAATTTTTTTTTTTTTTAACTGTTTGATGCTTTTTCGGCCATTTTTACTCAAAAAATGCGTTTTTTGTTCAATGGGACACTTTTGATTTTTTTCAAAAAAATTCACAAAATTCTACGTTAAAAAACAAAATTTTTGAGCCATAACTCAAGATGGGCGTCAAATAACTTCTAGTGAAAAAAATTAAAAACCTTTTTTTTTCTGTAATTCTGATTTATTATAGGGGGAAAAAAATTGTTTTTTAATTTTTTTTACTAGAAGTTATTTGAAGCCCATCTTGAGTTATGGCTCAAAAATTTTGTTTTTTAACGTAGAATTTTGTGAATTTTTTTGGAAAGAATCAAAAGTGTCCCTCTATAAAAATCGATGACTCCGGAATGGGTGGAGATAAAGAGCTGAAAATTTAGCTGAAGACTTCTTTCTACGTCTATGAAAACATATTAAAAAATCAAAAAAATCGAAGAGGGTCACCGTCGCAACGTCGTTGAATTGACATGATTCGGTTTTTTGCAAAATTGGCAACGCTGTCCATATCTACAGCGTCGGCTATGAGATTTCCGCCAGACTATGTTTTCAAACTTCTTAGGCTGTAAAGAAATGTCGAGTATTGTCTGCTACATTAGAGATGTCTCATAGAATCAAATTGTCTCGTTGAATCAAATTTACATCGCTTCATTCCTGACCGTCGTTATCGAAGTGATGCCACGAGTCAGTTTATAGTCCTGGAGGAACTGCTAGCTTGTCAATAATGTCGTAAACGAACAAAAATTTATATCTGCAATCAATTCATTAGTTTCTTACATATTATTCATGAATTAATATCTTTTGACATTGGTTTATTAACTTCATTACACAGTTGTTTATAATAAAATAATATTGCAAGTAAACAGAAATTGCTATCTGCAATCAGTTCACTAATTCATTACCACTTCTTTACGAATGTATATCGATATTAACCATATCTGACTCTGACAGTTAATTCTAACGTAACGACATGACAGCTATGGCCACGGCGTCTGTAGCAGTCTGTAGAATCATCAAAAACTTCCATTTATCTCACATACGACCAAAAATAAAGTGACATAATTTATATATAGTATAGTTGGTGAAAATAAAGAACCAACCAAAGCGCCATCTGGCTACGTCCGTATTTGGTCTCTTCTCTCTCCGTAGCCTAGCGAAGGCAACTCTATACTAATTTTTATACACCTGGGAATCCTGGCACAGTGAGTGACGTCACTGACTGACGGAGGAGGAGGAGACGACGAAAATACAATCTCGTCGAAGACACGTATAAATTACTTGCATCGAAACCTTCGAATAATCATATCTCAGCTCTACGTTCACCGATTTGATCGCAATAGGGCTTAAATGAAAGCTCTCCTCGGCCACATCCTACAATAAATATTAGAATTCCGTATTTATAGCGAGACGAAAGATATTAACGATCATAAATTGCCGTAACGGTCGCTCAGTTGCCGTTCGAGTATATAGACTCTGTTGAGTCTCGCGCGGCGCGAGCGAAAAAAATTTTTTTTTCTATATAACTAGGCGCGAGACTCTACCGAGTCTCTTGATAATAACTGGGTCTTTATTCAGTGACGTTTCGTGAATGAAAAATTACTGAATAGGGGCCCAGATATCAATACGATGCATAAAAATGTAGACAAAAGATTGATTATGAAAATCGAAATGTTCGTTCAATTGTAAGGTCAAAGTGTTTCTATTAATTATGTACTCCAAATTAATAAACACAAATTGGCATTAAAGTATTATTGACTATTTCAAGTACATACAATAGAATATGTAAATTCACTTTGCTATCAGAATTCGCATGGTTTCACCCTCGAGAGATCTTATTAAGGTAGTAAGAGTGTGAGCGACCACTGGGGGTCCAGAGTGAATGCACTCGTGGAAGGGAAATTCATCTCCGAGAGGCGATAGTGACCGACTTAGGCTTCTGAATTTATTTCTTATTCTTTTTGTTCTTTGTTTCCTTTCGTCCCTACGTTCTATTATGTATACGTACGAGGCCTGGGGATCTGTCCCACATCAAATATTATCGACGTTGTCCGCCGTGACAATGCTAACAACACACTTACACACGCTTGGAGGGCCAACTGATATACGGCAGCGCACGTATATCAGTTACTACGAGCAACACCATGGTCTGCCTTTGGTTTCTGTGGAATGTGGGAAATGCTTAGTGCACTCAGTTACGTAGGAAATCGTCAGCGAGAAAAATTTCGCCAACCCTAGGAGCCTGTGAGCCGCGTTGCAGTTGCAGCGCCTCCGAGTTGCTCCCGAAATCGGCGAGGCGATACCCAGGTGCCTGACCAGTGATGTATAAGATACCCTATACGAAGTATCTGAAATACTAGATGCAAGATGCTTTGAAAAAAAGCATTTCAGATACCAGATACAAATAATTTTCTAAAAAGGTATCTGAAATACTAGATACAAAATACCTATCTTTCAACTACTTTTTAAAGATAAAATACTTTTGTAAGAAAACAACATTTAACTGAATTTAAGTTTATTTGTTCGAGAAAACATCGATCAGACAAATGTGACAAGACAAAATATGAAGGTATTAAAATTGAGACTTATGTTTTAATTGGGATTTGAGTAAAACTAATTCCTCAAACATATTGTCGCTCATCTTTCTTCGATGAGGCCTCATTATCATGCCCCCAAAGGAGAAGAGTCGCTCCACAGGGGCAGAGCTGGGCAAACAGGTATTATATTTTAGGAATATTTTTTTAATTGTAGGATAAGCATTTAAGCTCGTAAAGTTTGCATCTTTATTGTTGAGGTACTGGAGTGTCTCTAAATCACTGGTGCTGCTTGTGTTTTCGCCACTAGCAATAGAGGAATCGGAGGCCTCTAGAAACATATAATAAGAGTCATCTTTTGACTTTTTTTTTATATCACCTTCAATGTTGTTTAAAGTCTCAGATTTTTGTTTTTCAGATCGATGGATCTTTCTTGTTTCAGACAGGACAAGTTCTTTTACATATTCCTTTCGCGCTTTTGGTACCCATTTCAGTTTAAACATGGGATGGGATAGCTATGAATGAATGAGTGACAGATCAGATCATAGGCAGGTCAGACAGAGACCGACAGGAGAGACGGTGGGTGGGACATCTTAGCCTTTTGTAGATGACATTTGTAGAAAGATAGTGGCGCGAGCTGTCATTTAGTTCCCGACAAAGCAGCGAAGTTCATTTTAGTAAAAGTATCTTAGGGAACAAAGTATCTTCAAAATACTAAGATACCAGGAAAATGTATCTAAATATAAGTTACAAAATAGAAAAAATAAAAAGTATTTCAAATACAAGATGTAAATAGGTATTTTGTATCTTGTATCTGTATTTCAGATACTTTTATCTAAGATAAGTCACATCTCTGCGCCTGACGTAGTGCAATCCACCGATCGTTTCGAAGATCGAGGCTCGATAATACGCAAAACCCTTAGTGCCGATAACAGCGAGAACCGGTGTCATGTTGTCGAGGCACCGAACTCTGTAATTTACTGGAACTCGCGCAATGGTAGTGGAGATCGGTGAAAAAGAAATCGTTGCAGTTGGGGTATGTCCGCTCTTGTCGCGTGCATGTCTACTTTCTGTGTCTGAAGCATCAATCGGGAACGAAATGGATTCAGTTTCTGCTTTGACGCTCAATGTTTTCATGCGAGATATTACTTATCCCCATAAAAAGCACCTCTGGTGCAAAAACCTTTCGCCTAGTTATATAAATGTGATAGTCACCCACGAAAAATACATTCTCATGCCAAGAAAACATTATACAGTTATTATTTTATAAAAAAATGATTTGAAATCAGATGCTATTGCCTAGTACCGATATCACGTTGACTTTTTTGGAATTGACAATTAGGCTTCTCATAAGACGGTACATATTGACAGTCTTTTTGAAAACAGAAAACATGAAAAAATTAAAAATAGAAAAAAAAATTAAAAAAAATTTGGAGTACGTGGTACTAGGGGGGCCAGTATTTCGTATCACTATATTAGGATTATTGACATGGTTCAATCGCAGTTTCCTTGTACTTATCTAGAAAAGGCCCGCCTAGTACCACTACCTCCAAATTTTTTTTAATTTTTTTTTCTATTTTTAATTTTTTCATGTTTTCTGTTTTCAAAAAGACTGTCAATATGTACCGTCTTATGAGAAGCCTAATTGTCAATTCCAAAAAAGTCAACGTGATATCGGTACTAGGCAATAGCATCTGATTTCAAATCTTTTTTTTATAAAATAATAACTGTATAATGTTTTCTTGGCATGAGAATGTATTTTTCGTGGGTGACTATCACATTTATATAACTAGGCGAAAGGTTTTTGCACCAGAGGTGCTTTTTATGGGGATATCACTACTTTTTGTAGAATTAGATTAATCAAGTACAATCATTCTCGTATCCATAATAAATTGCATAAATTTTAGACCACTCTCGATGTGGAAGGTAAACATAGAATCAAGAATTCCCTACCGCGTCTAGCGTTCTATTGTCTACTAGATCCCGCGAGGCAGAAGTCAATCACCCTGTAACCGTAACGCTAGAAAATTTCTAAATTAATTCCACATGAATCCAAAAAATATAATATTATTACAGCTCATCATCAATCGAATAAAAATTTGAGCCACAGGCTACCATATAACAATTATTCAACCATATATTTTATAAAAATATACCCATGCAACCGTACTGGAAAGTGTCGTGTGCTGAATTATATAACACTAAATATAATACCCCATACTGTATGTATACCCTATACTGTTAACGAAGATAAAGATATTGTTGAATAATTGCTGACAGCCCTTCGTACAGTTATAAAAACTGTTATCACTTTACGCTCTAATGTGGGAAGCTATGGCTAACATTATCCCTCCATTTCCTATTGCCTCTGTGATCAAAGAGACTCGGTCAAGTTTCGCGCCGCACTTGGAAAAAAGATTTTAACTCTAATTTGTAATTGATTGCTGATGATATGTTCAAATTTGGCGGCATGGTTTCGAATAGAATATACAGAAAGACTCTGAGTAAACCCAAAACTGCAACGGTAGGCAATTCGGTTTTTTCCATATCTACAGCGTCGGCTATGAGATTTCTGTAAGACTATGTTTCCAAACTTCTTAGGCTGTAAAGAAATTTCGAGTATTGTCTGCTACATTAGAGATGTCTCATAGAATCAAATTGTCTCGTTGAATCAAATTTACATCGCTTCATTCCTGACCGTCGTTGTCGAAGTGATGCCACGAGTCAGTTTATAGTCCTCGAGGAACTGCTAGCTTGTCAATACTGTCGTAAACGAACAGAAATTTACATCTGCAATCAATTCATTAGTTTCTTACAAATTATTCACGAATTCATATCGTTTGACATTGGTTTATTAACTTCATTATACAGTTGTTTATAATTAAATAATATTGCAAATAAACAGAAATCGTCATCTGCAATCAGTTCGCTAATTCATTACCACTTCTTTACGAATGTATATCAATTCCCATTGTTTTATTAACCATATCTGACTCTGACAGTTAATTCTAACCTAACTACATGACAGCTATGGCCACGGCGTCTGTAGCAGTCTGTAGAATCATCAAAAACTTGCATTTATCTCATATTCGACCAAAAATAAATTGACATGATACATCATACTCGATCCGCATGATCGGTATGATACCGTACTGTAGTTGGTGAAAATAAAGAACTAACCACAGCGCCATCTGGCTACGTCCGTATTTGGTGAGTCTTCTCTCTACGTAGCCTAGCGAAGGCAACTCTATACTAATTTTTATACACCTGGGAAATCTGGCACAAGTGAGTGACGTCACTGTCTGACGACGATGAACAAAATAAAATTTCGTCGAAGACACGTATAAATTACTTGCATCGAAACCTTCGAATAATCATATCTCAGCTCTACGTTCACCGATTTGATCGCAATAGGGCTTAAATGAAAGCTCTCCTCGGCCACATCCTACAATAAATATTAGAATTCCGTATTTATAGCGAGACGAAAGATATTAACGATCATAAATTGCCGTAACGGTCGCTCAGTTGCCGTTCGGGTATATAGACTCTGTCGAGTCTCGCGCGGCGCGAGCGAAAAAAAATTTTTTTTTTTTTTATATAACTAGGCGCGAGACTCTACCGAGTCTCTTGATACAATACAAAAGTGCGTCCGAGTTCAGCCCCAACCATCTCTCTCTTACCGCAGATCGCTATACGAATCACAAGCCTGCGCCCGTTTCAGTATATGATAGAGTTCTGTGTGACGAGGTACTCTGTCGTAGGCTTTGGTAGAGGATAATGCGTTTTAGTACGTACTTTAGAGCTGTAAAGAGTAGATTT
The DNA here is from genome assembly GCA_944452935.1 of Rhogogaster chlorosoma. Taxonomy (NCBI): domain Eukaryota; kingdom Metazoa; phylum Arthropoda; class Insecta; order Hymenoptera; family Tenthredinidae; genus Rhogogaster; species Rhogogaster chlorosoma. The sequence continues at coordinate 9,102,176 of OX101802.1, forward strand.
TTTCGGCGTTAGAGTTTTAAGAATCTACGAGGCTTACTATTGTTCCATAAATGATAGTGCGAGTCTGTGATAAGTTTTGTCAAAGGAATTTTCCATAGATCATCGTCGCGAAGTCCAGGTGGCTGGAAGACAGTAAGCTTTAGTTCTTCTTCTTCTTTCTTTTTCTATGATTCTATGACTATGATTCTCCTTCAGAAGAGTGCAGGCCTGCACATTAATGGTGTATACATGAACATAGCTGCGGTTAGATATTCGCATCGTGTATCATGGTTCCAACCACTGAAATGTATAGAACTGGAACGCTCACACCCATGGTGAGAGGCAGCGAATTCGCGCGGCGAGAGAGATATAGCTCAACGGGGGCTATCTGTCCTTTTCTATACAGTCGGGTAAAGAATTTAATCCGCATGACGGGTTGGAGCATTTCGGGCTGCAACACCAACAAGTATAATAGACTTCTTTAGCATTTGTATGCTTGTGCAAAAAGTGAAGAATTCACGTAGTTTTACAAAATCATGCCGATGTGCCGTACGTTTAGAAACGTTTTGTGGTAATTTCATTTGACACTTTATGATACACAGTAATGTGTCGAATTGGATCTAATATCTTTACCCGACTATACAGAAAAGGACAGATAGCCCCCGTTGAGCTATCTCTCTCGCCGCGCCCCCATCACGGGCGTGAGCGTTCCACTTCTATACATTTTAGTGGTTTCAACTTGCACCACGTAGCAGATGACAAGCAGACGCTTTTTCGCTGAACGAGCGTATGCGTGCCCAACACACCGCGCAACAATGATAATAATTCGTTTATTCCCTGCATTCTAAGCAGATGGCGCATGACGTCTGCTAAATATCGACTGTGGGCGCATGGTGACGCTAGTGGAGTTTAGTTCATGTTACATGACGCTGATTTTTTTGGATACACCATTCATGTGCAGGCCTGTACCTGCCACTGTAAGCGTCAGTTTGTTTAACCTATAATATTCGAACTCACCAGGTGACCGTCTGCCATTTTTCTTTTGTTTTGCTCCACGAGGCAATTTAGTAGACTTATGGATTGAATAAGGCGCAAAGAAGAGTTATTCAGCCGACTTCAGAGTAGTCTCGAGCGTCACCTGTAATATGGGAATGTGTGAAGAAAATTTCATGTGAACGAAAATGAATTTCGCTGTCTCTGAGGTGTTCTGTAAATGATATGTGACGGTCTTTGTTTATAGGTATAACAATATCGGAATTCGTCGCCCCCAAAATATGCAACTGAACGCGTATTTTGTTTTAAGTTGGTAATACTGCAGGTAATACCTGACTTGAGAGCCTGCACCATACAGAGTGCAATGGCCATACGGGAAAAGCTCGTGTCGCAATGTTCGTCAAACCGTCAAATCGTGTACTTTCCAAAGGTTACAAATGATTGGGAATATTTAGTTGTTCAGAAGATAATGGAGATTGATTTTCCAATACTTTACGAAAAATACGTTATTTCTGGAGTAATTTTTCAAATCACTTATACTTTCTGAAGCATGTCAATTAAGGTTGTGAATTATGTTATTTTCAGGGCAACCAAATTTTCCTAATCATTTGTGATTTTTGAGGTTATGTGAACTGACGTTTTAACGTATAAAGCCGCACGAGCTTCTTTTGTGTCACCATCCTCTATCGTGGCTCTTACGTCATGTATTGCCTAGAGTATTGCCCACTTAAAGCCAGATACCTTTGACTATACAGGGTGATTCGGATCAATCGTCCGTAATTTTACAATTAGATTCTTTACAATAAATGAAAACGAAAGTTACTTAGCGAAAGCTTCGAAGCTTTCACGGTGAGCTCCCACGTAGGCTAACCTAAACCTGCTCTTATTCGGAAACTATGGTAGCCTCGAAATTTTTGCTAAGGAACTTTCGGTTTTATTTGTTGTAGGAAATCTAATTGTAAAATTATGTTAACCTCAGGCGTGTTGTCAGGATGTGGCCTGCTGGCAGTCAACGGTCAAATCAAGACCTACTCGGTTGCATCGTTAATATAATAGTTATTATTTGTGGCTTATGTTTTGCAAAAACTATATCTACACGGAGGAAAAAAAAAAAAAAAAATGGGAGATTCTCCCATTTTCGCATAGGGAAAATTCCTATGTTGACATAGATAATTTTTACCATGGCAACATTGGAAAAACAACTATGTAACGTAGTAGAAATTCCTATGTTAACATAGGGATAATTCCTATGGTAACATAGTATTTTTTCCTATGTTAACATAGATATTTCTCCTATTTTGACATAGGTTTTTTTCCTATGGTATCATAGGAAAAGTTCCTATGTTATTATAGGAATTTTTACTATGTCAACATAATAATTTTTCCTATGCATACAAAAGTTAAATATTGTCAAATTTGACATTGTTTAAGGGATTCGGGGTATATAATGTCACACTTTTTGTAAAAAAAAAAAAAAAACTCAACTAATCAATAATTAACGATTTTATTTAAAAACGGTATTATGGATCAGTAAATTATAACACTCTCATTTTCAATGGACGTGACCTATTATTAGTTAATGTATGTACAGTAACAATGATAAATCTATTATATCCACCGCTTAGGAACATATTTTTTCCCATTTGTGTTTAACAATAAAGATGTGACGGTACAAATTTCGAGATCCGAAACGGTGAATCTATGCCAATTGTCACAATGGTGCAACACTTCAAATGCTTGGTAATGTTCGTCAACGGTGCGAGAGTAAAAATTGACTCCGAATTGACTCCCGATTTTTCACAGTCTAAGTTTTTAAATTAACATTACTGTGTTACTCAAATTAACCGCACATCATCTTTTCACTTATAAATATGTAATGATCCAAATCCAACCGTTAGATCAATTAATATCGGGTAGTTTGCAGATTTTAGTTACATGTGAATTTCTCCTATGTAACATAGGAAAAATTGCGATGTCAACATAGGAAAAATTCCTATGTGATTATAGGAAAAACTGCTATGTTACATGGGAGAAATTGCTATAAATTATAGGTATTTTTACCATCTTCTCATGGGAAAAACTCCAATTTTTTTTTCTCCGTGTAGAGATGTCTTGTCTCGCGCCTATCCGAGTAAAAAAAATGTTGTATTGTTTCTTCGGCGTGAAATGCCTGCATATAAGTTGATTTATAACCTCAAATTTCTCCGAAACGACAATTTGATCTTCTCGTTATTAATATTTTTATTCGGAAACTTATTCCTCATTGATTCCAAGAGTATAGTATTCCTGTATTGGCTAATGATATTCGTCAGTAAACGACTCCGGCTCTGTCCCGTATTGATCGAAAATGATAATCACTCATTCAAATTTACCGCGACATTGACTGCTGAGAAATCCGAGGAGTGGGGTAGATGTTGGAAACATCGGCTTGTTGTACGGCTTATGGGATAAGTGGGGGGGCATTAACAGTCCAGGGTTATACTTATAGTCAAAGCCAGATGCCGCGAGGTTTCATGGGAAGAGCCCGGTTCAAACGCGCAGGCGCTGATTTATTCGAATATTATTGGTCGGCAGAATCGCGTCAGCAACTTCACCAATTACTTATTGTAAAAAGGTGGTTTTCCAATTAGAGCACAGAAGCGCACAGTGCGGCACGGTGCGCAGCGCTGTATGTTCCAATTATCACAGTGCGTCGCACTATCGAGCACTCGAAGAAGCTGTGCTCGTCGTTGCTGTGCGTGATGGATACCAACAAATCTACACAAAAATGCTAGTTGTTTTGTTTATGAACTGGTACTCTCCACAGTATTTTTTATATCAACCTTTGACAGCTACAGCTTCATAAAAAAACATCTGTCAATAGATAACACGTAATACCATAGGTAACTAGTGAGATCCATTAACATCCAAAATTATGAAGAAAGCGTGTACTACATTTTGTTTCAGGCACTCAAAATTGATACGAACGCTCTCTACTGTGGTTTCAAGTCACTAGTGTTGTTCCAATAAGGTCTCGCACGATGTCGTATAATGCGACACAGTGCGGCACTGTGATCCGTTAATTAGCAAACCACCTTGGACTCAACGCCTGCCCCTATAAGACTTTGGAAATTTGAGAACAAACTAGAGTTATCTTTGAGAATTTCGAAACGATTTCGCAATGGTGGCCTTTGCTGGGGTTTCACATTGATGGGACTGGTCAAATGGTTGATACAGCTAAACACTATCCGGATTCCGCTTTCGCAATGTTGAGACGTATGTCAATAGGGCAGACAAAATTTGCTGGACAAGAAAGGAGAAGAAGTGAAACTGCACGGTCGAATATGGTGAGTGTTGAGCTCCTGGGTAGGAAAATGATGAAGGAGTGATACAGGTGTAGCCTTGATGTGGTGTAGACCGAGAAGGCGGTTGATCTTCCGTGAGACTGTAAGAGAATGGAATACTCGAGGGATACCGCAAGACTATCTAGACTATTCGGCAGTGCATTCCTAATGTTAGTAACAACGGTATCATTAAGTGCTTATATATCACAATTTTAGAAGTCACGATACTCATCGAGGCGGTCGGGGGATATCAGAACTGGGAGGCACGTAAAGGCCTGCACGTCAATGGTTCACCCGAAAAATCAGCGTCATGTAACATGGACTAAACTTCACTAGCGACACCATGTGCCCACAGTCGGCAGTTAGCAAACGCCACGCGCCATCTGCTTGGCATGCAAGTAATCAACGAGTCGTTGATCATTGTTGCGTTGTGTTCAGAAAATAATATTCATGAAGTTGGACACGCATACCCTTGTTCCGCAAAAAAGTGTCTGCTTGTTGACTGCTCCGTGGTGCGAGTTGGAACCATGCTACACGATTCGAAAATTCAAGCGCAGCTTTGTTCATGTTCAAATCATGAACCTACCTACTCAAGCTCAATCAGATCATGCTCAGCAATAAGCGAAGTAGCAGATTGGCAGATACATGCCGCTTGTCAGGCCCACCAATAACCACAACATCAAGCCAGCAATCAAAATCGGCGGTATAATAGGTGTTACCAAGGGGAACATGGAGTAGTAAGTGGCTGAAAATGAAATCCTGTCAGTAGGTAGCTTCAAAATTATTGCGAAACAAATTACAGTTTAGATCACTAGTTGGATCGAATGATATTACTGTAACTGTGATGAAATCTAGTGAACTTGTCCGAAAAGCTATCCTGCAGAATACTTGTCGACCTACTGCAGATGCTGATGAATGAAATCTTGTCGTGCACCAATTTAATCTTAAGTATAGCATATTCTGGAGAGTTGGAGAAAATGGGGAAGGAGGAAGTAAGGCCTTTGTATATCAGAGACTTGTCGACATAGTTTGCAACACCTCCACCCATTTTTCTAACTCTGTCATCACGCAAAAGACTATATTCGTGCAAAGCGATAAGCTCACCGAAAATACTATTATGCAGTCAGGATTCAGAGACAGGAACGATCCGAATTAGAAAAGTAGAGTCTGATTCGGTAGATATACCCCAGCAGCGAGTTGTCATTGAAATGAGCAGTAGGGTGGGCCGAAAATCCGCTTTTTTTTAATTTTCATTATTAATACCGAAAATATTGTTCAATATGCATAAAAAAAATCTATGCAAAAGGAAAAAATTTTAGGTGGATATCTTAGGCTCGCCAAATGACGATAAAGTTAGAAGTTATTTGAAAAAATTTTTTCCAACTTATTTTGATCGGAAATTTAATTTTCTACAAAAAAGATCCCATAATAAAATTACGTAAAGCTAATAGTTACTGAGATAATTGCAATTTTGTTCTAAAAAATGAAATTTTTCAAGATATTATCATATTTTCAGGGTAAAAAATAAATTTTATCATATAAATTTCATGGGAAATTAGATTAAAAAAATTAAAATACAAAAAAAAAAAAATTAAAAAAAAAAATAAAAAAAAAATTTTTTTGTTTAATTTTTTTGTTTTATTTTTTTTTTTTAAATTAAATATATTTATTTTTAAATTTTTTCTAATTTTTATTTTTTTTATTTGATTTCCCATGAAATTTATATGATGAAATTCATTTTTTACCCGACCGAATCCATTTCAAATCGGGCAGGCAGGAAATCGTGATGTCACGGAATTTTTCCGAACTGGAATATGTTGCTTTTGAACTCAAAAAAAAGTGACCCGTATTTGTTTGTTTTCGAAAAAAAAATCTGTTGCAAAGTTACAGCCATTTGAACGTTTAATCGCGCGCTACCGAAGTTCTTAACAATCGAACGCTTTTTTTCTTAAAAACGCTATATCTTTGGAACAAAATGTCATAACTACTTGATCTTGGTCTTACTTTGTAGGATTTTTTGCATTCTATTGAAATATGGGGAAAAAATTGAAGATTTTCGAAAATTGACGAAATGACGCTCATTTTTAGAAAATCAGAGAAACCCAATTTTCTCGATAGGTGATTTTTTTTTTTACTTAAAAATTTTACACAGTTTGTGGCGTGATATGACGGATATATCCTATAAGTTTCATCGATGCTAAAACGCAGCTTCATATTGAGAAAAATGCATGTTCGTATGCAGAGAGAATTCCCAACGTCTGTACGGTCAGATCCGTGTTTAGGCGGCCGCGAGTCGAAATCGGCAATTGTTTTAGTGGTTACCGAGTCCTCAATTGTTAAAAGTGTGTAGTATTGTTTTGGTAACAGCCTTGAGAAGACTTATATTAGCCATTTGCATTATTATACTTACCAAAAATTAATAAATTATCACCAAAAATGGCTTATTCAAATGAAAACTCATTTTCTAGAGTGCGTAAGATATGTCCAGATTTTGAAGAACGTTATAAAAAAAAAAGATATACAGTGGTATCAATAACAAATTCATTAGAGTAGCAGACATGGCTGTACTGTTACGACGTTCTTTTCCGGAGAAAAATATTCGGTACGAAGACAGTGTATGTAAAAATTGTTATCAACGCTTGATTTATCTGTTCAGTGTTCCGTCAGATAAAGCAGTATCAAAATAACAAGAGTTTAAATAACCGAATATTTTTAAAGGGATCGGGAAAATGTTTCAAATTATCGAAAGATTTAAATTAACGAGTGTCAAATTATCGAGAGTCGACTGTATAATATGGTATTCGATGTCATACACCATACGAAATTAACACATTTCAATGAAGCACGAAATATCTTTTCTCGATATGAAGCAGCGTTTTAGCATCGATGAAACTTATAGGATATATCCGTCATATCACGCCACAAACTGTGTAAGATTTTCAAGTAAAAAAAAATCACTTTTCGAGAAAATTGGGTTTCTCTGATTTTCTAAAAATGAGCATCATTTCGTCAATTTTCGAAAATCTTGAAATTTTTTCCCATATTTCAATAGAATGCAAAAAATCCTACAAAGTGAGACCAAGATCAAGTAGTTGTGACAATTTGTTCCAAAAATATAGCGTTTTTAAGAAAAAAAGCGTTCGATTGTTAAGAACTTCGGTAGCACGCGATTAAACGTTCAAATGGCTGTCACTTTGCAACAGATTTTTTTTTCCGAAAACAAACAAATACGGGTCACTTTTTTTTGAGTTCAAAAGCAACATATTCCAGTTCGGAAAAATTCCGTGACATCACGATTTCCTGCCTGCCCGATTTGAAATGGATTCGGTCACCCTGAAAATGTGATAATATCTTGAAAAATTTCATTTTTTCGAACAAAATTGCAATTATCTCAGTAACTATTAACTTTACGTAATTTTATTATAGGACCTTTTTTGTAGAGAATTAAATTTCCGATCAAAATAAGTTGTAAAATTTTTTTAAAAATAACTTCTAACTTTAACGGGATTTGGCGAGCCTAAGATATCGACCTAAAATTTTTTCCTTTTGCATAGATTTTTTTTTATGCATATTGAACAATAGTTTTGGTATTAATAATGAAAATTCAAAAAAAGCGGATTTTCGGCCCACCCTAATGAGCAGTCTTCAGCTGACGCGATGGTGACATAACTAAATGTCCAGGCGCAACTGCAGTGACAGTACCGGCAACTGGCTCAGACTGGTAGACGCTTACCGTCTTCCAGTCACCTCACAAAAAGCAACGCCTGGCGGCGAAAATCCATAAGATTTCTTGTAGTTAAGCCTCAATCACACATTTCCTTGTAGGAAATTGCATCAATACAGCAAGAAACCTCGTGGGTATATTGAAGTACCGCGAAACTCGGTCCTACACGCTAACTCAAAAGTGCCAAAATATCTAGAGAACGCTCTATCATCGTAGAGACCTAGATCAGAGTGTTTAGACACCATGGTACCGGCCCTCACGATTATCGGTGCTCAGGATGTACGCACGTGATCCTCGAAACGATCCTCGAAACGATTGGTGAGTCGCGCTGCGTCAGGTGCTCAGGAATCACCTCGGTCTTATAGCGACAATTTCCGGTCCACCTCTCTTCCACCGCCAATTTCCCGTAGAGCTGAGTGCCTTGGACACTCCCCCGTGATCCTCCGGAACCAAAGGCAGTCTCCGATGTTTTTCGTAGCTGGTGTACTGCTATATCAGTTGACCCGCCAAGCGTGCGTAGTTGGCATGGCCACGGGTGACAACGTCGCTCATCCTCGATATGGGATGCTACCTCAGGCCTTGTAGGTACTAGGGAGTAAGAAGGAACAGAAAAAAAAAAAACTTTAAATAAGAAATAAGTGCGAAAGCCTAAGTCGGTCACGGTCACTTTTCTGACATTAAATTCCCTAGCATGGGTGCATTTACTCTAGACCTCAGTAGTTGCTCACACTCTCGCTCCCCTAATAAGGCCTGCCAAGGGTTCCGGAGCAGATTGTAACGGCAGTACGCTGCCCCGTCTCAGACTATTGTATGTATATAAAGCGTAATATTATATGTATATAAAACGACAGAACTTGATCCACTTCCTGGGTACGAAGATCCCTTTCCTAACATCTAGACTGTTTGGCGCTTGTGGCCAGGGGTCGTGCAAGGATGGTTATTAAATATGACAGAAAGCAATTGCTTTTAATGTTGAATTTTCATTTAATATAATGGAGATTATGCAAGAGGTGTGTGTTGTCGCGTCGGTTTTTGGAGTAGAACTGTGGATCTGTACTGGTCTGTGTATCTGTATATTTTCCAGGCCTAGGAGAGACGTGGGAAAGTTAGTTTGTGAATTTGAAGTTAGAAGTTTTCAAGGGCTGAGGAAATTTCTTATCTGCTGTGTTTTAGTCTAGGCTTCGGTGTCTGTATATATGTTTGTAATCTATGTATGTGGTCGCCACAACTTCATAAATGAAGCCAAGTCAGATTTCAATTTATTTAAAATATTGCACCTGATATGCGTCATTCATCTGATCACATTTGCCCCCGGTTTAATAAGTAGTATTGGTAACATGTGTCAGAAATGGAACTTTCTTTCTTTTTAGGATGCCTAGCGGATTAAAAACCTTTTGAATGAACTGAATACACGTATTTTACGAGAAGGGGAAACCTTCCCAGCAAATAAGCAAGGTTCTTTTGCTTGGGATAGTGTAGAGGAGTGCTACTGTTTCCATCAATAATTTAAAGGCTTCGTTTGCAGCGGCTCAGAATCAACACGGCATTTCATCAACAGCGACCACCTATGGGTCACTCATCGTCAGATCACAAGGGTTGTCTGGTACCAGTGGTTTCCTCGTTGCAATCCAAGTGGAAAATATTATCAATGGTAAAATTGCAAGGCGGTGACTGTTTTCAAGTAGGAGCCGTGTAAAGTTAGCCAATAGGAACGTAGATAAGAGACAGCTCCAGGGCCGCTACTACCGACCGGGCAGCGGTACAGCCACGGCTGTGGTGCAATTCTGTGACTCGTTATGTCATATAACGATATCGTTAAGGTACGACAGCCTATGAGAGGGCCTTCCTTTCCCTGGATCGTCTTCACAGTTGGCTGTCGTTAGCTTAACGATATCGTTATATGACATAACGAGTTACGGAATCGCACTACTGCAGGTTGGCTGTTCATAGCTGACAATGAGTTTCGCAGACTTCGGAATGAAAACAAAAGAACCCAAATATTTGCGAACGAATTTATTCAGCGACCCTGGAGCCGTCTCTTATCTGCCTTCCCATTGGCTAATTTTAAATGGTTTCTATCTAAAAATTGTCGCCACCATCCCCCCTCCACTCCTTCGTGATATTCCATCATTGATAATTTTCGTCTTAGATTTTGACAAGGAATTCACCGATACCAGAATAGTACTTTTCGGCCCTAAGCCGTAAAATTTTACAGCCGTGGAGCGAACACTATTTTTCGAGGTACTGTCGGTCGGTTTTTTCGAACTTTACGGACTTAAGGGGGTATTCCGGTTTGGAAGGCTGAATTTCAGGTGATTTTTCGGACGCGGTAAAAAAAAACAACAAATATTCTTATTATCCATTTTTTGATAAGTTTTTTATTGATATCTAAAGAGTACAAAACCTTAATAATATTTAAAAAAAAAAAATCAAATTTCAAAAAACTGCAGCCCGGCAAAGTGGGGATTGATGAAAAAATGGTGTATCCTGGTGTGCAGGATATCAGTCCTTCCAGTGACCTGAAATGGAAAACAATTAATAGTCCTTGAAGAAAAAGGATATAGTTATTGCACTACGAAACGTTTAAAAAAAAAAAAAAAAACTCTGACAAAATGGCGGCGGTTTGAAAAATGGGTTTCGTTTTTTCCCTGTTTTTTGCCATTCGGAATTTTTAAAAAGAGCGAATGACCTAGACGGCTAAAACTATGAGGCGAATGACCTGGACCGCTGAAACTATGGAGTGGTGGACCTAGACGGTAAAAAACTATGGCGCGAATGACCCGGATCGCGAGAATTATCTAGTGGTCGACGTGGACGGCGACATACTATAGAGCAGACGACCTGACTGTCAAAAACTGAAAAGCAGAGGTGTCAAAGTGAAAAGTCCACCCGTTATCCGTTACGTAATAATAAAACGGAAAATTTCCAGTTAAATTATCAGACAAGCGACGGCGCGGGCACTGCCCAATTGTTGACTTTTGAGCCGGCACTATCTCGGCCAGTGTTGGGCTCTCAATGGCTAACTAAGATATTCGATAACTCGGACACCGTTGGTATCCGGAATTTTTCGCAGAGGGATTTTCGTCTTAAAATTTGACAAGGAATCTGCCTGTTCTGGGTGGTGTGGGTGGTGTGGGAGTTCTGGGTCACCCTGTATACAATTGCGTTAATTTTATCTGCTATTTTCCTTTCGCAAAACGTTCACAAAAATGTATGTGAATGAATCGGGTATTATAAACATCATTTATTTGAATGAATTTTGATTATTTATATCGGGCATTTCATGCGAATGTTAACCATGTCTGAGCCTGTCCTTCTCGATATCTTCGCTGATATTTCCTTATATTCTTTCGGATCAAAGATATACCGAGTCTAAGTGATAGAGGAAGAGCAGCATATTCGGAATAGTGCAGGTAATTCGGGATACCTAAATATCTTAGTTTATAAAAACGCCAGCTGTACTTTTTTTTTACAAACATAATGCCACATGACGTGCGAAGCCAATGAGTACTAAAAACAACCCATCATCTTGATATTCCTGCTACAAGGCTCACGAAAACAAATCTTCAATTTTAAGAAGTTTTTCGGTAAGAATACAATCCTTTCTAATCGTTCATTGCAATTCATAACATCTACATTTTAATTATTTAAATTAATAAGTGACCTTATTAATTAATGATTTTACATGGGTTTTGTGAATTGTACTTGAATTAGAAATTTTGTACAGAATTTTAGTTTACGATGACATGTTTTTAATTTGGAATACCGAGAGTAAACATAATTTAAAGATCAATAGTATTTTTCAATGTGACTGATAACATTGGCAAGAAGCTACTTCGGGATAAATATTTAATACTTATTACGATTGTTTCATTTTCTAAAGGAAATTGTGAGTAATTGTCAAAAAAAAAAAAAGATTATAATTTGGCTGAAAGATAATAGCAATGGTGATGAATTCTTATTATTGGAGGTAGGGAAGGGGCCCCCCCCCCTCCCTCCAACCCCTTCCCTACCTCCAATAATAAGAATTATAATTTGGAATACTATATTCCGAATTACCTGCACCTTAAGTCAAATTACGGTTTTAGAGTTTTTTGATTTAATCGAAATTTCCATAATGTTCCTGATATTTGTAATGTTTCGTCGTTTAGATAATTGAACTTCGATAATTTTCTCATGCTGTGATGCATTTTTTATTGGACTAACGCGTTTTACTTTTTGCTTGTTCCCAAAATACAAAACGGTATTCCGAATATGCTGCTCTTCCTCTATAAATAAAAAATTTTGGTATCAGAGCCATAAAATTCGTTTTTACGGACCTAGGTCCGTAAAATAAAAAATTTCTAAAATGAACCATTTTTCGATAGTAAATTATCTAAACAAATGGCTCATTTTAGAAATTTTTTATCTTAGAGACCTAGGTCAGTGAAAAATTTTTTGACGCTGTTGAAAACGGGTTAGAAGAAACGAATTTTACGACGATACCAAAAAATAATGTTCGTCACTCGGCCGTAAGAATTCCACGTGAAAATCTCTTTTTCGGACTTGTAACCAAAAATACTATTGGAATACTGATGATTTTTACTGATCAGCATATTTTCGATCCCGTATAATTTCATATCACCAAATTAGATAATCAAAATTCAGTACATAAAAAATCGGGAATGTGATTTCAGAAAAAAAAATCGAAACAAATTTCCATAGGGGCCATTCAACAAATACGTTCGCTTTTTTCGACGATGTTAGACCCCCCCCCCCCCCCCCCCCCATGTAACGATGGTTCGTTTGACCAGACCCCCCCAAAGTAATACGTCACAAATCTCGCCCCCCCCCCCACACTCGATTTCTTAAATTGTCCATATAAGCAGCCCGTCATTTCTCACTTACGGAATTCTCATGCCAAAACACGAATTCTATACACAAAAACCGAACGTCACATTTTGACGAACACCCCCCCCCCCCCCCCCTAACTTGTAACGTCACATCAACCTTGACCCCCCCCCCTAAAAGCGAACGTATTTGTTGAATGGCCCCATAATACGTATAGAACGAAAAAATTGAGCTTTAAGGGGTTACACCCCTCTGTAAAAATTTTTTTTGCGAAATTTTTTTTTTGGCCTAAATGATGTATTGATATCTTAAGAATGATATCCATATGGATTTATCGATGTGACAAAACTGTAACATTAATTTTTGGCTTCATTTGTGAAACAACTTAACGCTTACCGCTTGAAAATTTCCTATAAGGGGCCATTCAAGTAATACGTTCGCCAGAATTGGCGATTTTGGGCCCCCCCTCCTCCCCCCATGTAACAGTTGGTAACAATTTTTCAACCCCCCTTCGATGAACGTACAAATTTGGATCCCCCCTCCCCCCATATTCAAGAATTATTCAATTGGTCTTATAGGTTAATATTCAATACTTTAATTATACAGGAAGTCTGGATTTTTCGTGAAATAAAATGATTTCGATGCAAAATTTGTACTCTTCATCTAAAACATGGTGAATTTCATTTCTCTGGCTGGAATAATATGAGTTTTGCAAAATATATTAATATAATCCTGTCTGTTTTTTTTTCAATAATTTTTCTTTTTCAGTAAAATAATATTTTCGGATAGAACATAACATTTACACAGACCCCCCCCTCCCCCTAAGCAGTTCGTAACATCACATGATTCGAAACTCCCCCCTCCCCCTTCAAGCGAACGTATTACTTGAATGGCCCCATAGTAAAAATGTTTTGAAACTTCAAACGCGTTTTTCTCGGAACTACGTTTTTCTTACTGGTGGGCAGCATAATTTTTGCAATTTTTATCCGATCGACTTGAAATTTGAACTGTAGATTTTTAAATAAATTATCTAAAGAAGTACACATGATTTTTATGATTACTTGAAAATTACAATTATTATAAACGATCGAAATTCGTTTTTTTTCACGAAATATAAACTTGATATTCGAATGGTCGCCATTTTGCGAAAACTTAATATTTCACTATAATCTTGTGTACTTCTCTAAAAAAACTCATCTAGATAACGAAAAATTTTTTTTGTTTGTTCTAAGAGCTGTTAAAAAACTCCAGGATTGCCCACCGATAGACTATCAAAAAAAAATTTGTTTTTACTTAATGTCGGTTTCTGACGCCATTTTGTATTTGAAGAAAAAAAGAAAAATTTTTTTGTATACTTAATAATGTTCTTAATAAAGCCCTAAAATTAATTTTTGATCGCATCATGAGTTGAACCCAAAAAAAATCACAAAAAATACCTTAATTTTCTGCGTTCCAGAGGGGCCTAACCCCTTAAGGGGTTATACGCAGTTGCAAGCCCGAAAAAAGACGTTTTTTCAATAATTTTTTATAGAAAGGGATTTCATTGAACAAATAAAAGTAATAATTATTCAGATAGTGTCAACTGTTAAGTTACTAATGACACTCAGATCATGTAGAAATATTGAGCTATACTGCTCCTGTAGACGATCTCCCGAAGGTCCTCCAAAAAAAGGTCTTCGGCGGTGATCATCCTATCCTTGGATTGGATTATCCGAAATCAAAATGTAGGTCAGATTCTTTTAGTGGATAGATGAATCTTGGGATTGATCGAAGGAATAAGATTTCCAATAATTATTTCTATTTTTTTAAACAATTTTTTGCGAAAATTTTGGTCGAAAATTCTAATTTTTTCTTCACATAGCCGCCATTTTATTAAAAATTTTAATTTTGACTATTCCTTCGATCAATCCCAAGATTCATCTATCCACTAAAAGAATCTGACCTACTATTTGATTTCAGATAATCCAAACCAAGGATAGGATGATCACCGCCGAAGAACTTTTTTTGGAGGACCTTCGGGAGATCGTCTACAGGAGCAGTATAGCTCAATATTTCTACATGATCTAAGTGTCATTAGTAACTCAACAATTGACACTATCTGGATAATTATTACTTTTATTTGTTCAATAAAATCCCTTTCTATAAAAAATTATTGAAAAAACGTCTTCTTTCGGCCTTGCAACTGCGTATAACCCCTTAATATATAAAGAGTTTTCATGAACTATGACATTTATCGCTTTGTTAACAAAAATTCTGAAGATTCTCTATACAACCACGAACAACTATTACACCTATTGCCAAAATAGCTGTTCTTACCGTTGTTTGGAATGAATGTTTCACTTTAAAAACCTTTTCGAATGAAACCACATGATCTATCACGCTTCGGATATCAGTTTAATATGATGAGAGATAATTTTCCAAGTATTGCAATAATTTGTAACCCATTGATCTTGCATAATTACATCAAATAAGTTCCAAATAATTATCTCTGACAATTAACTGGTATTCAAAGTTCAACAGGTTATCTAAATCAAATAGTATCTAACTCATATAGTTGCATGAGGAAAATTTAAAGAGTAAAAAGCTATGTTTGAAAATACTAAAAAGAGTAGCCATCTTGACAAAAGAGAGTTTGTTTTTCTTCTGAAAGATTTTCTGAAGTCCGTTCAACAAAATAAGAAATGTCGGGCCTTGCAAAAACTCAGTATTCATTCTTTGAACCTCAATTCTATCGGTACTATCGTGTTAAAGATGTCTCTAATTTTTTTTCGAAAAGCACATTTCAAGACAAAGAAGTTGATACACCTAATTCTGACGATCCAGAAATGATGCTGATCAGTGTAAATAGTCAATATTTGAAAGTGTATTTCGCACAAAATATTCGAGTGAAAATATCTGAAAAAACAGTGAGTATTCTTTGCATAGTTGAAGAATGCAATAAGCAATCAGTAGAAAAATCGATAGGGAAAAGGGTCAAAAGTTGGTCTAGTGGGCATATAATGCCGCGTATACTAACAAATACCGAAATTCATGTGTTCGAAAGTCCCACGAATAAATAGAGTTTATTTTACTGTGAATAGAATGATTCTGTATCAGTACCTACTTATAGCCTTCAGTGTTATTTTTTATATATTTCGAGTTTCGTGACCTAGGAGTTAATAAGCAGGAAGGTTTTGTCTCAATGAGGTCGATTTGAACAAAAATTAACTCGTTTTTGTACGACGTTTCGGCTGGGCCCAGCCAGCCATATGCAGGCTACAATCTTATAGGGGGAAAAAAACGCTATTTAACTAAAGCAAGGTATTGCCCGTGTAGAAATTTATATCGGGATCTGGTCGGGTCCCGAACAGTCAGCCCCGTTTCAAGTCGGGCGCTGGTCAGGATAACTAGCCAGAATCCAGCCAGTAGTGTCACGCTAATTCATTAAGTTTCTGGCCAGTCACACCGATTTGTCCCTAGTCGGGATCTGGCCAGGTACTAGTATCGGGCCGGTACGAAGATTTTATTCCAAAAATAATAAATAATATACACCATCACATATCGACGCTCTAATTAGCAAAGTGGCTATAACTCTACTTTTTTCGAAAGTCGTTTTTTTGTATTTTCTGTTGAGAAATAATATTTCATATTTAGAAAATACGAATCATTCTAATAAAGATAACCAACAAACATGCGACGAGTCTGTCCATCACCGAGGAACTGCTAGCTTGTAAATAATTTCGCAAATAAACATAACTTAGAATCTGCGATCAATCCGTAACTTTATCACGACTGTATTACGAATTAATATCGTTTGATATTTGTTGGTTACCTTTGTTACAATTAGATTCGTAAATTTCATCCCGACGGTTGTTTAGACCCAAATATATAACGTTGCAAATAAACAGAAATCGACATCTGCAATCATTTCGCTAATTCGTTACCACTTCTTCGTGAATGAATATCGATTCCCTTTGTCTTACTAGTTATATTACGATCAACCTCAAATATGTCATTCTATCACTTGATTCTGACCAAACGACGTGACAGTTGCCGCTATATGGTCTGTAGATGCAGTCGTTGGACTGTTCCTACGACAGCGTTGCCATAAATATTATATAAATATTATTATAATTATAATATTATAATTATAATATTATATAATTATAATATTATAATAATATATAATTATATAATTACAATATTATTCATAAATATTATCATTATTATTTATGAATATTATTCAAAGTTATAATAACCGCAATTAAGTTTCGGTCAAAGATAGTACGGCCAGAGTCTGACTAGTACCCACCAAGGTGATATGAAAAATACTCCAATCAGCCCCCGTTTAGTATCCAGTAAGGTTTTTTGGTGAATCGAAACTATCCCGACCAGTACCTGATCAGTGCCCGATCAGGAATCTTGATATAAAATAGCCTGACCAGCACACGACTAGCGCCTTACTTCTGATCGGGCTAAGTGGGGCTATTTCTACACGGGTGGATACAGAAATATATATTAAATACAATTTTCCATTGTAAGAATTATAATATACTAATTTGAAATCAATAAATTATAGCCTAAATATGGCTGGCTGGGCCCAGTCGAAACGTCGTACAAAAACGAGTTGATTTTTGTTCAAATCGACCTCATTCTGACGAAACCTTCCTGCTAATTTTTTATATCCTTCATAAATGTTATCTTTGAGTCTTAATCGTATTATTGTATTATAATATTTTTTGCTCGTTTTACGGTGCATTGTTTTCTTCATTCAATGGAGTTCAATACCAGTCCCAGGAAATAGAAATTTTATTTCATTGTTCGATAATGGATATATAATCGTTATTTGTTCTCCCATCTAATTAATACTATTGAAATTTTGTATCTACATAACAGAGTATTTAGTTAGCTTGCCAAAACAAGTAGTAAAATAATTTTATTAATAGCATACAATTTTACGTACCGTTATGCTGACTAATTCCAACTGATATACGAAATTAATTATCTGCAATGTGAGAAACCAAACAATATCATTCCAATCAAATCTCAATATGGACATAATCGAATATCAAACAATAAACATCATCGTACCACTGCAGTTTGTTAGACTCGCAAATTTTGACCACTGTACTGGAGATTTGACGGATGTATTCTGACTTTGAGAACTATAATTAAAAGTTATGATTCTCTAGCATCATTAGGATTTAGTGTGCCGCGTGAACCAACTGTAGCCTTGGCAGAACTTGTAGGTTTTAAGGATGTTTTGAGGGACAGGTTGATTGGTGTGCTTTAATGAAGTAGGTACATATACATATCAATTTTATTTAAAGCATAAAACACATATGCTGATTACATCACTTCCTGATTCGAATACCATGAATATATACTGTGTACGCATGGTATAACAGAATTCAACAGCAGTACTTCGTTAAGAATACAACGGAAGTTTTTTTCATTTTTCTTTCCGAAATATTAGGTTGAAAGTAATTAATAAATTGACAAACAAAAAAATAAATAAATAAATAAAAATCCAATGCTTACTAATCGTCAACATAAATCGATCGGAGTAGAGCATTTATTTCACTATCCTCAATAGGTATGGGCAATTCGACTTCAAATCGGCCGAAAAATGACCTTGTATTTTTTGAATCGTTTCAAACTTTTTTTACGTGAAATTTACGTCAAAAACTTAGAGTCATATTTTTCGTTGGTCCAAAAAATTTTTACAAGTATTTGTCGTGCGCCCGTGACTACCGTATACGGGGCTCGGCAAATGGCCTGGCGCGGGCGTTCGGCATTTCATAGGTATATGGTGCGCGGCGCGGCACCCTGACGCAGCGCCAGATAAATAATTGTAAAAAAAATATTCAGAAAAATTGCTCCATCAATTTCAAAATTTATCCGTCTTCAGAATTGAATAGGGAATACGATCATATTTTTTTTAGAATTTAAAAAATGGTTCTATTTTGCGAAAAAAATTGATAAACATATTGATTGCTCATAAAATCAACAAGACTATATTTTTCGAAAAGTTGAAAATTCTTATCGAAAAGAGTCTTTCATCACCTTTAGAACGCGTTTTGGAACATCTCTCTACCTTGAAAGGGACCCGAGATATTAATTCTCAAAACCGCCCGCGCGCTACTTTTACAGTAAAATGCGATAATTCATAACTAGCGTAAAAAAGATTTTTGGCCCAATAAAAAAATATGGGTCTACTTTTTTGACGTACATCTCACGTAAAAAAAGTTTGAATCGATTAAAAAAATACGAGGTCAGAAGACATAAAAAATTGGCCGATTTGAGATGGAATTCTCCATATTGTTGCACGATCAGAGTTAAATAATTGCCAGACGAACGCATAAGCTTGTTGGTTATCATCGACAATTATTATACAATAACATATCATACAATGGTACTTTTAATGTGCTTTTAAACTTTTTCTATGCACTTGTAACTAACCGTAACTATAACCTACATACAATAGATTGCATTATTATCTGACATTTCACGACGTACCTATGCGAATTATACACCCAAATAATCGATAAAATGGAATGATTGGAAGCTCCGGTAAAATGATTGATAAAATCTTACTTTTATCCTCATTATCATGCATGACCCTATAATTGATAAGCTTTATCATAGAGCTTTCATGAATCATTTTAACGATTTTAAGTAATATGATGAAAATTTGATGATATCGACGCTTCTTACGAAGACTAGCACGTTTCAGATTTCTTACGAAGACTACGTTTCGGTTCTCGCCGCGAAGACTAGCACGTTTTGGTTTTCACCGCGAAGACGAACACGTCTCAGATTTCACAAAGAAAGAAGGAAAGAAGAAAATGGAAATTGGTAGGGGCAAGGGGAAGGGATACATAAAAGGCGAAGCATTGGAGAAAAAAAATGGTAGCCGTGAAAAATATAACAATTTTTTGCATGATCAAATTTTTGTTTTGAAATCGTAGTTTTTTCAATATCTTCATAATTATCAATTGAAATTGATATTGCGTTTTATAACATTGCATGATAATTATACCGGTTGTGAAAATAATACTTGATTTGTTTCGTATTCTAATATTACCATCAATAATGAAGTTAATAAAGAAACATGATAGTTTTTGCGGGGATAACCGAAACGTGCTAGTATTCGTGGCGAGAACCGAAATATGTTATTCTTCACGGCAAAAACCGAAACGTGCTAGTTTTCGAGGCGAAAGTCGAAACGTGCTAGTTTTGGTTAGAAGCGTTGATATTACTGTAGATGCCATATTGTAGAAAAAGTTGACATTTTTTTTTCAAATGGATTTTGTTTGTAATCTGCCAAACTAGATGCACACCCGCTGTTACTCTAGGCTAACACGTTCTGTTTTTTTCGAAAAATTTTGCCTGGGAAATTCCGTTACAAGCGCTTGTCGCTAACTGTGTCGTGTCTCTATTCGAGCGGTTATCAGCAAACTGTACTTTTAGTTCGGATCTGAAACTTCGTGAATCGTATTTTTGGGTGACACTTCAGAAGATACCAAGAGAAACCAAAAATCGAAAATGGTAAGGGACGTGGTCCAGGTTGGAATGACTGGGATCGTTACATAATACATAATTTAAATTTGAATAATTTAAATACATATAATTGTAAATTAAATTATTGTCCTTAGAATAATTGTACCTCCTCAACTACTTTACAACCCGCCATAAGATTTGCAGACAATGTTTGGCATTGAAAAACGAATTTCCTGAAAGTTTTCGGTGGGTTTGATTATGGCACATTTGTGCAACAAGTAATTTTCTTTGAATCTCGAGTGAAATTGCTATATAGTGCGTAGGATCATTTATAAAGAAATTACTGTAAAACCGTTAATTCAAAACCGAATGATTTTCGTGTAAGTATACTTTTTTGTAAGCTTGCTTGATGGTCGAGCTAGGAAATCATAAAAATAAATAGCTGAAAGAAATCTGAATGTTTTAATGCTTGTAAAAACAAGGCGGTCGAGACAAAAAATTTGAAAAACATTACAAATGATTCTCTGATGTGTAATTTTAGCCGTGAATGTTTCAAGAAAGTCCAGGGGCGTCTACTACAAGATTCCATTTTTCGTTCGTTTCGATATGAAATGCAACATATGTATTGGGATGAAGAAAAATTTTGCGTCACCTCTGAATACCAAACGTATTCATCAACGTCAATTTCAGATCGCTATTTCATATTATGCGTTATTGACCTGAAATTATTATCCAGTTCATTCATTGGCATGTTAACCCTATAGGAAAAATTCTGAATTTTTACAGTTTTTGTGGATTTGCAACGAAGATAAGGATTTCTTCAAAAGAAAGTTTGAAGATAACATTAATTCCAGATTTTTGAATCAAAAACTTTCATTTAAAATTTTTTTTCATATAATTGATATACTTACTGATAAATAATTGATATACTTATTGATAAATACGAAGAAACTAAATTTTTGCGTTAATTACAATTTTCCAATTATTCACAATGAATGACGGAAAAATATTCTAATTCTACAGAGCAAAAACTATCGATTTCAATCAAAAAACTGAGGTGACCTAAAAAACGTCACATAAAGGTACCCAGCGCCTGAATTATTATGCGAACAATCGCTGTCTAAAAATTGTTTCCATTGAAGTTCTATTTAAAAACTCGAAGGTTTTTTTTTCGA
The DNA here is from genome assembly GCA_944452935.1 of Rhogogaster chlorosoma. NCBI lineage: Eukaryota > Metazoa > Arthropoda > Insecta > Hymenoptera > Tenthredinidae > Rhogogaster > Rhogogaster chlorosoma. Next base: position 9,123,682 of record OX101802.1, read on the forward strand.
GATCATTGATCAATGATTTCGAGCATATTTTCCTGAAATTTTTTAGCCGTGTTTTGACCTTGAAAATCATATCTGAATGTATAATTATTTATAATAACTGGAAATCTTTGTTATCGCTGAGTTATCTGAGTTATCGCAAAAGACGAAAGTGTCTTTTAATGACTGTGAAATGAGTACAGGATTGTATGGATATAAAGATAATATGAATGTTAACAACAGAGCGTAGTTCCGATTTCCAGCACTTTCAGCTGAACTCCGAAAAATCCAAGTGTAAGTGAGAATGGAAAAAAGGGAATAATGAATTTATTTGTACCACAGAATCTGGAAAACAGAGTTACGACAGTTCTAAGGAACACTGTGTCTGAGAGACGTCCCGCTTAAGGTGGATTGACTCATTCAGGTCAGTTAGGTTTTATTGATATCCCATCTGTAGGAGCGGAGGGTCAAGGTCAAGATTAATATCGTTCGAAAAATTTGTCTTACACCGCGACAAATCCTGCCAGACTAGCTGATCGCGTCCTCTTGTAAATATGAATAGGTAGAGCATTCAGAATTCCATGAGAGTGCGGCCCACGCTTTGGCGAGCGCACCGTTTCATCCCCCGGACGTTCTAATGCAAAGGGTTGTGTTGCCGATATATATGCGCAGATTGTATGTATATATGCCACGTATATCTATATAGGTACGTATATGTATGTATACCAACATCATCGCGGTCAGCGTCGAGATGCAGACTTTTTCTTGCACCTATGACATATCCCCGTATACTACATATATACTACACATCCAGCGTTGGCGTAGGGAGCACCCTCTTCCTCTCTTTCCCTCTCGCTCCCCTCTTCACTTTACTGTGCGCCCCGCGGTGTCGTGGGCGTTGCTCTTGCGTCTTTTTAGCATCGAGCCTTCAGATGCCTACACGAGCTTTCCGCAATTTTTCCCTCGTACTTCAGGGGCTGGAAATCGGGGGTGGTCGGGATCGCTCGGGTTGCCATGGCAGCTACCCGGCCGGGCCGGAGCCCCACTAGAGTAGTCTTGCCGCGGCGATGGTGCGATTCGTACAAGTCGCTCTGTACCATGTACTCTGTGATATTTACACTCTCTTAACTAATTTGTGACCGTTACCGTGGACAATACTCATTTCTTACCCATGTGAGGATAAAAATACACACTGCATACACCAAATCCCCACATCTATATGCTTACATACGTACACCGTATTGCATATTATATATGCATGCATCATATATATATATATATATATATATATATATATAATATCTATATACATACGAACATACACACACGCACACGCACACGCGCATATATATATATATATACATAAATATATATATATATATATAAAAATATATATATATACATATACATATATGTATGTCTGCGTTTTTGGATGAATATATACTTAAGTTCATGTATGTACCATGAGTTTGAAAGACAAAAGAAGACCAAGTTCCAAATAGATACGTTTTCCGTTTGTAATATCTACTTGTCTTGAAATCCAATTATTCCTTAATTCTCTTCACGAAATTCTCTCCATTCTCTGTTAAATCATACCGTACGGTCGAAGCTCCGAGTTTCAGGAATCAGATACGCGTACCGAAAGTTTGGTATCACGTTAAAGAATCTAATGGTGAAATCTTCCTGCTGATGTATAATTTGTATCCGTTGCTTCTCTCGATGCGTAAACACATATAGACATATACCTACACCTGACATGTATATTACACGTATGCATATATGTTCGATGCATTCTTTTATTTTTTTCTCTCGTCAGTTCTGTCCCGGTATCCTCTCGTCTCTTCGGATTTCTTTCGACGCATTTCTCTCAATCTTTTCATCGCTAGTCGCCAAGCCCTCAGCTCGACGCGTTCCTCAATAACCCGTCTCCTCTTTATCGCGAATCTCGAGTGTCTCTTGGAAGCGTAATACAGCACCCGCATACCACGTTCTACGTAGTACGTAGCCCTATGCTGTGGCACGTTGAACACGAAATCGTGGCCTCCTCTTGCCCGTATTGTTACTAAAAGTTGAAAGTGTAAACCAAGAACGAGAATATCTGTGCGGCATTTTGGTAAAATATAGTGATCACAATTTTTATCTCTCTGTAGCGTATTACTTTTCTTTTGTATCATACATGATACCGTATTATAAACATACAAAGTATTTTCGTTGTCGTTTATCGTAGTTAAACTATTTATTACTAATTATTAATTACATAGAAACATATACATATACAATTACATATATATTATATATATATATATACATATATATGTATATATGTATACGTATATATATGTATATATGTATATATGTATATACATATATGCACTTATAGAGCTGATTTTTATCCTAAAACAATCTTATTATTCCCAAATTATATTGTGTTATGATTTAGTAAGACTAATCAACGTATTTTAGTCAAAGTTTTAAGTAGTGCTTTTTAAAACTGCATTGAAGTATGTATTTCTGTGACATCCACCGTATAATGCACCTTGTAAATAAACCATATGTATAAACAGAGATTGAAAAATAAATAAATAAAATATATATATATATAACATATATATATGTATATATATATAATATAAACGCAGGAATATGAATTAAATAAAAAAATATCCTAACCCTCGTCGTCGTTTTTCAACAATGTCAGTACATAAGACATCTCATCTACTAATAAGAACGTATAAACCTATTTCTAACTATAATATGAAAAATATTAATATTACGAGTATTAACAATCACGCTCTCAATTTTTTTTTTTTTTTGTGTGTATCGACTGTTGAGTAGAGTTGAAGATCGAAATGTGTTTGAACAAGGAAAGTGGGCTACGCGTGTGGCGCTGAGTGTCGCTTAGTTGCTGCTGCTGCGATCGAGATTCGAGCAAAGCAGTAGAAGGGACGGCGAACGGAGCTGCGATTGCGCTCGCGTCGACTGGCTAGGAGAATAGAATCAAATAAATTTGCGAGTGACGTTGTCGAGATCAGGACCTGCGATTTTCGATTAATATCAAAACCAATCAAGGGCGTACGGCCAGTGGCGTTCCTGGGAAGAGCGCGCAGTGAATTGCAAGTACAGGCTTCTTGCCGAATGGATAGAATTTTTTTTCTATCAGGTACTGAGGATTCTGCCAGGAATTATGAAAAAAAAGGATCACTTATTGTTATGCAAAACTAAATATTGGCGGATTAAGGCAAAATCTCTGGATGTAGCCATAAATAAAACAGTTTTTACGACTAAGCAATTCCAAAGATATTTACGCGTTCATTCATAGGAAAACCATGTATGTACCCTCAAGAGCAAACAATTTTGAAGCTTTTGTAACATGTCTGTGAAATGCTACTATTACGTCCGGAGTTCGTGCGCAAGATGGAAAATCGCTTTCTTATCGATAGATTACAGTGCAGTTACCTCTTTTCGCACAACTATCTTTGACTCAAGGCAGATATACACATCCAAAAGATTGCATAAACCAATGATATGTTGCTAAACATATTTGCAGAATTTATAGTAGAACATAGTTATGTTCAATATGCGTAATTCACGTAGTATTCTATTGAGATTCTCACAAAATTGTTTATCTAGCTGGGAATGAATTGAAAAGTAGGTAATCACAGAAGTTCATAGATTAAAGTTAGCGATGGGCAACTGCGAAAAAATTTGATTTATGGCAATACAATCAAATGCTTTGCAATACAATGCTTTGAACCTCGATTAGTTCAAAGCATGGGAAATCCGCTCATTACATGAAGCTTGTTCCTATACAAATCAATTAGGGGACTAGTTATTTTTTACTTATAATAAATTGAAAATATCATCAAGGCTCGTTCGTACAATCAACTTTATTCGTCGAGATTTATTTATCTCTTTAGTATTTTACGTAGCTTACTCATAAATTTTTGACAAATAAAGCTCAGTAGTTTAGAAAAAGAATCGATTCATGACTATCTCGGATCATCCACTTCCCGGTTAATCCACTGCCGGATAATCAAGGTTCTACTGTAGATTCAATCGCACATTTGAACTCCGAGAAATCGATGGACAGTAAATTAATCAACTTTGGTGTCGGAATTATTTATAATGAATATAAGGGGCCATCCATAAATTACGTCATACAAATTTTATGATCCCCCCCCGTCCTTGTCACAGGTGGTCACATATGTGAAACCCCCTGCCCCCTGGTGTGACGTCACATATTTTTCGAGTTGGTCATATTTTTAAGATTTTTGTTTATATACAAATTTTGCGTTTTAATTTTTTAGACTTTGCCATGTGACGTCACAAAGCTTTTGACCCCCCCTGCCCCTTGTCACACAATATCACATCCCGTTGACCCCCTCCCCTCTATGAACGTGTGACGTAATTTATGGATGGCCCATAAGAAGATAATAAATATCTCTTCCGACCATTGCATAAGAATTACCTAACAATTTTTCGAAGAATAGTTTTGGTTTTTCTACAAAAGGCACGCAAAAATTTTCTCCCTAGTCTAGTTGAATATAATTGCCGGAAGTAATTTTAGTTTAAATGTCAAATAAAGCAGATAATATTTATCGACCTTCGATAAAAAATCACAATTTTTCTTTAGCTCAAAACGAAAATGTCTTAGTGACCGACCGACTCGCGAATTTATTCTTTTCTTTAGCTTTCGGACTAAATGAAACGCTTCTATATCTAACGGTGCAGAAGAAAATGTACGGATAAGTCTAAAAACAGAAATATCAACTAGATATTCAATCGATTTATGAGTGTTTTATCCAATTTTTAAATAATCAATTATGTAGATATTGTGCCTTGGTAGTTTTTAATCCATTTTTTAAGGAATTATAATGCATCTTGACGAGCGCGAAGATCATTTCTTGCAGGAAAAATTATATACTTGGAGAAAAACAAAATGGGCATTCTCACTTTTAGCGCCATCTTGAGAACCAAATAAACAAAAATTATTTCTATGATTTATCGATTATCAAATTTTTGCTTTGAATTGCCGATTAATGGCATGCAATTACATTTACCATTTTATTTTGAAGAGCTGAAACAGACATTTTATTCCCCTAATTGGCATCATTATAAGATTGAATTGCTCATGTAGGGGAGAAGGGGGCAAAACGGGATACTTAAGAAAATATTCAGTTTTGGGGAGTTTAAATATGCTGAATTTTCTTTTTTTCAATTGTATTCAAAGAAAATGAAACGAATGTTCAGCTGGCGTTAAAAGTTTTTTTTTTTAAGTTTTCAAATTTTTTAATATAATCTAAAATTTGGATATATCGGATTTATCTTGTAAAATTAACTATTACTGCATAAAATAAGTAGATTCTGTACTTGAATGACTCGTGAAAAAAGAGAGAGAAAAAAAAAGAAAAAAAGTATATATATTTTTGAAATTTATGTTATTAAATAAAATAACGTAAAATGATGTTAGAAACTATTTTTGACCATTTGAGACATTTAAAGAAAAAAAATTTTCTAACAAAATCTTTTTGGGTACTCCATTTTACCCTCTTACCCCGTTTCGCCTCGTCCTCCCCTATATATGTACTACATACATACATACATATACTCAACGAGGTTGATTTTGTTGAGGACCGATATAAACAAATCGCGAATTGGCAGGAAATGCGGAAATGTCCAGCAAAGTGTCATCTGAAATGGGGACCGACGCTAATCTCGAATAGTGAATACATGTTATATGCTTGGCGTGTTTTACCATGACTGGTTAGAAGTCGGCTCCACAGTTTTCTGTTTCTTTCTACCTTTCGTGGTTACATAGAGAAGGAAAGAGACAGAGGACTTTGGGGCCAACTTCATACCAGTCATGATTAAACACGTCAAGTTTACAGCTTAATGAGAATCCAGAAAGAACTTTATATTCTTCATATCACTTGTTTTATGAAATATTATATTGTCTATTTATATCTGATAGCTAGATTTTTCCAAGATGCCAATTCATTTGAGATCTGTTCAATTCCACTGTTGACAAAATCAATAATGTCGTTTGTCGATAACGTTCAATCTGCAACGCCTCTTGAATGTACTTCTAGAAATGTAAACATCAGCTATAGTAAAATAAGAAACAAACACACAAATATGAGGAAGTTTGTAGAGAAAAACATGGGCAGAGGCGGCCTGAAATTGTTAGTATCACCACCCTGTAGTTTCGTCACTGCGTAGAGGGAACACAGAGTCGTGGTTTGAATTGAATAAGAAATTGTTATTGTAGTTTATCTTTGTTTCTTGTTCTTTCGGAATAACGGAAGACTTTGTTACATGAAACATAATAAAACTTGACATGATTTCCGTACATTCACGTACCGCAAACTTATTTAGTATGTGTAGGGTTCGAATTTGCGAGTTTGAATAATGTGCCCCGACGCCCCTAGGTTTGTTTCCTTCCAAAGGCTCACAGACATAACTTGTATTTTCTACGTCTTCCCAAGTGTACCTTCTCTATTCATATCAATAGACCAAGTAATGGCCGAGCCATGGCTGGATATCCTATAACTATGTGTTACGGATGCAGTTTTGATTTGTATAGTGACAGTCGTAATCATGTGTTATTGTAAAAATGAGGTTATTTCGCAAAGAAGTTTATTGATTAGAAAATCAATCTTTATTAGTAGAATTAGATACTTAACGCATTGATCTATTAATAATTAAATTACTTAACGCAATTACAGGTAAATTTTTAATAGATTTTTACCGAAAATAGATATGCTATTACACGCTAGTCCCGATATAAAAATAAATGAAATTAGTATTTCTCGCCTTGCTAAAGATTAATTGAAGAGACGCTATGGTAAAACATTTAACATAAAAAGTGTAATTGGGTTTTCATTCACTTATTTTGATTTTATTCGGAAATCGTTTATTTTGCGTATAGTACAAATATTTGTCAACATTGTTTGTGTCTTATATTGATAATTAAAAACGTTAATCATTTGATCTCTATCGCTCGTAACAAAGGCTACGATCTTCGGAATTGTAGCATCGAAATGATTGGAAGCCAATTCTGGCTCAATAAACTAAGGCCGGTAACTAGCATCGGCGTATACAATATAACGAAGCTGGAACGATCTTGTTATTTCATCATTGGCCCAGTGCTGCTTGCCAAGCTTGCTTCCAGGGTGGGCAATAGACGTACCAATCCTCGCGCGATACTGGGCCAATGTTTTGTGTACACTTGCGATCTGTTATGCCACTCAGGAAATATTCTAGAACTGTTCGATTTCAAAATTTTGATACCGGTCTTGGGTATTCATTTTTCAGTCGGTATTTTTCGGCTTACCAAAATACTGTTATTCCGATAAAAATCGAAATACGGCATCCAGGTACACGACTTCTTGGTCTCTCGCGGCAGGTAGTGTAGCCCGAACACTGGGAAACGCTCGGTATTTAAGGATGGGTAGTTCGAAGTTTCGGTTTCGGTTTCAGTATTTCGGTTTTTACATTAAACAATTTCAGAAACGAATTTGAATAGCCGTTGTTCTGACAGATTGGGTCAGCGTCACTTTGCTATTGGTAAGATATCTACAGTTCTGGTAAGATATCAGCATCCGATGCAATAGTTGAACATCGGCGTGTAGTAAACGACCACTATTGGTTTCGGTTTGGCAACCAATGTAACGGTCATGCGTAGATGTACATTGTACATGGTGATCCAGAATGAAGCGGTTTCTTGGTACCAGTGGATTCCTCGTCAAGATTTAAGGGGAAACTTATTATTGATTAAATGTTGTGGGGATGACCGTTTTTAGATAGAAATCTCTGAAGTCAGCCAATAGGAACGCACATGAGAGACGGCTCCGGGGCCGTGGCTACTGTCCTAGCGGATCTCTCGCGGTGCTTCAGACCACAGTCGACGACAGGCGCGGATCCAGGGGGGGGGGTCATGGGGGTCATGACCCCCCCCCCCCCCATGCAAGACTCATCGTGTGTAATCATCCCCCCAATTTTGAAGATACAGTACTGATTTTCTGATTTTTTTTACTCTGATACGACCATGACCCCCCCCCCCCCCCAAATCAGAAGTCTGGATCCGCGCCTGGTCGACGATGATCACGGGGCCTCATTCTGCTACTCTTAACGGCAAAAATTGGGCCATAATAGACTGAAATCATGGAAAAAATAGGCGGCTGCCAATGAGCTGCTTCTATTTCATAGATTGACATTGTTTTGTACAATTTTGCAGTTATTATAACGTCAGAGTTACAGAATAAGTCCCCAGACCGCAACAGCATGGGCAGCGGCTGGTCGGTTTTTTGTAGCTGATGAGCTGTACATCCGATGGAATGAAAACAAAATAATCTAAATGATCGCGAGCGAATTTTTTCAGCGGTCCTGGGGCCGTCACTTATCAGTTCTCCAATTGGCTGACTTCAAACGACTCCTATTTGAACACGGTCGTCCACATCGACATTTCGTCATTCATATAATTTTCGTCTTGGGCCTTGACGAAATTCAGACTTCCTCATTCTGGAACACCCTGTATACCTAACATCGATTTCAGATCGGCGACACTGAGTCGCCCTGGTATAATAAGTTACCGTGTATGATGGGATACCGGAATTGAAACACACGAACACTTGAATAAACTCAGAATTATCCGAAGATATAATTTTTCGTAAATTTCTCGAATCGAAGAATACTAACGCTTGTAAAAAAAAGCATTAGCAGAAAGTCGGTGCTCTTCTAAGATCATCAGTTTTGGAATATCAGTATTATAGGTATGTGATACAATTTTGTCAATAAGAATTTTAATGGTTGAAATTTTGATTCGTTATCTTTGTATTTTATCGAATACTTCAATACTTTGAAAATCGCGGTATCCGACAAATTTCTACGTCCTGGAAATTTGGAATATATTTTGGAAATTTCAAAATTTTCAAAATTATATGCTTTGAAAATTAACCCTAGACGGAGCAACTTGTTCTTTTTCTACTCTCTGTGGAGTAACTGGGGTCCCTATGGCCTCCACCCGTTTCCCAATCCCCAACGCTGTTCATCTGCGATAAAAAGACCATATATAAATTTTTTCGCTTCCTAAGGTAGCTCTCATACACGTAGAATCGTATGCTGTTGGTGTCTAAGTGGGGTCGATTTTAAAGACTCAATTTGAGATGTTATTATCCCAAATTAATATCAGAGTGATTGATTTGAAGAAATAAATCATTTTATTTTAATATTGTTTTTATTTCATTTTTTATTTTTACGTATATGCGTACTTCGAGCCGCAACCCAGTAGGCTGCTATGTCACCGCGAGGCGACATTGCCACGGTCGTATCAGTTATTCGTTCATTACTAATTATGTTCAATGTTTATCGTAATAAATGTTTATTACTAATCAGTCAATAATTTCAAAAATTTTGCAGGCCCTTATTCAATACTTTACTATGATTGTAGAGTTTTTTTTTTCATGAATATCGTAAATGCCATTCATTTGCGATACCGGAAATTATATGATTTCTTACGCATAGCGTCTGTGCACCTGTGTATTTTTCCTCATATTTGAATACGTAGAACTCAATTACTAATACGACGAATGCTCTAGAATTTTGCACACGTGCCAGTTTACTACCCGTTCAAACCCTGTATAAATTTCAGGACTTTCCTAAGAAAATCATTTCGTGGCTAAACTATACCTTTATGAGGAAGAGAATGGTATGCGTTGGAGTTCAAAGATATTCACTGACGGTAAAATGAGTGAAAAAGTTGGTGAACCAAACGAAAATCACGAAAAAAAAAGCGAAAGTGATTCTTCCTAGATAAATGTTAGGGTACGTTCGTTCCTTAGTTACTCCGTCCATGGTTGAGATTTCATAGAAATTTGGATCTTGCGTAAAATTTGATATTCTGATATCATGATTTTTTGCCGAAAGTTTTCAGTCCTGAATTTCTCATGTCCTTACATTTTGCGGAGACTGAACTTTGCTCTCGGACTAATAACTAGCCAAATTTTCTATACGAAAAGAAATTCCGCGCAGAAAATTGTTAAAAGTGCTTTCCGCATTCCCACATTTTAAAGGGTAACACCACTGTAAATTTGTCAGAAAATCGATTTTTTTTTATTGGCTCAAAAGATGCTTTAAGCCTTTTAGAATATGGGGTCAAAAGTTTATCACCCGAAAGAAATTTTTTTCATTGAAATTTCTAGCTCTTCCCCAAGCGTGCCGGACTGCTCCGAAACGACTACCCGCCTCAAATGAACCTCTCTCCTGGAAAGGTACAGCGTAATGTCTTACCTTTTGATTTCTAACTTCTCTGATACACTAACAGTCAACAGATATCGTTAGAAAGTGTTTATATTCAGTCTATAACATATATTAACAAATGATTACCCCTTTTCTTGTCGAAAATTGAACGTTTCTATTCAAATACTCGTCAATCACACAAAAATCAATATTTTTAAAATCCCGTACGTATTTCACTAGCTATGAACATAGAGACTAAGAGAAACTTTTTTCCAAATTTAAATTTGCACCAGCTACACTGCGTACCGTAGAGTGCCTCAAGTTCAATAAGCCCCGCGGGAATGGCTCCGGTGTCGCCATTTTCAAATATCTGTCGATGATAATTTTTTGTTTAATACTTGAAATTATGCTTAACAACTTCCTTGAATATTATTATTCTATCACCTTTTCTTCCATCCAAAAAAAATTGTCAAAAGAACGTTTTTTTTTAAAGCTGTTACAGTGGTGTTACCCTTTTATACACTTTCCGATGTCCGTAAAAATGAATTCACGGCGTCAGATGATATGCGTTGGATTATGTCTGAGAAGTAGATCGAATCAACGCCAGTAACAATCACCCGTCGTCTATTAGATTTCGAATGAAAACAAACCCGGTACTGTGAAGTAAATAATTTCGAATCAACATTTCAATATTTTGCGAGGTGGATCCTCACCACTTGATGTTCCTACGAATGTTATGAATAAATCACTAACACTTAAAGGTTGACAATGGAGAAATGTCATGCAATGCGCATTAGCTTGGCCGCAGATTTGTGAATTCGACTCGCAAGATACTGGAAAAATTTCCAAAGCTCCAGAAAATATAGTAATTAGGTGAAGTAACAAAAATCACATCAAAAGCCGTTAAATTAAATAAAATACATTACATCACGACAATTCTACGGTAAAATAGTTTATTTATTTTCTCTTCTTATTCATTTCCAGTACATTTTCCTATTGAAGGACTTGCAACGAATAGGGTGGTAATTGGAAGATTTAACGCCTGTAATCCGAGATGAATACAATTTTGGACGTTTGGAAGGTTTCTCTGGTATTTCAGTGGTGCGTCTTGAACTTTCAAATGTTATCAATTGAACTGGTTTTGTTCTAACTCTTTTAATTCACCTTCTGTTCTCATTCCAATGAAATACGCTTCAGTTTGTTTATATGCGCGGGAATGTTGCCCTTTTAGGACCGAATGGGTATGTTATTCGCTAAAAGTTAAGTCATCCGCTGAAGATTCATAGCAGATGTAAACAATTGGAGGAATTAGCACGAAGAGAGTATAATGACGGATTTCGGAATTTCGATATAAATACAATTTTGACTGTTCAAAGTTTCTCGGGTGTTTGAAAGGTATCTCAAAATCTCATACTTAGACACGTATACCCTCTTGAGTCTAACCCCTTCAATGAGTATTTTTTGTGGTCGTAAGGGGATTGGACGGCATGGCGGCGGGGGGGGGGGGGGGGGGGGGGGGGGGGGGCACGCTTCTACCTACTGTTCTCTCTTGTTGCAAAAGTAGCATGTGTGAAAAATTGATGTTTTAGCACAATATCTCGATTTGCCAAGATTCGATCAAAACAATGAAAAATAAGTTTTCTATTTACTCTCCCTTAAAGATGGAATATTTCTTATCAAATTTCGCTTCTCGTGTTAGCTGATTTTTCTATAAAAATAATTTGACCTGAGGAAGTGGTTGCTCATAGAGTTACATGTACAAGTATGGACTTTATGGAAAATGCGCAAGAATACTTTTTTGTGGGGAATAGGGGAGTTATGACAGAAAAACAATTTGTCTAAAAAAAAAAAAAAAAAATAATAATTATCCATTCTTTGTTATAAACAATTTTTTTTTTTATTATTAAAATTCATGATTTTGTGACAAATAATTTTGGAAAAAAATGGATGTAACTGAGAATAATCGTATACATATTCAGCAATTTTTTCATTCCATTCTGTTTGTGAATTGCTGAATTATTTAATTGTTTATGAACTGGCGATGGCGCTGCTCAACATCGTGTTCTGGGTTGAGTGGTTGGTTTTTTTCTTTTGCTTTCTCTCGATTTCTGCAGATTTTTAAATGGACAAAATATTATTAAATATCCCTCAAAGTAATAAGTTTCATATTATTTACAAATAATAAATCTATTATTTTGACATACACATTACAGTTTTTCATGCTTTTGGTTTCAAATAAATTAATAAATCAGGTAATTTATCAAATCTATATAAAATTATTATTTTACATAATAAACTTTACATTGTTCATCCGACGAATAAGTCTTACATGTTACTTTGTGGGAATTAGGAACAGGGACGAAAAAATGATAGGTTCGAGTTCCACAGATAGTTAATGCATTTTCAAAGCGGGGTTTCAAGATATTTCTTCTCGTAGGTGTTCTTCGTTGGTGCAATAAATAGCCTGTACTCCACATATTGATTCTGCTAAAAATGCATACAATTATCTCGCCTTAGTAATTTGTCCTTCATCTGGACGCTGTAGACTTGCACAAGCTGCTGCTCTTTTGGCAGTTCTACCGGCACCATCGAACGGAGACTTTCCGTGAGATGATGCAAGGCAATTCCACTCGGCTGTAATGTCGTACTCAATCTTATGGTATGCCAGGTTGATGAAGTTCTATTTATTTTTGTACCGTGCGTTTGTACCATTGGAAAAGTAAGCGATTTTAGTTATGTTTTAGTATTTGTTCTTTAAAATTGCAATAAATTTTGTATGGAATAAGTGTACGGCTCCGGTATTATGATACAGAGATTCAGAAATGATAACGAAACAGTGATGCGCTTCAGTCCCGTATCATCTCGATGATGAAAAATTGTTGGATGGACTGTCGTTTGATCCTTTGTCCAATGATATCTCGGAACAGTATTTTGGATTATGAAAGCATAATTCTCAGAAAAATTACTGGGAATAATGAATTCTCCGAAAAATGATTGAGAATAATGAATTCTCCCTCTTTTAAATTAGTTTTGGGTTGATTCAGGAATGCTTGCTGGCATTTCGCAATGAAATCGTGATTCTGAAGGATTACTAAATAGTTATATAAATTGAATATGAAAGAGTCTCTATCTTCTACCATTTTTACTAATTCTGATCTGTCAGCAGCGATTTTTCCAAAATTATCTGTCACAAAATCATGAATTCCAATAATAAAAAAAAATTGTTTATAACAAAGAGTGGATAATTTATTATTGTTTTTTTTTTTTTTACACAAAATGATTTTCTGTTATAATTCCCCTCTTCTCCACAAAAAAAGTATTCTTGCGCATTTTCCATAAAATCCATACTACCTAAGTTACAAAGTTTTGCACGAAAACTTCTTGTAATGAAAATATCTCCTTCATTTATACAAAAAGTTATTGCACATTACCTTTAAGAGTGTACCACCCGAAAAAATAAGAGAAACTCCAGGGAGATATGTACTCTATCATATATTTTTTTCAGAATTTTCGCCTGAAATTTTTTTTTTTCTTACAAATAAGATTGTTTGTTTGTTTGGTAGTCCAATCTTGGGATTTGGTGGTGTATAGTTTTTTCGAAATTCGAGAAACAAAATTTTCAGCGTGAAGTTAGCCCCTCCACTTTGACTTTTCGCAATTTTTTTGGGGGGAATCGTTCGGTGGTCATTTGGTGGTGTTTGGTAGTCCAATTCCGAGGTTTGGCGGTGCATAGTTTTCTTTCTAAGGGATTTTGAGGACGGCGTGAAACCACTAACTTGCGAGCGCAGCGCCTCTGAAAAGTTGGGTTTTTACTAGATCTCCACGTTTTGAAGTCCGAAGAATCACCTCCAATCATTTTCAAATGGACGTCTGTGTGTTTGTATGTATGTACGTATGTATGTATATATGTATGGATGTATGTATGAATGTATGAATATATGTAATATGTATACATGTATTAGGGTGGATCAAAAAAAATGACTATTTTTTTTTCATTTCGTACTCTGAAAAGTCGGTTCCTAGACACCTCTGGGGAATACTCACCAAATATGAGCTCTTAATTTTGATAGAAAGGTCCTCCGCTTTATGGTTTTCCATTTTTTCCTCAGTGTTAGAAACGAGAATTTATATCTCTCTATCAACTGATCGTTAGAAAATACCGCTACTCATATTCTTGTACGAAATTGAACGCTCTACAAAAAAGGTCTCTTATAATTTTTTCGGAAACCTCACCGTTTAGAAGATATCACAGGTTGAAGTTTGATTATTTTAAGGGAAATTGCTGTTTTGCTTATGAATTTTATAACTCGTTAACAAAAAATTTTTATGAAGTGCGCAATTCATAGTTTTGAAGGAAATTAACTGCTCTACAAAAATGGTTTCTTATGATTTTTCGATAAAAAAAAAATTTCAAAAGATCTCTTATAATTTTTTCGGAAACCTCACCGTTTAGAAGATATCACAGGTTGAAGTTTTTTGTTTTATCGAAAAATCATAAGAGACCATTTTTGTAGAGCAGTTAATTTCCTTCAAAACTATGAATTGCGCATTTCATAAAAATTTTTTGTTAACGAGTTATAAAATTCATAAGCAAAACAGCAATTTCCCTTAAAATAATCAAACTTCAACCTGTGATATCTTCTAAACGGTGAGGTTTCCGAAAAAATTATAAGAGACCTTTTTTGTAGAGCGTTCAATTTCGTACAAGAATATGAGTAGCGGTATTTTCTAACGAACAGTTGATAGAGAGATATAAATTCTCGTTTCTAACACTGAGGAAAAAATGGAAAACCATAAAGCGGAGGACCTTTCTATCAAAATTAAGAGCTCATATTTGGTGAGTATTCCCCACAGGTGTCTAGAAACCGACTTTTCAGAGTACGAAATGAAAAAAAAAATAGTCATTTTTTTTACCCACCCTAACATGTATGGATGTGATCAATTTTTTGTCCGACGATATGTATCTCGAGAACGAGTGGTCGGATTTTGATAAACTTGGTCTTAATCGACGCGTCTCTCTAAAACTCAGAACTGATTAGATTTTAGTTTTGATCGGTTCAGTAGTTTTCGAATTATTTAAATAACAAAATTCTAAAAAATTTAATGAAAATAGTTGTAACTTGAAAACATATGAACGGATTTTAATAAAAATTGGTATCAGAAGGTTTTTTGAGTTGCTGATCACGAATCTGACGTCAGATTCGCAAAATTTATGATAGCGAATTTTTTTAAGCGCAAATTAGCGTGAAAACGGGAAGTTGAAGGGCTGGCACATGGGGGCAGCCTAAATCCGCTTGTTTTTCATCCTTTCTCCACGATTTCTTCAATTTTTTCTATTGCTTCGAATTCTGCCGGAATTTCATATTTTTATTTTTTATTCGGAAACGCTACAGGCACGAACAGAAAATAATAGTGTAATTCTATTTCAAAAGAACAGCTATAAATTCAAATAATGTAACTGCGCAGAAGCTACTATCCCTCAATTTTTCTCTCCAAAGTTCCACGCAATTTGATTGTTTTAAATTACAGTCTTTTGAAACAAATTTACATTGTCATTCCATGTCCCTGCAAGTAACGTGTCCGCATAAAAAGTGAAAATAACGCCCCGAAAGATATACGGATTTCAGATTTTACTCACCCCTCACGCCGTCGTCAAAATGCCTCAAGGAGGTTCGATACCTTGAAATTAGTAAATTTGTAATTAATTTCATTAGGTGATAATCTCTCCTTGAATATTCATCCGATTCATTTACTTGTAAGCTACTTTTATTTCTCTTTAAACTTCCGTGAAAAAAAATAAAAAAATTATAAACAAATGCTCATTTATGGATTTTTCATTTCAAAGCGTTTAAAAATGCTTAAAAATCTATCAGATTCGGTTGATTTCATTTTACGTCGACTACTTTTATTTAAAAACCCATTAGCTACAACTTCACTATGGAAAAAATATATTTGTTTCCAATAATCAGACAAATATTGCTATTTGTTGTTGAAAATCTGTATGGCTGCAATATCATAAAATTAAATACTCAACAATAAAACATTATTAAAAATAATGTGTAATGGTGAAGTTGTTGATAATGAGTTCCTGAACAAAAGTAGCAGACATAAAATGAAATCGACCGAATGTGATAGATTTTTAAGCATTTTCAAACGGTCTGAAATGAAAAATTGATATCTGAGCATTTGTTTATAATTTTTATATTTTTTGCACCGAAGTTTGAAGACAACTAAAAGTAGTTTATAAGTAAATGAATCTAATAAATATTCAAGGAGAGATTATCACCTAACGAAATTGATTACAAATGTACTGATTTCAAGGTATCGAACCTTCTTAAGAGAAAAACTATGCACCACCCAACCTCGGAATTGGACTACCAAACACCACCAAACGATCCTCCCCCAAAAAATTGCGAAAAATCATAGTGGAGGGGCTAACTTCACGCTGAAAATTTTATTTCTCGAATTTCGAACAAACTATGCACCACTAAATCTCGAGATTGGACTACCAAACACCACCAAACGATTCCCAAAAAAAAAAAAATTTGCGATAAGTCAAAGTGTTGGCGGAGGGGGGGGGGGCTAATTTCATGCAAAAATTTTATTTATCGAATTTTGAAAAAACTAATCGCCACCAAACCTCAACGATGGACTACCGAACACCACCAACCGACCACCAAACGATTCCAAAGTAAAAAAGTTTAAAAATCCAAGGTGGGGGGGCCAACTTCACATAGGTCCTTTTATACCTGTTAATGGGAATTCCAAGGGCTCTCCTAGACCATATAAAGATTTGACGGGAATCAAAAATGAGGCTTTTTTTGTATAATAAAATGAAAAATAATGAGAATAACTGTGTAATAATCGACCACAAAAAAATCAAAAGGTGGCTGATCCTTAAATTGTAAGTTCGTTTCGAGGGGACCGCAGATCAAATTCTAGCCCTGTTAGTTGTTACTATGTACATCTATGCTATGAGGTAGATGAATTTTCTTCTCGTGTCATTTGCGGTGAGAAAAATCTTAAGCTGTAAAATATTCGTCGAATTTTTCGCAATTTTATCGGTAGTATTGTTTTGGACGAGAAAGGTGTCGCGAACCCATCTAAAAAATCGTTCGAAAATGTCAAATTGTGGTAGGGAAACATGATGTTTCAAATTCTGGTTGAAGAAAATGATATCTCAAATACTTTTTTATGTTTGTTTTTTCTTAATGTCTTCGTTAACGCCTATCACTACATATATATCTATATTGTATATATAGTCCGACGTGGCAAGACAAGAAGGCTATCAAAACATGTTATGAAAGGCATCATTATCAATTTGAGAAAAAGTCAATGTGATCGGAGTAAAAATAATATGACGCTGTACGTACTTCATGGTAGTTTCTGATTTCAATACTTTTTTTTTTTTTAAGGAAATACATGTTTTCATGTGATGACCACATCAATACACTTGACGCAAGGTTTTTGCACTGTAGGTGCTTTTTATACGGATCTATCATGGCGGAGTTCGAATCGGCTTCTTGTATAACGATTCAACAATATAAGAATGTTTCGGGGAAACTTATTTCACCCTTCAGCGTTCCGTAAATGAGGCGCAATTTATAGACAAGATTCCTCGTATTTGACGTCTCGGTATGACAAACATCTGTCATCTATACACCCATCCATCTATATATCAAAAACTAAAGTGATGGCAGTTTTGAAACAACTGAAAAGTCAAATCTTACTCGTCAGATGGTATCTGAATCTCAAAGTAATTTTTCAAAAACTTTTGTTCATCTTGCGCGGAGAATTTGTTGATCTAACGAAGAAATTTTACCGCGAATTGCTCTCTCGTGTTTCTTTTTGGCATTATCGTTAGTTAGGTACCACGTGCGAAATTTCAGTTTCCGACACCCGTTTTTAGGCTAACATATATACATAATGTTAAAGGTGCTTTTCCGTTTTTTTTTGTTTTCTCTGTTATCGTGTTATCTCGAACTTCAAACAAATTTCTGCTGGTCCATTTTCCCTGCAATAATATGAAAAAGTTTGAATTCGCAACTGCACTCAAGATTCAAGCCTTACGAAATTCTTGAAGATTCTGATATTGAAATTTTAATGGTTCTCTTCGAAAACCTAGAAATTGAAAAATTATTCCAAACATCGTACGACGTATTTTTTCGATCCACCATGTATTTGAAGATCAAATTCTGGTACATTACACCCACAAAAATTCATAAGCCTGTTTTTTCCACAGGATGTGTAATTTTTTAAAGATATCGACTTGAAAAAATTTTGTCGAAGTTTATTTTCAATTATTCTCTCAAATCATCATAGTCTTTTTGAGCTAAGTTTGGTGTCACAAGAAATATATAAAAAATGTTTGCAAGTAGGATCTATCATAATTAAAATACCAAACAAATAACCTCAACAACATAAAAAAGGCATTTTTTCTTCTTTTATCTTGTAATTTATTAGTGCTACTGCCTTCTGAAAATTCATTCATGAAAGTGATTAAACCATTACGCTATAACTAGCGTCAAAAAAAGTTGACGGAGGCTGAAATTTTGCACGACGCCATATTTCGTCAATACCGAATTAACGGCAAAGCCAACTATCGAATATCTGCATAAGAGGGCAATTCTGACTTGCTTATTTGGCTGTAACTAAATTTTAATGCACGATAATCAAGATCTTCACCGATCTTGTGCTGGAGATTGGTGAAGGTCTTAATGAACATTGCCCAAACCTATACGACCAAACTTTGTTATGCACCCTGTACAATCGGTGTAATTTATAATTTGTAATGAAAGCTTCAAGGAATCCGTGCTAAGTATATAATCGGTGCTCATACTACGTGTGAGGGAAATTGAAGTGTGAAAGATCCAGTCTTTGTTGTAAAGATTGGTTCGCAGAAATGGTATTTCAAATTGATTTGGCATCTTCATCACGCATGTAACCAATTATGACAAATCAGAACTGATTTCTTAAAGCTCATGTTGTTTACTATAAATCAAATTGTTGTACGTAGAGACTACCAATATTTACATGGCGAACCAGTAAGTTTTTCCTGATGTATACGTAAGTTAATGGCTTGAGTTCGCGTTTTCGGAGGCATCCGGGGTCTCGAGCTTATTTCTGGAATATTATTTACTTCTTCCGTTGCTGAATTTTACCTTCACATCATGTGAATGACATTACAAAAGTGAGTACGGAGCTACATGCAAGTTAGATAAATTTCGACGAAGAAAAATAATCAAAAATCCTCCTAATTTTCCCTATCAAAATTAACTTTGAAATTCGTTAATTTTTGCATGCATTTAAGAGACTACCGCTCTCTTGCAAAGCAGAGTAGGCGGCGTGTATCAACTGCTCAGTTAATAAAATACTACGGGAAACATAGGGTGCAAATGAAATCATGATCTGAATAAATCTGAATGTGAATTTGACTGGCAAAATACACCTCGTCAATAGTCATTTGAGGTTACAATAAATGTTCTGCCCAAACTGCTATATTCGAAAAATTTGGTGTTTTATTTTTCACTGAGCGTCACTGACGATGAGCTCAAATCAATTACACATAACAACAACGCAAGAACTATTTGAAATTAACATTGCCACGATTCGAACAATATACTATCTTAGGATTATATTAAATATAATTGAAATTAATTGAAATTTTCAAGATACTCCCACTATTAAATTCGGCAGGTTAATAATTTATGCCGATGCTATTCGTTTGCTATACTTGTTTGTTGTACTCTGGGTATATTAAAACATATATAGTATTCATTTTTAAAGCGTAATTTCTATTACATGCAGCGTAAAAACACATCTCACGGAACCTGTTGCGTACAATTTTTTCTTATTCAGCTCATTCGATGTGTTTTACACATTTTTCATTTCAATCAGATATCGGCACAAAAAAATATTGTGCCCGAACATCTATTTTTCACAGACTTATTTGTGACAACAATGTGCAACTTTTTAGCTATTGGCTATGGTGATTTAAAAAGAAGAGGTACCAACTTTAAGTGGACTCAAGGTCTAAGGTCACAATCGGGTGAAGGCGAAAGTCGGTTTTTTAAAGCTTTGTATGCACAACCTCTATTCTGCTTCATTATCAACTCATTATCAAACGCCTCTTTTACAGGCGTTCAGTGACCAGAAAATGTCAAAATATTGGATAGGAATTTCGGCTACTTAATAGGCTTAACTAAATAAGTTTTAATTCGTCAAACGGCTGCTATTACAGTTTTCGATACAAGGGTGTAAAGGTGGCATTCGCGTACGAGTATGCAGGGCAAGGGTCTCACCTCCACATGAGTTAGAAAATTCCACCTTCGACACGTGTATCAAACCCTAATTTTCATTATACGAGTCATGGTGCCTGCTATTGTTTTTCGATTGTTTATGGGTAAAAGTCTCACCGTGCGCTAGTGTTGCAATTTGCAGATGAACAGGGTAAGGTGGTGCAAGAGCACGCAGTGTACAAGAGTACGCAGAGTCATTATTAGACAGTGTTTTGCGGCTAGTTTGACACTGTTTTTTCACACTATTTTATGATTGTATAATAGCTCTGCGTACTCTTGTACACTGCGCGCTCTTGCATCACATGACCCTATAATACTGGATACATTGCCTACAGTCCGGCAAAATTAGCTCAAAAAGTACCTAATATCTACAAAACGGATTGGATTGCCAAATTTTTTCGACAAGTAGAGGGTCATAAGAAACGCCCAAAACCACATTCTTCCAACGAAATTTCCTTGTGCTTCGTCCACCATCTTGAAAAACAGTTAATTCTTGATATCTCGTCTTCTAATGGTCTGATCGCGATGATTTCTTTCAGTTTTGCAGGAAAAAATATTAGCTACAACTTTTGTCGAAAGCATTTGTTGATATCTCTCAAGGATTAGCTGTTCTTCAAGATGGCGGACGAAGCACAAAGAAATTTTGTTAGAAGAATGTGGTTTTGCGCGTCTCTTATGACCCTCTACTTGTCAAAAACATTTGCCAATACAATTCGTTTCGCCTTTTTCAAGTCTAATTTACTGGACTACTAATATTTAACTGTCAACAGTGCGCAAAGTACTTTGCATACCGTTCGTGAAATACTTTGCGCACTGCAAGCTCAAAGCACTATTTTGGCCATCGTAAACACTCCGCGAAAGGGCACTTTCCATGAATGTGTGATGACAAAAGTATTTTGTGCTGCTCCACATTTTTACTATACAGGGTGACCTAGATCCCCCGGGTCAAATTCGATGGGTAGATTGCTTGTCGAATCCTGAAACGGAGATTTGTTAGCGAAAAATTGGAGAGAACAACGGTGTCCGAATAATTGAATATCCTAGTTATCCACCGCTCCATAGTTTTCGGCAACCAGGTCGTCTGCTCTATAGTTTTATCGCCATCCCACGTCAACCATGAGATAAGTTTCGCCGTCTGGGTTATTTGCGCCATAGTTTTCGCCTGTTTAGGTCAACCGCTCCATAGTTTTTCGCCGTCTACGCCACGGAAAATTTTTCTCTACAAGTTTTCAAGTTTTCGCTGAGGAACTTTCGCCTTAGGATTCGACAAGGAATCTACCCACCAAATTTGGCCCAGGGGTTCTAGGTCACCCTCTATATCTGGCTCTCTTCATTCTCCTTTCACCCCTTTTTACTCTTTTTCGTTTTACCCTCTCCTGTGATGATTTTTCCCTCACCAGCCACACATTCTGGTTTCCTGGTATATATGTGGTTGTAATCTGCCTTCACTCTCATTTGCTTCCAAATCTTTTCTGCTTTCTCCATGAGCCTCTCCTTCCTAAACTTTACAATTTTTAGTGTTACTATTCTTCCTACTTTCTCCTTTACCTCAGCCTTCCTGTTGCGATCACCAGCAATCTTTCTACCTTCTTCTTACCGTCTTCTTGTCCCTTTTCTATCCTTTTGAGTACTATATTTCTTCGTTTTTCCGTCTGTTCTCATGTCTTTCTTCCATTTAAGTTCTCCTCTCCCTCTCTTTGCTCTTTCTTTCGGGTCACCTCGTGTATTCCCAACCTCCATTCTTGTTTTTGCTGCGGTCTTCCTCTTTACCATTATCTATTTCCATGATCATATCTTATTCTACGACTCTCTCTCGGTCCATTCGCTTGTCTCTTCATTTCTTTTTTCTTCCTTTTCAGTTTCAGACACGTCAGAGGTGGTGTCGTCTTCTTGATCTTGCCAGTCCCCCATCTCGTTTTTTCCCCTTTTTCCCGCGTCTCTCCTTTCTTTCTTTCTCTTTCGTTCTTCACCTCATTCTTCTCTTCGTCAATTATTTTTTTCTCGCTCTCTCGCCCCTGCCTTCTCCTTCTCTATCTATTTTCCTACCGTGCCTTCTGTGATCATCTCTACCTTGCCGACGTCTCTCTCTGCTTCCTTTTTATTCCACGGGCTTCATTTTCTTCCCTGTCCTCTCTGCCTCTTGCTTATCATCAGTGGCGTAACTAGCATGGGTGGCACCCGGTGGAGATATCGATAGTGTCACCCCGAATCCACAAAAAAAAATTTGTGGTAATTTCATTTTAAGGAATTATTGTGAGTTTTTCGCTGCCGGGTGTCACCCCCAAATAGGTGGCATCGGTTGTGACCGATCTAGGGGTATTCCTAGCGTATTGGCTTTCTTTATTGAATTCTAGAAAGCTAGAGTCATCCTGGTTTCATTGACCCGCTCACGGTATATCATCAGAGAAAATTTTTACACCTATTTGACACTTATCTCTTCAATCCAATAGCACTGAACTACGGCAATCAAGAGTAGGGAAATAACACGCGTTTTTTATTCTTTGGAACATTAAATAGTCGCAGGACTGACGCTAACCGAAGCATTAGTAGTGCTAAATCAAGCAAATATATTGGCAGTCCAATATAATTTTAGCATACCGAACTTATTGAAAAAGTTAAAGTAAAAGCTATTAATTGTTAGTACTTGTTGAACTTTATTCATATTAATAGAATCAACTACTGTGTATAATCGGATATCTACGGAAAGATCCCAGCACTTACTTTCCAGCAGAACCTTATACTTGAAGTGAGAAGAAAGTTTACTAAAAGTTGCATTTGCTACTTCTTATTGATACCACCTAATACGTTAAACGGGGTTCGTAGTGTTATGCGAAGATTGCTATAAAAATATGTGAAAACAAGGCGGGAAAGACGATTCTTCACGGTACTTTTCATCTCTTCTCGAACTTATGTAATTGCTGGAATTACTGTCAAGTATGATCAGAAATGGGTTCACATTCCGAAAAATAAGAATAACATTTTTTTTCGTATCATGCAACGGTCCAGATTAAACTAGATATGGCAATTTTTCATGCTCATCATTTGAATGTGAAGTCCTGTAAATTCAGATTTTCACAGGCACTCAACAAATGTATTTTTCTAAATTTTTGAACTTGATAACAACCATTCTATGGTGGAGAAACTTACCAAATACTACTGTTTTACATTTGAAAAAAATGTAATCTTTTATTCAAATACAAAATAAATACAATTTTCAATTAAAATTTGAAAACTTATTTCGCGAATCACGATCTAGTTTTCGGCCTGAAAAATCTCAATAATCTAACTTAAAAGTCTTCTCAAGCATCGTCAAGTAGAAATGAAGGTTTGTGAACCACCTCTCAGAATTGGATGCCATTGAAGTAAAACCACTTGTCGCTAGAACACTCAGATCAACCACAACTATTCTATTTTCCAAAAAATGAACCTCCCCCAGATGAACAAAATTTGGTCTGAAAATTTGAAGAATATGACATAGTTTCTAACAATAAGTCACAATATTCACGAAGAAATAAAAAAATGAGTAGAAATATCATTTTAACCATTTATCTATTTATCGAATTGAGGTTGATTTCCTGAAAAATCATAAACTTAACTGTAGTGGTTCATCATTAAGATACTTACAACAACTATTTTCACTTCAACTATAGATCTAATTCAGAGATGCAATGCAATGCCTGATGGTGCAAGATAAAACAATTAGTGAGCGTAGTAAATCTGAATAATTGAAAATTTTCGCTGAGGCACATTCCTTCAAAGCTATAGGGACCTAGAGTTAGTTCATACAGGGGCACGTTGATACAGTAGGTAACCAACAGATGAGCGTGTGTATTGATGCGTATTCTATTGGGTACCGTAATATCATTGACGAAAGCAACTTGATCCCGCTTTCACACTATCTTAACCGTTTTTTCAATGTAAAACTAAATTTCCTAGCTTCAGACTACATTGGTGCTTAGAGAAAATTAAAATACTTAGTTATGTATTGTGAAAGTATAATTAATGATCTTCGAAGAATATTTCAAGGATACTTGGATGTAAAAAAATCCTCAAATTGACTAATGTGAGTTATAGTTTTCCAAGTGACGCGGATCGGCCGTGCAAATTGCCAAAACAATTCTCTAACTGGCAAAAATCGAAAGAAAAAGCTTTGCTGCAAAACTTGATGCAGGAGAATTATTATCAACTGTAGAAGGAGTCTTCCATGGCCCAGGCATTATTTATTAAAGGTAATATTAGCTTGTTTCTAAGAAATACGTAAACGAAAACTTTGAAAGCATTCTTCTGGAAAATACATTTTTTGAACGGATTAGACTGGGGAAATAATTTGATTAGACTTTGTACGATTGTCTTTGAATTTTGCACCCATATACTCAGTAAAATTATTTTCACAGCAACGGACGAGGTTTTTTTTTTTTTTGTTGACACGATTAACCAATTCTGAATAGCAATGAACAAATTTAATTTTCTTACCAAAGAATAATGTTTTTTCTCATGTTTTTAATTTATACGTGTAAGTCCATAATTGTGTATGTAAATGTTTATCGATTCCCCAAAGAGGTTACAAGTTTTGACTTCCGCCCCCCCCCCCCCCCCCCCCCTTACATTTCCTTAAATTTATTCTTATTCTATTTTACCACTATTTGTTATTCTAATTTATAACTCTGTTCTTAGCCTATTCCTTCACTCTATTCTTTGCTCTTATTTCCTTTTTCCTATTTTGCTCGGCTCTCTCTCTCTCTTTCTTTGCCTTTGCCGTTCCTTTTTTGCCTTTTTATCTCGTACCTTATATCCTATGACTTTCAGTTCTATCTTATCTTATGCTCTATTCTCTCTTTGTGTTACACTGTCTCTCATCCCGACCTCTGTTTCCCATACTTTCCTTTCTTTCTCTCTCTCCCTTGCTCTCTCTATTCCTTTCATCCACCCGTCTCCCTCTCCTTCGTCCCCTAGCATTTCTCTCACATTCTCCCACACACGCTCCCACGTCTGCTCTTCCATTCCGCATATTCTACACTTTCTTTCATCGACTTCCATCCAATATTTTGTCTCTCTCACCATGTTTCCCATTCTGAGCCTAGCTACTCTTTTGCATCTTTCCTCCCCCCAATTCTTTTTCAGATACTTTGGCGTTCCCTCGACTACTCTTTGTACCATCTGTTGTATCTCGAATCTTTTATTTCTCTCGACCTTTCCTCTCTCTGCTTTTCTTTATCTCTTCGTTCGATTTCTTCGTATTCCGCGTCTTCCACTTCCTCTCTTATTTTCTTTTCTGTGTTTTCTTCCCATTTAGATCTATTCCCCTTTTCTCTCTTCCTTTCTATCATCTCTTGTCTACACATCCTCGCTAGTATGCTTCCTCTTCTTTCTTCTAGCCTTTCCTCGAATTCCCACGCCCAATTCAATGCCGTTGTTCCTAGTTTTTCTCTTTCAACTTCCTCCATAACCATATACCCTGGTGTTCTCGAGTCTACCCCTAGTACCCACCTTATATACCTTTCTTGCATTGTCTCCACTTTTCTCCACTCTCTCCATCCCCATATCTCCGCTGCATATTCTACCACTGTCCACACCAGTCTATCAAACATCCACAGCCTCCTCCCTTAGTCCTTGCCGTACCCTCTCTTTCCTATCCCCCATACCTGCCCCATCACTATCCCTGCCTTTCTTACTCTCTGTCTTACATGCGAAGTTCATAATTGTGTCAACAGCGTACATGACCATAAAATTCATTTTCTGCTTATTTTATTTTTTTACTCGCTTTCTTTTTAGCATGTTTTTTTTTTGCTGAATATGTTTTAACACACATTGTGTTCTCGCGCGGTAAATTTTTCTCGATCTTTGTGCAGGATTACCCGAAAACTATAGCACTACAAGGTTCAGGTTTAATATATACTTATTTAGTACATATTTCCGTACTATGTGTACCACGGACATTAACCCTAGAGCTACAAACCCATTTTTTTTACCTTTAAACTACAAACCGGGGTAGATATATACCCCACGCGTTTCTTGTTCGTAAAATCGTTCTGAAAGCAGTAATGAGACTCCTAAGTACATGAATCTCTTCGTTTTTTCATGCAGAAAAGAATGGTGAAGAGCAAATTTAATTTGATCGAAGTTTAGTCGGTGAAAAGTTGACTTAAATATCTGAAAGTGATAGAAAACAGCCCAAACGTCATTTTTTCCAAGTTCGCCTGGGGTAGATATCTACCCCGGTTTGTAGTTCTAGGGTTAAAATGAATCCAAATACTCATACATGATAGGACCTGCAAACCCGAGAATGATAAGCTCCATATTTAGAAAAAAGAAAGTAAATCTTGAAAGAAAAAAGCTTCCTACGAATGTAATGTAATGTAATGTCCATAGCTCACATACTTATCTGTCTAGAATATTCATAGACGAAATAACAGTTCACAAGTTCATTATTCCAGTTTTTTGAAATAGCATTTGATCCCAAAATACTGATCGAAAAACATGATTTAAGTTACATTGAAGCCAATCTTCATCACTCTATAATCAATGTCCGAAATATACAACGAACATTTTGATGTCAACGTGCATCTGAGCTATTAAGAGTATATTTTAAGACAGTGATTCACTTTTCTAATTTCAGATCGTTGTCACTGTTAAATCTCCTGTTCCAATTATTTTTAACGTTGGGAACGCAGTGGAATTGACAATACCTAACGCGAGTGATATCATTTGATGCATTTTTTTACGACACATCTTTATTACATCTGCGGTATTGCATGGCGACTCTGCTAACGTCTGACCATCTTGGCTTATATTAATTTTTTTTTATATCAGTGTCTCAACTCTGAGAGACAGTTTCCATTTTGACAGATATTTTACACAAACCGTATTTATTCCTGAATACTTCAGGCTGGAACCAAAATGCCCATTTCAATTTTTAAAGTAGTATCTCAAGAACTCTGTATTCTACGACGATGATTTTCAGTCACATCCGAACGTGGAACAAATTTTTTGTATATTTATTCAATCGAATTGAAGGAATATTAACGAATTGAGTATATCATTAACACAATGTTCTAATGTGTCGAAATGACAAAGAATAAAAGGATTCACTCGTGCTGGTAAAAAATTGACGGGAAAATGACAATTTTTTCATTTGGCCTACGGGTGCGTAACTGATTATTATTTAAAATCAGTGTATCACTGATCATTATTTAAATAAAACTTCAAGGTCGATCAAGTAAATGGAAGAGAAACTAATTCCATTTCAGGTATGTAGCTGCTAACGACCGTCATTTAGCACAGAGTTTTTGGGATTCAAAAAAATAAAATAAAAATGAGAATTGGTGTTGTTTTTTTAGTTGAAACAATTCTAAAGTCAATAACAGTTCATGGGAAAAGATATAAGTGTCTTCAAGATACGATATATTGATATAAAATAAACATGACGCTCACAATATCTCACGTCAGTTATGATGAAGATTAGGATCGGTAAGTCATCGGGTCTCGAAGTTAGACTCAGTTAATGTAAAAGCGCTTATTGCAAGGACTTTTATTGGAACAACTGCTGCTCTAATCTTAAATATTTGTATCTCTAAGTATTCAGGAAATAGTCCTGTAGCCGATGGACACACAACTTTTGAATTTGTTCGGTTTTGTTCTAGAAAATTAAAAAGCAATAAAAAAGAAAAAGAATTCGTGAACTTGAGAATGTTAGAGGTGAAAATTGATTATTCGAGTTAAGTTTTCAGTTTTAAAAAGCTATGCGTTCATCGTAAGGAGCTTGCTTTTATGATCTAACAGAGACCCAAATACATATAGTCGGCGCTCTCAGTAGGGCTGCTCTCGGGATTGTAGGGGAAGATAATCCCACTCGGTGCATTACCCCCTCCACGCGTCGCTTACAAATTCATTCCGACAACTCTCAGTAGGGCCGCCGTCGTTTTCATGTTTTGATTGGTTTATTCCGCTGCCTCGGGATCGTCATTTCGTGTGGTCCTACTGAGAGCGGCGAGCTTGGAATTCAACGAGCGTCGTGACAAGTCGGGGGGGGGGGGGGGGGGGGGGGGCGTTCGAGGATAGATAAGGGGAAGTGGCCCTACTTGGAGCGGCCCTACTGAGTGCGCCAATTGTATCTAAAATCAGAGCATCGGTTGATTGAAATCCTTATGCATTAATTACTTTCATTTTGACTGCATGTAACTTGGAAAACTGATGACTCACAACTTTGAACTTTATGCTTCAAAACATTGGCGATCTATGTACAGTGGAAGCTTTCTGTATTTGACCCCTCTGTATTTGACGCGATTCGCTCTCTCTACTTGACGATTCGGTCTCCCACTACCATTTTTTGTCCGACCAATCAAAAAAAAAAAAAACAGTGGTGAGTGTATTTAAATTTTCTAACCTACAAATTAGTTTTACGTAACTGAAACGATCACTCAATTATTTGTTGATATATTATTATTATAATTAAACAGTCTGAAATATTTTAATCGCTCATGCGTTCAATGGATTAAATAATTGAGGTTAGGTATGATTTGTTGACAAAAATGGTCGATAATAGCGTGACGTAATTGTTGAATGGCCCCCAACTGAATATGCAGAAACGAACAATACAATACGAAAATATTGGAATCTGCAGGAGAATTTTTTTCCAGCATCTCTAATAATGTAGCTTCCATACCAGATATAGCGTGAAAAATTCGCATTGCAAGAAAGCTTCTTTATTTGCGCTTAACGGTCCCACGGGGAATCGCGAACTTCCGCGTCAAAAATACGAACAATCAAACAAAATAATACAATCGGTATTCCGATATATGACGCCTTTTCACAATCTTTCCCATTGAAATCCTTTTTAAAGTGAGATCTTGAACTGTGCCGAAACAGTTTCTGCAGCATAACCGACAATTTTCGATAACAAAGATTTGTATCCTAAATAGCATTATACGTGTCCTGGGAATTAGAAAGCGTTACTCATAAAAATATTTTTGAAAAATACGGTAAATATTTATGGATTTAGTTCTTGATTGCTTCTGATTCTTTTTTCTTCCAAACACACACATTCGAGGTAAATTGATGGTGAACTACGCATCATGAATATATCTTTGATTGCTATTGAATATGTTTGAAGGTTGACCTACGACACTATTCGATATTACAATCATATTTGGAACTCTTTGTGTTGCCTTATTGCATTGTTTCCACGAAGTAGTGCATTGAAAGCGATTAGGCTGTTGTTGTAACACCAAGTAGTATTCGCATGTATAATAGTGACATTTTACCCGGCTTTGGGTGGAATGATGACATGGAATTTCTTAAATACCTTTCGATAAAAAGCAACGACTACGACCGAGAGCAAAAGGTAAAGAACAAGAGATTTGTACAGTACAGTGAGAAAAACATTATGCCATACGTCGCGTATACAATGCTCATAAATACCCAAGGCATGCACGGTGCATAAAAAGTATGGCGTACATCTTCTATTGTCGCAAGATGATACAAAGACTAATAAGCGCTTCAGAAGTCTTCTCAAAAAGGTTGAGGTTAGCTCGGGGATCCTAAAGACTACGCAGAAATAGTCGGTAAAGATTCGAGAGGCACAATGTATATGGGGCGATCCCGCCCAAAGCGACCTGGCCCTCGCTATTTTAATTCTTTTGTATGTACCTACAACTAGTATGTTGCCAACATCAGAAAAAAATCTCCTCACAAAGTTTCAGATTTTTTCAAAAAACGGTCTGGACGATTTTGCTTAAAAACTAAAAACGTTGTTTGAACGAGATATGGAGAGCCGAATCTGTGTGAAAAAACGTATTATTAGAGCCATAAGCGAAAAGGGATTAGGGACGTAGCTCTAGTTGGGGAGATACGGGGACATACATTTTCTAGAAAAACTTGTTGATAAAAGTCTTTCCAACATGGGAAAGAAATCATTTCCCTATATCTGCCAAATTGAAGCGATGGCCACCTCTACTTATGGTTCACAAATTTTGTTTTTTGCACAGATTCGGTCTACCAAACCTCATCAGAGTCCAATCAGTCGAGCAGTGTTTTTCATTCTTGAGGCAAAATGACCAGATTCGTTTTTCAAGAAACGTGAAAGTGGGAAAAAAATGTTTCAAATTCAATTTAATTTCAAATCAAATTAAAAATAGTGAGGGTCGCGGCTGGGTTGTTCTGGAGGGGAATGGCCAATATATATTTATGTATATGATATACACGTAATATGTATATAATATAATATATATAGATTCTCACAGGAACCTGATTCCAACCCGCAATAAAATCGAATAAAAATGTGAAGAAAATAAAACGACTGACCCTTTGTAGGATTCTGGAAAATACCTCAATCATCAAAAAGGAGACCGTGTGCTACGCCCGTGCTACTAGATTCACTGCATTGAACACAATCCGGAAACGGAAGGACTCGAAGAAGATTCAAGGGATACATAGTCTCGTTGTAGCCTAGGATGATCATATGCACTCATGACGCACAGAAAAAAGATGAGTATTGAGATACTGCAGGGACCGTCGCACATCCCTGGGCGACTTTGAGCCTGTAAAAGAACCAGGATGCACCATACCTCGGCAAACTATGGACCCGGTCCTCAAGAGAGGGTGCACCAGGTGTCGAGGACAAACCTCGTCGAAAAGTGTCCCTACGACACTTTTCCTGCACAAATACCGGACTGCTGCGCCACGACTGGGATGCAAGATCCATATCCCAGGCCGCCGAGTGGATATACTGATTATCATGCGAGAACTACCTACCCGGAAGATGTCTACTCTCAGGTATTGAAGCATATTCACATATAATAGGATTACAAATATGAGGCTTGAAAAACGAACTTTTATTATATTTTGTGACTTGTATTCTTGCAACTTTCCATCGACATGCGAGGCTTGAAATACAGGTAATGAAAAAAGATAAGAATTCAACTTTGAAGTATACGCACACTTGCGAAAAATTGAGGTGTAGAAAATCCAAAAACCATTTCAAAACTTCTATCTTTTCCTCAATAATACTTTTATTACATTACTTCTATACGTGATTTGCCAGCCGAGATATTGTATTTAAGATATATGAGTTATTCCTCAAGAACGTTTCCAAACATTTGAGCGGTAGTGTATACCGGGAGTATTTGTGGAAACGCTCCATAGAGAAGTGAAAACGCCTGCGTATAAGCAACTAAAACATCAAGCGCTTATATTTTGTTTCCCACGTATAGTAGTTAGGCACGCGATTTGAATAACAACAATCGGACGCTTGATGTCAGAGTTTCTTGTAGGTAGGCGTTTTCATTTCCCTATTGAGCGTTTCCATGAATTCTCCCAGTATATGTATGTCGTATTGCCGTTTGTGAAACATTTTTTATGGAAAATATTTTTGATGCTTGTTTCAAGGGTTAAAACATCCTGAGACTGTATCTCGAAAAATATTTGAGGTGTATGAATTCTCCGAAAAGATACATCAGAAAGAGTATGCATTGTCACTTTTAAGGACTGTCATATACCTATGTATAGTAGGTTGTCTTCGGGTTGCCGTACGTCAAACAGTTTTTTCTCACAAGGGAATATCGCCAAGTGTCCCCCTCCGACTTCAAGAAAACTTCAGGAGATTGTAGAATTGATGAAAATATTCGACACGTTTTTTTTTTATATCAGCGGAATTTCACCCTAAGGGGGCGTAATCAACCCCCGAAAATCGCAGATCTCGCTATTCGATAGCTTGCGGAAAACGATCGGCCGAAGATTTTTGGCCGACAAGGTGCTACCGGAGGTTTTCGGGGCTGCTGATTCAAATCTGCAGTCGAAATTGAAGAATTCAAAATGGCTGACCCAAAATGGTGGACTGACTTCTTCGAAAATGGTACGGATTGCTTCGGACTCGGTATCCCAGAGTTTTTGGGGTCGCTGATCACGAATCTGGCATCAAATTTTCGAAATTCAGAACGGTGGATCCGAAATGGCGGACGTCACATCGAAAAATGATACCAATTTTCCAAAAAGTCTGTACTCTGCGGTTTTCTCCAGAACTCGTATTCGAATAGCGAAATTTGTGATTTTCAGGGGTTGATTACACCCCGTTAGGGTGGAATTCCGCTGATATAAAAAAATACGTGTCGAATATCTTCACCCCCTTTGAAATCTCCCAAAGTTTCGTTGAAATCGGAGGGGGACATTTCGCGACATCAATATATTTGATTCAGGGAATTATATTTTATCCTAAGATAACTCTAGATATTTTGTTATGACGTCACAATTGAGCGTAAGTTTCATTTATAACAATCGACATGTTGTCTACATTTCCATTCAATATCATATTGGTATTGGGATCCAGCATAGGGAGACATGACATCTGGTGGCCGAAAGTAAAAACAGAAAGAGAGGGAAAAAGAGCTGTCAGTTAATACGTGTTCTTATGTTATTTTTTATCAATTTGGGCATTTCTCACTTTGCCCTGCCTTACAGGAGCACTTCACAGTAATGATTTTAGAGCTCTGAACATCGCTTTTGAACTTTTCTGCGCCATATTGAATAAGCCCCGCCTACATGTTGGATCCCAATAAGTTATAATTATAAAAGTTTCGAGTGTTGCGTATCCGCGCGCTGTTACCGCGGTTCACCTGGTCGCCACTAGGTGACGACCCCGCCGCGATCCTCTCGTGAGCAAAATGCTCCAGCCAGCTTAAGATAACCACAAGCGCCTAATCTCTCAACACGATCACCGTCTACCGTATATGATCAGATCCGGCTAATTATATGATATGATTATATGTGATCAAACCCCATACATGATCGTATCCGATCGTATCCGATCCTATCCGATCGTATCCGATCGTATCCGATCTTTTTTTTCTAGGCAGTACTTTGTTGCGGCAGTATGCTAATTGCTACTTTAATTGCACTCAATCAAGCAATAATCTTTACATCAGCTTACGATAAAATCAAGAAGCATCTGTCATGTAGGTAATTATTTTGGGTATAGGTACATACTTTTTACCGTGCAAGCTCCGAGTGCGCATCTGCAGGCTTTCAGGTGCAAACATTGCGAGTGCGCATGCGCAGGTGATTTTTCAAATATGAAATTCATGTACGACAGATCACCGCGATGCATCTAACCCCAAATATTTTTACAGTTCGGCTCGAATCGGTTATTTATTATTTGTGGTTGTTGATTGAATACGGATTTATTAAATGCGGTTGGACTTCATTCGTATTTGATTAACAATCATGAATAATTAATCACCGATTCGAGCCGAACTGTCAAAATATTCGGGGTTGGATACATCACGGCGCTTTGTTGTGTATAAATTTCATATTTGAAAAATCACCAGCGCATGCGCACTCGGAATGTTAAGGCCTAAGGACCTGCGCATGCGCGCTCAGATAATGTCCGTTCACTTGATAGGAATTCCCGCGTATAAGCTGCTATGCAGTATAAGAATAGCATGATTGATAGTTACTAGGGCTCTCGGGTGATGCCACTTTCCAAGACGGCATAAGCAATAGCCGCTTGCAGGATTAAACGAGTACGAAGAGTAAAGTCAATTGATTTAATAATCAACTATTCGGAACAGTATTTTACCCAAAATCCAAATATAGTTATTATACAAGCGAATTTTTGAATCTACAGTTAATAGTGAGCCTCTGCATAGTCTGGGTGAATGCCATTATGAATTGCATTGGTTGGTTGTCATTGCATTGGTTGACAGTTAGATATAGCCACTGTATTTTTCTCATATCCCGCTGGATTCCATTATGCTGTATGAAAATATACAATGTACCGGCAATTTGCGGAAATTCTCGGGCGAGTGACATTTTAGAAGGCTTCCAGAAGATTTTTATTTTAATTTCATATTTTCGGATGTTGTCAACAACTTTACGTATGAAACAATGTGATTCTCTATGGTCTTGTGGATAAAAAGACCAGTTGTTATTATATGATTTGATATATTTTTTATCAGAAATGCTACTAATTTTGCCATTAGCTGTTAATTGCGGCCTTCTAGTTGATTGACAATACTATCTTGCGTATAAAGCAGTATATGATTGCGCTAGTTTTGTCTCGTGGATGAGAAATCTATGCGATGACACTTTATTATTCGAAGTGCCTTTACCAACAACATAACCTCAAATTTTTAGCCTATCGATAGATTTCAGGAAGATAGATTTAAAGGATCATCGTAAACAATGAAGCGTTATCAACCGTGAAAAGTAACATAGGATTGCCTCGGTTTCATGGATGATTAAGCCAGTCCTTTATAGGGTTTTTATTGAAAATGTTACTAACAACTGAATGAAGTAAATTTTGTGGTCTATCGTTCCGTTTCAGGCCACTTTAGATTTTGACTGTTTTTTTAGATCACAGTAAACTGTAGGATCATGAGGACTGCCATATACAGCAAGATATAATTATCGCAATCGTGTAGATGAGATGTGTGTTCGCTTATACATTCGTGATTCAAAATGCTATAAATCATTTGATTAGTTCTGATTTTCAGCACATTGGTAGATTTCTGAATACCTCAGATTTGGTTACTCTTTTAAGATTGACGTACGATTTTTGAAGATGTCTACGGTATTAGCTACATACGATTACTCAGGTCTGTTGGTTCTCAAGTGATAACTGTATTCGTCCATAAATTTGTTATTGAAAACGCCGCACATTTCTCAATTATACAGAGATGACCTGTGGAAAGTTATGAGCCTGATGGTAGGCAATCTGTTTTTTTTTTCTTCTAAAATTGCAACTCTGTCGTAGGGACAGTCGAACGACTGCAACTACAGACGACATAGCGGCAGCTGTCACGTCGTTGGGTCAGAATCAAGTGACAGAGTGACATATTTTAGGTTCATCACAATATAACTAATAAGACAACGGGAATCGATATTCGTTGTGAAGAAGTGGTAATAAATTAGTGAATTGATGGCATATGTCAATTTATGTTTATTTGCAACATTATTTGGATATAATAATTGTCGGGGTGAAATTTACGAATCTAATTGTAATAAAGGTAACCAAGAAATGTCAAACGATATTAATTCGTAATAAAGGCGCGATAAAGTTACATAACAATCGCAGATTTCAATTTATATTTATTTGCAAAATTATTTACTTTTCAGGCGGTGAAGAAATTTGTGGTTTTGTTTGCTACGACGGAGATGTCTCATAGATTACTCGAATCAAATCTACATCGTTGTGTTCTTGACCGCAGTTGTCGAAGTGATGCGACGAATCAGTCCGTCCCCGAAGAACTGCTAGCTTGTAAACAATTTCGCAAATAAACATAAATTAGAATCTGTGATCAATTCGTAACTTTATCGCGACTTTATTACGAATTAATATCGGTTGACATTTCTTGGTTACCTTGATTACAATTAGAATCGTAAATTTCACCCGGACAATTATTTATACCCACATAATGTTGAAAATAAATAGAAATTGACATCTGCAATCAATTCACTAATTCATTACCACTTCTTTACGAACGAATATCGATTCCCGTTGTCTTATTATTTATATCGCAATCAACCTTAAATATGTCACTCTGTCACTTGATTCTGACCCAACGACGTGACAGCTGCCGCTACGTCGTCTGTACAGAGAGAAACCTGAGAGAGCCCACGGAGCCGAAAACCTGGGACAGACTAGTGGAGCTTGGTTCCGTAGATCCCGTGTGTCCGTTTCGTGAACTAAATAAGCTCTGTTTTGTTCAACTACACATGTAACCTCACACGTACATGGACCCGCATATACGTGTAAAATTACATGTGTGGGTAAAACAAAACAGAGCTTATTTAGTTCACGGAACGGACACACGGGATCTACGGAACCAAGCTCCACTAGTCTGTCCCACGCTTTTGGCTCCGTGGGCTCTCTCAGGTTTCTCTCTGGTCTGTATATGCAGTCGTTCGACTATCCTTACGACAGCGTTGCAATTTGAGGAGAAAAAAAAAAAAAAAAAAAAACAGATTATCTACCATCAGGCTTATAGCTTTCCACAAATCATCTCTGTAGATGTTACTTTCGGTCTCTCAGTTAATTCCAGGAATATGTCCGATCTTATTCAGATGCTAATAATCAAAATAAGAGTCATAAATCTGACGACAGCTACGGCATGCAGATTCGTATGAATTTAGTCTCTCATATCTAAATAATTTGTAAATATAAAAAATTCATATCTTCATATTCATTACGTGTGAGAATTGAAGAAAATAATACTAAATGCTTGTTATTATGCAACGAGCACGAAAAAAAGTCTAGGAGAATCAGGAAGATTCAAAGAGCCCTCTGTCCAACGGAAGTCGAGACGGAAGTAATCGAGGCGGTTGAGGAGCGATTCGACAGTGGTAAGAGTACAAGTGAAGTAGCTAAATCATTCGGAATTACTGATTCGACGCTACAAAAAAGGCTGAAAAAGACTGAAATAGCTACTTCCTTAGGAAAGTATGTGAATATTTTCACCAAAGAAATGGAGATGGAATTTCGGAAATATATATATTGATGTATTTGACAGTATGTTTTATAGTTTAACAGTACAAAGTTTAAGATCTCTGACTTACAAGTTCGCCGGAAAAAATGACGAAACTGGTTTCATCATTTCTAAAATGACAAGAAAAAAAATCGAATCATTTTTGATTTCTTACGAAATTTACGCGAAACTTTGGGATCGCCATATTCGATAAGAGTAGTGGCTGATATCAGTTATTATATTAATAATCACCTTTTCTTAGACTGACTATCACATTTCAAAGACCTAAACCCATGAAAGACAATCTGGTACTATTGATATCACATAATCACTCATCCTATTGCATCCTAGTAGAAGTGAATTCTTCCGTCAAGATCATATCATGGCACGCATCTTGCAGCCACATTGCAGCCATAAAGTTGCATCGGAAACGAAAGTTCGCAAGTATCCTGGATACCGCAAAGTTTATAAACAGCCAATTTCAGAAAATTGTACTGTGTGTATATTTTCGCGCCGAATGGTGACACGACAAATGCACTGCCTATTTGCTCATTGGATAATGTAAATGTGATGCTTGTGAATAAATCTTTCAGACAAATAACCTGCGCAGTCTTGTCACTTGCACCTTTGTGCATTCATGCACTGTGGAGTATGTGAAAGTGTGGTAATTACTTTCCACGTTTCTTTTGTTAATGCTTCTGGAGCATAAGACTGAAACAATTGTTTAACGTAGTTACCTTATTAAAGTTAAATAGTACATTGTATAACAAAGGGGAAAAATTGGTGTCCTTGACTCCGACTCGTGCAACATTATCTGATTTTCGCTAAAAATGACCCTCCCCCCGTGTTGAATACTGTACTTTCTTCAACAAATGCATGTCTAGGCCCTTTTTTGAGCATGTCTTTTGCGGATTTATAAATGAATGGGTATTAACTCCATACGAGTCTCCACGTACATCCGTCTAGATTCAGCTAATCACACATCGGTGCGAGAGATCCAACGTCTTCAATCATTTTAGCAAAATCTGAAAACTTAGTTTCCCGCAAATTACATTTTTTGGCTGCCTTCGAAGTTATATCGTTCGCCGAAACGTTTTGAATTTTGAAGGAAACATTTAGAGAAATAGTGTTTTCGTTGAAAAGGCATATTTAATGACTACGTTATTGATAACGTTAACAGTGAAATTATTTTCACTTTTGATATTTGATTGAACTAGTTTTTTTAATCAAATATCTGTTTTTGTGGCATCAAAGACCAATACCAGTTTCTATCCGAATTCATTTTGTAGAATGAAGCTGAACACAGCTGAATTTTAGTGACGAAAAAAAAAGTAACAGGCGATCCGGGAATGTTCCAAAATAATGTAATTTAGGGCTAAACCAATTTTTGCATCGAATAACTCGTTTTCCTTTCAATTTTACACGAAAAATGGTCATTACCGAAGTTGTTTGAAATTAAATTTCCTACAATTTTAGTCCTTATCAATTCTTCCCTAGGATCGATATTTTTCGATTAAGACCCCAAAACAGGGGGTGAAAGTTTATTATTGCATTATCACGTATATTTTCCATTTTACACGAAAAATGGTTATTACTGAAGTTGTTTGGATTTAAATTTCGTACAATTTTGGTCTTTTTCAATTAAAAATTATTTCGCTAATTACTTAAGTGCACTTATTTATAGAACATATTCATAGAACGCATTCCATGCGTAGATGTTAACTATCATTGATTTTTAATTAAACATTTGGTTCGAAAGAGTAGTCGTGTGGTAGGGACATTAGAGCGTTGAAAATATGTAATGCCCATTGTACTTTGTCGAAGGCTACGCGCATGGCAAATTTAACCGGACTATCGCTGCCTGTTTACAAAAGGGTCACGTCCAAGTAACCCCTAAAAGGACGCGGGTTTTAATCGAAAAATATCGATCCTAGGGAAAAATTGACCAGGACCAAAATTGTATGAAATTTAATTCTAAACAACTTCGGTAATCACCATTTTTCGTGTAAAATTGAAAATAAACGAGTTGTTCAATAAACAAAAATGCACCCTCAAATTCAAGATGGCAGTGAAGCAACAGGGTGCGAACCCCGAAAACCGAAATGTAGACTGCCAGTGATCCTTTCAACGACTTCCGAAGGAAAATCGCTACTTACAATTTTTTCCGTGTCAAATCCTAATTCGACGGGGCTATTTTACTCCCGTGTGACGTATACTATTCTTCAGCACCTCCTGCATCGGAAAGTACGATTTCCCGTTCACGCGAGGGGCCAAGTCGTGGTTTCCGTGCAGGTGTGGTGAAAAAGTATTTTCTACTATTTGCATGCACAAGCAATATATATTATATATATTATAAATTACAAAGCCATACGATATGCTATAGCCAAAAAGCAATATAAATTGTTCGTAAGTCACAAGGGAACATCGCCAAGCGTTCCCCTCCGATTTCAATGAAACTTCAGGAGATTGTAGAAGGGGTGAAAATATTCGACACGTAATTTTTTTATATCGGCGGAATTCCACCCTAAGAGGACCGGACGTAATCACCCCCAAAAATCGTAGATTTCGCTATCCGATACCTCGCGAAGAACGACCGGCCGAAGATTTTTGGCTGACAAGATGCTATCGGAGGTTTTCGGGGTCGTTGATTTCACATCTGTAGTCGAAATTGAAAAATTCGAAATGGCTAACCCAAAATGGTGGACCGACTTCTTCCAAAATGGTGCGGATTGCTTCGGATCCGGTATCCCCGGGATTTTTAGGGTCGCTGATCACGAATCTAGCATCAGATTTTGAATTTTGAAAAGCTGATGCCAAATCGTAATCAGCGTCCCCGAAAAGTTATTTTGTGAGGTCAGCCATTTTGAATTTTTCAATTTGACTGCAGATTTGAAATCAGCGACCCCGAAAACTTCCGATAGTACAGTCGGACCTCGTTACAAGACTACGCGTTATGACTCTTCCCCTCAATTTGTTGAAACTCGCTCGGAACGCTTCTCCCACCAACAACTCGATGAAAATTTTGTGCCGAAACCTCGCTATAAGACTAACGAACAGTACGACTAAAATCGAGATAAAATGTACATATGTACATAAATACAACGCAAAACGGCGATAGTCTTATAGCGAGGCTTAGGCGCAAACACTGTTA
Source organism: Rhogogaster chlorosoma (assembly GCA_944452935.1). Classification (NCBI taxonomy): domain Eukaryota; kingdom Metazoa; phylum Arthropoda; class Insecta; order Hymenoptera; family Tenthredinidae; genus Rhogogaster; species Rhogogaster chlorosoma. The sequence continues at coordinate 9,163,797 of OX101802.1, forward strand.
ACCCCTTGATTGTGAGTGACACGCATAGGGGCGGAAAAAAGTCGTGCCACTTTTGTGTCATGTCACGTATAGGGGCATGTGAAAAAAAACATGTTTTCACTACATGGATTTGACTGTTCTTTGGTGAATTATTGTTTTTGAGGCTGCTGAATCCGAATCTGAAATCAGATTTCCAAAATTAAAAATGGCGGATCTGATATTGCGGACGAAAATTCGAAAAACAGTTTGATTCCAATGAATGTGAGTACCTTATAGTTTTCGAGGTCGCTGAACACGAATCTAGAATCAGATTTCCAAAATTCAAAATAGCGCATCCAAAATGGCGTAAGAAAATCTGAAGAATAGTTGAATTTCGACAAGAAATTTGTAACTTGAGATGTTTTTGGCCAAGAATTTCGAATTTGAATCCTCCATCTAGGTATCACATAAAAATTTAGCAAACCATTCATGACGAATTATTCATAGTAAAAAATGTCAGAAGAATATTTTTTTGGTTTTCATTCCGCTCTTTGCCGTTGACTCCGTTTTTTTTTTTTTTTCGATTTTTTTTTTTTGCTTTCTGAATTTTGGAAATCCGATTTCGGATTCGTATTCAGCGACCACAAAAACCTAATGATACCTACTTTCATCGAAATCAAACTATTTTCGAATTTGCGTCCGCCATATTGGATCCACCATTTTGAATTTTGAAAATCCGATTTCAGATTCGTATTCAGCGACCACAAAAACCAAGACACTGAGATTGTAGGATAAATAAATAAATAAATAAATAAATAAATAAATAAATAAATATAAATAAAATAAATATATGATAATGAACATGAACATTTTTTTCCAACACAAAAGTGGCACGAAAATTAGATTTTCGCATCACTGCTAAGGGGTTAAGCGCAATAGCGGGGGAACCTCAATTCTAAGAATTTTTTCCCCTACAGCCCCGAACTAGTCTTATAACGAGGTCCGACTGTATCTTGTCAGCCAAAAATCTTCGGCCGGTCGTTATTCGCGAGCTATATCGAATAGCGCAATCTGCGATCTTCAGGGGTTGATTACACCCCGTTGGGGTGGACTTCCGCCGATATAAAAAAATACGTGTCAAATATTTTCACTCCCTCTACAATCTCCCAAAGTTTCGTTGAAATCGGAGGGGGACATTTGGCGATGTTCCTTTGTCAGTCAAACTCGAGGTCGTTCGATAAATTAACCACAGACGAGCTTCTTAGTTCAAAAACCAAACGATAAACCAAACTTTTATACGAACCACCTCGTGCCTTCACAAAAAGAATCAAGACCTTGCCTCAAATCGCTTCGATACTTTAACACAATCACTCATTTAAATTATACTCTATACGATAGACGGTACGATACTCAATGCGATACTTTACGACTCTGTAGCGATGGGGTGTCTACGATAACGGAGCGCAGAATAGCCCAAATAATTAGCGTATTCTCCTTATACCGTGAGAATCAGGTGAAACCGCCCGGTCCGTCCGCCCAGCCGGCGATTCATTAGCGTTTTTACAGTGGGAGCCAGCACACGAAAAATCTCCCTAGAGTTGGCGCGCGCGTCGGCCGATTATTTATTCCGTACCCATATAAATCTCGGTAGCCACTGATGAGGAACTTGGACAACCACGGCCGTGGTAACAGTTTTTGAAAGAGTAATTGTACGATACCTGTTCCAATCAATGAGTCATTGGGTGGGAGGCTGTGATACCTTCACATGACCCTGTACGCCACCCTCATCTCGGGCGTGCAGCCTTGTCAGACGGTAGATTCGTCGGATGACGGGAGAATTTTTAACGTGCTTCTCGCATATCCCTGTACACCATCAGATCGTTAGGGGTGGTAGAATTTCCCTGGTCGCGAGGAGACGCTGATCTTGTTACTTTCTTGGCGAATCGAAGGTCTACACGCCTACGAAGACATCATTGATGGTATGATAGTCCTTACTGCCAAATGAGCGGTAGTTTCTGCTATAGTTCCCACGGCGGTAGGAATCTCGTTGCGTACTGAGCTCTAGTTTACATATTTACAAAAATAAAAATAAGCATTAGTCATATAATTATCTTGAATTTTTCTCTAATTTTCCCTTCTCCCGGAGTCCTTTTTTACGCAACACCTCACCGCCATCGATGGTCTGCCCTTGTGATGACACAGTATGTATTCCCTTCTAGACAAATTGTGTCTAATTTCTTCATAATTATACATAGTTTTGCATAAATGGGGAAATATTCTGATCCATCTTAGTAACAGAGGATCCTAACCATTTTTCCATTTACTTGGGAATTTTTTATGTCTGGTATTTCTGCCTATCCGGGACATTTTTTTGCACTAGAGTTGCCGATTTTGGTGCCAGTGAGATTTCAGGCCTTTTCAACTCTCAACAACAAATACAGAATTATACGCTTTGATGGGTTCGGAAGTTAGCGGACTTGCAAAATATGAAACAAGCTGATTTTCGGCACACGAGTCGATCTCAAGATGTTTATATCTTCGACCGATGATCAGAAGAATATTTTCGAATAATAAAATGAGCAACGCATGGGAAGTGTTGCTAGCAATGTCGGAACAAGGTAATGGCAATAGAGGGCACCATTGTTATCCAAAGGAGAGCCAACCTTTCCAATGAAAATCGTTAGCGAAACATGAATAAAATGCAATTCCCATGAACTGGTCAGGATTGGGGTCTGCGTCATGAAAGCAAAAAAAAAAAATTTCTTGCTTTGAAGGTAATTGTACCAAATTAACTCGTAATTGAATAAGCACCACCGGAAACTAATTTTAATACAATTATATAGAATTCCACAACATTTTCAAAAAATTTCAATCGATTTACATCGGTGTATAATCATCGAAGTCATTTAGGATAATGCAAAAAAAAAAAAATATATATATATATAAAATTGAAACTCAATCTGAAGTTTCTTTTTTTTTTTCACAATATCACACGTTTTAGTATAGCCGAAGCCGTACCTTCACTATCTGGTCAGAACATGACTATTTCTGTTTAAACCAGGTTATAATTATTGTGAAACTTACACTCGTGTTGTAGAATGCACAAGCTCTAAAAATTCCGAGTATGTTAGGGGCTGGGGGGGAAGTTTCGTTTATCAGTTCAAAATAGCTCATGTTTCAGTAAATTGAAACAAAATGTTTTTTATTAGTCAGGAAGTTTGGAATGACTATAATATTCTGTATTATACGTATGAGTGCCATACTTGAGGGTCGGTATTCCATAATGTTGTAAGTGCGATAGCAACAATACAAAAAATTATCTCAACACAGTATTTTACAATAGTATATCAATAGTATATTGTGATACATGTGCGGAAGGTAGGCAATATCCGATGAGTGCCGTTTGCAGTACGAGCCGAAGGAGAGTGCCGTAATGACCTGAGACATATATTGGTTATCCGCACGTGTATCACTCGATATTTTTTGTAACTCGCTGCGAAGAAAGTTTGATTTGAGAGACATATGTATTAATTAACGAAACTTTACATTGCTACTACCCCCCACCCTGACACAGTGCGTAAAACATGCATCAGTGCGTAGAGTAGAGTATTTGTGATGTGCGCATGCGCTAAATCTTCTTTTCCCCACTCTCCGGAATTAAGGAGGTACCCTCGGTACGTAGTAAGTCAAAGAATTTTAACCTTCTACTTGAGTAACGTAGTACGAAAATTTGGCAACACCGCGCTCCTTGCTTTAGTGTACGTGCTCACGTACAAGTATAATATTTATGCATAAGCACTGAAGCAGCCGACAGTAACTCAACTGTAAACGAAGCGCCATAACCTACAATACTGCGGTGTTGTCACGTTTGTGAATTGCTCAAAAATCTTGTCTTTTTTCCGTTATTTCTCCTAACACAAGCAAGTTTTACATGTTTTTAAAAAAGAAAAATGTTCATGGGATATTCGTTTGTATCTCCTTGAAATTTTATTAAAATCTGTTTGCTAATTCAAACGTGATAAATGATAAAGTGCGTCAAAATCACAGATTCCCATAAGACCCCATGTTAAGCGCTTCGAAATGAAATCATTAATATCTTCTTTCAAAGTCAACCAGAGATTATAAAAATCTAAGTGAGTCATTTTTGGAAAGCTTTTGACATTTCTGCAAATTTTCATAATTTTCTGTTTGTTAATTGATTTACCAAGGGTACTTCCTTAAGGTACTTTACGCGCGTTACACAGGTCTCGAAAATCAAACTTTCGAAGCAGGTGTTGTAAAAACAGTTTTCTTATATTGTTCGAAGGTTTCGTGTAATGGCATTCACAAGACGTTATTGAATAACAGGACCGAATTAGAAGCCATACTTATAAGGACTTATATAAATCTAACTCATTCGAGACTCGAATGACTAATAGGAAACATATTCTGTTTGCAATTTTATCGACTTCTGCTGTTTGATTATTTATCTCCGCCACCCACTCGGACTTCACAATGTATGTACATGAACTTAATATACACACAGCAAAGTAAGAGTAATTTATGAAAAAATTAGAACTTGATTTCAACGAAAGTTAGTATGTTCTGACTAGATCAAAAAAGTACCCCTTTGAGAGTACTACGACGTTTCGAAAGATCATTAAATTCTACACAATTTCATAACAAGATTCGTTCATCCCTTCGTTTATGCCTTCGATAGTTAGTCAGATGGTCTTGCCTATTTGAAAATAAATTGTAATTCAAAAGTACAAATAATCACGATTCAAGAGATGAAACTCAAATACATGTATACTAGATACCTGAAATTTTTTTAAAGCTGTCTGAGGGGTGGTATGGTGGGGGTAACGGCACCTACACATGTACACACCTACGAGTGAATTTCGCACCCTAAATTCTCGAGTATGAAAAATTATTTCGACAATTTGATGTGGACGAAATGTTCTTTACTCAAAATTGTTTTGGGTAATATAGTGGAGGTTAGACACAAAGTAGCCTGAAGTTCTGTTGAGATGTTAATAGCATAACCTCGTGACAGCTGGCACACGGATACACACACTGACACAGTAAACATGGCTGCCGCGTGAGGTGAGTGTTATTAAATTTTGGCGATTGAGCGATTTCTCGCACTAGACGTGTACTTAGCACTATTTCACCCACAACAATATCACATTAGAAATAGGTAAATCACCATCCCAAGTTGCAAAGCAGTCTACATTCGGAGAATTTAGGGTGTGAAAATTTCTAGTCAATAGATGGCGCCACTATTGACTCGTTGACTGAAATCTACTCGAGCCGTCAGGACCCATAGCCGAATCCAAATTTCCGAGGGCCTCGTCCGTTTCACTCACACAATCACTCATATTTGCATGTTATATGAAACGTACACTACGGCGCGCGGCTGGATCAGTGCGCTACGTGAATATGCTACAGATTGGAATTTGTTTCCCGTTTGTTAGCATCAGTAACTTGTTCAGAAGTTGTCAGAATTAATTCGCATTAATATAATTAATAAACACGGAAGATCAGACAAAAAATACGGAATAGGCATCAACAGTAGTATACTCGAATTTCAGGCCTAGTTAGCTGCCAGTTCGAAATATGTCTAAGCTCTAAAACCAACATGATGTAACGTGATGATGAATAATAAATAACACTAGTCAACAATAAAAGAAAAACTTTTCTTGTGTCTGGGTTTACTTCATGATTTCTCTACTTGTCATGCATGAAAGCAACGAAAAAATGTCTACACCCCTGTCAAAGTTTGCTTTTAAATTCTCGAGAGAAATACAGTCGAACCTCGCTAACTCGAACCTCTATAACTCGAAGTTCCAATACCCTGACCTCTACAACTTGAACCCCTTTATGCAGTGACGTTAAGATTACATGTCACAACCTGCATCCCATGTGCTAATGCTTGGTAGCTTGTTAGGATGAGTGATTACCGATCAGTTTGTCTCGAAATGACTTCCAAACGGCAACTCAAATCGTCAAGTGTCAGTGAAAAGATTACGGTGATTGAAGCAGTGAAGACTGTTTCAAAAAAAAGAAATTGCTGAAGAATTTAGAATCCCCAGCAGAACACTATCCACAATTTTGAAAAATGAAGCTGACCTTAAGTAAAACATCTTTGCGGATACCTTGGATAGATTCAAGATTCAAGATTGAAGATTTATCTCCACTATATGGCGAATTTTTACGAGCCTCTATAAGTCGAATATTGTTTTGGTCACCCTCTATAACTCGAAAACTTCGATAAGGCGAAACCTCTATTACTCGAACGAACTAGCTCTTCCCTTGAGATTCGAGTTGGCGAGGTTCGATTGTAATGACTAAGAGAAAAAGGCATCATTTGTAAACTTCTTTTTGTTGTGTTATCTAATTTAATTATTCAAGTTAATTGACAGAATTTACAAAAATATTTGTTTTATTTTTTATCAGCTGAAAAACCTAAATCATAGGTTCTCTGAAAATTCCTAATATCATTCCCCTGGCTACAAAAGCAAACTTTATCTGGTAACACTATTTTTTGTTTTATTGGTTACGTGGAAGAAATCAAAATTTGACATCTAGAACCTAGACTCAAAATTCGTGTGGACCGGTGTAATTCTGAGTACAACCAATGATACACGAAAATACAATTCCAGTTTGATTCACGTTTGGTAGAAAAGAATCGCGAACTTGTTCTCGGTTTTTTGAGCTTATACTACATTTTTCTTGTGGTAAAAGCAAGCGAATACCGCAGGACTTGAGAAGTTTATGAATCCGAAAAAGTGTTTGAAAAATGTGTTTGGTGAACACAAGAAGTGTGCCGAATCAGACTACTTTTGCAATGGTACTCCAAAAGATGAATAAGAAAATACAGTGCCAATATTGATGGAGTTAGATCTATACGACATGATCTGCGAAGCCATCACTCAACTAAGTTGGAAAGCCGAGAGTCTACTCTCCAACTTCACTAGCAACTCCGTTGAAAACTACAATGCTATCGTAAGCAAATTCATCGGTGGAAAACCTGTTCACTTCGGGAAAAGAAATTCTTATAACGTCCGAGTTGCTGGCTCCGTTGTGCAATTCAACTCATAGGAGTCGTATGAGGAGTTGAGTGCTGCGATGGGTAGGCGCCCACTGCAATGGTCCACGAGTTGCAGAAAAAAACAAAAAGAACCCAACCTCAAACGGCTGACAAAGGCCAAGGACAAGAAGAAGGAGCCTAGACAGTCATGGTCGTCTGCGGGATCCTCTATCAAGAAACCTAACTCGGACCCAGACTATGGTCGGAATTGCAACAAGCCAGATCTCCATGAGGATGAATATGAAGTGCAAGTCGAGTTGCACTATCAAAAACTGATCGAACAGCAGGCAGAACGAGACCTCATCGAAGCGCGCACGAGAGGTCAAAGTGATAGCGGAGAATAGAAATCCTTATGTAGAAAGCTACTCACAACTTCCAATTTTGGCAAGGTTTGTCGCATGAGGCCAACTACACCTTCGGCAAACACAGTAAAAACTATTGTGTATCCACAAGAGCGACCCTTACCTGCTTTGCAGTATGACAGACAGAGCGAAGTAAAAGCGTGGAAGGAATTTGAAGAAGCCAATGGGATACTAGTTTCAGAGTGTGGCGTTTTCATTGATTCTGAACACTCCTACTTGGCAGCGACTCCTGATGGATTGAAAGGCGACGACGGCATTATCGAGATCAAATGCCCTCTTAGCTCGAGAGATGTGAATCCAGAGCAAGCAATCGAACAGAAGCTTGGAGACATGCAAAGGATCTACTACAAAAGCGACCCCGACAGGATGAACGAAAATCATCCTTACTTCTACCAGGTTCAAGGTCAACTGCATATCACACAACAAGAATATTTTGCCTTTGTCCTGTGGACACCAAAAGGTATGAAAACAATCAAAGTATTTAGAGATGATGACTTTTGGCAGAAAAAAATGTTGCCTTATCTATCTAGATTCTATGAGTTTTGCATGCTCCCAGAAATGATAGATGGTAGACATCTGAGAAATATGGAACTTAGAGAACCACAGTACATACTCGATGCACGAAACAAGCACGACGTAAGTAACACATGTAATAGTAGACAAATAGTCAGATGAATGTGTCTATAAAAAAATGTATTGCGGAGTCGTCTATTTTTTGTAATATACCATTTTTATTCACAGGTACCTGTCGATACAAGATGACCTGACTTGTGGTGACTCAGGATTATGAGATCAACCCTGAAGCAATTATACTAAGTTTATTAATTAATTTGTACGGTTAGCTGTACTAAATCATACTTGTAGACAATTGTCTGTGCTCAGCAATGTCAACGTGCATAGACTGTGTCGCACATTTTTTACATAATTTTATATAACGTAGGCTAACAAGCCTTCATTTGGACAAAATGCTCTGCATTTTGATTTTTTATCATGCATGGGCAAACGCTACCCAAACTTCTAAAAAAGTCATTTTTCATTTTTGCAACTGAATATAAAAGGTTCGATGTGAAAACCGTTACCACAATTATTACCTTACGGTGCATTAGTATGGAAAAAATTAATTAATCTTTTGCGATGAAATTTTAGCAGGGGGACCTTTGCAGCAATACATAACAGACCTGCAAAAGGTCACCTGCGCATCCAGATGCATCACAGAAAATTGAAAATTATGTCCTAGTACATATACTACTATAATCTTAAAATTGTAGCAAGCATTTCTTTACTGGACCTTTTTTAAAATAGATTTTGTAAAAGTTTCAGTCGCAGATCCCCTTGTGATGATAAGTTGACTCAGTTCCTAGTTTGATTCTATGTGATTAAAGTTCATATACAGAGATGATCTGTGGAAAGTTATAAGCCGTGTGGGTATGCAACCGGTGTTTCACTACGAAATGGCAACGTAGTCGATGCGAGAGTCGAATAAGTCGAATGAGTCGAATGACCGTATCTACAGACGACGTAACGGCAGCTGTCATTCTGCGGGGTTATAACCTAATAATGTTCGAAATAAACCGATATTGACATCCGCAATTACCTGAATAACCCATTACACTTTCTTAAGAAAGAATATTTACCGTTTTATTAAGGAACTGTGATTACAAAATCTAAATCTGACAATTATTTATAACTCTCATTCTAACCTAACAACATGAGAGCCGCAGAATGACAGCTGCCGTTACGTCGTCTGTAGATACGGTCATTCGACTTATTCGACTCTCGCATCGACAGCGTTGCCATTTCGTAGTGTATCACCGGTTGCCTACCCACACGGCTTATAACTTTCCACAGATCATCTCTGTATATATAACAATGCATCGAAATTGTAAATATTATCATCTCACGTCTATTGTTGTGTATCCTCTTAGTCATGTTAACTATGCGGATCATTCAAAATCTCATATTAGTTGTGTCGTTGCAAATTAGCTGCCGTTATAGTCCAGATGAATAAACTAAAAGTCTTTTCCAAATACTCGCAGTTTTTTTATTGTTCTTGATTGTAATAATTGAAACAATCAGACATTTAACCGGAAATTTAGAATTCTCCGAGCGAAATCTGCCAGTACAATTGCTGGATTAATATTTAATCTGTCAGGTCATAAACTCTGATGTATTTAGTTTATAGACAAATTCGAAGTCGAAATATGGATAGGTAATTTCAGTATTGTAAAATATTGGCTGAAAGATTGTTTATAGATACGCAAAAATTTAGATTAAAAAAAAATGTTGTGAAATTTAGGGCTCTCTGATTTGCACTCATATTTTGGTATTAGCACGGTCCTGATAATCTTAGTTCGGAATCTCAACGCGTAGCGGCGCTGTAAACAGTTCAAAAAATGGCCGACTCCCTCGGATAGCCTTAAACGAAATCTTGAAATACTTATCTCTTTGTACCAGAGAAGAACATATTCAACTTGCAGATATGTCGGGATTTCGGTTCGTAGAAGCCCACAAGATGTGTAACGATTCCATCCTATACATGTTTATACAAAATTAGGCATAGTTAGGTATATTTTTCCCCAGGAATACTCGCTTTTTTAATAAAATCTTCATCGAATCGGCTTTATGGTTTGCTTAGAATAGTGGAAACAAATAAAAATGAGAAAATAAAAAACTCTCACCAGGTATCTTCAAAAAATCGAAAAAAAAAATGGGTTTTAATAGTAGCGACTTGCTGTTCAAAGTTTATGAAGCTATTACATGAACTCATTATTAAAAATGCGAGAGTTACAAATATTTGTGAAGCTTGGACGTCAGTCCCTATGCAATCGGAAGTGGCGTAGTGTAAACCTTATGGATACATAATTGTGGTGTACGCGATTTTCCGTGAAAAACTTATCTGAATCATCTATACAGGGTGAATCCTTTAACTCTGTCAACCCGTCACGGGTATATTGGGGCTGCTCAGACAAGCATTTTGAGGTAACACACTTATGGTCGGAAACTCCTCCTAACGGCTGTGGAGGGCCATGAAGATTTATTTTTTTATTTTTTTTCTGGTACCCAGGGGTTACTCGTAGTGTAATGAATCAGAGGTGATTACTCGTGACCCAACGTTTTATTCAGGCGTGGACGACTTACAAATTTGTTATGTAATATCAACAAAACAATAAACTTTGAAGAACTTTTATGACAATGAAAAAACTAACAAAAACAATTCTTGTCGTACGGAAATTTCACGTCATTAAACTGATCTTTTACAGTAGGTGTTTAAAGTGTCCGCCACCTTGAAGAAGACACTCCGTGAAACGTCTGGTCGGGGTACACCAGATAGCTTTCATTCTGCCCCAAAAATAAAAATCCAAGGGATTCAGATCCGGATTCAGATTTTTGTTAATTTTTTCATTGTTATAAAAGTTCTTCAAAGTTTATCGTTTTGTTGATATTACATAACAAATTTGTCAGTCATCCACGCCTGAATAAAACGTTGGGTCGCGAGTAATCACCTCTGATTCATTACACTACGAGCAACCCCTGGGTATCAGAAAAAAAATAAAAAAATAAATCTTCAAAGCCCTCCACAGCCGTTAGGAGGAGTTTCCGACCATAAGTGTGTTACCTCAAAATGCTTGTCTGAGCAGCCCCAACATACCCGTGACGGGTTGACAGAGTTAAAGGATTCACCCTGTATAGTGACATATATACGGAAAATATGTGTAGCAGGTACAACAATTCCAGTATGTTATTTTGATGGCTCATGGTCTGACACTTGAAATATTCATATATCTATGATACCTACGTACACTCGTGGTCATGGATTCTGAGACGACTGGATTTTTGGACAAGTCAGTAATGTTGGCAACCTTAGACCATACAGGATGGACCGCGCATTGTCTATGCTAAAGCATTGGGAGCACTGCCGCCGAATAATGGGAAAAGGACGGACAATGCTTGAGCATTTGTAAGACAAGGAAACTGTGCTCCACTAGGGGAGTAAACGTTGCCAAGTTGTGTTGCTGCGTTGCCGCGTTCGCGTGCCATAGCCTCTGTAGCATAACTCTCATTCTCTGTTTGTTATGTGCATAGACTTATAGAGATAGACTGAGCGATCCCATAAGAGGCACTGAAGCTAACATTTAAAGGACAGAGATATGTCGGGAGTACTCCTCTCTCTTTTCAACTGGCGTCAGGGTGGGAGACATGGACCCAAGAATTAGATGGACGGAGCGTAAGCTGTGCGGGGTAACGCCGTAAGACGGAAGGGGACTGGTGGTCGATGGTGTGTTCTGATTGGTTGCGCCATGTTGAGCACCTCACTCGTAGTGTCACCTAGTGGTCACTGCTGACGTTATTGATGTAAACGAAAAGTAGATTATTGTTCTGAGTGTCATATTTAATGAGAAATAGTTGATTGCACCTGAACAATTACTTTACAATAAAGACTCATTTCAGTGTCTACCTTTGAATTTCTTACGAAGTTTACAGTTTATTCACCAGGTAGCACTACGAGTGAGGTGTTGCAAATGGCGCAGACCCTGAATTCCCTTACCGCTAACAGTGAGCCCCCCCGCACCCACATAGTAAGCTTACGCTCCGTCCATCTAATTCTTAGGTCCATGGTGGGAGACAACGAAACAGTGGAAGTGGAACAGCCACAACTGCTTCTCCTCATTCTCCTCTATTGCCTCAATCCCCACCACAAATATCGTTAGACAGAGAGAGGAGTACTCCCGACATATCTGTGTCCTTTAAATGTTGGCTTCAAGCGGCCCATAAGAGCGCTCAGTCTATCTCTATGAGTCTATGGTTATGTGAAGAGTTTCAAGAGTTAGCACGAATGAGACATATTCATGTGTCTATATTAGGGTGATTAAAAAAAAATCATTTTGTTTTTTTTTCTTCCAAACAGGCTCAAAAGTTTCGTTTTGATGACAAAATAGGCCTGTCAAAATTTGAGCTCTTAATATTAATATTAAGAGTGTCCTCATCGCACTTTTCTATTTTCCATAAGAATAACATAGGAAAAATCATTTTTGCTTATTCTGATTTTTGTACGCTACAAAGGACTGCTCAAATAGTAAATCGCTATACATATTCTTGTAGAGAATTGAACGCTCTACAAAAAAGGTCTCTTGGTCTTTTTCGATAAATCTAACCGTTTCAAAGTTAGTCTTTCCAAAATCGCTAAAAAAACTTCAAAACGGTCAGATTTATCGAAAAAGACCAAGAGACCTTTTTTGTAGAGCGTTCAATTCCCTACAAGAATATGTATAGCGATTTACTGTTTGAGCAGTCCTTTGTAGCGTACAAAAATCAGAATAAGCAAAAATGATTTTCCCTATGTTATTCTTATGGAAAATAGAAAAGTGCGATGAGGACACTCTTAATATTAATATTAAGAGCTCAAATTTTGACCGGCGTATTTTGACACCAAAACGAAACTTTTGAGCCTGTTTGGAAGAAAAAAAAAAAATTATTTTTTTTGAATCACCCTAGTCTATATACATCGCTAATGCTATCCTTGTCATTTTACTCGGCAGTACCCCCACCACCTCAATGCGCGGTCCATCCTGTATGGTCCAAGTTGGCAATACAGAGTAAACCTACAGAGCCATCGTCGGCCGAGCGCAAAGCAAACTTGATCTCTCTAAACATAACACAACCCGTGAGCGTCGAATCTAACCTAAGAATACCGCGGGGAAAATAACTTAAGATTAATTTAAAATTAACGAGTGACACAGTCATTGTTTCGGTAAAATTAGTTGGAATCCTTGACTCCATATTAATTATTTTTACATCCAATAATTTTTTCAACTCCAAGTAAATTTTCTAGGTTAGATTCGATGGTGATGGGTTGTATTATGTTCAGTAAGATTAAGTTTGCTTCGCGCTCGGCCGACTATGACGCTGTGGGTTTACTCTGTATTGCCAACATTACTGACTTATCGAAAAATCTAGCCGTCTCAGATTCCATGACCCCGAGTGTACACGATAATAAATAAATAATTATTACAAAAAAATTCTTTAACCCTTCGTGTGTACACTGGGTCTTTTAAGGAACAGTCGAAATTTGAATTTGTCGTTTCTTTCCACTCTTTCGACTATTCTTGAATTTTTATTAACAACGGGTTCAAACTTTTGACTTTAACAACTTCTGGGCCATATAGTAGACACTTCAAGAAGTAACCCAGAATTTTTTCAAATTTTTTCAAAGCATGGAAAACTCCAAAAACTCGACTGTTCCCTAAAAGACCCAGTGTTCACACCGCGTAGCGAAAAATAGAGTGTACACACGAAGGGTTAATAAGACGAAATACTTTACTAAAGGCCCTCGCCAGATAAGACGGTCCAAAATGCCCCCATTGCAATCGGGCTAGTTTTTTTTTCTGAAAATACCTCATAGCATGGACAACATCTCAGCCAAGTTTCAGCTCTAAAATATGACGCGTTTTGGTGTAAAAAATAAAAATTGATTTTTTTTTCAAATTTAATATTCTCTGAAACTCTTTGATAATACTGAAAAAAGTGCTTATGGGTTTCAAGATATCATTAAGTAGTAGTATAAATATTTTAATGTTACTTAGAAAATGTAAAAAATAAATGTTGATGACTAAAGCAATAAATAATTACTTTAGAAAAAAAAAAAAAATAAGTACGTAAGAGCTGAAAAACTTAATTAAAAAATACGCTTAATTTTTTTAACCATCATCTAATATTTTAAAAAATGTGAAAAAATTATATTTCGTCAACTGAGACAAGGGGATGATGTACAAAAAATTACGTGACGGTACTAAAAGATTTTAGCACAAAAAAAAATGTTTAAAGAATACTTTATTTTTTTCAACTAATGTCTAATATTTTTAAAAATCTGAAAAAATTATATATTGTAGAATAATGATAGAGGATTACATAGAAAAAAAGCTAAGGTGTACCAAACGATTTTGGCATAAAAAAAAATTTTTGAAAAAATAAATCGTATTTTTAACAATGATCGGTCGATCTGATTCATGAGCGAATTTTTCTCGGAATACTACTTAATGATATCTTGAAACCCATGAGCACTTTTTTCAGTATTATCAAAGAGTTTCAGAGAATATTAAATTTGAAAAAAAAATCAATTTTTATTTTTTACACCAAAACGCGTCATATTTTAGAGTTGAAACTTGGCTGAGATGTTGTCCATGCTATGAGGTATTTTCAGAAAAAAAACTAGCCCGATTGCAATGGAGGCATTTTAGACCGTCTTATCTGGCGAGGGCCTTTATGTAAAGTTCAATTCTTGAATTAAAAATTATCACACCTTTCCAAGTTTCACCGAATTCCGGAAGGGTCCGTAGTTGGTCTACCTAATCCGTGACATAGGCACACACATATATGGGACATTCCATGCGAACTCGATTAACGTTAGACCTTGACTATCTGGGATTTGATCCATATTTGTTTATATTATTGTCCCAACTCTGAGAAACACTTACATTCATTCTTTGTTCACTTTCCTCAGAAAGCGTTATTTGTTTCTGAATATTTTAGACTAAAACAAGAATAGCCGATTCGATTTCTTTTGAATGAAATCTTAAAAATTCTGTCTTCTGCCATATTCGGACATGCAACTAATTTTTTGTATATTTGTTTAATAGATTTTAAGAAATATTACCGAATGGAAGATATTATCAACACAATTCTTATAATATGAAAAAATACCAAGGAAATGAACAAACGCACTAATGCTGGTGAACAGCTGATGTGAAAATAATTTTTCATCTCGTCAATAATAGTGTAACTGATTATCAATGAAATCTGAAAATTGATTGAGTACATAGACGAAAAATTAGTTCCACTTTTGGGTATGGCTAAAAATGAACATCGTGTAACATAGAGTTTCTTAGATTTTTATGGAAAAGATCGAAATGGGCGTTTTTGTTTTAGTCTGAAAAATTCCGAAATACAGAGTTGGAACATTGATATAAAAGACGGATCAAGTTCGAGATGGTCAGAATCATATTAGCCGAATTAGCGTGGAATACTTCATATTAGGTACATACTTCTTTGGAAATGCTGGGAAATGTCATTGCAAATATTAAGATATGTAATAAAAATTGATTTTGAGACATTTTTATAATTCAATATTTTTAAAGATTTGTCCTCAAAAATTGACCAATGGCTCTCGATCCCGTCATTCTTTGAGGTAGTTTATTTACGACCGGGTCTTCATATCTTTATGTTTATTTTCTATACTATACCTTTTTCTTCCTACAACACAGGCGAAAAAAGGTGCAAATTGTTAGCGCGCGTACCCCAACTGTATAGTTCATTAGAGCCATTCATGCGAAACCGCACAGACTCTGAACAACTATGCGCTTCATTGATCACCACCCTCGGCTTAAAATGTACGCATTGTGATTTTTCTGGGTTCCGCATGTAGCGTACGAAACACCTTCACGGTACACTACACGGTACACATTTCCGCCCATCATTTCAATCAACTACTTTTCTCTCACGCTGATGTTGTTCATTGCTTGAAGAGTAAGCGAAACAGAAAATGTGAAAGAACTTAATGTTCACTATTGAAAAAGGCACGAGACAGCGGAAATCGGAATTTCGCACGATTGTTTTTTTGAGTGATTTTTTTGGGGTGTGGAGTGGTAAATGACAAGCGGATCAAATCTCGAGGTTGCCGCGAGGGTCAATGCTATTGGATATACGAATTGAATCTGTTACGATTTGATAATCTTGCAAATTTGAATTGCTGTCAAGCGATCCACGACGTGTAGATACGTCGGTTTCAGTGTAATATTTTCGATATGGTGGGTATGTAAATGATTAAACAATGTGAGGTAAAAATTTCGAGGCATTATTGATTTATTTCAGAGCCGATTTGGCCACTTACCATGTTTCAAGTCAAATTATCATCACACAATATAGTGACTATTAAGACAAATTAATTTATTTGGAAATTTCAACATCAGACGATCGGCTACAAAATTTATTATATGAAAAATCGGTTACAATCTTAAATTATGAAAAATCTTTTGAATACTTCTAAGATTGGAATGAATACAACAAATCGGACAGTTTTATATATATGTACAGTCATACCTCTGAATAGGGCCCCTCTGAATAGGGCCGCTTCTCCTCATCCTTGCTCGAGCGCTTCCCCCACTACATTACTGTTGACGAGTGTTTGGACAATTACCTCTCTATAGGGCCGCTATGATAAAACTCTTCGAATCACTTAATTATAATCCAACATGTAATATTTCATTCTGCAAAATATTCTTAGACTCATACATTTATTCGGAATCACATTGAATAACTCAAATTATTTCATTTGTCCTTTTGAGGTTTTATTCGAGGTAAGAAACACAAAACACTGAAGATAAAAAATATCGGGTCAACTTCTTGCACTTGAGATAAGTTTATATTTTATACTTACCAAAAATCAAGTGAGAAAGAAACAGTGTCACCTCTAAAATAAAGTGCAAATGACGCGACTGGAAAGTGGCCCTATTCAGAGGTTGAGCCGGCAGTCGAGCCGAGTCGTGCTCGCAAGCTATTGGTGGGGGAAAGGCATTTCCAAGAATCATACTCCCCTAACCGCCTTCGAGCGGCCCTATTCGGAGGTATGACTGTATATAAGTTTATTTTTTTATATCGTTATATGTTCAGCACTTTTCACTCGTCTTCCCATCACTGTTTTGAGAAGCGAAAGTAGGTATTTCCATGACTTTCGAGAAAGTTAGTGGTTAGGAGGCACTTTTTCTCTTTTCTGACCAATCGGACGCTCTTGGGCCGTGCATATTATTGTATTCCATACAATGCCATCGTAACCTCTTCATGAGAAAGCTTGTAAATCATGCTTTTGTTATGTAAAGTATCGTGTGGACCATGGAGGCG
The DNA here is from genome assembly GCA_944452935.1 of Rhogogaster chlorosoma. Classification (NCBI taxonomy): domain Eukaryota; kingdom Metazoa; phylum Arthropoda; class Insecta; order Hymenoptera; family Tenthredinidae; genus Rhogogaster; species Rhogogaster chlorosoma. Next base: position 9,181,080 of record OX101802.1, read on the forward strand.
AGGTCTTTCTATGTCCAACGTCAAAATACCTACTTTGTCTCATTGGTACACAACATACTATTTAAATTTCCGTGTAATGTGATTTTTGCTGCTCTTTACTTATCGTGCATATAGGAATAATCAATTCTAGCCGTGATGCGTCTCATCGTCTGTTATTCATCCGGGAGTAATAAAATTATGGACTCAGTTGAATCTATATATTATTTAGAATAGAGTGATGCAATTTAAGGATTAACATCTCTCCAGTAACTCGTATAAATTAGAATTTTTTTTTGTACCAATAAATGATTACCTTGACCGACTTATCTGTCATGCATTGCTGGGTATATCCTAGAATTCATGGTTCAATATGACGGCGAGACTGATGCATGTATGTGTTGTGAGATGTATATGGGGAATTCCACGTGAACTCGACCAGCGCCTGACCCTCACCATCTTCTATTCGATTCATATTTTTTTCTTAGATTGACCCCACCCCTCAGAGTACCCCTGAATTATTTCAGAATTTTATATGTATTTGTTTTTGCCTTATGAATTTTGAAGCATTTTTGGTTTTGTCATGTCGAAGATTTTTCAAAGAATTGTATCTTTGGACGCATGCATCGTATCACAAAAAAAAGCATATCAAATTCTTCGTCTTGAAACGTACTTTCATGTGCAAATATTGCCAAAATTTTTCGACCCCTTTGTGAACGATATTTTTAACGTCAAAGTGGAAAAATCGAAATTTCGCAAGGTTGGACCATTTTGATTTTTCTCGAAAAAATTCCAAAAAATCTACTCTCGAAGACGAAACTTTTGAGCCCAAGCCCAGCGTGGCTCGAATTTTCCTCAATTTTTTACAGAATTTCAAAGTTCATAAAAATTTTATTCAGGCCAATGCAATGGTATAACCGATCGTCAAAACAAATATTAATAAGAAAAATCGTAAAATCGCCATATTTGCGTGAATAACATGAATTTGTAAATCGTTTATCAGCCAAACGTCATCAACCAAACAGGGCAGAATTGGTACGAACAATCGAATAACAGCCGCTCACCCCGCGATTTTGCGATTTTTCTTATTAATATTTGTTTTGACGATCGGTTATACCATTGCATTGGCCTGAATAAAATTTTTATGAACTTCGAAATTCTGTAAAAAATTGAGGAAAATTCGAGCCACGCTGGGCTTGGGCTCAAAAGTTTCGTCTTCGAGAGTAGATTTTTTGGAATTTTTTCGAGAAAAATCAAAATGGTCCAACCTTGCGAAATTTCGATTTTTCCACTTTGACGTTAAAAATATCGTTCACAAAGGGGTCGAAAAATTTTGGCAATATTTGCACATGAAAGTACGTTTCAAGACGAAGAATTTGATATGCTTTTTTTTGTGATACGATGCATGCGTCCAAAGATACAATTCTTTGAAAAATCTTCGACATGACAAAACCAAAAATGCTTCAAAATTCATAAGGCAAAAACAAATACATATAAAATTCTGAAATAATTCAGGGGTACTCTGAGGGGTGGGGTCAATCTAAGAAAAAAATATGAATCGAATAGAAGATGGTGAGGGTCAGGCGCTGGTCGAGTTCACGTGGAATTCCCCATATACATATATATACATATATATATATATTAGGGTGTGCCAAAAAATGACAATATTTTTGATTTTTCGCTCTCACCCGAAAATATCAGAGGATATGCCCAAACAAATATTCTGTCCAAAGGGCACCTCAAAATTTCAATTTTGAAAGGTCCTCCACGGAACTTGAAGTTTTGCCATTTAAATAACACGGGAACCAGGGTTTTTATCATTATTTTGTCCTGCAAAGTATGAAGAAATTTTTTTTTGATAAAATGAATGAATGGATCATATTCAGCACTAAATTCTGGACAAAAAAGCTTATGGAGCCAAATTTCCATCGTCGATATTAAAGTTTCTACAGATATTTAAAACTGAAAATTTTTAAATTTCATGTTTTTTTGCATTTTCCAACTAAACTATTGCAGATAGAATAACAAGTTGAAAATCAATTTTGTAGTTTGTCTAACGGCTGACACAAAAGTCTTATACGAATTTTTCGTATCATTACAAACAACAATGTTACAGGCTCACAAATTACCATTTTTATGAATTTTTGCTCTTATCAATTGAAAAATTGATCAAAAATTTTTGCTCTTATCAATTGAAAAATTGGTCAAAAATTTTTGCCGTCATCAATTGAAAAATTGATCAACATTTTTTTCTCTTATCAATTGAACAATTGATCAAAAATTCATAAAAATGGTACTTTGTGAGCCTGTAACATTGTTGTTTGTAATGATACGAAACATTCGTATAAGACTTTTGTGTCAGCCGTTAAACAAACTACAAAATTGCTTTTCAACTTGTTATTCTATCTGCAATAGTTTAGTTGGAAAATGCAAAAGAACGTGAAATTTAAAAATTTTCAGTTTTAAAGATCTGTAGAAACTTCAATATCGACGATGGAAATTTGGCTCCAGGAGCTTTTTTGTCCAGAATTTAGTGCTGAATATGATCCATTCATTCATTTTATCAAAAAAAAATTTCTTCATACTTTGCAGGACAAAATAATGATAAGAACCCTGGTTCCCGTGTTATTTAAATGGCAAAACTTCAAGTTCCGTGGAGGACCTTTCAAAATTGAAATTTTTAGCTGTCCTTCGGACAGAATGTTTGTTTGGGCATATCCTCTGATATTTTCGGGTGAGAGCGAAAAATCAAAAATATCGTCATTTTTTGGCACACCCTAATATATATATATATATATATATATATATATATATATATGGCTAGTTCTTATTGTGAAGGAATAAAATGGATCGCTTTTAGCTTCACACTGTTATTTTAGATTTAGTTTGCAAAGTGGCCAGAGCTCATCATTTTGACTTAAATGAGCTAAAATTTTGTGGGTCAAACACAATATTGGTAAATATTCAAATTATGGCAGTTTTAAAATTTAAGTGGATAAATTGCGATTTTTTTTAAATTTAAATGTCCAGACAAGTGATACGCAGGACAGTGATAATTTGGAGGTTATTCATTAACGACACAAAAACACTGTATTTAAATGCAATGTTAATGCTTTATATTATATTTACACTAGGTATATTAATCAAAACAATTAAAAATCTTTAAGAAACCCAAATATTGTTCATGTAAATACATGCCAGATAAGTGAGAACTTGTCTGGCCCGAGCGCGTTTGCGGTCGACGAGATCTTCGTCACGACTGTCTCATTGGCTGATTGGTAGCAGTTCAAGCGGCAATGAGCTAACTTAACTACCTGCTTTGTATGGGAAGTGTGACAACAGTACTCATTATATAATTTGGGGGTGTTTTTAACATATTTTTAGCTCCCAGGAATGTGATACACAATTCGTGTCCCCTCTATTCTATGATGGAAATTCGAATAAAAATAGGGAGATTCATAATTTCTTTTTAGATTTTAGCAAAGTTGTATTGATTGTTACTGTGCTTAGATACAATCTCTTTGATTTCTGTACTTAGTTTACGTAATATTTAGGTAGAAGACTTGTGTTTTGTAAAATCCCCTCCCAAGAAAGTGACAATTTTGCTCATGTTTAGGCATTTTTCTCGAAAAAGATATTATCTGACCTCGCTGAATTTCAGTGCCCAAATAAAAGCCAATTAGTTTCTTATTCCAGATTTGAAATTAATCAAAAATATTAAAAAACAAAGGAGCTATTAGTTGAGCGCATCAAAATTCCTTCACTGTAAGAACTAGCCATATATATACATATATAGGGGAAGGGGGGGCAAAACGGGATAGGCGGGCAAAATGGGATACCCCAAAAATTTGGTCAAAAAATTTTTAAATTTAAATTTTTAATTTAGATCCCCAAAAACTTAATATTTCCTTAAGTATCCCGTTTTGCCCCCCCTTCCCCTATATATATATATATATATATTAGGGTGGCCCAAAAAAAAACAATATTTTTTTTTTCGAATTACCTACGAAAATATGTTAGTTTATCATGTTTCAAGAGCCCCCTCCAAAGCGCAGCTCAAAAAAAAAATCTTAAGAGGTCGCTCCAGATTTTTAAAAATTTCCAAAAGCGTCGAAAATCGACTTTTTAAAAAAAAAAAATTTTTTCTCCTTATTTCACTATTTTCTACTATGAAAATGATCAGGATCCTGAAATTTTCAAGTTGATATTTTGATATTTAAAGGTCGCTCAAGATTTTTTTCAGTTTCCAAGTAGAGTACTTTAGACCTTTTTGAGCGACTTCTGAACATGAATATTAATGACCTATTTTTTTTTTCGGGAAGTTGACATACTAAAAAATAGAAATAAGGCTAGAGAGATGCAAAAAAAAAAAAAATTTCGAGACGGTTTTCACTATTAAAAAAAAGTTATAAATTTCCGTCAATTACATTTTAATAGTGAAAATCGTCTCGAAGTTTTCTTTTTTGCATCTCCCCAGCCTTATTTCTATTCTTTAGTATGTCAATTTCAAGAAATAAAAAAAAAGGTCATTGATGTTCATGTTCAGAAGTCGCTCGAAAAGGTCTAAGGTACTCTACTTGGAAACTGAAAAAAATCTTGAGCGACCTTTAAATATCAAAATATCAACTTGAAAATTCCAGGATCCTGATCATTTTCATAGTAGAAAATAGTGAAATAAGGAGAAATTTTTTTTTTTTTTAAAAAAGTCGATTTTCGACGTTTTTGGAAATTTTTAAAAATCTTGAGCGACCTCTTAAGATTTTTTTTTTCGAGCTGCGCTTTGGAGGGGGCTCCTAAAACATGATAAACTAACATATTTTCGTAGGTAATTCGAAAAAAAAAATATTGTTTTTTTTGGGCCACCCTAATACATATCTATATATGGGGCATTCCACGCCAAATCGACCTGGTCGTGACCTTCGACCTCTCAGATCTGGTTCGCGATTTTTTGTAAAATTCTTCAGACCTTGAGTAGCAATCACAATTTTTTTCAGATTTTTCAAAATAAATTTGAGTGAGTCATGAATTTTTGAATTTTTTTATCCAGCACGCCGATGGCCGTGATCGAAAAATCTGGAAAAATTCTCGAAAATTTTGTTTGAGAAATGAAAATTTTCCAACTGAAATTCAAAATGTCTGGGCTCTTGCTTCGACCTGTTTTCTTTTTAGGTTTTTTTGAGAATATCACTATGAATCCGGAAGTTGTTCCGATATTTTTTGTTTTGACGTAGTCAAGTATAGTTGATTCATGACCGATCACGAACAGTGATCGTTCTCAATTAATCACAATTTCACGTTGAGATTCAAGGAAAAAAAAAAAAAAACGCTCGAAAATCAAGAAGCAAGAGCCCAGACATTTTGAATTTTAGTTCGAAAATTTTCATTTCTCAAACAAAATTTTTGAGAATTTTTTCAGATTTTTCGATCACGGCCATCGGGGTGCTGGAAAAAAAAATTCAAATATTCATGACTCACTCAAATTTATTCTGAAAAATCTGAAAAAAATTGTGATTGCTACTCAAAGTCTGAAGAATTTTACAAAAAATTTCGGACCGGATCTGCGAGGTCGAGGGTCACGACCAGGTCGATTTGGCGTGGAATGCCCCATATACACATTAGAGTGTCCGTTATTTACCAAGTTGGCTTTTTTCACTTGGGTATCATTTAAATTGTTAGTTTATAGCCTAAAAACCATTTTGAAAAAAAAAAAATTCATCCGATGCCGTTTAACCCTGCCTAAATGGCGATACTTTTCCCATTCATTTGACCTAGAGTTTTTGCACTTTTTAGAAATTAGATTTTTTCTTGCTTATTATATTCAATAACTTTGCAAATATTGTTGATTCTGCTTTTATTATGATCCCTTTCGATGGAGAAATTTTGATATTGGCGTCAAAAATTTATTTCGTAAATTTTGATAAGGTCAAAATTAATATTTATCGGTTTTACCAATAATTTTGTTTAATTTGCCGACTGCATATGTTTATTCTGTATTAATTGTTAAATTTTTTATTATACGCTCTTATAATTATTCATAAAATTAATGAAAATTTTAAAACACAAATAATTATTCATTCCATTTTAATAACAGTTTTAATTATCAAAAATGTAAAAAAGATTGATTTTTTTTAAATAATCTTTTTTTGGCTTACAATCATCATTTTATCCGAATCCTTTAAATTACATAATAATGAACTAAATATAGTGTAATCATTAAACTTTCACTTTTTTTTGTCAGGCATTCTTTGGTTGCACTTGAAAATTCATTTTTATATTCCTTTATCACCTGGAGAAGATACTGATTTTGATTCTCATCTTTAGCTAACACATTGATATAATCTTGAGTCAATTGTACAGCTTCTTCTGCTACATCATTAACTACTTTTAACTATTTTTAAAATGAATTTTGACCTTCTCAAAGCTTATGAAATAAATTTTTGACGCCGATATCAAAATTTCCCATCCAAAGGGATCATAATAGAAGTAGAATCAATAATATTTGGTAAGTTATTGAATATGATAAACAAGAAAAAACTTGATTTCTAAAAAGTGAAAGAACTCCATGTTAAATGAATGGGACAAGTATCGTCATTTAGGCAAAGTTTTTTTTCCAAATTTGATTCTAGGCTATAAAATAACAATTCAAACGATACCCAAGTGAAAAAAGCCAACTTGGTAAATAACGGACAACCTAATATACATATAAACGAAAGACCCACCTTGCAAAACATGGTTTGCATGGCCCACGGCTCAAATAAAAATGATGAAAATTTGATTTCTCAAATCATCAATTTGAGAAATTGATTTCACATAACTTGGATACAGTTGTTGATTAGTCATAATTATTATTACTCAATTGCGTGGCGTAGAAATGAAGAATGTTCAGAGTCACGGCGGATTGATTATATGAATCGGAAAATCATCAAATTGTGTCTCATCATATCAGAATGCAAAAATTCGAGAAATTCCAGAAGGCGTTCATTATGTTTATAATAATAAGGAGGGGTGTTTAATCCTCTGCTCACGAGTGTGTGCTGGCTAACTTGGTTTCGCTTAGACCTAATATAATGTTCCAGTAAATTGTCGTCAATTGTGACGTATCTCATAATTAGCTTTCATTCGTTCATTAGTAGTTACGACATACAATGTTGCGTGAAAAAGGCCCTCACTATATTGCCATTTCTCATAATTTCTCTCCCCTACTGGCCCGCACCATGCAATATAACGAGGTTCCACTGTATGTAGTATCTAGATACTGTCCATGCATCGATTTTATTTTCATGATCTGACAATGAGTCACCCATGATTGGATCAAAATTGACCATCTGAACTATCCCTGCACCTAAAATCGATCTTTAATAATCCGAGAAATAAGCCTAGATGGTAAAAGGCGATGTAACTCGTTCGGCAATAATTTGAATTGAAAAAAAATCGACGTGAAAATGATGATATACTAACCGTAGTCTGTTCTTCCGAATTTTCCTCTGTTGTTTCCGGTTGTCTCAATCTCGTTGCATTGGCATTGTCATTATTGGTTTTCATGGAGAATCGAGTTTCACTTGTTTTCCCAGGCTCTCAAGGCTCTCAACACAATGCGCTAACAAACATACCATACCGAATCACGTCAAATCGAAATAATTCCTCTAGAAATCAAAGTAATTCATGCGGAAATCAAAGATGATTTAGATTGATTCAGAATAATTTTCAATTCTACTAAGGGTGTTCACTTGTCAGAAAGCGCGGGCTCTTCGGATTTCCACGCGACAGAGAGCAGAGAGAAAGAGAGCATTATGAACGAGCGTCCACAAAGGATCAGTGGCGTTCCTAGGGTGGGGCAAGTAGGGCATGATCCCGGGCACCATTCAAAGGGGGGCGCAAAATTTGCTTTTTTACAGACTAATTTTTGTTCTAAAACAGAAAATAAAAATGTTTTGTAAAATTTATGACTTTTTAATTCAATTTATATATGTTTATTCTATATTTAGATAATTTACGAAAGGGCGTAACTTTGATGCATTTTCGATTGGTACGCCCCTGCAAAGGACAGAGACGGTTGTTTGCCTTTCCCCTCATAGCGCAAATAATACGCTGTTCAGTGCGTTTGCTTGGCTGACTTTTCTCAGTAGTTATTCATGCGATTTTATTGGCCTTAGTCTTGAAATTGAAGATGAAGATGAAGGATATCGCTGGGGAAGAGCCCACGCAGAATGTAAAAGAAAATTCTCTTGTCGCTGTGCGTCGTCAGAAAGATATCCTACTTTCAAAACTATTGATCGTGAGATTATTATGAAATTCAAAATTCGGTGAGAGAAGTGGAAGGTATCCATCATATCTGTAAAATGACTCCTCAAAAACTTCAGTATTCGAAATATATTTCGGAAAATTAGGAATCGAGAGAAAGAATCACGAGAGTTTGAAAAAAAATATTCGTAGAAAATATGTTAAATCTATAATAAAAATATTGATTATTCTCAGTGATTAGCATATTTTCAATAGGCTTCAACTTTCGATCGTCAAATAAGATCGTCAAAATGAAATCCATTGAATTGTATTCGTATTGAGATATAATTAAAAGAAAGAAATTGGCTAAAATTTTGAACATTTTTGTAACAGCAAAACTGAGTTTTAAATTATGTCTATTCATCATGAAAACATTCTATGATGTTTTTTTGCTCTCTCGCGCCAAGCATTCCCTCATCTGCGTCCCATTTATATATTTGTTTACCAACCCCCGAGATTGCATCCGGTCGAAATTGTCTCGCAGGGTGGTTTTTATCTTTCACTGTAGTTGAAGTGATATCCTCTGTACGAAGCGAGACCAAACAGGTCAACATATGATTACCGTAAGCTGACTACAATATAACAACGCTAATATAAATTATAAGATAAGGTCTGCAAAGATTCTTGACGAAAAAGATCTGCTTAGTCTTCGATACATTCTTTTGAGACTCGTAGGAGTCTGTTGTATGGTTCCGGGGCTGAGGTGAATTTTCAATTTGACCTGGTTCGCAGGTGCCAAGCTTTAAATTTCATTCTGGCGGGGCTTTTTTCTTTGATCAAAGGCTTCGTACGGGATTTTAGGCCGTTGAGAGTTCAGGCTTTACTTTTTACAGACTTTAGATCTTGTTAGCTTGCAGATTTGCCGCACGTTTCTCAGCATACGTTCTCGATATATGCTTTCGTCGTGTGGAGATACGCTGAGATTTACATAGTACAGAATCAGGATTCGACGTTCTAGTATGTATATCCAAATAGATAGGGGTGGATTTTTATACAGCTGCAGGAGTTGGCTACTTCTTGGATGGCTGTGCGAAAAATGGAATATTTTGGGTGTGTTTATTTTATAAACTGAAAAAATGATTAATTGTAAATATTGAAAGATTGATTCGGTATTTTATGAGTTTAAAATTATATTTCACTGCAATAATAGGTTTGAAAATACAGGTATTTCTCAAGAGACAAGCGCAAGGAAACTTTACATATTTGGTTCATTCGAATAATATGACCATTAGTTTTTAACTAATATTCTAGAAACTGAACAGCTTAGTGGTCTATATTCTGGCAAAAACTGATTTATTTCTGTCTGCCCTGGTGTTCAGGCCGAAGCGTTCAATCAAACCACAATTACACACACGTATTTATATATTTATAGTGTTTACCACGGACACCACAGCTGTTCACTTTTTAGTACTCTTACATATTTTTCTGACTATACAAGACTTGTTAACTTTTATTCACATTCAAGGCTTAACTATGGCACGGTGCTGTCCAGGTTGTTTTCTCGAATCCAATCATTACCCTCAGGCTCCTTTGTTTCTGTTCCTTTGCTATCTACTTCTCAACAGCAGACTTGACGGTGATCGACATGTCTTTCATGAAATTCTTCTCCGTTAGAACATTCTATCATGGAACTGCGCTGAGGTACTTGGCATACTAATCGCGTTTTCAACCACTGCAGTTGATGTTTGCCACCACTAAATCTTCTACTTCGAATTCATTCTGTCTCCTCCCTCCACAGTTCCCGACTTTTTTCTTATTTTTTTTTTTTTTTTTTTCAAGGACACTCCATGAATAGTCGATCTGAATACATCATTTCGAGATATTGCTATTTCAGACATTCAAAAGCAATTACGTCATAGTAAACACAGAGTGATTGTTGTGTGGTATTGATTTTTCTTTATAAATGAAAATGAAAAAGAATGAATGAAAAGTCTATGGACTTAAATCAGAATTTACCTTATCAGATCTGCGATAATTCTTAAGATATATCTTATCCTCCTATGATATCAGAGTTGGGTTCACTCTGACTGGGAGTTAACATTAATTTCAAATGGAGTTCCTGATGCAAAATTTCCCTTCGGGACAAACATCGAGAAGGCTTGCTCTATTGTTTTCTTATTTGTCATTTAGCGAAATACTGATGCTATTCTATAATCTTTGGGTGTCTGAAGAAATCCACGGGCTACTTGTATTATGTTTTGAAGAATCAGTTAGGGTATCTAATTCCGACAGATATGATATTCATTTATTTTGTGAGAAAAAAGATGCCGGGTAACAAAATTGTCTTACACCTATTTGATCTCATTTCTTATCTATTGTGTTAATGCAAGATTTAGTATCTTGGCCACAATTGTTAAATGTATGAATGTAATGGCGCAGATAAAATTTTAGTCTTTGAGAGGTAGGACGACTTTGATGTTTAAAATTTCGTTTGCAACTGTTGAAATGATTAATGTCTTTTACGTTAGAGTCAGAGTTTATCGACAAGCGACAACTCAGTTAAGGGGTTAGGGCTAGTTAGAATTTTCAAAAAATTGATTTTTTTTTGCATTTTCTTGGAGTATGATGTCTCGAAAATATTACCTGTAAATTTCGAATCAATCTGACAAATAGTTTTCGAGCTATCCTACATTTACTGAAGTGCTGTCCAAACCTCGACGGTAGATAAGGGAATATTAGGACCTATCTATTTGCTATTATTAGGAGGAGGATCTATTTGCCGAAACTCGATTTTTTTTTTGTTTTTTCCGGGGCACGATGGCTCCCCTAGAAAAAATGATGAAAAAAAAAATCTTATAAATTTTTTTGATGGTTCACTTACCCCACGATATGGTGTATTGGTTTGGAATGGCCGAAATGGATGAATACTTTGAATACATCACAATTTGAAGATAAAAAAAAAATTTGACCCAAGTTTTTAGGATGGTCCATTATGTCTCGGATTTCGTGAATTAGCATGAAAAATCATTAAAAACATCAGAGGTATCATGATTTGACGAAAAATGAAGAAAAAAAAATTTTAACAAATTTTTTAAGGGGGGCTGTCGTGCCCCGGCCTCCCCTACATAAATCGAGTGAAAAAAGTCTAGACGCGGTATTTCCTTTTGATGTAATTATTTTTCAACGAAACTTATTTTTACAAAATTTGAGATAGGTCTAAAACTTTGAACGCGTTTTTCTCGAAACTATGGTTTCGAAGACGGTGACAGCTAAAACTCAAGAACAAGTGGACGGATTTTGATGAAATTTACACAGCTTGTTGGGAGCATCAAAAACTAGTTTTTAATAGAAGGATTTGATTTTTATTCAAAAATTTCTATTTTTTTTTACCAAAAAACGAGTGCTTTTTTTCTTCAAAATCGACGAAAAAACTTTCAGAAGCCGCCATTTCGGTAATTTTCAAAAAAATCAAAAAAGCTTCGATTAAAGACTAGATTAACTATTAAACTAATGATTTATTCGTATCTGATTGATTTCGGGTAAACCAGACGGGTGTAATCGCTGTCACCACAAACGATGTTTTAAAACCCAGGGTCGTAGAAAATGGCGATAACTCCGTCGAAATTTTTTTTTTTTTAATTTGGTACACATAGGGTCAATCAAAGTGTCGCACCTAAGATATGCAACTGAACATACACCTTCATTTAAGTTGGCAATACAAATTTGACTTGAGAGCCCCCGCGACGGAGAGCTGCGGAAAAACGAAGCTCGTATCGCTTCATCTGTCAAAACGTCAATTGAATAATAATTTCTTGATCTTAACCACAAATTGACATAACCTGATATGGCACAGATGATCAGTAAAATTCTGTTTCTCTGAAAAAAAACGTGATATTTGCGAGGTGTACAAGGATAAGGTTGATTCGGGTATATCCAAGAAGCTGCAAGAGCATTCAAATTATTTTTAAAGATGATAATTTCGTTACGATATTTGCCGCATTTTTCCATTCTCTTTGTGTAGGTTAATTACGTTTCTCGAAATTGAGAGGAAGAAGCAGAAATTATAACGTAGCAGTGAGATGCGAGACCTGTAACGTTGTGTTTAAAATCATCACAATAAAACGAACGCATACAAGACGCACCAAATTAGTGCACATTAAATGCAAGTGTCTCCAACTGAAGCAAAAACTGAAAAGAACATTCTGAATCATTTCAAGTGAAAACCCGGGTCGAGGGAATTTTCGGATTGTCTTTATTTGGCTCGCCTTGTCTGATAAATTCACATATTATGAATGTAAAGTATACGAACGATAGAGTCACTAAGTGAAAAAATCTAATTGACCAAAAGTATGACATCATAGAATTCGTCAATATGATCTTGAAAGACATAAACATTCAATAACATAATCTTCCATTAATTCTGATGGGCCTCAATTTTAGTGTTATTTATAGTTTATATTCAATGTTTCGTTTTCATTATGTTTATACAATAAAATTGTGTTAATAAGATACCTTATTGCATTCGTTTTATTGGTACGCTGAGAAATTATTGAAAATGATAATTTAATAGAAGTAACACAGTAGCTCAAATATAGGTCGCTTAATTTATTTGTGTTAATTATTTTATTTTCATTTTTTCGGTTGTGTTCAATAAATCTTTAAGTCATCTGCTGTAAAAAAATGATTAGATTCGATTATCATAGCATTTGATGAAATCTTGAACTATCCATGATTCTGAGACTCTACAACGAATACCTATGGAGCTCATGGTTGCGATTTTAAAAGGTTTTACGTTGACTAAAAATAAAACGAATAGCTTATACAACTTTGAAAAATTATTTAAAATGGTAATTGAAATTAAGTAACACATAGAAACTCAAATAGTGGTCACTTGATTTATTTCTTCTTCATTTACAGTTATTTTTATGAGCTTAGTTCTGTTAACTTTGTTAGCACAGCGAATCAATCGAATTGAAATACACGAATTTCATAATCGTAAGACAATTTCTTCTTAGGATATCAGCATCAGCAAAGTCTCATAAAGCTCGTAGAACTGACGTGACCAAGTTAGATTTTATTAAGTGGGGCTTTGGGTGAAATTTTTTTAGCAACGATTTTTCCGTATTTCAAATTACTCCATTGCCAGACGAAACATTAAAGATCACAGCTACTCTTGATCTGGAAGTAGATAATAACCTCAGCAAACCATAAATTGAAAAACGACGCATTAAAGACGTTATAATACGTAGGAGTAGAAATCTTCACTGGGACAGGATACCAAATTTGACGATGCTGATTTTCTATAAAATGAAAAACATATATGGAAGTTTACCGATCTATTGAAAGACGACTCATAGAAGATGGTCCAAGGAACTGCTTAGCTGTGAAGCATACTTATCTCGAGGATTGTCATCGGCGTAATGGATGAATAAATGTGTTAATCAGATCTTGTATGCGTTCGTTTTATTGTGATGATTTTAAACACAACGTTACAGGTCTCGCATCTCACTGCTACGTTATAATTTCTGCTTCTTCCTCTCAATTTCGAGAAACGTAATTAACCTACACAAAGAGAATGGAAAAATGCGGCAAATATCGTAACGAAATTATCATCTTTAAAAATAATTTGAATGCTCTTGCAGCTTCTTGGATATACCCGAATCAACCTTATCCTTGTACACCTCGCAAATATCACGTTTTTTTTCAGAGAAACAGAATTTTACTGATCATCTGTGCCATATCAGGTTATGTCAATTTGTGGTTAAGATCAAGAAATTATTATTCAATTGACGTTTTGACAGATGAAGCGATACGAGCTTCGTTTTTCCGCAGCTCTCCGTCGCGGGGGCTCTCAAGTCAAATTTGTATTGCCAACTTAAATGAAGGTGTATGTTCAGTTGCATATCTTAGGTGCGACACTTTGATTGACCCTATGTGTACAAATATACTTGAAACGTAAGAGAATAATCGTGGATAATTGGTTTTATAAAATTAATTTAATTACTATGAAAAAAAAAATTGTTGAAAACACTCATTTTTTCCCGGCTCTGACTAGCCCTAACCCCTTAACTCAGTAAGTCACACAGTAAAACTCAGTAAGTCACACACACAAACTCACACAGTAAAAGCTTTCAATGAGCCACGTGGTTGTATATTATGTAAGACACAATATTGAACAAAGTAATGGGCTCGTCTTCGATGGGAAGCGATATGCAACATAATGTAGTCAACGACACAAACTACTTCGATAGGCTAGATAGAATTTATGACAGAATACACTCAATTATTAATTACCGAAAAGAACGCATTTCATAGCGATAAGGAAGCAAGCTTATTAGAAGACTATAGAATACTACAAAATTACGTTAACACGGACCCACGCAGGCTTCGCGGCTCCTATGCTTGGATTTTACCCCATGAAGGTCTGGCCAACAGGTTATAACTTATGCAACACGAAATGAAGATTAAACGATAGTACGGAAGAGCTACAACTCCATAACGATAGGCGTTACGAGATAGCCAAAAAAAGTTCACACACTCGAAAGCGATAGTTACAGATAATTACAGTCGCCAGCCGCAAGGTGACTCACAGAACAAGGTTACGAGATACGAGACTTCTAGGTCCAATAATATCTCATAGAAAACAATCATTAACTAAAGAGCTACCTCCTGTCTCCAGAGTAAATAATACAAGCCTTACCTCAAAATAGTTGGCTGAAAGAGCACTTTGCGCGATTAAAATATACTCAAGAAACAATATCGATAGAAGAATGAATATTACGGCAAGAGAGAAATGACAATTTTTATCCAGAGCGATACTCACGGGGCGTCTTGGCAGGTCAAAAAGTAATTATCCTGTCGAACTCATCGTCAGTTTGGCGACTTTCTCTTAATGTGTAATGGGTCTGGAATGTCCTGATCCTGATGCTGATTCGTGATATAGGTCAAGCGACACATTGGTGTATGCTAAGTGGCTCTCTCTTCTATACAGTTTAAGGTAGAACGCTACCTCTTTTGCGGGGCAGGCGGAAAGAGGGGTATTCCTATGCTTCGACATGGAAAGCCTTTCGTCTTACCAACTGCACGTGAATAAATTTTCAGGTTTTCAATTTACATCCAAGATGATAATTCCGTACTAGAACTACTACTACTAAGAACTACTTTTTGATGAAAGAATAATCGGTCATAACTATTCCAAACATAATATTCCTGATTTTGGTGACAAAAAATGCTCCTCGTTGCATATTTCAAAATATTAAACATTTCGTAATAGTAGCGTTGACAGCGGCAACGCAGTATACTAGTTGTAGTTTTTAACCGTTGGCTGCACTGCTGTTTTGCGTATTATGTGTACCGAATGGTATTGACCTATCTTTCCCGAATGTATACCGAACCTTATCATCTTGAACAAATTATATACCAAATCATATTGATCAAAAGAAAGAAAAAGCAAAAGTTCGTGTGTGTGCGTGAGCGAGAGAGATATAGTGGGGGCAGGCATTGCGACGTTGCCGCGCTCAGTAGAGAGAGAGAGAGAAAAACTGCCTTTATTGAGTTTCTTTGGCACATTGCAGATAATCGGTACGGTGAAATTGCTACAAATTTTGCGGAAGTGATCTTGAGAGTTGACTCATATACTTGTGTTGATTTTATTGAAAAGTGGCTTCTTTAAAGATCGTTTTTCAATGTTTTTTTGCCGTTTTTCACCCGTTCCCGTAAGATCCAATGTAAAAAACGAATTCAATTTTCTCAGAAACGGTACGGTCGAACCCGTTGAAATTTTGCGAGTAATCATTTTACTCAGTGTCGAACGTATCTACCAATTTTTATCAAAATACCTCTTTTTTGACACACGGTAGCGTTCTACCTTAAGGTTGAATCCCACCTTTGCGTTGCGAACGGCAGCGAACCACTGCGACGCGCGACGAACTTTTGGCGTGGTGCGCTCACTGTTGCGGCCTAATGCCGATGATGCCGATGCACGCCGAAATTTTTGAGCGGTGCTTTCATATCTGCAACTCAGGATGTCAATTTTTTATGACTCACATATTCACTTCATACGGCAAATCGCAATAAACAGCTCATCGTCAGACGAATAAATTTTCGTAGTTGTTCTCTTTTATGAAGTGAGTTGCCTTCACTGTGATATGAACGACAATGCATCGATCCTTTGTGCGCTCACTATTCGGCAGCGACGCGCGGCAAAGCACGGCGCACCGCCGAAATGCGTTTGGCAGCTGTTCGCCGTGGTTCGCTGCGGAATAGTGAGCGCCCCTCCATAAGATAACACGTAAAGGAATAAATCCTCCGCGCAGCGCAGCGGTTCGCTGCCGTTCGCAACACAAAGGTGGGATTCAACCTTAACAATGGTCACGCGTTTATCAGTCGTGCGGGGTATAGGAGGAATCTGCCTTGGCTCGTCCGATGTTTTTTGTACCCCTCTTGACGCTATGAACCATCGTTTCCGGTAACTCTGACACTGAATACACGATGATATTTCGCTCGACCAAACATTCGTTTCGAAGATGTCGACCTGATAACAGAAGTCAATTCGCTAGCGCCTCCACCGGAATTGTCGTACTCGGCAACTAGAGTCTCGGTCACGGGAGGAACTTTATTGACGAAAACACCCGACTGCGGTAGAACGTTGACTCAAACTTATTGTTAGAATTTTTGGGTTAGTAAACGACATATTTCATTTGTACAAGAATTCCTGACTACGTGGCATATTTTGATCGATTATTCATGGCTTGTCTCTATAGTGTCGATCTGCTGTCCCGACAAAGAGAGCGCACGCACAGGTCATGTGTATCTGTCGAATAATAACTGAGAAGGTACGTAAGGAGGATTGAATACATCGTAAAATAATTTGATTTGTGTCACATTAGATATACATACTTAATTTGCTTGTACGACTAGGTTATCTCTTTCACCTTTTTTGATTAAATCGAAATCATCAGTAGGTGACGGTACGGTAGCGGCCCAAGGCAGTGGAGGACATACCTTCTATTATTGTATTACGTAAGGAGGATTGAATACATCGTAAAATAATTTGATTTGTGTCACATTAGATATACATACTTAATTTGCTTGTACGACTAGGTTATCTCTTTCACCTTTTTTGATTAAATCGAAATCATCAGTAGGTGGCGGTACGGTAGCGGCCCAAGGCAGTGGAGGACATACCTTCTATTATTGTATTTTCTAACAGACTGTCCCTGTAGTAGTTTTGGCTACAATCGACGGAAAATCATCTCTTTGTCTCGATTTCTGAATCGTCTTGGAATTCAACTTGATCAGCGCGTCTTCTTCTTGTTGGTCCTCCCTCCCCCTTCCGCTCCCTATGTGTCCGCAACATCTTCCGGGTGATCGGGATCGAGAAAAGCCGTCCCCATAGTCGGTATCATTGCTTTTTTCGTTACTGCGTTTCGAGTGTATTCTATTGAATTGGTCGTGGTAATTCCACTATGTGGTCGATGTCTCTTTTATGTATGAGACCGATTTCTATTTCCTTTATATTACGTAGGTTTGTTTTCCCAGCTGCTTTATCACTATAGCTTGGGTCCATTTCAAACCACATGTACGGAAGTTTCGCATTCGTGCTTTCACTTCGCCTGGGAGTTTTCGAAGTCCTGATAATTCCTTAATTTCTTCTGGTTGTCCCTCACTGTCTTTCTCATCTTTGTGTGATATGAGTAGGTCAAGTGGGTCAGAAGCATAGCCTCCGCAGGGCTCTTGACAATCGTCGTAGACGGGGTTGAGTGCTGCTTGAGAAGAAATCTTGATATTTTTACCTCCCAATCACCCTCTGTAAGTTTCTTCATCGAACCCTTGAATATTTATACCATTCATTCAGTTTGTCCCTTCGGTTGCTGATTGTATGGGGCGGTGTTTCTCGTTTGATTCGTAAAATTCTTTGATTTCGCTTTATGAAAATGCGGGTCTCTTGTTTGACACTATTTCTGGAATCCCAAACCTTGCGAATTATCGACGCATTAATTTTATCGTGGCCGACGACTGCATCTATCGAACTCTTGCAACTTCTGTCCATTTCGTGGCAGCATCATGGTTTACGAGGAATGTCTAGCTATTCAGAGGCCGAAATCGATGTGAAGTCTACTATACGGTTTGTTGGGTGGCGTCCATATTTTAATCGGTGCTTCAAGCGCACGCATATAACGTTTCCATGCTTGCAGTTCTTGATCATGCTCCTAATATTGTCGCTGATTTTCAGGCCACCAGGTTTAAGACTCAGTTGTTGCTTCGAAGCTGCAAATCTCCGAGTATTTGCGATGTAGGTATTGAAGTATGATATGTTATCTATCTTAGTTTGGTGGGAAGCACCACTTCATTTATCCTGTACTATGCAATTCTTGTGGATCGAAAATTAATAATGATATGGCAACAAGAGTCAGACTCAGGATCACGGACGGAGTGTACGATTTAGTCACAAGTTTCACTGATCGCCGCCTTTTTCTCCTTCTCTCACGGGCACCCTTGTTGCGGAGCTACTTCCTCTCTACCGGATTCTCGTATTTCACTCTATGAACTACATCGTTTCATCAAACCTGTAACCCTTAAGCCGGGATTACGATGAACTTAACAGGACGTAACTTACTTCAACGTAACGGAACGCAAGCCGGAACTGAACGGAAAAGTATGGCCGTAGCGAATCCTCAGTTTTTTAAATTTATCATTAAATATTGATACCTCATTGATGGCATTTTGCTATCATGAATAAAACAAAACATCCATCATGGCCATGGTCTTTTCAAAATACACGAGCGCTCGCTAATTTTGAAAACTGACAATTCAATACGGCGTGCGCTTCGTTACGTTGAGTCAAGTTACGTTCCCTTAGGTTCATCGTAATCCCGCCTTTATATCAAGTTTTTAAAGTCAAAGCCATAATCGATCTTAGTGGGTATACTTCCAAGGAAAAAAATAAATTCGTGATACATGCCAAACTGGAGTGAAAATATATTGAAAAATGCATGCAAAAATAGATTGAATAATGTAGTAGGATATTATTGACAATAGGTCAGTGAAATATGATTTATGGAGTTACGGCCTGACAATGGTTATGATGCTCCTTGAACAAGATTTCTTTATCAAACTTGGTAAATGAGTGCTGACCATCATAAATACACATAAAGAAATACAAATAAAGAAAATAATTATCATATTCACTTACCAAGTGCTTCACACCATGAACCTTGAATTAACCGTTTGGATTGTCCTCAATTATTGAAAGTTGAAGTTGAAGCGAATGGCATGAAAAATACGGAACGGAACATGAATGTAGGTACTATTTGAGCGAAAAAGTACTCGAGTCAGTAGACATTTATTTATTATTTTTATTAATTAAATTATTTCACATATACGAATAAAAATGATATTAGCTAAGATCTAAATTAAAATAATTAATTTATATGTTAAATTTTTTTATTTTAGTGGGAAAAAAATTTAGATTTTATTCTGACTTGCGGAGTACTGTCCGAGCAACTTTAATTTCTTCAGTATTAGCTTTACAATGACTGTCGAGAATGCTGGTAGTACATCTTAGTAGGTATAAGATCAAACTTCGACTAGGATGGCGAACACCTCGACAATGCATTCTCGTCTATGTAATCATAATGAAAGCATTCTTTTAAATCTTACGGTGGGAGGCTCAATCCTTCAATTTATCAATCATATCATATACAGTGAGTTTTCGTATCTGCGGGTCGATCCATGTGCCTGCCAGCAGGCAATTGTAGATACACGTCATGTTTCGATTGAGAACCGTTTCCTGCCACGGCCATCTACATACTTCCTACGCCCATGATCGAGACTCCGTAGTGATCCCACTGACAGGCCATACCCAACTTCAAACAAAGATCATTTGTCAGAATAACCTAAATATTTTGAAATGATGAAAAATTGATTTTGGTCCATAATCTACGGTGATAATGAGGCAAATGAGAGTAGAACTGTCTTTAATTCTGCAGTCATTCATTGTGATAAATATAAGATGACAAAGTTTTCTGTTGAAGATATTAAATATTGAGGCAGTCGCAGTTTTCAATTCTTACGACGCTAAGGTCGACTGCGAATGCGCCAGAGAGTGGAAAGATTGGACTTGTAGTTCGAACTAGCTTATTCTAGGTCCGATAAGACAATGTGTCTCGGCGTATTTGCGAGAACCGACACTTCTGGATCTGGAGTGTCAGTGGAGCAAGCCTGAGCCTCTATTCAGTAACTTTTCGCTAACGAAACGATCTGATCGGCTTGTTTTTTACTGGGTAGATTTGTCTTTCGTGAAACCTTATTAATGGCTACTGCGTCGTACTAATAGTACTACATAATAGCTTCGGAGCTACAGAAGATGGTTGATCAATCACGAGGTTCTGGTGGTCCATGTCCTCCGCTTCGTAGTTTTAATCGTCTAGGTCCTCCACTTCGTAGTTCTCGTAGTCCAGGTCTTCCGTTTCATAGTTTCAGTCGTCTAGATTAACACTTAGTGGACTGGAACGTACGAAACGGAGGACCTAGGCAACTGAAATTACGAAGTGATTGACTCACACGACTGAAACCACGAAACGGAGGACCTGGACGACTGGAACTACGAGGCGCAGGACCTGTACGACTGAAATTACATTCGCAGTCGACCTTAGCGTCGTAAGAATTGAAAACTGCGACTGCCTCAATATTTAATATCTTCAACAGAAACTTTGTCATCTCATATTTATCACAATGAATGACTGCAGAATTAAAGACAGTTCTACTCTCATTTGCCTCATTATCACCGTAGATTATAGACCAAAATCAATTTTTCATCATTTCAAAATATTTAGGTTATTCTGACAAATTATCTTTGATGTTGGGTACGGCCTGTCAGTGGGATCACTACGGAGTCTCGAACATGGGCGTAGGAAGTATGTAGATGGCCGTGGCAGGAAACGGTTCTCAATCGAAACATGAGGTGTATCTACAATTGCCTGCTCACAGGCACACGGATCGACCCGCAGATAAGAAAACTCACTGTATGTATATATACAGTGCGATTCTGTGGAAAGCTGGGAGCCGTGTGGGTAGGCAACCGGCGTATTTCACTGAAACGGCAACGCTGTCGTAGGGACAGTCGGACGTATGTATCTACAGATGACATAGCGGCAGCTTTCACGTCGTTTGGTCAGAATCAAGTGACAGAATTACATATTTGAGGTTGATCGTAATATAACTAGTAAGACAAAGGGAATCGATATTCATTCGTGAAGAAGTGGTAACGAATTAGCGAATTGATTGCAGACGTCGATTTCTGTTTATTTGCAACGTTATTTGGGTCTAAACAACCGTCGGGGTGAAATTTACGAATCATTGTAATAAAGGTAACCAACAAATGTCAAACGGTAATAATTCGTAATAAAGTCGTGATAAAGTTACGAATTGATCACAGATTCGGAGTTATGTTTATTTGCGAAATTATTTACAAGCTAGCAGTTCCTCGATGATGGACTGACTCGTCGCATCACTTCGACAACTACGGTCAGGAACACAGCGATGTAAATTCGATACAACGAGCAATCTACGAGGCATCTCTGACGTAGCCGCAAACCCCAAATTTTTTCACCTCCTAAGAAGTTTGCTAGCTTGTAAATAATTTCGCAAATAAACATAACTCAGAATCTGCGATCAATTCGTAACTTTATCACGACTTTATTACGAATTATTATCGTTTGACATTTGTTGGTTACCTTTATTAGAATGATTCGTAAATTTCACCCCGACGGTTGTTTAGACCCAAATAACGTTGCAAATAAACAGAAATCGACATCTGCAATCACTTCGCTAATTCGTTACCACTTCTTCACGAATGAATATCGATTTCCTTTGTCTTACTAGTTATATTACGATCAACCTCAAATATGCCATTCTGTCACTTGATTCTGAACAAACAACGTGAAAGCTGCCGCTACGTCATCTGTAGATGCAGACATTCGACTGTCCATACGACAGCGTTGCCGTTTCGGTGAAATACGCCGGTTGCCTACCCACACGGCTCCCAACTTTCCACAGAATCGCTCTGTATAATACTAAAGTTTGAAATCGGTTGTGTCACATATGTGCCGCATATGTCACAAATTTTTGACTGTACGTATCTGCGTATTTTTTACTGTACTATCCGTTCTCGGATCTCGCTGTTCTGTATTATGATGTGATAGTATTATCAAGAACGTTTTTGAGTTGATGCATGCGTTTTTGAGATTATAAAAAAAGTATAGTAGGGACAGTAATAATAACACCTATTCTCTTGATAACGCAAACACCATTAATAACTGAACGAGCGCAGCGAGTGAGGGACAACGCAAGACCAAACGAGTGAGCGAGCAAAATAATCACTAGTACTGATGAAATATCAACTTTCGAGGCGTGACCATGGGTTGTTTGAGAACTTTTGATCGGTATCACATAAAAAACATTTTCCCCCAATTTAAAAAAATATACCATGACCCATTTTCCACAAGTTTTGTGCAGGGTGCTATCCTTTCTTTATAACACACATTTAAGCTAGAATCCAGCAAGCTACAAATATTATTTGCAATGAATAATATTGTATATCTACGCCATATGCATAAAATTTGGCCGATTTTTTCTATTCGCAAGGTTTCCCTCATCTGTTGCAGGACGTACCCTCGACATTTCATCGACCCCAATCACGAATTGGGTTCGAAGATCCTTCTATTCGAACTCAATCACGAATTGGTTTTGCCGCTGATTCCCGATGTCCCAGTAGACTAGGATACGAAGACACAGGGGGAAGCTATATTGATCAAACTGATCACAGGATGTACTGCACGGGCGGAAACTGCATGAAGGATACGATGTCGGTGACTACGAGGGGAGTCTGCGGCGAGGAGGTCGAGTTAGACATGCGGAGGCATATACAAGCCTGCGCCTGCACCTGCAATCACATGGGCTATGGAAACTACATGGACTATCAGGTGAGATTAATCCTAGTTTGCTGTATAAAAAGAGAAAGAGTTGAAGTCAGGTGAGACCTCCAATAAACCTGATGTGCGAATTCCTCTATATGCTATTACTAGAACTTTGATAAATAAAAAAAAAAAAACAGATTCAGAAAGGGTACCGGCTGGGTATAGGATGGAAAACTCTTTTCATCTTTTTCTGATTTTTATAACTACCTAACGTTGCGTTGTATAGAAAATCTACAAACATGTTTTTACATGGAATTGAATGCACTACAAAAAAGTTCTCCTGGACTTTTTCGATAAATCTGACCGTTTCGAAGTTTCATTGGCGATTCTGGTCGTTCTGGGACCTTTTTTGTAGTGCATTCAATTCCCTACAAAAATATGTCTGCAGATTTTCTGTACGACGCATCGTTAGGTACTTATAAAAATCCGAAGAAAATAAAAAGACATTTCCTATGTTATTCTTATGGAAAATAGAAAAGTGCGATGCGGAACCTCTAAATGCTAATATTGAGGGCTCAAATTTCAACAGGGGTATTTTTATGCCTAAATGAAACTTTTGAACTCGTTTCGAAGAGAAAAAAATAAATTTTTCTTCAAAAGCACCCTAATATATATATGGGGTAGTCCACCTCAACTCGCCATGCTCGCAAACCTTGACAATTTCAGTCTGACTGAGTTTTTTTCCATGTACTATATTATCAAAAAGAACGTACACGTATATCCTGTTTTATCGTTTTTTTCCGCCGTTCCAATGATACAGAATTTTGAAATTTTCAAGTTTTACTCCCCAGTTATATTTTGAGCTCCGGTAGCTCCGAATTGGTTACTCCTATCGAAAAAAATGTATATACATAACTTCTTGGTATTGAAATGTTCTACTCAAAAATAATTTTTTTTCAATTTATCCATCAACTCGAAATTGTTTTTATGCGAATAAACATCAAAAACCCGTTTTTTTAAAAAAGGCCCCAATTTAATATTTTCAAAAAAATACCATAAATTCTACCCAAAATTACAAAACTTTTGGGACCTTAGTCATGATGGAGTCTTTTTTGATTTGAAAGTTATACACCTATTCAATCATCTACAAGACCGAATTCAGCCAGTCAATAGAAAAAATTTGCCGACAAGCGACTTTATGGGAAACCATGGAAGGTAGGGGGTGGAAAGATAACAAATAACGACAATGAAAGAATAAGAATGCTCAACGCGTTTTTGAGATTTATTTTCAATCTTGCGCTACTTTTTTATCAAACGGTAAATTACTCGAGTCGTCGTCGACGAATATCTTTTCAGCGCCATAATTCCGAACCTAACATTGCAAGCATATATACTAGGCCGCTTCTTTTCAAACGAACATTTTTTTTTCGCTGTCACATGAAAATGTGGTTTCTCACATCGAAAACAAATTCTCTCAAAATTTGAGCCCTTACTTTTGATTTTAAGTACTTCCTCTCGATCGTTGAATTTTTCCCATTTAAATAACATGTAAATTATTGTTTTTTTTTAAATTTTTTATTTGTTATAGCTCTGTTCAGTTTGATGATTTTTGATTGCGATTGGTCGTAATCTGTAATGTATTAGAGACTATTTTTCTGTCGATTGGCTGAATTCGGTCTTGTAGATGTTTGGATGGGTGTATAACTTTCAAACCAAAAAAGACTCCATCATGGCTAAGGTCCCAAAAGTTTTGTAATTTTGGGTAGAATTTATGGTATTTTTTTGAAAATATTGAATTGGGGCCTTTTTTCAAAAAACGGGTTTTTGATGTTTATTCGCGTAAAAACAGTTTCGAGTTGATGGATAAATTGAAAAAAAATTATTTTTGAGTAGAACATTTCAATACCAAGAAGTTATGTATATACATTTTTTCGATATGAGTAACCAATTCTGAGCTACCGGAGCTCAAAATATAACTGGGGAGTAAAACTTAAAAATTTCAAAATTCTGTATCATTGGAACGGCGGAAAAAAACGATAAAACAGGATATACGTGTACGTTCTTTTTGATAGTATAGTACCGGGTGATTCCTCGCTGACGTCGCAGTATGTCCGGTAGCGGACCGTCAGGTAAAGTTCAGTGAAAATTTTACCCGTGATCGTAGCCGCAAAATTCTATAGTCCCGATCAATATGGCCGCCCAAACAAACAAGACGATCGCCGGCGATCTTGAATTTTGACAGCTACAGCGAGGTGAGTGTGACAAATTATTACCGAAAATAATTATTACACCCACAAAATGTTCTTTATGCAACGGATGATCATTATCCAGGGGATTGCGACTGATTGAGGTGTCGACGGATGGGTAAGTAAAACTGTTTTTCATAATTACGAGTGCATCTGTAAGAGCGTAACCTCAAAGCGATATTAACCCTCAATGTGCACGCTATATTTTTCGAGAAACTGCGTCTTTTATGGAACAGTCAGGGTTTCAGGGTTTTATTGGCTTCAGAAAGACCTTAAACAACTCACGGTTACTATTCTTATTAATTATACACTTATTAATTATTATTTCAGAGAGCGTGCAGCAGTTTCGGATTTCACTTGACCAGGCATCTTCATAGCTAGATCCTCGGCTAGACCCGTACTAGCATAGGGTGTGAAGGTGTTTAATGCTGCCAAATCATTGTGCGGATTGTGTGCAGGAATAACCGGAACACTATGCTTAACGAGAAGACCAACAGACTGAGACATGGATTGCACATTGCTGAAGAATAGGCACATAGGGGAATTTGATAATTTTTGATGATATTAATGCGAAAAATGATTGGATAATATCGAGGAGCGGATATTCGCATAACCTCAGAAAATAAAAAAAACTCAATTTAGTGACAGAATTCCGAAAATACCAACAATCATGAACAGTTGTAAAAACATTTTGCTCACAACGATGAAAATTGTTCATTTTTTATCCGATTTCGAAATTTCAGGGTTTGTTATACTCAGTGATATAATCTCTACGAATTCCCTGAAAAAGTTTTGCAAAAACACTCATATTTCAGTAAAAATTCAGTTAGTAGCAATCCGAATGAATTCTGAGATTCATATTATACATATACTGTTACATTTTGGCTCGAATATGAGTGTTTTATGCAAAACTTTTTCATGGAATTCGTAGAGATTTTATCACTGAGTATAACAAACCCTGAAATTTCGAAATCGGATCAAAAATGAACAATTTTCATCGTCGTGAGCAAAATATTTTTACAACTTTTCATGATTGTTGGTATTTTAGAAATCCTGTCACTAAATTGAGAGTTTTTTCATTTTCTGAGGTTGTGGGAATATCCGCACCTCGATATTATTCAATCATTTTTCGCATTAATATCATCCAATATTATCAAATTCGGTTTTTGTCTGTCTTATTGTTTTGATGCCGATTATACCCTACAAATCATCCTTAAGCACAATCCTCTTTCCGAACCGTACAGTGCAATAGAGCTAGCTTGGTTTAACAGAACAGGTCATAGTTTTAAGATTCTAAAATACATCATGTACAATCTTTGTATTAATGAAGCCTCATGCAGTCTGCAATTAAATCACATTAAAGCAATCAACAGCTGTGTTCCAAGTTCTTGTTGGTTCCCCAATATTTCCACGGAAAATCAATCGTTCCGTAGTCGCTCTAATCAGTCCTAACATACTGAACTTTCTATTCTTATTACCAAGTAATATAGGTATATTTGGTATATTTTTAGGTATAGGTAAGATATTTGATTATTTTAATTTATTTATTCGGAATAAATACATTGACTTAACAGTGAACGTCCAATTACAGGTTTAGTCAGTGGAATATTGCTACTAACTGAATTTTTACTGAAATATGAGTGTTTTTGCAAAACTTTTTCAGGGAATTCGTAGAGATTATATCACTGAGTATAACAAACCCTGAAATTTCGAAATCGGATAAAAAATGAACAATTTTCATCGTTGTGAGCAAAATGTTTTTACAACTGTTCATGATTGTTGGTATTTTCGGAATTCTGTCACTAAATTGAGTTTTTTTTATTTTCTGAGGTTATGCGAATATCCGCTCCTCGATATTATCCAATCATTTTTCGCATTAATATCATCAAAAATTATCAAATTCCCCTATGTGCCTATTCTTCAGCAATGTGCAATCCATGTCTCAGTCTGTTGGTCTTCTCGTTAAGCATAGTGTTCCGGTTATTCCTGCACACAATCCGCACAATGATTTGGCAGCATTAAACACCTTCACACCCTATGCTAGTACGGGTCTAGCCGAGGATCTAGCTATGAAGATGCCTGGTCAAGTGAAATCCGAAACTGCTGCACGCTCTCTGAAATAATAATTAATAAGTGTATAATTAATAAGAATAGTAACCGTGAGTTGTTTAAGGTCTTTCTGAAGCCAATAAAACCCTGAAACCCTGACTGTTCCATAAAAGACGCAGTTTCTCGAAAAATATAGCGTGCACATTGAGGGTTAATATCGCTTTGAGGTTACGCTCTTACAGATGCACTCGTAATTATGAAAAACAGTTTTACTTACCCATCCGTCGACACGCCAATCAGTCGCAATCCCCTGGATAATGATCATCCGTTGCATAAAGAACATTTTGTGGGTGTAATAATTATTTTCGGTAATAATTTGTCACACTCACCTCGCTGTAGCTGTCAAAATTCAAGATCGCCGGCGATCGTCTTGTTTGTTTGGGCGGCCATATTGATCGGGACTATAGAATTTTGCGGCTACGATCACGGGTAAAATTTTCACTGAACTTTACCTGACGGTCCGCTACCGGACATACTGCGACGTCAGCGAGGAATCACCCGGTACATGGAAAAAAACTCAGTCAGATTGAAATTGTCAAGGTTTGCGAGCATGGCGAGTTGAGGTGGACTACCCCATATATTGTTCATTATCTAACTAGCAGACTAATTTATCTTACCGATATACAGGGTGTCTTGAAATTCGGGTACGTACCGCATACCAGCGGGTTCCTTGCGAAAAATGGAGACGGAATATCTCTGTAAAAAAGTCCGCGAGGACTTGGTTTTCCTATGTAAGCACTCAATAACAAACCAATCAGCGTTCAGCTTTAGAAAAGACTGGCTAAGAGTTCGTATCCCCCCTCCACTACAGAGTACAAGACAATAATGTGTGGTATTCCTCACTTCGCCCGTCGCGTTCTTCATAGCCTCCGTGAGCGCGTCACATAGACAGCCACACATTATTGTTTTG
Source organism: Rhogogaster chlorosoma (assembly GCA_944452935.1). Taxonomy (NCBI): domain Eukaryota; kingdom Metazoa; phylum Arthropoda; class Insecta; order Hymenoptera; family Tenthredinidae; genus Rhogogaster; species Rhogogaster chlorosoma. The sequence goes on from OX101802.1 coordinate 9,209,459, forward strand.
TACTCAGTGGTAGGGCGGACGGCGAGAGGAACTTTTAGTCAGTCTTTTCTAAAACTGAACACTGATTGGTTCATTATCAAGTACTTTCACAGGAAAACTAAGTCCTCGCGGGCGTTTTCACTTAGATGTTCCGTCTCCATTGTTCGCAAGGAATCCACTAGTATGCAGAACGTGCGCGAATTTGGGGACACCCTGTATGTCCGACATACTACGTAGTATGAGGAAATATATTTTGTCATGATTTTTATATTTGATTAAAGAAAATGCAAGTATTTTTTCATATAATTTGTATAATGTTTGAATGAATTTTTCGAAGGGTAAGTCTGTATTGTACTTCACGCCTCTTCGCTGATCAATTAGATAGTACATCCTCTATCCACCGATTGCGCCAGAAGTTTTTAAAGTATCGCTAACGAACGTCAAAAAGCTGGTCGTATAAGGTCTGCGCCTGCATATACTTTGTTCAGTCGGTGTCTTTTTCAGTACCGACGATCTATGAACTCTTACCGTGCAGGAAATTTAAAACGTGCGCTAATGTCAAAAGATTGCAGAGACTGGGATTCAGCTGAGAAAACCGTGCTGAACACCTTAAGAAACGTTTGGAACGTTTCAAGTGGGAAATCGCAAGGAAGCAATCAATAAAAAATGTCACTGTAGAAGACACAGTTCAAAGTCCGGTTCTACGATATGTAATAATGGCGGCGGCAGACACAGGAAACATGAACGCCGTCGTGAATCTGTCGATCGTTCAGACGGAAGTGGCCAACAAATGAACATAAACAAACGAATGGGCACTAACAAAATCCATAGTTTATTTGTTTCCATTCCGGATTTTACTTCATGTGACAGGCAGCGCCGTGCCAACGGGCGGCGCAATGGGGCAACTGCGCCAGGGCGCCACCTCGCATGGGGCGCCGCACAGTTAGTCCAAATCAATTTCTGCCGGCCGAAAATGAAAAAATAACAATTTATTCTGATAAAACATGCAAGAAATAACACGTTTCATAAAAGTAGAAAATTGTATTTTATTTTCCTTCAATTCGACTACGAAGCGCCAGACGAATCGATTAGAGATCCAAAACATAGTTATAAAGTGAACTTCTTCTACTTCGCTGTCGACACAGCTATAGCATCTTTGAAAGAATGGTTCGCGCTGCTACAAGCCCACAGTAACAATTTTGATTTTCTATATGACATATTTGGTTTAAAATCTTTAATTAAAGAAAATACGATGCGAAGCTGCAAGGATTTACATACATTGTTGACCAACGGAGAGACCATGGATATCAACGGCATAGACTTATGTGATGAGCTGATGAACTTATCTACCATGCTGATTCGCAGAATGAAGCCGCTTGAAGCGAGTTGAAGTTCTGAATTATTTGAAAAAAACCGATCTGATTACTGTTTTCCCGAATGTAGTCGTCGCGTTACGCGTTTTGTTAACATTGCTCGTACAAGTGGCTCCTGGAGAGCGCAGTTTTTCAAAATTAAAGTTGATAAAAAATTATTTAAGATCATGGATGAGCCAAGAACGGTTGGTAGGATTAGGAACTATATCAATCGAACATGAATTGTGCAGTTCGATTTGCTACAGTGATATTGAAGATGATTTAGCGAAAATAGAAGCGAGAAAAGTGAACTTCGACCAAATATGAATATATTTTCAAATCAATAATAACCAGGGCGCCATGGGAAACTGTTGCCCCAGGTGCCATTTCAACTAGGCTCGGCACTGGTGACAGGCTGCCTGCCTCCTAGAGGATAAAAATATTGAATATGAATTAAAATTCGCTGTTGCGAAATGGGCACTCTCAGGTTCTTACCTGTTAAAAAAAGCATGACTCAACCGCTGATCACTCAAGATCAAATCTTACCACTCAGTTAGGCCCTTACCGACTTAAGGTAGTTGTAGCTATGGCAAAGTTGTACAGCACAATGAATTATTTCAAAGAAATACGGTCACACGGGGGTAGAAATCATAACTTCACACTTGATCCAGAAAAACTATTATTATCTCGCATACAGTAGACTATGCGCAGTTCCAACGCTTTTCATGTTGTTGTCTTCCTTTAGATATCCATCAATGAGCCAGTTTGATAACACAGTGCTAAGTGACGTAATGACCAAGAAGACTAGAGACCAGGAGACCGAACTCCTATCGAAATCTGAGTTTGAAGTGGGCCCGTATATGGCAGCCGTCTGGCGGCGCTGCTAAGCGAAGAGTACCGGCGCAATCCAATACTGCGCATCTGTACATTCATTTCGTTTCTAGCTGCGCGTCGCGTACACACGTAACCTCAAACTGTACGAGCAAGAAGACTTGCACAAGTTAGGATTTTTCCTTGACGGGGGAGACTCGAATTATTTGACTGCGCAGTACCGCATTGCGCATGTTTCCTACGCTTAGTAGCGACACCAGGCGGCTGCCATATACGGGCCTACCCCCACTACCCGAGTTCGGTCTCCTGGTCTCTAGTCTTCTTGGTAATGACCAAAAGTCCAGTGAGACCAACAGTAATTAACGTTGGAATCATGAAACCAGCTAACGTCACACCCGTCGCTATTACATGGATCGAACCCATCTCAAAAAATCAGGATTTAACTGAAGGACTCGCCAAAGAAATTTCGAAAGTCATGAAAAATTTATCGAACCTGAAAAAAATCTGTCGACCTTCAATTCTCGAGCCATTGGCTTGGAAATTGAGGAAAATCTTGAAACAAGGTATATTCCGACGAGGGAAAACTAGCTGTTTAAAAGATATCCTATCCCGAGCAAGTGCCACTTTATCGACTCATGCACTAAAACAGCCGACATAGCAATGTATTCGCAAGTTTCCGTCGACTTGATTAATAGTACCTTGCTTCGAATGTACGACTTTGCATGCAAGTAAAGTAAGCACAAAGCGACCCGTTGCCGCCCGGTGACTCACTTCGCTCGGACGATCAACCTCACACTCGTCGCAATCGCCTTCTTTCCGCCCTTGATACATAATGTACTATTGCCTTTCTTATCGAAGTGCCTATTTCGGACACAGTTAAAAGTTGATGACAGATTGTCAACAACTTGGAGGCAACAATTGCTGCCGGGTAGAAAATATCAAACACTGGTACAGTACTGTACAGGCCTGCACATTAATGGTGTATACATGAACATAGCTGCGGTTAGATTTTCGCATCGTGTATTGTGGTTCCAACTCGCACCACGGAGCAGACGACAAGCAGACACTTCTTCGCTGAACGGGCGCATGTGTCCCCAACGCACAACGCAACAATGATAACAATTCGTTTATTCCTTGCATCCCTAGCAGATGGCGCATGACGTCTGCTAAATATCGACTGTGGGCGCATGGTGACGCTAGTGGATTTTAGTTCATGTTACATGACGCTGATTTTTTCGGGTACACCATTAATGTGCAGGCCTGTACCTATCGGCAAAGGGGCAGGAACGTTTAACATAACAGGTAAAAGCTGAATACACTGTACTTTCTTTGTCACTTCCTGACGTAACGATGCATTATTTTATTCACAAGGTTTTCTACCAGATACTATTGTCCCATGCTTGCATCTGCACTATTGCATCCCCACCTCGCCTAACCGAGCTATCATTAATAATTCTATTCTAATTTTACTACGCTTGAGTCAACCTTCAATCTCTTCACTTCTTCTCACCTTTCTCTCATACGAAACACTCTAAATTCAAGTTGATATTATCAATCAATATTCAAATTCAACGTGTATTGCCATATAATATTTTATCATCAACCACATTCTCTCATACCAAATATCACTTTAGTTACCATACAAAGTGTGAAACGAGAAGAATCTCAAATATAAAACGAAAAAAAGTTCGGATCCATTTTTTACATACAACGAACTGTTCAGCAAAAAACCTGCTCCGCTATAACGTCCGTAGTATCCGGTTTCATGCCACTTTCGATGAATTTTTGCGAATATCTCGCTTTCCATGGCTCACCGACCAATAGAAGAAGAGATGTGTACACTGTAAAACTGAAATTGGTCGTGGTAATAAATGATTTATTTATTATTAACTTCTGGATTACAATAGTACATGAGTATATTATATGTTCTCAATCGTTCTGGATCTCAAACTCGACTGACTGTGACACACTCCGCGCCACCTCTCGTATATACCCTCAACCTTCTGGAGCCTTCCAGACGCTTCATCTTCTCATACGTTCTATTCTAGAATATACGATTTTATTGCTCTCTCATTTCTCGAATATTCACAACATACCCCGTCAAGAAAATCGTATTGTACGTGATACATATATATCAAACAAGGTACCCCCTCAAACTAACATATTTCCCACTCAGTCCTCTTTGACAGCCCAGAATGTACTTAATCACACACACATTACTTAATTCCCATAAACTTCGCTCTCAAATTTATAAACTGATCTTTTCCCAAAGCTTTAGTGAATATATCAGCAATCTGATTACTCATTGGCACGTAAACAATCTTATGGTAGTCATTTTAGCAACAGGTGAGAATTTATCTTTATCATCAATATCATCTTTTTGCAGAAAACCCTTTGCTACTAATCTCGCTTTGTATTATTTGTTACCTGTATCACTGTTTTTAATCCTAAAAATCCACTTGCTATCGATCAAATCCTTGGCTTCTGATGCGTCAACTTCTGTCCAGATATTGTTATCATTCAGCACTTGTAGTTCAGCCTCAACTGCTTCCTCCCATTTGTCTCGATCAGGTCGTTCCATTGCTTCAGCATAAGTACTGGGTTTTCCTTCTGTAGTCATACTCACAAGATTCATCTCGTAGTCGACATGCCAAACAGGTAGTTTCTTCTCGTTGACTTTTTCGGGTTTCACCTTCAAGTGATTCATCAAGTCCAGAATGAAATTCCTCTTCACTCCTGTCGTTATCTGTTTGTTCTTTAATAGTAGTAGAGCTCTCATTCATCTCGTTATCATCGATCTCATCTCCAAGATCTTCAATTGGAGTATTTGTAACAGGGTCATCATAGCTGGTTACACAATCATGAACGGGATCATCTTCATCATTTGATTTCTCTATTTCAACTTCTCCGTCAACGAATACCACATCGCGAACAATCTGAACATCTCTTGCTCCTTTAGTAAGAACCCTGTACCCCTTCGTATCTTCTCCATAACCCACGAAAATGCCTTCATCACTTTCAGAGCCCCACTTCTTCCTTTTCTCTTTAGGAATATGAACAAAAACCCTTGCTCCGAAAACTTTCAACTGTCTAATATCAAACTCTTTTCCTGTCCACAAGTCAAATGGTGTTTTCCCCACTACTGAACTTGTTCCTGTACGATTGATAGTCAAAACAGTAGTATTAACTGCCTCAGCCCACAGTTCTTTAGGTAGGTTCTTCGCATGCAACATTGTCCTTGCTGCCTTAACAATAGTACGCATCTCTCGCTCTGCCTTCCCAGTCTGCTCTGGTGTGTAAACGACAGTTGTCTGATGAATAATTCCTAGTTTTTTCAGTAATTTCTCAACCTTTTCATTTATGAATTCTGTTCCATTATCTGATCTGAAAATTTTTATTTTATTTCCAGTAATATTCTCAGCTTTCATAATAAAATTCTCAAGCTTCTCACAAACATCACACTTTCTTCTCAAGAAAAATACTGTTCGATAATGCGAGTAATCATCTTTTAATAATAAAAAATATCTTGCTCCTCCCAAAGAATCAGCCTCCATGGGCCCACATACATCAGCATGAATGATTTCACAAGTACTGGATGACTTACTCTTGCTCGTAGAAAATGGGAATCTACTCTGTTTGCCCTGTAGACATGCCACACATTTCTCTCCATCACTGTCAACAAACTCAATATTATTCTTCTTTAACATGGTTTTCACTTGTGCATTATTCTGATGTCCCAGTTTCTCGTGCCAAACTGATAACGGTTCCTTCGAAACACCCAAATTCACTGATTCACTGTTATTGTCCATGTATTGTAAATCCATGATGAATAACTTCCCTTGCCTCTTTGCAATATTCATAGTTGCTCCTTGTTTACTGAATCTCCACACAGAACTGTTTGACTCCAACTGATATCCTTTATTCAACACACTGACTACCGAGAAAAGATTTGAGGTTAAATTAGGTACATGTAAGACATCATTTATCACTGTCTCAATAAGTGTTTCTCTATTATTTGCTAATAGTTTCACCTGACCGATCTCAATAGCCCTCATGCTGTTTCCATCACCAATTGTAATTCCCTCAGGCACTTGCAGTTCTTCATAATTCACAAATAAGTCCCGATTCTTACACATGTGTTCAGTAGCTCCACTGTCAACAATCCACTCATCTGATGTGGGTAACCCACATAATGCTGTCACGATGAAAGCATTGGTAGCCTTTTCCTTCTTCATCTTATCACTCTTCGAGCTTTTATCACTCCCACCATCTCGATCACTCTGGTTATTCTTCTGTGCACCACTTCTCTCCTTTGATATACGATATTTGCAGTTCTCAATTAAATGTCCGGGTTTTTTACAATAATAGCACACTTTATTTCCTCGTTTGTCAGAATCCTTCAATTTACGACACTGAAATTTCTTATGTCCCTCTTGACCACACTCGAAGCATTTCACTTTCGACAACAGCGCAACCGACTCCTCGTTCTTATTAAGTCGTTCTTCCTCAATCAATAGTCTGACGAAAAGATCTTCCAGCTTCTGATTGTCCTCTGAAACTGAATCCCATGCAGAATGAAAATGTTTGTATTTTTCAGGAAGGGATAACAGCACTCTACTCATAATCATTTTGTCAGAAACTGTCTCTCCGAGTTGTTTCAGCTCATTCACCATTGCTTTAATTTTACACATATGATTAGCCATACCATCACCTTCATATTTATAATTTCAAAATTTTTGATTCACAAGTTGAATGTTTGAAGTGTTTTTCTGCTCGTAAATACCACAAAACAAATTCCACATGGCTGCCGCCGTTTCACAATTCACCAAGAGAAGCATAACCTTTTGCAGAACACGTGATACGATTTGTGTCTGTGCTTTTGCATCTTTCTCCAACCAATCCTTCAATTCTTGTGCCTTACTTGCATCGAGTTTTACCAGACTCCCATCCACGTCACCAAATAAACCCAAACCCTGCAACACAACTTTCGTCTGGAACTTCCACAATCCCTAATTTTCTCGTCCTTCCAGTTTAACAATTGTCACTGGGGTTGTGTTTGTTATTGTTGAAGTAGTCTGATCCATTTTGAATAATGTCCACACTGCTCATGTACTATACCGGCACTCTCTCTACCCACGCCAATCCACTACCGTATAATTCTATACGTAATTATTCCTCCAGGCGAGCCTGGGCCCATAACCTGTACACTTTAACACTGAAATTGGTCGTGGTAATAAATGATTTATTTATTATCAACTTCTGGATTACAATAGTACATGAGTATATTATACGTTCTTAATCGTTCTGGATCTCAAACTCGACCGACTGTTACTGACGCGCCACCTCTCTTATATACCCTCAACCTTCTGGAGCCTTCCAGACGCTTCATCTTCTCATACGTTCTATTCTAGAATATAAGATTTTATTGCTCTCTCATTTCTCGAATATTCACAACAAGATTTAAATTCAAGATTATGGAATTTCACACAGAAGAGATTCTATTTATTTTTTACTTACAACGAACCGCTTAGATAAAAAAAGAGTGCGTGCAACTCACATGCGGCAGAAGTGGTTCAAGGGAAAAGGTTTTTTTTTTCGAATTGGGCATCGCTTTCGTCGTTTTACTCTTGAACCAAAAAGAAAATCGAATTTTACCAAGACAAAATTTTTGCCACGCTATCATGGCATCAAAAGTGAAGGTTGCCGTGCACTTGTCATGAAAAACAGTTTACTTCACTTATTGTTAGTGTGATAATAGGCGTTTTGCTTCGCACAATCTCGTGTGATTGCAACCTCACACTTGTCAGAAAAAGCTTTACCGCACTCGTATCGTAATGTACTAATGTGATACGTCGGAAGACAGGGACTTTGCACGAGTGACGATCTCAGCACTGGCCTTCATCTCGTTCCGGTGCCTGGAGCGCCTCTACTCGTCTACGGCTCATGCTCGAAACGTCGTGCAAAGTCCCTGTTTCTCCACATGTATCACAATCTACGATTTCCTATCATTTCCGAAATTATTTAAGGCAGTTGGTACAAGCCTGCATATTAATGGTGTACCCAAAAAATCAGCGTCATGTAACATGAACTAATGAAGCTTAAGGCAGTCCAGGCTCCCCAAAAATCGGAACGCTCAGAGCACGCTACAATTGGAAGACCCGATGTCTCTTTTAGTACGGTGACTCTACGACACGCCAAATACCAAGTCCACCGAAGTCTGTCATACTATAAAAAAGTACGGCATGCGTCTCAGGTGGTACGTCCAGCATGCCAAATTACTATCCGTGTATAAACGTCCTATAAAAGTAGTTAATACAACAGGGTTCTCGATCTGGCCGCTAGAGGCGCTGTACCGAATGAGGAGGTGCCGGGCCACGCAGTCTTTAAGTAAGAGCAGCGCTGGCGACTTTTGTGTAAAGGGTGTGGGGTTCTCCTAAAAGTCGTATTGCAAATTAAAAAGTTTGAAACGGTAGACGAAGAGCTTGTCTTATCTTGACAAATAACACTCATCCATCTCAGTTCCAAAGTACATCATAAAATATATACCAACAAACATTTCGAGCTTCCCCTCCCGTCATTTGAACGAACACCACACCCTGAAATATAGTCAAAGTCGCCGGCACTGAGTAAGAGCGGTGTAGACGTCTAGAAATTCATGGACTACGGCACGCAGCACGCTATAACGTCGGCATCCAAAAGAAATGAGGTCAACATTGGAATAATTAGAAAAACAGTAGGCTGGACCAGCAAGGCCTATCAATTTGGCCATGCTCCACAATCTAAAGATCAGTAACGATCAGAACGCTGTAACGAGCAATTTTGCTACGTGGAGGAAGCAAGTAGAAACTTAGATGCCACACAAAAGACACCAACGTGATCTACACTCAAAAGATACAACAAGATAAGTTGAGAGAAGGAGAGGGAGTGTTGGGCGCCAGGCACACGCATGTGCCGAGGTTGGATAGAACGAAACGGCAAATAGAAATTCAAATAAGTTACCAACAAAACTCGTTAACTTAACAAGTAACAGGTAAGTAAGACGGTGAAGGGAACTCGGAGGCGTTGAAATAACATACCCTCAACAGCGAAAGATAACGGCAAAAAGAACTAATTTCGTTTCAGTTCGTGTGGTATAAAAATAATATAACGAAGAAGAAAGTACAATTGCGATACAAAATAAAACACCCACAAGAAATATAATTCGAATTTCACTAAGCGGTATAACATATAAAAGAGAGATACCCTTGACGCTTTGTCGAAAAAAATATGTCAAGGGAAAAAGAGTACAGAGAGAGCCTAGTAAAACAGAACTGGATATATCGGCTAACTTGAGCATATACAATATTAACTTAAATTAAAAGAGAACGGAAACGGTACGGTACAGAAATTGTTTCCCAGAGCGTTACGGGTCCAAAATAAGATAGTAATTAAACTTAGGAACCCTTAACTAAGGTACAAGACGACTACGACAATCTACGACAATAGATGCGCTCGGGGTCGGACGGTCGTGATCTATATAAAAAAAAAGGCCTAAATCTCATCGGAGATGTAGTACAATGCAGACAGCACGGTAATAATGAAAATAAAAAGAAAAGACAAAAAGGCAGAAAGATATAAAAAAAATATAGTAAGGTAAGCGATAAGGTAGAACTCAACGTTAGCTTGAAGCAGTCGGCAACTGAGTGCGGCTTCATCTGCAGCGCTGTTCGGTGAAAATCGGGGAGGGGGAAGTCTTTCCGCACACAGCATGGTCGCTGCACCTAGATGGAAGACATGTCGAATTTCCGGGCCGCGAGGTGGGTGAACAGGAGGTGCGGCATCGGACTGGAAGCTGCAGTCCTCTCCGGGCCCGCAGATGGCGAGGCTGCGGGTACTAGTGCGGGGGCATCATGCTTACATTCCCTTTTCCCCAGCGAGGAGAGATTCCGCGACGTCCTGGCGCCGGTGTACCGGCGTTGATAATAAAAAAAACTCACGACGGACATAAAAAACTTAGAGAAATAAAAATTGGACACCATAGCTCTGGGGAGGCTATGGTCGTTTATGCTATCGGGTGGAGGCGGGGTCCGTGGCGGATATGAAAATCTGCGAGGTTACAACACATTCGCCAGGGCAGTACTGAACTTACAATCATCCTGAAGTTATGCTCACATATTGAATAAGCTTACAAACAATATCAATACACCGTAATTGAATTTCACAAATGATATGGTGTATGACTGTTTGTGGTGGTTAGGATGTGGATCGGTTAGATATAAAATCGAGTCGGGTTATTTATTGGTATTGTAGTTTTATAAGAGATATTTATTTTTATTTGCGTGGGCACATGTTCTCAAATACACGTTCTCTTGTAGACTGTTCTAATATTGTAAGCATCGTACAGTTGTACCAACTACTGCTCCTTAGAGCTCTCTAGATTATTTTGTATATTCCCTAGGGAGTGTTCATTGCATTTATCTAGTGACTTTTACACCTTCCCTCAATGAATATTTCCCTGAGTACAGTAATTTTCTTGTTAATAATATATTTTTTTTTTCCTTTTTACATATACTTTGAACATGTATTTTTGGTTTGCTTAGTATACTTAGAGTTCCATTGAAAAGAAATTTTGTTGTACATTTTTGTTTTCTTAAATTAGGTTTAGCCTATCTCTAAAGTTTATGAATTTTTCCTTAGAAAGAGATTTGTTGAAAAAATCTGCCAGTTGTTCGTCCGTCTTTACGTATTTCAGTTTTATTTCACCTTCTCCCAAGTCCTATTTTTTGTTTAAGGGGTCATCTCACTTTGACGTACCTAAAAATAAGCCAAAATTTGCGATTTTTTTTAATGAAAATGAGGATAGGTAGACATGAAATTATTTTTGTACTCATTAAATGTGACCTTCTAGTATACGAAAAATTTTTTTTTATTGAATTCCAAACATATGTTCGATAATTATTTGCAAATACACGGAGCAACAAAAAAAAAACAGCGAGGTCAGCGGCGTGCACGATTTCTCCAGAACTACTTGACCGATCCTCACCAAATTTTAACCACATACTTGTTATGGTGTCAGTTTTCATACAAACCTACGTCATACCAAAAATTTCGATTTTAAGTTCATTTTCTAAGAGAAATTTCGTGAAAAAAAGTTCTTTTTTTTTTTTTTTTTTTTTTGAACAGCCGCCATTTTGTTATTTTTTGTTTAAAAATTAATTTTATAGGTTTGGAAGATAGCCACTACCATACTAAACACAAAACTTCCTGAATTTTCTGTTTAAGATGGATTCCACTTGCAAAATCATGCACGCCGCTGACCTCGCCGTTTTTTTTGTTGCTCCGTGTATTTGCAAATAATTATCGAACATATGTTTGGAATTCAATAAAAAAAATTTTTTCGTATACTAGAAGGTCACATTTAATGAGTACAAAAATAATTTCATGTCTACCTATCCTCATTTTCATAAAAAAAAATCGCAAATTTTGGCTCATTTTTAGGTACGTCAAAGTGAGATGACTCCTTAATAAAACTCAACTTAATGTCTATGTGCTTGATTCTACGATTATTTTCAGGACTATTTCCTAATGCAATTGCTGCCTGATTGTCCACGAAAATTTTGGTAGCTTCGATCCTACTTGTGTTGAAGTCTTTTAACATCTGTTTTATCCAGCTTGTTTCTACAACGGCTGCGCTTAGAGCTATACATTCAGCTTCCGCTGATGACAGACTGACTGTCTGTTGTTTTCTTGACGATCATGCTATGGTACATCCGTGCAATTTAAAGATAAAATCTGTCGTTGGTTTTCGATCGTTTGGGTCCGATCCCCAATCTGAGTCAACAAACCCATATAGTACTGTATCGGCGTTTAAATTTCTTTTGTATGTTAATTTTAGATGTAAGGTCTCTTTTACATATCTTAGGATTCTCTTAAGTGATTTTTATAATTCATCGTTCGCATAATTTTGATATCTGCTAAGATAGAAAACACTAGTACACAAGTCGGGTCTAGTACCCAGTACTGCGTACATGAGACTTCCTATGATCTGTGTACATTTGTGCTCAATAGTTGCGTCTGAGGTGTTTGGTTTTTGAAATTTGAAATTTGAATTTATTTTCCATTGGTGTGTTCATATGTTTGCAATTATTCATATTAAAACGATGCAACACTTGCTTAAGATAGTTTGTTTGGTCCATTTCGGTAATTCCCTGATCTAGTTTTTGATTTACATTTATACCAAAGTAGTTTTTGATTTTACCAAGGAATTTGTTTCTCTTCGGCATTCATTATTAGAATATCGTCTACAAACACTAGTAAGTATGTTTTTGAACTCTTTTGACATTTTGAGTCTAAACAATAATCGTTTTGAGATTGTGTAAAGCCCCGTTTTGTTATTACCTCATGAAATTTAGCATTCCAATATTTTTGAGAATTTTTCAGTCCGTGTATAGATTTATTTAGTTTGCATACTTTTGTGTTATTTGTTCTCAAATTACTCGGCAGTCGCATATAAACTTCTTCATCAATGTTCCTATACAAGAATGTGCTTTCAACGTCTATTTAGTGTATAGGTATTTGTAACTGATTTGCTAATGCAGTAGCTATTCTAAAAGTAGTTAGTTTCGCTACTGTTGAATAAATGTCGTACATTTCAAAGTTATTTTTTTACAGAAAGCCCCTGGATACAAGGCGAGCTTTGAACTGACTAGGTTCCCTTTTTTCGTTATACTTTATTTTATATACCCATTTACTGTCAATTACCTGTTTGTTTTCTAGGACGTTTACCTCGGTCCAGGTGTTGTTTTCTTTTAAAGTCTGAAGTTCCATTTGCAAAGCTTCCTCCCATTTTTGCCGATAATTGCTCTTCACAGCTTCTTCGAATGACTGTGGTTCTTGTAATATACTGCAGAACGTTGTCTCGTAGTCGTTGCTCCAGAAGGGTTTTCTGATTTGTCGTTTTTCGGGTTCTCGGTTACGAAGTTCTCCTGGAGTTGGTGCTGCTTCTTCTTCTGAACCACTGGTTTGTGAGTTGCTATCTTCGTTATTGTTTTCCGACGAGCTGTCTTGGTCCTCTCCTGTTTTGTTATCTTCCTCCATTCCTGGTTGCTGCTGCAGTTCAATCTCTGGTTGGGCTTCGGCTTCTGTTTCTAACTGTAGGCATACTTGTGTTTTGTCGGTTTTGCTTGGTAGGAAGATGACGTCTCTTTTTATTTATATTTTTTGTGTTTCTGGCATGTAGATTCTGATTCCTTTTGTCTCTTTTCCGTAGCCTAGGAAGATTCCTTTTTGACCCTGAGGGTCCCATTTTTCCGTCTTTTGTTTTGGAATATGTGAGTATACTTCTGTTCCAAAGATTTTTAGGTCTATTATATCGAAATTTTTGCCATGCCATACTTAGTAGGGTGTTCTTCCTTCTTCGCCGCTTTTCCCAGTTCGGTTTATTACATACACCGCTGTATTTACTGCCTCCGCCCATAGAATTTTCGGTAGATCAGCTGCGTAAATCATCGACCTCGCCATCTGGAGAATCCTGTTCTCTCGTTCTATCTTGCCGTTTTGCTCTGGCGTGTATGCTGTCGAGGTTAGGTGTCTGGTGCCGTTTTTCTCGAGGATTCGCTTGACTTCACTGTTTCTGAATTCAGTTCCATTGTCGGTTCTGATTATTTTGACCTTGTTTTCTGTTTCAGTTTCTATTAGTTTTAGTACATTTCTTATCTTGTTTGGTACTTCTGACTTATATTGAATAAAGTGAACATATTTGTATTTTGAAAAATCGTCTTTAATTAATAGAAAATATTTCGAACCACCCAGTGACATGGTTTCCATTGGACCACATAGATCCGTGTGCATGATCTCCCCTGTCCTGGTAGTTTTGCTTTTGCTTCGCTCAAAGGGTAACTTGTACATTTTTTCTTTTAAGCATCCGTGGCACGTATCGGTATACACGTCGTATTTTATATTTTCTTTCTCTAGGATTGCTTTGACGTAGTCCAGATTTTGATGAGCCATGCGTCGGTGCCACACCTGAAGAGTTTCTTTGGCGTTTGCTGCAGTGGCGAATTTAAATTCCTTGAAATCCATGACGTACATCTTCTGACGCCTGTGTCCTATGGCTACCGTTTCGCTCTCTTTAATGATTTTGCATTGTTCACTGTCTACTACAAATAGGGTCAAGCAAAGTGTCGCACCTAAGATATGCAACTGAACATACAACTCCATTTAAGGTAGTAGCCCACTGTGACGGCTGAAATTTCTACGTTTTTTCGGGAATTTTTTTTCAATAAGAAGATAAAATGTGATCATTTTGTAATTTTGACATATTTTTATTAGTATTTTGAAACGTTGAAAAAAAAATTTCACTCAATTTTACATTTATTTCCTTACAATATTTTAAGTGAAAGTAGAGTCCTCGAAAAAAAGGTGAGGAGTTTCGGGGAAGCACTGACTCAAAACCATTCAACCGATTTGGCTGAAAATTTAACCAGTTATTCTTGACACACATAGCTAAATACCTAACCTCTAAAACATTTAATTTTTTAATAATAAATGATTTTTTTCGAACAATTTATCAACGAAAAAAATTAGGTTTTCAGAAGCTTTATTTCACAAGTCCGCCATTTTATTTTATTTTATTCTCTTATGTATATTATTGGTTAGTTCACTAGGATATAGTTTACAAAATAATAATCTCTTTGATTTTTTCATTTTAGATAACTATAGAACCCTGTGTCTTCCCCAAAACTCCTCACCTTTTTTTCGAGAACTCTACTTTCACTTAAAATATTATAAAGAAATGAATGTAAAATTAAGTGAAAATTTTTTTTTTTCAACACTTCAAAATACTAATAAAAATATGTCAAAATTACAAAATGATCGCATTTTATCTTCTTATTAACAAAAAATTCCCGAAAAAACGTAGAAATTTCAGCCGTCACAGTGGGCTACTACCTTGAGCTGGCAAGAGTCTAGAAAAAATTTCATTCGAGAGCCCCCGCGACGGAGAGCTTTGGAATACCGAAGCTTGTATCGCTTCATCTGTCAAAACGTCAATTCAAAAATAATTTCTTGATCTTAGGCCGTGTTCCAACTGGTAAGGGTGCACCCTCATACTCTCGTACACTCAGGAACTCACTTGTCTATTTTGTCGTTCAGATTGCTACTGGTAGAGGGCACTGGTAAGTATACGAAAATATTAAGGCGCTTTTCACGATGTCGCCCATCGCGCATCGCCCATATTCAACGACAGATTCGTTTTCGCAGTGATAAGTTTTGTCCACGCCAAGTTGACTTTGCGAACGCAACCGTCAATCCATCGGCCATGCTGGTTCTTTACATTCATTTGAATTTGTTTTTCGCCGCGCATTCCTGTTCCGGATAAATTTTGTTAAAAGTTATCGTTATTGAGCATCAAGACAACTAAAAATTCAAAATAGAAATATGAATGATACTAATGTACTGATTTATCTCTGAAAGTACAGTTTATGGTTTATCCATTTAATATACTATCCAAAAAAAAATTGGTCAAAAATAATCAACTTATATTTTTAAATTAATTCAAACAATAGATTATCAAAATAAAATTAATCTCTTCCTCAAAGATTAATAAAAGTTTATGCATGAAAATTTGCATAAGTTTGATTGATCTCTCTGATTTACAGGGCAACCCAACAACACTATCAAGTTGATAAAAGTTCGATCTTCTTTAAACGAATTATTTACCGGTAAACGCGGATCAAGCAGCAGTGTATGGGAGATAGTTGCTCCTAATTTAACATGTGGCGTTAACGCATACCAATGTAAAAAAAAAATGGGAGAATCTGATGATGAAATATAGAAAAATTATGGATCCTCCAACTGGGCAAGGGTTGGAAAAACTGCCCCATGGGGCACACAACTGGCCATATTTCGATGAAATGAATAAGTTCATGTCTGGATAACATGTAATGAAGCCCCTGCTATTATTAGAATCATTTAGGCCAAATCAAGCGGCATCGGCGAATAAAGCTGTACAACTTCAAGAGCCGTCAGCGTCTTCGTCGGTACGATCATCTACTTCTTTTTCTTCATTATGCTTTCCTGAGCCATCCCCTTTGTACTCTCCACAACCCACTACGTCCTTCACACCCGCACAGTCGTCTCACTCGTTACCGGTAACACACGGTAATGCCGGTAATGCTCAAGTGAGCAGAAATCAGCCAGCACGTAGGAAGATAGCGCGTACGTGTTCATTAGAAGATGAGACTACATACTTCATGGTAGCCATCAAGGGGGCAATGCACAATCAGGAGCGCGATCGGCAATATGCAAGAAAAAACGAGTAAGACCTCCTCGCGATTATGAGAGAATACCTTGCCAAAAAATAGAATACTCTGCGAAATTCATGAATATATTGACCAGGATGAAATACCTCGCAGTTTTCGAATTAATTATTGAGAGTGTTGACAAGATTATATGCTGTAGTCTTTCAAAATAAATTTAGATTCGTTAATAATAGTTATTATTAAATAATAGTTATTATTGTTCTTGCGCACGTAGGTGAATTCGATTCCTAAAATTGTCATGAAATTTTAATATGATTCAATTACCATTGAATTCCCAGAGTTAAAGCGATATTTTTGATTTTGAGTCACTCATTCGAATAATATATTATTATTATTTTATTTACAATTATGTTTTATTATTATTATTATTATTATTGTTATTATTAGTATTTTATTTATTTTAAATATTATTTTCTGTTTGGTTCAAGAAAAATAATTTTATATTAAATTTATTCGACACCGGAGTGCTCGGCAACAATCAAATTCAAATGAATCTAAAGAACCAGCATGGCCGACAGGTTGACGGTTGCGTTCGTGAAGTCGACTCGGCGTGGACAAAACTTATCACTGGGAAAACTATACCTATCTGTTGTTGAATATGGGCGATGGGCGATGGGCGATGGGCGACATCGTTAAGAGTGCCTTAATATTTTCGTATAATTACCAGTACCCTCTTCCAGTAGCAATCCGAACGACAAAATAGACAAGTGAGTGACTGAGTGTACGAGGGTACAAGGGTATGAGGGTGCACCCTTACCAGTTGGAACATGGCCTTAACCACAAATTGACATAACCTGATATGGCGCAGATGACCAGTAAAATTCGGTTTCTCTGAAAAAAAACGCGATATTCGCGAGGTGTACAAGGAAAAGGTTGATTCGGATACATCCAAGAAGCTGCCAGAGCATTCAAATTATTTTTAAAGATGATAATTTCGTTATGATATTTGCCGCATTTTTCCACTCTCTTTGTGTAGGTTGATTACGTTTCTTGAAATCGAGAGGCAGAAGCAGAAATTACAACGCAGCAGTGAGATATGCGATACCTGTAACGTTGTGTTCAAAATCATCACAATAAAACGAACGCATACAAGATATGATTAACACATTTATTCATAAATTACGCCGATGACGATCCTCTAGATAAGTATGCTTCACAGCTAAGCAGTTCTTTGGACCATCTTCTGTGAGTCGTCTTGCAATAGAGCCGTAAACTTCCATGTATGTTTTTCATTTTCTAGAAAATCAGCATCGTCAAATTTGGTATACTGTCCCAGTGAAGATTTCTACTCCTGCGTATTATAACGTCTTCAATGCGTCGTTTTTCAATGTATGGTTTGCTGAGGTTATTATCTACTTCCAGATCAAGAGTAGCTGTGATCTTTAACGTTTCGTCTAGCAAGGAACTTTCCATCCAAGATTTCCTGCGCACTGCTGTCAAAACCCTGCACCAAGATTTAGATTAGTATCTGATTCGCAGAGAAAAAAAAAAAACAATATGCGTTACTTATTTTCAATTACCATTTTAAATAGTTTTAAATTAATTTTAAAATCATTGCGCATACACTTTCATCTGAGAATATTGTTTTTGAAATTTCATTCTGACGTTAAACTTCATCAGATGAAGGATATAAGTGTTACGTCGTGCCAAAGGTTTATTTCAGCTGTAGCATCGCGAGGGGGGGGGGGGGGGATAATTTTTTTTTGAAAAAATGCGCACCTGGGGATTGCGAAAAGATGAAATTTAATTATGACGTAGAACTTCGTCCGATGAACAATACAGTTGTTAAGCCTTGCCAAAGGTTTCAATTTGTCTGATGCAGATATCTTCAGGGTCATTAGTCCATGGTATTGAATATCTCCGCGTCTGTGAGGAGGAAGCTCTGTTTAGTAAAAACTAATCCGAGTCTGTATTTAGGGTATTTGGGTTTTTCAACTTTTTCCCAGGAGGAGCTCCAAAGATCATTTCATCCGTGACAAAGACTATCCACGCGGAGTAGGTTAACTTCACCAGCCTTCTGCTGGTGAAGCATAACCGGAGAAAGTTACAATACAATAATTTTAGTGGTTATTATATATCAGATTCGTGAAATTTATTATAAAAAAAGGCGGTAATCACACCGACAAACGGCCGTTCATAAGCCGCGCTTTATCGGCCGGAATTGGAATAATTATATCGGAAGATCTATATATTTCAGACAAAATCGGCTGAGAACATTTTGATTCCATTTTTGATCAAGATTTACCCTGTGAAATATTATTCACGAATTCTGTTACACCCTGTATTGCAGATGCATAATATTTTAGTGCGAGACAACACTCTTACAATTTTGGGTAAGATCCATAATCCGGAGGTCTGATACACTCCCAGTAAGTTTATAACTTCATATGAAAAGTGCTCAGCCTTTCGATTAAATTATTGCTGATTATTTTCAAGCTTACTAGGGGCTTCGGCCCTGCGCTCTCCGCGCCTCACTCTATAATTTTTGGTTTTCATCACCTACAGTTATAAGAAAAGTATTGGTTTCGGTCGAAAAGTGACACATGCTGATTTCCACGAATCTTCACGTTTTCGATCCTCTATAATCCGAAAAACAGGTTTTCAGAAACATGTCAGTCTGTCGGTCTGTCGGTCTGTCCATCATACTCGAGCGATTATCTTCGAAGCCGCTAAGTGAAAAAATCTGAAATTTAGAGGACTTTATAGTCGACTGATGGGAATAAAAAGTCGCCGTATCCTATTGAGTTTGAACGTTCTCTTCTATCAGAAATAAATTGACTTTCAATTTTATATTGATACATTATTTTTTCATACTTCCAAATTGAAGATAATATTTCTTCGAGTTTGAACCAATTACTGTATTCTGTATTCAGTACGTTTCTGAAAAAAATTCAACTTTCAGTTAATTTACAAATCTGAATTCGTGAAATGCTTTAGAAAATTGCTAGCTCAAAAACTCTGCAATTCAAAGAATGTTGAAGAAAGATTTCAACGTTCGTTTCTTTGAAGAAAAAAACCATTTTACAAAGAAATGCAAATAAGAAAATGTCGATTGTATGTACTTGATAGTATTTCGAGTAATTACATTGGTTTGTAAGGTAATGAAAAGTTCTGCGAAAATACACTTCTAACGTTGTCATATACGTGCGGTTATTATACCATTCAGGAATATGGCCATATTAACCTCGTCCCAGCCAAATTTTGTGAAAATTTCTTTCAAAATCTGTAAGAAACCTTCTTTGCGCGGTGAAACTTTTTTAAATTGTTTCAGATATGAAACAGTGTTAGGGCAGAGGTTAATTCTAACACAGTAATAAGATATGTCTTCCCTACTCATGTGTAATTTATAATCTTCTGCCGACTTTACGGATACGTCATGCTACTTCTCACCCATGACATAATCTCCATAGACATCCCAATTTTGCATTTTAAATTAAACAATGTTTCATCTCAGTTCCTGATGTCTATCCTGATTCTTTAACAGGCAATATGCTATTGGCTGGTATCGATAAAACGAAGTAGATGCTAATGCTTGAAGCAGATGCTTCGGATTCGGAGTAGATACTTCAGATGCGTAGCATGCTTTCGCTTCCGTAGTACCTACTCCTATGTACGTAGTAGGTGCTTCGTACATAGGGGTTAATACTAGTGTTTCGTAGTACCTACTCCTAGCTCGAAGCAGGTACTCCGTTTTTGAGCCGGGCGTAGTATCTACTACAGTTTGAGTGAAGCTGCTGTCCGAGCAACTTCACAGAATACTACTTTGCTAAATAAGTGGAAATGGCCGCTGTTATGAATATTAGACCAGGGATAAAAGTTTATAATAATCGGAGGGAATATGACGAACACGTGTACCGCAAATTATTCCGGTATGAATTCAAAATACGAGAAGTTGGTATTTGATGACTGACTGCACAAATAGCAGATGGCACAAGCAACGAACGAAAAATATCGATATCACAAATGATTCATATGATAAATGTAGAAAACATCAAATAACTCGTGTGAATTATACATAGATATTAGGGTGGGCCAAATAAACCGACTATTTTTTTTTCAGGAGGCACCTTCGAAAGTTTGTTCTTCATGCTCAAATCACGAGCCTCGAAAAGAATTGGCTCTAAATATTAACATTTACAGGTCGCTCATCGCCACTTTTCATTTTCCATCTGAACAACATGGGAAATGTTCTTGTGGCGCCTTTCGATTTTTATATCTCGAGAACTGATTTACTCAAAAAATTCTGCAAAGTTATTTGCGTTCAAAATTGAACGCTCTACAAAAAAGGTCTCTTGGTCTTTTTCGATGAGTCTAACCGTTTCGAAGTTTCTCTGGCGATTCTGGTCATTTAATGGCAAGGCTAACTTTGAAACGGTTAGATTCATCGAAAACGACCAAGAAACCTTTTTTGTAGAGCGTTTAATTCCCAACAAAAGCAGCCTAGCAGAATTTTTCTAACTAGATCAGTTCTTGAGATATAAAAATCGAAAAGCGTCACAAAAACATTTCCCATGCTATTCAAATGGGAAATGAAAAATGGCGATGAGCGACCTATAAATGTTCATATTAGGAGCTGATTTTTTTCGAGGCTCGTTATTTGAGCATAAAGAACAAATTTTCGAAGGTATCTCTCTGAAAAAAAAAATTGTCGCTTTATTTGGCCCACCCTAATAGATATACCCAATTATTTAAATAACGTTTGTTGAATTTTTCTAGTTCGTTATATGTAAAAAAATTGTGACTGAAAATAATAGTTTTCGTCTTGATGTTCGGTATTTTATATCCAGAAATTTTTTTATACTACTACTATAGTAGATACTACAGTATTGAAGCAAATGCTTCTTAGGAGTAGCAGATACTTCACTTGCGTAGCATGTGCTACACGAGAGAAGCATCTACTACGCAAGTGAAGTATTTACTACGAGGTGAAGTATGAACCCCTACATGCTTCGTAGTAGATGCTAATACTTGAAGCAGTAGTATCTACTTCGTTTTATCGATACCAGCCATTAGCGCGCGAGAAAAACACTTCCCATCTGGTTTCATCTGCACTACCTTTCTATTCATTTTGTAATTTGAACATTTTTTTGTGGCTATCAAAATATCAATGAGCAAACCACGGTCTCATACACAGGTCTGGGCACTCTATACCTCTTGCCATGGAATTTCGCGTGCCACAACTGAGTCCAATTATAGTTACTTTTTCAACCACAGTCTGGTGCGCTGCGATGCCGGAAGCCAGTATGATACGCTATGATTAGCTATGATACGCTATGACAGGCCTCCACGATAACTAGAGACCTCTCGTGGCGAGCAAACTTTGATCTGTCAATCATTGTCAGTCAATCACACACATCTTGTCATATATAAATGCGACTTTTGTTTGTTACATGCTGTTTTTGTTTTGTTTTCGGCACGTCACACCACCGCCAACTTTATGCGCTATACCATATTATAATTTTTTTTCACTACACAAAAAAAACAAGATGATACTGGCTACCATCCCGGATAATACTCATTTACGTCTGAGGTGAAAATAAAGATTTCAGATAGTACCCAGTACAATCTAGATGATACAGAGTTCCATCTGGATTATACTCAGTTCAATCCTAGATGTAACTCAGTTAAATCTTAGACTATACAGATTATACTGGCTGCAATCCTATAGATGGTAACTAGTTACATCTGGTTTATACTCAGTTCTATCTCAGATTTATCTCAGTTAAATGGCCGACATTTTATTTCTAGCGCATGCGTATCCAGCGTTATCAAATATATTCGTAACCTCACCTAACTAGGTTAGATCTTATTGACTCAAAAATTTGCAAAATGTAAACAGCACTAAACGCGCATGCACCAGAAAAAAAATATCGGAGATTTAACTGAGATAAATCTGAGATAGAACTGAGTATAATCTAAATGTAACTGGTTACCATCTAGGAATGAAGCCAGTATAATCTAACGCTGTATAATCTGAGATTTAACTGAGTTACATCCAGGATTGAACTGAGTATAATCCAGCTGGAACTCTGTATCATCTAGATTGTACTGGGTACTATCTGAATTTTTTTTATTTTAGATGTAACTGAGTATAATTCGGGATGGCAGCCAGTATCATACTGTTCATTCCGTGTATTGTAACTTGTGGGGATATGCTTCACTAGCTGAGGGCTAGTGAAGTTATCCAAGTTCGCGTGAGTATCTTTGTCACGGGTAATGATTTGGAGCTCCTCCTGGGAAAAGTTTAAAAAACCCTTTGTTGACCCTAATTACAGACTCGGATAGATTTTATTCTACCAGAGCTGCCTTCCTACAGACTTGGGATATGCTAGACTCACAGACTAGGATAGCAATTATAGCTCTATCGTAGCTGCCTTGAGTTCTAACTCACCGAAGCTGCCTGTTACAGACTTGGGTCGTAGTACTCAGACTAGGGTGCCAATTATAACTACACCGTAGCTGCCTGTACTACGCCGAAGCTGCCTTCTATCTAAAATGATTTTAATTCTGAAAAGTTTGAATTATTAGATTAATTGCAAACGTGAAAACAAGATTAAGAAAAATGGTTAAGAATGATCAAATTCCTCATTTTGAGGAATTTGAGAATTTAATTAGTCAACATGTCGCTCACTCGAGCTTAACAAAAAAATTATAATAATATAACATAAAATAAAAACAAATGTTGACTCGAATTTTAACAAAACCAAAATAATAAGTCTAAGTCATAAATTTAAATCGTGTCCTAAATTATTGCGTGTTTCGTCTAATGTTTCTCTTTTTGGCTTTTGTGTCTTTTTGTTTCTTTTATTTTTCTAAATTATAGGTTACGTTATGCCGTACTAGCTGCTGCTTTAGCTAACTGTCGATTTTGTTTGAATTTACTTGTACAAAGGCCGCTTTGGCACGATGCAAGATTTTAAGTTTGTTAAATTGTGATTTTAATATGTTGAATGATTTGAATCTAAATTGCTATTTAGGATCTCACTGCCGCTTTGGCAAGTGAGTCCAGCTATCGTTTGTGAGTCGGTTGGGCGCTTTGCCTCAAATCCGCTGATGAGTGCGGTGTCACCTGTCTATATAATGGTCGCGCGGACCAAGATGTCGCGTATTTGCGAGTGGGGGGTGTTGTGACGTATGTACGTGTGCGCTAGCGTGTGTTGGCTAAACGCACACGTTACAGTATATTGTATTTTAATCTTCTTTTTCATCTATTTATTTCGACAAACAGAATTTTTTTATTACATCGAGAGATATAACCACGGAAAACTATGAATTGAGTCGAAAAGTGCTATTCTCGCCGAAATTCGCCCACTTTTATATTAAAATCGATATTTTCAATGATTTTACTAATATAATTTTTTTTTGTTAACATGAATATAAGTTTACTGGAACGGGATCGACTACAATGCTACGAAGTATAATACTTGGGGATTTGGTTCGTCATTCTTAGTACTACTATATTAACGATTCACTTCCAAGACCTATACATTGTAACAAAATTGCCTATCAAACAATGTATTCTACATAAATTTAGAAAGTGACATGTTGAGGGCTTTCAACCGATTGTTTATTTTACCGACAGAGTACAGACTTTTGGCCAGTACTTTGTCGGTAAAACAGACGATCGCTCAAAAGCCCCTGAGAGTATGCCATACCACTCTTCACCGTTCTAAATATAATTTTGCAAATAAATCTGAAACGGCCGTATACAGGGTGATTTAGGTTGAGCGCCCGAAATTAGGTTTGTGGATTCCTCTCAAAAATCTAAGAATAAATTTCGTTTACCAAAACTTCGAGGGACTAATAGTTTCAGAGCTACAGAAGATCTTAGTTGACCAATCACAGGGCTTATATGAGTGATCAAGACAGGGCCGATTCAAGAGTGTAAGTCGAGCAGTGCACGTGGCGGATCGATTCTTATCGTACGAAATTTCCGTTCGATTTCTGGATGAGTATGACGGCGTCGTCTCTTGGGGATGTCTTCGTACGGCGTACGCGTCCGTTCTCGTCGCTCTGATTCTCGGCTTCGTAGTTTACGTCGTTCAGGTTCTCCACTCCGTAATTCTCGTCTTCCATGTCCTCGGCTTTGTAACTCTCGTGGTCCAGATCCTCGGTTTCGCAGTTCTCGTAGTCCAGGCCCCCGGCTTCGTAAGTCTCGTAGTCCACGTTCTCGGCTTCATAATTCTTGTAGTCTAGGTCTTCGGCTTCGTAATTCGTTGACCTAGACGACTAAAACTACGAAACGGAGAACCTGGACGACTGACCCTACGAAGCCGAAGACCCGGGCTACGAGAATTAGGAAGCCGAGGACCTGGACGACGAGAGCTACGAAGCCGAGAATCAGGGCGATAAGAACAGAGGCGTATGCCAAGAGACAACGTTGTCATACTCACCCAGAAATCGTACGGAAACTTCGTACGATAAGATTCGATCCGTCGCGGGCACTGCTTGACTTACACTCTTGAGCCGGCTCTGGCTTGGTCACTTAAAAGCCCCGTGATTGGTCAACTCAGATCTTCTGTCGCTTCGAAACTATTAGTCCCTCGAAGTTTTGGTGAAGAAAATTTCTCCCAAATCTAATCCTTTTACCAAATCTCCATTATCTATTCAAAAATGTTGTTGTTTTACACAACAATAACGCCGTGGCGTGTATTCCTGGAATTGGTGGTAATTTCTTTCATCACTATTTGATTTATTGGTTCGAACTATTCTACATTTAATTATATGTTTTTTTATGATTGGGCTGCTTGTTTAATTCTTCTACAATAGACTTCGAAATTCCGATGTATTAGCAGTTTTCATTCCTCTTTGCCTTGTCCTTTTAAAACATGTTTAGCGAGATGAGCTATGTGGTCTTTATTATTTTCGTCTCCAGCTATTAATGATCGTTGACTGCAGGAACTCTATGTTTGATACACTTTTCCAAGGTCGACCACCTTTACCGCTTTTAGTATTTGGAGTCTTCCCGGCATTCGTTTTTCATCGCAAGTACTATTTGCAGGGGTGGCATTCCTCTCTTCTCGCTCTTGATTGTTTTCTTTCGAACGGTCACATTGACAAAAAAAAAAAAAAAAAACGACGTGGTATTTTGTTGTGTCAATTGAGCAAAGGGGATCAATTTCAAACAATAAACAGAATAAATTATTTGGCTTTATCAGACGGTCTCAGTTGGCCATCATGATGAATTTTTCTCTCCATGGAACGGTCTAGAGAAGAGTATCCAACCGTGACACTCTCGTTGTTTGAACTGCATTTGCGCCTCTCTGTCGAGATCAGTAGATAGTACCTTCTATGTCTGTGCATTAGGTATTCGTTTTCTTTCTTTGTCTCGATGTAGGTACAATAAGTACTGTCAAAAGAACATTTTGTGATTAATATGGATAAAAATAAGCAGAATCATTCAAACTCCGGAGATGAGAAGAACGAAACCACGATGGCGGGATGTTTAGATAAACAAGAATTAAGATTAAAGAAGAAAGAGAGAAATCGACGGATAAAATAGCCATTACACGGGTGGAAAGATTAACAATAGTGACTGAACATCCGGGACGTTGGTAGGAAAATATATGCCTACTCAAAGATTTTCACACGCAGATCTATACCTATGTTAGGGCGGGTACAAAACGGTCCGGAACTGTTTATTAATTGCGCTTTTCTAGTTTAATGTCACAGGCCCAACATCAAGCTCCTCGGAAGAGCTTAATCATACAGTGAGAAATGCGTTTCTTGGAAAGTTTTCTTTCTCTAGTCTTCTTGTCTATGTTTATTCTCTGCCTTGCGATTGTTGAAGGTTTCTGTGTCTGCGGAAACTCTCCATATATTAAGCTGGGTACACACCTGAGCATATTTGCGCGCACGCACGGTTTGCACGCACGTACGTTTGTGCGTGTCAACTTCGTGGTCAATTCGCGTTCGCCGCACGTCTGTGTTCGTTCGCGAAAAATCTCGCTCGGCGTTATTTTTTTTCCGTGCACGTCATATCGGAACAGAAAACACGTCCACACTGAGCACTGTTTCGCACGAACACTCTTTGATGGACCGACAAGCGTCGGAGCACGTGCGTGCGTGCTCAGACCGTACTTGCACGCATAAAAATGACGAACACAGTAGTACACATTTGAACATTCGTGCGCGCAAACTGTGCGTGCGCGCAAATATGCTCAGGTGTGTACGCAGCTTTAGGCGTATAAGTCTTCTTGAGTTTATTTTTATATATCTAATGATGCATAAGTGGGATTTGAGGATCGCTAAACATGCCTAAACGGTGCAACCTTCTTATGTGGCTCTTGTGTCTGTTTTAAGGTAATATTATAACACGGTAATTAATGTTAGGCGTTATGCAATAGACTGGTGGGTGCTGTGTTAGCGTGTCCACTGGGTTATATTGTATTCCTTGTTCCTATCTGGCTCACTGTTTCAAGACTTTTGAATTTCCATATGTTATGAGTTTGTAACACCTGCATTTGTTGTTTTTTTTTTTTTTTTTGACAGATTTTTTAATAAATGTTCTGAGGAGGGCCGTCACTTGGGCTGAAACGTTAACAAACATAACGTCTTTTTTTGACCTTCATTTCCAAGAAACGCATTTCTCATCATACACGAGGTCAAGAACTTTAATAATTCTCGTAATCATACAGTAGTCAAACGTATTACGGGACTTCGACCTAGTCGTAGCTTGTAGTTTCTAGTTGTCAATATTACCGACGGAACTTGAGTGGTGAGCCTACGGCGCAGTAGGAGTTATTGATGAAGTCAAAGCAGGAGTTGTCGCCGGCGTCGAAGTTCGAGCTCTCGGCATAGCTGACAGACATCATCAACAGAGTATTCGTCGTATTCATCGAACACTTGATCATGGTCAGATACCTTATCGGAGTCTGAGCCCTCGATATTGGTGTGGAGAAGAAAAATTCAACACAATAGTCCAAAATATTGTAGCTGACGATTCTTGACCTAACTTACACCCAAGTCCTACGGGCGATAAGTAAACGATTTGGGATAGACAAAGTAATCACTCCAGCAATGCATGAACACATTGTTGTACGATAACATTGTCAGGAACGGTCGGATCTGGTTGAATTTCCTAAAATACGTAGAATCGGAAGACACGACAATTTAAATTCACATTTTTTGAGATAGTACAATAACATATTTAATTTGGACAAGAATCACTGACTGCGTGGTATAGTTTTACTTATTGTGTCCTTATTATTTATTTCCATCCAGCAGCAGCAGAAGCAAGCATTTCAATTTTTAGGTGAACTTTTCGAATTCACATGCTTTTTCGTCTTGAGTACAGCATTTCACATTTAAAAAAAAAAAAAAAAAAGACTAATGGACCCAGAAACTGAGGACTCACTCCCGTGATATATTCAGTCGACATATTATGTACTTCTTCGAAATAACTATGCGGACTGTTTAAATAACTTATCGAAAACTATTTTTTTGTTGCACCAACTGGGGTATTTTCACAAATCGAAAGGAAAGTCAACTCATACCATTCAAGAGAATAATTTTGTTGGACGTCGTTTCAAATTGAAGAAAATATTCTGACTGAGCTCCCTGAAAAGATACGGTGTTCTTATTTTAATCGATAAATACAAGACACGAAAATGCTATTGCATATTGCTGATGCGAGAAACGTTGGGAAAGGTTCTTATGATGTGGGTAAATGAATTAGCGAAATATAGAGGACTAGGATGAGTGACCTACGGGAGGAATGAAGTAGTAAAAGCTTACACGGGCTTCTTTTGTCTTTAATTAGAAACGCGGTTTCTTCGTACTCGCGATTAGATATACATAGGGATAATAATAAATTATTTGAAATTTCGTCAGGAAAGGTCAATCAATCAAACAACGAGATTTTGTTGAGCAACGTTTCAGCTGGGCCCAGCCAGCCATCCTCAGGCTATAACAATAAAGCCGATTGATTACAATATTTCCCACGGTGAGTTCTGAACTATACAGATATACATATGGACTTCGATTTGGTCCGCAAGCAGACATCTACATTGTGACGTGGATTTTTCCTAGACCCCGGATCTAGACCGGATTGCTAGATCACGAGGTCGTTCACTCGACAATTGGCGAATGACACCGAGTAATGTTATTTGTTGGGCACCAGGCGACTGCTTCGCCACTGAACTCAATATTTAAATAAAATTACCCAAGAGATACAATGGAATAAGCTGCGGCTAGCTGCAGTACCGCGGAGAGGGGTCAGGATTAATTTTGAGGGATTGGCGTACACAATAACGACTCGAATAGTTGAATTTAACAAATAAAATCGTGCGTTTATTCAATAAGAAAGAATAGAATTCGAAATGTTTAACAGAATATCGTGCACCCGGGGGTACTTCCCCGCGGGTATGAAACCGCTACAGGCCGTGTAAAGGCGGCCTGGCCACATTTGACGAACCTTACAAATAAAAAAAATTGACTAAAACACTCCCGCATAGGGTGGCAATAACAGCAATAAAATTACCAACAATTGACTCGCCAAACTAAGTCCTCGTGAGATAATATAACAGTTCTTAGACAGTTCACACTCCACGAAGAGTAAAATAACAGTTAACAAATATTATAATATAGACAACAGGTAGCCGACGGCTAAGAACAATACCCTACTGCGGCCTACGGCCCGATATTACAACAGAATAGCAACTTAAATAAGCCTGCGGCTTGGAATTGAAGAAATATAATAGCCAGAGACCTAAAAATCTACAGATCGGTAATAAAATACTAGTGCAAGGTCGTACTTGATCGTTGGCCGAGGGTCGGTACGCCTTCGAGAGGCGAAGCCTCCCGGTAATAAGATAAATAACAGACTATTTACAATTTCTAAAATGAATTACTTAAAGCTAACTTAAGGTTCTTCGGACATTACTGCGACTTTAAGATAAAAATCTAAATTTTTAATATGTTATTAATTGATATCAATTACGTATAAATTAATTTTTTGAGGTATATCTGACGAAGAGTTTTCGCGTAATTAATTACTAAAATATCGTAATTTAACATACAGAGCATAGGCAACGTTAACGAAACGCCCATGTATCGAGTTATCTAGTCGTGCCTTAAAAAGATTGAAAAACACAAAACTTTTTTCTTTATTAATTAACTATCGTAGAATCCGTAAAAAATGGTTAAAAAGTGTTCTGACGAAGGCTTTCAAAAATATTTGTGTAAGAAGCACGGAAAATGCACAAAAATATGCACCCGCCATGATTAAAAATAAATTTGTCACGTGACTCAGATGAGTACGGCAACGTCGCAAGAAATAAAACGCGCTAACTATTTGAATTAAAAACGTAACTGATTATTTCTGTAGATATTTAACGATACTTTTCTTTGCGAATCGCCCGTTGTGTCTGAATTGATTTGCATTACTCATTTTTATGGGTTAAATCAAAAAGTATAAAAATATTTCTTACTTTTAAGAATAAATAAATTTCAACACTTTACAGCTAGATCAACACAATACAGCTGTTCGAAGCGACCTTGTCAGATCTACATTATGAGAAAAAATACTCGAGTCAAAATAATTTTTTTTATTATTTATTTTAATAAAATAATGAATTAATTCATTCGAAAATCATGATAACTTGCGTCTAAATTTGAATTATGAATTTACATAATTACATTTTCGATTTTTGTGAAAAAAAAATTTAGATTCTAGTTTGATTTACGGGGTACTGTCTGAACAACCTTAAACTAACTCTGCGCGGAATAAAATCAAACATACAATAAGGGTCCGACTAGCGTCGGTTATTCAATTCAATAACTCGAAGATCTGCCGAGAAGAAACGAGGCTCGGCCTCGGTACAATATCTCCCTCGCAGGAGGAAGAGAGCACGACAGGGACCGACCGTCTCGCTCGCTCTGGTGAGCGAACCATACAAAATTCAATAATCAATAATTTTCTTAATAATCAACCATCTTAACGCGAGACTCGAATAACAAAACAAAACAACACTAATAGTCCAGGATTTTTAGACATTGGCTCCGCAAAAAATCCTGATAATTGATTTTTCGATTGGATTATGTCAGAGGGTGTCCTCTAAGTATAAAACCAAGTTTGTGTCATCTGACACCGCGAGCGTTAGCCGCCATCTTGAAAAACGCCTTTTTGCAAATATCTCGGAAACGGTGAGTTTCACGTTAAAAATTGTGAGGAATTTTTTGTAGAAGGTACGATTTTCCATCTTTTTTATGCGTAATTTTTTTCTCTATTGTTAATATTTGCCGAGATATAGTCGATTAAAAAACCAAATATTTGTTTTTGGAAAATATCTTAATAATTTTTGGAAATACGAAAAAAAAATGTGATAATTAATGTTGTAGGACATAAAATTTTCTACAATTTTCGTATAAAAATTTTTTCTTGTAAAATCAATTGTTGCTGAGTTTTAGCGCAATTAAAGTTGCCATCAGGTGAAGAAAAACAGCGATTAGTGGTAATACGTTACTCTAGCATGCAAAAAAAAGTGTAATCGAAGAATTTTATAATAGAGACGGTAACAATAATATTTATCATGAAAAGGAGGGATATGGGCGATAGGAAAAAAAATTAAAAATTAAAACTCCAGTAAAATTTAGTTTTTCAACCGACCATATCTCGGCAAATATTAACAATAGAGAAAAAAGTTTAAGATAAAAAAGATGGAAAATTATATTCTCCACAGATAAGTCCTTACAATTTTTAACGTGAAACTCACCGTTTCCGAGATATTTGGAAAAAGCCGTTTTTCAAGATGGTGGCTAACGCTCGCGGTGTCAGATGACACAAACTTGGTTTTATACTTAGGGGACACCATCTGACATAATCCAATCGAAAAATCAATTATCAGGATTTTTTGCGGAGCGAACCCATTTTTGGTGCTAAAAATCCTGGACTATAAGGCATGGGACACTAGTGACGGCCTACCATCGAAATTCGGCTCAATCTGATCCAAAATCAATACAGAGAGATTCTGTGGAAAGTTGGGAGCCGTGTGGATAGGCAACCGGCATATTTCACCGAAACGGCAACGCTGTCGTAGGGACAGTCGAACGTCTGCACCTACTGATGACGTAGCGACAGCTGTCACTTCGTTGGGTCAGAATCAACATACAGAGTGACATATTTGAGGTTGATCGTAATATAACTAGTAAAACAACGGGAATCGATATTAATTCGTAAAGAAGTGGTAACGAATTAGCGAATTGATTGCAGACGTCGATTTCTGTTTATTTGCAACGTTATTTGGGTCTAAACAACCGTCGGGGTAAAATTTACGAATCATTCTAATAAAGGTAACCAACAAATGTCAAACGATAATAATTCGTAATAAAGTCGTGATAAAGTTACGAATTGATCGCAGATTCGGAGTTATGTTTATTTGCGAAATTATTTACAAGCTAGCAGTTTCTCGATGATGGACTGACTCGTCGCATCACTTCGACAACTACGGTCAGGAACACAGCGATGTAAATTCGATACAACGAGCAATCTACGAGGCATCTCTGACGTAGCAGCAAACCTCAAATTTTTTCACCTCCTAATAATTTGAATGCACAGTTTTACGGAAATACTGCGCATAGTTCCAGAAGACGGTCAGAAGATTATCTCGAAAGTTGCTCAAGAAGTCGGCATGTCGTCGGCACAACGCATTTAGTTCAGTGTTATTGTACTACGTTTAATGAATGAAAAATGTTATTACATGATAGAAACTCATTGTAATGTAATCATTTTTACAAATATGTGACGCTTTATACCACTCAGCTATCAAAGGCACAATTACGTTCATTTACTGAACAATACTTTCAATTCATTCATTCCTCGCTGAGACTTCTACAAGATTATCGGTATGGTAGGCAAACAGGTGATCTTTGATTCGTAAATTTCACCTCGAGGGTTGTTTGGACCCAATAAATGTTGCAAATAAACAGAAATCGACATCTGCAATCAATTCGCTAATTCGTTACCACTTCTTTACGAATTAATATCGATTCCCGTTGTCTTACTAGTTATATTACGATCAACCTCAAATATGTCACTCTGTATGTCGATTCTGACCCAACGAAGTGACAGCTGTCGCTACGTCATCAGTAGGTGCAGACGTTCGACTGTCCCTACGACAGCGTTGCCGTTTCGGTGAAATACGCCGGTTGCCTATCCACACGGCTCCCAACTTTCCACAGAATCTCTCTGTATAGTATATGGTAAATAAAATCAATTTCACTGCAAACAATTTGATTTGTTCTTCACCACTAACGCTTCATGACTCTACCAACATCCAAATAGTGGCGCGCTCGGTGCGCTGCGACCCCCAACTTCCGTTTTAGGCCCACTAATGGCAGAGGTGTTTCATCCCTCATTAAAGGGTCCCTAAGAGTACCTATTTATTTAATGTATAAATGAACAGCAAAACAATATGTAGTTTAGAAAACGTTTAGAAAAAATGAAAGTCGCCCGTTAACGGCGGCCGACCAATCCGCACCCCGCACCGTCGGTGTCTCATCCCTCATTAAAGAGTCCCTGGGTACTGTCATACGGCACATTATGCAAATGATTCGAAAATGCATTTGAATAATGAAAATGTATAAAAAATTAACTAATGCGTACAAAAAACTGTCTTGGGAAATACATTATGTTTATCTAACTTTTAATCCAAACCGAAAAATTATGGAATGCGAAGTCAGGCAAGTTCTCCATTATAGAAACATTCTCATGAATCGTCGTTTATTGAAAGAACATGTTTGGAATACTAAAAAGAAAAACAATATGAATTATGTTCTCTAGTAATAGAAAACTCAAACTATAAATGGATCTGACATGGCAGTCTTACCTGACACAGTCCGTGCATATCGCTATAGGGACCGTGCGTGAGCTGTAGAGAGCAGCACAACCGCCGATGATAAAGGTATCTTACCTCGATTGAAGGAATCGAACCTTCTTTATTTAGAAATGAGTTTAACTTTGCGTTTCGTCCGGGTATGCTCGACAGGACTCGTCAGTAGGGCTGTGCCGAGCACACCGTGCCCTAGACGCATGGATGTCCGGTGGTGGACAACGATAGTTACTAGAAGCTGGTATACCGTGAGTATTCGTGTATGCGGGTCGGTTGGATCCGCCCGATCCAGAATTTGACGTTTCGGCACTGCCTTTCCGCCGTTCCTTGTTCACGCTGGTTGCCTTCTGCTTTGACAGGTAGGTAAAGCGCGCGGAGTACGATTTTGTGGTTAGCTTGCGGTTAGGATTTTCAGTATGAAAAATTTGTTTCGATAATCTGTCCATTATTATTCGACAAATAAATAATACTTTTAAAACGATTCAATGCAATTCAGAAGAATTTGTTTTTATTTGTTCATCATTTATCAGTTACACTGATTAATAATAATTTTCATCGAAATGTAATAGTAATAAAATTATTGTTCGTTCGTCAAAAATCTCGAAAGTTGTTTTCATTTGTGGCTAAATACATTAATTTGCAACCTGAATGTAATTCACTCTCTGTTAATTTAGTGACTGTAATATAAAATTGTCTTTATTGCCTGGTACAATTTATCCTTCTCTACACTCTTTTATAGGATTCGCTAATAAATATTCTCGTGACTCAGCTACTTCAGTTTCTTCTGAATTGCATTGAATCGTTTTAAAAGTATTATTTATTCGTCGAATAATAATGGACAGATTATCGGAACAATTTTTTCATCACGAAAACCGGAAAATCGCGACGAAGTTGCGATTTTGAGGCTAGAATGCTGAAAAAATTAGACCGTTCCTCGTACGTAAAGGCTTTTTGACGAACCTCGTTACAGCACTCGCTTTCGGCTCGTGCCGTAAACCTTTCGTTTCGCCAAAAAAGCCTTTCCGTAGTCGTAACGTAATGTACTATTTCATACTGAAAATCCTAACCGCAATCTAACCATAAAATCGTACTCCGCGCGCTTTGCCTACCTGTCAAAGCAGAAGGCAACCAGCGTGAACAAGGAACGGCGGAAAGGCAGTGCCGAAACGCCAAATTCTGGATCGGGCGGATCCAACCGACCCGCATACACGAATACTCACGGGTATATGCAAAGCATAGTACTATCGTGTGCTAGCGAGAGCGATGCTCGGCTAATGCGACGCATAGTGGGCATGGAGCGAAGATGTCATGACGCCACAATGAGTGCGCTCTCTCGCGTCCAAATATGCAATTAATGTGGTGATATTTTGGCAGCTAACAATACAAAAATAAAACAATATTGCAAATAAAAATGTTAAAAGTAATAAAATATGGTCTTCGTCCTATAATTAATGATCGTGTTCGGGGTCAAAATGACAGGAAGGGAAAAAAGTTGTTCGATTCGGGTCACGTTTTAAATGTAATGGAAATCGAAAACACATCTTGTGCGCAACTCTTTTTGTTGGGATGTTGACTTGTACTTCTGCGGTACATATACCATCACGGTTATTCAAATTACACAAGAAATATGCAGGTTCATCCGGATTGCTGTTCATCCAGGTGTCAGTCTGGCAAGTTATATGGCATCACTGAGTATTTGAGGTCCTCTGACGTGTCTAATTCGATTTAACAAACGACGTTCTTGTCGTTCGAATCGTTCTACAGCTTGAGCAGATTTTGACGTTGGTTTCCCATGAACAATATTGGAATCATAGGATGGGTGCAATGGATGTTCCGATTTCGCGTTATTGAGGAAATGAGCACTACAGATTTTAGTGTTCTTTGTTGGTTCCCAATCCGTTGGATTTTTATTGGAATTACAAATAAATTGGAGGTTATGGCTGAATTCCAACTCAAATTCCAAGAATTCCAATGTTTAAACGCTGAATTTTATATTTCAGAGACAATTATTTTACCTTTAGCTCATGAACTGCCTTAGTATAATTAACATAATAATACTTAAACGTAATTTTTAACTGCTTTAATCCATTTGGTCCGTTTCTCACTTTTCCACGGGGCTCTGAGTGTGCTCGTGGGAAATAAGTAAAACTTCACTGGTGGATCAACATTTCGAAGTCGAAATGGCGTATTAGAACACCCTCGAGTACAACAATATCGTTTCGATGAAGACATTACGAAAAAAATATCTGTATTCCGTAAATTAATACAAAAAACTGATAATTGCCGTTTACACGCGTTGTTACTTTCACCACTTTAATGTTTGGTTTGGTTCATGTAGTAGTGGGTCAAATAGTGATCGATAGTTTATTTACACTTTTAGATGTCATATTGATCATTATTCGAAACTATATCATTTAGTTATAAACAATAATGATATGTACTGGATAATAAGTATTGAAATGTTAAACCCAGCTCAGGCACCTCATCATCAGAAGACCTGGGGAAGGGGGGGGGGGGGGGGGGGGGGGGGCTCAGGTGAAGCTTATAAGATTCAGTTAATTCGGCGTCATTAATTCTATGTGAACACCTCAGTATTGGGTGATTTTGCTTTTTAATGCTTACCTCGCTGGTAAGATTTATTAGATACTGATTATGTTTTTCGTTTCTTATTTACCAGACGACATGCTTAACAGAACTGCCAGATGTGGCGCCTTGCAACGGCATCGTTCGCCTACCACCACCGTGCGAGGATTCACCGAGTAGTGGCAGTAGCAAAGAACGCCGTGAGCAAGGTCCCAGAAAAAAGTGTCGCGTTTTGGCACCTATTCTTTTATTAGTGTCTTCACTTTTACTCGGAGGATTATGCTTACCTCTTCTACTCCAAACCGCCCCCATTACTCACCAACAAAGGCTAGACGTAATCAGGAGGTTATTAACGGAAGTGCCTCTCATTGATGGGTAAGTTCGACCATCATTTATTTTTTTCAGGGTTCTTACTGTTACTGAAAACTAGTTAGAATCTAGGAAAGTTATGGTGAAGTTCAATTCGGTTAGAATTACTTTAAAATCGTATCAGTATGATTCAAAACATAAGTATGTTGTATTGGAAACATAATTCTGAATGCATGGTAAACTGAAACGATTTGTTGTGTCTTCGTTACGAAATGTTGATTATCTGCATTTATTCAAAATCTTTTCCTGTTTACGCTCAGAAAAGTTTCTTGCGCATACATCTTCTTCTTCGAGGCTTGAATAGTTCTTCTTGCTGATGCCTTCAATAATAAAGAAATACTTTTGTTGGATAAATTACTGGAATGTTCCTACATAATCTGTAGTGGCCGTAAAGTATGCGATTATGGTTACGTGTTCCGACCGTCAGGTTGAACTTTACGGTTACTACATCAAATTTTCATCACACATGTATGGAAAGTGTTCTTTTGGGTACCGTTTACAATGCGTAAAGTAGTGTTTCGCACATGCAGTGTATCCACTATTATTCCTTTACAAACTGCGATACTAGCGCCACCGTGACACTTTTACACACAAACAATCGAGGAACAACGGAAGGCACCATTGTTGTTGGTTTCGCCCTTGGACCCTATTTTCTTCAACTTGTGACACGGTGTATATTGAGAGGAAAACTTGATACTATACAGTCGACTGCGCATGGGCGAGTTTTGTCGTCTGCTAAAGCAGGCTGACCATCCTGAGTTTAGGCTGCCAAATTTTGTTTTTCGCGATAATGTACTTGATAGGAATTTTTGAGGTAAGAATTGCAAAATAGTTACGGTAATGATTCGGAAATGCTTGGAAAGCTTCAATCATTGAAAATGAAATTTGATGTGCAACTGTAAGAATCGTTGAAATTTATTCCGAACAGCTGATAGCGTTGCTTCGACTCGATAACAACATAACCTCGATTGACTACTTTAGGCGCGAGAGGTTGACAGCTCTAGCTTCATTTCTTGCAAGTTGGCACCCATGCCTTACAGGTTGAAAGATCATCGCATGTGATCTTACTGTGTTTTTAGTTATCCCTGTGAGAGCTGATTCTCGTCAACGGGGTCGATTGGATAGGGAATTCGTGGGCCTTTTGATAGTTTCTCTTTACTTTTCCAAATTTTAGGAGTGAACAGAGGAGAGGAAGTGGATGAAATAATAATGTTGTTTAAAAATTATTTTATGCTTATTAACAAAGAAAATGGGTAAATTATTGTAGGAGACAATGTGGGTCCTTAAAGCTACTTTGCTTTTTAGCAAATGATAGTTTTATAAATACTTTCGTGAATACTACGTTTACCAGGACTAGTGATCTGACTTAACTCAATGAACTTCGTTTTGGCGAATGACCGATTTATATTTAGTTTTATTGACTCGAATATCTAGGGTGGGAGAAAGAGAAATTAAATGTTTTATTAAAATGCATATGAATAAATCTCAAGACTTTATTAATTTAGAGGTTTTAATTGTATCGAAAATGCAAAAGTATGAATGAGGAGACCTCGGATCGGACAAGCCAGGAGGACGAAACGACCTAAGCTTGCTTCTCGTCGGTTGAAAAATGAAATTAGGAGTAAAGTTAACAACCAAATAAATCTTCAAATATCAGGACAGGCCATGAAGATGAAATAGCACAGACTAGCCTAATATAAAAAGAAGTATGTACTCTAAAATGATTTGATATTCAGTGAAAGCTGTGTCTTTATTCATTAGGCATAACGATTTGCCATGGAACGTGAGGAAATTCGTGCATAATCAACTGGGAGAAGTTAATCTAAGCAGCGATTTGGGTCGTGTCGATCCGTGGGCCAGATCGGATTGGAGTCATACGGATATTCCAAGATTACGTGCTGGATTAGTTGGAGCGCAAGTGAGTATTATGACTGATAATAAATTAAGAGTCAATGCTAGAAATAACGTATGGGGCATTGCACCTCGATTCGACCTGCCTCAAGACCTTGACAATTACAATGTCGTTCATTATTTCTGTACATGTAATACCAAAAGATGCAACTACTCATACTATTCCTTCAGGCGGTTAGTCTCATTGTTTAGATGGGGCAAAATATTAAAATGTCGAAGACTTCGTTGATAAGCAGATTTAAAACGTAGGGGAGGGTGTGGTACGACGGATCCCTGAGGCACAAAGGCCTCTCTCAAAAATTTGGTAAATAAAAATTTTATGTTTTTTGTATGTTTTTTTTCTATCGTAAATCTGATAATTTGACAAAAAATTTGATAACTGGCTTAGGGGCACCGTCGTGCCCCACCTTTCCCGATATAACTTGAAATCTGTCAGTCGTATCACAAAACGAATACGTTAGAATTTCTTGTTCTTCGAATGTACTTGGAAATAATTCTTTTCAACTTGGGGAACCACTATATTAGGTTTTATACGCAAATAAAGATTTCAAAAAAAAAAAAACTGGTTTTCAAAAAATATACCATTTTAGATTTTATTAAAACTTGTATACGACATTTTGCGAAAAATTACGTGAATTCCAAAACCTTGTGGCAGATGGCAAGACTCTCGGTTTAGGAGTTGCAATTACTAAAAAATTAGCGAGAACCAAAAAGGAAACGGAGCGTTCTGAAAATGAGATGATGAAAGGATTGTGAATTAAAGTAGTCATAGTTTATTCAAATCACTTCTGTATTTCATTCTTGAGTACAGAATAATATTGGAAATAAGCAACTCGAATACAAATTGTACTGTAGTTAAGAATGAAATATTGAATTGATTTGAATACCTATGATTATTTTAATTCACAACCCTTTTAACGGTTTATTATAACCAGTATAATTTCTCTCTCTTTGCCTGACAAATTCTCAGTCGGATGTATTTCATCTTTTCTCTTATCTTTCCGGCTCGCTCTTTTCATCTTCCTCGCTTTTTTCTATCGTTCTCTCGTCCACTCACTTTTCTCTCTCTCTCATATATTGTCTATGTGCATATAATTTAGTTTTGGTCTGCTTACGTCCCCTGCGGAGCTGCGCAACTTAATGCTGTTCAATTATCTTTGGAGCAAATTGACGTCATACGAAGATTGGCGGAAATGAATGCACAACATCTCACCTTAGTTACTTCTGTTAAGGGTGAGTCAATTATACTACATAATTCTTACAACATAATCAATTAATACTCAGCGAGGCCACATATGGAGTTACGGGGCTCTTACTTATATGAATTTATGAGACATCCCATGAGACATCGAAGCGTTGATTTCCGTGAACAGGTCAGATTTTTTTTTGTTAAGATGTTTAAAAGTCGGTATTTCGGAGGGAAAAGTGATCTTTTGATTTCATTCTTGAAATGGCAGTGACCTTAATCTATTTGCAACAAAAATCGAAAAGGACAAATGTCAAGGACTTAGTTATACACTAGACGCTCGTTAGTACCCATCTCCTTATTGCCCGACCTTGGCTAGCGGGAGCTCCAGGCGCAGGGACGTCGCTATCTAGCGCTCTTGCGGCGGAACTAAACCACGTTTGAGCCAAGCTCGGTCTCTGTGGAGCCGGCACTGTTGTCGCTCCTTATATGGAGGTATTAGCTCGCGCTCGTTATTACCCGTCGGGTCCCGAGACTCGGGTAATAACGAGCGTCTAGTGTAGTTATATTGCTGCTGAGTTTCGAAAAGCGCAGCAGCGCAGCGCGCTCGCCTTCATATTAACTTCGTGAATATTGTACACCACATTGTTAGCACTAGCGGCTCACTGTTTCGACAAATTGATTCTGAAATAGCAAAATTTTTTTGACCTCTACTTTGATGAATATTTTCCTCTCAAAGAGAGTTCTCTCACTTTTCTTATACTCTTGCATTATGCTCGCTTTTATTTTCTAATAATTGACTCTATCAGAGCCAGTTTGACCAACCGGGTAAAATCTCGGAATTGACTCTCAGAGTTAACACCAGGGTTAACTGTGGGTTAACGCTACACTGTTGCCAAGTCTAGTGGCATGTTACCATATGGATCACCGCGAGATTCAAATAACGCAAAACGTGTAGCGTTAACCCAGAGTTCACCCGATTGGTGAAACTCATTGATTTACGGCTAACTTGTGAGCTATGAAACTTTCTGAACAGCTCATATGATCCCTTCTAAGAGTTAAGGCCACGTCGTAGTTGTATTCGCCCACCGATTTGAAGAAATCATGCCTCGTGAAGAATATCCATGTGAACAAATTTTCCTTACAGAAATCGTTCTGACTTGCATAAACGAAAAGCGGTCAAGAACTAAATTGAAGAGGAACTAAAATTTTAACTCATCAACCGTTAAGGCCGGGTTTCAGTCTTTCTTGATCAACCGAAAATTTTGGTCTATTCCAAAACTACAAGATGGGCATCGGTAACTGCGATTACACTTTCACTGATTGCTCCAGAATGTGTCACCAGCGCTGTGCCGCTACAGCGACAAGTACAGGCCTGCACAGTAATGGTGTATAGGGTAGACGTACCGTTTTTGGCCACCTTAGGACCGTTTGTGGCCATCAGTTGCTCCATTTGTGGCCATACCCATTACCATGTAAATCAAGGCCATGGCCACAATCGGTACAAAACTATTTTAAAATTAAAAACTTCACTTTTGAACAATCAAGTACTGGAAAAGTTAGCTTTAATATTTGCTGTAGGATATGTTTTCGTAATTAATTCAATAATTGAATAGATTTATACTGCCAGAAGGGAGGGAAGCATTAGTCAAGCATGGCCACAAACGGTACAGTGGCCACAAATGGTACGTCTACCCTACATGAACATAACTGCGGTTGGATTTTCGCATCGTGTATTGTGGTTCCAACTCGCACCACGGAGCAGACGACAAGCAGATGCTTTTTTGCTGAACGAGCGTATGCATGCCCAACACACAGCGCAACAATGATAACAATTCGTTTATTTCTAGCATCCCTGGCAGATGGCGCATGACGTCTGCTAAATATCGACTGTGGGCGCATCGTGACGCTAGTGGAGTTCAGTTCACGTCACATGACGCTGATTTTTTTGGGTACACCATTAATGTGCAGGCCTGTACGTAAGCTTTCTGTCAAATACGCTCGAATAGCGATCTGGGGGCTTATTACGGTTCTCGAATCGAGTGAAAATGACGAAAGTGAGTAGCTCACCCTATTACGGTGAATCTCACTAGGTCAAAAAAAGAGATTATCCGCGTGAGTTTACTCGACACGAAATTCTGTGTCGAGAACCGTTGTGCGCATGCGTGTGAGCGTGATTTCCCTGGAAGTTCCATCGGTTCCATCAAAAAATGAAGATTGCTCCATTTTTATTGGTTAAAGAATAAAAGTTATTGATACGCTTAAATTTGTACAATGAATAATTCAGATGATAAGATTTACTTTTAAGATTACTATTATTTACTATTATTATTCTTATTTTTTATTCATTTTTTTATTTTTATTTTTAAGGTTTTGATGTATATTAATATAGGATCTAATATGTATTTGTGATACTCGCCAATTTTTTTTTATTTGCACTATTATACCGCAATCTTCCTCGTGCAGAATCTTCATTTTCTTTGATATACTGCAATAGTATTTTTTTTTACTTTCTGTTACATTCATTTTCTTTAACAATTCCCTATGTTCTCTGAGAAAATGGCGCTAACTTTTGTGAAAATGTGAGATCCCTATACCGGAAGTGCCTAGTTATCTCACATTTTCACTCGACAGATCCGTAATAGAGTGACCAAACTCACGTGAGATAAAAATGCGAGAAGTGAGTACACTTGACCGAGAACCGTAATAAGCCCCCTGCAGTTCTTTTCTCCTCGCCAAATTCGAATAAAAAGCTTTCCGGACATTTTTCATTGTGTTTTATTTTTTGAGTAGAAGCCAATATTTGTTCCAAAAAATATGTAAATAGAAATTTTTCATTCTTACTTCCTTTTCTGATGTTATAGAAATATTATGATTTATTCCATACATAGATCAGATGGATTTTTATAAATTTGATCAAATGGCAACAAATTTGATTTGGCCCAAATGTAATGATAACGCAATGTAAATGTAAGGTTTGACTTAGCTCAATTGCAACGGGAACAAAGCCAATATTAACTATATTTAAATTATCACGCTCTTTATCACTACCGGTGTTAATAACCTCTCGATTTGCGATGATTGTTTGAATCGTGGTTTTGCAGTACCTACCTAGCAGAATTCGTTTAGAACGTCATCTAATACATCAATCGGCAACGCGTAATCATATACCATACAAAAGTTTCGCCTCGCGAGGAAATGAAAGCACTAAATGTAGCACGTTGAGGTTAATCTGATTCTTCAATAAATTCCCGAGAGCGGACTGCTAGATTTAGACACGAATACTGTCTAAAAATGATGTGAGCACTTTTTATGTTTCGGGACAGCTCATTTTGGGTTCTAATCCGAACTATTAAAGCCAATATTTTCTCACAAATTCGTGATATCGGACCTGACCGCTCTAGAATTATTAATCATAAACCTATTCCGAGGAGGAATTTTCGTTTCATTCTGTAGTTTTAAAATGACGCGAAACTTTCGGTACACGCTATTTCGGTTGGTCAAGAAGGACTGAAGCCCAGCCTTAACATACGATAATAATAGTAAGTAATATAATATGCATATAAAACCCCGCCTTCTGCCGGGGTACGGCTCAACTGCCTCAACTAACTCATGAGCTGTCAAGATCGAGCAATTTTTTGGCTATGACAAATGAACTCAGAAAAAACCATGCCTCGCCTACATTATACGACGAAACAGACTCGAACCACAATTATTAGAATCTCTGGTCTCTGTTCTAGAGCTCCAGACTCCGTTTTCACCGGGATAATAAGTCAGTATTCGACAGAAGCGGAACTATATCATTCGCTTTAATTATGGGTTCGGGTCTCGACTTTCGAAAAAAATTGGTTTCTCTCTAATTTTGTTGTCACTCTGCATTTATCCAAATCAAAACGATTTCCGGAACGAAAATTCGTTCAGATGGATATTCTTCACGGGCATGAGTTTTTAAAATTAGTGTATTTGGCTATGGCTTGGCTATGGCTTGGCCTTAACGATTATTCTGTGATATATATTGGCGGAAAGTTTGCCGAAAGCGAACCCGTCATTGACAAAATAATTTGCTACGATTGCAATCGTTGTGAGGATACCGGCAAAAACATTGTAAATGTTTTAATTTATACTTCAGTCAATTTTCTAATACACCGGAACGATCTCTTCAACACTTTACGAAAATCACGTTATTTTCTTAGCGATCGAATTTCCTCAATGACTTGTACCTTCCCGAAATTATGTAAATTGACGTTTCTGTCGTCGGATATAGTAATACGAGCACGAAGTATTGAAGAAGAGAACACACTTCAATTCGAATAGAGTCAAAAAGTTTTCACATTTCATCATAATCGCACACGGAAATTGGACTGTGTGTGATACGGGTGTTTCAGAAAAAGAATGTGTATTAGAATACGCAAGAAATTCACTAATCATACTGTAATTTATACATATTACCTGAAGATTATACAGGGTGTCTCGAAATTCGCGCATGTGCTACATACGGGCGGATTCCTTGCGAAGAATGGATACGGAATATCCAAGTAAAAACTTCCGCGAGGACTTAGTTTTACTGTAAAAGCACTTATTAACGAACCAATCAGCGTTCATCTTTAGAAGACTGTCCAAAATCCGTATCGCCGTCCGCCTTATTAGCGCGAGCGAAACAATAATGTGTGGTGTTGCCCGCTCGCTTATCACAACGCGCTCGTATATCTGACTATGTGTCGCGCTCACGTATACGAGCGCGTTGTGACAAGCGAGCGGGGAACACCACACATTATTGTTTCGCTCGCGCTAATAAGGCGGACGGCGATACGGATTTTAGACAGTCTTCTAAAGATGAACGCTGATTGGTTCGTTAATAAGTGCTTTTACAGTAAAACTAAGTCCTCGCGGAAGTTTTTACTTGGATATTCCGTATTCATTCTTCGCAAGGAATCCGCCCGTATGTAGCACATGCGCGAATTTCGAGACACCCTGTATAGAGGCAGGCTGT
This sequence comes from Rhogogaster chlorosoma, assembly GCA_944452935.1. Classification (NCBI taxonomy): domain Eukaryota; kingdom Metazoa; phylum Arthropoda; class Insecta; order Hymenoptera; family Tenthredinidae; genus Rhogogaster; species Rhogogaster chlorosoma. The sequence goes on from OX101802.1 coordinate 9,253,789, forward strand.
AATTGAAAGTGGATAGTAGTAGTTTTGACATTTGGTATTCTGTAAATACACGTTAGAAGTGATAGAAATATTGAAGAAAATACCTTGTTATATTATTTGACGTAAATCAGCAAACTGTAATGAAAAACACAGAATCACTCTATTAATCAGTTTCTATGCAATATGGTGAATACATATAGAATCCAGGTTGATTTGGATTTATTGCCAATTTTTCTAATCCCATTTTTTCGGGTCTATTTTAACACCACATAACCGCCATGGAAGCAGGGAGTCTTTGACTGTCGCCGTGCCATCTGGATCTCATACGGTATAGGGATCAAGTCCGTAACCAGAATTTGTTCTTCTCATCAAGAGACTCGGTAGAGTCTCGCGCCAAGTACGTTAAAAAAAAATTTTTTTTTTGTACGTGGCGAGTCTACCGAGTCTATATACAGCTACGGCAATTTTCCGCGGAGTGGGGGGATAATGTTTTCTCTATACCACCGTATTTAGTGATATCATGCGGATCTACGACTGATTGTCAGAATAAGGGTCGGAAGCGCTTTCATTCAAGCCTAAGATCAATAGAATCTGTGCACGTATAGCTGAGATATGATAATTTTTAATTTCGAGGTGGCTCGATTCACGTTCTCAGATTTTCTTCCTTTTCAGCACAATTCTATCGCTCCAGACCAATGCGCATGCGCGCCGATCTGTCAAACTGACAGCTAAAGTCAGCCGGTATGTGAGACTCAATTGCAGTAGTATACTTAGCTGAAAATTTTATTATGAAATTTCCCTCTTCTGTGCGGAAAACATTGTCGAAATTGGATACGATATCCCATAGATCAACCATCAATATTACTTATTTCATTCATTATTGATAGTTTACCCGACGAGCTAGAATCTTTGAGGTTATGTAAATTATCTGCCAATTTGGTGGCGAATATTATGAACGCTGTTGATATATTCGGTTTCTGTTGTAGGCACATTCAACGCTGATATATTTAGATATTTATTAAAATGCTGTAAATTAATATCTAGAAATCGAATTGCTTGTAATTCATATGGCAGCTTCACGAATAATACCTCTGCAACTTTACGCCAAATTGCATTAGGCAGTGATAAGAATGTTACGTTGTTTGAATCAAAGCAACGCTAATAACTACGTTCATCTCACTAAAACCGGAGGTAGTTTGTATAAGCTCACTGACAATAGATAAATAATTTTTAAGTTACTTTCAGATACATACAGAGAGATTCTGTGGAAAGTGGAGAGCTGTATGGTAGGCAACTGGCATTTTTCGAGGAAATGGCAATGCTGTCGTAGGGACAGTCGAACGTCTGCATCTACAGATGACATAGCGACAGCTGTCACGTTGTTGGGTCAGAATCAACTTACAGAGTGACATATTCGAGGTTGATTGTAATATAACTAATAAGACAACGAAAATCGATATTCATTTGTAAAGAAGTGGTAACGAATTAGTGAATTGATTGCAAATGTCGATTTTTGTCTATTTGCAACATTATTTGGGTCTAAACAACCGTCGGGGTGAAATTCACGAATCATTCTCATAAAGGTAACCAACAAATGTCAAACGATAATAATTCGTAATAAAGTCGTGATAAAGTTACGAACGAATTGATCGCAGATTCTAAGTTATGTTTATTTGCGATATTATTTACAAGCTAGCAGTTCCTCGGTGACGGACTGACTCGTAGCATCACTATACAACTATGGTCAGGAACACGGCGATGCAGATTCGATTCAACGAGCAATCTACGAGGCATCTCTGACGTAGCAGACAAAACCCCAAATTTCTTGACCGCCCAAGAAGTTTGAAAGCACAATCTTGCAGAAATCCTACAGCCAATGCTGTCAACCTTGCTTCGAAACAGATCTACGTAGATCACCTGTTTGCCTATCCAATCGTGTAGAAGTTTCAGCGAGGAATGAATGAATTGAAAGTATTGTTCTGTGAATCAACGTAATTGTGCCTTTGATAGCTGATTGAAATAAAGCATCGCATATTTGTAAAAATGATTACATTTCAATGAGTTTATATCATGTAATAACATTTTTCATTAATTAAATAAATAACAATAAAATAAACACAATAACAATGAACTAAATACAATAACTGAATACACTGCACAGCGAGAAAGTACTGCGCACTTGCAGAAGATGGACAGAAGCCAGCTTCCAGAGTTGCTCAAGAGGTCGGCATATCGAAGTCGTCGGTACAATACTTTGAATTAATTCATTCCTCGCTAAAAGTTCTACACGATTGGGTAGGCAAACAGGTGATCTACTCTCTAAATCTGAATTAGTGAAATTTTCACTGATTGTTCCAGTGATGTCATAAGTCACTGTTCGAACAGTGATTCCAAGTCTGATTCACTGTTACATCAGTGAATCCCCAAATAATTTACCGAGTCGATCAGACAACTGCGTATAACCGTGGCAACTATATTTGTTGACGCTTTGTCACAGCCTAAAAAATCACGAGTGCATGAGGTAATCGTTCATGTAAAATATTGTTCTCAAAGTTTCGGAATTAAATTGATGATTCTTATGAGTTAAATAATTCATGGTTTCTGTTCATTTATTTAGTTCTTCCCATGATCAATTGATTATTGGAATTTATTAATTAATTATTATTCGAATTTATTTATGATCTATCCATAGCTCTATGGTGAAACTGAAGTATTCTGCTGAGGTTATATCGGAACAACTCCATGTATACACTAATGTTTCTACACCCATTAATATAGCTATAGCATTGTTTTATGTTGACTATGTTATTTTTTCTACTATCCAGGGGATAGATCACTGTTACCCAAATTTGTATAGAATTTCAAAAAATAAATAAAATTTGTCTGCAGGTACTGATTGAACCAGTGCCTCTTTTACTCTTCAAACCAGTGCATTTTTCACTATTCAAACCAGTGTATTTTACACTATTCAAAACAGTGCATTCTCACTATTCCAACAAGTGTGTTAATTTCACTGATTGGATCAGTGCAACTTCACTAATTCACAGTGGCAGACTTATAACTGTAACGATTAGTGATTATTCACTGCAAATCAGTGAATTTTCACTAATTCAGATTTAGAGAGTACGTAGCTCTGTTTCGTAGCAAGGTTTACAGCATCGGCTGTAGGATTTCTGCAAGACTGTACTTTCAAACTTCTTAGGCGGTGAAGAAATTTGGGGTTTTGTCTCTTACGTCAATGATGTCTCGTAAATTGCTCGTTGAATCGCATCTGCATCGCTGTGTTCCTGACCGTAGCTGTCGAAGTGATGCGACGAGTCAATCCGTCACCGAGGAACTGCTAGCTTGTATATAATTTCGAAAATAAACAGAAATCGACATCTGCAATCAATTCACGAATTCGTGACCACTTCTTTACAAATGAATATCGATTCTTGGTGTCTTATTAGTTATATTACGATCAACCTCAAATATGTCACTCTGTAAGTTGATTCTGACCCAACGACGTGACAGCTGTCGCTACGTCATCTGTAGATGCAGACGTTCGACTGTCCCTACGACAGCGTTGCCGTTTCCATGAAAAATGCCGGTTGCCTACCATACCGCTCCCCACTTCCACAGAATCTCTCTGTATATATTTTAATAATGACATCATAGGTAATAGGGTGGGTTGAAAAAAAATTTTTTTTTTTCTTAGCTTGAGGGTAGAATTTGTACTACAGTCATACCTCCGAATAGGGCCGCTCGAAGGCGGTTAGGGGAGTATGATTCTTGGAAATGCCTTTCCCCCACCAACAGCTTCGAGCACGACTCGGCTCGGCTGCCGGCTCAACCTCTGAATAGGGCCTCTTTCCAGTCGCGTTATTTTCACTTTGTTTTAGAGGTGAGTAGGTAACACTGTTTCTTTCTCACTTGATTTTTGGTAAGTATAAAATACATATAAACTTATCTCAAGTGCAACAAGTTGACCCGATATTTTTTATCTTGAGTGTTTTGTGTTTCTTACCTCAAACAAAACCTCAAAAGAACAAATGCAAATATTTTCAGACAAAAACACTTCCATAAATCATTTAAAAGAGATGATTATCTATATTGTCATAATTTTGGCAATGCTTAATCGTAATGAATCGTTCATACATTGATATATGTGAGAGGTTTAAAGTTTTTTGTTGAATTTTCAAGTTCAAAGGTTTCAGATTGTGCTATTTTTGCAGAGCCGAAATGTCAGAGCTGAAGATGAATTCGAGAAAGCAAAAAAGTAAGTCAACCTCAATTGAGGTTTTTTCAGAGCTTTTGCAAAGTTCGACTGGATTAAGAGATCAGAATCCAGATGGTGAGCCTTCAAAAAGACGTCCAAGATTTTCGTTCGAGGAAAAGAAGAGAATATTAGAGGAAAGTAGTGTTCAAACCATCGAGTTTATTTGTGATAAATACAAAATTAACTCGCGAACTTTGAGAAAATGGAAGGAGAAAAAAGACAAAATTCATGAGGCTGCTCTCGATTCAAGAATGCTAACGAAGAAAAAAACTGTCGAAGTCAATAAAGAACTGGATGCTGCGCTGCATTTGTGGTTACTAAATTCTGTATCCCATGGAACTCCAGTAACACAAGCAATAATCCAGAGAAAATCTTTGATTTTGAACGCTGAGTTAGGTGGAAATCCCGACTTCAAAGCCAGTAACGGATGGTTTCAAAAATGGAAACAGAGTAACAGTGTTCGCAACAAAATAATTACAGGTACTAAAAAATACATATTTCGCAAATGAAAGATAAAAATCAGTATGTTTATTTATAGGAGAGAAATTATCAGCTGACCCGCTCGCCGCTGCTGAATTCAAAGAAACATTCAAAAAAATAACTGTCACGAAACAACTATCCAGGTCGCAATGGTTCAATATGGATGAAAGCAGCTTATCATACAGAGCGATGCCAACGAGAACTTTTGCACCCAAAGAAGTTGTGGAAGTCTGTGGCACGAAGAAACAAATGATGAGAGTCACAATTGCTGCTTGTTGCAATGCTGATGGCTCGTTTAAGTTGCCGCCTATTGTCATTGGAACCGCAAAGAAGCCGCAAGCATTGAAGAATTTCAATATGGACCAATTACCTGTTTGGTACCGGAGCCAAAAAAGTGGTTGGATGGATAAGACAATTTTCGAGGAGTGGTTTACCAAACAGTTCGTTCCAAAAGTCAAAGCTTTTTTGGCATCAAAGAATTTACCTCAAATCGCTGTGCTTCTCGTCGATAACTGCAGATCACATACGTTCCTGCATGTTGATGGCATCGAAACTGTTTTTTTGCCACCCAATGTGACCTCTTTAATACAGCCTCTCGACCAGGGAATTATACAAGCTTGGAAGTTGCATTACAAACGGATGTTAGTTGACTCGATTCTGAAAGCTCAAGAAAGGGGTATTTCTCTGGTCGATCATTTGAAAACGATTTCGGTAAAGGATGCAATATTTTGGTCATCAGAATCTTGGGATCAAATTGATTCATCAACCATTTTCAAATGTTGGAACAAATGTTGGACAATATCGAAGCAAGACGCGAGCACACAAACTGAAGATGGCGAAGCTTTTACTCTCTTGGATTCGACTGCTGGAACTGAAAGCGTAGATTCACCAGTTCAGATGAACAATCGCAACACGAATAATTTGTTGGAAGTTATTACGAAGATTCACGGTTACGAAGAAATGGATGAGGATACAGTTTCAAAGTGGTTGAATGAAAACAATCAAGGTAAATTTTTTAATGGTTACACTGAGTTAACCAATCAAAAGATGTTCATTCATGGAAATTAATGTACATACAGCTCGAGAATGGAAAGCTCATAGTGATCAAGAAATCATCGAGCAAGTGAGAGCGGCGTCACATTCGAATGGTTTTGAGAGTCCTGCTGCTCAAAGGAACGAAATCTATGTTCCGGACGAAAGCCATGATTTTTCTGATGCTTTCGGTATATTATCAGAACTGTCGTGAATACGAATGACAGAGGATCTATTTTGTATTGAACTCGCGAAGTGTATTCATTCTTTGCTATATTACTTGTATTTATTTGTATCCATATTATAATAAAAGATACTTTTATTGAATAAACAAAATTATAAAATTACATACTCACATTCTCTAGCGAGCAGGTTTTATCACCCCAGGGTTTTCTCAATTATTTATCAGTGAAATAATTTGAGTTAATCAATGTGATTCCGAATAAATGTATGAGCCGAGAATATTTTGCAGAATGAAAAATTACATGTTGGATTATAATTAAGTGATTCGAAGCGTTTTCTAATAGCGGCCCTATAGAGAGGTAATTGTCCAAATACTCGTCAACAGAAATGTAGTGGGGGAAGCGCTCGAGCAAGAATGAGGAGAAGCGGCCCTATTCAGAGGGGCCCTATTCGGAGGTATGACTGTATATAAAAAAAGAGGATTTAAAAAAAAAAAATTTTTTTTACTCAACGTTTTGAGGTGGCCTACTCGCTTTTTGAATAGATATTTAATCAAATGAGGTAGTTTTATATTTAATCAAATGGGGTAGTTTTAGAATCTGCAGGGTGTCCCCTCAAAAGCCAATTGAAAGTCAAAAGTTGAAAAAGTTTTTTCCCCATTATTTTTGGAATTTAAGTAAAAAATCAAAAAATGAAATGCACTTGCTTTTGTTTTAGAATGAAAGTTGAGTAAAAAAAATCACATTCGACAATTTTTGCATGTTTTCCACGATTTTGGACGAAAAAAAGAATTTGCCGTCGGAACTACCCCATTTGATTAAATATTTATTTAAAAAGCGAGTGGGCTACCCCAAAACGTTAAGTAAAAAAATTTTTTTGTTTTGAAAAATCTTTTTTTATAAGGTACAAATTCTACCCCCAAGCTAAGAAAAAAAAAATAAAAAATTTTCTTCAACCCACCCTAATAGGTAATACTATTACAAAGCAGAAATCGCCCAAAAATGCTCAAGATGCATACGTATTCTTTTTATATCAGACCTGATCAATGCTAAAGTCAGCAGTCACTGTACCCTTACTTTGAGTAAAACCGCCGATGTCGGTTAAAAGCTCAAGCGTGAATAAATATGCAGCTGAACGGTGCAAAAAGTAGTGAAATCCCCCCAAAAACACCTCACGTGCAAAAACCTTGCGCCAAGTACATTAAAACGTAGTAAGTATCAACGAAAATTTGTTAACAAAATATTCGAAGAAGTAGCACTCGATCTACAAAAGTATTGAAATGAATGGACGTTGCCAAGTACAATTAAATTTTTTCACAATTTATTTTTGAATGTGACTTAGTATTAGATTTGGTTGGTACTCACATCTGAATATACATAAGGTGCGTAACACGTAATGACGTGCGGCATATGTACACGTAAGAAAAGAATAATCCAAATCAAAATTGAAAAAAAAAAAATTTGGAGGTAGTGGTACTTGGCGGGCATTTATGTACAAAGTAGAAGAAAATGATAATTGAACTATGTTAAATTTCTTATAATAACTCAAACATCAGCCCGCCAAGTACCACTACCTCCAAATTTTTTTTTTTTCAATTTTGATTTGGATTATTCTTTTCTTACGTGTACATATGCCGCACGTCATTACGTGTTACGCACCTTATGTATATTCAGATGTGAGTACCAACCAAACTTAATACTAAGTCACATTCAAAAATAAATTGTGAAAAAATTTAATTGTACTTGGCAACGTCCATTGATTTCAATACTTTTGTAGATCGAGTGCTACTTCTTCGAATATTTTGTTAACAAATTTTCGTTGATACTTACTACGTTTTAATGTACTTGGCGCAAGGTTTTTGCACGTGAGGTGTTTTTGGGGGGTCAATACTTCGTAGATACGAGCTTCACTCACACGCCATCCCCATCCTGATAGCTATCACGTTAGGAATCGCTAGCTTGAAACGGAATGCAACTTTGGTTGCATATTCTGGGGGCGACAAATCCAATGTCCGTGGGTAAACAAGTAGATTGGCTACAAACAAAAGCATGTTTGTGAGAACAAGTGGAGAGGTATTCGAGTTATGCGTCAGATTGAACAAGATTCGATAGAGTTGTGTACATTCTGTGCAACCGTGGATTCACCACCGCCGGTATAACAGTCAATGATCAATAAAATTCAATAAAAATAGCGATCGTTTGACGACTCCATCTGAAGAGGTAGCTGATCGGTCAATGGCTATGGTAGGGCGTGAGGAGCTTTGCGCCACAAATGAGACCTACTCAGCGAGAAAGGCCACTGCTGGCACAGTGTTTGGGGATGGCTTGTAGCGAATTTGAGGTTTTTCGTCTCTCCATGGCAACTGTAGTGTTATTGGAGCGGAAGCGGGTAAAGTACCCGATGTAGAGGCACTTGCTTCACATTGCAAAGAGTGTAAAAGTTGAAAGGCCATAGTTGACACACCTCAATACGACGAATGGGAAATCTAGCAGGATACAGTCTGCTCTACAAACTTCTCGGGTAGTACGGCAAAGATGGGAGCTAAAGGTATGCTGAGAATTTCTAAACGTTCTAAAGCGATAGGCTTTATCAAGGCCATACGGGCTATCCGTGTGAAGAAGACCACACATGGTGCTGCCATGTACGAAGGTACCTATGTAGAATCCGGATGCAGAAATCGAAAGCCACGGTGTTAGACACGAAGCTAATAGACGGCGAAACCTTGGTAGTAAAAGGGACATTACTAAACATTGCTATGAACTGCATAATGTATTATGGTCATGCGATTAGAAGATACAGTCAATCGGTATCCGACATACATCGAGCGATCCGGGCGATTTGACATCTTACATGCTCGAAAGATGCAACCTCATTATGCATACCATCATTGCAGCCACGAGGGCAATAGGGTAGACGTACCATTTGTGGCCACTGTACCGTTTGTGGCCATGCTTGACTAATGCTTCCCCCTCCCTTCTGGCAGTATAAATCTATTCAATTATTGAATTAATTACGAAAACATATCCTACAGCAAATATTAAAGCCAACTTTTCCAGTACTTGATTGTTTAAAAGTGAAGTTTTTAATTTTAAAATAGTTTCGTACCGATTGTGGCCAGGCCTTGATTTACATGGTAATGGGCATGGCCACAAATGGAGCAACTGATGGCCACAAACGGTCCTAAGGTGGCCAAAAACGGTACGTCTACCCTAGTAGTTGGTGTAATTGACTAACGGAGAATAACAGTCAGCGGACGTCACATAGAATCCCTACCACAAGTGCTCTTTTCATGTCTTCAACTCACGGTTGGTCGAAGTACATCTTTGTTATTAGGAGGGTACTCGCGTGACTACACTCACCCTCTCTACACGATGTGCACTAATTTCAATGGTACTTTCATCCGATGCGACTCGGGTATCATGCGTCTACCGACTTCTATCAATGTTGTGCGAACGCATTTCGCCTGATGCAGTGCTTCGTCCTTTTTGTTCCTCTGTTGGACTCGCTCATGCTTTTATATGCTATTTCATGATGCGTCGTGTATTTTATCGCTTTGATTACGTTGTTATCACTTTATTGTACATTCTCCCATTATATTAATGTTATTAATATTGATTTTTATCCCCATCCTCTCCTCCACTTCAGTCTAGTTTAGCTATTATCGTGATATACCTATAAGCCGCAGTAGGTACAATTCCCTTTGTCCCCACTAATGCCACCATATTGGGTTCCTTTGTTGGAATGTGCTGGACGAATAAGTAAATCTCATTTTTCTATCGTATTTGGATAAAACTTGTGGTGTCAAAAATGTCCTTGAACAGATAGGTAGAAGTTGTATGTATTTCGTAAAACTGATGGTTTCAGTTCGAAATAGTGAGTAAAACTCAATTGTCCAAAAAAGTTAGCATTTCATCTGAAAGCATTTTTAGGAGGTGATCCCCGTTGGGCTCATATTTTTTTAAAATGAATGTATATTATTTGTAAAAGGCATGTTTTTGCTATTTTCTACTATTTCTGGCAAAAGTTCGAGCTCAACGATGAAATATTCTTGTTCAGCCACGCATGTTGTGTGAGACTGATGTCGAGCTGTTTCGTAGCTCAATGTGAATATAAGATTTTTATGAATTTCCAAAAAGTAAATCATCACTACAATAAAATAAAAAAAAATTAAAAATTAAATTAAAGCACAGAGAACGCTACAAGGCGCAAATCTTTGTTTACAGTTATGTAATTTGAAGAAATAGCTTCAATCAATGTGGACGATGATCATAAAAAAGTTTTAAGAGTTTTAAGAGATATATTGACGTGAATTGCCCGCTCTCAATAACTATATCTTATATTGCGTCATCAGGATTCAGAAAATTGAACTGTCTTCCTTGCGAAATGCTAACATATCCATATTCATTATTACTTTTTATCTTTTAGAGAAAAACACTCATTACAATAATTTTTCACCAATGCCGTTTCGGTCGGAGCATGACTAACTATCCTTAGATCTGGGAAACGAAAATACAAAAATTATGTACATTATAACGTAGCACTCAGGGCGGCTATTACAGGTAGCCCCCGAACCCTCAGCAAGCCTTGATAACGAAGCGAGAGTGTAAGCGACCACTGAGGTCAAGAGCGAATGCACCCGCGGTAGGGAAAATCATCTGTGAGAGACGACTGTGACAGAGTTACGCTCTCAATTTTTTATTCCTTTTCTTTTATCCTCCTCCTTACTCTCTGTCACGTTCAAGATCTGATGATCTATCCCAAAGCGAGGGTTATCGACGTTGCTCCCCGTAGTCATTCTCTCGACGCACTCTTAAAGGGCTAACTGCTACAGCAGTGCGCCCTATACCAGAAACATCGAGAACTACCTTTGATTCCGTAGAAACGCGGGAGAGTACCCAGGGCACTCAGCTACGTGGTAAATCGGCAGTGAGAGAGATTCCTGCCACCTCCAAGAGTCTACGAACTATACTCTGGCCAACAAGAGAAAGGACTCACAATCGAGCTGAAACTCTTCTGCTTCGGTCAAGTCTCCGCCCACTTAGCTCCCTTCATGCCGGTTTTCAGGTATACGATCCTGAGTAGCTAGCTGCGTATCCCCCACTCTTTCTCCCACTTTGCGCGCCGATGCGTGAAATGTGTCCTTTCTCTCATTGGACTGAGTATACATTCCAGCTACATGCCCGACGTGCACCCGAACTTTGGCCCTATACAACCGAGGTAGACCATGAACGCCTGGAACAACGCAACCGACCGATCCTTTTGAGCATCGACGGTCGATAGTACGCAAATCCTCAGCGCCGATAACAGCAAGGATCGGCGCCATGTAGCCTAATCACTCTATCCTGAGCTATGCTATCGGGTGGAGCATTACTGTGTCTTTCGTTTCAGAAATTTTGGAAGGTATTTCAGAAGCCACGAGGTTATTTTTGTTGCTCGCAAAAGTGAGTGTGAAAATATTGTGTCTGCACGGTGCAGGTGAGGGCAGCATCCTAATAGATTACCACCGCGAGGCTGTTCTTTTTGTGCGATAGTTGAAAGACAGTGAGCGTCGCTTTATCCAGCCCAAGCCATTTGAATTTAGCAAATGGCCATACGGCATCTTGCCATTGTTTCACGCTACGAGGCGATCTAGTAGATTTTGGGGATCAAAGAAACCGAATCGCAACTCAGTGAGTCGTATACACAATGTTTCATAGAGAATATGAAGTCAAAGAAGTTGGCTTTCTGAGGTTGATAATCAAAGAAGGCGTAACACGCAGTCATTGTAACCTAATAGAAGATACATAGCAGAGAAAAGCTACAGCACGCGGCAAAGCTAAGACAGAGGGACGAGCACAGGGTTTAACACTAACAGCAACAGCAACAATAGCGGCAGAAGCGGAGCAGCGAGATGAAGACACTCATTTTTATGTAAGTCGATTTGATATCTTCGCAGTTTTTAGTTTATAAGCCGAAAACATTGTTATTGAGAGTTATCTGCCAATTAGTAGCGTGCTAGTACTAGGATTCGATTATTATCGCGTTCAGAGCGTACGGGGTTATAGAGAATCTTGATATTTTTCACCAAATTGTTGGATAAATCCAGGCTCATCAAGCTTGGGCGAGGTGATTTAGTTTAGGGTGAATGTCTACTACTTGGAATAAGATCGAAGAACTTGTCGCGCAAGGTCAAACCGCGTGGATACAAGATGTTTGGAAAGAGGCTCTCCTACAAATTTGCGGGAATTACGGGCTAGCTGTCGATGATTCAAACACACTAGACACAATCAGAGCAACATTACGGACATTTATCAAAAGCAATAAAAAAGAGACTCCAACTCCTTCCCCACAGCCCAATTGAGTACTTCCTTGTTTCCTGACTCATTCCCAGCAACACCTCAAGGGACGGTAACCAATCTAGCACCGAGTCCACCGGAAATTCCTGACGAAAGGGCTTTGAGTCAACAGCCAGCATTCGAGATGACGGACTACTTGACGTTAAAAGAAGTGCGACAAATGATCACCGTTTTCGATGGGAGTGAACCGCGTAAAGTAGATCATTTATTGCAAACAATCAAGTATGCGAATGATAAGGCTAGTTCTTACAGTGAAGGAATTTTGATGCGCTCAACTAATAGCTCCTTTGTTTTTTAATATTTTTGATTAATTTCAAATCTGGAATAAGAAACTAATTGGCTTTTATTTGGGCACTGAAATTCAGCGAGGTCAGAAAATATCTTTTTCGAGAAAAATGCCTAAACATGAGCAAAATTGTCACTTTCCTGGGAGGGGATTTTACAAAACACAAGTCTTCTACCTAAATATTACGTAAACTAAGTACAGAAATCAAAGAGATTGTATCTAAGCACAGTAACAATCAATACAACTTTGCTAAAATCTAAAAAGAAATTATGAATCTCCCTATTTTTATTCGAATTTCCATCATAGAATAGAGGGGACACGAATTGTGTATCACATTCCTGGCAGCTAAAAATATGTTAAAAACACCCCCAAATTATATAATGAGTACTGTTGTCACACTTCCGATACAAAGCACGTAGTTAAGTTAGCTCATAGCCGCTTGAACTGCTACCAATCAGCCAATAAGACAGTCGTGACAAAGATCTCGTCGACCGCAAACGCGCTCGGGCCAGACAAGTTCTCACTTGTCTGGCATGTATTTACATGAACAATATTTGGGTTTCTTAAAGATTTTCAATTGTTTTGATTAATATACCTAGTGTAAATATAATATAAAGGATTAACATTGCATTTAAATACAGTGTTTTTGTGTTGTTAATGAATAACCTCCAAATTATCAGTTTCTTGTGTATCACTTGTCTGGACATTTGAATTTAAAAAAAATCGCAATTTATCCACTTAAATTCTAAAACTGCCATAATTTGAATATTTACCAATATTGTGTTTGACCCACAAAATTTTAGCTCATTTAAGTCAAAATGATGAGCTCTGGCCACTTTGCAAACTAAATCTAAAATAACAGTGTGAAGCTAAAAGCGATCCATTTTATTCCTTCACAATAAGAACTAGCCATAAAGTAAACCTAAGTCAAAGACCAGAAGTGCTAGAACTGGTCTTAAAATCGAAAATACAGGGCGAAGCAGCCGTAGAACTCAGATATAAGGATATGCATTCTATGGAAAAGCTAAAAAACGAGCTTTTGTCTTTGTACGGAGTTAAAAGCTCCACGCCAGCAGTGCTGGTAGAACTAATTTCGAGTAGACAAGAAGCTGGCGAGAACGCGCATGATTGCGGGAAAAGAGTCCCGTCCATCCGTCTTATGATGGATCTAATTAGAGCATGCGAGGCTAGAACGAAAATAGCAGCGGAAAGAAAAGGAGTAGAGGACCTACTCAGATACCAAGCACTTGCCATTTTTGAAGACGGGTCAAACTATAATTTGAGAACGATAGTAAAATCGTACCATTTTGTGGAACTTTCGGCATCAATAAAGGGCGTGGAAGAGGAAGAAGAATCACAAAGCGCCGTGAATTCTATAAATCGACGAATGAATCAACTCGGTGATAGGAATACGTCATCAAGATGCCTGAAGTGTAATCAAACAGGACACTTTGCACGAAACTGTACCCAAGCAAGGAACAAGCAATCGAGCTTACCTACAGCAGGTCCAAGTAAATCGGTGCATCGCGTAGAGCTATTATGCAACGTTTGTAAGCGCAGAGGACACCTGTGCAAAGATTGTAGGGATAGAGTGCGTCGCGACGAACGACGAGCAGGTAACAACGGTAACGGATCGGACGAAAATCAAAAAAGCAGCACCGGAAATCCACAAAACACAAATAATAAAAACCCAGGGCACGAATGGTCGCAGCAATCGACGAGAAATGCGGGATCCTACAAATCTATGAACATCGCTAATACGGATAGAACAAGTCGGAACAGGATAGAATTAGTGGCAGACGGAACCACTAAGGGGAAAATGACTCTCCTAGTAGACTCTGGTGCCGATGCCAGCATCATCAAAATAGGAATGTTGAAGGACGATTTGCCAGTTCTTGAGGAAACGACAAGTCTATCCGGGATAGGACAAGGCGTGGTCGAGGCACTTTGTAAAGTCATATTAACTATTCCCCTAGGAAATCGTAGTAGCAAACACCCTTTCTATGTAGTGAGCGACGATTTCAGCCTAGATGCTGACGGCATCATTAGAATAGATTTCATAGAGGATCACGGAGCTGCGATAGGTAAAGGCGCTCATGCATTCTTTATATATGGGCACCGTTTGAATCTCTTACGACCGTAATTGACAGAGAAAATCAGGTTAGCACCGCGAACAATAAGGAAGGTCAGTGTGAAAACGAACAGTAAGTTCATCAGCATTGTAGAGAAAAAGCAATACGCTGACGGAGTATATTTAGGAAATTGCTTAACTAGGCGAGCGAACGAAGAATGCATAGTAGATATTTTGAATCTAAACGAGCACGAGGTGATATTGGAGACACTGACTGTGGAATTCAAGGAGCTAAGCGACGGGGATAGTAGAACCGAGGAAAAAGAGACAGCCTACATAGGATTACTAACGGGGGAGACAGGTAAACAGCGAATCAAGCTAATTCATGACACCATTCGCACAGACCACCTCAACGAAGAGGAGAGAACTACTTTACTCGGAATATGCGAAAAGTATAGCAAAATCTTCTACCTACCAGGGGATAAGCTAGGCGTTATTAATGCGACAAATCATACGATAACATTGACGGAGGGGGGCAAGCCGATCAATGTCCGTCCATATCGGTTGCCTGAAACGCAGAAACAAGAGATAAATAAACAAATAGAAACTATGTTAGAAAATGACATAATACGTCCGAGTCGTAGTCAATGGAACGCACCGCTCCTAGTAGTACCGAAAAGACCTGACGCATCAGGGAATCAGAAATTTAGAATAGTCGTGGACTACCGGAAATTGAACGAGATCACAGTGGGAGATTCGTACCCCTTGCCAAACACCACAGAAATATTAGATCAGCTAGGAAAGGCGAAATACTTCACTACATTGGACCTCGCCTCGGGATTCTATCAAATTCCGATGACTGAGGAAGACAAAGAAAAAACCGCCTTCTCAACAGCACATGGGCACTACGAATATAATTCCATGCCATTTAGGTTGAAAAACGCTCCAGCGACTTTTCAACGGTTAATGAATACCGTGTTAGGGAACGTACCCCATACTACGTGACCTATTTTTTACAATTTTTTATCCCCCCCCCCCCCCCCCCCTCCCCGCCCCGCTAGTTTTCACGTAGTAATTCATAAATATGGTTTTAAATCATTTTTTGCAGAGATAAAGTTAAAAAAAATCATTTGGCTCATATTTGTCTTTATTAATACAGCGCTTGCCGCGTGATGCCAAGAGTGCGTGCATACCTATAATAACAAGTGAAAAAAATATTATCAAAAACATTGTGGGACCATTGACCTTAACGAAACTAGGCCATAAGAAAGAACTCACGTTCCAGGATACCTTAACTAAATTTAGCAAAGCGATGCCGATAACAGATCAAGAAGCCTCCACGGTAGCACGGAAATTTGTTAAAAACATTATATGTAATACGGAACACCCAAGGTAATCCTTACCGATCAGGGAACCAATTTTTTAAGCAATGTATTCAAAAACGTCTGCAAACTCCTAAAAATCGAAAAAATCCAGACGACAGCGTATCACCCGGAATCTAACGGAGCACTGGAGCGATCGCACAGGACTCTAGCAGAATATTTGAAGAGCTATATCGAGGAAGACCAAAGTAACTGGGATGAGTGGTTTACGCCATGTTTACGTACAACACTACCCCTCACACCGCCACAGGGTTTACACCGTATGAACGCGTCTTTGGTCACCCAGCAGAAATACCATCCTCAGTAAAGCAAGCGCCGAGACTTACCTACGCCTACGATAATGACGTACAGGAATTACGCGAGAGGCTTAGGGTAGCAAACCTGAGAGGGAAAGACAATTTGGAAGCGGCTAAACAAAAATCGAAGACATACTACGATAAGAAAACGCAGGAAGCCAGATTCGAGATAGGAGACAAGGTCCTTCTGCTCGACGAGATAGTGAGGCGAGGAAGATCGGCAAAATTAACGCTGAAGTATATAGATCCATACGAGATCACAAAAAATGATTCGGATGTTAACTATACCATCCGGAAAGGCCGGAAGGAGATCAAAGTTCACGTCAACCGTCTGAAATTATTCGTGGAGCACTGACTGGAAGGAGAGAAGCACATCCCCAACCCCCAACCCCCATCGCACCCATTACTATATTTCCTTCGATTTTCTCTTTTTAACAAAGGGAGGGGCTCTAGCATTAATAGCTAAATTGGGTTGCAGATCGTGGCTGGCGGTGACGCTAGCAAAAGAGGACGCCAATCCGTCATATAAGATCGCGGAATTCACCGACAACCCGAAGGTATACTTCGAAGGCATGGGGAGCCTGCAGGTTTATAACGATAGATGTAGTCACGGTAATATAAATACCTTTGATAGGTAGCGAGGAATTCAGTATTAGTAAAGTATATCCACTACCCGTAAGGGCGCAAAACGACACGTACTGTTATCTGGAGACGACAGAGGAGCTGGCCGTGGTGGACCACGAATAAAGGAATTATGTACGAATGCGGGAAACAGATTTGAACGCGTGCAAACGGCTAGGGACTTATTATTTGTGTGATCCAAGGCACCCTACGAACGCGATAGGATTAGGTTCGTCATGTGAAATCGCAATATTAGCGAAGTTAGACGTACAGCTTCCGCGATGCCCAAAGAGAGTCGTCAGTGTAGATAGGGCCATGGTTATAGCATTGCAGAGACCAGGGACGTGGCTATACGTAGCTCCAGAAGCTGAGGCGATAGCGATAGCCTGCAAAGGTTCGCCAGCGACACGTGAATCGTTGTCATGAACCGGCATGATAACCCTCAACGGGAATGTTCTGTTACTACGAAAGATTTCAGAATGGAAACGCTACGACAATATCAAGGCAGGCAAGAATCTAGCTATTTGCCGCCATACAATTTAAGCCTTTACGAAACAGACTGGGAGGCAATTCCCAAAATTACTAACAAACGTGTCAATACAGTACTTAAGAGCGTCCTGCGAGACGCGAATGAGTTAAATACATTGGGATCTAGCCTAGATAATTTGCATAAGGAACTAGATGAAAGAAAATTAAGGGGTTATACGCAGTTGCAAGGCCGAAAAAAGACGTTTTTTCAATAATTTTTTATAGAAAGGGATTTTATTGAACAAATAAAAGTAATAATTATTCAGATAGTGTCAACTGTTAAGTTACTAATGACACTCAGATCATGTAGAAATATTGAGCTATACTGCTCCTGTAGACGATCTCCCGAAGGTCCTCCAAAAAAAGGTCTTCGGCGGTGATCATCCTATCCTTGGATTGGATTATCCGAAATCAAAAAGTAGGTCAGATTCTTTTAGTGGATAGATGAATCTTGGGATTGATCGAAGGAATAAGATTTCCAATAATTATTTCTATTTTTTTAAACAATTTTTTGCGAAAATTTCTTCACATAGCCGCTATTTTATTAAAAATTTAGATTTTGACTATTCCTTCGATCAATCCCAAGATTCATCTATCCACTAAAAAAATCTAACCTACTTTTTGATTTCGGATAATCCAAACCAAGGATAGGATAATCACCGCCGAAGACCTTTTTTTGGAGGACCTTCGGAAGATCGTCTACAAGAGCAGTATAGCTCAATATTCTTACATGATCTAAGTGTCATTAGTAGCTTAACAGTTGACACTATCTGAATAATTATCACTTTTATTTGTTCAATAAGATCTCTTTCTATAAAAAATTATTGAAAAAACGTCTTTTTTCGGCCTTGCAACTGCGTATAACCCCTTAAGTCATAGGCGACATTTGCCGTATATGGCACCATTATATCCGATAAGCGGTATAGTAGTAATTTGCGTTATAGGGTACATAGTTTATAAGTGCGCACTTTTGGATAAATGTAGTTGTAGAAGGACGTCAGAACAAATAGCGACACCGAAGCCTCCGCAGCTGCGAAAACGGTCCTCGCAGCTGACAAACGAAAGCGTTGCAGGGCTTAGACGTAATACATCAATCACACGTACATAAGTTAGAAATAGGTCAATGTAACTAAACAATGGACCAAAAGTATCGTAAAATAGTATAAGGGAAAATGTTGCAAAAAAATAATAAATAAATAAAGGGAATTCAACTCATAGAACATTGAAATAAAGGGGTACTCTCTAAATCTGAATTAGTGAAAATTCACTGATTTGCAGTGAATAATCACTAATCGTTACAGTTATAAGTCTGCCACTGTGAATTAGTGAAGTTTCACTGATTCAATCAGTGAAATTAACACACTTGTTGGAATAGTGAAAATGCACTGTTTTGAATAGTGTAAAATACACTGGTTTGAATAGTGAAAAATGCACTGGTTTGAAGAGTAAAAGAGGCACTGGTTCAATCAGTACCTGCAGACAAATTTTATTTATTTTTTGAAATTCTATACAAATTTGGGTAACAGTGATCTATCCCCTGGATAGTAGAAAAAATAACATAGTCAACATAAAACAATGCTATAGCTATATTAATGGGTGTAGAAACATTAGTGTATACATAGAGTTGTTCCGATATAACCTCAGCAGAATACTTCAGTTTCACCATAGAGCTATGGATAGATCATAAATAAATTCGAATAATAATTAATTAATAAATTCCAATAATCAATTGATCATGGGAAGAACTAAATAAATGAACAGAAACCATGAATTATTTAACTCATAAGAATCATCAATTTAATTCCGAAACTTTGAGAACAATATTTTACATGAACGATTACCTCATGCACTCGCGATTTTGTAGGCTGTGACAAAGCGTCAACAAATATAGTTGCCACGGTTATACGCAGTTGTCTGATCGACTCGGTAAATTATTTGGGGATTCACTGATGTAACAGTGAATCAGACTTGGAATCACTGTTCGAACAGTGACTTATGACATCACTGGAACAATCAGTGAAAATTTCACTAATTCAGATTTAGAGAGTAGCAAGAACTAGAAATGGGAATAGGAATAAGTCTAGAATAAATTATAATTTGGGTAATCAACGAATAATATACTGTAACCGGTGTCTCGACTACGTTCGGGTACACCTACTCTCTAAACATGAAATAGTGATTTTTCACTAATTGGAAGTGCATGTTCACTATTTGTTAAAGCTAAAACCGAGCCACGCAGAATAAGTGAATATTCACAATATGAATTAGTGAATACGAAAATCACCCTAATTTGACAAGTGACTATGCAATTATTACTTATGAAATTTCACTAATTTACAGTTAAAAATATTAATTCTAAGTGAATACAGCTTCACTTACGCAATTAGTGAAATTTTCACTAATTCATGTTTAGAGAGTAGGAGAAGGCCGGGCTACAAACCTGGGGCTCCTGGGGAAACTCGTGTTGGGCGCCAGACTTCGGGCTCGAAGTCCTCACTCTCTCTCACTCGCTTACGGCTAACTAGTCTAGGGATAGAGGGATTTCGTGGGGGCGTAGAATAAAGACACCGAAGAAGAATTACGTTGACTAGAATTTTATTTAAAAAGAAAAAAAGAAAAGGTGGCGAATTTGGATCACGCCCGCTACCTGGCGTCTTACAAAGAATTATAAGATTGAATTGAAATTGATTCTACTCTACTCTAATTATTTTAATAATGAAATAAAAGAAAATCAAACGCAAGGAAAAGAATCTCTGTCGTTGCTTGCTGTCTGTCGGAGGCTCTCTCTCTCTCGCTCACGCTCACCGCAGTCCAGCGAGTCAGCTGTCACGCTGCGTGGCTCTCGCGAGCTCTCGCAAGCAAGTGACGCTCCGCGGACTTACCGGGAGGGGAGGGGGTTAGCGGGGGATTGCCGGAGCTCGGTCTCGGCGCAGCTGAGTGCGTCGCGTGACGACACAGCTCGGGCAAGATGGCACCGACACAGAATCGTCTGTCGGCTGCGCAGCGATGCTGAATAGCACGGCTTAGCGCAGCACAAACAACACGTGATCGGCTGCCGAGTCGTTCGAAAGCAACGGCTCGCGGGTAACCGTCGGAGACGTCCCAGCGGGTTGGTTTCTACTGACTCTCAGGGTTTTCTCAGGACCAAAAGATGTACTGGTTCCTACCTTTGCTGACCGCTCTCTGCTTCATACACCGGGACGCAGGGGGAAGAGCCTCCAAGCTCCGCGCTCGGTCCGGGGATGAAGCAAGTGTCGGATGTGACCCAGCGGTAATCCAAGTACTCGTTTGCCGACGTCCGAGAATTATTGCAGGATCGCAAGATCGTGCCGGGGAACTCACTCTCACAACACAAATTGGTTAAATCTAATGGCTCGCTAGCCCTCACTCTCACTCTCTCTCTCTCTCTCTCTCTCTCTCTCTCTCTCTCTTATCTATTCCGCTCAGGAAATTTGCTCGAGGCAGTTCCTTCCGAGCTCCGAAATAGACTGAGGATCGTCTCCGTAATCATTAGTTCCTTTCTGCGGCGTTCGTCCTACGAGCGCTGATCCTTGCCGGTCAGCTGCGAACAGCAGTACACGGTCAAGACAGCCATGCGGGAGGAAGGCGGCAAGAATTTAACTAGCGAAATCGGTGTACGACGCTCTGTACGCGCGTTAGGCTCAATAGGAGGAGGTCATAACGTTTTGCCACGTTACAATACCAATAGTTAAACAACCCTTACAATTGTGAGCCAAAAGACTACCTAAATAAAGGATTTCCACGGATGAAACGGTAGTCCGGAGGCCTATTCTCCTAAGGGGGGAGGGATGTTATAGGCTGGAATTCGACATTGCTCAATATGGCAAGATAGGCTAGCTTGCTTGTCAGTCTTGAGCGGAATCTTTGTCAACGACAGATCTCTGTCCGTAATACTCAAGGACTGAACGGAAGCAAGTGTTCACACAACAAACATGGGCAATTCCACCTCAAATCGGCCAAGAAATGACGTCGCATTTTTTGAATCGTATGAAACATTTTTTATGTGTTGAGAATGCAAAAAAAGTCGACACGTGTTTCGGCGTTCGGCCAAAATATTTTTTTACGAAAGTTATAAATTAATGTATTTTGTTGAAAAACCGACGCACGGTCGGCTTTAGAAATTAATATCTCTGGTTCTATCAATCGTAGAGAAATGGTCTTTGACTCATTTTGAAGGTAATGGAATACACTTTTTGAAAAAATTTTGCAAGTTCTAAAAAAATTGCAAATTGCAACCGTTATAAACAATTGAAATGTTTATCGATTTTTCCTGGAAATATATCCATTTTGAAAATTTTGAAAAAATTTGACCATATTCCTCATTACATTCTACAGAGTGTGTAATTTTTTCACGATGCCATTATTTTTTGTTTTTTTTTTTAAGTAATTTTTCATGAAGCGGCGCGCGCGCCTCGACTGACGCCTCGCGTGTCGGATCTCGCCTCGCCGCGCCGCGCCGCGCCGGAGTCGGCAAATGGCGCAGCACGTCGACCGGTTCAAAATCAGTTAAGGGGGTATATACACCTTTGAATTTTGAAAAAATCGATTTTGTTTTTTTTGCATTTTTGGAACATTAGGGATGTAAACTATCTGTAAAAAAATCATCATGTGAAAATATGTAAAAATGAAAAAGTTACAGCGATTTTTTGAAATTTTTTGAAATTTAAAAAAAAATCAATTTTGTATTTTTTGCATTTTTGGAGCACTAGAGGTTTAAACTATCTGTCTTACTATTGAAATGCTTACGGAACAACCCCAAATCAGTTCAAGGTATAAAAACAGCTATATGGGCTATATGGTACCACAAGTCTTCGACAGACGATAAGCCTCAGCACCATCTCTACCCGGAGGGTCGAGACTCTTGGTGTAAGTATCAACAGGCAATTGCAGTTCGAACAGTTGAGACATTCAAACACCGGGCTAATCTCCCAGAAATTGAGATGAATGAGGTCAGACCAGTCTCCGTTGACCTCAGCGACAAGGCATTACTAAAGCGCTGTGTCAGAGGTAAGACACAGCATACGAGCGAGTCCTAAGACTTTATTTTCAGGTCATGACGTCCTTCAAGTTGGAGTCAACATTGCAGCGATAAACTCCCAAAGTCAACGAGGTATGTTGAGAAACATGCAAAAATTTTCAGTACAGCCAAGACACTACGCTGTCGCTGCAGCGAAACTACAGGGCTAAGCCCGAATCGAAGTTGTCGATAGGCGAGCGGAGCAGAGGACCAAGGAAGCTCGTGTTGCTCTGAGGTAACTACGGACAAACCCACAGGAGGAGGCCATCGAGGTGGAAGGTAGCAGTTATGAACCAGGTGCTTTATAGGAATAAGGCAACGCAGGACTTAGGCGACGTCGCAGAACAAGCTTTGAACTTTACCTGCGTCGGTCCAACGCCTGGATCAAAAAGAAGGATGGAAAACTGTTTTGCATTATTAACTCACTCGATAGATCATAGAGAAGTATTATAGTAGTTTATCGGCATCCAGAACCATCAACGTAGTGATAAAGTTTAAAAGTTAATTTCTGAACAATCACTATTTTGACCGGTTGTCGTAAAGAATAAAATCAACCGTTGGACCGATCTTTGATTTTTTGGTCTTGAATTATTCATGAGAGATGCCTCTATCAGATGAACATAGAACTTTTTGATAAACCCATTTTTAGTTGAGATAATAGAAAAATGATCCAAAATTTTGTCAAAATAAAAAAAAAAAAAAAAATCGAAAAAATTCAATAACTCAAGTAATTCTTGCAATATCAAAAAGTTCTATGTTCATCTGATAGAGGCATGTCTTATGAACAATTGCGGACCAAAAATTCAAAGATCGGTCCAACTCTGGTTCTGATTCTTTACGACAACCAAGTGGTTTTGTCTTTTCTTGTCTTCAGCGCAACCACTATTAGACTGAAAGTAATACATGATGTAAAATATGGATAATAAGGGTCAAACCCTCCTCAAACATGATGATTTTTTTCAATTTGTTCAGAGTCTTCAAGTTGCAGAAAAAAAAAATTGTTTTTCAGAAATTCAACCCATTTAAAGGTGTATATACGCCCTTAAGGGGGGAAATAGGTATAGGACAACTTATTTTTAGTAAATTTTACGAATTTTTTCAACACATAAGGAATATATATATTTTATTACTATCTTGGGGTCATTTTATACATACATTCAAGAGTATATTCTGAAATTTTCAAACATTTTCCTCGAAAAATAACAGAAGTATCAGCTGCCGCGCATTGTAAGTCGCCATCCGACTGGGCAATTCGCGTACATCCTGGAGGTCACAATTTTCATTCGAAATCAATTTTTCAAGAAAATTTACTTTTTTTATAAGTGTCTCTTCTATTTGAACCTCACTCCCCACAAAACAGTCGAAAATTATTATTTTTTTGGGAAATGTGAAAATTTAGTATGATTTTTTACAATTTTTTTGTCTTTTTTTTGCAATAAAAAGATAGTTAAAATAAAGATATTGTTTAGGATTGAGGTTCAAATAGAGCGTATTTATATAAAGAAACTATGTGCTGAATTTGATAACGATTGATCAAAAACTGTAGGAGCTAGAGTGTACGCAAATTCGAAAATCGTAGTTTCGAGAAAAACGCATTTGAAAATAAGAATGGCAGTAAAGGTGAATAAGGCAGTAATGAATCAATTAAAACAACTTACTAGGTAATTATAAGCTATTCCAGCATCATATTGCAGTCTTTCGTCAGCTTCATATATGTATCGTTTTCGGCTTGCAGCTTTTATTTATTTATTTATTTATTTTTATTCTCGCTGCGTACTACATGCCACGCGCTCCAACCGTTCGACCGAGGGACACTCGCTCAAAAGCTTATATTTTAAACGTCGTGGAATTTTGATTTGAAATTTTCAGAATATATTTTTGAATAGTTCTACAATCTATGTATGAGAAAAAAAAACAAATTGAATTTTTTGAAGCCTCTACACCTATTTCCCCCCTTAAATAACTCGGCGCGGCGCGGTCAGGCGAGGCGCGCGCGCCGCATTATGAAAAATTGCATAAAAAAAAAAAAAAAAATAAAGCCATCGTGAAAAAATTACACATTCTGTAGAATGTAATGAGGAATGTGGTCAAATTTTTTCAAAATTTTCAAAATGGATATTCTTCCAGGAAAAATCGATAAACATTTCAATTGTTTATAACGGGTGCAATTTGCAATTTTTTTAGAACTTGCAAAATTTTTTCAAAAAGTGTATTCCATTACCTTCAAAATGAGTCAAAGACCATTTCTCTACGATTGATAGAACCAGAGATATTAATTTCTAAAGCCGACCGTGCGTCGGTTTTTCAACAAAATACATTAATTTATAACTTTCGTAAAAAAAATATTTTGGCCGAACGCCGAAACACGTGTCGACTTTTTTTGCATTATTTACACACAAAAAAATTTTCATACGATTTAAAAAATATGACGTCAAAAAACACCCAAATCCGGCCGATTTGAGGTGGAATTGCCCATATATAATGACGTGGACCTTCCGGAACTCATGGCTTGTTTTGGATTGATGTACTTTTCCGGCTTGCAGAAGACATCAAAAATAAATTTGGAGGACCAATGGAGTTGCGACTATGGATCAGGGTTGTATCGTGCTACGATGCCTCTAAAGAGATTCAAGTTTATCTTGAGGATGCTCCGTTTCGACGACAAAACCACGAGACATGCTCGAAGAGCAACTGACAACCTTGCTCCGATCCGTGAAATTTGGGAAAATTTTATTTCGAATTGCAGAAAGAATTACACCCCAGCTTCTTATTGCACCATAGATGAGCAACTTTTATCATTCCGCGGAAGATGTCCACTCAAGGTTTACAATGGCAGCAAACCCGATAAGTACGGAATCAAAATTGTTATGTTGAACGATTCAAGGACCTTTTATATGTATACGGCTGAGCCGTACGTAAGAAGAGTCGTAACGAAAAAAGGCGAGAGTGTGCCATCGTATTACATTCGGAAGTTATCCGAACCAATACACGGAACATCACGAAATATGACCTGTGATAACTGGTTTTCATTCGTTGAAATTTTCGACACAATACTGCGAGAGCACTCTATTACGATGGTTGGAACACTTCGTAAAAATAAGCGTGAGATCCCTAGTTCTTTCAGGGTCGCAGGAGTGATTCAATCGTCGAAGTTTGCTTTTTCTGAAACACAAACCGTCGTACACTCGGAAGAAAAACTAAATTGTTCTTGTACTCTCAACATTTCACCGAACTCCTGAAATCAACTCTGAAACCAAGAAACCTGAGATAATAGAGTTCTGCAATGCGACAAAAGGTGGTACCGACTGCTATGATCATATGTGTCATGAGTATAGCACCGCCAGAAAAACCCTCAGATGGCCGATGAGGATGTGGATGGGTATGTTGGACCAAGGAGGAATTAACGCCATGGTTCTTTATAATTACAATGTCACTAATCCGAGGCTCATCAGGAGAGATTTCCTCAAATCTTTGGTAATAGGGCTAGTTGAGCCTTATCTTCGCGATAGACTAAATATTCAGACCCTGCGTCGAGACTTGCGCTTGTCTAATGAAAATATCTTGCACATCGAGCCATCAGCACCTCCTGCGGGTAAACCTCGGGCTGGACAAAAAGTAAGGTGTGCCATCTGTCCAAGAGCAGTCAATCGCAAATCTGCGCTGCTAGAAACTAGATGGTTATTTTTTGCATTTATAAACATTATTTGTTAAGAAAAAATACATTTGAACTTGAAACAAAAAAATTGTAATATGTAATTTTAATTTTATTATTTCCAGTTTTCGAATAAAAAAATAATTGTACTTTCTGAAAAAAATAAATTCATACACCATATTATCTTGAAGCTCAATGTATTCCCTTTCTAATTCCGTTGGACTTTGAAGATCAGTTGATTAGAAAAAGAATGAGACTATTTTGATTGAAAAAAGTCATTGTCAGCTCTTCGCCGCATTTTTTTTACTTTAAACAAGTTTTTCTCAATTTTATCTTGAAGGAAAGGGCTTTCAATATATATCATCGTCTACTACATTCAAAAATGAAGCAAATGACATATAAAAATCTTATCTTGTCGCAACTAGAAAGGCTTGCATCATTTGGAAACGCTTGGGGTACTGCGGTACCCCAGTTGCCCGATAGAAGGTAAAAAAAATAAGTTGCCCTGTCTAGGGTTAATTATGTTAAATATGTAAAAGCGTAGATAAAAACCCAATAAAAAATATAAATAAATAAAATTAACTAGTATTGAATTAGGAACGAAGCGATTATTAGTCAGATACTGGTCTACAAGGCGATGTATTCATTTATTCAGAATAGCTCCTTGACGCCTCTGGCTCCAAATTTAATTTTCGTTCTTCATTTACGATGTGTACTACCATCTACATTTAAGGTAGTTCACTCACGACCTATAGTTTGTGCTACTGTTGTCTCTTTTACTCACTAGTGCTGCCTCTTTCACGGACTATCTCTAACTCGCTTTCACTCACGACTATTTCTGTTTACTTTATTAGTTTTTTGATAATATCTTAAATACTATGCGGTCAGAAATTTCCGAATTTTTTAGGGTAGTTATAAATATATTGTTCTAATAGATATTAGTTTTTTATAAAGTTCTACCAGGCCGTTCAACGTAAAAACATAAAAATGTCCGGTTTGCTCGCTCTTTTCCTATACCGCCTGTACAAAAATGTCATTTTTGAATGCAAATATCTCATGTTTGGTACGGTCAATTGATTTCAAATTTTAACAGTTGATGTATTATGCGTTTAATTACTTATCTTCAAAGTTTCAAAGACTTCTACCAATTTCGCATTTATTAGTGAAGTACCTTAATCACAATAAAATTAATTAATTTCTGTTGCTACAAGCTAGATTTAAACTTTTTTTCGTATCTTGCTTAGTTTTGGAAAAGTCGGCCTGGGGCGATTAAGATGAATCACCCTGTATATATATATACATATATATTTGTTGAAAGTATTAAACTGCTCACGTTTATTATAAATAAGAAAGACTACTACAAATATTATATAAGACGTATCTAAGATTCAATAAAATATTCCAAATTATTTCGATAAACAAATGCTCCTTTAAAAAATGTTTCCTCATTTTCTGGGACAGTCAATTTTTTTTCTATGCGCCCCACCGCCCCACCGCCCCCCTGGACCTCTTACCAGGGCTTCGCCCCTGGACCCCATATGGAGTTAGCAGACATTTATTCGGGTTAATTTTATGCCAATTTTAGGGTCTCGGACTTCGCATTGCAGTTGTGATAAAAAACAGTGTTCGATACTCGAAGCCAAGCGCACTACACACTACAGTGTGAAGGCCCAACACTCGCCCTTCGGCTCGTCTCGGGTTTGTGCTGGGCCTTCAAACTCATGCAGTATGCAAACCGCCCATTTGACCTCTCGTATCGGAAAGTACTATTCTGCTATAGTGTATTATGATCTTCTTTTTCAATTCTTTATTTCGCCGGACAGGATTTTTTTATTATATGGAGGGATACTGTATTGCAAAAATAGACCTCTGAATACTCACCCAATACTTGGTATGGTATAGTGCGATCAAAGTATGAACAAACGTCTAGTTATTTTTTCCCCGTCTGCTATACTGACCATTGTTTGCTGTCGCGTGTCACGTATGTATGAACATGGTATGTTGGCAGTGCATGTATACAACGTCAGTGGTACCTGCGTACATATTTTGGTTTCGTACTCGAGGGGTACCTAGATCGTGGCGTATTGTGGGCATCGACCAAAATAGGCGCCACTCATACGTGGCACTTATTGTTAGTACAGTATGCAATATATTATGCATTACATTATTGTGTACATGAATTTGTTTGCTAAGAATATTCACGTTCTCCGAAACTTTTATTTGACCAAACTCTTTCTCTATAGGTCTCATCGATGCTCATAGAGAGGGTAAAATTGCTAGCCTCATCGGGGTTGAGGGAGGTCATGCTCTTGGCAATTCTCTTGGAGTCCTTCGAACTTTTTATGGGTTGGGAGCCAGATACCTCACATTGACACATGCCTGTGATACATCCTGGTGAGTAAACATGATTTTGACCAAAAAGGCTCGACCGTTTACCTCAGAAGAAGCAGAAAGCGCATGGCCTTATTTAGCAAGAAAAGTTGAATTTCAAGGAATTTAATACAAACGAATGATTTAGCAGCGATATTGAAAAAAGTATAAATGGAATTCGATATTTGTCCACTTAGGAAGTTGATTCACTGAAAGAAAGTTACATGTGGTACTGCAATAATTCTGGTTGAACGAGCTATAATTTCTGCTTGCTATAGTGACAGCTAGAAATATTTTTGCCACACCAATACGATTATGGTTGAGCTAATATGGCCGGAATAACCATGTCTTGATTATTATATAAGGTATTCCTCCTATGGCTCATTTGAGTGAACCGGGCATACCGGGGTTTATGCATACCGAGTCTTGCTATAATAGGCCTACGGTGTATAGCATACAGTCACAAGCTGTACTTCTAGAACAAACGGTTAGGGTTGTTGAAATGCCCATGTGATATACGAAAATAGGAAATATACTTTGGTTATAAGAACTTTGAATATCGCTACGGCAACTATCCAATATAGCTGTGTGAGCTATATCGCTTCGCCCAGTCAAACATTAATTCGGGTACATCCGAGTAGATGGTATGACTACTTTATTTTTACTGGACTGTTAGGTTGAATGTAATTTCTTTTTGACGCATATGAGCGATATGGCTCCTGAAGCTATACTGAATTGTGAGGTCGAATTTTAGTTCTAGTTAATCTGGTTCGACAGTATAGCTGCGTTAGCTATATTTAATTGTTGATTCGAACATTAGTTCTAGTTTATTTGTGTATAAGCGGATGGCCCCGTTCAAGGTAACGACTGCAGTCATGTACTATTAACAGTCAATGTAATCTAATCATTATGGCAAAAAGAAATGATCATAATAATTAGTTAATATGATTTCAGACGCATTGGTATACTGAAAGAAAAAGCGTATTCTATAATTTTCATCAATGATTTTTATTAAATAAGATAACAGTAAAAAACGTAATAAATGTTAACAACAGCCACTTCCTGTGGTAAGAACTTATAAATAATGCCGATGAACGATGAACTGTTGTCCGTACATTTTCGTCACGTTGAGATAGGCTGCGATGGAGGACTCCTCACATACGTATTTGAAGAAAATTCGTTGTCATTGGTCCAAAATTATTCAATCGTCACGTTTTCATGAAATGTATAGATGCTTTTAAAATTGTTTATTGAATATATGAAAACATTGAAATAGCATACCTTCAAAAGTTGGAATCAGCACGTGCAAATTCCACTCGTTTAGTTTTGATTTAACAAATTCGTCCATTTTTATGTTTTTTTTTTAATTGGTAACTGCAATACGATCGCACAGTTCATAAGATCAAGAATGTTAACAAACAATTAAGTTCAAGACGAACTGATATGATTATTTTTTTAATCTGTGAATGCTTTTTCGTGAATCAAAGAGGACATATACATACCTGTATTAATAAAACGCGTCCTGTCAACGGAATAGAAATCATCTCCGCACACCGCACTAGAATACGAGAGACTATGTATTTTCCCAATAAGCGCGTCAAGTAGACGCATATACAAGATGACGAAGTATGCGTATGGCTGGTCCAGCTATACGTATAGTTAGACGGGGCATACGCTGTGGGGCTTGAGTATGCGTATAGCTGTGTTAACAATACAGTCGAGTTGAGGTTCGCTATACGCGTGGTTGGGTTGGCTCTGCGTATAGTTGAATGAGCTCCACGTATAACTGGGTTAGATATAAAACTACTTACTTTAACGAATGCAGGGTTTTTAATGCAATAATACGAACTTTTTAATAAAACCATATTTTTTGAAGTCTTATTATCGATAGGGTATCCTTGTAATAGCAAATTATCAGCCTACAATAGCATGTTCGTATATTGTTGAATTAGAAATAACTTAGTTTTCTTATATTTGCCATTTGTGTATTGTCTCATTGATTCAGTGTATTCCTCTATTGCGCATATGATGTTAGCTATAATTGTACTCTCAATATAACGATATTCGATTGCAGACATAACTAACAGCAGAGTCATAGCAAAAATATTTTACTCTAATCATGGCAAGAATCTTTCAACCAGATATTTATTGCTGCTAAGCCACAGGGATTTCTTTCAGTGTTGAATATTAATTGACTACACTGGGTCTTTTCGTGGAAGTGCTCTATATGGACGTGAAAACGCTTGCATACCCGCAACTAGAGCAGCAAGCGACTAGGTTTCGTTTCCTACGTAGCTTATGAACATGCTATATGCGTGACAAAAAATAGTCTTTGTACCCTGACTTACCTATAGTCGCGCGTCTCTATAGGGCATATTCATGAAAAGGCCCAATTTGTACAACTTTTCAATCAGAAAATACTACGAGAACTGATATTTTTATTTTTACCAAAAATTGAAGGTCGTAATCAGGTTTTGGTTCGTCATAATTCTCTAGTACCATAATTTTTTTTTTGTGCGTGCTACGGGATTCTAGAATATCGCGAGTTGGAGCTTACATATAATTCGTTGTAAAATTTGTATCGGCTGCGAATTGCAACGTTTATATCCGATACTGTATGGAACAAGTTTTTTTAGTAAAATAATCTGTGCAAAACATTATGTAGCGATTATCTTACTATGCATATGTACAGGCCTGCACATTAATGGTGTGTACATGAACATAGCTGCGGTTAGATTTTCGCATCGTGTACCGTGGTTCCAACTCGCACCACGGAGTAGACGACAAGCAGACGCTATTTAGCTGAACGAGCGTATGCGTGCCCAACACATAACGCAACAATGACAACAATTCGTTTATTCCTTGCATCCTTAGCAGATGGCGCATGACGTCGGCTAAATATCGACTGTGGGCGCATGGTGCGCTAGTGGAGTTTAGTTCATGTTACATGACGCTGATTATTTTGGATACACCATTAATGTGCAGGCCTGTACCTTCCACTGTACTAACTTACAAGCACACTACCTAAGCGTACGCTTATGACAAAAATCATAGTACAATTGGAAGACTGATTCATCCGATCGAATACATATTATACTGATTCAGTCAAGAACTGGTTGTCAAGACAACCATACAATTATGAATTACAATTGACAAACTATTCTTACAATTAGTGCTTAATGAGTACTCATTCAAACAATAGTAGCGTTCGGCACAGTCAGATTTGTTACTGATTTACTGAGTTACTGAAATAAATTATTATCCCACTATCTATATCAAGCCTGCCGCGAGAAAAAAATTGGTGTGCGGTCAACGTAGTTGCTTCGAATGCGAAGAGCGTCGTAAATATGTGAGGTCTTTGCACAAGTACTCATTCTACGAGCTATTCTACGACATTAATAGACACAGCAGCCATATCTTCACTCAGCAAATGTTCGAACATAAACCTCACATTATATTTCTACAATATTATACACCGATTATACACTCAAATTTATTAAAATAAGAACCCATTTATTTTCAGGATTCTGGAATTTAGAAAATTCGATCGTTCAGCATTTTGAAAGTTCACTTCTTCGGTCATTTCTTTATTTGATTTGAATATTCTATTTTCTGAGTTATGAGCCATCTACAAATATGTTATTTGCTTCTTCAAGCTATCATTCAGTTTTTCCGCTGGTTGAAAATTCTATTACTCTCTATTTGCGTATCTGATTGGCTTGACTTCAACACTTTCTCATTCCACATTTGTTATTTTTACTTCATAGAGCTTCTGTATGCAGCTGATTCGAATTATCCGCTTTCGGAACCCTGAAATTTCGAAACTTCGATTTAATGGTTTTTCGACCCCCACCCCCATCTTTCCCAGATGTCACTCAAATGTGCTACTGTACTAAAATGTAAAATAAGTTTTGCATCCTTGGCCACATACACAGAAAAATCGCTTATTCTAACAATAAACCAATATTGGGTTCAGAGATCGACTATTTATGAAATGAGAGAAATCATCTCGTGATCAAGCTATGCGTAACGAAATTCGTCAACCTGATTTTCTAAAAGTGAGTTTCTATTAAGATTTGCCTCGAGACACGAGATGTCTAAATAATAGAGAACAGGTCGTTTACTTTGTCAATGTATCAAAAGCCACTGACTTTACGAGAAAAAGAAATTGTAGATTTTGCTGAAGTGCATCTTTTATATTCTATGCGATTTCACTGCGAGAGTGATATTTATTGAAGGAAAGAAGAATTTAATCTAAAACCACAGAGGTAAACTTTCGGCCGTGGCGCGAAAAAGGCATGGCATGGAAAAGACTCATTTTATCGAGATCTACAGAGAGATTCTGTGGAAAGTTGTAAGCCGTGTGGGTAGGCAACCCGCATATTTACCGAAACGGCAACGCTGTCGTAGGGACAGTTGAACGTCTGCACCTACAGATGACGTAGCCACAGCTGTCACGTCGATGGGTCAGAATCAACATACAGAGTGACATATTTGAGATTGATCGTAATATAACTAGTAGGACAACGGGAATCGATATTAATTCGTAAAGAAGTGGTAACGAACTAGTGAATTGATTGCAGATGTCGATTTCTGTTTATTTGCAACATTATTTGGGTCCAAACAATCGTCGGGGGGAAATCTACGAATCATTCTAATAAAGGTAACCAACAAATGTTAAACGATGCTAATTCGTAATAAAATCGTGATAAAGTTACGAATTGATCGCAGATTCTGAGTTATGTTTATTTGCGAAATTATTTACAAGCTAGCAGTTCCTTGATGACGGACTGACCCATCGCATCACTTCGACAACTACGGTCAGAAACACAGCGATGTAGATTCGATTCAACGAGCAATCTACGAGGCATCTCTGACCTTGCAGCAAACCCCAAATTCTTTCACCGCCTAAGAAGTTTGAAAGTACAGTCTTGCGGAAATCCTACAGCCGATGCTGTCAGCCTAGCTTCGAAACAGACCTATGTAGATCACCTGTTTGCCTACCGATAATCTTGTAGAAGTCTCAGCGAGAAATGAATTAATTGAAAGTATTGTTCTGTAAGTAAACGTAATTACGCCTTTGATAGCTGAATGGAATAAAGCGTCGCATATTTGTAAAAATGATTACATTACAATGAGTTTATATCATCTGATAACATTTTTTATTCATTAAACGTAGTACAATAACAATAAACTAAATGCGTTGTGCCGACGACATGCCGACTTCTTAAGCAACTTTCGAGATAAGCTTCTGACCGTCTTCTGGAACTATGCGCAGTATTTCCGCAAAACTGTGCATTCAAATTATTAGGAGGTGAAAAAATTTGGGGTTTGCTGCTACGTCAGAGATGCCTCGTAGATTGCTCGTTGAATCGAATTTACATCGCTGTGTTCCTGACCGTAGTTGTCGAAGTGATGCGACGAGTCAGTCCATCATCGAGGAACTGCTAGCTTGTAAATAATTTCGCAAATAAACATAACTCAGAATCTGCGATCAATTCGTAACTTTATAACGACTTTATTACGAATTATTATCGTTTGACATTTGTTGGTTACCTTTATTAGAATGATTCGTAAATTTCACCCCGACGGTTGTTTAGACCCAAATAACGTTGCAAATAAACAGAAATCGACGTCTGCAATCAATTCGCTAATTCGTTACCACTTCTTTACGAATTAATATCAATTCCCTTTGTCTTACTAGTTATATTACGAACAACCTCAAATATGTCATTCTGTCACTTGATTCTGACCAAACAACGTGAAAACTGCCGCTATGTCATCTGTAGATGCAGACGTTCGACTGTCCCTACGACAGCGTTGCCGTTTCGGTAAATATGCGGGTTGCCTACCCACACGGCTTACAACTTTCCACAGAATCTCTCTGTATATCTTTTTTAGGAACATTTTTCTTGAGAAACCTATATTTCAAAATATATTGTACAAGTTATAATCCACATAAAATGCACCCCTGGTGCAAAAATCGTTAGCCGAGTTTATTGAGGGGTAGCACTGTAAATTTTTCATAAAATCGATTATTTTTTTATTGGCTTCAAAAGGTGCTTTGAACTTTCTAGAATATGGAACAAAAAGTTTATTACGTGAAAGAAATTTTTTTTGTTAAAATTTCGAGCTCTTCCCCAAGCGCGTCGGACTGCTCCGAAACGACTACCTGCGTCAAATGAACCCCACTGGAAACCCAGGCAGCAAAATCATGTAGCCGTGACGTAATAAATATGTAATCCTGTGCTTTCCTTAATCACAGCTACATCATTTGGACTGTAAAAACCATAGTCCATGAATATCAAAATGTCCGCCACAGGCCGCCATGACTAATATGTCACAGTTACAGATCAAAGTTACAGAAAAGTTACGTATCAGCTATGAGTCAGAATCACGACGGATATATCACATAGTTATGTATCAGGTACATGCAACAGCAACGTAACGGCAACATCCCAGTGTTACGGGTTCACGTGTCAATAGAAAATAAAATAAGATTTCATCATTGCTCATTATAAGCAATTATCCTTTTTTTTATTGTAGGATGCCGGTGCTGAATACTATACGAGCGCGTTCTGCTGGAAATTTCGACGCTAGCTAAATCTATAGACATATTATAATTCGCAAAATATCACATGCGCGCACCCCCTGAGTTTTGAACACATGACCTACCTACCCGTAGTCAGGCACGCTGCCTCGACGCCACACTGCACATTTCTAAAAAAGCATTCGGAACTCTAACAAATTCAACAGAAATACAAGACATTATCAGAATATTGGTACTGTCACTCCCGTCACAATTTCACGTGAAAATAAATATCTTTTCTTATCACACGAATAACACGGTTGAGTTTTTAGTCTGGAGTTCAAATGACATTGATTTAAGCGATGATCGTTGGTTATTAGTATTTTATTACAGTAACTAAGTTTCACATATTATGGTCAGAATATCAAAATTACTAACGGTAGCAAATTTTCACCAAATCAATCAATGCAGATTTGTCAAATGCACGGCAACATCGGAATTCACGTGGATGGTAATGATTATAGATTTGTTAGGTTAAGTCAGGTTAGAGTTTTCCTCGCTGGTAACGGGTTGTGCAGCATTCGCACTATTATAGACCTGATCAATTTTTTAAATTATTCATCAAGTTTCACTTTCACAACCATGCATAATTATATGTGAGTATAAGTAACTCATTCATCACAAGCATAAATGACTTGCCACAGATTTTCGGACATCCGGTATACACATAACCTCTAAATTAGTTGGAAACTCACGGAAAGAACAGTGATAGAACTCAGTGATATAAATAATATGTACCAATTGTGGTTTTGTGGTAGCATGTGTAAGGGATATCTTACGAATTAATGGGTAGGACGCGAAATAAGGGTTCGAGAGATATGTACTGAACGATTAACCTTATTTATTCTTAATCCTTAATTGATACAGGTGTGTCCGTGTGTGAGTGTGTGAGTGCAGGAGTGTCCAATGAATTATAGATGATCGTGAGAATGGTTAATTATAATGGGTATGGATAAAAGTGCACCGACCTTTATTGAAGTCTCGTGGGTTGCAGCAATTTACACACGTCTTATTTTCCGCTTGGCTAACTAACGAGTGCCGATCTACGTTACTCGTCGATCGGTCTCGGGTGTTTACGTCTGATTTCGACTTCCCCCGTGTGGCTTGGGGAGATTTGTCACTTGTCATGTCACACATGGCACCGTAACATCTATGTTACTTCACTGCTACATTGCAATGACAAAAAGCACAGGAATAGAAGTCTACATCATTGCAGCTACATCAAACTTGAACCATGCTCGGAGACAGGACTAGGTGATATCAACGTTATATATCAGTTGTGCTTTCTTGGTGATATAACATTGCAACATCCTTATTATATTACAACTACATCACACTTGAGTATTGCTCAAAGATAGTAATTGGTGATATCAACGTTATATCTCAGTTGTGCTTTTTGAGTGACATAACAGCAGCGCCGTGTTTAGGCACAGGCTAACTAGGCTGAAGCCTAGGGCGGCAGTATTTCAGAGGCGGCAAAATCACATGCGGCCAAGTTAAATGCTCTTTCACTTCTTTATATTGAGACAGAATACATGCGGAAAATCGATTTTAATGACATCATAAAATCATTTGCAGAGAAAAAAATCCGAAGGAAACAGGTAACGCAGCTCATTTCGTAAAAAATTTAATTTATTGAAAAAATTTCGACAGAGGGTAGGGCAGCGGCGGCTACCTAGCCTAGGGCGCAAAATGATGCTAACACGGCGCTGCATAACAGTGCGACATCCTTGTTATACTACAGCTACATCAACCTCGGGCACTGATCAAAGAGAGAACTGGGTGATATTAACGCTACATACCAATGTACTTTCTTTATGATACTACAGGGTTATATGTCAAGGACATCTCTGATATATTAAAAGATCACCGATACACCAATGCTACATAAAACCTACATAAACTTCGGTATGTAACAACAATTTTACAGTGTGATATCACGGTAACGTAAATATGCCAAGCTTGCTGCTTGGGAAGGTACAGTCTAATTTCTTACCTTTTGATTTCTAACTTCTCTAATACACTAACAGATGTCGTTAGGAAGTGTTTATGTTCATTCAGAAGCATTTCCAAAGAGAAGTACGTTAGTGTAGCGTCAGTACATGTACGTGTATACTTAAAAGAGGATTACACGGTCGGTAAGAATGCTCTTTGTATTTCCAACACTCCTCCTTCATCCTCTTCTTATTACATCTTTTGTTTTTCCTTATTCTAGATTAATCCTATTTTTGCAGCACAATACTTATGTTTTGGGCCTGGTAACCCTTTTGTAAAGATATCAGCTACCATATGTTCTGTTGGCATGTATTTTCATTCTATCTCGTTCCTGATAACAGCATTTTGGACAAAATGGTACCTGACATCAATAAGTATGCTTGGTTCTGTTGTGGAAAACTGGGTTTGCAGCTAGTTTCTGCGCGCTTTGACTGACATTATACAGGGACTTTCTGTGGTGGCGGCACAGCTAGTTCCATCAAACACACGCACGCTTCGTCCGTGTGCCAGGGATACCAACCGAAAAAAAGAATGATGCAGCTTGAACAGAGCAAAGAGTATAGCAACCATAAGCGTGAAGTCTTCGGTTGTCACATGGACGAAGCGAGCTTGTGTGTAGTGGCGGTGGCTAATGGAACTAACTGTGCCGCCACCACAGAAAGTCCCTGTATATACCATTATTGTCCTTGGATGCCCTGTTAACTCAGTTAAAAACCTTTCTAAATGGATTGCTTCTTTAGTTGATTCAAAAATCGCTACATATTCAGCCTCAGTACTTGAAAGTGCTACAGTCCTTTGCTTTTTTGCTTCCTACGAGAATCCAGCATTTCCCAACTTAAAGACCGTACCCAGAATAAGATTTTCTGTCGTTCGTGTCATTTCGCCAATCAGCGTCAACAAAACTAATCATATTCTCTCCTGTCTGCTTCAATACGAGTCCTAAATCTAACGTATGCTTTAGATACCTTAAGGGGGTAGTCTAGTCTAGAGCGACAGTTTTGACGTCAGTTTTGGGTTGGAATAATGTTTAAACCGTTGAAAATGTCTTGATGAAATTTCACATATGTATTTATTGTTCCTTTGAGAATGTATCTACATTTAAAAAAAAAAACTTATTTTGAATATTTTCATGTTGTTTTTTATTTTTTTACAACATGGTCCACCGAAAACCACCTCAATGAGTGCCCACTCTGGGTGATGTTGTATGCATCTGAAAAAAAAATATATATTTTAAATCTGTATGAGTATTCTGAGCAATGGTAGCAGAATTAGTACTTAAAAAAATTTTGTAACAAAATGGCGGCCAGTTGAACTTTGATTGACGATATGTCATACATTTTCGGGTATTCGACGAGTCCTAAAATGTGGGCAAAATTATTGTTCGACTCAATTCTGCTACCATTCCTCAGAAAGTGGCTACCGAAGGTGTGTGCAAAATTTAAGCTCGATCGGTCAATTAGTTATCGAGATATCGTGGGCACCGATTTGAAAAACATAGTTCTGAGATAAACGCGTTCGAAGTCTTGATACCGTTAAATGAGGTTTAAGTTGAGTTATCAATGCTTTCTAGTTAATCTGCCAACCCGGGTCCACAGATTGCTCCTTCTTCCCTTTCGTAGAAATGGTCTTGCTCCATTCTGCGAACTGGGTTACCGTTTTACTGTTTGGAGCCCTAGGGGACAGTGCCCCTTCTCGGAAGGAGCGCGCAGCTGCATCCCTATTGCGCTACCTGAGCGCGCGGCTTGCTTATAATTTCTATTACTCTGCGAATTTTTGAAATATCAATACACGGTTTTCACGAGCGTATTAAGAAAGGTCTAAGGAATAATAAAATGAAAAAGAAATAGATTTCTTCAAATTTCTAGACTAGACCACCCCCTTAATACCCGTTTAACGGCTTGCCAATGTTCAACACAATGATTTGAATTAAATTGACTCAAGTAGCTTATTGGGTAAGCAATATCTGGTCTCGTCCAGACAGCGAGACACATTAGCGAACCTATCACATGTTGATAAGGAACATCTATTTCTTTGTTGTCACCTTGACTTATATCACAATTTTTTGACTTTTGGCTTGAAACCATTGGTGTAGTTACTGGTTTGGCATTTGCCATCCCATACTTTTCGAGTATTTCCAAAATATATTGCTCTTGGTCAATCTTAATCTCCTTTTCAACTCTATTTCTTTGAATTTCCATTCCTAGAAACTGTTTCACTTCTCCAAGATCCTTTATCTTAAAATCTTTTGACAGCTCCTCCTTAATCCTTGTTTTTTCAACATCGTTATTTGAAATTAACAAGTAATCGTTTACGTATAAAGCTATTATCAGATGTAACGAGCAATTTTCCTACCCGGAGGAATTAGATAGAAAAATAAATCCCGCACAAAGAGCACCAACGTGAATCTCACGCCAAAATCAAATAAATAGACAGAGAAGGTAATATTGGGCGCCAGGTACACTGATGTACCAGATAAGAGAAAGCGAGACGGCACTAGAAGAAAGATCAAAATAAGCCACAAACAAAA
This sequence comes from Rhogogaster chlorosoma, assembly GCA_944452935.1. Lineage (NCBI taxonomy): Eukaryota > Metazoa > Arthropoda > Insecta > Hymenoptera > Tenthredinidae > Rhogogaster > Rhogogaster chlorosoma. The sequence continues at coordinate 9,293,411 of OX101802.1, forward strand.
CGCAAAACTGAGCAGATAACCAGCTAGTTAGACGGAGAGGGGAACATGGGGGCGTAGAAATAACACACTTTAAAACGGCAAGATACGGTAACGGAATTGAATATAATCTCGATAAACCAGAAAAATAATACAAAAAAAAGTATCAAATCGGTAACTTAAGGTACGAGAAGCTACTAACAATACCAAAAAGGTCGAGATAAAATTACTTAACCGATAAATGCGCTAGCCGCGATAACGACTAGGTAGCTTACACACTATTTCTACTCGGTAAAATAAAGAAAAATAATAACGGAAGTAAACGGAACGGAAGCGGTACGGTACTAAAGATCTCCCCAGAGCGTTACGGGTCCAGGATATAAAGCAAACTTAATCTTAAGTAGCCTAAGATCATGAAATAAAGAGATGACCACGGCAATCCGTCAGACGCGGAGTTTGAAATCAGCCGTTAGGCGGCAACAAGGCAAGAAATGCGCTTGGAGACGGATGGTCGTGATCTGTACAGAAAAGAGCCTACCTTTGAATCGGGGCGTAGGCCAGCGAAGGCGGCACGGAACGAAAGAGAAACTTAAAAGCACTAATAAAAGAAAACTTAAACGTAAGATAGAGATAAAGAAAAGTAAAGAAAAACTAAAGCAAAGAAAACGGCACTAAATTAGCGGCACTCGGTAGACTCTACAGCGCGGCGGTCAGCACCGGAGTGTCTTGCTGGACGGTAGGCGGGGAGGGGAAAGCCTTTCCGCACACGGTAGGTTCGCCGCATCTATCGGCGATCGTATTCAAAATCTTCGGCCGGGAGGTAGATAGACGCGGAGCTGAACGTCAGGCTGGCGGCTACAGCCCTCTCCCGGCTTGCAGTTGGCGAGGCTGCGGAGGCTGGTGGATGTCGTAGATGCGGCTACTAGTACCGAGGCCTCCAGGACATTCCCCCCGATGCTCCAGCGACGAAAAGGGTATCCCCCGACGTCCTGGGTCGACGAGGTACCTGCGATTTACAATAAAAACTTAAGGCAGACACTGAAAGCTAAGATAACAATTGGACCTCGTAGCTCTGGCGAGAGATGGAACGGTACGGCAGCGGCATGGTCGCTCGCGTTATCGGGTGGAGTCGATATCCGTGGCGGATATTAAAATCTGCCACGTTACACAGAATAACATTACCCAAAAACTTATAGTAAACGCAAGATTCGTGAGCCGATTGTTGATAAAGCCAAATTGAACAATACTTTTTCTACCTTCTTGTGCCAAACTCGCGCTGATTGTTTTAACCCATACGCAGCCCTTTTCAGAAGACATACTTTGTCCTCATCCCCCCTGCTAATAAACCCTTCGGGTTGATGCATATAAACAACCTCAGCCAATTCCCCGTTTAAGAACGCTGTCGATACATCAAGATGATCTATATCGAGATCTATTTCTACCGGGAGCACGAATAATACTATGATGGTTGAATTACGCACTACTGGAGAAAATGTCTCCTCGTAATCAATCCCCTGGACCTGTGAACAGCCCTTAGCAACCAAGCGAGCCTTATATCTTACCATGTTCCCTGCACTGTTCCTTTTTTAAGTAAATACCCACTTATTTCTAACTGTTCTCTCATTTTTAGGTTTAGGCACAATGATCCAAGCCTCGGTTTCCCTCTTTGTATTCTTCTTCCATTGCCGAAATCCATTCATCTCTGTCTTACCGTTCCAGCGCTTCTTTGACTGTTTTTGGATCTTCGGGCCCAACGACTACTTGATATAGTTTATAATCTAGGTATGATTTAGGAATTCTTTCCGTTTGTGGATATCTTCGCTCAACTTCCACGGGTACTTCCACTCGTTCTGGTACTTGTTCGGGTTCACCAGCCGGAATTTCTTCTCTTCCTTCGGGTTCTTCCATCAGATCTTCCTCCAATGGATTTTCCCTAGTGCTTTCTTCTGAAATCATAATTTCCTTACGATTTTCTTATGATGGTGAATTTTCTTCATTCCCTGACATCGACTTCTCTATAAAATCCACGTCCCGTGTCTGATTAGTTGTCCGGGGTCAGCTGCGGCAACCAGTCTATATCCTTTCTTCTCTTCACAGTATCCGACAAAAATGTGGGATTTGCTTTCTGGATCCAGCTTCTTACGAAGTTCCTTGGATATGTACACATGCTGTACATTCAAACACTTCAAGGTGACTCAAGTGGACCTTTATATTTGTCCATGCCTCCTCTAGTGTGCAACCTGTCATAGCACTGTGTGGTGACCTGTTATTTATACTGCGTTCCACGAGAGAACACCCAGAGGTCGAAACAGAACTCGTCCGGTTCGGTCAGACCCCACCCAACGCGCCGCCCATTTTACCCACTTCACCGCACCACACGGGTCTTAGGGGAGAGAGGTCATGGATGGGACGATTATAGAATGGGACAGTTGCATGATAGGTATGAATAAGCGGCGGAAAATTTATAACTAAACACCACCAGATTTAATTAGCTTCGCGTTTAACAAAATCCATGTGCTATTCAGTCTGAACGTGTTTTTTTTTTTACGGCAAATCAGGATAAAGAGTTAACATCAAATAAAGTGAGTCCTTATTGCATTTACGTTACCAGTTACAATTATTTTGTTATTGCAATTATTTATAGTCGTATAATATATTTATATGCAGTCATTCACCTCCTGTAATGTTCCGATCACTGATTTTGTGAAAATCTTCGACAATTCGCTATATTCGCTGCATTTCACCCAATCACGTGCTATTATTGAATGGGACATTTGGCACGTTGTTGAATGGGACACGTCCAAAAGTCAGGAATTTATCCCATGGACAGAAATATTTTTCAGGAAAGTGATTTTATAAGTTCAAGCGTTCCCGACCGTCCTCCACAAGACACTCACAGTGAAGAAATACCACATGATTTGCCTAATACTTCCTCTGGACAGACTTCTTCAAGTACTTCTTCTGTAATGGTGGTAGTAGGAAGGCGTTCTATGAGTGTGAGGCTTGCGAGGATGCGGATTAATGGATTACCAGAGAGATCTGTCATAAATTCCACTTGAAATGATTTTCGAGCCAATTAAATTAACATAAATACATCCGTCCCATTCAAGCATCACTTCGCCAATGAATGGGACATGTGTGATCTCATGTAATACGTAGGTTTTAAGACTTTCCGAAAAAAGAATTTATATTTTTATGTTCCTAACTTCATCTAAAAACAACCAAGTTGATTTTGTTGCAAGTTAAAAATATGTGTGTTTTGTTTTAAGTTAAAAAAAAAAAACATTTATAAAAAGTGTCCCATTCATGACCTCTCTCCCCTACAGCTGAGCAGCCCCGGCTATAGCGACAAGGGACCCTCAGTCTAAGCTTCTTTGCGTCTAGCGTGACAAATATATTCGGGGCCCATGCGTACGATAATTTAGATCCGGCGTTAAGTTACCAGCCCCACTACCCCCACCCGGCTCTCAGGCCGTTCGAAGCTGCGTAACTGCCGGGTGTTCTCTCGTGGAACGCAGTATAGGTAAACAGCGGTATTGGCCGCTTCTGCCCAGAACTTTTTGCCACACCCAGCGTCTTCTAGCATACATCTTGTCTTCTCGATGATTGTGCGATTCACTCTTTCCGCTACACCATTCTGCTCGGGCGTATACGGTACCGTGAGCTGATGTTTTATCCCCTGCGACTTCAGGTAACTAGTCAAACCCTTGTTGACGTATTCAGTCCCATTATCTGATCGGAGAATCTTTAGAACCTTACCCGTCTGTTTTTCTACCATTACCTTGAACTCTTCAAACACTGTTTGCACCTGACTTTTCGATTTGAGAAAATAGACGACCGTTTTCCTTGAATAGTCATCTGTCAACGTAAACATGTATCTAGCCCCACTCCAAGAGCATTCGGACATGGGTCCGCATAGGTCGGTGTGCACTATTTCTAGTAGATTCGATGCTCTACTTCCACCGGTTTTCTTGAAACGTTTTCTCGTCTGTTTTTCATTCAGGTATGTAATGCACTGCTCGTCATCTTCTTCCGAAAAATAGATACCTTGTGCCATACCGTCTTTTAAGAGTTTCATGCTAACCCTATTCAAGTGACCCAATTTTCTATGCCAAAGATTGTGGGATTGGTTCGGTACCCCCGCGTAAGATCCCTGCTGGAAAGGCCTCATAAATTATTATAGAAAACAAAAATTATTTTATAAGATTTTATGATCCACTGACATGCGTATGAGCATCAGAAAATTATCTCTTAAAAATTCTATGATATTTTATCAGTATACTGTCAACTGATAGTCTCATAAAAATAGTATTTTTTATTTTTTATGCGATTCTATAAAAAATTCCGTTAATTATAAATATTTATGAGATTTTATGGGAATATCTAAATTCAACACCAAAGGTTAGTCTTATAAGATTCTATAAGAAGAATTAAAAGAAAATAAGCTCATAAGAAGTTATGCAGAAGTTATGAGAAGTCATGGGCAATATTTCATTTGAAATTTCTGTGAGTATTTATGGGTATTTTCGTGGACAATTACACACCAAAATATAATTAAATTTATCATATTTTGTAAGTTAACCATGCACAAAACTTGGTATAAAATCTCATAAAATATTAATTTCATAAGACATTCTAATTATTATCAAACAAAGTGACTAAAAAATGGTTGGTTAATTCAAAATTTTCTTTAGCAACAAAGAAAATATTTCGAAATATTACATACAAGAATAAAAAGAGATTTAAAAAGTTGATATTTGTTACTTTGATTCATCGAATTAAAAAAAAAAGTTCAAATCAATTTTTTTTAGTGTTATATTACAATCTCTGTGTACTGTGCATCATTTTAAACACTTATACGTTGCACCTGTATCATCTACAATAATTAAACGATTGGTAACCGTAAACAGTCCAGCGTATAAACCCCTCAACTGTGTGGTGTTTTTTTAGTATCTCGCTTGCACTGCAGCGTCATCATATAAGTGAAACATTGTTGCGTGTTGCAAAATGTTATAACGCGAGTGCTGACGGGTTATATCGTACTCATTTGAGGATCGTTGGAGAGGGGTATTCTCCCTATCGATCAGTACAGTTTACGCACTTTTAACTTTTAGGCTTTTGTGGAGCGGGCTCACACAAGTTGTCGGCCTTAGATAGAAGAGCGTTCTCTTCCAACGTTGAGTGTAAGCTTCCCGCCTATTATCCACATGTTATGTGTGTTTATTGTTCAGTGAACAGGAAAGCGTATATTCACAATAATACTCTGCACGATTGTTTAAATTTTCAGATATTGTTTACGGTGATAAGATGTTTGCCTATATTCAAATTCTCGGAACAAATGAATTAAAAATTGTAAACGTTACTGAAATTCAAAAATTTAAAGCTAATGCTTTGCCGACAAAAAAATTTAATATCAAGATTGGTCGCAATTAATATTCCGTTAATAGAACGTTAATTTTTTATCTTTCAAAATGACTTCTTTTTATTTTTTGTTTTACCGATAAATTCTCATAAATATTTATAATATCAATTGAAGCTCATAGGTTCTTATAAGTGATCCTTTTCATTCAACACAACCCATAAAATTCTCGATTTGAAATTTGAATATGATGAGATTTTATGAGGGACTAATGCTACTTATAAGATTCCTTAGGTTCTGATGAATTTTAATGACGATGAGTTTCTATGAGTATTTTCTTGGACAAATACACATATAAAATCCCCATAAAATCTTATAGAATATTTTTTACTTTTTTTTTTAAATTCTATGAGATTTTCCAGCAGGGGTGCTACCTCTTGAACCTGGTCTAATTTATAAACCCCTTTTTGATCCGAAGCTGTCGCTATAACATCCCTATTTATGGTACAATCTTCACTATCATAAATCTGACAACCCTGTGTATCAAAAACAACAGTAACATTATTATTCAATAGTTAGCTTATTGATAGTAAATTTGCAGCCAGACCTGGTACATACATTACATTTGCGATTGACTTAGTGAAATTATTTTCAAAATCTATCGGAACGTTACCAATATCCTTACCATGTAATGTATCGTTATTTGCAACTGTATCCTTAACAGTCTCACTGTCGTTGAAGTCCTCTAACCAATCCTTGCGTTCCGTCATGTGCGTCGTTGCACCAGAGTCGATGAACCAGCTTTCCTCGTCAAAGCTGCTGTCAGCTCCTAAAGCTGCCGTCAAAAGTACTTTTCCTTGTTTGAATGACGTTTCTGTCCCGACGGTGGTCCTTGTGTACTGGATCCTTATGACTGTCCCTTTGGTCCAATGCTTTTCGTCTGGTTCTCATTGTTGTTATTCTTCTTGACTTTACATCTAGCTTTGACATGTCCAAAATTCCCGCAATTACAACACTTTATTTGTTCAAAGCCTCTTGATTTCGTTGACTCTGAAGGATTTTTGTCCTTCGCCCAGAATGCCGACTCTTTGCTTAGACCCCATCGTCCTTCTTGGATTAACTTTGACTTTTCGAAATCACTTGTTATTCCTGTCCCAGAACTTTCGAGTGCCATTATCATTGGATTGAATTCTGCAGGTAACCCGTTCAACATTATCACGCCTATAAACTTATCGTCAATTGGCGCATTTATATCTGCCAATTTTTGTGCTATGCTTATTACGTCACTCACATAGTCTTCCATAGACGAGTATTGGTCTAATTTAACAGAGAATAACTTGCGTTGTGGTCCCAAACGCCTAGTCAGTCCTTTATCCTCATAAGCCTTTTCTAAATTTTCCCAGGCTTGTTTTGCTGACGTGGCTTGTCTCACATGAGCAATGGCTGCCGGCTTCAGCGTCAGACCTATTTCAGCTAAGGCCTTAGCGTCACGTTGCATGCTGCTCCGTTGCGGATGTGTCGTCCCCGTGAATTAGCCGTTCCCCATCAATGGCTACCGAAATTCATATTAGCACGGAATAAATAATTGGCCGACGCACACGCCAACTTTAGGGAGATTTTTCGTGTGTTGGCTCCCACTGTAAAAACGCTAGTGAATCGCCGGCTGGGCGGACGGATCGGGCGGTTTCACCTGATTCTCACGGTAGAAAATATTCGCCTGCTTTCCAATGACACACGTTTTAAGTCGTGACTGAATCAAACGGAAACTCTTCAACGCTCGTATACTTGACACGAAACTCGGTAGAATCAATCCAAGTAGAATCGATAAGGTTATGATTATTGAGGTGCTAGCGTGATATTAATAATTAACACATTTAAAACCTCCTTCTTGGCTCTTTCAATCAATCTTTAACTTATAAGTTATGAAATCTCTAGTTTAGAAACATGCAAAAACTTTGAAACTTTGATTGAGCCCCTTGGTTACATAATATCAGGTCCCTGAGCAATGTTTGCCGGTTGGACGACAAGTAAGCTTTTATTGTATCTAAAGAGAAAGTAGAAACATAGCCCTAGTCACGCCTATCTGACAATTATTATATAGCTATCAGCGTGAGCTGAACTGGAAAGTCCTTCGACACGTAAGCGCAGAACAATTGGATTGGTCTTATTGGTTTGGTGGATAGCATCTTGAAAAGGAATTTCGTCCCAATGGATCTGGTTATCTACAGAATATGGGTAGAGTTGTCCTCAGTCCAATCGAGTCCTCAGTACGCTAGGATGAAGGCATGGATGAGATGAAGGCGAGTGCTCAAAACGTCACATGAGTACAAGGTCCCTGTCTTCACGCGTATCACATACTATTTTATGTAACACCTGCATAGGAAGTTTGACTTTGCGCGCTAAAAATGGTGCGCCAAATGGCCGATTACCCAACCGCTCTGGAAGCGTGCGGTAATAAACATAATCGCACTGTTTTGCGCACGGTAATGTTTATTACCGCACGCTTTCAGAGCGTAACTAGGCAAATAGCGCAATCGGGCGTGTTGTTATTATTATTCTAACCGGACGATTTTAACAGTTTCACAACCGAAAGTCTCACTTCCCATGCTGGTGTCACATAAAATAGGATATGTAACTCGTGCGGGTTGCACAATATGCTATTTTACGACAAGTGCATGGCAACCTTCGCTTTCGACACCATGATAGTGTGGCAAAAATTTTGTCACACTCCTTAACTAGGACTCATTTTCTCCACTGTTTACACAAAGAGAAAGTGAAGGTTGCCATGCATGCGTTATGAAAAGAAATTTAGGAATCCATTTTTGTTATGTATTCTCGTATCCTGAAGCTGCACTAAAATCTGAGACCTCAAGGTCTGAAATGTATACGGACTGATGACGAATTTCCCAGACAGTGAAAATTTTCAGATACCGAAAATTTTTAATTCATACAAATTAATATCTTGAATACTTGATAAAAAATTTCGACAAAGGCAGATACGTATTCTTACGCATTACGTATACGTAGCCACCCGTCAGAAGGAACGAAGGGGGCATTGATAAATTCTTTCTATTCACAAAATAACGAACAGAAGCGTTACTAAAAGTCAAAAGTGATTCAATCTCTACTCCCTACAGAGTACTATGGTGCTTTGAAACATTAAATAGTTTATATTGATTTTTCTCGTTCTGACCCGGCGAGTGAATTTTTTTCGACCCTGTCCAATACATTGACACTCGGCGTATACGTATCTATCTACACAGGTACACAGCGCTTGACGGTCATTCTGTCAACTGCTCCCGACCAATAGAACCTCCTAATTTTTTCCCAAATCACTATACATCAGATTCTGGAATTTAACATCGTAAAATGAGCTCAACAGTTTAAAATCTCGTTGAGAATTTTTTAAAGAAAATTTTTCAAGTAATCAAGAAAAACCTCGAAATCACGACAATTTACAGACAAAAGTTATATAAACTTTTAGCCAGTCGTTTCTGAAACTGAACGCTGACTGGCTTGTTATTAAGTGTTTCCATAGGAAAACTAAGTCCTCGCGGACGTTTTTACTTAGATATCCCGTCTCCATTTTTCGCAAGGAATCCGCTGGTATGCAGCAGCATTCGCGACTTTCAAGACACCTTGTATATCTGATTTAATTTGATTTCACGTGTTCGTTCGAACACATTCCTCGTCAAACATCGAATTCCGCGTCAAACATCGACTCTCAACAGGAGAAACCGATTGATAGCCCCATTTCGGAGAAATTTGAGAAATTCGATAGGTCGGTAACAAACCGACTAGACCCGTCCCTTAAGGGGTTACATGGGTTTGTCGGGTAAAAAAAGGCCTATTTTCAATAATTTTTTTTATATATAAAAAATTATTTATTTAATTCAAACTTTTTTCTGTCTTATAGATACACATTCAAAGAAAAATTTCTGAGATTTAAAAAAAAAAAATTAAAACTCCGCCATTGTGACGTCATTTCCGGTGACCCTTCGAAAAAAAGGTGCGTCCGCGTTGTCAGCATAACTCCTGACAGGATCATCTAAAATGAAAAAACAAAAATACGTGTTTTAGTTAAGACCATAAACTCGTGCTTGAACGAAGGAAAGAAAAAAAAAGTAAAAATTGGAATTTTGGCAGACATTTTTCCAAAAAAATGAAAATTTCGGTCAAATTTGCTTGACATTTTTTTTTTTTCAAATAGTTGTAATTGAAAAAAAAAAAATCCTGCGTTCAAGCACGAGTTTATGGTCTTAACTAAAACACGTATTTTTGTTTTTTCATTTTAAATGATCCTGTCAGGAGTTAAGGGAAGACCCTACAGAAACTGAAAACTTACACATTTTTTTAATATTTAAAATTATTGATAGGTCTTGTGAAACTGTACTCTAAAACTAAGAAATTCTCACCATGAGCTTCTAGATTACTTAAGTAATATAGAAGTTACATAACTTTTAAGGGCAAAAGGATACTGAATTTCAAAATGCTTCCTGCGTCATAATCTTATTCGGATCATACTAATATTTGACTGGGGCTTTCGGTACACTTAGGCGAAGAAAAGTATGTAACGGATTTGAGATTGAATCACTGGTTTTTTTTTACCAGAATTTTAAACTTGTATTTTTCAATTTTTCGCATTTTTCATGTTATATGGAATTTGAAAACTATGTTCCTTTTACAGTAGAAAAAATTCACTACATACTTTTGTGTGTAAGGTATGCATGAATCTACACTGCGAAGGGGAAGTTGATCGGAGCAAAACTATGACGCAAGGGACATTTAGCGTAGCTGAAAATGTAGTTTTGAGTAAATGGCGTTTTAATGAAAAATGGTACAAATTAATAAATTCTTCAGACTATTTGGCTTAAAATGATAAGAAAAGTTATGTTGTGAATCTTTTTGATGAACACATGTCAGATCTGCTATTCCTGTCGCTCTGGCGTAACTTCGACCGTGGATCATCTTCGCTCCATATTTCCAAGTTTGTCGTCACATGGAATAAAATTGAAAAAAAAATGAGTATTCTGACAGAGTAATAGTGAGGGTCAAATAAATATCAAATTATGGCATTGATGTGCTTTTTTCAATAAATGCCAGTAAAAATAAAAATAAAAAATAACATAAAATTGGAAATATTGATTTGACCCTCGTTAAAATAGCTAGAAGTAGTCACCGAATCTCCAGCAGTATCACCAGCAGGTTGTTCTTCCAATGTTGACTCATTGTTGCGTAGTCTAGAACCGTCCCGCTCCGTATGTGATGCCTTCGTTCTTGATCTGTAAGGCTTCAAGTTGCGCCTTTGTCAATTTGACAGCGCGGCGAAGCTTCTTTCGTCGTGCTTCGTTCTGCCACTCACTTTTCCTCTTGCGCTGAGTATCCCGTTCCCTCAAAATCTTCGTGCTGATCTTCATCACCCGTTCGTCTCTGGCTCTTGCCTTGGAACGGTAGCTCATCGCACAGCCCATGTTGAATTCTGCAACAGCGTTCACTACTGCAGAATCAACTCTTCCTTTGGAAACGAAGACACCCTTTGGGCACTTGCGCCAGATGCTTGCGTGAAGGCTTTCGTTGGCGTTCTGAGTTTTTCCACGTGCACACCTATTCAGCAGCTCGTCGCTGGCTAATCTATCATAGAGTGGCATCAGCTTCTCAACTACTTCTGGAGCCAATTGGACTGGCATATTTTCATGGCCATCAAGAGGTTCACCCAGTGCCACTTTTTTGTTATAAAAACACCACGACTTGGGACCGGGTGGGCAGTTCTCATGTTGGGGTTCTTCATCCGTCGATTGGCAATGTTCCAGCGTAGCATAAATGGCTTTCTTCATTTCCGGGACGTTGGGTATGTTCCTGGTAATGGCTGTCCTGTAGAAGTTGGTGAGCGCTACGATGGTTGTCTCTTTCAAGGAACCCTTTCCTCGTCCTCCAAGTTTAATGCCTTGAGCGTTTGAACTTTTTATCAAGTTTCGGAGTCCAGTACCCATACGTTTGGCCACGTGGTTGACACATTCCTCTTTGGAAATTATGACATCTGGGCCATAAACAGCTAACTTCTGTAGATGGGCGTGGGTCTTTGCATCGCCATCTGATAACATTGTGGTGTATCTCATCTTGGAATCTCCAATGGATCTCACCCACATACGTTCAGCGGCAGTCACTTCCATAGCTCCAGATGAGCCTTCGTAGTTCACACTACAGTCTCCACTACTCTGGTGCCCTTCCTTCCATATAGCATAGTCGGGCGAATTAGCATCAAGGCTCGTTGCTGTTAGACTGCACATGTGACAGAATTTTGACAAAACTTCAAAATCAATTACTAAGCCGGTCAGAATATCTACCACTGCCCCAATTCCGTATAAGGAAGTGTGGCCACGTTTGTGCCATGTGCCGTCATAAGATACTGCTATATCTGTATCTTCTGTATCTTTCAGATCAGGATTCACTGTCACATGAGCCTGTCGAACAGCGTCACGAGCCTTGGCAAGCACCTTTTCTTTTAGCGACTTGCTTGTGTCTGCCAATTGCTTCAAATGTGTGTGGTACGTTCGAGATGCCATCACACTCATGCCCATTGTTGCTCCGAACTTTTGCATTTGAGCGTGTCCTCCGCCGGATTCTGAAAAAGCTTCCACCATTTTTCTATTTACTTCAAACGGTGGATGTTTGGTGTTGTTCGCTGTTCTTGGACTTGTGAAACTCTGTGCAGAGAGGTAGCCGCAGTCTTCGCACTTGACGCACAGCCGGGCGGCGAATCCTTTTCGATCTCTCATCTGCACAACAAGACTATTTTTTCCACACTCGGTGCATGCTAAATTCCTAAACAGCTCCTGCCAGGTACTAGAATGCACAAGCAAAAAATTTTCAACAGCATCACCTGGCTCTGATGATTGCGATGAAATAAAAGTTTCAATTTTATTCTTACTAGTAGATGTACTAGGTTTTACATCGCTACTTATCTTTTTTGGTTGAGATACTTTATCAACTTGCATTCCGGACGGGCCAGGCTCCGATTCGTCACGCAATTCTTGTTGACCAGCTACTTTGGAGGTTACGTCTCTCAACGCCGATCGCTCCTCAAGAATTTTCTTCGAATGCTTTGCTCTCGAAGATGGACGTTTTTTAGGCCTGCGCCACCGTGAAGTAATCGAATCCATTTCTTTGTCAAGATTTTTTTGTTTCGCAATGAGTGAAAATCACAAATATGCAGAGAAGTTTACACTTGCTGTCACCAAGATGCCAGTTTGTAGTAAACTAACCCGATCCGGGTGAAAAAGGCGGGAAGCCGCTTACCGCAGCGCGCCAACGTTCAAAAATAATGATATATCGATAAATCACTGCATCGATGTAATGCGTTATCTTATAAATCTCACGTAATGCATTCAGTGGTATTTCTAAATAGTTGGATGTGATTTTAGAAGTTTATTACAGCAAACGTAAAAGAAAAAAAAAAATTTATCGATCTTATTCATAAAATCAACCGGCCGGCCAGCTGAAAAAAATCGGAGGGCTTCTAAAATTTCTCACAAGGTGCGGGCATGCCCCTGGAGTGTTTTTCCAGCAAAAACAAAAAATCGATTTTTTGAGCGATTTTGGTCAAAATGTCTGTAGGGTCTTCCCTTAAGCTGACAAGCGCGAAGTTTTTCGCCCGAGTGAAGCGAGGGGAGAATCACACGAGTCAAGAATCATCTCTCGCACGTGTATCGGACTTTGTTTTTTTAACACAAGTTTTTTTTACATTCCTTAGAATCGAAGGAATACTCATTCATCAGACATCAGACATCAGCGTCATGCACAGCCTGATGCACAATATAAATATGGGGCATTCTACGCGAACTCAATAACCGATTGACCATGACATTTTTTATTTTCACTCGTCATTTCTCCGGTGATAGTAGAATGAAAATTGAATTTTTCACGAAACCTTGTATATAAAAAAAAATGTATGTTGTAAAATATTGCTATAAAAATTAAACCATAAAAAAGATAGATGTATTAGCTCAGAAACCCCTACAAAAGTTTCAATTTGCAAAGATCTCGATGAGTTTTGCACAGTAGCCAAAATCTTTTACCATAAAAATCTTAATGCTGAGGAGTATTGGGCATCATGCAGATTTTGTGAAATATCTGAGATCTGACTGATTCTCTTCACGTGCAATCGCTAGGACATGAAATTATTTCGTAACCCCGCCTAATTATAAATGAAGCTTTTTTTCCAAGCACGTATAAATTAATATCTTGTACTTGGCAATAAGATTTGATTTCATATGCAGTATGCATTTCCGTAGTGAGTGGGAAAATTCATGTACACTAAGGGTCACTAATTTTGTCCCGCCTGATAATAATATGTAACTGAGGGTACATACATCTCCTTCCAAGTTGGCAATATTCTAAACAAAAGCTGGCCTGGCAGATGAAGGGACACGAGCGCCGCCTATTTCTCTCTCGAGTGAGCTATTGCCTAGAATATTGTCAGCAAGAGAAGATGTACCCTCGGTTACATATCACCAGGCGGGCAAAGTCAGTGACCTTTGGTGTACTTAGCAAATGTTTTTGCACCTCAAGTGCCGTGGGGGTCTTTTCGTTGATGCACAAAGTGAACAATCAATATTCTAACAAATGTTTTTTTGGTAGGGCAGTCTGTTCGGTTGGAGAGACGAATAACACTCAAGAAAATGCTCCTGGTCTGAGTGAATTCGGGAAAGTAAGTAATTTATAATGAAAATATACCTTGCAGCACTCTGACTGATAAATTAAAGTCAATTACATTCCGTCGAGTTATGTACGGTCGAAAAGATTATTCTGCCAGTACATTCAATCCATTACTGTATGAATTAGGGGAAAGGGGGGCAAAACGGGGTACTTAAGAAAGTATTCAGTTTTGGGGGGTTTGAACATGCTGAATTTTCTTTTTTTCAATTGTATTCAAAGAAAATAAAACGAATTTTCAGCTGCCGTTAAAAAAAATTTGTTTAACTTTTTAAATTTGTTAATTTAATCTTAAATTTGGATATATCAGATTTATCTTGTAAAATTAACTATTACTGGATAAAATAAGTACATTCGGTACTTGAGTGACTCGTGAAAAAAAAGAAAAAAAAGTATATATATTTTCGAAATTTATTTTATCCAATAAAATAACGTAAAATGATGTTAGAAACTATTTTTGACCATTTGAGAGACATTTAAATAAATAAAAAAATTTCAACAAAATTTTTTGGGTACCCGATTTTACCCTCCTACCCCGTTTTGCCCGTCTCTCCCCTACATACAGGATGACGCAAGACCCCCGGACCGGGAGGAATAGGTGAATTCCTCGATGGATTTTGAGACGAAATTTCCTTTTCGAAAACTTCGTCCGATCAACGGTGTCCAAGTTATTAAAGATTAAGAGTAGTCAATCAGCGCCTCGCTTTAGGTCCGTGCCAGTGCCGGGTCAATAGTGAACGGCGGGCAGGGCCCGTGGTTTATTTTACATTTGGCTACTTTCTTCTTCACTTTACGATCGACGCGTATTATTATTATTATTATTATTATTATTATTATTATTATTATTATTATTATCATTATTATTATTATTATTTTTGATTTTATTATTTTTTTTTCCGCGTACGCACGAGCGAAATTGACCATGGGATTGAAAATTTATGAATTTGTACGGTGTGGTCGACCTGGACATCGAAAACTACGGTGCAGTCGACCTGGACACCGAAAACTACGGTCCGGTCAACCTGGACACGTAGAACTACGGTCCGGTAGAAAAAAAAAAAATAATAATAATAATAATAATAATAATAATACGCGTCGATCGTAAAGTGAAGAAGAAAGTAGCCAAATGTAAAATAAACCACGGGCCCTGCCCGCCGTTCACTATTGACCCGGCACTGGCACGGACCTAAAGCGAGGCGCTGATTGGCTACTCTTAATCTTTAATAACTTGGACACCGTTGATCGGACGAAGTTTTCGAAAAGGAAATTTCGTCTCAAAATCCATCGAGGAATTCACCTATTCCTTCCGGTCCGGGGGTCTTGGGTCACCCTGTATAAGCATAATTCACTATCTGGTGGCTTTTTTTCTATGCTTACCTTTTTCGTCTTTTACACATATTTCTTTTCGATCATGTTGGTATTGCGTAAAACAGTCAAAAATAACTTCACCAATCATCGGTAATGAATACCATAAAATTATAACACGCAAAATCAAAAAGATGGCGAGTGGAAAATTTATTTAAATTGTTTATAATCACGTGTAATGTTGGTTGCTGGCTTAATGATTTATAAGTCATAATTCAAATGCGACATAATAATGAGTTTGGTAATGTGTATTAATGATCAATGTCAAATGCAGGTTGATTATTCATTTCAGGCTGTCGTGAGAGAATTAAACAGACTCGGAATGTTGGTTGACTTATCTCACGTCTCAACGAAAACTATGAGAGCTGCTCTCCAAACAACTAGAGCCCCAGTGATTTTTTCTCACAGTGCTGCCAGAGCCTTATGTAATTCAACTCGAAATGTGCCTGACGATGTTCTTCGGAGTTTGGTAAGTGTTATGGGCAGGATATCAAATGACAATACGGCACACATGTGTATCAAGTTACGCAGTGTGTGATTGATTTATAAAAGGTACAGTCAGACCCGCGTATATAAACTTCACTTATATGACTGCTTCACGTATATAAATATTCTTAAAACTCCTAACCCCCACTATGCCACTTGCTTTCGGAATTCTATACACTGCGCAGAATATTCGCACACTCTACTTTAGGTTAATACGTGAGAGTGGGACCGTCCCAGGTTTTTATATAAGTGAAGCAGCTCGGTCCTGATAACTTGATATACGCGGAGTCCGACTATAGTTGTAATTCACAACGTAGACGTTTGTACTTTAAGGGGAGGGACCAGTCGAATTTGACCGACCGATCTAGAGAATTCTAAATTCTCGAATATCTCCGAAACGGGGGTATCAATCGGATTGTCCTTGCGGCAGCCGATGTTTGAGGAGTAATGACATCGAGTGTTCTTGTAAAATGCATGAAACCTTTATTTTTTTTTTTTTATGCGTCGAAAAATGCGGGCGGGTGACTTATTTCGACTAGCATCAGTGCCCACGCATCATTGACGCGGACAAAAGTATGTAACAGCAAGTCTATACGGTATGACGAACACACCCATTACAAAACATCTTCGTTCCATGCAGTAATAAAGTAGAAAAGTGCAATTCAGATTTCGTTGTAATTAGCGATTAAAAATTGTTGGGCAGCCATGGTAAATGGTTGGGTTGTCATGGCAATCCTTAGTTTCCGAGATGCAACAATGTAGTCCACCGTCTGCAGTACCGACGAAACGACTCTGCGCTGTCCTCTCTTTCTCGGGCATCTCGGAAACTAAGGATTGCCATGACAACCCAACCATTTACCATGGCGGCCCAACAACTTTAAATCGCTAATTAAAACGAAATCTGAATTGCACTTTTCCACTTTATTACTGCATGGAACGAAGATGTTTTGTAATGGGTGTGCTCGTCATACCGTATAGACTGGTTGTTACATACTTTTGTCCGCGTCAATGATGCGTGGGCACTGATGCTAGTCGAAATAAGTCACCCGCCCGCATTTTTCGACGCATACAAAAAAAAAAAAAAATAAAGATTTCATGCATTTTACAAGAAAACTCGATGTCATTACTCCTCAAACATCGGCTGCCGCAAGGACAATCCGATTGATACCCCCGTTTCGGAGATATTCGAGAATTTAGAATTCTCTAGATCGGTCGGTCAAATTCGACTGGTCCCTCCCCTTAACTGAAACAAATTCGTGACTGTGCTTTGGTCAGGATATAGCTTTTTCAATTTTTTCAGAATTGCTCTTTATTTCCACAGGCAGAAAATGATGGCGTGGCGATGGTTCCTTTCTACACATATTTCATCACGTGTAATAGTACAGCTACGATACGTGACGTTATCGGTAGGTACAAAGCTCACCATAACACTAGTTGGTAGAATAAATTGAACTTATAGTAGTTATGTATATGCTGCATTCCATGCCTATTCAGATAGCCTCTCCCACAACCCTATTCGATTTTTCGAATAATTTCATATAATACATTTATTCAGCAAAGTGAAAGAAACAAGTACTAATGATTTTTTAAAAATCTTTTCTTCCAAAGTGTCTGTCGCGACGCAGATAAGGGCAAACGTTAAGGAGGGCTTTGGTTTAGAGAGTTGAAAAAAAAAATTTACCTACATTTTTTCAAAACTAACAATGTCCACAATGTGTCTTTGAACGGTTCACGCTTCACAATTGGTCAGAATTCAAAGAAGCTAACCAAAAGTCAACGATTGCATTTCGATTTTACAAATCATCTTCTAACAGATGTTTTTAGTCGCTCAGTTTAAATATGCTATCAAACATTCGAAATTCAAAATGCCGGAGAATACCATGACTATCCGAAAGTAGCCGTACGTACGCCTTATTATGTATAATTAAGGGTACATGTCATGTATATCGGGTGATTCCTTGCTGGCGCCTAGGTGATGCAAGTGGCAGACCGTAAAGCCGGTAAGAACATGTCGCGAAATTATCGGTGCCGTACTAGACTCACCGATCGACTATTATACAAGGTATAGATTAATAGAGTGGTCTTCATTTGTTTTCAATAAAACAGATAATAGTGTATTGTGTGCCAAGGGCGTAAAGTGGGCTTTTTTGGACCGAGTGTGGAGTTTGCTCGACGCAGCGGGCGTTTTTATTTATTTTTTGCCCGCCTGTCTGAAAACGGTCACTTCAGGCCCGCTTAATAGGTAAAAAAAACGTGAAAATCGTGCATGTTTTACCATAAATATAATAGACGAGCGGGGAACCTAGTACAGCACCAATAATTTCGTAGCATATTCTTCCCGGCCTGACGGTCAGCCACCTCTATCACCCAGGCGTGAGCAAGGAATCACCCGGTACGTATATCAATATTTCTGACGCTCGACCTTGACGGCAAGCTGTCAGTTGTTGTGAGCTTCTAGACCAATCATTTTACGGTTCTAAATAAAACTAATTGTGGGTAGCATGAAACAAATACTACGAGGTAGCGACAGACGTAAATGATATATACCGTACCATTTGTGACATTCAGTTTTCATTAGTTTTTGAATAAAAAAATTTAAAACTATAAAAAAATCTCGAGAAACATACGTTTCTGTATCTTTCGTCTCGAACGCCGCTAAAACCAAGGCAGACAGGCCATAGGTTTACGAGACTTTTTTTTGTAGAATGTTGAATTGTCTACAATAAAGGCAGAGACGGCATATATCTATAGTTGATATTCGATATGTTTGAAACGATACAAAACGCATTTAAGAAACTATACTTTTCCGAAAATTGATAGCAAATTAGCGGCCATGTTACTATCAGTCGAGGAAAAAGCGTAAAATAACCTGCAAGCATTGCGGCTCATACACATACATGCTCTACAGCAGCTGACAGCTTGCCGCCAAGGCTCTTGCGCTAAATATGTTGTTACACTCAGCAAAAGCATCGTCCGCGGATTTTGAATTTTCCGAAATAAGCAACGTTTTCAAAACGCTGTGATTCAGTCAAAAACTATTTTCGAAAACCAGCAAGCTAGCGGGCAGCATAGCCCGCCGTTAGGGATATTTTCAATCCCGTAAGACGCATGTCTGCCCCCATGATTACCCGCAAGCAATCCAGTACGCAGAAACGCTACATGTGGTGCAGGCTTAAGATGTCTCTACCTAATTATGATCTTATCTGAAAACATTGGGCTAAACGGTGCTATTACACGGAATATCTCTAACCGAGCACTGAAAACTGAAAAAGGGGATACGTTGCGCAATTCTATTCGCGATTCCGAACACGTGCGTTTCATAACATTTCAGAGATATTCCGTTTAATAGCACCGTTTAGCTCAATGTTTTCAGAAAAGGTAATAATTCAATAGGCTCACCTTAATATGTCGCCGTTACACCGATACTGGAATACAATATTATCATTTTTCGCACTTTTAACAAAAAAACCATCCTTTAGATGCCTAGCGTGGTCTTACTGCCCATGTGAGAAATCTTGTGCTATAAACCAAACAACAACAAAAATTCAAAATACGTTCATAGTCCATATCAATGAGTCCTAATGAAAGAGCGCTGTTTCGTTATGGAGATTAAGAAAGAGCCCTCTCGTCGTGTATATTAGGAAATCGCCATCGTAGAAATACGCATATCAAACGACATATGTATGTCTGCTATCGGACCGTGAAATCGGAGCACCTAAGTTCGAAGTTCGATAGCTCTGCGTCAAAAAGTCCCAAAGGATCGTGTAAACGGTTTTTTTCATTCTTTTCAGCGCACATAAACCACATACGAGACATCGCAGGCATCAATCACGTGGGAATTGGTGCAGGATTCGATGGAATCAATTTGTAAGTATTTTTGTTCACATATCACACCACAAATCGAAAAAATCTGCGATAATCTCAGAAAAAAGTCCGGTTGACGCAACCAAATTCTTGCATGACAACTAAAATCGTTTGTTATTATACACACAAAGGAATATTTTGTCAAGGTGGCCAAAAAATTTTGTTGTGATAATTTGTTTACGAGAACAAAAAATTTTGTTATAGGAAATAGATCGAATAATAATATATAGTGCTGCTTACAAAATATTTCGTTCTTAATAGAAAAATACATAGTTCAGTCCACAAAATATATAATACGTATGTACGTTGGCTACTGTTCAAATGATGAATCGTGACCGCGACAGCCAATGAGCATCGTGGAAAGGCGGCGACGGAAGTTGCATTACATCCATTACAATTATTTTTTTTAAGAATATAAGAACAATACTGCTATACTTATATATGGCTAAGGAGAATCCTGTTAGACCCCGTATATTTACTAAATTATGAATATATAATAATCACAAATGGTATACGTATAATGAGCCTCGTATATATTTCAGCACGCCAACAGGCTTGGAAGATGTATCCAGATATCCGCAGCTTTTAGCAACGCTTCTGGAAGATCCTTCCTGGACAGAAGATGATGTAAAAAAATTAGCAGGTCTCAATCTGCTCAGAGTCTTCAAAAAAGTCGAACAGGTAAAGACGCAAGTAATTCATGAATTATTCATTATTTTGCATCACAATGAGTACATAAGTTTAAGTCCACAGTTGAGAATTATATCACCACACATGCACATTATTCGCTGTTGGGTTCGGATTATTTAATTACTGATAAACGAGAAGAAATGATTAGATCCGATCACATATGATTGAGCACCATGATGAGATGCGAAGATTTGCGTGATCCGACCATTTATAGGATGATCTACGTTGCAACGCACGAAAAAAAACCTGTATTTTTATATATTCTGTGAATTCTTCGTATCAATTTCTTACCAACAGAAACCGACTCTAACGAATCCCCCTTCCAACTAAAAAAGATACTCGGATTGCGAATTTAAAAATTTTACATATTGAATGGTTTAACGTACTACTGATCTTTCCAAGCCTAGGAAGCCGATTCCACGTACATTTTAATAAAGATATACGAAACTCATTCTTATTTGCATAAGTGTGGTAGTATTTAGATTCGAAAATTTGACCACCCTTAAGCTGGGTACTGACTTGAGCATATTTGCGCGCTCGAACGTCTTTTGTCTCCTTTCTTCTTTCTGGGAGCAAGAAGGAAAAAGATGGTTCGTGCGCGCAAATATGCTCAAGTTAGTACCCAGCTTTAGATTTAAATTTGAAAAATACTTTGTCAGGGAAACCCTGAAGATTATCCCCTCTTTTGCAAAATCAAGATCCAATTGCAGGAAAGAAGTGAAATACTCGAAGTAAAATATCTCCATATTTTATACAAATAAAAATGTGTTTCTTGTTATTATAAAAAAAAAGAATTTCATGCGTCGGCTTTAGAATAAGCTCTTATATCCTGTAACCGGTGTCTCGACTAAGATCGGGTACACCTAGGAGAAGGCCGGGCTACAAACCTGGGGCTCCTGGGAAAAATCTGT
Organism: Rhogogaster chlorosoma; assembly: GCA_944452935.1. Lineage (NCBI taxonomy): Eukaryota > Metazoa > Arthropoda > Insecta > Hymenoptera > Tenthredinidae > Rhogogaster > Rhogogaster chlorosoma. The sequence continues at coordinate 9,314,774 of OX101802.1, forward strand.
TGGGCGCCAGACTCGGGGCTCCGAGTCCTCTCTCACTCTCGCTCTTAAAACTAGCTCTTAAACTAGGTAGAGGGATTTCGTGGGGGCGTAGAATAACGAAACTGTACTTAACTCTACTGAAATTATTTATTAAAAAAAGAAAAAAGAAAAGGTGGCGAATTTAAAATCACGCCCGCTACCTGGCGTCTTACAATGAAGATTGATTTTACTCTACTCGAAATAAATTACTAATACTGACTCGACTTTAATTTAATACAATAGGGTACAAGTGACGCTATTTAATTTAATATAAAATGCACAATGTAAACGACTCTAATGATCGTTAATCTAATATCTAATATTATGCTAGCGGCGACTCGGCTCGACTACCGCTGTAGTCAGCTGGATAGTCGCTGTCTCTCTCTGGCTAGTGGCCAGCCGTCACTTTACGCGGCTCGCTCGAGCGTTCGCTGCGAAGTGACGCGGCGCAGCTAGGCAGGGAGAGGGGGTGGGGAAGCGGGGTAAGCGGGGCTTGGCAGAGCTCTGACTCGCAGCACTGAGTGCGGCGTGTGACGTCAGGACTCTGGCAATATGGCGCCGGCCAGGAGTTGTCTGCTGTCGGCGCAGCGGGGCGATAACTAGACGGCTCCGCGCAGAACAAACAACACGTGGTCTGTTGTTGCGACTTTCAAACGACCGGTCGCTGGCAACCGTCAAGACTACCGCGGGTGGTTTTTACAAGACTCGTAGGGCACGATTAAATATAGGAAGGGACGAGAAAATACTGGTGAACGAGTCCTACCTTACAGTAGCCACGAGCTCGGCGTGGATCGGTGCGTCGGTGGTATGCCGGTGTGCAACACGAGTCCAGAGGGATAGCCAAGTCGTCAACGTCGTTACCGTATATCCAAATAGTCCACAAAATCACAATCACAGTCCACAAGAAAGAATAGCCGGGGTTGAAAATATCCAAAAAATCAATGCACACTCCACACTCTCTCTCTCTCTCTCTCTCTCACTCACTCTCTCTCTCTCTCTCTTCTCTCTAACTCTCCAAAATTGTCTACTAACGGTTTGTATGCTTAGGTAGCCAAAATGGAAGTGAGCCCGGTTTCTTCTATCTCTAGTGCCTTCCGGCGCCGCGAGACCGGCGAGCGGTGGCGTCTACCAATTCGGGACATTTTCGGTAGTTGCCAAAATGGCTCAGCGGGTCGTATCGGGGCGCGAATATTCAATTGATAGTTTGGGCCGGTACGCTCGTAGGCTGGGTGAGAGGAGGTCTAACGTTTTGCCACGTTACAATCCCCACTCAAAAGGATCTTTATGTTTAACCGGTAAAACGATACAGCCTTCGGAAGTCTCGATTTCAATCCAAAACAAGAATCGTCTGAAATGTCATACCTCTAGCACGGTTTGAATTCGGGGGCTGCGAGTCCATCAGTGTCAGCTTCACTGGATAGGAAATAAAAATACAAAATCGCAAAGCAGAAATGAAAAATTCAAGGTCAATTTTTGTAGTGTTTATACGACTTGACGTAGAACAGCCCATATGGTCATATAGCCTATATAATTATATACGAGAATGTATAATAATACAAGAATATATGTGTATACCTAGAATATATGAGTATACCTACACAGAAATTCTGGGTGAATTTGCAACTCATATACGGTAGGCAATTCGGTTTTTTTCGAAACTGACAACGCTGTCGTACGACCATATCTACAGACGACGTAGCGGCAGCTGTCATGTCGGGGTGGGGTTGAAATTCCGAATTGTAAAAGCTTCGAACGGTCAAATTTCCGAAATTATTTGCGACGATTTCAAATTTTCAGAAGCACTCAAGTTCAGAAAATTAAAATTCCAAAAGGTCGAAATGTAGACAGTTCAAAACTCCGAAAGTCTAAGACCACGAAAGTCCAAAACTCCGAAAATTCACGCATGAAGCATAGTGAAGTTGACGCGTTTAGATGGCAGTACTGTTGACGTAACGTCGAATTATAAATAAACTGGTTGTCATCGCAATGTTGTCAAGCAATCTGCATTGGGAATTCCAAGTTTCGGAGTTTTGGCCCTTCGGATCTTTAGCTTTCGGAATTTTGAACCTTCGGTGTTTTTCGTTTCGAAGTTTTATTGATCGATTATGTAGACTTTCGAGGGAATACCTTCTCTCAAAATTGAGGGTCGGTAATATGAAAATTCGGAACTTCGACCGTTCGAAGCTTTTACAATTCGGAATTTCAACCCCACCCCGTCATGTCGTTAGGTTTCTATAATTAGTTGATAAGTTCTGTGTCTCAATTCCTACCATGCCCCTCTCTTTTATCGTACGTACCGGATGATACTGGATGACTCGGAATGTCCATGCCTATGACACCTGGTAGGTTATCAGGAGATCTTGGAGTTAACAGTTGAGACTGACAGACTGGTGTCCAGAGATATGTCTGGAAGCACGCTGCATAACGTACCCATATCACACAGGGTACCTTTGTCACGAACCGGCCTTATTCACCGGTCCAACCGCAGGCATTTCCGCCTTCCAGGGTATCACGATCTGTCGTCTGTCATAATCTTGGCAGAAACTCCAAGTACCAAAAGACCATACCAGGTTCACCTAAACACCACCGAACCCAGCCAAAGCCTCCCACTCACGGTAATTGATGCGCAAATGCGCAGAAAATGATCCAGAGACCCAGATCCATTCCGAGAAGCTTCTTCTCTTCTGGCTATTTGCCTACGACAGTCACGTTTTAGTTTAATTTTATTTGTTTTGCTAAATTACAAAATTATTTGCTAATTGTTCATTGAAATCAACTCATGTTTAGTTTGTCATTGTGTATTGTTTAATTAGAGGTAGGACACAGCTTGTCTAATAAGACCTCTTTTCAAGATAGCCTCCAGCGGCCGGACCAATTACCCCTTGGCGGTTTGACGTAGAACAATAAACCAATTTTTCTTTTAGTTCCATATAAGAGTACCTAAAGAAGTACCTACGGAAATTAAAATATAATGTGTTTTGTGAAAATGGCACACATTCAAAGTTAAACTTCTATTTTTGATACTAAAAGTAACTAAAATTGTTTATAACAAAAAAAAAAAAAAAAATGATAATGTATCGTAAAATCTGTATGTACCTCTCCGGATAATATATTTGTGAAGATATAGTAAAAATCTCAAGTCAATCGATTAAGATCCGCTGAAGTGATGTGTCCGGCCAGTTAAAAACATGTAGCTTTTAAATAAACTCGTTTAAAGATTTTTATCTTATTATTCGCATTATCGACGGGTTTTTTGTAGTTTGGTTATTCATCATAATAACAATATATCGGATACTGTCTCAGAGTCAATTTGATGATATTGTGAATCAATTATTTGAGTATTCGACAAATCGTCGAGATTAATTATCATTTTGTGTAATTTTGTGTTATCGTCAGTTATTGTCAGATAAATTGTTTATGAAATTTTCGTCATAAAATGCAAATGCAAGATAAGCAGTCTCGATGATTCAGTGAAGTACTGCCTGTTATATTTTTTGTGTTCCCATTATAAATTCAATATCAGATAAACCCTAGCCTCTACCTTAAATAACCTGTTTTAGGTTAAGGAACTCTTTTGTGATTTTGTGCTGACCCTAATATTGTGATATCGCCGTTATTAATTATTGTATTTTATTATGTTCCGTTGCCTACTGCGCAGCAACACCGCGTCGTAGCTTTTTGTTTAAGAGTTTGTCTGTGTGTAACCATCGGTGACGCCTTATAACCTTGATCCCCCCACCCGCCCTATTCTGATTTCTGTGTTACCGACCGTCCGAATTAATTCGCCAGAGTCCCCAAAGTATTGATTCGAGTCCCCAAAATCCTCCTATCCGTCGATACTCCAACAGTTTTCCCCGCTATCTATTTCCATTGTATCATTCGGTAATTCTTTTCTTTTTTTTCAGTTAAGTGTACTGCGATATGTTAACTTCTGTTCTATCTTTTCACGTCTAACCTAGATATATCTCTGAGTCGATCAACTGTTACCTAATTATTTTCTTTTAGTAATTTTACATTAGTTCCTTATTATCATAAGTTGGTATTCGACCCCCGATCCATGTACATCGGGTTTACTTGTTACGTCACAGAATATACTTCAAGTCTCGCCTCCAAGATATTGTACGGAGTGCCACATCTTGTTTACTGGGCGTGTTCAATTTTGACCGGTATGTAGTTGGGCCCACATTTGTATACGTGCGTTTTTCTTTTTTTCATAGTTGTATGAACAAGAAAAAAGACAGAAGATTTTGAGCCCAACATTATACTGGTCAAGATTGAACACGTCATTAAATGTATGTACAGTCGGGGAACCGGATTCTGAAGCTCCTTATCCCGCGCTGAACGCAACTGAACATACCTTACCATACCTTTGATTTTAATTATCTTCAAGTTGGCATGAAATTAAAACGACATTAGCTCTACTGATAAATTAGCGATCTGCTCTGCTTTTTTTTCAGAGAATGTCAATTCGCATAACCTCTTGAATGCACAAGTGATTGAAAAATCTGTCACATCGGATAACCCCAAAATGCGCGTACGTTTTTTCGAATTAGGTTGCTCCTAAAATGAACTAGTGTTCGTAAAGTGTTCATATCGTTGAGGGAGGGCCCTAATGAAACTTAATATTATATTCTTTCATGAAACCGGATCGAATTTTAATCATTTTAAAGTGCTAGCTGAAATTAATAAAATCAGCCTGCGAAATTTAAAATTCAATCGTAAATATAGGAGAATTATACGCACTAATGATGGATCGCAGGCTATTCAAAATTTGGCAATGTGTTCAGAACACTTAGGCAAAGAATCCCAAGTATCGGATGTAATATCGGTCGTCTCGTTACTCAGAAAGCATAGTCAACATGTTTTATTTCAAAGTCTTTGTAGTTCATTGTCAGAAGTGATTCGGAACATAGGTTTCATATGACAATAATATCTATACCGCACTTTGTGCTTAACATGTGTGTGAAGGGTATGCTCCGTTTGGGAAGCTAATTGGAATAAGAATTGTATGCAAGGAGCAAACGGCGTTGCTAAAAATCTATGTCAGTAAATTGCATTCTGATGATCGGTAAAAATCGTCCCAGTTTCATGAAGGAATATAACATTAGGTTTCATTAGGGCCCTCTCTTGACCCTATGAACACTTTACGAGAACTACGTTATTTTTCAACCACTTGTGCATTCAAGAGGTTATGCGAATTGACGTTTTCTGAAAAAAAGCAGAGCAGATCGCTAATTTATCAGTAGAGCTAATGGCTGGTATCAATAAAACGAACTAGATGCTAATGCTTGAAGCAGATGCTTCGGATTCGGAGTGGATACTTCAGATGCGTAGCATGCTTTCGCTTTCGTAGTACCTACTCCTATGTGCGTAGTAGGTGCTTCGTACATAGGAGTTAATACTAGTGTTTCGTAGTACCTACTCCTAGCTCGAAGTAGGTACTCCGTTTTTGAGTTGGGCGTAGTATCTACTACAGTTTGAGTGAAGCTGCTGTCCGAGCAACGGAAATGGCCGCTTTTATGAATATTAGACAACGGATAAAAGTTTATAAAAATCGGAGGGAATATAGAAAACATCAAATAACTCGTGTGAATTATACATAGATATACCCAATTATTTGAATGACGTTTGTTGAATTTTTCTAGTTCGTTATATGTGCAAAAATCGTGACTGAAAATAATAGTTTTCGTCTTGATGTTTGGTATTTTATGTCCAGAAATTATTTTATACTACTACTATAGTAGATACTACAGTATTGAAGCAAATGCTTCTTAGGAGTAGCAGATACTTCACTTGCGTAGCATGTACTACACGAGAGAAGCATCTACTACGCAAATGAAGTATTTACTACGAGGTGAAGTATTAACCCCTACATGCTTCGTAGTGAATGCTAATACTTGAAGCATTAGTATCTACTTCGTTTTATTAATACCAGCCAATGTCGTTTTAATTTCATGCCAACTTAAACATCATTTAAATTAAAGGTGTATGTCCAGTTGCGTTCGGCGCGGGATAAGGGGCTTCAGAATCCGGTTCCCCGACTGTACCTCGGTCATTCCATATCAAATCGACAAATAGTTGGAATCGACCCCCTCCGATTCGGATAAATTTTGGTGAAGAGTTTTGTCTCATCGTAAAACGAAGTTCTGCCAAAGGAAAAAAATTTGGAATTTTTGTCTTAAGAGTTATGCAAAATTGAAAATTTCACTGTTTTTCTCGTTTTTTAAGTTTATTTATTCAATATTTCATAACCCACTGTATATTAAAAAAAAAACGCTGGTGCGTTCAAAGAGGACACTTAGAGGTATGAGAAAAAGAATTTGCGGAAAATTTTTTTGAAAATTACCGAAATTAGAAAATTTTGAATTTTTAAAAACCGTAAAAAGTAAACTTCGCAGTGAAATTTTGGGCTCAAAATTTTTTATATTATACCTCTAACATATCTTAAGAAATTCTGAAATTTTCAGGAGGGTGTTTTTTTTTCTTTTTTTAATATGAATTTTTGAATTTTGGCGAAATAATTTTTTTCAATTTTTTCAACTTTTTTGTTGAATATAGTTATTCTACCACATGATTATTGAAGTTTGAGCTCTAAAATATTTTTCTTATGTCAACGGGATGTAAAAACACAAATATCTCAAAAATTTTATATTCTTATTATTGTAAAATAAAAAATATTTTAGAGCTCAAACTTCAATAATCATGTGGTAGAATAACTATATTCAACAAAAAAGTTGAAAAAATTGAAAAAAATTATTTCGCAAAAATTCATATTAAAAAAAGAAAAAAAAACACCCTCCTGAAAATTATAGAATTTCTTAAGATATGTTAGAGGTATAATATAAAAAATTTTGAGCCCAAAATGTCACTGCGAAGTTTACTTTTTACGCTTTTTAAAAATTCAAAATTTTCTAATTTCGGTAATTTTCAAAAAAAAATTTCCGCAAATTTTTTTTCTCATACCTCTAAGTGTCCTCTTTGAACGCACCAGCGGTTTTTTTTCAAATATACAGTAGGTTATGAAATATTAAATAAATAAACTTAAAAAACGAGAAAAACAGTGAAATTTTCAATTTTGCATAACTCTTAAGACAAAAATTTCAAATTTTTTTCCTTTGCCAGAACTTCGTTTTACGATGAGACAAAACTCTCCACCAAAATTTATCCGAATCAGAGGGGGTCGATTCCAACTATTTGTCGATTTGATATGGAATGACCCACCTACAAAGTGACACGAATTTAGAGTAAAAATTTTTGTATGAGGCGACCTCCTGCGGTCTTTTTTTCCATATTTTCTTGCCAAACTATATCCACGTCAGGATTTTTGTCACAACAACTTTTCCAACTCTTTCGCACGTATGCTTTCGTGAAAAATAGAAAACTACCGAAGAAATCTTCAGAGAATAACACGGAAGACCAACATTCAAGGAAAAAAATTCATAAACTAGATGAAGAACCGAAATGACAACGTAAAATGAAGTTATTTCCAAAACGCCAGCAAATCGCGTTTTCCGATCAAATTGATCATGAAGTCTTTTCGACAAAACCATTTTATCGTTTCAATGACACATTGATCCATCGGTTGGGCAATCGAAGTGACGTTGGGTGGCGTAAGCATCACGAAGAAATTGCCGCCTTCAATTTTAACCACTGACTCTTTCGGATGAGATGGTACGTTGTCGAAAAGAAGTGCTCTGACAGAAACTTTTTGTTCGACCGTGCTTGGTCACGCATGGGGGGAGCAACGGGTGCACGGTCAATCCGCTTCCTGGATAATCGGGATTCTACTGTTACTGTTATGTTTCTAAAATCATAACAAGATTTCAGAGCAACGTCCTAGAAACTTTTCTGAAACGTTCTGAGTTATATGAGAGATTGAATATCCTCGGGTAAAAGTAATCGGATACAATTGGATATGATCATAAATGGATTGATCATATATCGGTCAAATTCGAGTACAGTAAAACCTCTCACATTTTAACCATTCGCTTTGACTCGCGAAGCGCCGCCCATATTCCATACTTGCCAAAATATTCGAGAATATTCAAAAAATTTCTGAATATCACTCGCAAACTCACTGCGTCTCAGTGCGAAGTTATACTGTAATTGAGGACAATAATCAGAATGAAGGGGGATGACTCGACCGGCGGAGAATTAAGTTGTAAAAGGGCCAGCTGATTAAAATGTGAGGTTTTACTGTATACCATTTTCTTAAATTGGCTGAAGCATTTTACTTGCGGGAGGACCGGAGGATGATGCTCGGATCGCTGCCTGGTAGCGACCGCGTGAAGCTTAGTACCAGGGGTCTGCGTAGCACTCTAAACTTCCACAATCATCACTCTACCAATATAACATCGAATTAAAATGTAGACGGAAGATTAATTATTACAATTGAAATTTTCACTCAATTAGGTCAATAAGGTCAAATATGTTTCTATTAATTTAATACTCCCAATTTTTAATGCAAATTCCTATATTCAGTTATTATTGAAAAATTGGAATATAAGAATATAATTCATTATCCTCGAATTTAAAAATTCATAACTCATCAAAATTTGAGTTAGCTGAAAATCGGCCCCATGGGTGTTTACGATTAAAAGAAGAATTAGAAGAATACTATGCAACAAAAACAAATTTTTTTTTTTAAATCCTCCGTTTGGCTGTAATTATGGTTCACGTTTTCAATACAATGTCCACTACAGTAGGCCGCGGAGACTACCATTTATGTCCAACTACCAACTTTTTTCAAAGCTGGAACTTCATATCATCAAACCTAATTCTCCACAAATATTTTCCTTCGATAATCCCAACGCTCTGAAACTTCAAACGCATCCACATTTTTGCAATGTTGGATAGGTATCTCCTTAAATTCCATATCAATCGTTTCTAATGACATCAAATATATTGCAGTAATAGGCACTATTGGGAACTCTGGCACACTTACCTCCAGCGCTGTAGGCAATATGCCTCCACCACGCTCATCTGGCTTTCCGAGTGCTGTAATGGAACTTGGACCGGCCTACGATTTATACAGCGAGTAGCAGAGAGACAGAAATGGTCGTAGTTGTAGGTGTCGGCGCTTGTCTAATACATGGCGACTATCTAGCATAAAAACATTGAGCGTCACTCGTCGGAGCTTATGAGTGGTATTCATAGTCAAATCTCCAGTCTTGCCTTGAAACTGCCTTCATCAAGAGGGGCTTATTCGTCAAGATTGCGCACGTTTCATAGTCCGCAGATGAGACTATCTTTGTGAAGATCGCGCTACTCGAGATCGTCCTATATACTTCGAGATCGTCTTGACGAAGCATTGGCTTAAGATCGTACTTATTCGGCGGTTGGCAATGTTCGGCTACTACACATGTGCGTCCACCAATCACTGCTCTGGATCTATCATGTAGTATGATGTTTTCATATATAGTTTTGTGCAGCCTATATATATATCAGTGGGACAGAGACGAAGGGTTGTACGCGTGTTCATGTATGAAAGATCGCTTTATTACTGATGAGAAGGTGACGAATGTCGAAGCTATGGTCGAAGCAGTGACATGCGCAAAGGTGTACATAATGGAAGCTTACTCACACAACCAATAGGTTACATAGGCATTGCCGCGAAACTATAACTCATTAACAGCATGAGCATGTAATTACATATATAACAACGTAGTATTTTTCGAACGACGCCAGCACTTCAAAAGAGAAATCGCAGGCATGGGCCAAGGTTGTCTCAGATTATAATTCCTCACAATTAAGTACACAGGCGACAAGAGTGATTACTTGATCAATCTGAAAACCTTCATCTCTACTGTATACTGCATCCGAAAATTAGAACTACATATTAAATAGTTTGAATGTAATGAAGATTGAGTCATGCTCTAACATTTTACTTATTTATATCAGCGAAGTGCCGATGTAGTCTCTATTCTCAGGGTGCTTGGAAATTAATCCACGGGCCTACTTTTATATTACTAGAATTATGGAAGGTGGTTAAATTAATTAATATGTTTATAACAAAATATGGAATTTATTAAGAACGATACGCTATTTGCGTATTCACAAATCGGATATATTGATTTATTTTAGAAGGTTTTAAAATCAACATTTAAATAAACACGAGCGAATCTTGCCTCGAATTATTATTTAGGACTTCTATATGTTAAAAGGGTTGGCTTTACTCGCGGTCAACCGTGATTTTATGTACGACTAGTAAATTATATTTATATTGTTTGAAGTTAATATTAGAATTATATAAGAAGGATTTTGAATAATTGGCCTGTATCGGCTTGTATGACGATATTTGTTTCGTAACTTTTAATTGACTTGAATTTATTATTTCATGATTTTATGTTATATTGAAGGAGAATTTATTTCGAAGTTAATTAAATTAATAAGTGAATTTTTATAAGACAAAAAATGAATTTACTGATTCTACTGCATCAGCTGTGCTTGTTAGAAATGGGAGGAAGGACAGGTAGTACTGCCGAGACAATACCACTAGCTATCCACCACTTCTTAAGGGGTTATACGCAGTTGCAAGGCCGAAAAAATACGTTTTTTCAATAATTTTTTATAGAAAGGGATTTTATTGAACAAATAAAAGTAATAATTATTCAGATAGTGTCAACTGTTAAGTTACTAATGACACTTAGATCATGTAAAAATATTGAGCTATACTGCTCCTGTAGACGATCTCCCGAAGGTCCTCCAAAAAAAAGGCTTCGGCGGTGATCATCCTATCCTTGGTTTGGATTATCCGAAATCGAAAAGTAGATCAGATTCTTTTAGTGGATAGATGAATCTTGGGATAGATCGAAGGAATAGTCAAAATCTAAATTTTTAATAAAATGGCGGCTATGTGAAGAAAAAATTAGAATTTTCGACCAAAATTTTCGCAAGAAATTGTTTAAAAAAATAGAAATAATTATTGGAAATCTTATTCCTTCGATCAATCCCAAGATTCATCTATCCACTAAAAGAATCTGACCTACTTTTTGATTTCGGATAATCCAATCCAAGGATAGGATGATCACCGCCGAAGACCTTTTTTTGGAGGACCTTCGGGAGATCGTCTACAGGAGCAGTATAGCTCAATATTTCTACATGATCTGAGTGTCATTAGTAACTTAACAGTTGACACTATCTGAATAATTATTACTTTTATTTGTTCAATAAAATCCCTTTCTATAAAAAATTATTGAAAAAACGTTTTTTTTCGGCCTTGCAACTGCGTATAACCCCTTAAGCGAAGCTGTGTTATCAGCGTTGCCACTACTTGAACTCCAAAGCTCGATAGATGTTGCCTCGAAATTCTGTATATATCTGTGTATTTCTTATAGGAGCTCATGTATGAAGCGCGAGATTTGAAATTCAAAATTCATACAGGTATATGATGCATTCGTGAATAAAATAAACCATAAAGGATTGTAAAAATCTAAATTAAAACAAATGAGTCATATGACATATTATATATTTAATCTTTAATAACTAGGTTTCTCAAACTTTTCACAGTTACAAATGAATAATTCATACCTAGGATTGATTAACACTTTAAACATTTCACTTAATCTACAATGCAATAAATTTATGAAATTTCGCAAGAAAAATACTTGAGGATATAATTTGCTTAATTGCACGATGCGTATAAAAATCAATTTCTGATTCCCATATTTGAATTGCAATATAATAACGATGTACAAATAACAAGCACTTATGCATTACTTTTCCTATCGTACATGGAGTCCTTATGTTTACTCAACAAATTTTCAGAGACCGGAATCTCGAAACATTTGTAATTCTTCAATAATGCCTTTGTATGAAGAATGCCACGCATAGCATCCGTGTCAAGACGATTCCTCAACTCAGTTTTATTAATATTGATTTGGGAGCATATTCTCTCAACACATGCACTCGAATGTGGAAGACATAGCAAATACATCACAAACGATGTAAGGGTATGGAATTTTTTTTCACCGTCTCCACATTCTATTTCGCTGACTTGATTCCAAAATTCGGCTATTTTAGGATATTGAACAATTTTTTTGGACTCACGTACTTCGGTTGGAAAATTGAATTCTGAATTCCGGACTTCTCTCCATTCTCGATCTAATTTATTCAGTTTCAACTGAGATATTAAATTGGGAAAGTGAGCCGCGAGTTTTGCAATTAAAGGTTCCTTACCTTCAATTACATTTTTTGGGTGAAGCATGGAAAGATTTTGGATGATTTTTACGGTTTCATCCTGAAAATTGAATCTCTTTTGTATCTGAATACAAGCTTCGATATAAAACTGCATGCACCTTTGTCTAAAATCTAACAATGCAGCAGATGATAGGCCATGGTTCCTGTCACATAGGCACGTGTAAATGTGTTAGTATAAGTATATGTATACAGATTAGCGCGCGAACGTAGCGTAATCCGACGTACCAGTTTTGGTCAGTAACACGCTCGGACGCGCGGAATATACATGTATACGGTTGGGTAAAATAAAAGTTATATCTCGCACAAGACTACTCGTGTTATCTACAAACCTCCCCCGAACCTACGAATATAACAGTTCCCCTCAGATATTTTTACTGACAATATTGCCCCAAGATACATATCTTGAATCGGAACATAATTACGTGGGTTTTTAAAATCTACTTCAGCTATTTTAGTTTTGGCAAGGTAGTCATTTTTCACGAAGCAGCTCAGAAATGATTCATAAACTGATGAAACTCGGTCATACAATAAGTGGATAGACGTTTCTTCGGATTGCATAAGCTTGTTCAAGTCATTGAAATAAGGCAAAATGTAGTCCAGGAATTCCAAATACATTTTTACGTAAGGTTCTCTTAACCGTAATAAAATCATTTCTGCTGCAAGGACCTTATCTACTAGAACAGCATCAGTAAAGTATAATATTACAGCTTGATATTGCTCCAGTAATCTTCTTACTACTTGATGGAGAGACAGCCATCGTGTTTGACTTGGCTGAAGAATCTTGTGCGGCTTTACCTCTACAATTTTTTGGAATTCCTGGAGCAGACTTTTTCATTTGTAACTATGGCTTAAATAGTTGTACACGTCTCTTGCCACATCTTCTACTACACGAGGTAATCTTTCGCATGAATAACTCGCGCATAAGGCAAATGAATGGCATATACATTTCAATAGAAATAAGTCAAGTATATCTTTCTTAAATAATGTGGCAAGTGAATGATGCATGCCAACCATATTATTTGTGGTATCTGCAGCAAACTCTGCAGCAAATAAGTGGTTAGCTCGGTAAGCTATCTGATTATCGCTAAAAAACTGTCTTATCACTGTATACAAGTTGTCAGATGTAGTATCAGATACTCTAATAAGGCCTAAAAATTGGTCAACGATTCGACCACCACGTAAATATCTGGCTACTAGTGCTAGGTGTTTTACAGAGCTAAAATCTGTCGACTCATCCACAATGAGCGAGAATTTAGTCTTTTGCAGAGATTTTACCAGCTCTTCAAAACTCTACAGCCCTGTAACATTTTGCACTATTTTGGTGCATTTAGTTCTGCTGCAAGACAATTTTTGTGCTACGACAGAATCGGGACAAATGATCTTAATCAACTCTAGCAGATGATCAATGGCATTGAACACGATGTTATGCTCCACGCAATAACCAGCCAATTTGATCCCGGCTTTCTCTACCTGAGCTACTTCTTTAGTTTGCGCCCCGAATCTCTCACTAATGAGCTGTTGTATTTCGATAGCCTTTGCTTTGGCTAGATGTTTGATGCATTCCATGTGCTTCTTCAAGTCGGCTTTTCCTCCACGCGTACTGTAATCTTTATTGCAGATCGTGCAGTAAGAGAAGTCGCCTTCTTTCTTACTTCGTCTCAGCCAAGATTTAAATAATATTTCCGATTCCCAATTGGAACTGTATTTTTGCAGATACTTCGTTCGCTTTCGTTTTTTGACCGAAGATGCATTATCTCGGGTTCCATTTGAAGAAGACAAATCATTGTCGGAATCTGCCATTTATGTGTAGCTATTGTAACCGGTGTCTCGACTACGTTCGGGTACACCTAGGAGAAGGCCGGGCTACAAGCCTGGGGCTCCTGGGGAAACTCGTGTTGGGCGCCAGACTTCGGGCTCGAAGTCCTCACTCTCTCTCACTCGCTTACGGCTAACTAGTCTAGGGGTAGAGGGATTTCGTGGGGGCGTAGAACAAAGACACCGAAGAAGAATTACGTTGACTAGAATTTTTATTAAAAAGAAAAAAAGAAAAGGTGGCGAATTTAGGATCACGCCCGCTACCTGGCGTCTTACAATGAATTATAAGATTGAAGGAAATTGATTCTACTCTACTCTAATAATTTAAACAATGAAATAAAGAAATGCAATGCAAGGAAACGAATCTCTATCGTTGCTTGCTGGCTGTCGTAGGCTCTCTCTCTCGCTCCCGCTCACCGCAGTCCAGCGAGTCAGCTGTCACGCTGCGTGGCTCTCGCGAGCTCTCGCCAGCAAGTGACGCTCCGCGGACTTGACGGGAGGGGAGGGGGTTAGCGGGGGATTTGCCGGAGCTCGGTCTCGGCGCAGCTGAGTGCGTCGCGTGACGACACAGCTCGGGCAAGATGGCACCGACACAGAATCGTCTGTCGGCTGCGCAGCGATACTGAATAGCACGGCTTAGCGCAGCACTAACACGTGATCGGCTGCCGAGTCGTTCGACAGCAACGGCTCGCGGGTAACCGTCGGAGACGTCCCAACAGGCTGGTTTCTACTGACTCTCAGGGTTTTCTCAGGACCAAAAGATGTACTGGTTCCTACCTTTGCTGACCGCTCTCTGCTTCATACACCGGGACGCAGGGGGAAGAGCCTCCAAGCTCCGCGCTCGGTCCGGGGATGAAGCAAGTGTCGGATGTGACCCAGCGGTAATCCAAGTACTCGTTTGCCGACGTCCGAGAATTATTGCAGGATCGCAAGATCGTGCCAGGGAATTCACTCTCACAACACAAATCAGTTAAATCTAATGGCTCGCTAGCCCTCACTCTCACTCTCACTGTCTCTCTCTCTCTCTTGATCTTGATCTTGATCTTGATCTTGCCCGTCTCGCGTCGATTTGACGGTGTTCTCAACAGCCGGCCCAAATTCAGCCCCTGCATATTCGTGGAACTGTCAACTCTCCCGGCTCCGCCAGCTCGCCCTCTCTTTGCCTATGTCACCTTAACGCCAACTCCATCCGCGGCCACATTGATTTGCTACGCTTTCATTTTTCGTCTCGCTCAACCCATCTCATTGCTATTAGTGAATCGTGGCTGCATGCGCAGGTTTCGGATGCCTCGGTCTCGCTGCCGGGTTATTCTATTTTGCGCAATGACCGAATTGGTAAAATTGGGGGTGGGGTCGCGCTGTATGTTCTCCAGTCTCTTCGGGCCAAGCTGCTTGCTGTCTCTCCGGGTCCGTATAGTTGCAGCCCTGAGTATTTTTTTGCGGAAGTTCGCACCTCGCGCTCCTTGCCGTTTCTTGTTGCTGTCGTCTATCGTCCGCCTAAGGCGGCTAACTTAGCTGCCTTTGAGGCTGATTTCGACCGTCTTAGTGTTGATTACCATCTCTCCGTCATTTTCGGTGACTTCAACGCGAACCAGCTGGGCCAGTCGTATGATGCTGACAATGTTCGCGAGTTTTCTTCTTCCCGGGCTCTCTACCTGGTGCCCTTCGCGGCTACGTGTCACACTCACACCTCTGCTACGCTTCTCGATCTGTGCTTGCTTAGTGATCAGAACGTGCTTCAATCCTTTAGCCAGTCTTCTGCGCCGTTTATTGCGGGGCATGATCTCATTTCGATCAGCATCTCGATCGCTGCTCCGCCGCCCTCCTGTAAGGTAGTCAGAGCTCGCTCATTTGCTAACTTCTCTGTCAACTCTTTTGAGCAGGATCTCGCGGACTGCGATTGGTCACCTTTTGAAGCTCGGGTTTCTGTTGATGAGCTGCTTTCCTGTCTACAGGGTAATATCACTGCCGCGCTCGACAGGCATGCCCCCTACGTGTCTCGTGCCTTTAAACCTAGCAGGCCTCCTTGGATCACCTCGGAGTTGTACGCTCTTACGCGTGCCAGGGACTCACTTTATCGGGCTTATAAGCGCTCTCGCTCGCAAGTCGCTCTTTTTCGTTACCGAGATGCTAGGGATGATCTTCATAAGCGCGTTTCTGAATCTCGTAGTGCATTTTTTGCGGATCGGCTTTCTTCTATTCAGGAATCACGGGTTCTTTGGCGGGAGCTTCGTTCTCTTGGTATTGCGCCGCCTCGAACTAACGACTATGGCGACTTTGCTGTGGATGATCTCAACCATCATTTTGCGGCTGTTTCTCAGCATTCGGCTTCTCTAAATGAAGTTGCTGAGTTCTTCGCAACTCTCCCGCCGTCTTCCTATTCTGATTCTCTCTTTCACTTCCAGGATATCTCTCCGCCTGCGCTCCTCCGGGCCTTTAAACATTTCAGTTCTCAATCGCGAGGCATTGACGATCTGTCGCTTCGTGACGTTCATCTAGCGCTGCCGGTTATCTTTCCTTACCTCTTGGCTCTCTTCAACCAGTCTCTCTCTTCTGCTGTCTTCCCTGAGGTCTGGAAACGCGCGCGTGTGTTGCCGTTGGGTAAGGTTAAATCGCCCTCTTCCCTTGATCAGGTCCGTCCTATCTCCAACCTCTGTGTCTTATCTAAAGTGCTGGAGCGCGTTGTCTATGAGCAGATTTCTTTATTTCTCGAGGATCAGCAGCTGCTCAATCCTCGTCAATCTGGCTTCCGCCGCGGTTTTAACACGCAGACTGCCCTCCTTAGGCTCACTGAGGATGTTCGCAGGGGTATTGATAGTCGTAATTTGACTGTTTTAGTTCTCTTTGACTTCTCTAAGGCCTTCGATACGATTCCACATGCGGTCTTGCTTAGTAAGCTCCTTGGCCTTGGCTTCTCGCAACACGTCATCCGTTAGGTCGCCTCTTACTTACAGGGCAGGATGCAGGCAGTTGCGTCTCGGGATGGCCACCTCTCTTCCTGGGCGTCTCTCGATCTTGGTGTTCCGCAGGGTTCAGTGCTGGGCCCGTTGTTGTTCTCTTTGTTCATCAATGACATGTCTGTAGTCCTGAAGCATTGTAGTAATCTAGTTTATGCAGACGACCTGCAGGTTTATTACCAGTTCCCGCCTACGAATGCTGTGGATGCTGTTGCCTGCGTCAATGAGGACATTCAGGCTGTCCTAGGCTGGTCTCGTTCTTCGTGTCTTCGTCTCAATGTCGCGAAAACTCATGCGTTGATTCTTGGCAGTGGATCCTATGTCTCTAGACTTGAGCTCGGCCTTCTTCCTGCTGTGTGTCTCGATGGACTTCCAATTCCCTATCTTGACTCTGTGCGTGATCTTGGGGTCATCCTCGACTCTAAGCTGTCCTGGACAGCTCAGGTTAATGCTATTTCGTCCCGCGTGCATGGTACTCTCAGGCAGCTTTCGGCGTCTCGTCGTCTGCTTTCAAAAAATCTACGTCGACTCATGGTGATTTCTTTGATATTCCCATTGTTTGACTACTGTTGCGTGGTCTTTGCTGACCTCCAGGCGGGTCTTGATAGTAAACTTCAGCGGCTCCTGAACACCTGTGTCCGCTTCGTCTGCGGTGTTCCCCGTGATGCGCACATCACACCGTTTCGTAGGGAGCTTGGCTGGCTTCGGGTAAGGGATAGGAGGCTTTATTTTCTCCTTACGCAGCTTTTTGTCATCTTGCGTTCCGGGCGTCCTACTTACTTGCGCGAGCTGTTTGTTTTGGCTGATCGTGGTCGCGACCCTGCTACCTGTCGCCCTTCGCGTACACCCAGGAGTGACTTTGTGACCCCGTGCTGTCGCACCAACGCGTTCTTTAACTCCTTCGCGGTTGCCGGCGTACGCTACTGGGACTCTTTACCTTCCGAACTCAAAGCAGCGCCTACGTTAGCCTCGTTTAAGCACGGTTTATTTGCGCATTTGCTTGATACTGAAGATGCTCGTCCTTAACTTTAACTTCACTTCTCTCTCTTGCGGCTGTTATCTGTTAGGTGTTGGATCTTTCTAGCTTCTAGTTTTTGCTTTTGCTCTTGAGTACTCATGTATTGTATGTATTGTATTTTTGTACCTTTTCTCTTTCACAGTCACAGGGTAAGTTATTTTGTAATATTCTGTGACTTTGCTTGTCTAATATTGCTATAGACATAAATAAATCTATCTATCTATCTATCTCTCTCTCTCTCTCTCTCTCTCTCTCTCTCTCTCTCTCTCTCTCTGCCGATGACCTCCAGATCTATCGTCAGTGTGCTCCGGGGGACCTCTCGGACTGCCTTGTGAGGCTAAACCAGGATGCCAGTGCCGTTCTCTCCTGGGCGTCTGCCTCTCTCATTAAGCTCAATGTTGCCAAGACCCACGTTTGTGTCCTTGGCAGCTCTCCTTACATCTCTCGCTGGATCTCGCGTCGCTTCCACCGGTTCTCCTCGATGGCACCCCTCTGTCCTACTCTTCGGCCGTTCGTAATCTCGGGTTGGTTCTAGATAGTAAGCTCTCCTGGTCGGCTCAGGTTGCTTCGATTTCTGGTCGCCTTCATGGTAGCCTCCGGCAACTCGCGGCGTCTCGGCGCCTCCTCTCTCTGGACCTTCGTCGGCGGCTTGTGGTCACGCTGCTCTTCCCGCTGTTTGATTACTGTTGTGTGGTCTACCTTGACCTCTCCGGGGTGCTTAATACTAAGCTGCAGCGTCTACTGAATAACTGTGTGCGCTTCGTGTGGGGTGTCGCCAGGGACGAGCATATCTCGCCCTATCGTCGGCGGCTGGGTTGGCTCACGGTTAGTGATAGGCGTCTCTATTTCTTACTCTCGGTCTTCTTTGTCACTATCCGTTCTGGCCGTCCGGCCTACCTCCGCGAGCTCTTCATCGAGCGTGGTGCTGCGGCTGCCGGCTCAGCCAGGATCCCCCGCGGCGACTTTCTGCCTCCGCGTCCGCGTACAGAGGCTTTGGCGAACTCGTTTTCTGCGGTGGCCGTCCGTCAGTGGGATGCCCTCCCCGCTGATCTCAGGGCAGCCCGGACGCTCTCGGGTTTTAAGCGTAGCCTGTACCAACATCTGTTTGCTACTCAGAACGAGCGTCAATAGATGGTCCTCTTGCGTTTGCCGTTGTCTCCTCCTCTGTCTCTTTTCTTGCTCTCCCATTGTATTTAGTTCTTATCTCTAGTCTGTAAGTCTAGGTTTAGTCACTATCCTTACTCTGTTCTCTCTTGTATACATTTTGTACTACTGTTGCCTAATATTGTTATAGGCATTTAAATAAATTCTAATTCTAATTCTAATTCTCTCTCTTATCTATTTCGCTCAGGAGATTTGCTCGAGGCAGTTCCTTCAGAGCTCCGAAATAGACTGAGGATCGTCTCCGTAATCATTAGTTCCTTTCTGCGCCGTTCGTCCTACGAGCGCTGATCCTTGCCGGTCAGCTGCGAACAGCAGTACACTGTCAAGACAGCCATGCGGGGGGAAGGCGGCAAGAATTTAACTAGCGAAATCGGTGTACGACGCTCTGTACGCGCGTTAGGCTCAATAGGAGGAGGTCATAACGTTTTGCCACGTTACACAATTTATAAACCTTTTTGTATCACCCTGGTAGAAATTTCCTGGTGGTTTACCCGATACCAAAAGGGCCCCGCCCTGGCTAAGTCTAGTCGTTCCCAATAAGGAAAACCTAGCTAGTGACTAGTTGGGTGCGTGACGGTATCGAGAAGTACTATATCCTACTCTTCCGCAGGACAAACGCCTAGCGCGTACCGCACGTGGCGCGCGCCGGTATAATTGCTACGTCACTGGCTCGCATCACCGGTCTAAGCCCTCGCAATGACCTGGACAGGTTATGTTTGTGCCACGTTTTCGTCGTAGAAAATTTACTGTGCAGTTTGAGGTATAACTATAGTACAGTAAAAAGTTCTATAAAAGTGGTAAAAATTGACATAACAGTAAAGTGCTATATCTTGTGTCAGTTCAGTGTTCTGTGACAGTTCTTTAAACAATTATACACATGTTTCGGTCGATGTATTCTGTTCAATCATATGGCTTTTTGCATTATACTTGAATATTTTATCAATTTTTGTCATCAAGACAAACATCAAGTTCAAAATAAATGCGAAAAAACGATTATATATTTCAGCGAATAGTTTAGCGTAGTAGGTAGAGCGTGCGACTGGTGATGCGAGCGAATGCGTAGGTCCCGGATCGAATCCCGGCCAAAATATTGCGATGATTTTCTAATCTAAAAATCCCTACTATGTATCAATATGCGGTTGGTTACAATTGTAGGTGTTTCTCAACACATCACACACGGTCATAAATTCATTGTAATTATCTAAATTTATTTTTTCTGCGTAGCAACATTTCATGAGAATAAAATCGAGTTTAGTTTACACCAAAATTTCTAGTATAAATGCTAGCTAGTGCCTATATAAGAATGGGAAATGTTGGCGTGTGCCTAGCTGGCGCCCGGGCACAATTTTTACCAGGGCAGCTTATTAGTAAAATTAGTACCTAGGTTTTTGAACTTTCCAAAACCGAAACAGTAAAAAATGTTTTGTAAAATTACAAAGCTCGATTTATTGAATTACAAAACTGCTTTGAGCGTATACTTCCAACGCATTTCTTGTAAAAATTACCAAAGAAACTTTTAACAGTGTAGAGTCGCTCAATGAGGGGTCTACGTACAGTCGGGGAACCGGATTCTGAAGCCCCTTATCCCGCGCTGAACGCAACTGAACATACACCTTCGATTTTAATTATCTTCAAGTTGGCATGAAATTAAAACGACATTAGCTCTACTGATAAATTAGCGATCTGCTCTGCTTTTTTTTCATAGAATGTCAATTCGCATAACCTCTTGAATGCACAAGTGATTGAAAAATCTGTCACATCGAATAACCCCAAAATGCGCGTACGTTTTTTCGAATTAGGTTGCTCCTAAAATGAACTAGTGCTCGTAAAGTGTTCATATCGTTGAGGGAGGGCCCTAATGAAACTTAATATTATATTCTTTCGTGAAACCGGATCGAATTTTAATCATTTTAAAGTGCTAGCTGAAATTAATAAAATCAGCCTGCGAAATTTAAAATTCAATCGTAAATATAGGAGGATTATACGCACTAATGATGGATCGCAGGCTATTCAAAATTTGGCAATGTGTTCAGAACACTTAGGCAAAGAATCCCAAGTATCGGATGTAATATCGGTCGTCTCGTTACTCAGAAAGCATAGTTAACATTTTTTATTTCAACGTCTCTGCAGTTCATTGTCAGAAGTGATTCGGAACATAGGTTTCATATGACAATAATATCTATACCGCACTTTGTGCTTAACATGTGTATGAAGGGTATGCTCCGTTTGGGAAGCTAATTGGAATAAGAATTGTATGCAAGGAGCAAACGGCGTTGCTAAAAATCTATGTCAGTAAATTGCATTTTGATGATCGGTAAAAATCGTCCCGGTTCCATGAAAGAATATAACATTAGGTTTCATTAGGGCCCTCCCTTGACCCTATGAACACTTTGCGAGAACTACGTTATTTTAGGAGTAACCGAATGCGAAAAAACGTACGCGCATTTTGGGGTTATCCGATGTGACAGATTTTTCAAGAGCACTTTAAAATGATTAAAAATTCGCCCGGTTTCATGAAAGAATACAACATTGAGTTTCATTAGGGCCCTCCCTTGACCCTATGAACACTTTACGAGAACTACGTTATTTTTCAACCACTTGTGCATTCAAGAGGTTATGCGAATTGACGTTTTCTGAAAAAATGACGAGCAGATCGCTAATTTATCAGTAGAGTTAATGTCATTTTAATTTCATGCCAACTTAAACATCATTTAAATTAAAGTTGTATGTCCAGTTGCGTTCGGCGCGGGATAAGGGGCTTCAGAATCCGGTTCCCCGACTGTACCTACCGCGAAACCTTTTCTCTGCCTCAACTTAGGTGGATCAACAGATACATTTTCATCCTTTACATAACGTTCACCGTCCTCTGGGAGCACAGCGTCTATGATGAGTGACATATTGTGCAAGACAGCACATAGAACATAATAGTCGTTGTGCACATCAATTTATTTGCGAGACCCCTCGACAGATAAGGGAATCTCCATGCCCCAAAGGTTCTCTCCGCAATGCGCCTTGTTTTTCCTTGGGCAAGGTTGTATCTAATCAAAGGAGATAAATATTTTTAAAGCATTTCAAAATGACCAAATTGATCAAAAATTCATTTCAATTTGTACCTTCACCCTGCATTGGTCTTGGGATTCCCGATAGGAGTGAACAAAAGAGGCGGACTCGGATAGCCAGCATCTCCAACAAGGGCTCCGGTTGGTTGTCGCTCTATGTATCTCATATGAATTCTCAAGTTTTTAAATGTTCGACTGTCATATTTACTGTCAAGCCACTCTGGAACTATGTCGAGAACCTCCATGCGAGACCCAACAACTGCCTTCAAGTGGAAGTAACAGATGCCAACATTTATTGATATTAATATTCTGCGTATGAGAAAAATGAGTTGTCGAACACGTCTCACTCACTCAAACATTCAGTAAAAAACTTTGACTACATACTTATTGACTGCTAACTACTAACTTCAAGCAAGTACTCAAGATATGACGCGACGTCAGGAGGTTACGGCTGATTTTGGCACTACGCATCGGTTGTGTGTGTTACATAGGTTTCAAGAAATAGGATAAGGTGGTGCACGAGCGCGCAGTGTACAAAAGTACGCAAAGCTATTATCCAATGACACAACGGTGTTTTGCGGATAGTTTCAGTTACTAACAGTCCACTGACATATCAAGTGCAACATCAAAAAAATCTTCTTGTTTTCGTCTAATTTCGAGAGATTTCGACGAGAAGAAGTGATTTTGATCTTTGCGATCAAATATTTATAACTTTTCGGAACAGGATTGCAAAAAAGATTGGAAAGGTATGTTATAGTTTTTCTTGTTTATTCCAGTGAGGTTATTAACTGAAACCATCCGCAAAACACTGTTTTGTTATTGTATAATGGTCTGTGTACTCGTGTACACTGCGCGCTCCTGCACCACCTTACCCTATATACTATCGCTGCCTGTGTATTGAGGGTCTACCCCTCATAAGCCTGTGGCTTAGATGCCGTTGGTCGTCGTCGAACTTTGATGTGATTGACAATAAATATATGAAACAACCTTCGACAAAAAATAGTTTACTATTGCTACATAAATAATTGTTAAAGTATAACCTACGCTAAAAGAAAAAGAAAAAGTAGAATACGGCTTACGGCTGCAGTACTCCAAGAAAAATGGGCAAATGCTCTTGGTCTCCAAATTATTCCAAAAACCAGAATTGGCTCTATTAATGAAAAAAATATCAATGTGTATTAGCAATACTTATTGTAAATATAGCTACAGCAAAAAAATATAGCTACTTCGACCATACGTATAATATACTTGTGTGGGATCGTATTGAACCGATAGTCAATCAGATCTGTAAAATATCCAAACGTTAGCCCACTACAACCATATTTTTCTTGTTGTAACTATATCTACAATACGTGTAGCTAATAAACGTCAATATTTTTTTCCGTGTGAACACTTTTCATCAGATTGTTTCACTGGACAGTCAAATGATAAGCCGCACTTCATTGACCGGAATGAAAATAATTATAACGGAAAACCTATGCATTTCAGGAAAAATCAGCTCAGGAAATTATGATCCCATTTTTGATCAAGATTTACCCTATAAAATGGTCGTCGCGAGTTCTGTTACACCCTGTATAGTCAAAGACCACTCAGTGAGCACTGAGGGCAGCAAATAAAAAACGCTATCTGTCTCACGACTCTTCACTCCCATGGCCCGCGTTTGCAGTATATTTTATAGATCAGTGGTTAACATCATCTCAGGCGCTTAGTGTTATCTCTACGGCCCTACGCTTATTTCGAAGTGGTAATAAAAGTGCCTAGCTATCCGGCAGTACTGCGTACTGCGCATCCTTTATTTCAAATTCCCAGACGTCTTGAATTTTGATGTATAATGTTCACAGGTGAGGGATGAATGGCAAAGAGCTGCGGTACTTCCAGTGGAGAAGATAAGTCCACCGGACAATTCTGCCTGCACCTACGGCGTCTCCTGATCTTCCCTGCGGACTTTGATCCCAGGATTTTTAGACTGGGGAAGAGCTACACGAATTCGCCACGTTGCCAACATCGTTAGGCCGGACTTCTAAGCAAGAAACGTTTGTAGTTCGTCGCCCAAAATGACTGTGAGCAATACAAAGTTGGTTTCAAATCCACGATAAATAACAAAATGATGAGCACCACCGACGTTACAACAACCAGCTGGACTACACTTTGTTAGTCTCATTATTGTGTCATTTAACGTATTATGTAACGGAATGTAGTTCACACTAATTAGTTCGCGTGTTAGGAGGATATTTTAAAAGAGCGTGAGTAATAGTTTATATACAGACTAAAAGTGCGTCAGTCTATTCACTTTGTGAAATCTAAAAGAACTCTGTTTGATCCTACGACCAGACGCTATTATAATGTAATGATTAGTTGAACCGCGGAGCTGCCAGTTTCAGATGGCCAACCGCTGGATGATTAATCAAATAATAATGATTAGCGTAATTGAAAATGCCAGCAGATATATATAGGGTATAGAATTATACTATACATCTCATGATCAGGAAATACATCAATTTCAGTCACTAATCATTCTATCTATTGCGATAGAATTTTCAGTATATACATATATATATAGATATACATAGATATTATTATTGATATAACTATGGAACAGGAATGATGACGAAAAGTTTCTGGAAATACAAATTCTAGGCAATTAAACATTTTAATGCTGTTAGTGAGTTTCGGAGATTTATGTATATATCGGACACCGCTCAAAACCAGTATATAAATCCAGTATCTTCTTGTATTTATTATACACATTATGTACTTTTCACTGGCAGTGCTAATTATTTTCAAATGAATTCTTATTATTTTCGAACGTTTGCATGTTTTTTCAATAGATGTACGTATCATTTGGTGATACTCAAATATGAATCATACTATACTGTATTTTCTATATATAATAACCGTGTACTTTTAAACCAAAACGTGATTCAGCAGTCCATCAGTGACTGGTATATTATTATCTCTACAAATTGTACACAAGATGTAAGCGGGTAACCTACGGAGCTGGGCAAGCTGATTGACAGAAAACGATTTTCGAATCCGAAGATACGTACTACTTACCTATGTCAGAAATGCTATAGCCCGAAAAAGACCAGCCCGTTTTCAGACGTAATAATATTTGTAGCCACCGAGTTAGCTTCTTGGGATGGGAGAACTTCATAACAGAAGACCAAGTACTCGAAATAATGAGATTTCAATCAGTCGCTGCAAATTATGCAAAAAATTATGCAAATTTGGGCAAGTGTTATTTACCGTATCGTAATAATTTCCACACGCATGTTATTTTCGTAGCTCATACATTCGTGTCTTTTTAGTGCCCAACATTACTGATCGTCCGCATAGACGAGGCGGCACGCTGCAACAACTGGATAACCATCGCCCATCTTTAGAACTTGTAATATTTCGGAATAAATAACTCGATACCTTCCTTATTATAAACAAATTGCGTTAAGCTTCATCAACGATCAACTTGTTCACGGTTCGCGTCAGTCAAACTTCCAGTATAACTTCTACTTTTCCGAGCCAACAGTGCTACCGAATTACATACATTACAGAGATCTTCATTTTCAGATTTTTTAACCGATCGATCTTCTGTGACTTAAGTTCTATGTGTACTGTTCATTTCGTTTCATTCTATGTGTAAGAGTTCATTTCGTAAATTTAAATGATTTTCGACTGCTCCACAGAATTGTGGCCCACGACATTTGAATACCAGTATCGTTGGTGTTGCAATGCAGCTTCGATGCGATGGACTTTTGTTTTATTATCTCATTCCATCTATATATCGACTCGTGGAGAGTTCATTTTTCAAGCGCTTGGTTTGCCATGATGACTTGATTATCAGCTTCATATCACGACCCCAATGGAAAGCCTTATTGTTTCCGTTTCCAACGTAGAAACAAATCGCCGGAATTTCGTTACGCGTTCAGACTGTTTTCATGTTTAAAAATTGGCCAGCTTTTTCAAGCCACTCTGTGCATCTAAGAGTGCAAAATATATGTTTCGGAAGCAAAGTTAAATCTAGAGAAGATCGCATTTCAGTATTCCACCCATATCACCATCCTTTAGCATCGTATAGATTTTTCATAGCATTCAATATATTTCCAAAATGCAAAGTCAAGTATTCGTGGTCTTACAAATGAAATATTATATCTTCAATGCTGCCCAGTTCTTAGAGATACGGTGTACTATAATTACTATCGACCATCAGACTGACATGCGTTTTGTACAAAGTTTTACCGAGTGCTATATTCGTACATATAACTACAGCATTAAGATTTCTGAGAAATGCAACATATTAATATTCATTACTAGTAGCATCGAGTTCTTAAGCAAAAAAATAATTGCACACATTTTGTCAATCATGCTCATACTGCTAGTCAATGATCGCGAAATAGCCAAGCTTGACCTCCTCTGATTGAAAGCTTGCGGGATACGGAATCCGTAAACAATAATAACTAGGGCCAGGGACTTCGGGTGGTGGGGGTAAACTAATACACAAAAACCACATCTATGTGAGAACTATGTTCAGGTTCCACAGTGACAAATTTCAGATGTCAACGAAAACTAACACATGTAAACACATCTGTGTAATCGGTAATAATTTCATTCGTTTCCGGTTTCGCAGTGACAAAGTTCAGATGGCAGAATAAAATGTCAAACTTAACCCCCCTGACCAGTCCGATAAGTGTAGTCCATGCAAGAGTATGTAGTATACATTTAAGTATACATGCAAGTTCAAGACTGCCCACGTGTGGATAGCGGGCAGCTCTCCGTGACTTATGCAGCAGATATAGAAAATAAATTCAAGTCACTGCGTATTGGAAACCACTATTCTAACCTCGCTTCGCTCCGTTACAACGCGGTTCTTCGACGCAGCATGCGAAGCCACTGGGCGTATTCAAGAGTGCCTGTGTGTATGAAAACGAGCAGCTCTCCGTAACCCAAGCAATTAAAATTAAAAATAATTATACCATCCGAAATTTCAGTAGATGAGACGCACTTAGACATGTTACAGCTGATTTTTGGGGCTTCTAAGATTTGCTAGCCCATCTGTGCATATTCAAGCATGCCTGTGTGTGAAAAAACAGGCAGCTTTAGGTATAAAAAAAAATATATACAGGGTGAATTTTCTCCGGGTCCAAATGAGGAGGAGCTTATCACCGTCGATGCTCCGCCCACTTTATCCCACTTTATTCGCTTTATCCCACTATTATCAAAATCTAACTTCAGCCGTCGATATTTTGTCTGATCGAGTAAGGTATTATTGACTGTCGAATGAAAACAATGAGCAGATTGGAACCTTTACAGATTACCTTCTTGTTTCATAATCCTCAAAGTTACTGCCAACAATACCTTACTCGACCAGACAAACTATCTAAACTAATGAAGTGGGATAAAGTGGGCGGAGCATCGACGGTGATAAGCTCCTCCTCATTTGGATCCGGAGAAAACTCAGCCTGTATATATGAAGTTAAAATATTTTATATAAAATATAGTATAAAATTTTTTTGTTGTTGTTACATAGTCAGATGTGTTTCGACTTATATCGGCAGCTGCTGCGAATTGAATTGAAGTTGAAAATGATTGTCCTGTCGAAAATTTAAGGATGTGACCCACTCTGACATATCTGTGCTGATTTTTGGGGTCACTGTGATTTGCGAGCCTACCCTTGCATACGCTTGATTCTCGTCTTATTTTTTGTCTTGATTTTTGTCTTATTTCTTGTCTTGATTTTTGTCTTGATTTTTGTCTTGATTTTTGTCTCATTTTTTGTCTTGATTTTTGTCTTATTTAGTCAGATGTGTTTCGACTTATATCGGTAGCTGCTGCGAATTGAATTGAAGTTGAAAATGATTGTCCTGTCGGAAATTTAAGGATGTGACCCACTCTGACATATCTGTGCTGATTTTGGGGCAACTGTGATTTGCGAGCCTACCATTGCATATTCAAGAGTTTCCGTGTGTAAAAAAACGGGCATTCCTCCATTCCTCGTGCAATGATGAAAGAAAATACTTGCTTCATTGAAATATACTTCATTGAATACAATTATTAAGATTGCTATTTCTATATTGTCATTGACGATTTGATAACGTTACTGTATTTAAAAAAAATAAAAATAACAAATCTGTAGCAATAACACGAATTTTTATTTTCATTCATTTCTATACGGATTTAGTTAAATATAAATGGATAAAAATGTTAGAAAAAAACAAAGCTAAAGGCCTATACAAAAAAATATATTACAGTCGAGACTAAAATCTAGACGAAACGCAAAATTAAAATAAAATCGAACGTATATACGAAAAATAACATTATTACAAGTTTGACGTCATTGTGGTGTCTATAGACCCCCGGCGCGTCGACTTATGAAATTTTCGTTTTGCCATGACGTACGCCATTATAATCTAAAAAAATTTATAAACGTTTGAATCGATATGATGGACTCAGATGTGTTCCGCCCTGCTGGAAGTAAAAAGATATAATTTTGAGAACTAGATCCTCTTCTTTCCGCGGGCTATCCGATCTCATGAAATTCAATCAGCAGTTGCGTGTATTCTCAAACGGTTCCTATCTGCATGCGGAACTAATGGCGTACGTCATGGCAAAACGAAAATTTCACAAGTCGACGCGCCGGGGGTCTATAGACACCACAATGACGTCAAACTTGTAATAATGTTATTTTTCGTATATACGTTCGATTTTATTTTAATTTTGCGTTTCGTCTAGATTTTAGTCTCAACTGTAATATATTTTTTTGTATAAGCCTTTAGCTTTGTTTTTATCTAACATTTTTTATCCATTTATATTTAATTAAATCCGTATAGAAATGAATGAAAATAAAAATTCGTGTTATTGCTACAGATTTGTTATTTTTATTTTTTTTAAATACAGTAACGTTATCAAATCGTCAATGACAATATAGAAATAGCAATCTTAATAATTGTATTCAATGAAGTATATTTCAATGAAGCAAGTATTTTCTTTCATCATTGCACGAGGAATGGAGGAATGCCCGTTTTTTTACACACGGAAACTCTTGAATATGCAATGGTAGGCTCGCAAATCACAGTTGCCCCAAAATCAGCACAGATATGTCAGAGTGGGTCACATCCTTAAATTTCCGACAGGACAATCATTTTCAACTTCAATTCAATTCGCAGCAGCTACCGATATAAGTCGAAACACATCTGACTAAATAAGACAAAAATCAAGACAAAAAATGAGACAAAAATCAAGACAAAAATCAAGACAAAAATCAAGACAAGAAATAAGACAAAAATCAAGACAAAAAATAAGACGAGAATCAAGCGTATGCAAGGGTAGGCTCGCAAATCACAGTGACCCCAAAAATCAGCACAGATATGTCAGAGTGGGTCACATCCTTAAATTTTCGACAGGACAATCATTTTCAACTTCAATTCAATTCGCAGCAGCTGCCGATATAAGTCGAAACACATCTGACTATGTAACAACAACAAAAAAATTTTATACTATATTTTATATAAAATATTTTAACTTCATATATATATATTTTTTTTTATACCTAAAGCTGCCTGTTTTTTCACACACAGGCATGCTTGAATATGCACAGATGGGCTAGGAAATCTTAGAAGCCCCAAAAATCAGCTGTAACATGTCTAAGTGCGTCTCATCTACTGAAATTTCGGATGGTATAATTATTTTTAATTTTAATTGCTTGGGTTACGGAGAGCTGCTCGTTTTCATACACACAGGCACTCTTGAATACGCCCAGTGGCTTCGCATGCTGCGTCGAAGAACCGCGTTGTAACGGAGCGAAGCGAGGTTAGAATAGTGGTTTCCAATACGGAGTGACTTGAATTTATTTTCTATATCTGCTGCATAAGTCACGGAGAGCTGCCCGCTATCCACACGTGGGCAGTCTTGAACTTGCATGTATACTTAAATGTATACTACATACTCTTGCATGGACTACACTTATCGGACTGGTCAGGGGGGTTAAGTTTGACATTTTATTCTGCCATCTGAACTTTGTCACTGCGAAACCGGAAACGAATGAAATTATTACCGATTACACAGATGTGTTTACATGTGTTAGTTTTCGTTGACATCTGAAATTTGTCACTGTGGAACCTGAACATAGTTCTCACACAGATGTGGTTCTTGTGTATTAGTTTACCCCCACCACCCGAAGTCCCTGGCCCTAATAATAACTAATTATCTTGAAAAGATTAGCTAACGGTCATTTGTAGTGATGGGGTAGATCCTTTTGTACTCTGCACAAGTTTTGTTATTAGAAGAAAAGCACGCGCGGTTCTTCTGCAATTTTACAAGTTTTCTAGACACTATGCTTGTATGCGTGACACATTAATTCTGTCCTCCATATTTGAAGCTGAAAACTATCCCAATGCCTGTCATATCCTAAATGATTATTCCGAGGTAGAGGTGCAGTATCCATGAAAACGCAGGAGGCTAGTATTAACAATTAGTGAAGAATACGAAATGAAAAAGTACTGTAGAAAAAAAAAACCCACGCACAAAAAAGTGGCTTGAGTAATCTTACTAACCGAATGAAACTCATTTCGAAAATAATCGTCAAGAAAATATGTAGTATATGGAATATCGATACCTTGTCAAATTTATATACCTAAAGATAACATGATATCGGTGCATTTACTATTTCGTACTATTTGTCTGTTTGACTTCGGCACTTCGTTACGATTATAAAATTATGTTGGTGCTCGCGATCATTTTATCAGCCAAATATCTATTGCTTCGAATGAATCTTAATAAGACGAGTGAATCAACTGAATCACGACTCAAGAAGGAAAATGGGATTGCGTGAATGATATGAACCGACATAACGGGGAAATTTAATTATTAACCACGATTTTTTTCCCACAAATTAGGGAAATTATAATGAATAAAGTTTGTATCTGATTTACAAAAAACTCAACTTCAAGAGTGTACCGTTCAAATTTTACGTGAAAACGTATGCAGGTATTAGGATATATGCACATACACTTTAAGGATGTAAGAATTATAAGAATTGCGAAATGCTACAAACGAAATATTTGACACATACACACAGGGCCACGATGACTGTCGCATCTAAAACCTGCAACTGAACATACACCCCGGATTTAACTTAGGAATACTCTAGACAAAAGCTGTCTTGAGAGCCCCCGCGACGGAGTGCTGCGGAATAGCGAAACTCATATATATAGCTTCATCTGTCAAAACGTCAATTCACGAATGATTTTTTGATTTTAACCACCAGTTGACATAACCTGATATGGCACAAATGATCGGTAAAATTCGGTTTCTACGTAAATCACGTAACGTTCGTAAGGTGTATAAGGATTGAAAGGTTGATTTGGGTATATTCAAGAAGCTGCCACATCATTCAAATTTTCTTTAAAGATGATAATTTTGTTACTTATTGAACTTGGTTATAATAGAGCGATACTTGCCACATTTTTCTACTCTCTTTGTGTTGGTCGATTATATTTCCTGATAATGAGACAAAGAAGCAGAAACTACATCATCACGGTGATATGCAACACCTATTGAGTTTCAAAATCATCACAAAAAAACGAACGCATACCGGATCTGATTAACACAATTTTATTTACCAATTACTCCGATGACAATCTCCAAGATAAGCATGCTTCACAGCTGAGCAATTCTTTGGACCACCTTTTATGAGTCGTCTTTCAATAGATGGTTAAACTCCCATGTATGTCGTTCATTCTAAAGAAAATCAGCACCGCCTTCCATTTGGTATACTGGTAAAGTTCTAGAATAAATTCATTACTGACTTCAATGACCTGCAATATCATACACGGCGCTCCAAAAGTTACCAAATCAAAACTTATTGAAAAAAGTGTTACAGGAGAAGCATCTATGTGAAATTTCAAGAGCCATTCCAAACTTATAATAAAAGCTAATCTGATCTTGTATGCGTTCGTTTAATTATGATAATTTTGAAACATAACGTTACAGCTAGGTATTGCATCTCACTGCTCTATTATAACCATGTTCATTCAATAAGTAACGAAATTATCATCTGTAAAAAAAATTTGAATGGTGTGGCAGCTTTTTGGATATACCCGAATTGACCTTTTAATCCTTATACAACCTGTGAACGTTACCAGTGCCGTGGCTAGCAACGGCGCCGCCTGGTGCAAGTCTTCCAAGTGGGCGCCCCTTATGCACAGGTTCAAAATAGGGTGTTGATAATTTCATTTTACTTCGATATTCGTATGGTGGAGTTGTAGAGGAGCGATGAATGCGGAAGAAAGAAGGCACCGTCGCAACAAAATCATATAATCCGTGATATACACGAATAAAAATGGAATCTAAATGAGAAAAAATTATCAATAAAATTTCATTTTTTTCTGATGACATGACATTTTCGACGACATTCGCCTTTGAGGCGCCCCTTGACTTGAGGCGCCCAGGTGCGAATGCTCCATTGCACCACCCCTAGCCACGGCGCTGAACGTTACCTTATTGACGGAGAAATCGAATTTTACCGATTATTTGTGCCACATCAGGTCGTGTCACTTGGTGGTTAAAATCAAGAAATAATTTGTGAATTGACGTTTTGACAGATGAAGCGATACGAGTTTCGATATTCCACAGTTCTCTGTCGCGGAAGCTCTCAAAACAGCTTTTGTCTAAGGTATTACCAACTTAAACCCGAGGTGTATGTTCAGTTGCAGATATTAGGTGCGACATTTACCGTGACTCTATCTGTACATATGGTACCATTCCAAGTCATACAGGCTCCTATATACGCACGGAAATTCTGAATCATATGCAATTTAAATGGCTAATTCATCGGCACATTCCGCAAGACACATACTTCAAGATTTCACTAAAAAAAATGTCATGACAGGCACGTATATTTTAAGTTATTAATCTTGAGTAGCATTTATTCTTAGTCGTTATTACAATGTATCTGCAGAAAGGCATAATTGTCAAAGAAATTGTAGGAAAAGGATGATTTTTTAATGAAATGGTACGGAATTGTATAAGTTTTTGTAAAAATCCTAAATTTACTGAGATCGGTAATCAATGAATGAAGTTATTGAGTAGAAAATTAAAAAAAGTACTAAAATGGCAAAATCAATTTATTCATTCACATAGTATTATTTTTTTCACACAGATTTTACACTTCTTAGTATGCACCTAGAGACTTACTTTTTCCATCTGGTCAGAACATGACAATTTTAATTTGAATTCCAAGAAATACACTCACTGTAATTTATGCATTATTAGAGAGAGTTGGGTAGCCCCGGCCGTCGGGTATCCCGGGCCACTTACAATCGAGACCAAATAGCGATGATGCCGCGGCTCATAGTTTGCTTATGATGAAGGTATTAGAAATTTCAGATAATATGGAAATGATACCAATATATTATATAGTAGCCCGATGAATAAGCTAGCTTAAGATATTGTTACCGAAAAACCGTAACAATTATTCTCGCAGTCACTTGAAATATCAGATCCATTTCGGTGTGAGTGTGGAGGTACACTAAACAGTTTCAAGTATATGAGGCTGTAAACCTGTGCATAAGGTTCCATTTGAGTATTTCGTTAATAGGAATCTACTTTTACGTGTCACCTTGCTTGGCCCCAGCTAGTAGCTACTACAAGTTTGGAAAAGATAAAGGAAAACAGACAACAGGAAAAAAAAGAGAGAAAAAAATTTGACGGTGAATCTAGAAGCGTCAAAGCAAAAAGAGTTTAAATTAGAGAAAATCAAGAATGATCAAAGAACTGAAAAAAACAACAAATAGAAGAAAGATTAGAAAGTGTATAGAGAACGAAGGAATAAAAGAGGAGCAGAAAAAAGGCAATAGCGGAAGGAAGTTGAAATCGTTAAGATGATGTTAAAGAATGTTGAAATATGAGGCAAATGGTAAAGGCTTACACCGGCTCTCATGTGGCAAAGAGTAGAAATAGGGAGAACAATGAACAATGGTCAGGGAGAACGCCTCGGGAGTCAGTTGACGCCAATCTCCGGGTGCGCATATGTACCTGAGTGATATGTTTTGTTAGATTTTTGGAAACCAACGTGACTGAAAAACCCTATTAAGATATGAACATGAGCACAAATGTGCCGTGCATTTACAGTGGGGTTGCGCAAAAAAACCGACTATCTTTATTTTTTGAATCTCGTATGAAAATATGTTATTCTATACTGTTTTAGGACCCCTCTTCAAAAATGAGCTCAAAAAAAAAATTTTTTTTAGGGGTCGCTCAAGGTTTTAAAAAATGTTTGAAATAGTCAAAATTCGATTTTTTCCGATTTTTTTGCTCGTGACGGTAGAATTCTGTTCCCCAAAATAAAAAAATTCTCAAATTTTGTGCTCAAAATATTAATTTTTAAAGGGCGCTCAAATTTTTTTTTTTTGTATTCCAAATGATTGCTTCAAAATATTGTTAGGTTTTATTGTGAATTAGAAAAATAAGAATAAGAATAATGAATACAGGTATACCATAAATTGTTGAAAATATCCGAATATTAGTGTTTCAGGGGATAAAGTGCACAAATCAAATACGCTATGAAATTTAGTAGATCCAAATTAATAAATTCATATATTTCTGTTCAATTCTTTAGGTTATTTCATCCTTTTAAAGTATCTCTTCGACGAAATTTCATTATTCTAATTCACTCATTCGTCCATACATTCATTCACACACATTGTCGATAAATATTCGTAAAAGTTCGTATGAAATATAAAATTAAAATTGTTTATGTAAGTGTTTAAAATCGCTTTTGTCTTTGTAAAATTTCTCACTCCTTCCTCTCACGTGAGATTGACGTTTTTGTTATTATGTTCATTTAAGTTTAATATACCACACAATTGCAATCACGCATTTGTTGGCAGACTTATCTTTTATTCCAGTTTTCGTCGGATTCAATTAGATTAAGATATTACATTTTTTGTTAAATATTGGTGATTAAAATCAAGCACGTCTGGCTCCGTTGGTCGTCGAGAAGGAAGAGAGTTACAGGAAGGATTGCTCGTGTAGCGATGCCTCAACACCTTGCGGATTTACCTCATTAGTCAAATTTATATCTTGTCTTCATTTTGACTTGAGGCGGTCTATTTGAATTGTTACAATATTGACCATTATTAAATCATACTTTTAGTGTTGTGTTTGATTTTTTTTCTGTATCGTGGTGAATTCTTATCCATTACCTTGCTAATTAAAAGCAAAAATTTAAATTAATTCCTAATATTAAGATTCAAAGGTCGCTCGAAAACATCAAAAGTAATAATTTTAAATTAAAAAAAAAAAAAATTATGAGTGACCTTTACAAATTAATATTTTGAGCTAAAAATTTGAGAAATTTCGTTTGTTCTGGGGTACAAGATTCCACCGTCACGAGCGAAAAAATCGGAAAAAATCGAATTTTGACTGTTTTTGAAATTTTCAAAAATCTTAAGCGACCCCTAAAAAATTTTTTTTTTTTGAGCTCATTTTTGGAGACGAGTCTTAAAACATTTGAAAATAACATGTTTTCATACGAAACTCAAAAAATAAAAAAAGTCGGTTTCTTTGCGCCACCCTTATATATAGGGTGGTCTTTCTTAATCGCCCCAGGTTAATATTTCGAAAACTAAAAGTTACACAAAAAGCAGTTTTTTACAAAACTCTAGGGTTCCGAGGGGGAACATAATGCTGGTATCTGTTGATTTGCGGATTTCGCAAACAACACCGGATATTAAATAGGGAACATATATTTTGGTCAGCAGCAGTTGATAGCAAGATCAAATTCAAATATGCAAAAAAAAAATTTTTTTTAAATCGCAAAAATAAAAATTTCAATGTGCAACAATGTACAAGATTGGTGGAGAAATTCGTGAATTATAATAACGGAAACATATTCAACCGCATTGGTTCGCCTGACATCATTATACTGACAACAGGTTCAATCTCATGTCGGACTTAAGGGGTGGGACCAGTCGATTTTCACCGACCTATCTCATTTCTCGAATATCTTATAAACGGGGCTATCAATCGGATGGTCCTTTTGGCAGCCGATGTTTAAGGAGTAATGAGATCGATTGAGCACGTAAAATTCAATGAAATTTTTTTTTTTTTTTGTTTTTCATACATCGTAGAATGTGGATAGGTCACTTATTTCGACTATTATCAGAGTCCACGCATCATTGACGCACAAAAAGTATGTAAGCGCAAAAGTATGTTATACGGTATGGCGAAGACATCTATTACAAAACATCAACACATCTTTGCTGTATGCAGAAATATGGTTTAAAACTGCAAACTCGCAATTTGTTAGAATTAGCGATTGTAAACTGTTGGGATTTTGTAACTTAAACAATCTTTTCCGATCATCTTTCTTTCTTTTCGTAAACTTGTTGATTGCTTCAGGGGCGTTTAAGACTATTATGTGAAGACAAAACGACTGTATAGTGCTTTTTAAATTTATTTCCTTAGGAACAAATGGTCGGCCCATAACGAGATTTCTAGAGCAAAGTTGGGAAATAGGATGGATAATTTGTGAATTTTTTCATCAAAATCAAAACGGCCCGAAGATCTCGAAACACCGTTTTACTCATTTTTTTGCGTTCTTTTGGTTTTTGAGCACTTTTTCTCAATTAAAAAAATTCGAAAATATTTTCATCAAAAAGCTGAGGAAAAAACACGTTTTTTATGTATTTTTAATCAATTTTTTTTTCATGCCAAATAGATAGATATAGAGAATGAAAAATTGCACACGTTTCTCATATGTAGGCTACCAGCAGTGCTAAAAATCTGAAAAAAATCACAAGAGGTCCTCAAAAATAGGTTACTCCCCAGAATAAAAATCAATCAAATTTGAGACCATGAAAAACAAGGTGGCTGGGTTGACAAAGAATCCTTCATATACGGAATTTCCGGAGTTCAAAAAAAAAAAAAATTGAAAAATTTCCGAACAAATTGGAAAAAACAAAGGAATTCGCAAACGAATGTGTAACTAGGTAATTGATGATAGGCGATAATAGGAGAATAGAATTATCATTTGTAACATAACTTAGTCGTACTTACCATTCCCTGCTGCACTTTACACCAGAAAAAAAACAGAAATTCCAGGCCTCGAAAATACCCCCAAAAAATATTTGCACGTTACTGGGTCTGTGCTAGACATAATAGATCCGCCCCTGCCCCGGCTGCCGCCGGCTGAACTGGGCTGAAATAATGGAGGGTAGAGAGAAAGAGTATGCACTCCCATGCTTAATGCATGATGATGGCTGCGACCGACATTTCTGCAGATAAATGTTGTAATTTTAGCCACTAGCGCCGCTGGTCTTAGTAGTTCCAGCAATAGTTCCAGTATTTTTGAAGGAGATGTGGCCGACGCTGAGCAAAATGGCAGTAAATGTCCCGATGCTGAGCGAAATAGTGGCATATGCCGCTGTCTAGCGAATGCTCAGCCAGTTACTACTAGCAGAGATTTTAGCATTGTGTGCGAAGGCCGAGTGCATACTCCTTCTCTCTACCCTCCATAGCTGAAACAGCCAACGCCGCATTGTGCCGCTGCGACCACGTGAATCAAAAATGCAGTCCACCGTCTGTAGTACCGAAGCAACGATTCTCGCCCTGAGTTCTCCCTTTCGGGCATTGTGGGAGCCAAGGATTATCATGGCTTCCCAACAGTTTACAATCGCTAATTACAACAAATTGCGAGTTTGCAGTCTTAGACTATATTTCTGCATAAAGCAAAGTTGTGTTGATGTTTTGTAATAGATGTGTTCGCCATACCGTATAGAATTGCGCTAACATACTTTTTTGGGGCTCTGATAATAGTTGAAATGAGTGACCCGTCCACACTTTCCGATGTATGAAAAACAAAAAAAAAAAAAAGATTTCATTGAATTTTATGTGCTAAATCGATCTCATTACTCCTCAAACATCGGCTGCCAAAAGGACAATCCGATTGATAGCCTCGTTTCGGAGACATTCAAGAACTTAGATAAACAGCATTAACTGCTGCTTACCAAAATATACGTGTTCCCGAACTAAAATCCGCAGTTACTTGCGAAATCTCGAAAGCGGCGAAATCCGCAAGTTAACAGATACCTACCAGCATTATCTTTTCCCCTCGGCACCCTCCAAGTTTTCTATAAAACTTTTTCTTGTATGACATCTACTTGTTGAGATATTCGCCTGGGGCGATTAAAAATGACCACCCTATATATTAATTGGATTTTCTTACAAACAATTATTCTTCATATAAAGTGTTGATTAATAAAATGTATTTATGTTCAATTGCATAAAGGTTCAGTTAGAAAAATTCTTAATGTGCCTTTCATTCCAGTGCAATGAAATATTCAAACATCACGATTTTGGTGATGGCCAAGGTCCGCCGCTATTACCATCATAGCAACCTATTTCCGTGCTCACATAAATCTCTTCTTTCAAACCACAATGTATTTATTCCTTGAAAATGAATACTGAACATGTTTTTCAAAGTACTGATAGTACACTCGACCCCCAACATCAACACTTTGATTAATATCAAAAACGATATCATCGAAAAAGTTTGAGTGACCGGGGCTATCCGACTCTACCCTAATTATCAATTGAATTTCCCAATTACTGATAAGATAATATAATTGAAAGATCAGAGTATTTAGAGCTGCAATAATGATTCCATGAATAATGTATACAAATATTATTCACTGATTGAATCTATGACTGCGGTATCGTACGGATGTCGATTTTCGTAGCTGTGCATATTCACCTCGGGAAGAAGTGTTGAATTTGTTGAATGGTTGGTAACTATAGTTGGATAAAGTTGGATAGTACCATTTTTTGGATCCTACCGATTAGACCCAATCATCTATGATCAGTTCCAACGATTTTGACCGACATAATAATTAATTAAGAAATTTTTGGTAAGTTTAAGTCATAATTTGTTTATTATTTAAACCTTTCGGCTGGCCACATTCAACCATGCTCAAAAAATGGTTGCTACATACTTTGCTGTTGCAATTCATATTTTCCAAAATTCAAATTCAAATTGTGCTTATATTGCACTCGAAACAACACGGGGCTTTGTAGTTGAGGTTATGTTGCGAACGCAAATTAATTTTATTTTAAGGGACACACCTGGTGTGAAATTTCAAAAAAATCGATTTTCTTTTTTTTGTCATATTTCGATAGATTAAACCTTTAAGAATAACATATTAAAATTTCGAATCGATATCTCAAATAGTTTTTGAGTTATAGCCATTTAAAGATTAGCCGCTCGGCAACCATACTGCGTTCCACGACAGAACACCCGGCAGTTACGCAGCTTCGAACGGCCTGAGAGCCGGGTGGGGGTAGTGGGGCTGGCAACTCAACGCCGGATCTAAATTATCGTACGCATGGGCCCCGAATATATTTGTCGCGCTAGGCTATTTATAACAGTGAAAATGATCATTTTATCTTTAAACGCGTTTTTCTCGGAACAGCATTTTCCGAATTTGCTGCAGTGATTACTCGAAGACAAATGATCCGATCACTACCGAATTTTTTTCTACATGTTCTTTATATAGTTCTCCATACAATGACCTATCGATTTTTTAATCTCATCAAAAATCGAATTTTGGCAGGCCTAAAACGACCAAAATTTTGGGTAAAATTCGATTTTTTTTTTAAACGCCGCCATTTTGTCAATTTTAGATTTTTTTTTTGATCGTAGATCATTGTACGGACAATATCTTCTAGTTTAACGAGAATTTTTTTTTTTTTTTTATTTTATCCACGGAGAAGGCTGGAATCACTGCAGCAGTGGAGGACCTTTTTTTTTCGCGCCGTCGGAGATCGTGTATAACTTAGAAAATATTTATTTTTTTTTCCAAAATTTGACTGTATATTCTTGAGACATGTATCAATATACTCGTAAAATTTTGAAACAATTAATAAAGTAGTTTTTCTAATAAAAATTCCCAAAAATCACCTTTTTTTTAGGCCGTCACACTAGGTGTGCCCCTTAATATTGGAATGTTCCTGTTCCTTTTTTTTTATAGTTGATACAATTTTTTTGTGTTCACAATTATTGATATATTTGTAGTTGGAGAAACGACTAGTTAGGGTAAAAATAAAATAGTCACAATTATTGCACGCGCATTTCGGCGCTTAGTTAGAGTTATTCATTGCGATTTCAGTGACGAAGTGACCTATTCAACATATTATCTGTGCACACATGGCGCAGACTTCGAAATGACAACATTCCAACTTAATATTTTCAAAATCATTTGTCCTTCCACCAATGCATTATTTGCCAAAGCTGACGCATTAATTTGTTTGCACCACAAGTTATATATTTGTGTGCATACAATCTTTTATATGAATATTATAAATCTTGCTTAGTATAATATTTATTGCAATTCATTGCATATGTATATATACAGTGTTAACTTATTCATTAATCGTTACAGGACCATTAAAATTGGTGAACAATTTACCGACACTATTATTGATTTCAAGTCTGGTAGATATATCAACGTTATAGAAAAATTTTCTCATCTTTGTTGGCAGCCCTTTCACATATGGAATAGTTACGTCACGACTTCGAATTTCGCCGCATTCGGATAGATCATTATTATTAGTAGTGCTAATGTTGGATAGTACTAGTAAGGATCTAAAGATTGATTGATAGTTACACCACAAAAGTCATGTTTTTACAAAAAAATACCATTATAAATGAAGCAAATGGAGGAATGAAAATTTTAATGTGTGATTGAAATAAGTGGATTCGAAATTTCTACAACTGGAAAAATATTTCACATCGTATTTTGCAATAATTCATTTTAATTAAAAGTTTTCATTTTTCGTAGAGTCATTTCTATTGATAGAATTTCCTTATTTCCTTATTCTTGATTTTGACTTCATTGTTGATATGACGTCACGCTCTGTGACACAACGATGTGTCTAAGCCGAATGGACAAACTGTGCGTCACAGCAGAAGGAGCTGATCTCACTAAGAAGGGAACCCGCCAAGTGTCCCCCTCCGATTTCAACGAAACTTCCGGAGATTATACAGGGGGTGAAAATATTCGGCACGGATTTTTCTTATATCGGCGGAATTCCCCCCTCAGGAAGTGTAATCAACCCCTGAAAATCGCAGATTTCTACCATTTTGGGTCAGCCATTTTGAATTTGTCAATTTCGACTGCAGATTTAAAATCAGTAGCCCCGAAAACCACCGGTAGCACCTTGTCAGCCAAAAATCTTTAGCCGGTCGTTTTTCGCGAGCTACCGAATAGCGAAATCTCCGATTTTCAGGGGTTGATTACACCTCCTTAGGGTGGAATTCGGCCGATATAAAAAAAATATGGGTCGAATATTTCCACCCTCTCTGGAATCTCCCCAAGTTTTGATGAAATCGGAGGGGGACACTTTGCGGGGTTCCCTTGTAAGACGTAACGATTATCTTATCACCGTAGTAATAAAACATAAGCACAAGCCCGAGATCATACGATCTCAAAATTAGTCGGGATATTTTGCTGTCCTTACCCTGGTGGAAAAATCTCTACAAATTTATACGAAGAAGATTTTCACGAAATGCTACGACTTTTTTATGAAAATGATGACTTTTTGTAGTTTTTCGTAAAAATTTTCGTGGAATTCCGTATTTTTCGTAGCTTATCGTGAAATGGCATATTTTTTCATTCACGCTAATTCTTAGAATTTCATAGTTTTGTCGTAGTATTTCGTACCTTCTATATAACAAATGTGCTTGATCTTATTACATTAACAGAGAATAGCGTACCTTTATTATTCGTATGTTTTTATGCCTCTGTAGAATGAATGTAGTAGTCAATTTTCAAATTACAAATTATGCTGTATTTTGTACGATAATCATTCTCCAGAATCAGTTTATAAGTCCCTGAGCAGCATGTGGACTTACACGTACCGTCTGAGTTCAGACAGTGGACTCGCCGAAATGAATCTACAATATGCTATTTGTCGAAAAAAATTTGACTGTATAGGTCATGGACAATTTTAATTTTTTGACAAAATTTATTAACTCTATGAAGTAATCAAAATGAGCTTAATACAATCTTTTTTACAAACAATGAGTTTTAGCATGTTGTAGATTGTAGTTGAGGTGACCAATTATGACGTTTTCTAAAAACATTGGGCTAAACGAGGTTATTAAACGTAATATCTCTGCCCGGGCACCGAAAACGGGAAAAAGGGATACGTCCCGCAATGTTATTTGTGATTTCGAACACGTATACGTCCCAAAACATGTTCGTTTCACGCTACATAGAGACATGGCGTATGAAATAAGTTTTTTTTTCACCCTGAGTGATTCTCCGGTGCTTGGAATGATGGCGAGTCGGCGCGATAGACATACTGACATAGAGCATGGACTGCGTATTCCCATACTACCCGTGGTAACGCCAAAAGTGAAAAAAAAAGGAAACGCACGCGACCAAATTTGTCTCTTCCTGCGCATTTGACGTTGTTGGTTAAAAAGAGACAGATTTAGCCGCGTACGTTTCTATTTCTTTCTATGAACAGAGCGATTTTCGGTTCGAATGCGCAGTTTTATGTCTATGGACGGCGTGTTTGGACTTGTCAGCGATGACCCCGAGAGAGCGTGACGCACGAATCCTACGACGCGGTGGTAAAACAGTCGCTTGGTATACAACACCATGTTACACAATCACTGTTCGATACACTAGGCAAAATCAGAAAGCAGTAATAAATACCCGTGGAAGCTCAAGTATGTATTCAGAATTGACACAGAATGTGGTTATTGTGGTTAAGAACCACAGAAGACTAACGAAGCCGCAAAGTTTCATTGGTAAGAACATAAATAAAATACAGTGTATCGAACAGTGATCGTGTAATATAGTGTTGCACACCAAGCGACTGTTTTACCACCGCGCCGTAGAATTCGTGCGTCAATTCTATCTCGGGGGCGTTGCCGACAACTCCAAACACGACGACTGGCCATCATTCCGAGCATATGAGAATCGTTAAGTGTCAAACAAGCTTATTTCATATGCATTTTCTCTATTTTAACGTGAAATAAACATGTTTTGGAATTTATGTGTTCAGAACCGCAGAAAGAATTGCGCGACGTTCCCCTTTTTCCGTTTACGGTGCCCGGTTAGAGATATTTCGTTTAATAGCACCGTTGAGCCTAGTATTCTCAGAAAAGGTCATATTTGGGTAGGAGCCAGCTTAACTTATACGAAAATTCGTAAGTTTCTACGAAAATCTGCGAAACACTATTCACTTTTCCCTAGTTGTAGATTTTCTTCATAGTTTAAAAAAAATTAGAAGTCATATCTATGATCATTTGCGAGAAAGTACTGTTTCCATCTTTCATTTTTAAAGTTTCGAATTTCTTCGTGTATTTGTAGAAATTGGGTAGAATTCGCAGTTCTCTGCACTTATAGTTAGCGCAAAAGTGTTTCTCGTTTTTTTTTTTTTCAGCTGTAGATATTCGTAGTGATTCGTCAAAATTGCTTCTTTCT
This sequence comes from Rhogogaster chlorosoma, assembly GCA_944452935.1. Lineage (NCBI taxonomy): Eukaryota > Metazoa > Arthropoda > Insecta > Hymenoptera > Tenthredinidae > Rhogogaster > Rhogogaster chlorosoma. The sequence goes on from OX101802.1 coordinate 9,358,488, forward strand.
CTATGTAAATCTACAAAACATGATTTCTTTCTTTTTTCAGTTTTGTATTTTTGTATCTTTCTGAATAAATTCATAGTTTTCTACACTACTACAAAAATCTATAATTCTTTGTTGTTTAGTTATAGGTTTGAGTAATTATTCGTCGAAATTAGTACCATTCTACTGAAGTCTACGAACGATCATTCCTTTCTTTCTTCGGTTCTGGATTTCCAGTTATCTGTCAAACTTCGTAGTTTTCTAAGAAAATTAACAAGAACTATTTGTTTTCTTTCTTTCTTTTTAGCATTATGAATGTAGGAAATTGTAGACATATATCATTTTTCGTATGAATTCGTACTTTTGTATGTCAAAGTTGGACACCAACTACGAAAAACTAAGATTTTCTACGCAATTTGACACTTTGTAAAATTTCGTAGTTTTTTGTGAAAATTTTTTCCATCGCGGTAACTCTCGGCGACAAAAACATAGCGAATAAGATTCCAGTAATGCCTAAAACTTGTATAACGTAACTACCAAATATAGAGAATATGTAGAAAGAATCTATAGAAACTTTTTTACATAGGATTTACATGGGGCAAAAGAAATATGAAAAATATAAAGAGCGTAAGTAACTTTAGCCCAAGGTAAATAAATTATATTATAATCCTCCTAGTCAAAATAGGAGACGTAACGGTTGTCAAGTTTCCCCATCGCTACTACCAGCCAGGACGAAAATCGACGATACTTACATGCACACGATGCATCTTACACAACCACAAAACGTCCTTGATTCATCTGAAATTTGAAATATTTTGGAGATGATTTTGGAGATATTTCATAGATATTTCTGAAATATCTGATGTCTGCGTCTTGTAATATTACAGAGATGATCTGCAATATTTTTGAGATGTTCTGCAAATATTTTAGAATATTTTCAAAATATTCGCAAGATGTTTTAGAGATATTTTATAATAGGCTGAATCCAGCTCAAAACATGCAGGCTCGTACGAACCGAAACCTCGAATCATCTGCAAACTGAATATGTAATTCTTTGACACTTTCCAAGAGATACGTATTCAAAACTTTTGCTTGTAAATAATTTCGGTGTCTGGTATGTATATTCTAAATTTTCCCTCAAATGTCAAATAGACATGACTATCGGAGAAATATGCGGAATGTGATAATTTTCTCATAAAATTATATGAAATTTCATAATCGTTTCAAACATTATAAATTGATTGAGATCGGCGAATAATTAGCTGAGTTATGTGGGATGATGTGAAAAAAATACCAAAAATTCCATCTCAATTTACTCAGATTGTTCAGTTTAAGGTATGATATTTCCACCAAAATATTTTTAGAATGTTTCATTAAAGCATTTTGCAATATTGCTAGCAAACCGTTTCTAGAATATTATCAGGATGTTGATACAATATTTCGCACGAGACGTTCCCAAAATATTTCGTTCAGGGTTGCTTGCAAAATTTCGAACGAGATATTTCGCGAATATTTCATTTAAAAAATTTCTTCCGCAATATTTTTAAAACATCGGAGTGACATTTCAAATAAGGTGTCACAAGACTAACGATTGCGACATTTTGAGAATATTACTGATGTGTTGTGTGGGATTAGACGAAATTCCTACGTCTTTCTTCGATTTTGATACGCAGTGAAATCCATTTCGCACTTCTATACAGATACAGCTTTGTGACGTTAGAAGCGAGAGAACGTTTTTCTTATTTCACAGTTTTCAAGTATCAAAAAATAAACTATTGATTGCTCGAGTATATGATGACATCCCTGGCCATGCAATAATAAAGTATAGGTAATGTAATTATATCATTAAGGGCCACTGAAACTTGGACAAAAAGCGTTTTCTATCTGCTCAATTCTAGTGGCTCAAAGAAGCCTAATCAAGAAACGCGTCTTACAATGTTTATATTACAGTAATATGTGTATTGAAAAAAATGTCAATCTTCTACAGTGATAGTGTATGCCAAATAATCTTTCGCAGACGTACGCACGAAATCTTCTGTAATTGGATCTTTTTCAGTCATTTGTAAAACTCAGAAATAGTTTTTGCTAAATTTTCAGTGGCGACTCGCCTTAATTAGGCACATCATTATAACAAAGATGTACAGGCATATATACCATGTTTGTAATACAAAGACTATAGTATCATCTGAAATAATAATAATAATCATAAATACGAGAGAACTATTTCAAACTAATGTGAGCGTTACTCAAAGCCATCGTATGGGTGGTCCGTGCACGGTGAACTGAGGTATCACTGTAATGGTGATGTATAGGTATGCGCATGCTCACAATTTGAGTTCTTATAGAATAACAAATACAAGACAACAAACAACGGAGTGGCTTATAGTAGCTGCCACACCCGAAGCAACTATCTACCTCGTGTAGCTGGCGCACATGTTTTACTGATTAAAACCTGAAGTGCAAAAAATCTAAACACTTTTCGATTTTATGGTACGCAAAGAATAGAAGTTTCTACTTTCTTTTCTGCTGGGATATTGGTAGAACATAAATATGACTGCGATGTCTATTCCATAACCTTGGAACGACCGTATGAGTACTGGAAGAAAACTTTTCTGCTTCTGACGTCACAACACCATGTCCGTTTACATGGCAACTAATAAAGAAAGATCACTCTGGGCACATCGCGAACTTTGTCCCAGTTATAAGAGGTGATATAGGGGGGTCTCAATCGCCACTGAGACTTCAAACTTGCATTAGATGCTCAGAGGTATACAAACAAAAATTTATCCGATACCCAAGCGTACCTAATATACCTATATGCTCGTTCCGTTGTCAGCGATAATTCTGACAATGAGTGACTAGGGTCTAGTCCCTTTGATTATCATTTATAATGCGACGTGTGGTGAATTTGAGACTTGAATTTTTTATGTAAAATAATAATAACACTCAATTGTTATGTACTGATATTAATGAATAAATGGTTGAGACTTGACAATGATTTGTGTAATTATGGGATTTTTAATACATGAAACTTAGCATACAAGTTCAAATAGAAGTAGTCCGAAAAATGAGAGACTCTAATTTGGATTGTCTAGAAATTGTGTGAGTCTTCAACTTTAACTCTACATCGCATTCACGCAGAGAACGACCACGCTTTGCGCAGCTTTGGGCGTAGTGGGAGTCGGGTGGGCCGTCTCGAGCACGCTATTTAGGGCCTATGCCCTCTTACACCTGGGCCTACCTTAAGTGTACAAATAACGCGTTGGGAAATGCGCGCGGGTCTCCGTGATAACTGCCGTGTGGTTTTACCGGCAGGACCCCATTTATAGCGGCATGGAGGGGATCTGACCGAATCGGACGATATGCGAGGTAGTTGTCTTCGTGAATACAGTATAAATTTTTTTTTTTTTTGGCCGCGAGCATGCTTGTAAAAGATGTGCCATATTGTATAGAGGGAGATTAAAGATTATAGTTGAGCAGATGAATTTCGATGGAATGATGGATCTGTGAATGAAGTTTACAAAAATTTAATAATCGGAAGCCGCGTCTGGCTGCAGCTGGAAGATGCATGAAGGAATGTTAAGAATAGGTAGATGAATAACAGATTCGCAGAGAGTGCGAAATTCGGAACACGTAACGTAATCATAAATTTATTAAATGTTTTTGGACGTGTGTGTTTGGAATTGAATTTTAATTAGCGCTGTGTATGGGTAATTCTCATTCTGAAAAACGGAAAGTCACTACCGTGGATGACATGTTTTATTCAAGGGTTGCACTACCTTAGGGGTTGCAAGCTCGGTGAATATTGACCATTAACCTTAAGGTACTGAATATTTATCCCAAGGTAGGAATTCTGAAAAAAATGTAATGGGTAAGGTAATAATTTGAAAACAATGTTGTCCATGGAAGTGACCTCTCGTTTTTCAAGATGAGAATTACCCGTATATTGTTTTTGCGTTTTCGACGCCTGGGCTCAGATAAGAGTCGAATTGTGTCACGCCTACCCCACAGGAGGTGGGCAACTAGAAATTGCCCTTAAGAACTGCGGAAATCTCTTCAACCTTATACTGAGAGAACGTCTACACTCTCCGTCCTGCAACAAAGACCAGAAAGCGAATGAGTTTTGATGCCGGGTCTGATAAATCTATGCTCTCCTTAACCCAAGTGGATAAATAGTTCAAAACTATCTTAGGATTACATGTGTTATCATATTTGGGCCTGGACAGTCGTAGCTCGAGTGCTTCTTTGAAAAGTCTGATAACTCAAAAATCTTATCCCACTTTTGGTGACAATATCAATGCGAGAGTAGAGCGATATCGATTACGGAGAAGATTTCCGCTGCTCTTCTCGCCTGACTATTGTCTAACGCAGTCATACCTTTAGTCATTTTGTATTCTGCCTCGCTCATTGCAAAGTTATTCACTGAATGTTCATAAGTCGCACAGATCATTCAAATCAACTGCAATTGTGTTTTGTAGAGGTAAGTTTCAAACCTCATACGACTCCTTGTTTGATTTTTACTGATCATACTTGATACTGCGTAGTTGTACCATGCCGTTTCGAGGGTGACGCAGTTACCTTGCCTTACAATATCAACGGGTTCCCGTAATTTGATCACTCTTGTATTGTAATTATAAGTTATCTCTATTCTATGTTGATTGGCTTGCTGGCGCTATCGAACTCTTAAATACGCTGACATCCTTTAGATTTGCTTCTTTACATAGTAGTGGTTATGCCGGTTTCTCGGCTAAGGAATTGAATAAGTTTAACCCTAGGACCCTACACTATCTGTACAAAACAAATACCCTACACAGGGGTTACGCGTACCCCAGAACTTCAAATCAACGTTGCTAACGGACTGTTTGTCGTAGAGAGTTTTATTTTTTTTTCGTTTGAACGCTCAAAGACTCAGGAACGGAATAGGATATGCGAGAAAAACCTAATATGGAATTTTCGCCATAAAAAATGCGATTGAATAAAGTAAGAAAAATGATTTTAGCATTTCTCATTAAGGGGGGGGGGGGGCGGGGGGTCCATCGACCAAAGTAGCTACCAGAAGTATGGGTCGCAGATGGCTGTAAATTTTTTTCTGGCTGCTGTTTAGTGTTCCGAAAACCATGCCTAAAGCTCACAAAGAGTAAAAAATATTTGACCCGGGCCGATTTTTTATATACGACCCAAAACAAGATATCCAAAATCTGGAACGATTGATTGTTCGGAATAGTAAACGGTACCTGCACACCAGATTTCAGCCAAATATATTGAAAATTGTAGGAGCAGATACACTTTGAAGAATTTGAAGTTTCCATTTTTAACGATTTTTGAATGCCACTATTTTTTTTCGTAAAGTGTAGTCAATTTCATGTAAAAAAGATCTCATGCTGTTTGCTGCTATCATAGATAGGGTGATAAAAAAGGGGATAAAGGGGTTCAGGTGATAAAAATTTATTTCTGAAAATTCATATGTCCTAAACTATCTAGGCTCTATTCTGGGTCCTTCGCTGTTCGTTGCCTTCCAGCGATCTATACGTTAAAGGAAATCTTGAAACTAAACAGTCGACTGCACATGCGCGAGTTTCGTTGTCTACTAAAGTAAGTTGGCTATCCCGAGTTTTAGCTGTGAAATTCTGTTTCTGGCGGTGATGTAACTGACAAGAATTTTTTAGGTAAAATCTCGATTGATTGTGGTAGTGATTCGGAAAGGCTTGGAAAGCTTGTATCGTTGAGATTGAAACTGGATGTTTTGAAAAAAAAACGTCAAAATTTATAGGTCAAATAAATAGGTTTTGGGGATCTAAGGTGTCTATTGATAAGTGGGAGTCGTCACTATCAGGTGATCTCGAGTTCTCGGGCTCTGACGAATAATCTGTATCCGTCGTATGGTCAGTAGTGTTATCTATTTCTGGCGGTGGAATGGTGTTGCGTTGCGTTGTCGGGAGTGATCCGTGAGGTATTGGATTTTTGTATACACAAATGGTGATCTTAATGTCTGTGTCTTTGAATATATAATGGATCATACGACTCACCATGTCCCAGCTAAGGTGGTCTAAGCCGCAACCTAATCTTGGTATTGATAGTGATCTCACTCCTTCTCTGATAAGCGCTACTTTGAGTTTGGCTAGTGTTTTGTACATTACTTCTTTCGTAGGTTTGTCAAAGTGGCGTTCTTTTGTTACCAAATTATAAATCATACGTCGTGGGTATGTAACTGTAATAATGTCTGTTACTTTAGGGTTCATGGCTCGAAGTTGTTTGCGTTGTATCAGTCCCTGTTTCACCATCTGATCCGCGACACCCAGTGAAGCTTTACAGTCTGCTGAAATACAGTGTGCCAGGTTGTCTTTTTGTTTTAGTACGTCGGCGTGTGTCTCTGTGATGTGTTTATTGTAAGTCAAAGGCAAGAAATCTACATCTACGAGAAATTGATCGTAGGGGGGTGTGTTTTCCAGATTTTGTTCGGTAGAAGTTCAGGCTAGTCTGTCGCGTGAGACTTCTCGTTTCTTTACATCTAGCGTAGTATGTGTTACTGCTGACTCCGAGTCCGTTGTTGTATTTGTGCTAGAGAGTTTTTTATAAACTCTTTTGCGTATATACGGTGCAGATCCTGGCCTATTATCTTTCGACGTTCCGGGTTGAGGATCGGGTAGTTTGCTCCGCTCCTCTTTGCTACGGTCCGTACGTATGTGCGGGACTTTTCGTTTTATATCGGGAGTCGCGTCTGTAGTTTGTTTGCGAATATTTTTGTGAGCTCTTTGGCCCGAGTTAGATGAGGTTGTAATAATGCGCTTACGACGGATGTGTATCTGAATGTCTGAGTCATTCGTAGAGTCTGAGCTATCGTCTGCGTTCGGTTTGTATCGCGGTGCCGGGTTACCTGAAGATTGTGTATCGCGATGTCGTTTATTTGTTTTCTTCGAGCTCAGGTAGGTCTCTGGGGAGTTTGTTTGTTTATCGTCGTTTTCTTCTAGAGGTGTCGAGTCGTGAGTGGATTCGGATAGGTGGGTTGGTTCTTTCTTTCGTGGGGCAGGGTTATTAGAGGAGTCGGTAGTCCTTAGTCTTTTAGCGGATTTAGATTTTTGATTGATAATTTCAACGTCTGAGCTGTCCGAGAGGTCTGATGTTGCCAAGGTTGGCGTCTGCTGCGCCTTAGTTCTTTTAGTTGGGGCAGGGTTAGTGGATTCGTCTGTGGTTTGTCGGGGGCGTCTCGGGAATTGATGTGCTAATTTTTTCTTTTTGTTAATTTCCTCTGAGGGTTCTGTATCGGTTCTAAGGCGTTTTGAATGAAGAGGTAGGATCTGGATCGGGCTGGGCGGTGGGTTTCTAGATAGCGCGGCTGCGTTTGAATTCATTTTTCCTTTTTTGTAAATAACGTTGTAAGAATATTCGTCGAGTATTAGGCGCCATCGTAGCAGTCGCGAAGTCGGGTCTTTGACATTGTTTATCCAGACTAATGGTCTGTGATCCGTGACGAGTGTAAATGTGCGTCCGTAAAGGTATGGTCGAAAGTGTTTCACGGCGAAGATAATTGCTAGCAGTTCTTTGTCAATTGTCGAGTAGTTGACTTCTGCTTTTTCGAGAGATCTTGACGCGTATGCGATGAGTAAGTCTTCGCCGATTTTGCCCTGGCTAAGAATCGCGCCTACAGCGCAGTTTGAGGCGTCAGTCGTTAATACGAACGGTTTTTCGAAGTCCGGGTATTGTAAGATAGGTTCATCGCAAAGGCTATCTCGTAAGGTCTCGAACGCGGCTTGGTGTTCGGACGTCCACAGGAATGGAGTGTTTTTCTTTAGTAGGTTATTTATGGGCTTCGCGATTTTTGATAAGTTAGGTATGAATCTTCGATAGTAGCCGATTAATCCTAGAAATTGTTTAATTTGTTTAGGATTCGTAGGTACGGGATAGTCTTTTACGGCTGCTATTTTGTGTGGGTCCGGCTTTACTCCGTCTTTCGTGATTACGTGGCCTAGGTATGCTACTTCTTTACGCAGGAATTCACATTTGTCGGGCTGAAGCGTTAGTCCGGCATTGGATAATCGTTCCATGAGTTTTTTGAATTTGACCGCATGTTCTTCTAAAGACCTCGCATAGATTACAATGTCGTCCAAATAGACGAAAACTTCGTTGCCTAGGAGTCCCGAAAGTACCTGATCCATTAGGCGTTGGAAGGTCGAGAGTGCATTTTTCAGCCCAAATGGCATTCTGTTATATTCATAATGGCCATGCGGAGTTGAAAAGGCCGTTTTTGGACTGTGGTCAGGGTGCATTGGTATCTGGTGGAAACCTGACGCTAAGTCGAATTTAGAGAAATATTTGGCGGACCCTAATTGATCTAAGATGTCTGTTATGTTGGGGAGAGGATAGGCGTCACCGATAGTTTTTTCGTTAAGTTTGCGGAAGTCTATGACCATGCGCCATTTCTTATTGCCGGTGGCGTCTACTTTCTTGGGCACTATCCAAACCGGCGAGTTGTATGGTGAGGAAGAGTGTTTAATAATATTTTGATCGAGGAGTTTGTTGACTTGCCTATCTATCTCTTCTTTGTGAATCTGAGGATATCTGTACTGTTTTGTGTGAATTGGGATGTCATCTGTGGTTGGGATAGTGTGGCTAACTAGTTGCGTATGTTTTAAGTTGTCGCCCGGTAAAAAGAAGAGGTGGTCAAATTGTATAGCAAGGTCGGTTATCGATTGTTTTTCTTCGTTATTTAGATGGTCTAGTCGGAGGTTTTCTATAAGCGTGTGGAGACGTTTTGAGTTATGGTCAGGGGAGAAGTGAAGCGTGCGGAAATTGTCATTAGTATTAGTTTCGCGAGCCTTAGTTAATAGGATTGATTGGACGTTGGCGAGTTTTGCATCGGTCAGCTGGGTTCTTGTGTCCTCGAGTTCGTCGACTTCTTCTAAGGTTACTACGGGTCTCCTTATCTCGACAGCTGACTCGCTTGAGTTAATCGCATAAGCATATGCTAGGCCGTTTCTGTTCGTGACTAAGGCCTTGCCAAGAAAAATATTGGGACCAAGGTCTATATTATCAATGAACCCTGTTTTTAAGGTTGGGTTGGCTACTTTCATTGATATTACCGTACCGGTTCGCGGAGGAATGGATATAATGTTTTCGTCTAGTATTTTTAGTGGTTTACAGTTACCCGTTGTCACTGTACCATTTCCAAACGAAATCGTGGCATTTTCGTTGTATAAAAATTTCGTCCCCAGAATACCATCTTCCTTTATTGGGAAGGAATTATCAACTAGGTGAAAAACGTGCCAACTATTGCCGATCTGTACGTTAACGCTTCCCAGGGTTTCTACAGTACCGTCCGTTGTGCCGGTTATCTGGGTTTTATCTGTCACGGTATAGTGTACGTTCGGTTTGACTGCGTTAAGTTTCATTATGTTTATGTCGGCTCCGGTGTCGATCAAGAGTGTGCTTGTCTGTTTGTCAAGTTGGGGTGTGTGTAGGTGTATCTTAGGTGTTTGTGTTACCGCCGTTGTGAGAATGCGAGATGTTCTCATATTATTGTTTGAGGATTTGTAGCGAAGTGGGATAACACCTGTATTTCTGGAATGGAGTTGGTCATTCTTAAAACAGATTGTCGCTTCTTCGAGTCGTAGAAAATCGGCGCTCAAAAGGCCGTCTTCTCGTATGGGGAATTCGTCGCTCATCACGTGAAATTCGTGGCAAGTTCCGGCAAATTCTAGATTAATGCTACCTAGTGTTTCCGTGTATCCCTCTGTTATTCCCGAAATGTAGCGTTTATTTCTTGGTTCGAAACGAGTGTCTGAGGTGATGGTCCTTCGTTTTATTAGGTTTAAATTTGCACCGGTGTCTACTATTAGTGTTCCGGTATTGCCGATAATTTGCGGTGAATGAATTGTAATGGTTGGTGATTCCAGGAGAATCCTTTCAACGTGTTCGGACGCTTTTTTAGAGTTCGGGGCGTTGGCGCGTCCGTGTGGTCCCGTTACTCGTTTAAATGTAGTGATTCTACAGGAAAGTTGTTAGTATTTACGAAATTTGTATTTGTATAATTTACGCGTGCGTATCTTGGTTGTTCAAAGTTGAATCTATTTCGGTTTTCGTTAGGTTGGTTTGGTCGTTGACCGGAGTTGTTATGTTGAGATCTGTTTTGTATCTGAGATTGTTGGGCGTATGTTGGAGTGTTTGGTTGGTGGAATGAAGGATTTTGGGTTGTGTGTCGGTTTTGATAGTTTCGCGTGCGGCACCCTCGGATTGTATGCCCTTTACGTTCACAATATGTACAAGACAAATTGTCGGTACGCTCTCGTAATCTACAGTTATCTAACGAGTGCCCAACACGCTTGCAAAACCTACAGTTCAGCGACGGGTCGTGAGGCGGTGTTTGTTTTGTGTTACTACTACGGTTTTGAACCGGTTCATCGGTTTTTGAACTGTTTTGGTACCGTTTCGTATCGCTCGGTGTCTGCGATTGTAATTTTTGCCTTTCTAATACTATTCTTTCCGCGCTCACCGCCTTATCGACTGCCGCTCGCAGCGTGTTTGGCTTCTCGGTTAACACCCTTTGTTCTAGCGCGTCACATAGACCTTTTATAAAGGCGCGTAAGGCGTTATCTTCAACGTTCTTTATCACTATAGTCGCATGTTCGGCGGTTTCTTTCGAATCTATAATGTCAATGGCCGTATCTACAAGTTCTTCTATTCTAGTTCCGTACTCTAATGCGGTCTCATTTTTCTCTTGACGTGCACACGCTATAGCACATTGCACGTCTGATAGTTTTTGTTTCGGTTCAAACGCGCGTTTTAAATTATCTATAATTGGTTTTAGTATCTGGAGGCTATCTCGCGGGAGTGCTCTTTCTGCATGGCCTTCGATTTTCGATCGCACAAGTACAGCAAATAGGAGTGAATCTCGCGGACCTATTAGTATTCTTGCGTTTTCAACTTTCCGAAGGAAAGATTTTACTGTAATGTTTGATCCGTCGAAAGTTGGGATCAGTGTAGCCGCCACTTTCAATGGTAGAAAGTTTGTCTCTGAGTCGGACATGATTCTCGGTAAGGTTTACGACTTATTTTAATGGTATACGTATGTTAAGTTAGCTTACGTTCTGGAAATTACGGTAAGTACGATGAGAGTGATTATTCTTGGCATATCTCTGAAGTGGTGATCGTTGGTGGAGAGATGGCGATTCTGGATCTGGTAGTCAGGCGATAGTATTGGTGATATCGGCGTCTTGAAGTCGTCACCGGGCTTCGTCGTTGGAGCGAGTTCGCTCTTTGTTGGGCGAGGTGCCTTTGAGGTTCGGTTTCAGTTGATTGATAGTCTTGGCAGATCTTGTGATTGCCAATTATCGCCAGGTTGATAATGGCGGTTTCGTAGCTCACACTTTTTGGGTGTATGAGTGATTGGCGTAGCACTAGTTATAACGTGCAGTATAGACGAACTTCGTTACGTTTTGTCCGTAATTTGGTTAACAGTTCACAAAACTTGTGTTACTCGTCGTTTCACTGTTTGATATCACAATTTGTTGAGTTAGCTGGTTTATATTTTTGTGGTAGTTCGTTCACTTTTGATATACCCTCAGTAACAGGGGGACCACCGCTGCCACCAGTGTTATGTCTATTTATTTGGTTCGGTCCCCTGTTTGATATATAGAGATATAACTGAAGGGTATGTAAGTAAATGATAATGTGATTGGTTATTATAACGAACTTATATCTTTATTTCTCGTTGTAGAGTTATAATGGTTGGCGTTGTCTCCTGTATGGAGGTTAGTAATGGAGTGAGTCTTAGGGGGAAAGGTAGGCAGTTCGTAGGAGAATAAGATAGAAGGATTATAGCTGACTCGCTGCATTTAGCAGTGCCGTGTGCAGCGAGTATCTTGCAGAAACGTGGGACAGGATGCGGACGATCGGGTAACAGGTAGATAGACAGAGTAGAGATGTAGAGGAACAGGGGGATAGAGGTAAGTGAGGGGAGAGCGTACGGGTGGTTACACCCGGACGTAACATTCTGAACAGCTGATTGCTTGATTCGACTCGATAACAACATAACCTTTATTGACTACTTCGCACGCGAGAGTCTGACAGCTTTGTATTAGCTTCATTTCTTACAAGTTGGCAGCACCCGTGACTCGCTGGTAAAAATATCACCGCCGGACGATCTCACCGACTAATAAATTTGAATTATTTGGCACATGCACAGTCGTCTGCTTAGTTCTCTGCTAAAAATCCCGGTCACCAACACGGCTGACTTCCGATGGTCTATTTTGAGGGCACACCCGGATTTCGTCTCGTAAATGTCTGACACGACAGCACGGACATACGTATCCTGGTAAGAATGTCAGACGGGTTCTGCATAAGAATACGAATTTGATAGGACCTATTCGAAATCATGTCCGGATTTGAGATTTCGGGGAGGGCCGAATAAGGTTTTGCATAGAACTTCTAGTATACCTGGTAAAATCCGGACCAAATTTGAGTGCACAGATAGACACAAAAAAAAGCCAATTCGAAATCTGTCCGAAATGCCATCCGGTTTTATGTCCGTTCTTGTCAGATTCGATCTGACATTCTAATCAGGGATTATACCTTTCGTAAGAGAACATTCCTTTTTTATATTCACCACCCACCTTTATAATCAGTAATCACAATTACACCTCTTGCTTATTGAATTTCGATTTTATTCGGTAACCTTGAAACGTACGTTTTGTCACCAATCGATCACAGTCGTATGATAATCATGTTCGTAAATGTCTCGGACTCTATCATCGGATCTCGTTCGGCGATTAATCTTGTCTCAATTTTCAAACCGTATTTCACATGAGCGAATCAGCATAAAACCTTTTTCACTACACCTGCATGGAAAGTTCGACTTTCGGCCCCTTGTGTGAACGGGAAGTCGTATTTTTCGATGCAGGGGATGGTGAAAAATAGTATACGTCACACGGGAGTGAAAAAGGCCATCCCTAGGTACGTAATATACTATTTTCTCGACGTTATCTTTTGCTAATTAAGGCAAAACGCCCAGTTATTGATCATTTAACAGGGAATCTACGGTCTGTTCTCTTTTCAGTAATATTTCGGTACGATATTTCAGATTTTATTATTTTGTTTTGTTGCAATTATTATGGTAATTTTGAATGTACTCATGTTGGTTTTTTTTTCCGGAAGACGTTATAAAATTAGTGTAAGCGAGCATTTCAAACATACCTGACACCGCAAATACCGAGCAGCCCAGATATTGATACTACTAAGACCCATTCAAAAAAAAGTTCTTTCATCAAATAATCATTTATATTTTTCTCGATCGGTAAATCAAAAGACAGATGATATTAAACGTGCAGCATTATAGAGGTTATATAAAACCAGTCAGCAACTCGGACAAGCCCTGAATTCGTTGTCCGAGTTACTGACACTTTATTTTCAAAATAAGAAAACATCGGTGAGCATTTCTCATTCTTCTAACACCAAGTTCGAACATTTTCGCACAATAAAAAATTACGTGTTGAGGATCTTCTACTCACATGTCGAGACCATAGACATAGGAGATATAGACTGCGGGTGGAGTAGCGTTGTGCTGGCACCCAGTGCGAGAGAGAAAGAAGACGTAAGGTTGTAGTCTCTCTCCTTCTACTGACCGTTGAGCAGCCACTGAGAGCCGCTGACAGCCGCTCGACTCCGCCCAGTAGAAAAAGAGAGACTACAACCTTACATCTTCTTTCTCTCTCGCACCGGGTGCCAGGACAACGCTACCCGACCCGCAGTCTATATCTCCTATGTCTATGTCTATGGTCGAGACCAACGAGATACAAACACCATATTCACTTTATAACCTCAGCTACTGCTCACAAACGGCTCAAGTTCGTGATATTGCAGTTATCCGTGTTGTTAATTTTAGGGATCTGGGCAGGTTTTATGTAGTGTAACGTGGCAGATTTTAATATCCGCCACGGACATCGACTCCACCCGAAAACGCGAGCGACCATGCCGTGCCGCCAGTCCATCTCTCGCCAGAGTTACGAGGTCCAATTTTATTTTCGTACGATCAGTGTCTGCCTTAAGTTTTTTTTATTGTGAACGACAGGTACCTCTGCAGACAAGGACATCGTGGGATATACCTGCCGCCGCTGGAACACCGGAGGGGAATGCCCTGGATGCCTCGGTACTAGTAGCCGCATCTACGACATCCTCCAGCATCCGCAGCCTCGTCCACTGCAAGCCGGGAGAGGGCTGTAGCCGCCAGCCTGACGCCTAGCTCTCCGTCTACCTACCTCCCGGCCGAAATTTTGAAAACGATCGCCGATAGATGCGGCGAACCTACCGTGTGCGGAAAGGCTTCCCCCTCCCCGCCGATCATCCAGCTAACCACTCCGGTGCTGACCGCCGTTCCGTCGAGTCCTTCGAGTACCGTTAATTTAGTTCCGTTCAGTTTTCTTTTCTTTAGCTTTCTCTTATCTTTAAGTTTTCTTTAGTAGTGATATTAAGTTTTTGGTTTCTTTCGTTCCGTGCCGCCTTCGCTGGGCTACGCCCCGATTAAAAGGTAGGCTCTTTCCTGTACAGATCACGACCATCCGTCTCCAAGCGCATTTCTTGCCTTGTTGCCGCCTAACGGCTGATTTCAAACTCCGCGTCTGACGGATTGCCGTGGTCATCTCTCTATTTTATGATCTAGGCTACTTAAGATTAAGTTTGCTTTATCCTGGACCCGTAACGCTCTGGGGAGATCTTTAGTACCGTACCGATTCCGTTCCGTTTACTTCCGTTATTATTTTGCTTTATTTTACCGAGTAAAAACAGTGTGTAAGCTACCTAGTCTTTATCGCGGCTAGCGCATTTATCGGTTAAGTAATTTTATCTCGACCTTTTTGGTATTGCTAGTAGCTTCTCATACCTTAAGTTACCGAATTGATACTTCTTTTTGTATTATTTTTCTGGTTTATCGAGATTATATTCAATTCCGTTACCGTACCTTGCCGTGTTAAAGTGTGTTATTTCTACGCCCCCATGTTCCCCTCTCCGTCTAACTAGCTGGTTATCTGCTCCGTTTTGCGTTTTGTTTGTGGCTTATTTTGATCTTTCTTCTAGTGCCGTCTCGCTTTCTCTTATCTGGTACATCAGTGTACCTGGCGCCCAACATTACCTTCTCTGTCTATTTATTTGATTTTGGCGTGAGATTCACGTTGGTACTCTTTGTGCGGGAATTATTTTTCTATCTAGTTCCTCCGGGTAGGAAAATTGCTCGTTACAGTAGTCTCATTATTATTTTACGTTTTCTTTATTTATATATTTCTCTTTATTATAATATCTCACATGTGGCGTGTTACACTGTTCGAAGAAGAAGAAGGAAGCGGAAGTCTCTACATAGGTTTATTTTAGTTACTCGCTAGAGTGCGCGTTGCTTCTGGCAGTAGTGCCATCTTACTTATTTTCTTATCCCTAGTCTTACTTTCTAGTGAATTCTATTGCCATTTGTCATACACCCCCTTAATAGAATTTTCTGGGCACATGTATACTTTATTATTATATTTTTTGTTTCCTCTTCTTTACTGCAGGTACAGGATTTTCTTAAACTTATCTAACTTATCTTTACTTACAGGTTTTGTGAACGTGTCCGCCACTTGGTTTTCTGTTTCCTTATATTTTGTTAATATATTTATTGTTAGGATATCAACGAAATAGATCACTTATACTTCTTTATATGATTCTTTATTATATCTCTTACATACTGTGACACAACTGAACTCTGACTGATCGACTGACTGACTGACTCTCTCCTCCTGCTTTATATATTATCCTTTCATCCAGATATTTCTATACCTAGACTGTTCCAGGTTCTACTTTACCGACTGTTCTAGACTATCCCAGGTTCTACTATACGACTGTTCTAGAATATGAGAGAACTTTCGTATTGCTCTCCTCAACATATTTTAACAATATTTTTCCTTCGTTTATTTTTTCTTTAATAAAGCTTATTTTTATTTCCATATGTTTTATTCTTTTATTTTTTTCAGGGTTGTTTGCTATGTTAATGGCTGACTGATTGTCTACGTATACTTCTACTGGTTGTTCCCTAGTTATTTCGAAGTCTTCGACTATTTTTGAAAGCCAGCTTGACTCTACGATAGCCTTAGAAAGGGCTACGCTTTCTGCTTTTGTCGATGACAAACTTACTATTGATTGTTTTTTGGAGTACCATGCTACTGTATTTCCCCACAATTTGAATACAAAACCAGAGGTCGGTTTTCTGTCATTTATATCATTTCCCCAATCGGAATCTGTATAGCATTCTAGTTTGTCGTCGTCAGTTTTTCTAAATAGCAGCTTTGTGTTTATTGTCCCTCTCACATATCTTAAAACTCTTTTCAGAGCTGTATACAGGTTTGGGTTTGCAAAGTTTTGGTATCTGCTCAGGTACGATACATTTATACATAGGTCTGGCCTAGTGCCTAATACTGCGTACATGAGGCTCCCTATTATTCTTCTACACTTATTTTCTAACTGTTTGTCATTTGTTTCAGATTTTTGGTACTGGAATTTTAGTTCCATAGGAGTGGACATTGGCTTAGAGTCGGACATTCCATATTTCTTTAGTACTTGTTGCAAGTAATTTGTTTGATCCAATTCTATAGTGCCTTTCTCTAGATCTTGTTTTACTCTTATTCCCAAGTAGTTGTTTACTAACCCTAAGTCTTTCATTTTAAATATTTTATTCAGGTACCGTTTGAAGTCTTCTATCTCTGTCTTATTCGTACCAAATAGTATTACGTCATCTACGAACAATAATAAGTACTGTAACGTGTGCGTTTAGCCAACACACGCTAGCGCACACGTACATACGTCACAACACCCCCCACTCGCAAATACGCGACATCTTGGTCCGCGCGACCATTATATAAAGACAGGTGACACCGCACTCATCAGCGGATTTGAGGCAAAGCGCCCAACCGACTCACAAACGATAGCTGGACTCACTTGCCAAAGCGGCAGTGAGATCCTAAATAGCAATTTAGATTCAAATCATTCAACATATTAAAATCACAATTTAACAAACTTAAAATCTTGCATCGTGCCAAAGCGGCCTTTGTACAAGTAGAATCAGATAAGAAAATCGACAACTGGCTAAAACAGCAGTTAGTACGAAATAACCTAAAATTTAGAAAAATAAAAGAAATAAAGAAAAAGACACAAAAGCCAAAAAGAGAAACATTAGACGAAACCAGCAATAATTTAGGACACGATTAAAACTTGTAATTTATGGTAATTTTGTTTTTTTTTTGTTAAAGTTCAATTCAACACTATTTTTATTTTATATTTTATATTATTATTTTTTGTTAAGCTCGAGTGAGCGAAATGATGAGTTATTAAATTCTCAAATCCTCGGAAGGAGGAATTTGATCATTCATAACCATTTTTCTTATTTTTGTTTTCACGTTTGCAATTAATCTAATAATTCAAACTTTTCAGGATTAAAATCATTTTAGCTAGAAGGCAGCTTCGGGGTAGTACAGGCAGCTACGGTGTAGCTATAATCGGCACCCTAGTCTGAGTACTACGACCCAAGTCTGTAACAGGCAGCTTCGGTGAGTTAGACTCAAGGCAGCTACGATAGAGCTATAATTGCTATCCTAGTCTGCGAGTCTAGCATATCCCAAGTCTGTAGGGAGGCAGCTCTGGTAGAGTAAAATCTATCCGAGTCTGCAATTAGGGTCAACAAAGGGTTTTTTCAACTTTTCCCAGGAGGAGCTCCAAATCATTACCCGTGACAAAGAATTCACGCGAACTTGGATAACTTCACTAGCTGAAGGCTAGTGAAGCATATCCCCACAAGTTACAGTACATTTTACTCTGTGAATTGCTTTTTGTATATAGACAATAAATAATCATTCTCAGATCTTTTAAAACCCCTTTTTGCTACAGTCTCATCGAATTTTTGGTTCCAATACTTTGGTGATTTCTTTAACCCGTATATGGCAGATTCTCAGATGACTGTGATTTTTAGAACTTAAATTTTTCTAAAATTAAAAATGTATTAAAACGCATGTTTCGGGTGTTTTTTTGCTTCACTTATACTGTAACGTCTGGACCTTCAGTCCACACGTCACCTTCCCTCCCTCATAGCCGATAAGGCACGATCCTATAAGTAAACCATATACCTGGAGCCTGTAGCTTTCCCACGCCATAAATGCTGAGCATGCATCTGACAGTACGATGCAACTCAGGCACACGTGGCCTCCCATCTTACCACCTCTCCTAACCAAGCTACCATAATTTCTTTCTAATTAACTCACTTTTAAGTCAACCTTCAACCTCTCCACTTCTCTATCCCCGACTAGTCGACTCTCTTCCACCCCCTTTCCTCTTCAAGGCAATACCATCTCCAATTTTCTCCAATAATTTTCAATAAACTAAAGTTTACCAATAATTTTCAATCATTTATATGAATCATCCATAAAATCATTCCTCACTCCAGTTACTTTAAGTGTAAAACGGGATATAAATGGTGACAGCATTCCCCATCTGTGACGATTCGGTAGCGATAAAACCCCGACGTCACATAAAAGTGACTTAAAGTGATAAAAGTCACTTTTATGTGACGTCCTGGTTTTGTGGCTACCGAATCGTCACAGATGGGCAATGCTGTCACCTTATTATTTGGAACTAAGTTCCGGAGTTGATTAAGTATTGGAATTCTTACTTTATTGGAGCGGGTCTTCGGGCGAGCAGATAGATGGTCCAGATGAAGGCTCCTCGAGTGGATCGTTGATCACAGTGATGATTTGGGTTTCACCTTGATATTCCAATGAGTGGTGTGTAAGATTATCCGTTTTGGTCGATGCACAACACTGGGGTTCAAGGATGAACTCACAAGTTTTAGATAACTGGCGTATTATGGCTTGGCGCCTCCTTTCACGCACGTCCTTTCCGCCGCGGTGCCCGCGCTGTCGCTTACCGGTACGCCGGGGCATGAACTTGTATGGTAGGATTTGGAGAGGATGAGTGCCTAGACACAGCACGCTCGTCTATAAGGATGTTGGAAAATAGTGCGAATGCCAAGAAGGGGCACGCTCGCAAGATTGAAGGGTGCAATACTCGAATGTTAATTTTGTGAATAAAGTTTATTGTTTTTGTTGGATCGCGAGGAGAAGCCAGATATAGCACAGTGAATGAAAATGATTTTAGTTTTAGAGTAATGAGAAGTACGCGACTTGCTGGTAGCAGAAATAAAGGCACTGCCTTTTAGTTTGTTGGGTCTTTTATGCCTTTTTACTATCTGTCTTCTCCTTTTCGAGGCAAACGACGGCTGCCTGGGGACTTAAAACTGCTAGCTTGCAGTTCCCACCAAGCAGGCAGTCGCCGTTTTCTACAAGATCCAGTGTTTCTTGCGTACATGTGTATACATATGTAATATATATAAAGTATATATAATAGGATCTTATATTCTAACAATTACATGTATATTCCTATATGATGGTGCAAGCCGGAGACCATAGGGTCTGCCGACGTCAAAATACACAGAACTAAGCCTGTAATGTAGTTCTACTACAACTATAACAGAACAAAAACTATGACAATATTTGAAAAATATTTATATTATATTATTATAATATTATATATTTTTTATTTTTATTTTATACTCAGTAAGTGGTCCTAAACCTTATAAGAAAAAAAAAATTGGATCAGCAATTTAGTGCAAAGTTGACCAAAAAAAACGTCTATTTTTACTGGCCTATTTAGTTACTTTTTTGGTTTGGGTCTTCACTCTTCTTTTTAATTGATTATTATTGCACAAGTTTTGGAGCCCAGGTATGTCTTTCAGTCTCGTCCGGAGTATTCTAGCCGTTTTCAACTAAACTAAATAACAAATAAATAAGTTATTTTTTATTTTTGCCATGGTACTGACATCCACGGTACTGACATTTGGATTTATAATCGACCTAACTTTATAATGCGGATAGTTAAAATAATTTCCCAAATAATTTTGATGTTTCACGTGAAAGCAAATAAGAATTCAGAACAATTAATTCAAACATCATAATAATAACCCTAAATTTCAATACCATGGTACTGACATGTAATTTTATGACTTACCTTTTTAAAAACTAAACAAATTGCTTTAATCATATTTTTAAAACTTCCAAATAAACACACAGCTGTAAACAATGCACCAATAATCTCTCTTCAAAATGACACCAGATAGAATCAATGAAACTAAATTAAGATAGCGATTAGGCGGTAAACATTTCAAATTTAAAAACTGAATAAAATTCCCGGACATAATTCAATGATGATTATTTTTCTTAACAATCAATATTTTCGTATAATTGCAATACAATTTGATTGAGTATACATTAGACTTAAATTATGAGAAGTTAATTTTATATTACAAAACGAATATTGATAGAAAGGCCCTCGCCAGATAAGACGGTCTAAAATGCCCCCATTGCAATCGGGCTAGTTTTTTTTCTGAAAATACCTCATAGCATGGACAACATCTCAGCCAAGTTTCAACTCTAAAATATGACGCGTTTTGGTGTAAAAAATAAAAATTGATTTTTTTTCAAATTTAATATTCTCTGAAACTCTTTGATAATACTGAAAAAAGTGCTTATGGGTTTCAAGATATCATTAAGAAGTATTCCGAGAAAAATTCGCTCATGAATCAGATCAACCGATCATTGTTAAAAATACGATTTATTTTTTCAAACATTTTTTTTATGCCAAAATCGTTTGGTACACCTCAGCTTTTTTTTTTCTATATAATCCTCTATCATTATTCTACAATATATAATTTTTTCAGATTTTTAAAAATATTAGACATTAGTTGAAAAAAATAAAGTATTCTTTAAACATTTTTTTTTGTGCTAAAATCTTTTAGTACCGTCACGTAATTTTTTGTACATCATCCCCTTGTCTCAGTTGACGAAATATAATTTTTTCACATTTTTAAAAATATTAGATGATGGTTAAAAAAATTAAGCGTATTTTTTAATTAAGTTTTTCAGCTCTCACGTACTTATTTTTTTATTTCTAAAGTAATTAAGGCGTCTTCTCACTTTGAAAATTAAAAAAAATCGATTTTTTTTTTTTAATTTTGAAAGTACATATCATCAAAAATGTTATATCAAAATTTCATAAAGATCGGACGAGTCTAACTACATTTTTGGGCGACCGTTGGGTGACTACCTGAGAGCACCCGGCTGATCCCTTTGACGCCGCTCGGACGGTCCCTGTATACCTGACTCTATACAATTGTTAATGTTCTTTTGTTAATGTAGTACCCCTTGCTTAGGTATATTCTGTTTTGGGGTCTATACTCATCTAATAAGACCTTAACACGTGCATCGCTGATTAACCCGAGGTAAGGTTTTTTCATGATTTTTCTGTAACCAAAACTTTAAGCGCGTTTATCTCAAAACAAGGTTTTTCAGTGCGCTGTTGATGAAATTTCCGAAACTATCCGGCCGATTGTCATGAAATTTGAATGACATATTCTTCATAGTTATGGCTATAGCGCATATCATCAGATTTTTTAAATTTTGATTTGAAGTATTTTTTTTTTACGAAAAACTGCAAAAAAACGCGTTTTTTTTTGTACTTCTTCGAAAAACGTGCGCCATTTTGTTATTTTCGCGAATATCAAAAATCTGATGATATGCGCTATAGCCACTGACATACTGAATCTAAAACTGTTTTATTTTTTTGTTTCGGATGACCTGTCTCGGAGATACCATCAACAAGCCACGAACATAACATTTCTACACGGGTTTTTCGATGCTACTGTTTGATTATAATAATTGTTAAAAAAAAAAAAAAAAAATTTCTTGTACTTGAAAGATGTGTTTATTACATAGGATCCATTTTATCCCATAATTTTTTGCAAAAATCCTCGAAAAAAAATCGCGAAAATAGCCTATTTTCGAGGTGCCTAAAGTGAGAAGACGCCTTAATTATACAGGAAGTCTGGATTTTTCGTGAAATAAAATGATTTCGATGCAAAATTTGTACTCTTCATCTAAAACATGTTGAATTTCATTTCTCTGGCTGGAATAATATGAGTCTTGCAAAATATATTAATATAATCCTGTCTGTTTTTTTTTCAATAATTTTTCTTTTTTAGTAAAATAATATTTTCGGATAGAACATAACATTTACACAGACCCCCCCCCTCCCCCTAAGCAGTTCGTAACATCACATGATTCGAAATTCCCCCCTCCCCCTTCAAGCGAACGTATTACTTGAATGGCCCGATAGTAAAAATGTTTTGAAACTTCAAACGCGTTTTTCTCGGAACTACGTTTTTCATACTGGTGGGCAGCATAATTTTTGCAATTTTTATCCGATCGACTTGAAATTTGAACTGTAGATTCTTAAATAAATTATCTAAAGAAGTACACATGATTTTTATGATTACTTGAAAATTACAATTATTATAAACGATCGAAATTCGTTTTTTTTCACGAAATATAAACTTGATATTCGAATGGTCGCCATTTTGCGAAAACTTAATATTTCACTATAATCTTGTGTACTTCTCTAAAAAAACTCATCTAGATAACGAAAAAATTTTTTTGTTTGTTCTAAGAGCTGTTAAAAATCTCCAGGATTGCCCACCGATAGACTATCAAAAAAAATTTGTTTTTACTTAATGTCTGTTTCTGACGCCATTTTGTATTTGAAGAAAAAAAGAAAAAAATTTTTGTATATTTAATAATGTTCTTAATAAAGCCCTAAAATTAATTTTTGATCGCATCATGAGTTGAACCCAAAAAAAATCACAAAAAATACCTTAATTTTCTGCGTTCCAGAGGGGTCTAACCCCTTAAGGAGCTCCGAAGATAAATTCACCCGTGACAAAGAATATACTCACGCGGACTAGGTTAACTTCACTAGCCTTCTGCTAGTGAAGCATAACCATAGAAAGTTACAATACTTCTTCTGTTAATTCTCCGTAAAGAAATGCACCTTTGACATCTAATTGATAAACTGGTAGGCTCATTTTATTTGCCACCGCTAACATTACTCTAAAAGTCGTTAACTTTGCTACTGGGGCATAGATATCATACATCTCGAAGTTTTCTTCCTGTTGGAAGCCCTTCGCCACTATACTCGGTTCACGGAGAGATCGACAGGCAGTTACGCAGCTTCGAACGGCCTGAGAGCCGGGTGGGAGTAGTGGGGCTGGCAACTCAACGCCGGATCTAAATTATAGTACGCATGGGCCCCGAATATATTTGGCACGCTAGGCTCAAAGAGGCTCAAAGACTGAGGGTCCCGTGTCGCTATAGCCGCGGCTGCTCAGCTGTGAGACCCGTGTGGTGCGCTGGAGTGGGTGAAATGGGCGGCGCGTTGGGTGGGATCTGACCGAACCGGACGAGTTCTGTTTCGATCTCCTGTCGATCTCTTCGTGAACCGAGTATAGTCTAGCTTTGAACTCCTTGGGTTCTTCGCTACTGTTAGTCTTTATTTTATACACTTACTTACTTTCTATTACCTTTTTATTTTGTGGAATTTCTACCTCGGACCACGTGTTATTCTCTCGCAGCGTCTTCAACTCGTTGTCCATGGCTTATTTCCACTTTTCGGAGTCGATGCTGTTTATCGCCTCCTCGTAGGTTGTTGGTTCATTGTAGATTGTTACGAACCCCGTTTCGTAGTCGTTTATCCAGTAGATGGCTTCCTCGGTTATCTTTTGCCGGGTGCTCGCGTGGCATTTAGATCCGCTTTCTCTGGTTCGTCGTCGGTTTCGTCTTCTTCCTCTCTTTCCCGACTACTATTGAGTTCGCTGTTTGCGGGTTCATCGCTCACTTCTTCTATAAGCTCTGGATCTTCGTCGTCTGAGCTTTGCTGTTCTATCATCGTCCTGTTTTTGGGTATCGTTTGATTATTTGGTGGTTTGTTTACCGCATTAGGGTCTTCCGTGACGAACATTACGTCTCTTTTAAGTTCTACCTTTTTTGAGTTGGGAAAGTATATTCTGTAACCCTTAGTGTTTTCTTGGTATCCCACGAAAATCCCTCTCTCGCTCTTTGAATCCCATTTCTTTCTCATTTGTTTGGGTACTAGCGCATATACTTCTGATCCGAATGTTTTATATCCGCTAAACTTAAAATCTTTGTTCAGCCATACCTCGATCGGAGTTTTGTTTCCCACCTTACTTGGTCCTGTTCTGTTGAGCAGATGTACCACTGCGTTGACAGCCTCCGCCCACAGTTCCTTGCCGAGATTCTTTCCTAGCAGCATTGCTCTCGCCGCCTCGACTACAGTCCGGTTGTCTCGCTCTATCTTTCCATTTTGCTCCGGATAGTATGGTACCGACGTGTGGTGTCGTATTCCCTTTTGCTCTAGAATTCTCGCCATATCTTTATTTACACACTCCTTTCCATTATCAGATCGGATTATTTTGATCTTGTTTCCTGTGTCTTGTTCTGCTACCTTTATGAATTGGATTACTTTGCTTACTACTTCGGATTTATTTTGCAGCGTATAGACGTACCTGAATCCTGAATAATCATCTTTTATTAATAGAAAGAACTTAGACCCGCCTAGTGATGCCTGTTCCATTGGTCCGCATACGTCCATATGTATTAGTTCGCAGGTTCTGGTTGTGACTGACTGGCGTCTTCCGAATGGTGCCTTGTGCATTTTGCCTCGTGCACACCCATCGCACGTTCTTTTGTCTTCTGTGAACGCTATGTAGTTAGCCACTAGCCACTTCTTTACGTGTTCTTTGTTCTGATGCCCTAACCGTTCATGCCAGGTCGTTAGAGTTTCTTTTGCTTCACTTACTGCCGCGTGTTCGACCGAGCTAAAGCACATTATGTAGAGTTTGTTCACTCTCTTACCAACCGCGCATACTTTTCCGTTCTTTGTCACTTGGCATGTTTCGTTGTCGAAAGCCATTTTGTGTCCCCGATCCATCACATTTCGCACTGAGAATAGGTTCACTGCTAGTTTAGGCACATATAGCACATCATTTAGGGTTGTTTCTACCCATGTTTGACCATTGAACGCCTGTAGTTTTACTGTTCCTGACCCGATCGCTTTTAATTCGGTCCCATCACCGATCATGATTTTTTTTCTTACTTTCTAACTCTGTATACGTTTCGAAAACTTCTCTGATATGACACCTCTGTTCGTTCGCTCCAGTGCCCACTAACCAATTCACCTTGTCCGTATAGTCTGTTACGAACGCGTTGCTCACTTGTTCACTTGAAATGTTAGAAGTTTTCTTTTTGTTTTCTTTCCATATTCTGGTTCTGCATTCTGCTATATTGTGCCCCAGTTTCTTGCAGTAGTGACATGGACCTTTTGCTTCTCGACAGTTTCTCTTAATATGTCCTTCTTTCCCACAAGAATAGCACTTGGGACTGTTGGTTGTGTTGTGGCTCTTGGTAGCCAGCGCCAGGGATGTCCCTGTTGTTTCAGACTGATCTCTCTCTTTGTCTTTCTTCTTCTATCAACAGTCTCGCCGTTAGTTCCTGGATCGTTTGTTTTTCTACTGGTACTGATTCCCACGCTGACACGAAATACCTGTATTTCTCCGGTAGTGCCATGAGGACTTTAGTGACGACCATCTTGTCAGATACATTTTCTCCTAGCTGCGCCATCTTGTTTCGAATTTCTTCGAGTTTTGCGAAAAAATTTGAGATGCTTTCTTCCTCGCATTTTAGTGCGAAGAATTTTTGTTGTTCCAGATGTAACGACGTTGCAGATTTTCTTTCATATTGTTACAAAGGGTGCGTCCACCCCTTGTATTGTTTTATATCCATTCATTTCATAGCCACCCGAACTCCCATGTACAAAACATCACAGTAATAATTATCAAGCATCTTCTGATAAAACAACTAAACGATGTATCTAGCGATAGCCAATTTATCAACAGTCTCGTCTCAGACATTAACCGAGACACTTGTATCTTCCTGAATATAACCTAATCTGCTTTTACCATTAATTTGTGTCCCCAAGTCTGCTTATTTCGCTCAGGGACTCATAGCCCAATTAAAAGGTAACTCCTAAAGTTACATTTGGTGTCAGGAGTGTGAGATCGTTTCTGAGTCCGATAAGCTGATGTGTCAGGTGCATTTCTTTTGGTTTTTGCCGATTGCTTGTATTCATAAGCTATAAGCTTCCGTTGCCTTATTCTGTAAAAGAATCCTACCTCCCTGAGGAACAAATCTGCTCGTTATGAGCAATCGACGAAACACCCGCCGCCAAGGCTCCCCTGCTGCCGCTGCCGCTCACACCAACCAAGTACCACGGGCGGAAGAACAGGAGGGCGACCCCATTACCGCCCTGGTCCAACTCCTGCAGCAGCAGGCTGCTCAGCAAGCTGCCCAGCAAGCCGCCCAGGAACGACAGCAAGCCGCTCAACTGGCAGTTCAGCAAGCGGCCCAAGCCGCCCAGGAACGACAGCAAGCCGCTCAACTGGCAGCACAGCAAGCGGCCTAAGCTGCTCAGGCCGAGCAGCAAGCTCTTTTATTACAGCTTCTTCAAGACCAACGGCGAGATCAGCAGGCCGCCCGAGAGGAGCGAGAACGGTCAGAAGGACGACTGGTGGGAGTTCTGCAAGATCAGCAGCAGTCCTTCACCCAAATCCTTTCCACCCTGAGGGACGACCGACGAGGATCTGGAGACGAGCCCCAGCCTATCCAGCCCTTGACGGAGCCTATCCCCTCTACCTCTTCCTGCCAGCCGACCCAAACTCCCGCTTCTTTAAGGTCTGTGCCGCCAATTAGGGAAATTGCTCCCCCACATACGCTTGCTACTGCTTCGCCGGTCGATCGCGGCCTGGTCGCAAATAAACCTAGTCTGGTCGGTGTTCTTTCCCAGGAGCCGACTTTCACTTCTCTCACTCAAGCTAACGCTACTCCGACAGTTAACGCTAACCCCGACATAGGCAACAGAACCGCGGCTAACCTCAAACCCCCGACATATGACGGAGACAGACCGCTAGCTCAATTCGAGCAACAATTTCTGACGGTTGCGAGTGTAAATAATTGGACCCCGACAGTAAAAGCCGCGAACTTAGTGAATAGTTTGAGAGGCCCGGCAGCCAGCGCAATATCTTCTTTGACCGCGGCTGAATTACTAGACTTTGACAAGGTTCACGCGGCTCTAAAACTTAAATATGGGAACGAACACCTGACCAAGCTGTTCCTTACCCAGTTTAATACGCGGCGTCAACGGAGGGATGAGGATCTTGCCACGCTCGGGCAAGACATTGAGAGATTGTCGCGAATAGTTATGCCTCATGGTGACGAGGCCATCCGCGAGAGCTTCGCCACAGATAGATTCATAAACGCCCTAAGTGATCCCGAACTGAGACATGCCCTGAGCTTGATAGGACCCACTACCCTCCGTCAAGCCATAATAAAGGCCTTAGAAGTAGATGCTATTAATAAGCAATATCTGGGATCCGGCCGCGTTCGGCAGGTAGAGGCGGTGAAACCAACCCCCGACAAACCTAAAATCGAAGAAAAAAGGCCCTCTTCCTTGCGGCAGGAGCAGAATTTCTATGCGAAAGCCAATCCGAGGAACAATGTAGAATGCCGGTATTGTCGGAAGCGCGGGCACTCACTAGAGCAGTGCTTCGCGCGACAAAGACGAAACCGAGCTAATAATGACCAAAGACATCTTCCCAACCAGCTCTCGTGGAGAGACAACGACCGCGGCGTTAACTTAAACTCTAACCAGGGCCAAAACCTGTACCCCAGACTCAATCAAACTCAGGGTTTTAATCCTGCCCAAGGGGAGAGGATGCTTCCCTTCAACAACTCTAAAGCGACCTTGGAACAACAAAAAAACTAACGCTCGATGATTGCGGGGGGCGGGAATCATCGCCTGTAGCGAGGGAGAATAGCCCTGTTATACCTGTATCGCCTGTTATACCTGTATTGCCTGAATTACCTGTATTGATACGAAGTCTAAGACAGTCCGGTCTCTACGCTCAGGGATCTGTCAACGGAGTTGACTGTCTCTGGGTTGTGGATACCGGAGCTGAGGTGACAGTGGTTCGCTCGGATCTCCTGAAAAATCTTCCCTCTAACAATCTTTATGCCACCTTAAAGACCGCGACAGGGGAGACCACCCCTGTTTTACGAGAAGTTTCCGTACAAATAAACATCGCGGGTCAGATTAGCTCTCCTCATAAAGTCTATACTCGGTTCACGGAGAGATCGACAGGCAGTTACGCAGCTTCGAACGGCCTGAGAGCCGGGTGGGAGTAGTGGGGCTGGCAACTCAACGCCGGATCTAAATTATAGTACGCATGGGCCCCGAATATATTTGGCACGCTAGGCTCAAAGAGGCTCAAAGACTGAGGGTCCCGTGTCGCTATAGCCGCGGCTGCTCAGCTGTGAGACCCGTGTGGTGCGCTGGAGTGGGTGAAATGGGCGGCGCGTTGGGTGGGATCTGACCGAACCGGACGAGTTCTGTTTCGATCTCCTGTCGATCTCTTCGTGAACCGAGTATACGTAGCTGACATGGAGGATGAGGGAATTTTAGGGATAGATTTCTTGAGCGAGCATCAGTGCGTTATTTCAACGATAGGGAACTCGCTACGTATAGGCCGCCATACGATTCCGCTGTTAACAAATAGGAGCAAAACCCCGAACCCCCCAACTTTTCAACTCGATCAATTGCAAACCGCTAAGGAAAATGAGATTATAGATTCTTCGCCTCGAGAGATTACTGAGCAGGTCCCTGATCATCTGAAATACCTTTTTGAGAGGTCTTCGATAGAGCTAGATTCTCCTTCTAAACATCAATTCTCGTCTCTCCTACGAGACTTTAGTGATTCCTTTGCCAAGACTAGCGGCGACAAGGGGAGGTGTACCCTTGCTCGCCATAAGATAGATGTAGGGGTCGATCTCCCGATTAAACAACACGCCAGACGGATCCCCTTCAAAGGAAAAGAAGAGGTTCAGAAGAGGGTAGACGACATGCTCCTCAACGACGTCATCGAGCCATCTTCAGGACCCTGGGCCTCGCCAATAGTCATCGTTCCTAAGAAGGACGGAACGAAAAGATTCTGTATAGATTATAGAAAGCTGAACGAGGTCACCAAGAAAGATTCCTACTCCCTTCCACGGATTGAAGATACCCTGGACATGTTGGCTGGAGCTCAATGGTATAGCACCATCGACCTGCAGAGTGGTTACTGGCAGGTCGAGATGGATGCTGAGGACAAAGAAAAAACAGCTTTCGTCACTGGATTGGGAGGACTCTGGCAATTCAAGGTGATGCCCTTCGGATTGTGCAACGCTCCAGCCACATTCGAACGGACGATGGAAGTCGCTCTGGAAGGATTGACGGGGAAGATCTGCTTGGTGTACCTCGACGACATAATTGTATTTGGCAAAACCTTCCAAGAAGAGCTAACTAACCTAGAAAAGGTCTTTGAGAGGCTTCAACGGACAGGCCTGAAGATGAGCCCCAAGAAGTGCCACCTCCTCCAACAAGAAGTTACCTTCCTTGGACATGTCGTCTCAGCCCAAGGAGTCAGAACGGACCCCGCTAAGATTGAAAAGGTGCGAGATTGGCCCCGACCATCGAATAGGGAAGATATTCAGAGTTTTATAGGTCTCTGCACGTATTACAGGCGCTTCGTTCCAGGCTTTGCCTCTATAGCTAGGCCTCTTCACAATCTCACCGGGTCTACCTCTATCTTCGAGTGGACCCCGGATTGTGAAGAAGCATTTAATCACTTAAAAACTTGCCTCACTTCTTCTCCAATTCTGGC
Source organism: Rhogogaster chlorosoma (assembly GCA_944452935.1). NCBI lineage: Eukaryota > Metazoa > Arthropoda > Insecta > Hymenoptera > Tenthredinidae > Rhogogaster > Rhogogaster chlorosoma. The sequence goes on from OX101802.1 coordinate 9,388,180, forward strand.
TTATCCGCAAGCCGAAACTTCTTTTATTTTAGATACCGATGCATCTCTGTATGGAATAGGCGGGGTTTTGTCTCAGGTTCAGGAAGGATCGGAGCGGGTGATTAGCTACTTCAGTAGGGTTCTAAAAAAACCAGAAAGGAATTATTGCGTTACACGACGAGAACTTTTAGGAATGGTAGAGGCTATAGAGCATTTCAAACATTACTTAGTAGGAAGGAAGTTTTTAATTCGTACAGATCACGCTTCGCTTAAATGGTTGCTCTCGTTTAAATCGCCAGAAGGCCAAGTAGCTAGGTGGATCGAAAGGTTAGGGCGGTACGACTTCGAGGTTCAACACCGTGCAGGAAACCTCCACGGGAACGCCGACGCACTATCAAGACGCCCGTGCCAGGATCTCGGTGACTGCAAGCAATGCGCCAGGATGGGGAAAGGACTGGATCCCGTAGACATCCGGGTGATATCCCTCGGTGAAGACCTAAGAGTGTGGAAGAGAGCCCAGGAAAAGGATGAGATCCTGAAACAGCTACGAGCCTGGAAGAGCTCGACTATACGCACGGAGTGGCAGGATGTCTCCCCAGCTGATCAACAACTCAAAATCTATTGGACTCAATGGGACTCCATCTTCTTAAAAAATGAGTTACTATACCGCCGATGGGAATCCCCGGATATGAAGATCATTAGATGGCAACTACTAGTCCCCAAAGAAAAGGTCAAGGAAATCCTCGAAGCGTACCATAATTCTTCGTCAGGAGGCCATTTCGCCTCAAACAAAACTTTAGAAAAGATTAGGGAAAGGTATTTCTGAGCAAGATGCCGTTTAGACGTAGACGAATGGTGTCGAGTATGTACAGTATGCGTAGCTAAGAAGGGTCCTCGTGCGAAAGGTCGTAGTCCGTTGCAAACTTATAATGTAGGCGCGCCTTTTGAGAGGGTAGCCATGGATGTCCTCGGGCCTTTACTACTCTCTCATTCAGGGAATCGATACGCTCTAGTGATAGCTGATTATTTTACGAAATGGCCCAAAGTCATCCCGATACCCAATCAAGAGGCTCAAACTGTAGCTCAAGCTTTTATTAGAGAATTTGTATGTCGGTACGGAGCCCCGCTCGAACTCCATACCGACCAGGGTCGCAATTTTGAGTCAGTTCTTGTCGGAGAAATAACTAAGATATTAGGGATTAGGAAAACTCGAACTACTCCTCTTCACCCCCAATCCGATGGGATGGCTGAACGACTAAATCGAACTCTTCTTTCTTATTTATCTTCTTTCGTGGAAAGGAGTCAGAGGGATTGGGACGAATGGGTTCCCCTCTTTCTTCTTTCCTACCGCTCTTCTGTCCACGAGACTACAAAACAAACGCCAGCTTCTATGCTCATGGGAAGAGATCTTCGGCTGCCCTCCAACTTGGAGAAAGGCCCTCTTCCCATCCAGGATTCTCTCTGCTCTAACTATGCTCCGCATCTAAGGGGAAGGTTAGAGGAAATACATAACTTTGCTAGGGAAAGGATTCAGGTAGCTTCAGACAGGATGAAGGCCCGTTACGACGTGCGAGCTAGGGATTTGACATTTAAAACAGGAGATTTAGTATGGCTTTTCCAGCCGAGACGAGAAAGAGGACGTTGTCCCAAACTGCAAACTAACTGAGAGGGTCCTTATACGGTATTAGATAAAATCAATGACGTGGTCTACCGTATCCAACGCTCTCTACGAACTGAACCAAAGGTAGTTCACTTGGATCGCCTAGCTCCCTACGAGTCTGAAGAAGCTCACGTAGATAACAGTAACCTCCTTCGCTCTCTTCAATTAAATCAGAACCTACAGGTTCTCGAGGAATTTTCCCCCCAAAGTCAGGAAGAAATTCCCCTTTCCTTTTCCGATTCTTCCAGGTGGTCCAAGGATCTGCCTTTTGGAATCAAGCGGAAGAATCATCGCCCTTTCACCATACTCGTCGAGGGGAACATTGGGTGCGGGAAAACCACCTTTACAAGTAGATTCCTAAAAGATAAGAACGTCCTTACTTTATTAGAGCCTTTAGAGGAATATAGAAACGTTGCCGGAGAGAACCTCCTAGAGAAAATGTATAAGGATCCTTCCCGTTACGGTTATCACTTCCAGCACCACGCCGCGATGACAATGAGGAATAGGCACCTAGTGAAAACTTCTTTGCCTAACAAGATCATGGAAAGGTCAATTTTTAGTTGCAATTGCTTCGTAGAAGCACGTAGGAGATTAGGTGGGTTTGAAGATTTAGAAGCGCATCTTTTAACAGAAAACGTTAGGATTTTGACAGAGAATTCAACAGATTTTGAGGTCGACATGGTAGTTTATCTGAGGTTATCACCCGAGACGTCGTTTGCTAGAGTTAATTCACGCGCGCGTAGTGAGGAGGAAAACATTCCTTTAGATTATTTGAAAGCTCTTCACGAGGTCCACGAGGATTGGTTAGTTCGCGGAAAGTTTTCGGCTCTTCCAGCTCCAGTTTTTATTCTAGATGCCGAGGCATCGGTTGACGAGGTATTTGACGAATTCAGTAAGGTTATGGGAGAGTAGTAGTTTGACAGCTATCACCCGCTTCACGTCAGACATCACTCGGGTTCGTTCGGTTTTGTTCGTCAGTAGTCGGTCTCATCTGACCGAGTTCACGACGCGATATCTTCGGAAGAGTTCGTTTTCGCTCGGCTCCGTCCGACATTGGGATCACTACGAAGGAGCCTACGCGTCTCATCGAACCTTCGGATATGTTCGAGTCTCCTCGTTTTACTTCGGAGAAGGAGGGAAAGATGAGGCGCATTTCAATCATAGAGACGACATTCAATTACAATTAGCTGAACATAGAGCTTTATTGCGGAATGAACAAGTGGTTAAGGGTAAATAAGATCTGGTGGCGGTCCTACGGGATGATTTCCCTCAGGGCGCCTTCCGTCAGCAACGCCACGGTCGCGCAATAGGGACAGCCCTCGACCGGTCGCAGTTTCAGGAGCGATGTGTGACATCGGCAACAACAACCAGCCCGCCTTGGCACTCCGTCGGTCTTTGCCACCACGTGGATTTCTCTCCACCTCATGTGTGGAGACACTTTTCCTCTGTATATATAAAATAAATAAGAGAGAGAGGGAAATAAGAAACTGCGGCAAGAATAAAGGGTTGCTGTTGGTGCAACCGCTTACCGAGAGACGTCTAGAGCACACGCGAAGCGGTAGGGACCGCCGCCCGGCTCCCCTTCTAGGTGGACCCCGTTAGCCTTCCCGCATCTTAGTCGTTGGAGCTCGTGTTGCTTAACCGCCTGACGTGCGGGACTGAAGGGGTGGTTAAACCTCCGCCAATCTATCTCGGCGAAAATCGCCTCCAGGTCGCTAGCCAAATCTTTTAAGAAGTTTGCGAAGTACCCACTTTCAGACATGACGAGTGAATGTGTAACGTTCGGGCTAGACCGGGTGGAGAGTGGGGTTAGGAACCCGGTGTAACCGCAAACGGGTCTGGGGGTATCGTCCCCCTCCGCCGGATGCTTGGGTTCCACCGGTAGGTGGAGTCGTGTGAAATAAATGCACTAAACACTGTGGGTTTAAATGATATCAAAATATATATTTATTTATTGAAAGAAAATAAACTTTCCTCGGCCGGGCTACGGCTTTGGTACGGAGGGTACTGGATCCAAACTGGAAACAAAGTAAAGTAACGGAATATATACAGAGCGATTCTGTGGAAAGTTGGGAGCCGTGTGAGTAGGCAACCCGCATATTTACCGAAACGGCAACGCTGTCGTAGAGACAGTCGAACGTCTGCACCTACTGATGACGTCACGACAGCTGTCACTTCGTTGGGTCAGAATCAACATACAGAGTGACATATTTGAGGTTGATCGTAATATAACTAGTAGGACAACGGGAATCGATATTAATTCGTAAAGAAGTGGTAACGAATTAGCGAATTGATTGCAGATGTCGATTTCTGTTTATTTGCAACATTATTTGGGTCCAAACAACCCTCGAGGTGAAATTTGCGAATCAAAGATCACCTGTTTGCCTACCGATAATCTCGTAGAAGTCTCAGCGAGGAATGAATTAATTGAAAGTATTGTTCTGTAAATAAACATAATTGTGCCTTTGATAGCTGAGTGGAATAAAGCGTCGCATATTTGTAAAAATGATTGCATTACAATGAGTTTCTATCATGTAATAACATTTTTTATTCATTAAGCGTAGTACAATATCAATAAACTAAATGCGTTGTGCCGACGACATGCCGACTTCTTGAGCAACTTTCGAGATAAGCTTCTGACCGTCTTCTGGAACTATGCGCAGTATTTCCGCAAAACTGTGCATTCAAATTATTAGGAGGTGAAAAAATTTGGGGTTTGCTGCTACGTCAGAGATGCCTCGTAGATTACTCGTTGTATCGAATTTATATCGCTGTGTTCCTCACCGTAGTTGTCGAAGTGATGCGACGAGTCAGTCCATCATCGAGGAACTGCTAGCTTGTAAATAATTTTGCAAATAAACATAACTCAGAATCTGCGACCAATTCGTAACTTTATCACGACTTTATTACGAATAATTATCGTTTGACATTTGTCGGTTACCTTTATTAGAATGATTCGTAAATTTCACCCCGACGGTTGTTTAGACCCAAATAACGTTGCAAATAAACAGAAATCGACATCTGCAATCAATTCGCTAATTCGTTACCACTTCTTCACGAATGAATATCGATTCCCGCTGTCTTACTAGTTATATTACGATCAACCTCAAATATGTCATTCTGTCACTTGATTCTGACCAAACGACGTGAAAGCTGCCGCTATGTCATCTGTAGATGCAGACGTTCGACTGTCCCTACGACAGCGTTGCCGTTTCGGTGAATACGCCGGTTGCCTACCCACACGGCTCCCAACTTTCCACAGAATCGCACTGTATAACACAAGTAATTACCGATATCTTATAGCTAGTTTTAAACTAAATTATTTTAAGTGTATCGAAGTCTTGTATAGATATAGGTATGAATACTGGGATACATATATCTATACGAGTTCTACTAGAAAGATTCAACTACCGGACAGGCGTCGCTAGAGAGTGAAGGACTCTTACGGTTGTCTAGACCAACTCCCCGTGGAAGACGGTGGGAGTTGGGTTGCGGATAAAGCTATCCGCGGCTACGTGGTGAATCTAGACCTACCAAGCACAAAAGGGTTGCTTGGCAGGGTTTTACGGCTATTGCTGTCCGTTAGCTAAACATTAAAGAAAACTAGAATCTAAAAAGTGATTCGCTTCGGCTTCTGAGGCCGGCTAAGAAAGTAAAGACATATGCTAGGTCCTAAACTATTAAACGGTTGATTCTAAATTGAACGCCGTGAATTTACGGAATTATATGCGACCTAGTGCGGTACGGGATTGAGCATAGGTGAAGCCTATTACTCGGAAACGCGAACGCGCCTAGCGGTCCGGGGTCTTGTCCCGCGGTCCGTACGTCTTTGCAGACGGAGAACTGCTCGGTTGTTAGCTGAGCGAGATCTGCCTGAGCCTGGTCAAGCGCGTGCTTATATCTGTAGCTAGGATCGCCTTATCGGCGAGAGAGCGGTCACGTGGTTTTGTTCGTGATAGCCGCCCAGCGGCTGGACTGGTGACTTGTGTAGTTCTATCCTAGGTTGAGGGCGCTAGCGGTGACTCGTACGGTGCTGCGATTAATTGTAGCGAGGCGATACTGATTTATTATTTCTCAATATGGCCGATATGTCAAACTAGTATTGAGACGTGATAGTGGAGTGTATCGTGTCGTTACAAATGACGCCTTAGATAATTGTTTCTTCAGTAACGAATTTTCGCTCGGTTTTGTTTTCATTCCTCGAAGCTAATTGGATCGATAAATTCCTCCGATCATTTATTAATAAGGGGCGGGATACTTCTTTTGTTTTCAAATATTAGCTTTCGTGCCTTCACAAACCCGCGCTGGACTTTCCAACCTCCTATCGATTCCTCGGATCGATTATCTGTTTTTCGCGCCACCATAGGATCGTGGCATAATTTTCAACTCTCCGTCATCTCTTTCACGTTTTCTGCTCTGGTTCTCTCCTGTCGCCGATCATAACCTCCTCATATAACTTTACGTAAAGATCCGAGCAGATTACTCCTAATTATCGTGTAGGGATAAGAAATAACCGCTTCTTTTGAAAGCTTTAGGTCTCCCACCAAATAATTTCAAGTAACGGCACCGAAGATGCGGACCAAGAGCAGCAGCTATAACCCCGGAAATTTCCCTATTTATGCCCGGATAAAGATAAGATCGTTCCACTTTATTCTTCTACCCAATTTATATTTCCATTCAATTCCATTCGATTCTTACGAGATAATTTAGATCAATAGAAGTCCAACATTTAGAGGCCTAGTACGATAAAAATTTCTCCTATCCCCCGTACTCACGTCTGTCCTCCAATCTAGGGTGTGCAGTTTTCCCTGTCCTTTTGGTTCCACCTGGGTGCAGTTCGTGATTCCTGATCCCTGTTTTCCTGCTGCGGACCTTACTTGACTCTCCTGACTTCCCCCGACGGATCACAAACTGATCTCACCCCCAGGCGGCTTCCAGTTTTCCAGACACCCCTTCTTCTCCGAGGACGGACTTCACTTCAACTCTACACTTCAGCCTGACTAGGCGAAGACTTTTTATACCAAATATTGTTGAGAATTTGTAACCGAAACAACCTTCTCAGGTTTTCTGTGGTTTCCCTCGAGGCTTAGGTGGAATTACAGGTAGTTTAGGGAAGATTTCAAACACTTTAAAGATTTTAAAGTCTGACCCACAGCTCTCAGCCCTCTCTTCCCTTAGCAGAACACATACTCGCTATTAACTTACTTAAGAGTCGGGTCGCCTCTTCCCTTCAGGGAGGGGCAGTGTTACAAAGGGTGCGTCCACCCCTTGTATTGACTTGTATTCATTCATTCCATTGCCACCCGAACTCCCATGTACAAAACATCACAGTAATAATGATCAAGTATCTTCTGATAAAACAACTAAACGATGTATCTAGCGATAGCCAATTTATAAACAGTCTAGTCTCAGACATTAACCGAGACACTTGTATCTTCCTGAATATAACCGAATCTGCTTTTACCATTAATTTGTGTCTTCAAGTCTGCTTATTTCGCTCAGGGACTCATAGCTCAATTAAAAGGTAACTCCTAAAGTTACAATATATAAAAAGGAAATTCCGGATCAGACCGGATAGCAAACACATAAAAAAAGCCACCTATCGCAAATCAACCCCGTATCTAACAGAATAGGAACTATATAAGGTATAGTACACATCCCGCATACAACCGAATAAAAACCGATACCAAAACACGTACAGTAATTTTCATCGATGGGTGCCCAATGGCTAACTTTTTTTTCGGAAACGAGTCTCCCTTCTTGTCTTTTCTATGTGCCTATGGCCAAAGAAGCTGACAGGGCACGCGTCATTTACCCGAATCGCTATTTACCCGAATCGCCAAATACCCGAATGCGACAAGGCTGGTTTCCAGGAGGGGGTATCCGAGCGACAGCGACAGTTATTTGAATTATTACAAATAAATTTAAGTTCTGTTCCCCGAATACATATGTATATTTGTAGATATAACTCTTGTTATACGCCGGAATACATTTCTCTTCGATTTACTATAACAAGGCTGAGATTCTTGAATATTATAGAATAGAATACGACAACTCAATAATCAGAATATAGTTATTCATTATGAAGTTAACACTCGGACTTGGTAATATAATTTCAGAAAGAACTCAATAAATCCCGTCGAATCTATTTTAACATGCTTAAGGGGTTATACGCAGTTGCAAGGCCGAAAAAAGACGTTTTTTCAATAATTTTTTATAGAAAGGGATTTTATTGAACAAATAAAAGTAATAATTATTCAGATAGTGTCAACTGTTAAGTTACTAATGACACTCAGATCATGTAAAAATATTGAGCTGTACTGCTCCTGTAGACGATCTCCCGAAGGTCCTCCAAAAAAAGGTCTTCGGCGGTGATCATCCTATCCTTGGATTGGATTGTCCGAAATCGAAAAGTAGGTCAGATTCTTTTAGTGGATAGATGAATCTTGGGATTGATCGAAGGAATAAGATTTCCAATAATTATTTCTATTTTTTTAAACAATTTTTTGCGAAAATTTTGGTCGAAAATTCTAATTTTTTCTTCACATAGCCGCCATTTTATTAAAAATTTAGATTTTGATTATTCCTTCGATCAATCCCAAGATTCATCTATCCACTAAAGGAATCTGACCTACTTTTCGATTTCGGATAATCCAATCCAAGGATAGGATGATCACCGCCGAAGACCTTTTTTTGGAGGACCTTCGGGAGATCGTCTACAGGAGCAGTATAGCTCAATATTTTTACATGATCTGAGTGTCATTAGTAACAACAGTTGACACTATCTGAATAATTATTACTTTTATTTGTTCAATAAAATCCCTTTCTATAAAAAATTATTGAAAAAACGTCTTTTTTCGGCCTTGCAACTGCGTATAACCCCTTAATCAGAGCTAATCCAATCTTAAAAGATCCATGACCCCGTCAAATCGAAATCTCGCATGCATTGTTGACATTTTATTCGCGCTCGGATTGGTCGACGACGACCGGGTCGAATCTCGAGCTTATCGAGGTTCGACTGGTCGCCGCGAGTGAATTTCGAGTCTTCGGCGTTTTTCGGCGGTGAATTCAACCGTTTCGTGATTTTTGACGGATGACAGATACGTCGGTCAGTTGATGGATGACAGATAACGTATGTTGGTTGTGTTTGATCAATTCTGTTATCGTTTTATACAATTTCTTTATAAATCTTGAGAAAGAAGCTTCGAGTACAATTCAAAGATTAAACAAAATTACCTATGAGTGAAGTTTTGTCAGAATTGTATACAGACACCAAACCATATCCGAATCTACCACACTGAAATAAGATTGCGCGCTAACGCAAACGTACTGTTTTCACTGAATTATAATTTACTATTTACTGTCTATGTTGTATGAAATGCTACCTTTTTTTCATTGTCATCTTGTGATAATTTGATAGATATAAGGTGAATTGATGACATATTGTGCATACAATACGGTCAGCACAGCACACATTTGAATAAACTTGGGTGTGAAACACTCACAATCAGTGTACTCTATGTAATTCTAGGAAGTGTGGCCTTGAAGGGTACACGATACTGGAGTACTGAAGAATATTAATGAACATAGTGAACTGTAATTAAATAAAAAATGGAATCAGCTTCAGCGCGCGTGAAACGCGCGATTTGACCTAGTTTTTATTTAAATAAAACAAGAACAAAGAAAATACAATTGAGTCAGTGGTCTGACGTACATACATATACAAACGATTATGAAGTTTTATCCGAATAGAGGCTATCAACACTCCGAATACAAAAGATCTATCGGAGATGAATCTATCTTACAATTAAGAATTTGGCGATTCGGGTATTTGGCGATTCGGGTAAATAGCGATTCGGGTAAATGACGTTTTGGGTAAATGACAGCGTCCCCAGTTGACAGGAGAGCTTCAGCGAAGAGTATAGGCTCAAGCTCTCCTATCGAATAAAAGAGACAAGAAAGGAGACTCGTTTCCGAACAAAAAAGTTAGCCATTGGGCGCCCATCGATGAACATTACTGTACACTGCCGTCCAAAAGTTTTCGGACAGAAAACTTCAGAAGAGTCAGTTTCACGCTTCTCGCTAAAACTAACATACATCAGCGTTGGGTGACCCAGTGCATTAGGCACGGCGGAAATATCACGCTGATGTTTAGTGGGCTTTTGCAAAAAAATAAATGTAGCAGAGATGAAACAATCGAGAAGGTACTTGGCTACCCTGGACCCTAATTCTAGAATCGTATCTGATCGTATCACCGACGGGATACACTGTCTGGACCAATAAGAGAGCAGCGTTAAACGGAAACCCGGCTCATACGCCGGTGATACGATCAGATACGATTCTAGAATTAGGGTCCTGGCAAAAAAGCCTGATAGGAATCGATAGAACTGTATAGGATTTCGTATAGGATTTTCAACAGAAACCGAATTGTACTCTGTCCGTTTCTATCCTTTGGTATAAAACCGGTCAGACTTCTATCGGTCTTTTTGTGTAGGGTACAATCAATCTGTAGTAGCTACGAATATAGATGTTTATTGGCATGTGTGGGTGCGGCAGGTGTATGTGTATGAGAGTGAGATATGAGAGCAGGGCGAGGCGAGCAAGGTGTTCAGTTGTAAGTACGAGGTTGATGTATACAGATGGGTTCAAATAAAGTATTACCCAGATAACAATTTGACGGCAATTTGCTGGCGTTGTGCTGGCATTTCCGATCATTTGAACGTGGCAAGTCGCCGCCAAGGTGTAACATCAATATCGGAACAGCATGTTAGCATGCATGCGTAAGTTAACTTGGAGATACAATTACGGCAATAAGCAAGCATCCACACAAATCGAGTTTAGGAATGGGCATAGTAGCTTTTCAGCATATGAGCGGCAAAATGCCGGCATCCCGATATATGGCGGCGAGGGTGGGGGAGTGGGGGGGGGGGGGGGGGGGGCGAATTTCACCCATCCGCTCGTGCCGGATTAAGTATTTACGGTGTAAAAATATAAATATACGAACTTGGAAAATCCGTAACAACTATTTTCACACAGCAAATACTTTTTTCCTGCTTGGAGTAAGAAGGCCAAAAGAACGCATCAAACATCAAGTATGGGAATGTGTAAAATTTGGAATATTTTATTTCCGTGTTCGACCAAAATAATATTCATTTGTTAGATATTCGATGTTTAGAATTACAAAATATAATATTGAATAGGTAAGTAACTAAATCGAAAAATGTCAAATATGTGTTTGGTTTGATTGTTTTAAAAGTACAATTTTTGTTTAGGTCAATAATTAAAAAATAAAAATAACTTTTTCTCGTGCTTGTTGATTTTTAAAATAATGAGCAAACCATTTGTTGATCATTCGATGACCTTGCGAATGAATTTTTTCTTTTTTTTCCATTTGATAATTTTTAAAATCATAAATAAATTTTCTTCTGATGAATTAATATTAAAGAATTTTTTTTTTTATAATTGAAAAAATGGAAAATAACAGTGTTATTTTTCTTGTTTCAAAATTTCAAAAATTGAAAAACGGTACATAATAGCTCAGTAAAACTTGAATCTAAGACAAATTGAAACAAATTTTCAAACTATAAGAAACTAATTAGATACTAAAAAAAATGCCACCATATCCAATGCATATCATAGCAAGTGTCTTAAATCTATTCCATTATTCCGCGCCGGAGTCACTTCCACTGTTTTCGTCCATACCACGCCCACGGCGGGCAAATAGTCTTGCTGCCTGTTCTTCTTGGCGTCGCCTAATACCCTCATTTCTGCGGGGCGGACGATCTTGGCGTTCATTATTACGCACTCGTTGCTTTGCAATGCGTATGGCTTCTCGCATGTGCATGCAAAAATCTCTTTGCGTTGGAGCCCGAAAATGAATATTGTTGGAAGCAGCGTCTACAAATTATTGAGCAATATATCACAAACATATTCAATTTCTTATTTATATACAACAATGGTATCAACAGGGCAGAATCCAAAATTGCACAAACCATGAATGGCTCCGGCAAGAGTTGTATTGTAAAATGGAATCGGCCTGACTGGTCTTCCTGTGTCACGGCCCCACCATGTGAAGTGTCGCGTTGTTTCATCTACTATAAGTTCCTTCATACACAGATTGCATACTTCTTTCAAAGTAAAGCCTCCAATCCACTCCAGGTATTGAACCTATATGATTCAAGGATGGGTTTGGATTTCCATATTCATTTAAAGATTCGGGATCGTTGAAAAATTACTCACTAGTTGTTCATAGGTATCTTGATCCGTCAAATTGAAGTCTAGAATATCGTCTACGCGTCGAAATGGCAAATACTCTGGTTTTGGTTGTACACCTCTGCGCCTCTGCATTCGTAATGTACGCTCAATTGCTCCTAGCTTTTCGCTTATCTTCCTGCGGAGGCAATGCAAATCATAACATTTCCATTTCATTATGTGGTACGATGTACACTACCGGTCAAAAGTTTAAGCTCACCTAGGAAAAAAAAGGGAAATCTTAAAAGTTTGATATCTCAGGAACCAAAAATCGTAGAAGACTTTACCTTAGCTCATTTTGAAGCTCTTTTGGAGTACTTTAAAAGTCATTTCTACAGATTTTCTGTAGGATCCACTCAGTTCATTCTGCGCATGCTCAAAAGATTGAAAATTTCGAAAAATTTCGATCCCGCTTTAACTTCTTGCACTTTAGCTGGAAGTTAATCTAGCTTCTAATACACAAAAACATCATAAAGTAGGTTGCAAAAGCTTCAAAATGAGCTAAGGTACGACCTTGTAAGTGCATTTTTCATCGAGTTATTAACATTTTTGTGAAAAAAAGCCGATTTTTTAAATTGAATTGTATTTCAGTAACTAGGCAACGTACAGGAAAGTGTTAGGGAGAACATTTTTTCCTTTTTTGATGAAGAATCAAGTTATAAATTCCAAAATATGCGAAAAGAAAAACATTTTTTTCTCACTTTTTTCAGATTTTTTGAAACAAAAAACACATGTAAATAATTGTCTTAATCTTAAATATATATAATCTTAAATGATTTACTAACTACACTTCACAGACGCATGAAGGTTTACAATTATTTACATGTGTTTTTTGTTTCAAAAAACTCTCAAAAAAGTGAGAAAAAAATGTTTTTCTTTTCGCATATTTTGGAATTTATAACTTGATTCTTCATCAAAAAAGGAAAAAATTTTCTCCCTAACACTTTCCTGTACGTTGCCTAGTTACTGAAATACAATTCAATTTAAAAAATTGGCTTTTTTTCACAAAAATGTCAATAACTCGATGAAAAATGCACTTACAAGGTCGTACCTTAGCTCATTTTGAAGCTTTTGCAACCTACTTTATGATGTTTTTGTGTATTAGAAGCTAGATTAACTTCCAGCTAAAGTGCAAGAAGTTAAAGCGGGATCGAAATTTTTCGAAATTTTCAATCTTTTGAGCATGCGCAGAATGAACTGAGTGGATCCTACAGAAAATCTGTAGAGATGACTTTTAAAGTACTCCAAAAGAGCTTCAAAATGAGCTAAGGTAAAGTCTTCTACGATTTTTGGTTCCTGAGATATCAAACTTTTAAGATTTCCCTTTTTTTTCCTAGGTGAGCTTTAACTTTTGACCGGTAGTGTATACATGTTACTCTGAATTACGTTAACAAAGTAAATTCATTTTAAAAAGTGCAGGACTGTGTATCCCTTCGACGCATACAATTTTCCCATGAGAGTAATTTCTTGAAATTTAATATTTTGCAGATCTAAGAGTCACCGATTCCAAAAATGTCGTCAGATTTGTACAAGTTGCAAATTAAAAATACTGTAAGGTAGACTGCATATAAAGAAGATCCTTCAAATTTCGAAATTTCATAGTTTGACCTAAGATTTGTAATCAGAGATGCAAAAAATCATTGCGACCAAATGTTGCGAAAAAATTCCCCCCCCCCCCCCCCCCCCCCCCCCACCCGCCAAAGTACAAAAAAAGATATTTCCCTAATACTTCGTGTATTCCAGTATTGCTAGACAGCAGTTCGTAATTCGTTAGTAAAGTTCTCAACTTATAAAACTGCAAATCACTCATGGATTAGTCTTACACGAGAACGTTCCCAACATTCCCTTCAATTCTGACTTGTGGAACGTCTACTTGAGCTGGAAAGGCAGGTAAAGCAGCAGCATCATTTCCTAGGTCAGGTAATGCAGCAGCATTATTTCTTGGCCCAGGTAACCTCGTATCATCATTTCTTGCTACAGGCGACGCAGCGACAATATCTCTCTGCGCCAATGCATTTACAGAAGCTGGTGAAATAGCAAGTTGGGCAGGATTCATAGGAGGTGGCGCATAGGAGAAAGTAGAAGAGTTGGTTACTGAAGATGTAGATGTAGATGCAGAAGTTACGAACGTATGCTGAGAGTGAATTCTAGGAGGTACATATGAAGATGAAACAGTGGAAGGAACCCGAGTATCCATAGCTGGAGAGTATGAATGTGAAGTGTAAGCTGGTAAGGGTTGCAGCACAGATGGAGCACGGTAGTCCAAAGGAGCAGTAGCGAGTGGTATTCCGTCGAGAGATAAACTAACACTCGGGGGAATGTCTTGTAAAATTTTGTTACTTGAAACTAAAACCCTTGTAAGAGTTTCGTGGAGAGGATCTTCCTGGGATGTTCCAGCACTAGAAACTGAGATGGGAATAGGAAATGCTGCGAAGCTAGGAGAAGTCACGCCAGGAGAACCTGGTGGTATGTAATCGTAAGACGATCGGTTGTACGTGGAAGTGGTCGAACAGACTACCTGAGGTACTATATTTCTATTCACAGTTGCGGTGTGACATATTGACTCTGCTATTGAATTGGCTGGCAGGCCATTAGCTTTCTTTGTAGTAGTGGTGGGAGGTGAAGATGGGTTCCAGAGTGGAATAGGAACATAAGTGGACGAAGTAGTTGATGAAAATGGCATTAGTGTAGTGTATGTAGGATGAGTATTATGCTGGCTCATAGGCTGGGAATTGCAATCACTACGAATAAGATGATTATTAGAGGTACTGCTCTCTAATGGGATGTTGGTCAAGGAAGGAATACTATGGATTGGATCCATAGCATGTATTCCCGTTCCATCCGGTGGTCTTTCGGCGTTAAATTGTACGTAAGCTACACGTATGGCCTGTATGTCATCTTGCACAGTCTCCGTTGAGGCTGACATACGACGTCTCTTAATTTGGAGTCTACTTGAGTTATTATCTGATGATGATGTCGTCTTATACCTTGGTGGTTTCTTGCATTGTCGCTTTGGACGTGAATCCATCACTGTGATTAGCGGTAATTGCCCTGAGAATCAATATCAATTTAGTTTTTATACATCCATTTCTGAAAACAAGTTCAGCCAGTATACGGTATACATACGTTACTGACGGATATGAATAACAAAACGATAATGAGAGATGAATATATGAGATTAGTGACAAAAGACAAATCTACTATAATCTTTTTGGTTTACATATCTCGCTATCAACTTATATTTTCTGCAATATTTTATGAATTCTTACTTTGAAATAATCACATTGTTTTAGACAAAAAAGTTAATATTGCTAATGAGTATAAATAACACGATTATTGATACCTAGGCGTTGAGTTATGGTTAAAACAGTAAGGGATGCATAGAGGTATAATGATTATAGTTCATCTCCATCACCAATTGCCAATTCATTAATACTGGATTGAACTAATAATCGTTGCACAAGTACTGTGCTAAAAAAGTTAATTTGATAGGACAAAAGAAATTTTAAAATGAATTACAAAAAAGGAAAGCATGTGCTGTGTCATTACTTTGGTAACTGCAGCAAGGGGAATATCCTTAATTGCAGCCACACTATTCACCAAGTCATGCATTTTTGAGTTATTTTTATCATGATATTAGACAAAATTAGAAATCCAGCCACATGCCAGTCATCCGATGTGATCAGTGGAAGCTGAAAATGAATCGCAAATAAAGAAAAGCCACAACAGTTATTAGTAATTTACGAAATGAACAATATTCGTCAAATCGATATTTGGAAAATCAAAAACAGCAATCAACTATCACAACACAAAGCGCAATGAGCGATTAGCAAATATTTAAATTCAGTAATTTTCGACTTGTAATGTACATTGATGTTCATCGATGCTGTCCCCGTGGCTAACTATTTACTTTTTTATTTTTTTTTGCCTCTACAAATATCTTGTCCATCTATGGCTGGCATTACAGAATTCCAAATACCTAGAGCTCCCTATAATCGATAGATATAATGCCTTTAAAAGACGGTGATGCGGTCTACCTGCGTAATGATTTATTCTTTCCCGATTCACTACATCGATGATGATTCAAAATTATCAAATATAAAATTATAGCAATGACACAGAGAGAACAGAGGTTAATTATATTCGTGCTCTCGCGAACTTCGAGGTTAGTGGATGACAGTAGCGGGAGGCATCAGTCGTGGTTTGGCAGGCCACTCCTGTCGACTGCTTCTTTGGCCACAGATGGACGAGGTATTTGTAGAAGAGGAAAAAAATAAATTGAAAAATAGTTAGCCACGGGGACAGCATCGATGAATATTACTATACACTAAGTGAATATCGTCAACACAGGTCCTAGAAGAATGTAGCGCATCAGATAATGTTAATAACTGGAAAGCAAAGAACAGACAAAGGACATAAACTTCTTAATATTCATGCAGTTTGAACTTATCTGGTGTACTTCTCGTAGTTAATCAAGACTCTTTCTCTGCCGCCCTAGGTCAATTTAGCATTTCAATAACAATATAATGTCCAGCATGGAATCCATCTGCTTCATCACCGCTGCTGTCTGACACATGATCATTGTTATTATAATAAGGCATGCGATAGCATTTTCCTTTGACGTCAAGCAAACGGACAACCATATCATTGGTTGATAATGAAGAACATTTGTAAATACCGACAGTAGTCGATGGTATTCCAACATCGTAGAAAATATCAACGCTTCTGAATCTTTTTACGATCAAGTAATACAAGCCATGAACCTGAATAATATTTTGCAATACACAAATGGATGTGTCGAGTAATATCAAACAACTATCGCGCAGAGACAAACCTAGACTGAAGTTGTCATTCTTCAACTTCTTAAATTGCTGACTACCATCAAGTAAGTTGGGAGGAATGGGCCCAGCGTTGTGTCTCTCTGTAGCCTGTATAATATTATTCTGACTGGAGCATGATGCGCTTTCTTTGGAAGATCGTTCCGCCATCCTTAGGACGAATTGTTGCAACGGCAAGTGGGGCTTTCTCACAAACTTACGGAAATACGGCATATTATTCTCAAATGGGAATGCAGAGAAATTATCGAGTGGCCCTAGTTCCCTAACATCGTCTACCAAGTGCGTCAAGCCATGGATGTTATAGCTTATGAATTCTGGCCCATACAAAGTATAACACCTCTCAACCCACTTTTTCATTGCTACCTCTGCGAAGAATAATTCATTTTCTGAGGGTGACGGCCCTATGAGGATTCTGAATATTGCATTCAAAAGCAAAAAGTGTTGATAAACATCTGATTGAACAATAGCCTGCAGTACTATTGATCCTGTATAGAGAAGAAACTGCCTTAACTCTGTTGCCTTGTAGCGCTTGTGGTCACGCAGAGTCCTGGGACGCCTTGCAAATTCACGAGGGCAATATTCTTTAAGAGCTTCTAGTCTATGAGAAATAATATCGATATCCCTAGCTGAGAGTTTCACAGTTATAGAGTAAGTCCCGTCAATCCACGCACTGAGTATTTTCTTCATTGCACCCAGGCATCCTAAGTGCATATATTCGAACGGTACACGGGATGGCATACTAATACCTAATTCTGATAATGGGCTTTCTCCTCCTTTGTGATGATCCTCGTCAATGCGACTTGCGTACTCTTCGTGACTGCGAAGAGGATGATCTGAACCTAGAAATACCATGCGACCCCGATAATGTGTTCCGACCACTTTACATTTAGAACATGCACTTGCAGACATATGGCCACGATGATTGAGAATGAACGCTCGAGCCGGCGCATCAGCTATAAAACACCTGAAGCGAAATGGAATTATTTTTCCCCTGAATTCAACGCCATTATTGAGCATCAACTTCTTAGTTTCTTGAATGAGTGGATCAAAGAATTCTCTTGCGCTAGATGGCTTCCGTGGACCTTTGAAAATTCCTATCATTTCAGGTTTTGAGTTTGGAATATTAGCAATTCTAATTTGAATCGGCCAGATTTGATTCGAACCTGATCCATCTAAAGTCCCACCATCTGTACTAATATCTATTTCTAATAATGTTGGAATCGATGCAACACTCAAACCTGACAAGCTCTTTGCAATACTAGCTTCGAGACCAATGTGAAGATACTCCCCTGGTTCCATTGCTAATGTTTCAATAGAAGCCCGTGGAGTCTGTAACAGGGTCCTCATGTCTTTCGGCAAACTTGAATGACACGTATGTGATCTGAGTATTTTCAATATTTCATTTCCTTGAACATGCGTGATACTTTGACCAGCAAAGCATTTAGCCAGCTTGTTAGAAAAAGTCTCCCTGTCTTCTATTGGTTCACCAAAATCACTACATTCAGTATTGTCCGATTCGCTATTTTCATCAACACACCGATATGAAAGTTCATCATCTCCTGAAACCACATACTCTGCCCGTTCTTGCGCCAGAGGAGTTGCCGGATGAGTGTTTGAAAATTGAAAATCCTCAATGACGCCAATTTGATTTTGAGCAGTAATTGGTATCTCAAGCCCTGTAGAACTGTCCTCATTCATAAGTATAAATCTTCTCTCAGCCTTAATTTTACTCTGTTGTCTTGATGACAATTGGTAAAATGGTTTTCGAGCACCACCTCGACTCGCTAACAACTTTCGCTTCATCACTTGATACATATTGGTGTAACCTTGTAATTCGGCTGCACCCAGATGCCTAATTATGTAATTGATCTGCAAACGAAATTACTAACAGGCGATTTAGTTTTTATTATGGGGTTATATGGAAATCCATGTGGCCTTATACATATAGGAATCACAACAGATAATTTATGTACCTGTTAACGGAAACGAATGTATAATTTATCGAACAATGTACATACTAGTAATTAATGACAATATATAATAATTTTTCATAAGAATGCCACTGTAGTTGACTATAATGCATGGACATTTTCAAACGAATAGACTGCATCTGAAATCAAGAGTGCGTAAAACCTAACCTCAAAACACATGTAATATCATGTGATACAGCTGAATAATTTAAAATGCGAACAGACTTTGCTAATTATGTAAAAATTGAATAACTTACCGTTTGTAAGATATATGAAATCCGGAGTCAGCACTGTAATTATAATAACCGCCCTGATAAAAACACTGTTATCGAAACTCTTAACACTCAGCGCAGACTCGGCTAACGAGAAATTGGCGGTTGAAGCTAAACGACGTCACTTGGTCACTCAGCTAATGACAAGGCCTCTTTTTGAATAGACGTTGCTGATTGGCTGTCATTCAGGAGCAATGTTCTCGAACCTAGCTACGCGGATGCCCTTCCATTGCTATTTCGATGTCGCCGTATTGAGGCGAGCATGTGTAATTCTGTTTTGTAGCAAATATGCAGGCATAGGATGCCGTCATATCGCCTGCATTGGATTACTGCTTTCCGCCGGTGGATGCTGGCATAACGCCGACCTCGCAAAGGCATCAAAAAACTACATGGATTGCGACTTATGCTTAGTCTGACCTAGTTATCCGGGTATATATCGTACATATATATATAAAGATATGTGTTAATATGTGATTCTATCCTCCCACCAAAATATAATACAATCAATGTGAGGGCATTAATCTTTAACTCGGGTGCTGTTTCAGTAACAAGGTCGAAGGGTTGCTCAACCGTAAGAGAGTTAGTGCTGAAGTGCAGTGATGTGATCTCAAAGAAATCTATTAAATAATGCATTCGATAAGGCGTAATAGTGAACTTACAGCCTGTGAATGTCATTACCACCATGAAAGATATTTAAATATTGCTTGAACCTCGTATCAAGAACGAGTTGTGATAAGAGAACGTTCTGAAAGTTACTGCTGTATTAGAAGGAGAAAGTAGTAGGATAAAAAATAATGAGAAAATTATTGATCTCTTCACTAGAGAACCCACATTGAAGACTTAGAAAATGCAAGGACTGAGTATCCACTCATTGCAGGTAATATGCTAAAACTACTTACAAGGAACAAATATCGTGATTGTTGGAAGAAGCTCAACGATTCTAAATTATACCTGCGAAGGACAAGTTTGACAGCCACATAAACAATAGTGACATCTCCGACAAAGACTAGTAACACGGTAAGAAAGTCGCAGAAATATTTTGACGGTCACCTGGAAACAAATGTGCTGCTCTTATGGCCAATGTTTTCAAGAATTTCCGCGAAAGCTGACCTAGGGCATATGAGCAGTTCCAAGAGAAATCGACCGGATTTTAACCTTTTTAGCCTCGTTTTTTTTTAAGGCTAATTTTCCAACAAAGTTCAATAATTTATAACTTTGGAAAAAAAAAAAATATTTCACACGACCAATTAAAATCCGTATCGACTTTTTTCACATAGATTTCACGAGAAAACATTTCACTCACTTTAAAACACAGACAGAAAAACTCTTGACCACGTTAAAATAGGTTTGAGAAAGATTTGTAGAAAAGCATGAATAAAGTAGTATTCGGGAACCTATGAAAAACATGAAAAGACGAATTTGTTTGTTTGTTTTTCTGTGGGTCTAACGCGTAATCGCATGTGCCCAGCTATTTGTATAATTTTCATTTGGTCTTCTCTAACTGAAGCACGTTATTTCAAATCGGTTGCGGAAACTGATATCCAGAGACCCTCCTTTGACGATCCTACTGCCCTCTCTGGAGGCGTCTCCTGGTTGGTCACTTTTCACCGGGGGCTTGTGTCTAAGTGCTATCATGTTGAGTCTGTTTCTGTTTTTGTCCGGCGTGCGTCTATCTATTTCTCATATCCCCGGGTGTCTCCTGCCGCGCGTTTCCTCTCTGAATTTGTCTTTGCATGGTTCTTTCTTTTTTTTTTCCTCCTTCTCCACCCCGTGTCATCCCTGCCCGAGCGGCGACTCCCGGATGCCGGCGACCTCTGAGTCTTCTGCGCTGCCCCGGGCAGCAGTGACCAGCGGTCTCCTTCTTGTGCCGGCTTGGACCCCTCGTTTGCATCATCCCTTGCTAATCCGTTTTAGCAATGAAAGCAAGGAGGGAGTAGCCCAGCGTGCCTGCCTCTCCCCTAATCCGGCCAAAGCCCTGCCTAGTCCGGGAAGGGATGGGAGGAGGAAGATAGCTCGTTTTTGTTCCCGTCTCCCTGTCTATCAAGGTGCTTCCCTCGCTGTTCTAACTGCCCTATGACTCGCCTATTACCCTCTAACCTCTGGTACAGTGATGTTCCTTAATGGGTGCCCAGTGGCTAACTTTTTTTTCCGGGAACGAGTCTCCTTTCTGGTATTTTTTATGTGCCTATGGCCGGCGAAGCAGTCGACAGGAGAGCTTGGGAAACCATGACGAAGCCTCCCGCCGCTGTCATTCCGCATTCGCATAACCTCTTAGTTCGCGAGAGCACAAATAATTTTAATAATTAATTAAAATTGAATTAATTTTTCCCTCATAATGTTCCGCATTTAATACTCGATTGATGTGAAATATTTTATATAGCTTAGCATATTACGGAGAGCCTAATGCCCGGAGCTTTTCCTAACCAATAAATATAATGCCGGGAACAAGAAGCTGCGTCCCAAGCTTGAAGTCTGGTTTGAGAATGAGAATCCACCCCCTGTATCGATTATCAAAATCTGCGTCTCAAGCTTAAAGTCTGGTTTGAGAATGAGAATCTAACCCTTGTATCGATTATCAAAATTCTATTTATTGGTTAGGAAAAACTCCGGGCATTAGGCTCTCCGTAATATGCTAAACTATATAAAATATTTCACATCCATCGAGTCTTCAATGCGGAACAATATGCGGGAAAAATTAATTTAATTTAAATTAATTATTAAAATTATTTGTGCTCTCGCGAACTTAGAGGTTATGCGTATGCGGAATGACAGCGGCGGGAGGCTTCGTCGTGGTTTCCCAAGCTCTCCTGTCGACTGGTTCATCGATCATAGGCACATAAAAAAGGCCAGAAAGGAGACTCGTTCCCGGAAAAAAAAGTTAGCCATTGGGCACCCATTAATGAACATTACTGTACAGTAGTGTTCATGTATGGATGCCCAGTGGCTAACTTTTTTTTTCCGGAAACGAGTCTCCTTTCTGGTCTTTTTTATGTGCCTATGATCGATGAAGCAGTCGACAGGAGAGCTTGGGAAACCACGACGAAGCCTCCCGCCGCTGTCATTCCGCATTCGCATAACTTCTAAGTTCGCGAGAGCACAAATAATTTTAATAATTAATCAAAATTAAATTAATTTTTCCCGCATATTGTTCCGCATTTAAGACTCGATGGATATAAAATATTTTATATAGTTTAGCATATTACGGAGAGCCTAATGCCCGGAGCTTTTCCTAACAAATAAATATAATGCCGGGAACAAGAAGCCGCCGATAAGGTTAACCTGTGCAGTGATTTAAACTGTTTTTCGATTCACTGAAAGGAACCAGTACTAACCTTATTAGGTATAAAATTATAACGATGACTCGTAGTAAAAAAAACGGGTTCATAATTGGTAAATTCATTGATTCTCATATTCAAAAATTTATTATCAAATCGTCTCATTTCACTACGCGTATACTAATCATCCATTTTTCTAGCATTTATGTCGATTGGGTTTATTTCGATCGCTCGACGATATGACTCAAACGAATTCCCACAATTAGTTGCAGCAAGGTTCATTCTACGTTAGGAGCAACGCTCTTGAGAATCCATACACAGTTCCCATCATTGGATCAGACTGGAACTGGCAAGTGGCCTCGAAAATGACTTCGAGCTGCAGATGGAGATCTTGATAATCTGTATGTGGGGTAGTTTCTTATCGTAGAACTATACTCAAGCTGGAAAGTGGCCTCGGGTTCAACTAATTAGATTGATGTTTCCATTAAGCATTTTCCATTTAGCTTGTTTCAGATTCCACGAAATATTTCATATAATTCAAATTTTTCTTCATCGAATATTAAAGACAAGACATTTCAATTATTTCAAACAAATGTAATACATTACTTGAATTTAATCTATCCCTCTAGATTTTGGTTGAACCTACTTGTGACGTCGGCAAGCCTACTTGTGACGTCGGTGACAGCTTAGCCTATCTGTGACGTTCGTTGCTACCGAATCGTCACAGATAGGCTAAGCTGTCACCATTTGTATCCCGTTTTGCATTTAAAAGTAACTGGAGTGAGGAGTGGGAGGATGAGTTTAAATTGTTAATTCGTATAAATAATTGAAAAGTATTAAAGATTGAGTCGTCTGGTTTATTGAAAACAATAGTGATTGGGAAAATGAGTGGTTCATTGGAGATTTTTGGAGGTTGAGTTGTCTTGTAGAGGAAAGGGGGTAGAAGAGAGCCGACTAGTCGGGGATAGAGAAGTGGAGAGGTTGAAGGTTGACTTAAAAGTGATTTAATTAGAAAGAAATTATGGTAGCTTGGTTAGGAGAGGTGGTAAGACGGGAGGCCACGTGTGCCTGAGTTGCATCGTACTGTCAAATGCATGCTCAGCATTTATGACGTGGGAAAGCTACAAGTTGCGGGTATATGGTTTACTTATAGGATCGTGCCTTATCGGCTATGAGGGAGGGAAGGTGACGTGTGGACTGAAGGTCCAGACGTTACATACTTCAAAGGTATCAATCTAGTTGAGTCGTTGAAATAAGTTCACCTCACTTTACAAATACCTCCTAATTTTATGTCTGAAAAATAATATATGAGATTTCTGAATATCAATGACTGAATGTTTTCATTTGCAAATTACATTTAATGAAGTACATCGCATTACTCATCTTGATAATCGATACATGGGGTAGATTCTAATTTTCAAACCGGACTTTAGGCTTTGGACACAAATATTGTTAATGGATACATGGAGTAGATTCTCATCGCAGAACTAGACTTGAACTGGCAAGGGGTCTGTAAGATGACTTCAACATTTGGACACAGATCTTGATAATGGATACAGTCGGTAGATTCTCCTTTTCAAACCAGACCTTAGGCTTCGACTTCGACTTCGACTTCATATCGTTAAGGGATCGAAATAAACCCAATCGACATAAATGCTAGAAGGATGGATGATTAGTATGCGAGTAGTGAAATGAGACTAATTGATAATAAATTTTCGAGTATGAGAATCGGAATGAATTTACAAATGATGAACCCATTTTTTTTACTACGTGTCATCGTTATAATTTTATACCTAATGAGGTTATTACTGGTTTTTTGCAGTGAATCTAAAAACAGTTTAAATTACTGCACAGGTTAACCTTATCAGCGTTCCCGGCATTCTATTTATTGTTTAGGAAAAGCTCCGGGCATTAGGCTTTCCGTAATATGCTAAACTATATAAAATATTTCACACCCATTGAGTCTTAAATGCGGAACGATATGCGGGAAAAATTAATTTAATTTTGATCAATTATTAAAATTATTTGTGCTCTCGCGAACTTAGAGGTTATGCGAATGCGGAATGACAGCGGCGGGAGGCTTCGTCGTGGTTTCCCAAGCTCTCCTGTCGACTGCTTCATCGATCATAGGCACATAAAAAAGACCAGAAAGGAGACTCGTTTCTGGAAAAGAAAGTTAGCCACTGGGCATCCATACATGAACACTACTGTACCTCCCTATACCTCCTTATCCCTGTGTCTAGGTATCTATGTTTCTATGCTAATATAGCCTTACAATTTACTCGATGTGCCTATGTGATCTGTATTATGACTGAGCTTATGATTCATCTGTTCCGACCCTCCCTTTATTGTATGACCTGGCCTTTTTTGTTATTATTGGAGGTAGTGAAGGGGTTGGAGGGAGGGGGGGGGGGGGCACCCGCCCACCCACTTCCCCCCTTCCTCCAAGGGGTTACTTGGACTAAGTGCACTGCTAAATTGAAACTTTTCCATTCCGACGTTTCGGGCGCTAAAATCTGCTCCCGTCCTCAAGAAGGAAGTCTGGCGACTTCCCATGAAAGAGTGATCAAATTCCGTGCTCACCGGTATATATAGGCTAGTTGTCATAGCCCTGCCATATATACCGGTGAGCACGGAATTTGATCACTCTCTCATGGGAACTCGCCAGACTTCCTTCTTGAGGACGGGAGCAGATTTTAGCGCCCGAAACGTCGGAATGGAAAAGTTTCAATTCAGCAGTGGACTTAGTCCAAGTAACCCCTTGGAGGAAGGGGGGAAGTAGGTGGGCGGGTGGCCCCCCTCCCCCCTCCCCCCTCCCCCCTCCCCCTCCCCCCTCCCCCCTCCCCCCTCCCCCCAACCCCTTCCCTACCTCCAATAATAACAGTTCATGACCATTGCTATTATCTTTCAGTCAACAACTGGTTTTTTTTTCAACTCTTTTCTATTCTTGTTCACCCTTGTTCTTTCCTATATATGACAGCATTCATAGCTGCACTTCCAGGGCTTGGCATAGCCCCAGTACCGCTTTCCTTATTTCCTGTGCCTCCCAGATAGCCTTACCAATGTTACTTTCCCTGTCCATTCGATTCTTCTTGAAGATGTTCATTACCTCGTTCCTCTCCGGCGAGTCCCATAGCTGACAGTCCCATATTATATGGTTGAGGTTCTTTGGACCTTGTTGGCATTCGCAGCCACCGTCATTCATGATTTGTATTCTCCTCAGGTGGTCCTTCAGTCGAGAATGACCGGTGACGATCCTGTTGAAAATAATTATCTCTTGTCTACTTACACTGCTGTTCGCCTACCACGCTTGCATTTTGAAGTCCCCCACAATGTCTAAGAACGTCCTTCCCTTTGGATGGGCCATCGTTACGTAGTTTTGAAGGTAGGCTTTTGTTTCCTCTACCATGATCTTCTTTAGATTGCTGTTCAGGTCTAGTCTGAAGGAGCTTGTCCTTGATTGTAGCGTTAGCGTTCGCTCCTTTGTTCGCCAACTGGTCTGCCCTTTCGTTCCCTATCACCCCTTTGTGTCCTGGGATTCACACGATCTTTATTTGCGTACCTTGCTGAGCAGACTCGTATATGATCTTCCTGGTCTTTGCTATTGCGGGGTGCATGTTCTCATCTAGCCTCTGACTTGCCAACTTTTGGACCAGGCTTTTAGAATCTGTGGCGATTACTAACCCTTCTCCATATTCCTGCTTGTTCACGAATTCCAGTATGTATTGTATCGCTCAGGCCTCCAGCGTGAAGATTGGAGCATGTGGCCAGTAGCCTTTTGCAATGCTCAGATCCAAGTGTTCCGACCAGATGCCAAAGCCCGCCGTGCTTCCATTGTTATCCTCTGACCCATCTGTGTATTGTAACGTATCGGCTAGTCTGGGGAAGGGATGAGATAGAAGCGACCACGTGACCACCCCACCAGCGCGCGATGACGTCAGCAGACGTACCTGCGACGTCGAGCAAGGCGAGAAATAGTATAAAAGCTGGTGAGGACAAGCCTCATCAGCGATACTCAGCAAAGAGCGGGTAGACGTCTCACAACTAATAAAGAGCGACGCGAGCTACAGACCCGGTCGACTCAGACATTCATTTAGATTAGCTTCATTTCAAATACAAATTTCAAAATATAAAATATAAAACTTAACGACAAAAGAATGACATGCTAAAGTTGATGTCAATTCAAATATAAATTCACAAAATCTATTGCTGCTGACTAGAGAGTAGATTCAAATACAAAATTAGAGGCATCATCGACAAACTGAAATTGCACTCCTAAATTCATAACAAATTGAAATAGCGATCGATCAAAAAAAGAAATAAGGTAGAAATTAAGAGAATAGAAATAAGGACAATTTTGTTATTTTAGTTTGTAGAATCAAATTTCGAACATATCAGTTGATTAAACATTAAGTTTGTTGTACACGAATCAACGCAGTACCTTTGTCCGACATTTCCGTCACTCGTTTCCATTATAAAAAACTCTTGCACGCTACAACAAGCCGAGATAGTGTATTTTCAGGGAACAGCTTTGAAGAGCAATCTTCCGAGTCTGGATATACAGTCTTGGGTGCAAACCCCGGATCTGAGTGCAGGGAATAGATAGCAAAGATAGGAAAGCACAGGAGTCAGGCTTATGCGAAAGCATCGGCTCTGACGTAGGAAAGTGGCTTTACCGAGAAATCAGTTGAGTCCACTAAAACACGGCTCTGTTAATTCCGAGTCCGTAGACAGCTAGAAAATCAAATCTAGAATGGAGGCTTTTTGTGGCAGAACCAACTTTTCCCCTCCAACCTAGTTGCAAAGTGCCCAAATCTCATAAAAATTTAGAAAAATTATAAATCGAGCAAAGAACTCACATAACGGCGGTCTATTCCTTATATTTTAATGTGCCGGAATAGCCCGGAACGTTACAGTATACTATCTTGTCCTGTGGGAATTTCCTCGACACTATCCTTCCCCACTCTCCCTATGCGTCCGCCGACTTTTGGATTTTATGCCCTGATTCCAGGTCGCAGTTATTTTCCACATAGTGCACTGCGTATGGGATCCTGAACTGATCCTGTTTTTCTGCCAACTCCACGGGCCTCAGGGGTTGGTTTAGATCTTTCCATCTGTGGAATAAATATGAATATTCCTCCCTTACCCTCTCCCTTCGCCTTTGAATCTGCTCACTGGTATCTCTGAGGCTGCTTGAAAGGTTGCCGTCCCTATCCCTGGTGTTTCTCACGATCAATTTGTTTGTTAGATATTTGACTCTGATCCCGAAAGGCGTGACTCCATTGAGGTGCAGCAGCGAGTTGATAGGCGTTGTTCTGAAGCATTCTGATGCCTTTCTCAAGGCCGCGTTCTGTATGTATTCCCATTCTTTGAGCTTGTTTGCAGGTGCTTCCGACGCCAGGAACGACCCCCACTTCATGCTAGCTCGGATTAGTGCGTTGGATATAATTAGCATAGTAGACGGGTGCGCCTACCATTCCATAGCCGAGATGCATTTTAAGATTGAGATTAACTCGCGGGCTTTTTCTTCCCCTTTTCTCAGGTGAGCTGTCTAGTCTATGTTAGAATCCCATAGTACTGCCAGGTATTTGACTCCCTTTGCGTTTTGTATTCTTGTGTTGTCCACCATGTTGTTGTACCCCCCTTCCCGGATTCTGTGCCTGACTCTTGGGTCCTTGGAGAAGATTAGAAATGTTGTTTTGTGAGGCGCCATGTCTCATGTCCAAACTGTGAAAGTAATTTACTATGTTATTCGAATCCTCCGTTAAACTGTAGGTTACGTCGGCTATCTGCAAAAACGACACCAGAAACGTCATGTCATCCGCGAACGTAAGAGCCCTGGTATGTCTCGATGCTTGGTTCCTTTGTTGGTGCTGAATCCACCTACATGAATACCTTGTACGAGGCCTCTATTCTCCTCCTGCTCATGATCCTCGTGATGAAGTTGGTCGCTTTGAGGCATATGCCCAGTGACCTGAGCCTCCAGCCAAGTTTTTCTATATTGACGCAGTCGTATGCTCCCTCTAGGTCGAGGAACATCGCGCCAGTGAACTGATTTCTGCTCCTATAGCTCGGTCTATTGATGTTCTCAGAACCGCGAGGCTTTCTTGTGCCGATTTTCCTCTGCGAAATCTGAAAAAGTTCTTGGTTAAAATGCCCCTACTTTCGCAGTGCCACACTATCCTATCATTTAGTATGCGTTCCATGGTTTTTATGATTGAATCAGAAAGAGCAATTGATCTATACCCGTTGTTACCTGGCTTCTCTAGGCAGCAAACTATATACCTATTCCATGAGTCCGGCACCCAGCCTGTTATCAGCACCCTGTTGTATAATTCTTGCAGCCATCTCTTGGCCTCGGTTGGTAAGTTCTTCAGCATTTCGTACGTGATCATGTCCGTCCCCGGGGCCGCTCTGGCCCTGCTTTTTGCTATTGCCGAATCCACCTCGCTCAAGCTTATTGGGGTCTCTATAGGGCTATCTGCATGCTTCACGTATGCCAAGTCTACCTCTATTTGTGGCGTGTGTTGATAGTTGCCTGACAGCTTTTGCATTAGATCTGTAATCTGTTGATCGTCTCTCGGGCTAAATCTGTCCTTTGACTCTAAGGGCGGGTTGCATTGTCTATTTTTGAATGACTTTATGCACTTCCATATTTCACTTAAAGGGGTCTGTGGAGATAAATTGTTGCGGAAATTCCTAAAGCTTTTCTCTTTAGCACTGCCTAGAATCCTTTTTGCTTCGTCCTTGGATTTCTTGTACTCCTGCCAATTTTCCTCTGTACAGTCACCTAGAAATTTCTTGAGGAAAGCTCTCCTTTTCTTGATGGCCTCGCTGCAACTCTGGTCCCACCAAATCGCTGTTGTTGGTACTGCTCTTCTTGTCTTTCCCTCTTCTTGCTCCGTAGGAAGCTTCGCTTCAGCTTTCTCCAGGCTGGAGTAGATGCTTTGCACGAATGACTCATATTGACTTCGTAGATTCTCGTTATTTAGAGCCATGTCTTCTCTTTCGAACCTAGTCTTTACTTCCGCCGTAAAGCTTTTCCAATCGACCTCCTTAGTTACGATCCTCTTCCTTGCGCTGTCTACCTGTAGCCTTATGTCGGTAACCCTTATAAGCATTGGGAAGTGATCACTGCCCATCGAGTCCTGCCCTACTTCCGATGTGATGTTGTCCCTTATGTCTGGCGTCACTACCATGATGTCTGGGACGCTGTTCCTATTAATTGCAGACAGGATTCTTGTCGGTCTTTCTGTGTTTGCCACGGTTATTCCCCTTTCTCTGCATACTTCTGCTATAACTTTCCTCCTGTAATTCGGTATTTCGCTGCCCCAGTCCTTATCTTGTGCATTCAGATCCCCCATGATTATTAGATTAGTGAATGTGTCTAGATCCTCGAACTTGTCTCTGAGCCCCTCTCTAGAGCATCTCGCACCCGGTGGAACGTATATTAGAATGATGTTGAGTCGGATATTTTCCCTATATAGCTGAATCCCTATACATTCCACGCCAGCTGGCTTCCTGATGTTATCGCCGATTTGCTTATATTGGATATTGTTTTTGATGTACATATATTATCAACCCTCCCCGACCTGTATCGCCCTGTCTGTCCCTCCTGACTATATTGAACCTTTTATGTGGTTTGACCTGTGTATCCCCCTGAAGTTTGTCTCTGCGATACCTATTACGTCCCATCCGCTTGCTAGCCTCATCACTTCCGCGATTCTTCTCCTGACGCTATCGGCGTTCCAGCAGAATATGTTCATGTTGTCGTGTCTTGTTGCTCTTGCTATGTGCCCTTTTCTCTCTTATGCTATGTTCAACCTTAGGTGTCCTATTACCATCCGCGTTTACTATCTTAATTCCCGTACTTCTTCCTGAGTCCTTCTAGCGCCTATGCTTCCCGCTTTCTTCCTTATTCTATCTATTTTTTTTTTTTCGTCCTGGCTAGTTCACATTCGGTTTTTTGGGCTACTAGAGGAAGTTCGTCTTTTGATCCCCTTCCTTTTCCAACGCTGCTAGCAACAACGTTTCGTTCGCCCTTATAATATGTTCCGAGATGCCTGCTTGTTCTAAGCTCGTGAGTGCTTGTTGTGTTAGAGCTCTGAAGGCCTCTATCGTCGATGTGTTCCTTCCACTGACGTTCTTCTCCCCTGGTACTACAGGAGAGGTTTTCTTACTACTGGGGATATCAGAAGACCTGCCTATTGGGAAATGCTTTTTGTTTTTCTCTTTTCAGGATTAGGATATGACTCTGCAGGGCTTTTATTTGATCGATCCTACTTGAATGCCTTATTCTCCGTCCTGGTGCTGCTTTTTTATGCTCGTCTTCTGTTGCTCCTTGGCTTTTCCGTCCTGGGCCTACCCTAGCTCGTTCGGCTCCCTTCGTCCATCTTGAAGGCATGTCTCCTGATCTCGGGACCGCACTGCACATTCCTGGTTTCCCTGCTGGTTGTCACTTTTTCTTCTTCGGTGTGCACTCTTTTCACTCCGATCCCGTATAGGCTCTCCGGTCTGTACCAACTACGCCTTTTTTTGATTTTACCACCTGTTACTCCGGTCACGTTTTCCTACTTTTATTGTATTATTCCGCTAGGTCTTTGGCGAGACCGCAATAATAACCTCCGTATACTGTTCGACGGCTCGAACGAGTCTCATGAAAAGACGAGTCGACGTTAAACACGTAGCTGTCAATCACGGAAAATTTTCAAACTTGAATTTATTCCTATTTCTTCATCCGCCACCGGCGCCACCTGCTTAATCCACTTCGCAGTTTGCTTCTCTGTTTTTCATTATTTTCTTCCCAATATTTGGATTTCCTTCCATATTTTTTTTCATCTGAATCTTTGAACTTTGATCTTCTCTTCTGATACATCGATTCTTCACTTTCGTCCATTTCTTCTATACGCTCTCTACCAAACAGTCCTCTTTAAAATTAATAAGCACGGACTACTCTTGACGCTCATCGTTAACATCTTGTGGTGATGCGGGAGCACTTTGTTTATCGGTAAGTTACAATTGCTTGAAATTCTTTGTTACATGAATCAATAGGCCTTTTCATCACAATTTTTTTTCGTACGCATGCGTCGGTATCAGTCATCTTTTTCGTACTCTTTTTCGTATACAAACATCACAGATACTACTGCGTTTCCAGTCATACTTGTATAAAACAGTACGAAACATTTGAACTACCGTGGCGTTTGCGCTTGCGCTTGTCGTATGATGAAAAGGCCTATTGCGACATGAACTTGTTCTCAGTCGTGGGTTCTTTATTTATGACATTTCTTTTTGAATAACCAAATACAGATGCTATTGATAATTAACTCGTGGTATGCACATCCATTTTTCCGACCCCTTGAGGCGCACAGTAGTGTACATTCGCACCACCCGTTTTCAGAAGCTTGTATTTCCGGTTCGGATCAATCGATTTCAATTGTATATCAGTGATTTGTAAACTTTAAAATGTCCCCAAGAAAATACAAATGATTGCGAGTTCGAAAATGATCGATAACTATATGGTGATAACGAAAATAAGAAATGACGTTGCGAAAAAATCACTTTTATTTGAGATGTTGCCTATTTATTTTCTATTTGAGCAAATCCTAAAGTTTAGAATGCAAATTGATGGGAAAGAGTCATACTTTCAAGTAGTGAAAACCATTTTTTTATTTCATAAAAAAAAGTGATTTTTTAAAACGCTTGAAAGTACGGTATATTGTAGGCATCGTTACGTACGAGTTGGACTATAAATTCCATGCCAATTTCTTGCAAGTGTTTTTCGAACCTAAAAATGTTTTTAAATTATTATTTCGGATGAATTTAATTAATGTATAGAGGCGGATGGGCATAATGCCCGGAGGTGGGGCTCAATTTCCGCCAACATTGTCCGTAAACTTCACAAATTATGGAAAAAATTTAAAAAATTACGCTGGGTCTAATTATACTCCACCTTCAAAAATAAATACCCATACATCACCAAAAAAATTGTTAATCATACAGATGGGTGAATATACAAAAGTTGGGTAACTTTTTGGAATATTTTGTTTATGATAGTTTTTAAATCAAATTCCTACAAATTCGAGTTATAAGATAGCTAATCTAATGAATATATTGCTCACGATAGGGCCAGTTGCTTTTTCAAGTAAATGCGGAGATATTTCGATTTTTCCGAATTTGACTGCCAGGGGACTGACGAGGGTGACAAAGTACTGATAAAACACATAACTTCATAAGATATGCAAGAATTTTATTAAGATTTATAAGAAATCTCTTCGAAACTAATAGTATCACTCTCTCTTTTCTCACTTTTAATCTTAAACAGCCTTTAATTAACTTTATTTTACTTAACTTTACGACATTGAGGTAGTTTAACTTAACAATATTCATTTTCTAAGTAATCAACAATCAATTGAAACGAAAATATGACTCTCTCTGCCTGAAATTAACATAATAACAGTTACCAAGTAATACTATCACAGTATTCAAAACAGCCTTTTGGCATATCTAATATCATAATAATAATATAATCTATGCCTTATAGGCAAGTAATAAAAATGAGATCTTTTTTTGGCTGGTTATGTCCCGCTTTTTTGAAAGTCGCTGCTTTGTTTGGTATTCTCCATAATTTGTATTTGTCTACCACATTTCCGGATATAGCTTGTTTGAACTTTCTTTTATCTTCGTGACTCTTTATTTTAGTGTAGTTTTTCTCTAATTGAATTTTGATAGCTTCTTCGAACAGGGCCTTCTTCACTAATTCCTTCTTTTTAGTTATATCTTCGCTCATTTCTTCAATTCTGGTTTTCGCAGTTTTTTCCACAGGTTTTACAACTTTCTTTAACTGCCTCTTGAGTCTTCTATATTTTTGACGCTGATTGTTCAGTTTAGTTTTTAGTTTCGAAACCATTGCTTTCATCTCTTTTAATTGCTTATTTCTGAACGTTCTCTGTCTTTCACTGTTTCTTTTTACTTCATTTGCTCTTTGATCTTCGTTCACAATGGGCCTTATTTCACCAACTATTAGTTGTGTTTCATCGTCAGTAGTTGGAGGAGTATTCTGGCGTACAAAATTATTAGTATTTTTCAAAAGTTGTTGTTTTTGCCTGTACTTTGATGAATATTTTTTCCATTCTTTTCTAGTTAATCGCTGCCCCCGAGGCGTCATGTCTTTAATATTTTTCCTTTGTCCCTTTTCTTTCTTTCTTAAGTATTGCAACCTTTGTTTCTCTTTGTATTCATTGTTAGCTAATTTAGTGGGGTCGCTTCGGCTTCTCTTTTCTTTTTCAATATATCTTCTCTATCCTTAGCCATGTTTTATTTTTTTTTTTTAGGAGCCATGATGTTCTAAACTGAAATAAGTAAAAAAAAATGCTTAGACACGCTCATAAAGTCAGTACCCTGAAAACACGTCGGTCCTTTGACGCAATATCAGACAGCGGACTGACGCCAACGGACTGACGCAACAACCATGAATTTGAGGTTCTCTTTAGGACTAACGCTTATTTTGATACTTTAGAATATCAAGAAGCGACATCTTAACAAATCAAAGTTAACCATGTATAGGTTAAAATATAACACCGATTTACAAGGAAATAACGACTCACCATAGGACTGAAAATTTGTCTGGATCGGCACGTGGTCACACGACGAATACAACTCTAACACCGGCACAGTACTGGCGGCCGAACAATGGCGCGGTCTGCAGCTTACTTTAGTACCAAACTTCAAATTTAATGCAGATTTGAATTTGAGTCGCCGGTATTTAGCGGGAAATTCAAATTCGAACAACACACAACGGACTGACGAATAAAACTGAACACAAAGTTTCTTATTATTTTTACAGCAACGGTGAGAATATTATATTATGAAAGCTGTGATTATATATTATTACATACATCACAGATTATAGTGAAAAAGTAAGTTTTATTATATTAATGGTAATATTTAATACACAGCTTGTTGATTGCGCGCTTTTGAGGTTGTGACATGCCAAAGTACTGACGTTTTGAGAATATATTGTGAAGTTTTACAAATTTGCATTTCAAATGAATAGCTGAAATTGGGTGACCAAATAAAAGGCTTTTAATTGTTTTAAAATTAATTATAAAATATAAACAAAATGTAATAATACATCGTTTTATTGACTGATGACATCGAGTTACCCAACTTTTGTATATTCACCCAGCTGTGTAAAATTACGTACCTGGAATCGATTTGTCACAAAAAAAAAACAATCAAATTTGTGTCTGGTTTAAAAAATACTTCCCCGAACGTCGGGTGCACAAAGGCGCGAACCTGCAGCAAAGGAACCCCGCCAAGTGTCCCCCTCAGATTTCAACGAAACTTCGGGATATTGTAGAGGGGTAAAAATATTCTACACATATATTTTCATATCGGCAAAAACCCACCCTAAGGGTGTGTAATCAACCCTAAAAATCGCAGATTTCGCTATTCGATAGCTCGCAAAGAACGACCGGCCAAAGATTTTTGGCTGACAAGGTGCTACCGGGGGTTTTTGCGGTTGGTTTCAAATCTGCAGTCGAAATTGGAAAATTCAAAAGGGCTGACCCAAAATGACGGAAATTTATTATCCTCAGGGGTTGATTACGTCACCTCAGGGTAGAATTATGCAGATATAAAAAATTACGTGTCGAATATTTTCACCCCCCTCTACAATCTCCCGAAGTTTCATTGAAATCGGAGGGGGACACTTGGCGGGGTTCCCTTGTAAGTTGTCGCTTACACTATTTGAAGCGCACTACACCAGTGAACTTGGATCCAAAGCTAACTACTGAGGTAAGGTTGCAACTTTTTTTCCATGGTGAAAAAAGAATCTCGGCCTACTCGATTTCGTAAACGCATACACAAAAATGTAAAATGGGTGGTGCAAATTTGCACTGTTGTGCAGTTAAAGGGTTAAATTTCTTATAATTGTTGTGAATACACACGTGATTAGTCATTTTCATTAATCAAATAGTATAAATTATATTGACTAGTACCATTTTCGCGTAGGTACAACGTCACTTCAAAAAGATTCGAACTTACATAATGAGTGATAAAGATATGTACACTGGACTCTGGATATAAGAGACACGCCGGCGGTTTGTCTGTTATTGCGAGAGGCATGTATTATAACATTGCATTTTGGAACGCGTGTTATAAGCGACTCCCGAACCCTTAGACGGCCATAGTTACGTAGGCGACCGTGAGTGATTTAAGACTGTCGGATTTAGTTCTTATTCTTTTGTTTTCTTTTGCGCATTTTTTCTAACATGTGGGAGACGAGGCCCGTACGACGGCTAAAACAACAACTGATACGCAATCAGAGGGACGCACGGCACTGATTGCCGAGGAGTTAGATCCTTTTCGATGAACGCCACCGAAACTCCGAAGGATAGCTACTGCAGGGCTCCCTTCAGCATCGAGAGAGGACACGGGGAAGTGTCGAGGGCATTCTCCAACGAGGGAATTCGGTGGTGGAAGAGATTCCCGCCACCAAGAAGAGCCTGCAATCCGTGTTCCTCTGCCTGAAGAAGCTTCTAACGCCGTGGTGAATTTTGAATTTCGCACAGAGCCAAGATCTACTACCATGCGTGCGAGGATCTAGTGGTCAATACACAAATTATTAGGCAATCATATGACGAGGGTGCGAACTATCGGCGCCCTACGACCTAAGAGCACCCTGCCGTAGGCCTGCCTAGCAGGTAGAGGGTCGAGCTCTAGTGCTCGCTCTTATCTTAGCATTTTGTCGTAGCCGCGAGGCTGTACTGCGAATTCCTTTCGAGGGACTTTTGGATGCATTTTTTTGGAGTGATTGAGTCTGTTAGGGCGTGTGCTGGAGTGCCAGGACCGTACCTGAGGTTTTTCCCGCGAGGAAATCTTAGTGTGGCTGGACAACGGTAAGCGTTAGCTAACCTGACTCGTTCATAATTTTAATCCGGCGAACGGCCATCAGCCGTTTTGCCTTGTTCCAAGCCACGAGGCTTTTGGAGATCCTTGAGGATCAAATTGAAACGACCCCCAAGTCGGTAGGGCGCCACCAGTGTCTCCCAGAATAATCAAATTTAGAGTCTGATATTTTTGTGAGTAAGATTTTCGCGTCTATTGTTGTATTTAGAATTTTGTTTCGTCTACGAAGGCAGAGTTAGGTTTAGTTAATTTATTGGAATTGTGAATAGAATTTCTTCTCGAGAAGCTTTGCCTCTCGAAGGTGTACCGGCCGCCTGTACACGGTCGGTGACGTCATTGTTTGTTATTTTGTTGAATTTTGGGCCGTAGGCCTTATGATTTTGTTAACTTTGAGCCGTAGGCGTTATTGTAGGCTTGAGCCGTAGGCGAAATTATCTTGTTAATCTCGAGCCGTAGGCTCGATTACTGCGTTACTATTTTGTTACTATTTGATTATTTGGTTGTTATTTCGTTAGTTCGAGCCGCGGGCTCCTGATTGTTAGTTTTAAGCCCTTTGTTAGTGAATAAAAATCTTTGTTAATTGTATCAAATTATTTTCCTGTCCCGCGAGGACCAGGTTTGCCGCGTTGATTGTTAACTAATTTCCTTTTGGTATTACCACCCTACGTGGGAGCGTATTAGTTAATTCTGATTGTTTGTAAAACTCGCAGATCGCAGCCAGGTAGCCTCTACACGGCCTGTAGTCGTCTTAGACCCGAGGGTAAGTACCCCCGGGTACATGATTATTTGTTTACTTCGTTAAATTCTATTTTTTTTAATAAATTTTTGTTATATTTTCTTTTGGTAAATTTGAGCTTCACGAGTCGTTATTCGACGCCGAGTTAATCCGTCAAATTAATCCCGACCTGTCTCCGCGGTACTGTTGCTAGCCGACGCTTCGAGTACCTGTAGTGTTGTTATATTCCAGTTTAGAACTTTAAAAGTGGCGGTTATCTACCTGGCCCCTAGCATTAATAAATAAATTGAGTTTTTCTTGGCCAATTGTCGAGTGGACGACCTCGGGGTCTAGCGATCCGGTCTGGATTCGAGGTCCAGTAAAAATCCACGTCACAGTATATAGGTACGTATAGATATAGTGCTTCGAACTCGATACGTTTGAAACCGAGCTGTATTAAACATTTTACCGGTCTCAAATGATAAATTTGCCACATAGAATGTAAACAATACGCGTACACTCCTGAATTTTTCTCGGAACGGAGCGCGTCGAGCCCCCGCCGCGAGATTTGTCTCTTATATCCAGTCTAGTGTATTTATGAAAAAGAAACACCTTTTACAATATTATACCTACAGGTGCAAGAATTACCCGGTCAGGGAAAAAAGCTGCAGCATGTAAACCGTGGGTATGTGTATCACGTGGATATGAGTCCATTGCGGCTTATCGATGTGCAACGAGTTCAACGTGCATGGTCGATCGACAGGTAAAAGAAGACTCACGTCAGCCGCAAGCCAGATCACAACACAATCGAGGAAATCCGGATGCAGTGTAAGATACATATGTTAGACATCACGGGTGATACTAGTAGTAATACTCCGCTGAAGGACATTTTTGACACTGAGTACAAAAGGTTTGTGCCACAATTGTTTGATAATCTCTACAATGACGACTGGATACCTATTAGTTACTACCTATTATACTTGCGATCCCTTAAATCGTTGGATCATAATAAAAAATCGTAGCCTAATTTGGAATTTTTTTACATTCTAAAGCCGATACTATCTCTTTAAAGAAACATCCCAGATAGCAAAGGTGCGTCGCATAAAAAGCGCACGACGTGCGGACTCACGCGTGAGCGCTCATACGCATTCAAAATGAAGTCACACGTGAGTTTTGGGCGCTTACCATGAGACCTAAGTGCGATCTGCATGCAATTTCGTATCTCGCACGCGTGCGTGCGTATACGCAATCACAGTGAAGTCTCACGTGGGAGTTTTGAAATGTGCGCGTGGCGGATGCGCGTTAGAACATAAACAGTGCGACGTAACCTAGAATTTATTCAAGTGCAACTTGCGGGCGTGTATATTCAAAATATAATTTCCTACTTCCGAAACAAATTAAAACTGCGTATTGGGATCTGAACAATGGGCGGAGCCTAAATCAATATGGCGCATTTAAGATAGCAACTTACATGTGACAACATAGGAGAATTCTCGTTTTATCCTTATAAAATGATTAACATAAATGAAATCTGTACCTGGGCTAATACGAAACCAGGTAATCGTAATTTCATTGAGGGGGAACGTGTTCTGAGTGCAAATCACATCATTAAATGCGGGAAGAATGCAAATTTAAGTCAGGGGACAGCGAGTATCACCGCCTATTGCCTACAAACTTCTCACGTACGAGAAAAACCTCATCAAATTGATGGTGTTGTTAGTGAAAGTGGGAAAATTAAGTTTTGTGTGCTCCTGCAAGGCTGGACAAGGTGAACGGTGTAAGCACATCCTTGCGACTCTACTATTTTGTACCAGGTGAATAAGTAACCTCCAAAATCACTATTTTCTAAATGTAACATATCGTATGAACAACTGTCAATCAATCACGAATATTTTTAAGGTATACTGTTGATGAATTGGAGGAACTATCGTGCACTGATAAAGCCTGCGTGTGGAAAGATTCTTTTAAAGACAGTATCGCTAGCTACGTTGATTATCATCCACTTCTAGAGCACCAATGTTTCAGGGATGAAACAGTGAAAATATACACAATTAATCAAGATAAACAAGAAAATATAACAAGAAAAATTTCGCAGCAGCTTCCAAACTCTGCGTTCTCCCTGCAATTGAAAGGGAGACACAAACCTGTCACTATTACTCAGAAAAGTGATAAAATACCTGAAATTGATAATCAGGCCCTGGAGGATGTATTCCTGTATCAAAGAAGTGAGCTCATGAAAGGCATTGCTGAAATATCAGTGAACAATTGTCAGAAGTGTTGTCGTGATAATTATGCTAAGCTGCAAGGTGACTGTTTGAAAATTTGTTTGGATACGATGCAATTTTACTCAGAATGGCAGAAAGAACGTCAGTTTAGAATAACAGCATCCAAGTGTTACGAACTTTTTACATACACCAAGAATAAAAACCCAAATTGGCCGAACAAGTGTCATTCATATTTTGCAATTAAAAATTTCAAAAGTCAATACACAGAATATGGGAAGGAGAAAGAAAAAGAAGCTCTGGAGATGTTCAAGGAAGTGACAAAATTTAATGTGATACAGACTGGATTGGTGATATCCAAACTAAATCCTTGGCTAGCTTGTTGTCCTGATGGGGTTCTTTTCAACGAGATGAAGCCCTTTGGTCTTTTAGAAATAAAATGCCCTTTTAAAGGAAAAAAGATGGTTGTTTTAGAAGCCATAAAACACGAGTTTGGCCAGTGTCTTGTTTTTTCTGAAGGTAAATATTCAATGAAAAAAAAACACAAGTACTACGCCCAAGTGCAATTAGGAATGGCTGTTTTGAATGTAAAAACTGCCTTTTTTTTCATCTATTCGGCGTTTGATAAGAGTTACTGCAATATTAGTGTGCCATTCGATGAAAACTTTGTTGTTACTATGTTATCGACGTTGAAATCTATTTATTTCAATGTGATGCTGCATGAAATATGTCTGAGGAACGAGAAGCAAAAAGTAAATGATGAAAATAATAATCCAGCTGTGAATATTATACTGCCAGACTAAAAGAGAGGAAGTAATATTAAAAACAAAGATTATAATATCAAGATCTGAATTTTTCCAGAGAAGTTATGTATCATACACGTTCTAGTTATTAGTTCTAGTCATTTGTTCTAGTTATTAGTTCATTTCGAAAACGTTTCAATGATTGATACCTAATTAAAGTAAGTAAACTTAGACAAGATGTTTTTGGTGTGGATGCAGTGAAAAAAATAAAAAGTTTGTAGTCGACTGAATGATTATATTTTCTGTAACCCCAAACATTTTATAATAAAGAAAGATATAACATATTATCAAGAATATTGTCAATAACATTGATTGATTTTTTTTTCAATTGTACATGAATTTTTCATCTTTTATAATCGGAGAACCTAGATTCACTGTAGCACAAATTACTGTAAAAATATGTTCTACGTATGGAATCAATTTACAGGACATCCTTTCACCCACAATTTTGAATGTCTTTATCCTTTGATTGGATCGTTCGATGTGAACTCTTGCTTTAGCAATGTTACATGTTAAAAGAGCGTCTTCTTTGGAGAACTGTTTTTTTTCTCGTAAAAAAGGAGGCCGGTAACACTTCCAACCATGTTTGACACATATCTCGTCGATTGTGAATCCTCTGTCCACCATAACTCCATCTGTCCTTTCCAGTAGAGTAACGATATCACTTTGCTCAAAAATGGCTTTGTCACTGGCACGACCTCCGTATGCTCGACTAATATAAGAGATATTCCCTGCTGGTGTTACTCCAGTCATGAATTTCACAGTCTGGGATTTTTTATATGAGGAATGAGTAATTAACTGGCAGCACAAATGTTTCGGATGTTGAGTAAATATCTCTGTACAATCAAGAACTACCCTGGTGTCTTCAAAGCCCTCGAAACATGTAGGCAAATTTCTTGAGATATTGTCTCTAGATGGCCACTGGATAACTCCCTTTAAGCACGCACTCAGAATCGTTATCATCTCATAAAACACATTACGACAGTGCGTCGCATGATAGCATCGGAATAAAATTGCCAAACAACTGTATGATAAATTTTGCTTCAATTTTACATAAGTTAGTACAATTTTATCATGAATACTCATTTTTGTATTATGATGTTGAAGTTTATGACCAAATGACTCGGTCACAATATCCACAATCGTTTCTAAAATCTTGAGGGTTTCAATGCCAGTAAGTGTACTTAATTCACTGTCACTCGTTATGAAGTTTACAAAAGTGGGTTTAAAGAAATCTGTTTCCACTTGGACTTCAACGTCACACTTCACAGAACCTGAAGTGGTTTGTAAAACTGGAAGATGATCACAGATGTTGGTTAGATGTTCTGTGACTGACATTGGTTCATCCTCTTCGATGCCTTGTTCTGGTGTTTCTGGGTTTGCCGCAGTTTCCACTTTTCCTAAATTCCTTTTCAACAACCGCAGCTCTCGACTTTTTGCACACTTGATTTTTTTTTCGTTCTCATTTGGCAAATTACAGGATGGTATGGCAATTTTCTTTAAGTGTTTTCTTTGAACTTCAACGTCTGAAAAATAATGTCAATCATTTCAGATCAGTTTTTCTTTTTGAAATCAAGTACGAGAAAGTAATATATTTACCTGGTAATATATAGTCGTCCCTTGTAAAATGAAGTTCACATACTTTGGAATATGAAGATATTCTCTTCAATTTCAATACCCTTTTCCATGCTTGAAATTGGTCGATTCTTTCTGAGTTACCGAACATATTTTTCACGACAACAACACGCTTGCCAGGTTTTGGCAAATAATGAAAGGCGATATTATCTTTACTGGAACGACTTTGACAGCCGGGGACGCAACAAACAATTCTGAGCTTCGATTTTATTCGCGATTTGATGTCGGGAGACGTCATTTTTAAAATAACAACCAATTTTCAATTGAATGTATCGCACACATGTATTCGCTGGGACTTGCTTCCAAGCACTGCTGTTTTAAAATGATTCCTTTTTCCGTCACCAGATGTCATATGCCCATCCAACAGATCCCAATACGTATTAGGTATATCTTATCAGTCCCATAATTCTGGAGCGCGATTAGAATTATTAGATATATTCTTCGAGTTTTCGAACGACGCTGCAAAATAAATGAAAGGTAGGTAATTATCATTTTAAAATATATTATATATCTTTTAAATGATAATTTTTTTTTTTAACTAGAATACGTACTTTTTTGGTATGACACAAGTAACAATTTTTTGTTATTCCAACCTCAAAGCAGTGACAAAAAAGGATAAGATCGACGGTTGCGTGGAAAACACGGCTCTCTCGGAGGTTGCTTGAAAAACCGCGGGCTATCTCGGGGTTTTCTGGTAAAACCGGCTATCTCAGGGTTTGCTTGAAGAACCGGCTATCTTGGGACCTGACTCTAAAAGGTCGTATGTCCTATGCTTAAGCATAGGTCATGCGACCCTTTTCATCAAATTTCCGAGATAGCCAGTTCTTCAAGCAAACCCCGAGATAGCCGGTTATTCCAGCAAACCACGAGATAGCCGGTCTTTCCACGCGACCGTCGAGATGCATTCAATTGAGGAATTGAGAAGGTAATAATATTATTATATATTTGCCTCAATTGGATTTGCCTCAGACAATATATTATACACAGAATTATTCTACATGGCTTTATTTTACACTGGATTTATTGAGCGCATCAGTTTGACTTCGAATGTAATTGTTTGTGTTTTTTTTTTCTTGCTGCGTTATTTCACACTGTTTATTGAAAATTTCATTCTCCCACGTCCACCTTCCCGCGCTCCAACGATATGACATGACCTCGCGGATTTCAGATGTTATAAAATTTACCATTACCCCAGCTTTTAGCCCGTTGTTCAATTTTCTTCGCTCTTTAGCGGTTCTGAAGCTCGGCGCGCACGTGACTTCCTACTATCTTTACGACGACTGATCTCTGATTAATCGTGTACGTCTTTGCACTATGAATAAACGTAATCCTGTCCCCGTACAGAATTTCTCATCCCCGGGACGTCCCCGATGCTTCCCACAATAATCCAAGTAAAATCCTCAGTAATCATATTATTCCCAGATAACAAAATGCCCGCATGGTGCATGCGTATATGCACTCATGGCGTGCGTCTTGATCCTCATAGCGTGAATGCAAATACGCACGCAATGCACGCTTTGCGTCATCAATTGCGACTCCATGTGCACGCACGTCGTGAGTTCCGCATGCATGCTACGCATATTCCTAGCACATCGTGATGATATAATGAAGCTTCCTCGAATGGCAATTATATCAAATTATTGGGTCCCGTAAATGAGCAGTAATACTACCAGATATCTTTCTTAATCCGTATATGTATATTTAGGAATAGTATAACAACATTGAACATAAAATACTGTGTACAAACTTTACTAATATTTATTTAACGAGCTTTATATTTATAGTGTTGACTATATCCTAGGATAATATATATATATATATATATCTCATATATTACACAGTGCGTAACTGGCAAGAACACTAAAACTATACGTAATGCAAAATTATTATAAAATGATATTAGTACGTCATGCGATAGTTAAGGTAAGTTAATATATATTTATCACAGATGAAATAGCTAGTATATATACTAGTCATAAAAAAAAATCGATTTTTCATTTTTCATGCTGCTATACTACGCAAAATTTGAGTTTCGATAGAAAAAAACATTCTCGCGAAGAGGGAGCTCTGTGACTTCAGTCCAAGTCGCCCTGAGAGTCACGACCCTGACTCTCACGCTCGTGAGGGTTACGTGCGTGGCACGATTGTTATCTGGGATGCAACGCATTACACTCGCACTGAGATGCGTCTCATGTCGTGTGACGCATTACGCTCGCACTGAGATGCGTCTCATGTCGTGCGACGCATTACGCTCGCACTGAGATGCGCCTCAACGCCGTGCGTGCAAGAATGCTGCGATTTCGCACGCACAGCGTGCGTCGCACGGCGTGCGGGTAACGTGCTACGCACGATTGTTATCTGGGTTGGTATCACCCGTTGTTTTTATGTTAAAAACCGAACCCGGCTGAAAA
The DNA here is from genome assembly GCA_944452935.1 of Rhogogaster chlorosoma. Taxonomy (NCBI): domain Eukaryota; kingdom Metazoa; phylum Arthropoda; class Insecta; order Hymenoptera; family Tenthredinidae; genus Rhogogaster; species Rhogogaster chlorosoma. The sequence continues at coordinate 9,432,119 of OX101802.1, forward strand.
CAGACACGCTCAGCTGTCGAACGGGTGATTGTTAGGTGTGTGACGAAGAGTATCATTGATGAAACAAAGACTGAAAGGATGGTTTCTCTCACATTTTTGTTTCAGGCCTTTTCCTCGGTACCTATATATAATAACCGCAAACAAAATTATGTCGAACAAATACCAACCATTTCCTTGTCTAAGCTCACGTCAGAAAAGACGTCGCCTTGCCGTCACCCGGAATAACTTAATTGCCAGAGATGAGGTGAACTTGAACAATGACCAACTAGAAGACAACTTGAACAATAACGAACCTCAGAACATAAGGAACAATGACGAACCTCAGAACATAAGAAACATTGACGAACCTCAGAACGAAAGAAACAATGACGGACCTGGTAATGACATGGACAATCACGAACCTCAAAATGAAATGAATAATGGCTTACCTGATGAAGATGACGATATCAGCAATGACGAACATGAAAACGAAATAAACGATCACGAACTTGAAGATGGTATGAACGCTGACAGACAGGAAGATGACGAACATGACGACCTGTACAACTACGACGGCAACAATAATGACGAAGTTGATGACCCCCCCGATATTGACGTAGCACGACGGGCAGCTTTGAAAAATTCTTTTTTGACGGCAAATCTGAATCACACTCAGGGCAATATTATTCTAAAAATGCTGCGTGCGCATCCTTTTAATTTACAATCGCTGCCGAAGGATACAAGGACTGTGGTCAACACTCCGACGGTCGTTGTTCTAAGCATTATCGAAAGAAGAGCTGGGGGGACGTACATCCATTTAGGTTTCGTCAAAACTATTCAGCAAAGATTGAAAAACATTCCCGGCCACCTTCTCCCTGAAACAGTAATCATTGATTTGAGTTCGGATGGTGGACAGGTTCACAGACGTGGTGGAAAGCAGTTTTGGCCTTTACAGTATCGAATAATAAACGGATTAACTGATGAAAGACCAATAATCGCAGGCATTTTTTTAGGCGAAAGCAAGCCAACGAATGTTTTCGAATTTTGTGAGCCATTATTCGCTGAATTGACCGAAGTTCTTCACGGCGGTGGTCTGCAGATAAACGACAGATTACTGCCTCTGCAGATCCGATTGTTTATCGCAGACGCTCCTGCTCGTGCTTTTTTTCTGAATCATTTCGGACATAATTCACTCCATGCTTGCTCAAAATGTTGGGTAGAGGGGTTTCGCTTTGAAGGAACCACAGTTTTCCTCGGAACTCAGCATCGCCCAAGGACAGATGCTGAGTACCTCGAAATGGTTGACGAAGATCACCATAAAGGTCCGAGTCCTCTTTCACAAATAAATATGGGTTTAGTGTCCCAAGTGCCATCGGAAAGCATGCATTTGATTTACTTAGGGGTGATGTTAAAATTGTTGTCTGCTCTCGTCATTGGGGGTTTTGCTTGTCGTCGTTTTACAGTACGTCAGCTCCGCATTATAGATTCACGTATGGAGTTATTGAAATTGTATTTTCCGTCTGATTTGAACCGTGACCCATCCATTCTATCGAAGTTTTCGAAAATGAAGGCAACTCAACTCAGACAATTTTTACTTTACATTGGTCCGGTCGTTTTCGAATCAGTGCTCCCGAATGATTACTATCAGCATTTCTTGCTGTTGCATTGCGTCATCAGATGTTTGAATCTCAAAACTGTTACAGAAGGCCAACTCGCTTTCTGTCAAGCAGCTTTGGAAGGTTTCGTCACTGTTGCAGAAGAGTTGTACGGTAATCGCTTTCTGTCCTACACCACGCACAATCTTTTGCACATTGTCGATGATGTGAGAAGGTACGGGCCATTAGATTGCATGAGTGTCTTTCCTTACGAGAACGCCATGCCTGAGTTCCGAGACAAACAACGCTAACCAGCGCAAAATCTAGAACAATTTTACAAAAGATTGTGCGAGCGGAACGAGTTGATGATGTTGCCTCCGAATCATGAGATTGCTTTCAAATTGTCCAAAAAACATGTGGACGGTCCTCTTCCTGCAGGAATCCCTCCTGAAAATTGCGAGCAATTCGAAAAACTTCAAATTGGCAAGGTGACGATCGAAAGTAATAGTCGCAACTGCTGCCTAAAGCTCGGAGATTCGGATATATGCATTGTAAAAAATATTATTCGAATTCAAGAAAATGTACAACTCTTTGTCAGGAAATTTCGTACATCCGCACCTTTTTATAATGTCGGTTTGTCATCTGAAATTGTGGGTGTGCACAGAATCAGTCGTTTGTCTGAAGATTTCCAAATTGTTAACCTAAGAGATGTTCGAAATAAATGCTACTTAATGCCAAAGTGGAGTGCAGTCGAAGGAGAGGAAGAAAATGTTATTGACAACGAATTTATTTGCATGGAGTTCCTCACTCCCTTCACACTTCCGCCGCATATAATCTAAACACGCTGAGTAATCATAAATAGGTTGACGATTCTCCCCACTGCATGTAGTGAAACGTATATTTTTGAAACCTTCTATAATCTTCATTCTAAGAATCGTACGACGTATGCAAAAGAAATTATTTTTTCCTATCTATAGAAGCCTAGAGATGCCTAAAGATAAGAAGTTGATGTCCGCAACTCGTAGTGGACGTAAAGTTTACCGTCCTTCAAAACTCAATACAAGTTCATCGGAGGAAGTAATATGTCAAAAGGCAAAGAAGACGTCGAATCGGGCGAATATGGTTAATTTATTGAAAAAACTGAAAAAAATGGCTGAGTCAGCCGAAAAAAATAAAACATCACCCGCTCCCCCGACAACCGTGCCCGTCGCTCTTGGTGATGCTGGAACGAGCTCGTCTTTAGACGAATCGTCATGTAGCCAGTAAGTAGATGTGCGAAATCTCGTAATTTTGTATTCTAAAGCATTAAGTACAAATTAATTGCTCATCATTTCTCGTATTTTCCGTTCTTTTCCCGGGATCTGATAAGGGCACAGACACTTGACACTCCGCCTTCTTCTCGGGACAGCAGTCATAACGACGTAGGTAGCGAAGAACATTTCAACCGCGAATTAACAACATTTCCTAAGATAGTGCAGAAGCCACATACATCATTGAAGCCGTCTTCCAACTCAACGACTTTTTCCAACTGCTTCAATACCAGCCGCACGGGAAAAATCACAGCAGAAATGATGGACGAGGATGAAGATCTTTCATGCGGTGCAGCTTCCCCAAAAAAGTAAGTCACGGCAAATGCACGGAACATTGAAGATAATAAAATTATATATACCGGGTCATTCCGTCGAAGTGTCCCATGGTGACTCCTGAGTATATGCAACTGAGATGACATCAATTGTTGCTGGATAAAATGCAGAATGCATGATTGGTCACCAACAATCAATGTCATCTCAGCTGCATATACTCAGGAGTCCCCATGAGGCTCATCGACAAAATGGTCCTGTATATAATACATTTTACATAATAACTTAATACATGAAATGATAGGGCAGCTATTCATTATTCAATGACTAATTTACAGGCATTCTACACCACGGAGCATTAATGTAATATCTTCCGGCAATGCAGATGATAATATCGGCAATCATGAGCGATCGGGTTCGGCAATCATTAACTTGCTCACGATAATGAGTTCTGAAATAAAGTAAGTTTTTATTGCTAAAATATGTGCGAGGTACTGAGGCTTCGCTCAAGAAACTCTTTATTATCCGACAATAATAGTTTTCTTCGCTATTTCAAGACTAATCAGAATTTATAACATTCGAATTTTCGTATTGCAGTTCAAGCATTTCACGAGCCTAGGAGGGTCGACAGCCAGGGAATTTCTGAGCTGTTCGGTGAGACAAGTGATGACGGATGAGTTTGTCGCATCTCAATTCACCTGGGATGGCTCAAAAGGAAAAATCGAGTTTCGAAAGACTAGAATATGCAATATTTTGTATCGTAAGTATATACACGGTTCCCGAAAAACTTTCGCCAGTGCAAAACAACATACCAATAATGCCTCTTTCTTATTTCAGTCGCTGCGAAAAAATGCACTTTTGAAGGGCCGAAAGATAAGGTTGCCTTTAAAAATGATATCAAGGAAATTTTGCGAGCTACCAAGCAGAGGCACGAAAACGCTGGGAGAAGAAATTCGAAAAACAAACAAAATAAGTCGTTGCCGGGATTAGAGACGGAACATGAAATTATCGCGCAAATCGACGAGCTCAAACGAAAACTAGGCGTCATTGAAGGGGATTCATTTTCCGAGGCCGGAAGCGGAGGCACTCGATCTAACGATGACGATGAAAGTGAAGAATCTGGCGATTCAAGTGACTTCGAATGAAGTGAGTTGCGGTTCATCGCTATATTTCGGCGATGTTTTTTACTTTCATCTTCGAGATTTCATCAGCATTTACTATATTTTCTACAATACCCCTGTTTTTATCTATATGTTCTTCCTGTAGTTACGCTGTGTGAGATGGTTAACAATGAATTCGCAAAATGTCTTAAAGAAAAAGTAATTTTCCAATTTCAAAATCATTGAAATGTCCTAAATATCAGCTTTTTGCCAAATTGTTTTTTTTTTTTTTCTAGACGTTGTTAAATTGCAGAAATTTCTTAAAAATGACTAAATCATTAGAATTTCTACAAAAATCTGTTTCAATTAGATGAAATGTTGCGTATCCAATGAATCATATGTGAACATTATGTATAAGATATACATAGTCGTACTATATAATCGTACCATAATCGTACTATAATTATATAACTTTTGTGAATTGAGCTTGTATTAATAATATTATAATATTATGCGTTAATTATGAATAATGATACCTGATATGAAAAAGTTTGTCATTTATGGTGATCACTCCTGAAATTTGAAATTTCCCGCGTTATTTCCAGACCTGATTACGCGTGCGCAAAAAAAATAATTTAAGTCGCACAAGTGCGCTTCAAATGCGACGCATATGTGGACACATATGTAAGGCCAGGTGCGTCGCACACGTGCGATTTCAAGTCGCATACGTGCACTCCGAGTGCGCGCATCGTGACTACATTTTGCTATCTGTGATTTCCATGCTGCTATATCTAACAATCATGATTTTTCAGCAATTTCCCCCTCTATCACTTCAAACGCATACACGTATACATATTGGCAGGGCCGGCGACTTTCATATGGAGGGTATGGAGAGAAAAGTCGTGTTTTCCAAATATTTTTATTACTGATTACGCATTTCGCGTCGATAAAAAAGTAAAGACCCTTCGAGCAAATTTTGTGCATACCATACTTGTATTTATCTCCACGCGCCACTGCGTACTCCCTTTTTGCCCAATGCCTGCGATCGCGCACGCTTGTTGGAGCGCTCTCTCTCGTACACTGCCTAGTCTCGCTCTCCCCTTCCCGATACCGATACCGCTCGGCGCTCCGTCAAACTCAGCGGCACTGTACAGTCGGGGAACCGGATTCTGAAGCTCCTTATCCCGCGCTGAACGCAACTGAACATACACCTTTGATTTTAATTATCTTCAAGTTGGCATGAAATTAAAACGACATTAGCTCTACTGATAAATTAGCGATCTGCTCTGCTTTTTTTTCAGAGAATGTCAATTCGCATAACCTCTTGAATGCACAAGTGATTGAAAAATCTGTCACATAGGATAACCCCAAAATGCGCGTACGTTTTTTCGAATTAGGTTGCTCCTAAAATGAACTAGTGTTCGTAAAGTGTTCATATCGTTGAGGGAGGGCCCTAATGAAACTTAATATTATATTCTTTCATGAAACCGGATCGAATTTTAATCATTTTAAAGTGCTAGCTGAAATTAATAAAATCAGCCTGCGAAATTTAAAATTCAATCGTAAATATAGGAGGATTATACGCACTAATGATGGATCGCAGGCTATTCAAAATTTGGCAATGTGTTCAGAACACTTAGGCAAAGAATCCCAAGTATCGGATGTAATATCGGTCGTCTCGTTACTCAGAAAGCATAGTCAACATTTTTTATTTCAAAGTCTTTGTAGTTCATTGTCAGAAGTGATTCGGAACATAGGTTTCATATGACAATAATATCTATACCGCACTTTGTGCTTAACATGTGTGTGAAGGGTATGCTTCGTTTGGGAAGCTAATTGGAATAAGAATTGTATGCAAGGAGCAAACGGCGTTGCCAAAAATCTATGTCAGTAAATTGCATTTTGATGATCGGTAAAAATCGTCCCAGTTTCCTGAAAGAATATAACATTAGGTTTCATTAGGGCCCTCCCTTGACCCTATGAACACTTCACGAGAACTACGTTATTTTAGGAGTAGCCGAATGCAAAAAAACGTACGCACATTTTGGGGTTATCCGATGTGACAGATTTTTCAATAGCACTTTAAAATGATAAAAAATCGGTCCGGTTTCATGAAAGAATACAATATTAAGTTTCATTAGGGCCCTCCCTTGACCCTATGAACACTTTACGAGAACTACGTTATTTTTCAACCACTTGTGCATTCAAGAGGTTATGCGAATTGACGTTTTCTGAAAAAAAGCAGAGCAGATCGCTAATTTATCAGTAGAGCTAATGGCTGGTATCAATAAAACGAAGTAGATGCTAATGCTTGAAGCAGATGCTTCGGATTCGGAGTGGATACTTCAGATGCGTAGCATGCTTTCGCTTCCGTAGTACCTACTCCTATGTGCGTAGTAGGTGCTTCGTACATAGGAGTTAATACTAGTGTTTCGTAGTACCTACTCCTAGCTCGAAGTAGGTACTCCGTTTTTGAGCTGGGCGTAGTATCTACTACAGTTTGAGTGAAGCTGCTGTCCGAGCAACGGAAATGGCCGCTTTTATGAATATTAGACAACGGATAAAAGTTTATAAAAATCGGAGGGAATATAGAAAAAATCAAATAACTCGTGTGAATTATACATAGATATACCCAATTATTTGAATGACGTTTGTTGAATTTTTCTAGTTCGTTATATGTGCAAAAATCGTGACTGAAAATAATAGTTTTCGTCTTGATGTTTGGTATTTTATGTCCAGAAATTATTTTATACTACTACTATAGTAGATACTACAGTATTGAAGCAAATGCTTCTTAGGAGTAGCAGATACTTCACTTGCGTAGCATGTACTACACGAGAGAAGCATCTACTACGCAAATGAAGTATTTACTACGAGGTGAAGTATTAACCCCTACATGCTTCGTAGTGAATGCTAATACTTGAAGCATTAGTATCTACTTCGTTTTATTAATACCAGCCAATGTCGTTTTAATTTCATGCCAACTTAAACATCATTTAAATTAAAGGTGTATGTCCAGTTGCGTTCGGCGCGGGATACGGGGCTTCAGAATCCGGTTCCCCGACTGTACATTAGGGTGCTTAAAAAAAATTTTTTTTTTTTGTTCTTACCCTCTCAAATGTTAATGGTTTAGAACAAAAAAATCCTCCCCAAAAATGGTCTCTCTAGCTCAACTCTAAGAGGTCGCTCTTTTCATTTTAATTTCCCATTTACTTAACATGGAAAAATTTGTCTTTTCATTAAAAGTTAAATTACTCGTGAACGACTTGATATTTTTCGAATTCACGTATAGATCCTTGAAGCTGATTCTTCAAGCTTTCGAAAATTCTCTAATAAAAAATAAATGAAAAAACAAAAAATAATAATAATCAATGATTTCTTTAAGAATCAGTACTTTTCAGATGGCTTAAATTTGTGTTTTGATTATGATAACTATGCATTATTATAGTTTTGGAAAGCTTGAAGAATCAGTTTCAAGGATCTATGCATGAATCCGAAAAACATCAAGTAGTTTGCGAGTAATTTAACTTTCAATGAAAAAGAAAATGTTCCCATGTTAAGTAAATGGGAAATTGAAATTAAAAGAGCGACCTCTTAGAGTTGAGCTAGAGAGACCGTTTTGGGAAGGATTTTTTTCTTCTGGACCATTAACATTTGAGGGAATAAGAATGGAAAAAAAAATGAATTTTTTTTAAGCACCCTACTGTACATCCATGCAGACTTAGCTACGGAATATGACCGAAAGACGCTTAAACACGAGTTTATTAAAAGAAACAAGGTACGCCGTACCGCAATTGCTTCATCACAATAAGATTTAAGAAAAATTTAAAATGTGTATTACTACACACCACCACCACCACCACCACCACCACCACCACCCCCCCCCCCCCCCCCCCCCGACAGTTGAGTAACTCCATACCCGAAAATTTTGCAAGTCGCCGGCCCTGCATGTTGGTATATATATATATATATATATATATTGTTGCACAAGTTGTTTGTGCGATAAAAATTAAATGTGGGTACTCGAGAGCAATAAAGTGAGCCGAATACAAAATTAAGAGGATCAATGAAAAATGGTCGTATATTCGGAAAAATGCTACACGTCTGTGCTATAAGTCGGCTCAAGCAAGACTGACTTGTTTTTACAATAATATTTGTTGACGCAGCAACCGAGGTTCTTATATTTTAGAAGATATCTTTTATCATCTGGGCTACTAGATGTTAATCACATAGATTAGATGGTATAAGGGTGATTTTACCCAATGTAACAATATATTAGGGTGATTCGTTTCAAGCGACTATTTTTTTTTTTCGGTCCCGCATCAAAATCTTGTTCTGTATGCTAAAAAAGAAATTCTGTGCAAATTTGAGCCCTTAATTTAATTTCTAAGTACTTTATTTTTGATTTTGAAGTTTTCCCATTTGAAATACACAGGAAACTTAGGATTTTTTTTTCAATGGCTTATAACTTCGCGGCATTTAACGCTATTGCAATGCACTTAGGCTCAATTTGAAGGGGATTAGATACTCTTTGAAAGGACCCCCAACTAATTGATGTCAACTCATATATTGTGATATATATATGCCACTAAAGTCATATTTTTGCGAAAAAATCCTATTTTTTGCATTTTCCGGTGAAATGGTCAAAGTTACAGGGAAACTTGACGACGTCATTTTGAAGAGTACTCAATTCCCTACAAAAAAAAGTCTTTTGACTCAAATCTCTCACATTGATATTTCTCGAGTTATTGAGCTTTGATTTTTTTGTGGTATGAAATTTTAATGGATTATTGAGTCAAATTTTTGAATGTATATTGATATTCCAATTTCCTATCACTGCATTCTTTAGTAATTATTTATTTTTTAAGTTGGAAATGAGGAAAAAGATGAGTAATGTAATGTAATTAGTAATGTAATTTCATACTACAAAAAAGTCAAAGGTCAATAACTCGAGAAATATCAATCTTAGAGATTTGGGTCGAAGGACTTTTTTTGTAGGAAATTGAATATTCTTCAAAATTACCCTGCAAAGTTTCCCTGTAACTTTGACCATTTCACCGGAAAATGCAAAAAATAAGATTTTTTCGCAAAAATATGACTTTGGTGGCATATATTGTAACGGTTCGGCTAGCCTGTAGGAGAGAAAAGGACAGACAAACATTGAACGCGAGACGGTTAGCTCCCCACCAGCGCGGCAAACGTCGGTGACGTCACCAACACCCGAAATTTTGTATAAAAGCCGGTGCGGCAATGCCTCACCAGCGATACGTAGCAAAGCGCACGTAATCGACTCACCGCGATATAATAATTTAGCGATACGTAGCAAAGCGCTCGTAGACGTCTCATTACTTTCTTAAAATTGAGGAACTTGAGTCAAAGCGACCAGTTCACTCGTATAGATTCAATTTAACGAAATAGAGAATTATTTAGAAATTTGAAATATAATCAGAAACAGAAATCAAACGTAAAAGTCTATCGCTGCGCAGAGTTCGAGGATAGCAAATCAAATCTATTTAACAGAAGTCTTGACTTAAAACTAGCTAGACGTTCAGATCTCGAGATTACCATTATTTAAACAAATTCAGAACAAAAGAGCCATAGGTTAAGTTAAAGGTTAAGGAAAATCTTGTTTAATAATTTTTGTTATTTTTTATTTGTAAAAGTCAATCGAAGAAAATGATTATTTAATTTCATTAAGGGTGTAGTCTAGTTGAGCAGTTTCAAAAAATTGATTTTTTTTTTTTATTACATTTTTCGAAAGTATATATATGGAAGAGTATTGTGTTAAATTTTTATGAAGATCCGAATAGTGTAAGTGTATTTTTTTTCAAGTCAAGCGTCACTACCTGACCGCGCGTACCTGAGCTCTCTGCGCGCTCGACGGTTATATCTGCTCTAATCCCCTCTCCGGTCCCTTTTCTTTTCATTGGAGCAGTTGTTCCTATATCTTATACGAATCTCTGTATTCTCTTGCGCAGGCATCGCAGATTAAACTTTGGTCAGATTTTTCACGATTTTTCGATAGACGAAACTTTAAACGCGTTTTTCTCGAAACGACGTTTTCATATGCGCGCCACACGATTTCTCCGAAACCAGTTGACCGATCTTTCTGAAATTTTAACCACATATTCTACACTTGTAGAGTCACAGAATGACCTACGATCAAGTCAAAATAATTATTTTTACTCTATTAAATTCACGAAAAACAGCGGAAAAAAACGACTTTTTTTCGAATTTTTGGATTTTTTTAAACCAAATCTACAAAATTCGTTGAAAATTCATATCCGTAGGTTAATCTGTAGCCACTGGCATACCGAATCTGAAAAGCTTTATTTTTTTGGATTCAGGCAAGCCGTTCCCGAGTTAGCGTGTGGCTACCAACTTGCGTTGAAATCGAGGGCTCGCGTTCTTCCACGAATCACATGTATAAAAATGGTCTAAGTTAATGAAAAAATTTTTTTTTTTCGTAGTTCAAGACCTTAATAATCACACCCAACAACTTTCATATTGATATCTTTCCTAGCATGCTCACAAAAAATTAACAAAAATACGCTTTTTTTGGGCCTCTCAACTAGACTACACCCTTAAATTCATTATTTGACAGAAGCAAGTGCTTAGTTCTTTGTCCGAGATTTCCACCACTCATTTCTTAATAATACAAAACGCTACAACAGCCGAGATAGGTTCACCGTAGGGAACAGCTTCGAAGAGCAATCTTCCGAGTCTGGTGTACAGTCTTGGGTGCAAACCCCGGATCTGAGCGTAGGAGATTAGTAAAGAAATCAGGATAGAACTAGGAAGCAGGCTCGTGAGTAAAATCATCGGTTCTGCTCTAGGGAGGCAGCTTTATTAAGAAATTAATCGAGTCTGCTGGGGTCGGAAGCTTCATCGAGCGATCGATTGAGTCCGAAGACTGACGGCTTTGGCAAGAAATTGTCCGAGTCCGAGATTAGCCAGGAAAAACACAAAAAACCTAGGTCAGGTGGCTTTTTGTGGCAGAACCAACTTTTCCACACCTCCTAGTATCGTGAAGTGCCCAAATAAACTCAAAATTACACTTATTCTATCTTTTGAGCAAAGAACTCACAATAACGCGGGATATTCCTACATTTTTTAATTCCGACATATCCCGAAACGTTACAATATATACCACAATATATGAGTTGACATCAAACAGTTAGGGGTCCTTTCAAAGAGTATCTAATCCCCTTCAAATTGAGCCTAAGTGCATTGCAATAGCGTTAAATGCCGCGAAGTTATAAGCCATTGAAAAAAAAATCCTAAGTTTCCTGTGTATTTCAAATGGGAAAACTTCAAAATCAAAAATAAAGTACTTAGAAATTAAATTGAGGGCTCAAATTTGCACAGAATTTCTTTTTTAGCATACAGAACAAGATTTTGATGCGGGACCGAAAAAAAAAAAATAGTCGCTTGAAACGAATCACCCTAATATATATATATATATATAATGGCTGGTATCGATAAAACGAAGTAGATACTACTGCTTCAAGTATTAGCATCTACTACGAAGCATGTAGGGGTTAATACTTCACCTCGTAGTAAATACTTCACTTGCGTAGCAGATGCTTCTCTCGTGTAGTACATGCTACGCAAGTGAAGTATCTGCTACTCCTAAGAAGCATTTGCTTCAATACTGTAGTATCTACTATAGTAGTAGTATAAAATAATTTCTGGATATAAAATACCGAACATCAAGACGAAAACTATTATTTTCAGTCACAATTTTTTTACATATAACGAACTAGAAAAATTCAACAAACGTTATTTAAATAATTGGGTATATCTATTAGGGTGGGCCAAATAAAGCGCCAATTTTTTTTTCAGAGAGATACCTTCGAAAATTTGTTCTTTATGCTCAAATAACGAGCCTCGAAAAAAAATCAGCTCCTAATATCAACATTTATAGGTCGCTCATCGCCATTTTTCATTTCCCATTTGAATAGCATGGGAAATGTTTTTGTGACGCTTTTCGATTTTTATATCTCAAGAACTGATCTAGTTAGAAAAATTCTGCTAGGCTGCTTTTGTTGGGAATTAAACGCTCTACAAAAAAGGTTTCTTGGTCGTTTTCGATGAATCAAAGTTAGCCTTGCCATTAAATGACCAGAATCGCCAGAGAAACTTCGAAACGGTTAGACTCATCGAAAAAGACCAGGAGACCTTTTTTGTAGAGCGTTCAATTTTGAACGCAAATAGCTTTGCAGAATTTTTTTGAGTAAATCAGTTCTCGAGATATAAAAATCGAAAGGCGCCACAAGAACATTTCCCATGTTGTTCAGATGGAAAATGAAAAGTGGCGATGAGCGACCTGTAAATGTTAATATTTAGAGCCAATTCTTTTCGAGGCTCGTTATTTGAGCATAAAGAACAAACTTTCTAAGGTGCCTCCTGAAAAAAAAAATAGTCGGTTTATTTGGCCCACCCTAATATCTATGTATAATTCACACGAGTTATTTGATGTTTTCTACATTTATCATATGAATCATTTGTGATAATCGATATTTTTCGTTCGTTGCTTGTGCCATCTGCTATTTGTGCAGTCAGTCATCAAATACCGACTTCTCGTATTTTGAATTCATACCGGAATAATTTGCGGTACACGTGTTCGTCATATTCCCTCCGATTATTATAAACTTTTATCCCTGGTCTAATATTCATAAAAGTGGCCATTTCCACTTATTTAGCAAAGTAGTATTCTGCGAAGTTGCTCGGACAGCAGCTTCACTCAAACTGTAGTAGATACTACGCCCGGCTCAAAAACGGAGTACCTACTTCGAGCTAGGAGTAGGTACTACGAAACACTAGTATTAACTCCTATGTATGAAGCACCTACTACGTACATAGGAGTAGGTACTACGGAAGCGAAAGCATGCTACGCATCTGAAGTATCTACTCCGAATCCGAAGCATCTGCTTCAAGCATTAGCATCTACTTCGTTTTATCGATACCAGCCAATATATCAGGGTGATTCAAAAAAAAAATTTTTTTTTTTTCAAACAGGCTCAAAAGTTTCGTTTTGATGCCAAAATACGCCTGTCAAAATTTGAGCTCTTAATAATAATATTAAGAGCGTCCTCATCGCACTTTTCTATTTTCCATAAGAATAACACAGGAAAAATCATTTTTGCTTATTCTGATTTTTGTACGCCACAAAGGACTGCTCAAACAGTAAATCGCTATACATATTCTTGTAGAGAATTGAACACTCTACAAAAAAGGTATCTTGGTCTTTTTCGATAAATCTAACCGTTTCAAAGTTAGTTTTTCCAAAATCGCTAAAGAAATTTCAAAACGGTTAGATTTATCGAAAAAGACCAAGAGACCTTTTTTGTAGAGCGTTCAATTCTCTACAAGAATATGTATAGCGATTTACTGTTTGAGCAGTCCTTTGTAGCGTACAAAAATCAGAATAAGCAAAAATGATTTTTCCTGTGTTATTCTTATGGAAAATAGAAAAGTGCGATGAGGACACTCTTAATATTAATATTAAGAGCTCAAATTTTGACAGGCGTATTTTGGCATCAAAACGAAACTTTTGAGCCTATTTGGAAGAAAAAAAAAAAATTTTTTTTTTTTGAATCACCCTATTATATATGTATATATATTGTAACATTGCATTTTGCAACGCATGTTACAAGCGACTCCCGAACCCTTAGACGACCATAATTACGTAGCGTGAGATGCATGAGCGAAGCATGAATGCGTTTAATTTAGCCCCGAGGCTGTAGACTCTCCGAGAGGCGACCGTGACCGATCTAAGACTGTCGAATTTAGTACTTATTCTTTTGTTTTCTTTTACGCATTTTCTCTGACATGTGGACGACGAGGCCAAGTTTTTGGGTCTGAGCTACGACTATTACGCACCCCGACGGACGCACCTACGCTAAAACACCGAGGGTGTTGACTTTTTGATGGACGCCACCGAAGCTCGTGAGGCTAGTACTGGCCAGACTACCTCACAGGTCAAAAGAGGATGCGGGGGAGTGTCGAGGACACTCTGCACCGAGGGATCAAGGTGGTGGAGGAGATTCCCACCACCGCCAAGAACCTGCAACCCGTATTCCTCTAAACGAAGGAGCTGCAAACATCGTGGCGAATTTGGAATTTCGCGCGTAACCAAGATCTACTACCATGCGTGAGAGGATCTAGTGGTCAATACGCAAATTACTAGGCGATCGTAAGACGGGGGTGCGAACGATCGAAGCTCAGCGATCGTAGAACACTCTGCCGTAGGCCTGCCTAGCAGGTAGGGCGTCGAGCTCTAGTGCTCGCGCTCGTTTTTGTATTTGGGCGTAGCCGCGAGGCAATATTGCGAATTCCCTTCGAGGGACTTTTTGAGTATAGTTTTGAGTCTTGAGTTTAGTTTTGAGTCTAGTATTTTGTTTGAGTGACTGAGTCCGGAGCGTGTGCTGAAGGGCTAGGACCGTACCGAGGGTTTTTCCTGCGTCGAAAACTCATTGTGGCTGGACAACGGTAAGCGTTAGCTAACTTGACTCCTAATTTGAATCCGGCAAACGGCCATCGGCCATCTTGCCTTGTTTCGAGCCACGAGGCTTTTATAGATCTTCGAGGATCAAATTAAAACGACCTCCGAGTCGGTAGGCCGTCTCCAGTGTCCTCATGCTATAGAGAATTGTATTTTGAGTCCGTGTATTGAGAATTTTTGGGATATATTGAGTTGTATTGAGGCCGTGAGGCAATATTCGTGGCGTTTGAAAGCTCGAGTTTGATATTGATTTTGCGTAAGATTTTTGAGTTTCGCGATATTTGAGTATATTTTGTAGAGTTCGTGGGCTTCGCACCTGAGTGCGAGCGAGATAGCCTTAGACGGTCATTGTCGCGCTCTCTTCCTCCCCCGAGGAGATTTAGAACGTTAGGCTAGGCGTGTGCCTATTATTATTTTGAATTTTGTTTTGCTTACGAAGGCAGAGTTAGATTTAGTTAATTTATTATTTAAAATTGTAAATAATATTCTTTCCCGAGAGGCTTCGCCTCTCGAAGGCGTACCGATCGTCGTACACATTCGGTGTCGCTATTGTTAATTGTTTTGTTAAAGTTGGAGCCGTCGGCGTTATCACCTAGTTGATCTCGAGCCGCTGGCCATTATTGTTTTGTTAACTGTGAGCCGCAAGCTCGATTATTTCGATATTTCTCGAGTAACGTATTATTGTTCAGTTATTCTGCGGTTATTCTGTTATTATTTTGTTATTTCGAGCCACGAGCTCCTCATTGTTAGTCTTAAGTCGCCTTGATAGTTCTAAGTCCCTTTGTTATTTGTAAAATTGATTTGTCGTCCCGCGAGGACCAGATTTGCTGAGTTGATTGTTAACTAATTTCAATTTGTTATTGCCACCCTACGTGGGAGCGTATTAGTTAATTCTTATTGTTTGTAAAACTCGCAAATCGCGGCCAGGTCGGCTATACACGGCCTGTAGTCGCCTTAGACCCGAGGGGAAGTACCCCCGGGTACATGATTACTTGTTAATTTCGTTAAATTCTAATTTTTTTGAATAAATTTAGTGTTCTTTTGTTTAATTTGAAATCCACGAGTCGTTATTTGACGCCGAGTTAATCCTTCATATTAATCCCGACCCCTCTCCGCGGTACTGTTGCTAGCCGACGCTTCGAGTACCCGTATTGTGCAGTATTTTGAATTTTGGAATTTTGAAAGTGGCGGTTATCCGCCTGGCGCCCAACATTAATAAATAATTATAATTTTCTTAGCCAATTGTAGACTGGACGACCTCGGGGTCTAGTGATCCGGTCTAGATCCGAGGTCTGACAAAATCCACGTCACAAATTGGCGCCCAACGTGGGGCCCTGAGAAAAATAAATTAAAGTTTTGTTGAGTAATTTTGTGTGTCATAGTAGTGATTTCCTTGTTGCCAAGAGAATTTGAGTCGGTTGTTTGTTTTTCTCAATATACCGGAGAAGGATTAGCGACGCGTACGCTCGTGAAGATTGTGTAGTTTCGCGGCAGTATATTACTTCAGTATTTTGTTTTTCGGGAATTGTGCGTTTTGCTGTTGAGACTTTTTAGCGATTGGTATTTTTCTTAATATCCTAGGTCGAAGACTGCGGGACAGTATTTGTTCCCGTGGAGCCTCTTTCGCGTAGGAATATTCGTACGTTTGTTTTTTTTAGTTATTGCGCTGCTTTTATTAGTACTTTTTTAGCCGTGGTTTCCTGCCTAGAGCCCGGAAATTTAGTTATTGCCGACTACGTAGGCCGGTGTATAATTTTGTTTTCGCGATCTGATAGCCTAGCGGAGGAAAAACATAGTCCTGGTTCGACGGACTTTTAAATACACCCCGCATCGAGGGGAATGTTTACGTGTCGTCATCGAAAGTCGGCTCGAATAATTCTAACTCGTGTGGCTGAGATTCGGATATTGTGCTCTAGATATTTGAATTTTCGCGTCTAGCAGTGGTGCTCAGGCGTGGGTTCTCAGTGTCCAGCTGTGTGAAACAGCTGTTGTGCCAACGAAACGCTGATTGCCAGATCGACTGCGGCGAAGACGTTCGTGTCGGTAGTAGGTGATCGCGGGCAGCAAATGTTTTGAGCTTCGGATTTATTTTTTTTGTGCCGCGTTCGGGTTCAAGTTTTGAGTTTTCGCGTTCAGGTCAAACTCGCGTCTATCTGATTTTTCGGATACAAGCTCGAATTCTCGAAAAAATTTCGAGTTCTGAGTTTTCGCGTTCGGGTTCGGGTCCACTTCATGTTGTGAGGTGAATTCGAGTTATTGAGTTTTTCGCGTGCACTTCCGAGTTCGCGGAAAATTTTCGAGTTTTGAGTTTTGCGGTTTAGAGTACGTTTTGCGAGCCAGTGCGTGCCAGTCAACGAGTCAAGCTTTCGAGTTCGAGTTCGAGTTCGAGTTCGAGTTCGCGTTCACCTTCGTGGTTGCATTTGAATCGAGAAATTTTTGCATGCACTTCCGAGTGCCGATACACAGCGATTATTGGACATAACTTCGTGCCTGTGGTATTTCGGGACTATTTCGGTTGCAGATTAAAGTTTGAGTTCGATTTTTGATTTTCGTGGGAGCTCAAGAACACAAACGCGACCCTCGAGCTTCTTTGAGAGAAAATTCGGGTACGCGCGGTAGAATGTTGAGTTCCAGTTCGGAATTCAGTTTGAGCTCCTAGTCTGAAGTCCAAGTGTGCGCTGGAAATCCAGCTTGAACTTTGGCATTTCAAGTTTTCGCGCTTTGAGCCGTTGCATTTCGCATTTTCGGTTCCGAGCTTTTGCATTGAGTCTACAACGCGTCCGAGCGTTCAATTTATGAGGGCGACCAATCGAATTTCGTGTAGTGAACCAGATTGCGCCCCTATTGAGTTCGAGTCCGTATTTCGAGTTTTTGTAAGCGATCGTGCGACTTTTAGCGTGTCGAGTTAGAATCTACAATTAGTAGAATTTTACCGCGCGCGTTCGCGTTTTAGTAGTACTGGGGGTGTTAACCGTGTTCCGGGGAGTACACGTGAAGTCATGGTGACGAACGCTACCCCGTGCGATAACCTCCCGTGGGCCTTGAGTCAGATGCAGTTAGTCCCGCGGCTAACTGTATTACCTAGTAGCTTCGAGCACTCAAGTTTTGGGATGAAAGTTTAGGAAAAATGCAGTAAAATATTCGGGTTGAGGGTCATTGAAGATGGACTGCCGATCGACCTCGACAAGATTGAACCGATTGTTAGTATCCGGCACCCCGGAGCTGTAAACAATCGCGACGATTTGTAGGGATGGCCTCGTGGCACTGCCGGTTTATCTCGGCGTTCGCGGGTTCTTCGGAACCATCAACGCGGTTTTATCGTAAGGATAGACGGTAGGAGCGGGGTGACGATCAACCAACATCTTTTGCAGTAATTAAATCCACGATAACCTCAGCCCCGAATTCTGAAATAATTATTTTTTTTTTTTGCTTTTGTATTTGGTGTTTATGGATTTTGGGTCGCATGCCTGGCAAGAGCCTGGGCTTAGCCGACATAATTTATTCTTGTTCTTATGTTTTTGCTTTTCGCGGTACAGTACGTGGCCAAAAGAGGTCTATAGTCAGTAGACTTAAGAATACACGGCTGCGGCCGCCACTCGGAGTTCGGTCCATGGGTCAAGTTCGCTAGTGCTTCCGCCCCAGTGGTCCGTCTAAGGGGGGGGGAGTTGTAACATTGCATTTTGCAACGCATGTTACAAGCGACTCCCGAACCCTTAGACGACCATAATTACGTAGCGTGAGATGCATGAGCGAAGCATGAATGCGTTTAATTTAGCCCCGAGGCTGTAGACTCTCCGAGAGGCGACCGTGACCGATCTAAGACTGTCGAATTTAGTACTTATTCTTTTGTTTTCTTTTACGCATTTTCTCTGACATGTGGACGACGAGGCCAAGTTTTTGGGTCTGAGCTACGACTATTACGCACCCCGACGGACGCACCTACGCTAAAACACCGAGGGTGTTGACTTTTTGATGGACGCCACCGAAGCTCGTGAGGCTAGTACTGGCCAGACTACCTCACAGGTCAAAAGAGGATGCGGGGGAGTGTCGAGGACACTCTGCACCGAGGGATCAAGGTGGTGGAGGAGATTCCCACCACCGCCAAGAACCTGCAACCCGTATTCCTCTAAACGAAGGAGCTGCAAACATCGTGGCGAATTTGGAATTTCGCGCGTAACCAAGATCTACTACCATGCGTGAGAGGATCTAGTGGTCAATACGCAAATTACTAGGCGATCGTAAGACGGGGGTGCGAACGATCGAAGCTCAGCGATCGTAGAACACTCTGCCGTAGGCCTGCCTAGCAGGTAGGGCGTCGAGCTCTAGTGCTCGCGCTCGTTTTTGTATTTGGGCGTAGCCGCGAGGCAATATTGCGAATTCCCTTCGAGGGACTTTTTGAGTATAGTTTTGAGTCTTGAGTTTAGTTTTGAGTCTAGTATTTTGTTTGAGTGACTGAGTCCGGAGCGTGTGCTGAAGGGCTAGGACCGTACCGAGGGTTTTTCCTGCGTGGAAAACTCATTGTGGCTGGACAACGGTAAGCGTTAGCTAACTTGACTCCTAATTTGAATCCGGCAAACGGCCATCGGCCATCTTGCCTTGTTTCGAGCCACGAGGCTTTTATAGATCTTCGAGGATCAAATTAAAACGACCTCCGAGTCGGTAGGCCGTCTCCAGTGTCCTCATGCTATAGAGAATTGTATTTTGAGTCCGTGTATTGAGAATTTTTGGGATATATTGAGTTGTATTGAGGCCGTGAGGCAATATTCGTGGCGTTTGAAAGCTCGAGTTTGATATTGATTTTGCGTAAGATTTTTGAGTTTCGCGATATTTGAGTATATTTTGTAGAGTTCGTGGGCTTCGCACCTGAGTGCGAGCGAGATAGCCTTAGACGGTCATTGTCGCGCTCTCTTCCTCCCCCGAGGAGATTTAGAACGTTAGGCTAGGCGTGTGCCTATTATTATTTTGAATTTTGTTTTGCTTACGAAGGCAGAGTTAGATTTAGTTAATTTATTATTTAAAATTGTAAATAATATTCTTTCCCGAGAGGCTTCGCCTCTCGAAGGCGTACCGATCGTCGTACACATTCGGTGTCGCTATTGTTAATTGTTTTGTTAAAGTTGGAGCCGTCGGCGTTATCACCTAGTTGATCTCGAGCCGCTGGCCATTATTGTTTTGTTAACTGTGAGCCGCAAGCTCGATTATTTCGATATTTCTCGAGTAACGTATTATTGTTCAGTTATTCTGCGGTTATTCTGTTATTATTTTGTTATTTCGAGCCACGAGCTCCTCATTGTTAGTCTTAAGTCGCCTTGATAGTTCTAAGTCCCTTTGTTATTTGTAAAATTGATTTGTCGTCCCGCGAGGACCAGATTTGCTGAGTTGATTGTTAACTAATTTCAATTTGTTATTGCCACCCTACGTGGGAGCGTATTAGTTAATTCTTATTGTTTGTAAAACTCGCAAATCGCGGCCAGGTCGGCTATACACGGCCTGTAGTCGCCTTAGACCCGAGGGGAAGTACCCCCGGGTACATGATTACTTGTTAATTTCGTTAAATTCTAATTTTTTTGAATAAATTTAGTGTTCTTTTGTTTAATTTGAAATCCACGAGTCGTTATTTGACGCCGAGTTAATCCTTCATATTAATCCCGACCCCTCTCCGCGGTACTGTTGCTAGCCGACGCTTCGAGTACCCGTATTGTGCAGTATTTTGAATTTTGGAATTTTGAAAGTGGCGGTTATCCGCCTGGCGCCCAACATTAATAAATAATTATAATTTTCTTAGCCAATTGTAGACTGGACGACCTCGGGGTCTAGTGATCCGGTCTAGATCCGAGGTCTGACAAAATCCACGTCACAATATATACATATATTATAATAGGTATATTGAAAACACTGAATTCATTTCCAACAAGGTACACGCTGAGGGAATTTTCAATCCGATGTGCGAATAGGACAGCCGTTTGTTATTGTTTATTTGAACGATTACTAATACCACAGCACACTGATGAACCATATCTTGAACGCAGTACAAGAGGACGTGATCGAGCTTGGAGAAATAGTTGCAGAAGTATAACAACAAGGTAAAACTTCAAATTCATTAGGAATAACCTATGACGCGATTTCAGTGTTTTCATCAAGAACTCATATAATATTAACTACTTTCCATAAATAGCAGACGTAACGTGTAGATCTCTCTAGTAGATCCTCGCTGTGCCGAACGTATGCCCATTGCCCGGAAATAAGGGACGGAAACCAGGCGTGTCCCGGAAGAAGCCGGCGCGCCTAGCAGTGGAACTCGACGCATTGCGCCAAGAAAATATAAAGGCCTGCTTCTACAAGTTGGGCTTACAGTGGACGTGAAGCCGGCCAAGAACTCGAATCAAGGTTCTCACTAGGAGCTGCACGAGAACCGGAACCGAAATCACAGCTTCACATGATAAGCAGTCCGATCCCAAATTACAATTTCGGGCGAATTGTCATTGGTGAAATGCGTTGAACATGGCTTTCCACCACAAACTTAGAAATAAGAAGGCAGAACACAAGCCCGCTGGGTTAAACCGTAAGACGAAAGAATGGTATGAATGACAACATCACCGGGGCGCGTATTACAAATAGGAACTACAGGTGAAAACAGTAACTCCAACCTTCAGATGGGCCGACTTATCATGATACTTATTTTATCAAAGAGCACAGAGTAATTATTTAGTGTGAAGTTGTAATAGATATTAGCTTATAAATCATCGTGGTTGTTGAAAATATGTAAAGACCACATATATGTTAAATATGTTAAGAGGTAATAAGGTGTAGCCCACAAAAAAAAAAAACAAGTTTGCTGCCATACAAAGCCATATTCGTAAATAGGAAAGTTACATGACTTCAAATTCGATCAGTTTTTCTATTCGGATTATAAGTTGGATGAAAAATCAAGTGTTTCCCGAGACAGTTCTTTATTTATGCATTAGTTGATTCATTATACATTTTTATGAATTCTCGAGCAATTTGAATGATGCGCCGTATGGCAGTACTGTACGTCGAGCTCCTCTGTGGGAGGATTTTGGTAACCAACACCATTACAAATTTCTAATGGTTGTAACCGGTGTCTCGACTACGTTCGGGTACACCTAGGAGAAGGCCGGGCTACAAACCTGGGGCTCCTGGGGAAACTCGTGTTGGGCGCAAGACTTCGGGCTCGAAGTCCTCACTCTCTCTCACTCGCTTACGGCTAACTAGTCTAGGGGTAGAGGGATTTCGTGGGGGCGTAGAATAAAGACACCGAAGAAGAATTACGTTGACTAGAATTTTTATTAAAAAGAAAAAAAGAAAAGGTGGCGAATTTAGGATCACGCCCGCTACCTGGCGTCTTACAATGAATTATAAGATTGACTCTACTCTACTCTAATAATTTAAATAATGAAATAAAAGAAATCAAAAGCAAAGAAAAGAATCGCTATCGTTGCCTGCTCGCTGTCGTAGGCTCTCTCTCTCTCTCGCTCACGCTCACCGCAGTCCAGCGAGTCAGCTGTCACGCTGCGTGGCTCTCGCGAGCTCTCGCCAGCAAGTGACGCTCCGCGGACTTGACGGGAGGGCAGGGGGTTAGCGGGGGATTTGCCGGAGCTCGGTCTCGGCGCAGCTGAGTGCGTCGCGTGACGACACAGCTCGGGCAAGATGGCACCGACACAGAATCGTCTGTCGGCTGCGCAGCGATGCTGAATAGCATGGCTTAGCGCAGCACAAACAACACGTGATCGGCTGCCGAGTCGTTCAAAAGCAACGGCTCGCGGGTAACCGTCAGAGACGTCCCAGCGGGTTGGTTCCTACTGACTCTCAAGGTTTTCTCAGGACCAAAAGATGTACTGGTTCCTACCTTTGCTGACCGCTCTCTGCTTCATACACCGGGACGCAGGGGGAAGAGCCTCCAAGCTCCGCGCTCGGTCCGGGGATGAAGCAAGTGTCGGATGTAACCCAGCGGTAATCCAAGTACTCGTTTACCGACGTCCGAGAATTATTGCAGGATCGCAAGATCGTGCCAGGGAACTCACTCTCACAACACAAATCGGTTAAATCTAATGGCTCGCTAGCCCTCACTCTCACTCTCACTCTCACTCAATAAATATCTATCTATCTATCTATCTCTCTCTCTCTCTCTGTAAGTAACACTGCATGTCACTTGTCTTTGCTCCGTCTTTTTTCGAGCTTTACTGCCGCATTTTGCCCGCTGGGCGTCTTTTTTCCAGACATCTTGCATGCGCCTTTTTGCAAGCTCTCTTCGAGTTCCTCTGCTGGTTCTTCTCTTGGCCTTGTGGACCTGGAATTTCGTATTTTCTGAGGAGTTTTGGCCTGGGCTACATAACCTCATCCTTAGGTATCACTAGCTGTGCGCATGCCTGGGGCAGCTGTCACCTGACCACGACTATCGATCACCTGCTACCAGTGACGTATCGATTTCTGGCTCGTTCTCGACGCTGTGGATCATCAGTGCCATCTCTGGGTCAACCACCTTCTACCTCTCTGTCGGTAACAACTGTGAAACCTTCTTTGTTTTTGAAGATTGTGAATTTGAAGACGTAAACGAAGATGAAGATTTTGTTATTTTGAAGATAGTAAACTTGAAGACATGGATGAGCGAGTGTGAAATGTGAAGACATGAATGAACGAATGTGTCCTGCATGTAATCGTATCATTAAATCAGGCTACAAGTCGTATAGGAAGTGTAGGTCGTGTGGAGGCGTATTCCACTGTTCGTGCTTGAAGTGCTCCTGGGAGTGGAACCTAGCATCACACTGTTGTGCACCCTGTATGAGGGTACGTTCTCCAATTGCCTGTGATCTGGCACCCGGTACTTCTACTCTTGGAGTGAATTCGTTTAGTGGGATTGATGCACAATCTGAGCACTTGGTCGACTCATCTTCTCTAACTTCTCAGTCTTCAAGTAGTACAAAGGGATCTCGTAAAAGATTAGCCGGCGATCGGTCCCCTCCGTCTCCAACTCATTTGCAAAGAAACAAAGTTACTTGTTCTCTGGCCTCATACGCGTATCCTTCTGTAGATATGGGTGATAAGATGCCACCGTGGTTTGAGGCATGGTCTACCCTGAAATTTGACCCATTTGTAGCAGATGTAAACCGAAAACTTGAATATCTATCTACGCGAATCGCAGATCTCGAGACTGAAAGCCGTGAGAATAGGAACGACTTGAATGAAGTTAAGTCGACCCTCAAAAGTATTAAAGACTGGGAGCTACTTTCCGATCCATGTGAAATACGCATTACTGGAATTGCGAAGTGTAGAACGAATGATTACTCGAATGCCGTTCGGAAAGTGTTTGAAGCAACAAACAATGAGCAGAATCTGAATTTTGTATCCTCTGTTCGCGCTTGGCCGTCTGTACGGTCGGTCGCAGCTGATGCTGCACGGGGAAGACCTGATGCTGGTCAGATGGAATCTGATGACTTTGTTAGTGTGACAGTATAACTTTGTAACGACACGATACACTCCACTATCACGTCTCAATACTATTTTGACATATCGGCCATATTGAGAAATAATAGATCAGTATCGCCTCGCTACAATTAATCGCAGCACCGTACGAGTCACCGCTAGCGCCCACAACCTAGGATAGAACTACACAAGTCACCAGTCCAGCCGCTGGGCGGCTATCACAAACGCAACCACGTGACCGCTCTCTCGCCGATAAGGCGATCATAGCTCCAGATATAAGCACGCGCTTGACCAGGCTCAGGCAGATCTCGCTCAGCTAACAACCGAGCAGTTCTCCGTCTGCAAAGACGTACGGACCGCGGGACAAGACCCCGGACCGCTAGGCGCGTTCGCGTTTCCGAGTATTAGGCTTCACCTATGCTCAATCTTGTACCGCACTAGGTCGCATGTAATTCCGTAAATTCACGCCGTTCAATTTAGAATCAACCGTTTAATAGTTCAGGACCTAGCATATGTTTTCACTTTCTTAGCCGGCCTCAGAAGCCGAAGCGAATCACTTTTTAGATTCTAGTTTTCTTTAATGTTTAGCTAACGGACAGCAATAGCCGTAAAACCCTGCCAAGCAACCCTTTGTGCTTGGTAGGTCTAGATTCACCACGTAGCCGCGGATAGCATTATCCGCAACCCAACTCCCACCGTCTTCCACGGGGAGTTGGTCTAGACAACCGTAAGAGTCCTTCACTCTCTAGCGACGTCTGTCCGGTAGTTTCTGTTAGAACTCATATAGATATATGTATCCCCGCATTCATACCTATATCTATACGAGACTTTGATATACTTAAGTTAAGTTAGATTAAAACTAGCCGTAAGATAATCGGTAATTACTTATGTTATATATATTCCGTTATTTTACTTTGTTTCCAGTTTGGATCCAGTACCCTCCGTACCAAAGCCGTAGCCCGGCCTAGGAAAAGTTATTTTGTTTCAATAAATAAAGATATATTTTGTTATCATTTAACCCACAGTGTTTGGTGCATTCATTTCACACAACTCCACCTACCGGTGGAACCCAAGCATCCGGCGGAGGGGGACGATACCCCCAGACCCGTTTGCGGTTACACCGGGTTCCTAGCCCCACTCTCCATCCGGTCTAGCCCGAACGTTACAACTTGTTTCCCCAAATGTGCGTAATAATGTCATATCTCATTCACACTTGCTTAAAGATAAGACCTCGCAAACTATTTTTGGCTCTGGTGGTGGTCATCGGATCTATATGAATCCCCTCTGGCCTAAGCCAACTTATGATTTACTCCGCAAGGCTATTCCAAAAGCAAAAGTACTTAATTACTTGAATCCTGTTGTTCGCAACTTAGTTGTTTGCATGCGCGCTAGCAATGCAACTCCCCTTATTCCCATATATTCAGCGGAAGACCTTGATAAGCTCCAGGCACGTGCTAGCATGCAATAACGTTGTACTGTTCGGCCGGAAAATGAATACTTTAATTCAAGAGGATACTTTCGGGTCTGTCATAGTAATATAAACCATATCTCAGCGAATTTTAACAATTTAGAAGCTTTTATCTCGACGAATCCAACTTACGATGCCGTCGCTCTCGTGGAAACCTTTCTTATTCCCGAAAACCCCGATACACCCTATAAACTTGACGGCTACAACTTTCATCGTCAGGATCGTATTGGTAGGGAGGGTGGAGGAGTTGCCCTATATATTCGTGACTGCTATAAAACTAAAGTGTTGGCTAGCTCAAATTGCCAATTTGATAATAAACCAGAGTATTTGATCATCGAAGTAAAATATGACTCAATTGGTATTTTACTAGCAGTCGTTTATCGCCGTCCTCATGCAGCCTATCCAGCTGCCTTATTTGATCTACTCTCGGAATTATCTATGAACTACACTCATCTTATTATCACAGGTGACTTTAACTTTCCCATGCATAGGAGTCATGCGGACTCAAATTACTTTAGCAATCTTCTTCTTGAACATAGTCTAGTGTTAGTCCCGTCTGCACCCACTCATCATATTTTTCGGGAAGATGGAACCCAAAGTCACACGTGGCTTGATCTTTTTATTGTCCCAACACTCGATCTAGTCCGCTCTTAAACAAAAACCGATGCTCCTTTTGCAGCGGGCCATGACCTCATCTCACTTGAGTATAATTTTCAAATTAAGAAGTCAAATGTAATCACTCTTCGTAATCTTAAAAGCGTGAGTCTCAATTCTTTCTGGGATGAACTTCATTCTAGACTAGCATTGGATTTATCGGCGGAGCCCATCCCTAACTCTAACGTTGAGCTATCAGGGATTTCACCGCCATAATTCCCTACTTTGTCTTCGATAACAAGAACTCTTACCAAAAACCTGCTCGATGTTATGGACGCTCATGCGCCCAAACGGACCGTTACGATTCGCGCAATGGATAAACCATGGATATCGGCTGACATTCGTGCGCTGATGAGGGCAAGGAATGCTGCATATCGTAGAGCACATCGGTATGGTCGTCCCTCTGACAAACTATCATTTGTGAACTTGCGTGCTCGTGTTAGGAGCAGTATTGGTGTTGCTAAAAATCGCTACTACATGTACTTACTTGATGCATCCTCAGACCCCAAATCTGTCTGGAATATCCTTAGAAACATGAACTTGACTGCACCGAAAACCTCTTCACCGCTCAAATATTTCTCACCATATGTTTTGAACCAGCACTATGCTGCTGTTTCTCGTGCATCGCGGCCTCTTCAATCAAATGAAATTCATGATACGATCAGTCGTCCACTTCGCAATGACCTTCCGAGCCTTTTCGATTTCGTGCCCATAACTGGTGAGGATATTGACCGGGCGTTATCAAGGGCTCAAAAGAACTGCACTGGTTCTGATCTGGTGTCGACAGGAATGCTTAAAATGGCCTACCCTGTTCTCAGACCGTACTTGATTGAGATTTTTAACAGATCTATCGAACAAGGTGTTTTTCCAAGTAGTTGGAAACTGGCCTCAATCGTACCTCTCTCCAAGGTGAATCCGCCCACTTCACCATCTGATACGCGCCCCATTGCTATTCTCTCGGAATTCTCGAAACTTTTTGAACGCGTGATACACGGCCAATTGCTTGGATATCTCAATACCTACAATCTTTTAGATTCTCGACAGTCAGGTTTCAGACCGCGGCACTCAACCCAGACTGCTCTCTTAGGTTTCACAGAAGAGGTGAGAATGGCTATTGATCGGCGGCAGGTCCCAGCATTGATATTATTTGATTCCTCGAAAGCATTCGATACTGTCTCCCACGGGCTACTCCTTCAGAAATTGCGTGCGTTGAACTGTTCAGATAGAGTTGTCAGATGGTTTGCGAGTTACCTAGTAGGCAGAACCCAGGTAGTTCGTGGTGAAAATGACTCCTACTCAGATCCTATTGAAATCTTTGCAGGCGTCCCGCAGGGTAGTGTACTTGGGCCATTACTGTTTGCCATCTTTATTAATGATCTCCCGCATGTTCTTGTCCATACCAAACATGGAATATATGTGGATGATACTCGTATTTATCTTCACTGCCCTCCTAATGAACTGCATGAGCACATACTTCAGCTTTCTAATGATTCATGGCGAGTTTTTGAGTGGGCACAGCGTAACATGATCAAGCTTAACCCTAGCAAAACAAAGCTGATTATCATGGGTAGTCAACCCAGCAAACACAGTTGTATTACATTTGCATAACTGCAATGGAACATGGTAAACCGTGTAACATAACCTCAGTAACACACCAATCTAACATGGGAGTTAGAATTTCCCACTCATTGACAGTATAGTTGGTGCATAACGAACGAGTAACATTGTTACACTATAAGTTACCGCTGTTATATAACAGCAACATGTTTGTTACTCTACGATGAATGTAGCTGTTACATAACAGCAATACGTTTTTTACTCGATGATAAATGTAACTGTTATGTAACAGCAACACGTTTGTTATTCTATATAATAAATGTAGCTGTTATATAACAGCAATACGTTTATTACACTAAAATTAATGTGGCTTTCATATAAAAAATACTGCAAGTATATTTGATGTATAATATATATTATTATTCTGAATTATTTTTCATACATCATGATATTATAACAATAACTATGATACAACCAGTTCCATAAATGTTAACATCAATTTTTATACAGTGTGGACATTTTTTTATGACTACTAGTTTAAAATGTGTGCCGATGGCTCCCTATCAAAAAGAGCGTAATCCAGCAGTGCAGAAAACAAGAGCTTATCTTGGTAAAGCAAATAAGATGAGCTTATTTTGGTGGTGCATGAAAGAAAGGCATACCTTAAAACTTATTCTGTAACTGTGTTGTTATGATAACTGCAGGATTATTACACCAAACAATGTCAATCCATAAAATAGAAGTAGCTCAGTGGCAGCCACCTATTATTTTTTATGATTTCAGTATTATTTTACCATTATTTTTGTCGGTGAGAGTTACAGAATAAGCCCCCTGGGCCGATTAGTCAAAAAAAGCATATCTAAGTAAAGCCAGTAAGAAAAGCATAGGCCTCAAGTGAGATACGCTCATTTTATTTGCTTTGCTCCGATACACTCTTGTTTTCTGCATGGCTGAGTTACACTCTTTTCGAGAGGAGCCATCGACATGCGTTTTATATTATAGTGAAATATAATACTTATAAAATAAGGATCACCGGCCCTAATGATGTATATAATACAATAGATTAAATAATATGTTATAGGGTGGTCCTTGAGAGGATGATTTCTAAAATTTTCAAAGTATGGACCTTTCAACCGTTTCCAATTATTGATAAACAAAATTCCCATAAAATTTTAGCTACCTAATTAATTTCAACAAAAACACGTGCTGCATTTTTTTTTTCAGTAGGAGGAGCTTAGGAGTAGGTATAGGAGTAAGTATATCAGAAGGAGTAGGAGTAGGAG
Organism: Rhogogaster chlorosoma; assembly: GCA_944452935.1. Classification (NCBI taxonomy): domain Eukaryota; kingdom Metazoa; phylum Arthropoda; class Insecta; order Hymenoptera; family Tenthredinidae; genus Rhogogaster; species Rhogogaster chlorosoma. The sequence continues at coordinate 9,461,283 of OX101802.1, forward strand.
CAGGAGCAGGAGCAGGAGCAGAAGTCGGAGTAGGAGCAGGAGTAGTAGGAGTAGGAATGGGAGCCGGAATAGGAATAGGAATGGGAATAGGAATAGGAATAGGAGTGGGAATAGGAATAGGAATAGGAGTGGGAATAGGAATAGGAGTGGGAATAGGAATAGGAGTGGGAATAGGAATAGGAATAGGAGTGGGAATAGGAATAGGAATAGGAGTGGGAATAGGAATAGGAATAGGAGTGGGAATAGGAATAGGAATAGGAGTGGGAATAGGAATTGGAATAGGAGTGGGAATAGGAATAGGAGTGGGAATAGGAATAGGAATAGGAATCGGAATAGGAATAGGAGTAGGAATAGGATTCCTAGCTACTCCTCAACAAAAATAAAAAACTGCGGCGCGTGTTCACAGTGAAATTATAAGTTCTAAAATTCTACGGAAATTGTTTTTTCTATATTCTGAACCGATTCAGAGGATAACCTTGAGAATTTGGAAAATTCGCCGTCAAAGACCACCCTAATACATATAATATTATATTGATAAATATTATATGACTAATAATATAATATATATTATGTATCGTGAATATTCTATAAAACACGACGCTCCCACTACTATGAAGTTTGCCACAGTCTTCTGTCTCTTTCCTCCTCCATGAAACTATGTAGGATAGGAAACAAGACTGTTACTAAGTTCATAGGGAAGAGAGCGTTCTGTTTCACAGAATATTCACGGTATATAGTAAGGTGGTCGTTAAAAATTAATTTTTTTGCGACGCCCCCTAAAAAGCTTCCTTTTGATGAAAAACCACTGGGAAAATTTTCTTTTTTTTTTTAATTCAAAACAACACGTGCCTCGAGACGATCTAAGTTAATTTTTGGGTATAATCTTTTTGGGGAATTTTTCAGGAAAAATACAATTTTATTCAAATAACTCATACGTAACTGCTCACAGACGTATAAAAAGCCCAAAAATAGAAGAAAAATTGAAGCATGAGCTTGAATGACGAAGTATATTGAGCTTCTTATAAAGCTTTAAGTTAAAATTCATAACTTAAAATGACAACACTGAAGGTGTTTCATTGTTGACTATTTTCAAATCTCGAAAAAATAATTATTTCAAATTTAATAAGATACTTTCAGAGAAAAAATGATTATACCCAAAAATTAACTTAGATCGTCTCGAGGCACGTGTTGTTTTGAATCAAAAAAAAAAATTTCCCAGTGTTTTTTCATCGAAAGGAAGCTTTTTAGGGGGCGTCGCAAAAAATGTAATTTTCAACGACCACCCTAGTATATAGTATTATAGGCTCGATTATATGTATACATTAAGGCCGAAGGTCCTTATTTTATGTATGTTACGCACCTATACAATATAATATATGGACAAACCACCTGGCCAAATTATATAATACTATATATATATTTTACATATATATATATATATATATGAGGATATATATACATATACATTTATATATATATGTATTTCACGCTTGAATATTATATATTATTGAAGTTATTATATAGACTGTTCGCTGTATATATGAAGAGCTGAATCATCCCAATCCGGGAACCGATTTCAAACATTTTCCGTTTACAGATTCAGTAACTAAGTAAGCTAGATTAGACATATTTTAAAACATAATAAAGTAGTATTAACAAGTCAAGAGTAAGCCAATCTGGCTGGCAAGGATAATATGTAGAAAGAAGGTGCAGTGCATGTAGCAAATTTCACGATTACTTAAAATAAGCACGACCACCTGTCCTAATTATGTAATACTATATATATATTTTACATATATATATATATATATCTGAGGATATATATACATATACATTTATATATATATGTATTTCACGCTTGAATATTATATATTATTGAAGTTATTATATAGACTGTTCGCTGTATATATGAAGAGCTGAATCATCCCAATCCGGGAACCGATTTCAAACATTTTCCGTTTACAGATTCAGTAACTAAGTAAGCTAGATTAGACATATTTTAAAACATAATAAAGTAGTATTAACAAGTCAAGAGTAAGCCAATCTGGCTGGCAAGGATATGCAGAAAGAAGGTGCAGTGCATGTAGCAAATTTCACGATTACTTAAAATAAGCACGACCACCTGTCCTAATTATGTAATACTACATATATATATGTTACATATATATATATATATATATCTGAGGATATATATACATATACATTTATATATATATGTATTTCACGCTTGAATATTATATATTATTGAAGTTACTATATAGACTGTTCGCTGTATATATGAAGAGCTGAATCATCCCAATCCGGGAACCGATTTCAAACATTTTCCGTTTACAGATTCAGTAACTAAGTAAGCTAGATTAGACATATTTTAAAACATAATAAAGTAGTATTAACAAGTCAAGAGTAAGCCAATCTGGCTGGCAAGGATAATATGTAGAAAGAAGGTGCAGTGCATGTAGCAAATTTCACGATTACTTAAAATAAGCACGACCACCTGTCCTAATTATGTAATACTATATATATATTTTACATATATATATATATATATCTGAGGATATATATACATATACATTTATATATATATGTATTTCACGCTTGAATATTATATATTATTGAAGTTATTATATAGACTGTTCGCTGTATATATGAAGAGCTGAATCATCCCAATCCGGGAACCGATTTCAAACATTTTCCGTTTACAGATTCAGTAACTAAGTAAGCTAGATTAGACATATTTTAAAACATAATAAAGTAGTATTAACAAGTCAAGAGTAAGCCAATCTGGCTGGCAAGGATAATATGTAGAAAGAAGGTGCAGTGCATGTAGCAAATTTCACGATTACTTAAAATAAGCACGACCACCTGTCCTAATTATGTAATACTATATATATATTTTACATATATATATATATATATCTGAGGATATATATACATATACATTTATATATATATGTATTTCACGCTTGAATATTATATATTATTGAAGTTATTATATAGACTGTTCGCTGTATATATGAAGAGCTGAATCATCCCAATCCGGGAACCGATTTCAAACATTTTCCGTTTACAGATTCAGTAACTAAGTAAGCTAGATTAGACATATTTTAAAACATAATAAAGTAGTATTAACAAGTCAAGAGTAAGCCAATCTGGCTGGCAAGGATATGCAGAAAGAAGGTGCAGTGCATGTAGCAAATTTCACGATTACTTAAAATAAGCACGACCACCTGTCCTAATTATGTCATACTATATATATATATTTTACACATATATATATATATATATATATATATATCTGAGGATATATATACATATATATATTTATATATATATCTCAAGATATATTAGCTTTAGCTGCTAGATGAGCTTATACATCAATCTCAACTATACGCTAGATTAGATATATATTCTGAAACGAGCAGTAACATGTAAGACAACATGCGGCGTGGATTTTTGGTTTTGAGATAATTGCTACTCACGATTAACTTTGTACTTGTTTCCCTCATCATAGGTTGGACTAATACTATAGGTAAATTGTTCTGCATAGAATTTAATAACGAATGATAGGCATTTTTATTGGCGTTTTTTGCTGGAACCAGGTCCACGTCGTGTTCCTTTTCAGTTCATGAGAAATATCAATTTAGCACTGAAATCCGTTGCACCAATTGTTCACTCCAGGTCTGAATTGTCAAAATTTTCAGGTTTCTTCTGTTCAATGACTTTTTTTTAGAATGAATCCTTGCAGTAGTTTTGTTTATATTTTAGTCTCAAAATCTTCTTCTGATCATGATTATTGTTTTATCGTTATATTATGATTATTATCACATGTATTATATCTGCACTTTTTCCGTGTTTGTACATTCATTTTCTGCTATCGTCTTGCTTTTTGCTTGTAATTCTCGAAGCCATCGCTGCTTTCCAAATCGAAACCATTCTGCCACGATTTTGTCGAAATCTCTTTCTTTCAGGGTTGTATGAGATGAACATAGCACATCTGTATCGAATTGAAACTGATTTGTAGCAAAGGAAAATGGGAAATGAAATTCAATTGTTGACAAAAAATAATAGTTCCCATATCTTCGAAGTATAAATTCTGCAACAAGGCTTGACTCCCATAATTTTATAGTTTACCCTTATACGATCATATAGATAAATGCTTCGAAAACGCCACTATAAATACACCGATTCATAATTACAATACTCTTGAAAACTCTACATTATAACTGAAATTACCACCTATCGGAGCTTACCTCTTATGATTTGGATAACCAATAAATTGTTCACACCGAAGTTATTTTCTCCTTTGCCCATCCACGTGGAGTGAGCCGCACAATAATTTGTGAAAACTTTTTTTAAAACTCGTTGAATATTGTCTTTTGGGGAATCTCCACCAACGCGAAGCACCAGCTTTTTCTGAAAATCAAGAATAAAACGCAAAAAGATATAATTATATTTCAGCTTATATATATTCAAGTAGATAATTCTTCGTGTTTTCATTTCAACATCAGTGTAGACTAGACTTAGTAGCCGTGCTATTCACTCAAAAACATATCCTTCTAATCAAATGTAAAAATATTAGACACTCACAAATTGAGCCACCTCTTCGTTTTTATTTTTCTGCAAAATATTTTCCAGGGCTTCAATGCTTGCTGGCCCCACTAAAGGAAGGTTATAGTCACATAGCACTTCAAGCACATGCTGTTCTACACTACCCTTTGCCAGTTGGGTTAATCTCTGATTGATTGAGGTTAAGTTTACGTTTATAGCTGCCAACAGTCGATGAACATTTACTAATTCTTCTATAACATAAAGATGACGAAAGGACATTAGAATTCGAAGATCTGTTTTGAAATAGTCATAATTAAGCGACGATTCAAATATAAGAGATTCATATGCAATCACCTTCAATTGAAAGTTTAGGTTTGTTTGATTCTGGCTCTCGTGTTTGGGATGTAGTTGCATCTCTGACTTGGGTTGTATTTGATGTTTTCAAGTTTATATCAGTTTCTACGAGGGTTACTTGATTTATAACATGATTGGCCTTCATTGAATAGTTGCTGGTCTGTTCAGGTACTTTAGTTTTGGTCATCTTTGGTTTGTTTTTGGGTGTATTCGTTAGATTTGAGTTTGTGTCTACTTGTTGATGTAATTCTTGATTCGTAGAATGAAGCTCATATTTGGTATCGTAGTTGGCTGTTGGTTTTACCACACGTATTTCGGTGATAGTCGGTTTTTTTTTCTTATTATTCGATGGATTCCAGTTAATGTCTAATTGTTGTGAAGTTGTGCTAGATGCGATGTTTCTCTCCTGAGAGCAATCTAGAGGATTTTAAAGACAAGTATTTTGATTAAAATATTGACAGTATATTCATCACGATACACACGTTGATAGCTCCTATCGAAAAGAGCGTAATTCAGCAGTATAGAGAACAAAAGCACATCTCGGTGGGGCAAAAAAGAAGAATGTATCTCAGCAGAGCAGGAAAGAAGGACGTATCTGGGCCATTCAGGAAAGAAAAGCGTATTTCAGTAAAGCCGGTAAGAAAAGTATAGGATTCAGGTGAGATACACGACTATTCTTTCCTGCTTTGTCAAGATACGCTCATTTTATTTGCTTTGCTGAAATATGCTCTTGTCTTCTGCACTACTGAGTTATTATGCTCTTTTCGATAGGAGCCATCAATGTATCTTATATTATGGTCATAAATTGTGCTAAAATGAATATATATGTATATGGTGTCAATATATTTGTACCTTCTGTGATATTAGTGTTCTGGAAATCGTGGTCTATAATTGAGGACATATTATCCGGTAGAAGTTCATCTTCGAGCAGGAATATGGGTGTGTTCAAAATATTCATATTGCCTGGTAAAGATGGTGGTTGAGTTAAATGAAATTTGTCCCCTCCTGCAGTATCACAATAAGTAAATTTTGTTATTACAAAATTCAACATGAGGCCCATTTCAAATTTTGGAAAAAAAAAACAACATTCTTTTGCTTGTTAAATGATGAGCAAAGGTCCAATCCAAAAACTCATGGTACAATTTGTAAATTACCACAGTATGGGTATTTAACAAGTACGTCAATCCTCTTCGCTGGAAATGTATGTACAGAAAACGTTTGGTAGAGATATACAGCGTTAAGCTTATTTTTCAATTGGACTTTTTCAAGTTATACTTAAATAATGAAATAATTATTGCTGGAAATATGCTAACTTTTCGACATTTTCTTTAGGTGTCCACTGGTTGAATCATCATCAGAGCTATCACACGTAATTGGGTTAGTTAATAATTGCCTCAGACCTCTTCCCAGGTGCTCGTCATCGGTGGTTATATAATTGGTATCAACTGCTCGCTTGCGTGCTTTATCTAAAGTGGCTGCAAAGTAATAATATATTGTACAACAAGGGGGTGGAGGGGGGCTATTTCTAAGCAAGCGTCGGAATGGCCTGAACTCGAAATTAGCCTCTCGCCTGTGTTGCACACCATATCTTTTTCAACAAGTGAATGTATAAATATGTAGGACCTTTTTGGTATATGCAGGGCAGTAATTTTTACAAATTTCAAACAATTTGTAAACTTTTGGAATGATCCCTTTTTTCAAAAAGCTATCTGACCCCTTTGGAAGGAAATGGATTTATCACCTTGCTAGACGTAATATCCATTATTCAATATAAAATTAATGGATAATAATGAGGTTGAAGTTTGTAAAGTTAACGCAACAAAATATTTGCCAGAAAATTCTCAAATTCAAGACTCAAACAGATCAAGAACGGTGCATAATTCCTCAAATTGTGTGAAACATGTTTATCTCGCGTACTTTACAATTCTAACATTTGAATCACGGAATATCGAATTTTTTCAACGAATATTCCGTTACATTAACGTTACGAACTTCAACCTCATGGATAATATGTCCTAGGGCAGTAATGAATTTACCACCCGCTCTGCATGCAAAAGGGCCTATAACATGCAGGTGTTGAAAAAAATATGTATTTGTAGAAACGTGAAGACTATGTATAATGTATGTATATGTTTGGTAAACTTACAACAATAAGCTTCAATTTGAACGCTGAAATGTCCCCAAGTTTTCGGTTCAGGTGTAGTCCTATTTGCAATCAGAGAGGATAGACGCTTAGAATTTTTCGGCCACCAACATAGCTGCTGCTCTTCTTTGCGAAATAACCAGTTTGTAGGTACTTCAGAGACACTGTCTTCGTCCACAAACCTGACAACTGCATATTCGGCTCGATGGTCAGCCATTATATGACTAGCGGCAGTAGTTAATTGACTTGCTTGATGCTGTATATAATTTTATAAGTTAAACCTGCACGACGATGATAATGTTTCTCTTGACTGGTAATATTAGGTATCTTAGGTTATCATATATTGATGTTTATTAATTACTCGAAATAAATATTTCGTTTTTGAAGTAGATCTTGACTATATAAGGTTATCGTTTTGGTCGTGGCTACTATTGTATTTTCTACATTCGTGCGATGAGCAGTGCTTAATGTATTCGTCAATCTACACTGATGTATATAGCTTTCGCTTAATATATTACATGTTTCCTCTTTGCTTATCAAAATATATACATTTAGTTAGTTGGTGGTATACAGCGAACAGTCTTCTTGATAGTATTCAAGTAAGTTAGTTTGCTTATAACTAATTGATTCTAATGGTGAATTGTATAATTTGCACTATTTTTCGCACATAGCGATAGATATTGGATACAAAAGTATTTGAAAATTAATGATTAGAATGCAGCAATGGAAATATAACGTGAGTGTTACTTTCATCAGATTCTTTAATCCTGAGACATTTTCTACTTATACTTGATGCTGGTAGTTTAGTAAGCTCGGATGTGAATTGATCACACACAATTGATATTCCAAACTTCAAAGAATTGCACGGTGCATTGAAATAAGGTTTCACATTCGAAAAAGTTCTAGCATTTACAAAGGGAAAACCATTTTCCTCATAGATGTCACATATTATGGCTGTAGTTCTGTTATCTAACAGAACACAGTTTTCTTTTTTTGATACAGTGAATCCATCAAACTCCAAATAGGAAATTGATTTATTTGGTGTCTTATCTGAACTGTTGACATAATGTACGACTGGGTATTGTTTTGGATAGGATGTTTCCACTGGAATTTCATTTTGCTCCAAAATTCTATTTACAAGCTGCTCTAGTGGCCTACGACCGTGCTTAACTTTTCTCTTAATTTTCTGCATATGATTTTCATATTTAAATGCACTGAAACTATCTAGCGAACCAAAATTTTTGACATCTTGACATGAATGCACAAGATTATGAACATTGTATGTAATAAATTCATATCCATAAAGAGCGCCATAATTATTGACAAAATATAATATCAAAGATTGTGCATAGTCATTCAAATCTACACACAACTGGGGGTCAGCCAAAATCCTGGCAGCAATACTTAAACACATGAAATGTCTATAATAATTAATTGACAAAGCATTTTTCAACACGATTGGTCCAGTATAAAGTAGAAATTGTCTCAACTCAGATGCTTTCCACCGATCAATATCGTGAAGGGTTCTAGGTCGGCGTGCGAATTCACTTGTAATGAACTTCTTCAATTTAATTAGGTTTTCACAGGCTTCGTTCAACAAATTTGGTTGTATTCTTACATCTTTTTTCCCTTTTACCAGAAACTGTATCAAACGTTTCATTACACCTAAACACCATAAATGCATATAATCATTAGGGATCTGAGAAACCATCTTTATACCCAACAACTTTTCTAAGTAAGAATCTCCGGTGTGATGCTCAGATTGCAGTCTGGAATTGAAGGAAGCATCTGTTCTCAAACTACAATTTGTCTCAGGAAAAGTAACTCTATTCTTAATGAAATCACCCTCTTGAATACATTTCGAGCAAGCAAAATATCCTGTATGGCCCTTTATGTAAGTAATGAAAGCTTTTGCTGGTGCATCGCAGATAATTGCATTTATTTCAATTGAAATTGAAATATTATTGATAGTGACACCAGTTTCCGAAGTACTGATCATGTCATTTATGAAAGGTTTCAAAAATTCATTAGCGTCGAGAGGTTTTTTCATGCCGTGATAGATACCAATGATAAATGGTTCTGTATAGAAATTTGCTACTAATGATGCCATTATTGGCCAGAACTGGCTACCAGAACTTTTCGTAAGAGGAAGACCATCAATATTAAGATTTATGCGTACATTTTGAGGATAGATTTTAAAATATTTTTCTACGGATCGTTTGATACCTGCTGCAAGACCGAAATGAAAATATTCACCACCATTATGAGACTCTAATATGTGACGTGAAACTAGTCTAGGTGTTTTCATTAAAGTTCTAACATCGTTTGGTAGATCTTCGTGGTGACCATGACTTCTTAAAATTTTAAGTAATGAACTCGCAGCGCTTTGTGTAATATTGTTTTTTGCAATCCAATCGCATAAATCATTTTTCAATTTCGGTCTAAGATCATTACTATGATATTCGTTACTAATATTTATTTCTGAGCTGTTTTCGTTACACGTGTCCATGGCCTCATAATTCAACTCATTGATTTCATGATCAGAATCGTCTGATTCAGAATTACTAATATTTATGGAACTGCCCGACTCTGCAGTGGACAAGTTATTTGCATCTATGTGCATAGAAACAGGCACGTTTTCCAAAGACGAGGTATTCGGAATAGGGATTGGGTTTTCTGGCAAAGTCTTGTAACGCTGAATCTCTAAGTTAATCAATTGATTTCTTCTTCTTTTAGATAAAACATGTATGTCCTTAGGCATTTTGAATATTATATTTCCTGGATCAATGTTGCTGTAAAGCCGGAATTATCATCATCTCTAAACGCTATAAAATACTGGAACGCGCATAGTAATCCTGAGTGAAGGAGATCAAGTTTTGCGGATCATATCGTAATAACACGGAAAAGTTGCTTCTTGGCATCACTAAAAACTGTGCCTTAGGAAAAAATTTACGATCGTTATCTTCTGTTCTGGCAAACACCTTCAAGTTTTGAATTTTTCAACACGGGGTTTACATGAAGAAAGAACCAAAAAAGACCAGTTGGCACTAAAAAAATGAGGTTGAAGTTCGTTACGTTAACGCAACAAAATATTTGCCGAAAAATTCTCAAATTCAAGACTCAAACGTTTCAAACAGATCAAGAACGGTGGATAATTCCTCAAATTGGAACATGTTTGTCTCGTGTATTTTAGAATTCTCACAACACTTGAATCACGGAAGATCGAATTTTTTTAACGAATATTCTTTTACGTTAACGTTAAGAACTTCAACTTCATCTAAAAAATTCATAAAAACTCACCGGTTGGGTAGATTTGAATCCACCTCGGCTTAATCGAAACGAGAGAAATATAACTTCTGTTTGGCGTGTTGAACTTTTAAATATCATGCTTGGTTTCTGAGATACAAGCGTTTGAAAAATTATTTTTTTTTGAGATAAAATTGGAAAATGACAGAAAACTTTAGGAAACTAAGCAAAATATTTCCAAGTTCAACACGCTAAACGAAAGCTATATTCTTCCTGCTTCGATTAAGCTTACTTAGATTGAAATTGACCCACCCGGTGAGTTTTTATGAATTTCTTAGTGCCAACTCGTCTTTTTGGGTTTCTTCTCCATTTAAATCCCGTGTTGAAAAATTCAAAGCTTTAAGGCGTTTGCCGGAACAGAAGATATTGATTGTACATTTTTTGTTGGCTCACTTTTCAGTGGTGCCAAGACATAACTTTTTCACGCTTTTACAACACGATTCTCCAAAATTGACCTTGTTTACTCCGGCCTAACGCATAGGTCTATGATTTGTGTAGCAACCCTGCAGGAGGAGAAAGATAGTTGCAGTTGCAGTCAGACGCACTTGTGTAATAAATAGGGACTATCTTGCATAAAAACATTGACCGTCATTTGTCGGAGTAGAAGCCAGCTGTCTGAGCACCTGACTGATGTTTGTGTCACAAAAAGTAGACATGCGTACTGGGTGGTTCTTAGTTGTCTGATACTCGAAATTCAATGAGGCTTTTGAATGGATTTTTTAAAAATATATTTGAGTAGTTTCGAAAAAAATAATTAGGTCATATTTTTTCATTTTTCAATCGAACAAATATTAAAGTTGATACAACGGATTGAAAACTTTAACACTGTGACGTCACTCATGTTAAGATATATCTATATATTACGAAAACTGGAATATTCAATTACGTATAACTTTCGTAATTATGATTTTTAACGAATAAAAAAAAGACGACCTAATTATTTTTTCGCACTCTAAATTAACCGCATGTGAAAAAAAAAAATTCCATTCAAAAGGCCAATTATGTGCCCCCCCCCCCCCCCCATTTGTTTCTAAATAAAAAAAACAAACATTTTGAGCCCAATATGAAATTTGATCTTTACTATTTGCTGTAAAGACATGAAGTTTTCCATTTAAAATACATGTGATTTTTATCTTCTAATGTTATTATTTTACTGGACCATTTAATCTTTGAGGGAAAAAATTAATTTTATATGGAATTGACAGGGATCGATGGTACTTTCAAGCAACTTTTTTATACATTAGTTATAAAAATAGTAATCGATACTCCTGCGCAGTGAGGGCTATCAGATGTGATAGGTGTGTCCAATGTCTTGTGTTGAAGATATCGGACACACCTATCACATTTTGCTCTTGTATCGAAATCTACTGCAGGACATTAATATTGGGCTCAAAATTTTTGTATTTTCATTCAGAAACTAATGAGGGGGCGGCACAATTGAAATTCAAACATCGGCCAAATACGAACCACTCTAATGCAAGAGCAGACGGACTCCAACTACAATTATCTCTTCCTCCGTGGTCCTACTCCCTTAGCGCTCCACATGTTCTGTTACAGGTTGAGTTAGATCGCTAGCAGGTCATGCGATTGAACCCAAGAACAAAGTCGAAGACCGCCTCTGATGATCTTCAATTAATAGTATATACTCACTTGGGACGTGAAAATCGCGCCAGAGGTTCTGTGGCGGGATCTATTATCAAGAGAACGATAAATCGTTAACGTGTTCGAGTTGTAGGTTAAGTACGATTCATATATATATTTATATCCTCGTCTCGTTCTCGAGATTACAATGGTAGTACCGTCTACTTCATGCCAAATCCCACGAATATTCAGAGTTTAAAAAAGCGGAACGGGGAATCGGGTCGGCCTCTCGTTCCACCGTTCCATGCGTCCCACTTCATAACGTTTTTTCGTGCCGAACTGCGTAGTTCAGAATTTCTATGTGCGAAGATTAATAAGTGATTTTATCGACAATAATGTCAGAAAATAATAATAAAAGAAAAGAGGAGGAGTCCTTAATAGAGAAAATCGATAAATTATATAAAAAAATGAAAAAGATGGAGGATAATGTGTATTATCTTAAGAAATCTGCGGCGTCGAACACGTGCCACGAGACAGAATCGTCAACAAAGAACGATGATGCGCATATTGCGCCGGATCTCGCTGACCTTTTGCATCTCGCCGAGTTAGGTAAGCTTAAGGGTTCTTCGATACATCGTTAGCGCCTGTGGAAAATATTTCAGTTTGCCCTTTGGGCCAATTATCCACGGAGGTTATGTTCTTTCGAACACAACTTATAATTTCCCCATGTGGGGAGAAAGTTTTCAGGTTGCGCCTGTGGATAAAATTTCGGTCAGTTTTATGCCGTTTATCCACAGAGGTTATGTTCTTTCGAACACAACTTATATTTCCCCCATGGGGGAAAAGGTTTTCGGGTTGCGCCTGTGGATAAAATTTCGGTCAGTTTTATGCCGTTTATCCACAGAGGTTATGTTCTTTCGAGCATAACTTATACCCTCTCTGGGGATAAGATTTCGGTTTGCCTTTGGGCCAATTATCCATAGAGGTTATGTTCTTTCGAACATGATATATATCCTTGTTCCTATCATGAATAGTGGATATATATTTTTTTTACAGAGGTTACAAATAATGAATCTGAAAAGCAAGATGATTCATGCAGCGAACCAGAGACAGATGAGGTCTCGATGGATGAAGTGGATCAGCAAATTTTGGGCTGCGATCCTTCGTCGAAGAAACCAAAGATCTTCCAAATTCATCCAGGCCTAGCGTCTCGATGGAATGCATGGATTTTCTCCGGCTTGGAGAAAGATGAACGAGTAGAGCTGCTCAATAGCTACTCTCGTGAAGGAAATTGCTCATTGGAAGCTCCGGTATTGAATCCGGAGATCAGCTCTTCGCTAAATGAGGCATCGCTGAAACGTGACAGACACTTTGTGGATTCGCAATGTCTGATTGGCTCTGCATTGTCCGCCTTGGGTTCAGCAATCACGATGGTCTTGTACGACAAGAAAGAGGTCGTCGACAGGAATGAGCTTCTTAAACTCATGTGTGACGCTGGGAAACTGATGACGCAGCTCCATCATAAAGAGTCATTGGCCAGGAAGGCCTATATTTTGCCAAATTTGGAAAAAAAGGCAAAAACAGTTTTGGCAAAGACCGAAACAGATAAATTTTTGTTCGGCGAAAATTTATCAGAAAAATTACGATCAGCGAGAGCTTTGGAAAAAACTGCTCTCGACCTTAAATTGCAACCACCGAAATTGGCACCGCAGAAAGCGCCGTTTAAGAAAGCCAATCCGGTAAACTGGAAAGGCCCGCCTGCGAGGTTCCAGAGGTCCAACCAGGTGGGCAACAACCAGCAGCGTTCCGGCCCGTACAAGCCAAGGGGGCGTCCGCAGCAAGAGAATCGACTGCCGGAACAGCCTCAATCGCGGGACGTGAAGTCAGCGAAGGAAAAGAAGTAGAGAAGGTAGAGGTAGATAAGTTGGCCGGCAGGCTTCGTTGTTTTGTTCCCGAATGGGAAAAGATTGCCAAAAATTTTGTTGTCCAGTGTATTAAAGGTTATAAGATTGAGACTCACTATCCGGTTGTTCAAGAGGCATTGCCTCGGGGCCCAGCGTCTCTAAGTCAGGACGAAGATCGAGATTTCGTGCGCGCGATAAAAGATTTATTAAAACTCGGTGCGATTCGAGCTTGTAAACCAGTAGAGGGTCAATTTTTATCAAGTTATTTTTTGGTGCCAAAACAAGATGGCTCTCACCGATTTGTTTTGAATTTGAAAAAATTGAATGAGTTTTTACAAACCGAGCATTTCAAAATGGAAGATTGGAGAACCGCGGTAAAAATTGTTACTCGATATGATTTTATGGCGAAAGTCGATCTGAAGAATGCTTATTATTCGGTTCCAATAGATCAAAGTAGTCGGAAGCTTTTGCGTTTTATTTTCAAAAAACAGCTATATGAATTTACATGTTTGCCGAACGGTTTGTCCACAGCTCCATACATCTTTACGAAGATTTTAAAGCCGGTGGTTAGCTCGTTAAGAGCTAAAGGTTTCGTTTCTGTTATATACTTAGACGACTTGTTGTGTATCGGTGAGAGCTATGAAAGTTGCTCAAGTAACGTGGCCGCTTCTATTGAATTGCTCGAATCGCTTGGTTTCATAGTAAATTATGAAAAAAGTATTTTAAAACCAGCACAAATTTGTCCTTTTTTGGGATTTGAAATTAACACAGTCGACATGGTGTTACAACTTCCCAGCGAGAAAAGAAAAAGTGCGAGAACGTTAGTTCAGGCATTCTCGCGAAAAACGGTTTGTAAAATTCGAGAATTTGCTCGATTCGTAGGTACGCTAGTGGCGTATAGTCCAGCATTGGAATATAGCGGGGCATACCTCAAAGCTTTCCAAAGGGAAATTTTCCAGGCTCTTTTAGAAAACGACAAAGATTATGAAGCAACGATGCAATTACCAATCTCTTTACGCGAAGATTTCGATTGGTGGGAAGAAAAACTACAATCATCAAAGAAATCGATTGCAAGTCCCAATTATAGTTATGAAATTTTTTCTGATGCATCGTTAACTGGTTGGGGTGCGTATTGCAATGGCGAAAGGACACACGGGTTTTGGAAAGAAAGCGAAAAGTCCTTACATATCAATTATCTCGAACTTAAGGCGGCATTCTTAGCCCTTCAATGTTTTTGCTCTGGTTTGCACGGGATTCAAGTCTTATTACGCGTTGACAATACAACCGCAATTTCGTACATAAATCGAATGGGCGGGGTTCAATACCCGGGTTTAATCAGTCGTGCAAAAGAATTATGGAAATGGTGTGAGGCTCGAGAGATTCGTGTGTTCGCTTCGTATATTAAATCGGAAAATAACAAGAACGCAGACCAAGAATCGAGAAATCAGGACATTGACACGGAATGGGAATTAGCGAACTTTGCTTTTAAACGAATTATTAGAGATTTCGGGGTTCCGGAAATAGATCTTTTCGCGACACGAGCCAACGCAAAATGTGAGACGTTTTGTGCTTGGCATAGAGATCCCGAGGCGATAGCCATTGACGCGTTCACGATAAGCTGGAAGAATAAATTTTTCTATGCGTTTCCGCCTTTTGCGATTATTCCAAAAATATTACAAAAAATTGTTGCGGAACAAGCTTGTGGGATTTTAATTGTACCTGATTGGCCGAACCAACCGTGGTACCCGATATTCTTCTCGCGCTTATGTGAGAGACCGATGTATTTGGATCCATCCGATGATTTGTTGTTATCTCCATGCAGATCGCTTCGTCATCCGCTGGCAAGAAACCTGCGTTTGATTGTCGGCAAGTTATCCGGAACGCCTTCACACAGAAAGGCTTACCAGAATCAACGATAGATATATTCGTTGCTTCGTTGGCGGATGCTTCGATTAAACAGTACGCCGGTCCATTGAAGGCCTGGTGGGACTTTTGCTCAAACGCACAAGTGGATCCTCACAGACCAAGCGAGAACGATTTATTATTATTTTTAACCAAAAGATTCGAAAATGGAGCATCCTATGGGAGCCTCAACTCTGCAAGATCTGCGGTGTCTCTAGTGGCTGTGAACAACATTGCCTCAAGTGGCGTGTTGACGAGATTCTTTAAAGGTATCTTTCGGCTTCGTCCAACGAAGCCCAAATATAATAAGACATGGGATCCGGATGTGGTGCTACGTACTCTCGCCAAACATTGTACGGTGGAAGAGTCGAATCTTCAGAAAATGACTGAAAAGCTTGTTACGCTAATGGCACTCGCGACAGCGCATAGGATTCAGACATTATCTCTTATCAAAATAAGTAATATTAAGAAATCAAAAGACGGATTCGAAATCGAGATTCCGCAGTTGATTAAAACTTCTCGTCCAGGGCAATGTCAACCGTTGTTGTTGATTCGTTATTTTAAAAATAAGCCCGAAATATGTGTGGCTTCTTTTCTAGAGCGTTATATTGTTTTAACAGAGCCTTTAAGGAAAGACTGTGATAGTCTGTTTATTACGACAAGAAAACCGTTTAAAGCGGCAACTACGCAATCTATAAGCAGATGGATAAAATCCATTCTCAAGCTGAGCGGTGTAGGTGACGAATACACCCCGCATTCCACAAGGCATGCGGCGACGTCGACGGCTCTAGCCAAAGGCATAGATTTAAGTTTAATTAAGTCAACGGCAGGGTGGTCCAAAGAGTCCCAAGTTTTTGCTAAATTTTATAATCGACCAATAGAGTCGGACAGAGGCATTTTCATGTCTGCTGTGTTTGAATAAAAAAAAAAAAAAAAAAAAAAAAAACAAATAATGTTGTTAATTTACTCTAAACATCTACCATTGTAATCTCGAGAACGAGACGAGGATATAATTTAACGATTAAACGAACTTACCTGTTGTGAAGTTCTATCGTAATTATATCTGATGTCTCGTTCGAGAGATTACACCCCCACCCGTTTAAAGTAAAATGTTTATTATTTTACTTTTTATCCCACCCTTAAAGAATAGCCTTTAAACATTATGAAGTGGGACGCATGGAACGGTGGAACGAGAGGCCGACCCGATTCCCCGTTCCGCTTTTTTAAACTCTGAATATTCGTGGGATTTGGCATGAAGTAGACGGTACTACCATTGTAATCTCTCGAACGAGACATCAGATATAATTACGATAGAACTTCACAACAGGTAAGTTCGTTTAATCGTTAAAATATTATATATATATGATTACAATCAGAATAATATATCACACAAGATCATGCGTAATAAAACAATATCAAAACAGCGTGTTTAGTAATCTTTAATTATCTTTAATGAAGTACTTACTTGTTAAAAATATCTGAAGTTTTTGTAGAGACTCAGCACAACGCAACGATCAAGACATGTAATGGCCTCATGGCGAAAAGGCGTGTAGGAAGGCGTGATCGCACCAGAGGTTGACCGGCATGCGGGATCTATTAGAGAACGATGAATCATTAACGTATTCAATGCCATGTGTTACAGTTCCAGGTTAAGCGCGATTCACATATATACAGAGATGATCTGTGGAAAGTTATAAGCCGTGTGGGTATGCAACCGGTGTTTCACTACGAAATGGCAACGTAGTCGATGCGAGAGTCGAATGAGTCGAATGACCGTATCTACAGACGACGTAACGGCAGCTGTCATTCTGCGGGGTTATAACCTAATAATGTTCGAAATAAACCGATATTGACATCCGCAATTACCTGAATAACCCATTACATTTTCTTAAGAAAGAATATTTACCGTTGTATTAAGGAACTGTAATTACAAAATCTAAATCTGACAATTATTTATAACCCTCATTCTAACCTAACGACATGACAGCCGCAGAATGACAGCTGCCGTTACGTCGTCTGTAGATCCGGTCATTCGACTCTCGCATCGACAGCGTTTCCATTTCGTAGTGAAACACCGGTTGGATACCCACACGGCTTATAACTTTCCACAGATCATCTCTGTATATATTAGGGTAATTGAAAAAAATAAATTTTTTTTTCTCTTCAAAACAGGCTCAAAAGTTTTGATGTCAAAATACGCCTATCAAAATTTGACTTCTTAATATTAATATTAAGAGTGTCCTCATTGCACTTTTCTATTTTCCATAAGAATAACATAGGAAAAATCATTTTTGCTTATTCTGATTTTTGTACGCTACAAAGGACTGCTGAAATAGTAAATCGCTATACACATTCTTGTAGAAAATTGAACGCTCTACAAAAAAGGTCTCTTGGTCTTTTTCGATAAATGTAACAGTTTTGAAGTTTCTTTAGCGATTTGGGTCATTTAATGGAAAGACTAACTTTGAAACCGTTAGATTTATCAAAAAAGACCAAGAGACCTTTTTTGTGGAGCGTTCAATTCTCTACAAGAATATATATAGGGATTTACTGTTTGAGCAGTCCTTTGTAGCGTACAAAAATCAGAATAAGCATAAATGATTTTTCCTATATGTTATTCTTATGGAAAATAGAAAAGCGCGATGAGGACACTCTTAATATTAATATTAAGAGCTTAAATTTTGACAGGCGTATTGTGACATCAAAACGAAACTTTTGAGCCTGTTTGGAAGAAAATTTTTTTTTTTTTTTGAATCACCCTTATATATATATATATATATATATATATATATATATATATATATATATATATATATATATATATATATATATATATATAATATATATCGACGCTCTAATTAGCAAAGTGGCTAACTCCACTTTTTTTCGAAAATCGTTTTTTTTTGTATTTATTTCTCTTAAATAATTATTTCTCAACAGAAAATACAAAAAACAATTTACGAAAGAAAGTGGAGTTGTCCACTTTGCTAATTAGAGCGTCGATATATATGATTACAATCAGAATAATATATCATGAAAGATCATGCGTAATAAAACAATATCAAAGTAGCGTGTTTAATAATTTTATTCATCTTTAATGAAGTACTTACTTGTTCAAAATATCGGAAGTCTTTGTAGAGACTCGGCACGACGCAATTCGATCAAGACCGCATGTAATGGCCTCGTGGCAAAAAGGCGCGTAGGAAGGCGTGATCGCGCCAAAGGTCGACCGGCATATGCGGGATCTATTAGAGAATGATGAATCATTAACGTATAACACAAAACCAAAAGAGCGTGTTTAATAAATTTATTCATATATAATCGAGTACTTACTTGTAAATATCAGCACTGCAGCTCATCTTCTATGAACCGATCACCAGCACGACGCAATGAAGAAGGCGGAACAATCGCGACCGGATATCGTGTTACGTGAATATAACCAGGAAATAACAAAAACAATATGGCCGGCGAGCGCATGTAGCACTACTGTTATGCAAATGTGATACAACTGTGTTTGGCGGGAACTGTGAACTTATACGAATAACGTAATAAGAAACTTTATACGAATTCTCACTATATATATTATATATTATACATAACGTACGGAATACATATGTAATACCGTTTATGACGTAATGACACATATGAGATTATACGTATAAGAAATATACATTCATATAATCATACGAAAACGTTGAAGTATACGTTATTTTTATTATCGCATATGAGCATATTATATATCGCGTTACTAAAGCCAAAAGGGCGTATCGAAAAAAAAAAAAAAAAAATTTCTCCAATCAACTTGGGAATGTTAAAAACGTAGATATCTATGAGGAGAACGAAAAAAAATTTTTCTTTTTTTTGATACGCCCTTTTGGCTTTAGTAACGCGATATATATATATATATAGTAACCCATCCGCAGTTACTAGAACATAACAGTGTTCTTTGATAAATAGAATTGTAGCAATTTGAGAACATTGCTATGCCTTATCAAATGCTACATAACATTCAAGCATCTGTTATGTTGAATTTGTTATGTTACACTAGTTACGGTAATCTAATTTCATATGAAGCCAGAATATATAACAGCTATGTCACCGTTATGTTACATTTGTAATGTCACTTTGTTATCTTGAATATAACATAACGGTTATGTTCTGTTACTTTTTGTGTTTGCTGGGAACCTTACATCTCAAGTATTGATGTGTCCACCCTTCCGAGTGTAATAATTGATGGTGTTACAGTGGGTTATTCTGGTCATGTATCTGATCTTGGAGTTCAACTCTCCTCAAATTTAAGCTGGGATAAGCATGCGAGTCAGATCTCTAGTCGTATTCATGGGGCACTTTATTCCCTGCGTTTTCATACGCATGCACTTTCGCGATCTCTTAGAAAACATCTTGTTGAATCCCTAATCTTCCCTCATTTCGATTATGCGGCGGCAGTCTATAATGATCTGACGAAGGAGCAAAATCTGAAACTTCACCGTCTTTTGAACACTTGTGTTCGCTTTGTCTATGGTAACATTCCGTGGCAAGCACCTGTAACGCCGTATCGACTGTCTCTTGGCTGGTTGACTGTCGAAAATAGACGCTTGTTCCTTATTGTTGCACTAGCCTATGCTGTTATTTCTTCTGGCCAACCTGCATACTTATCTGATCTTTTTACGCTAAGGGATAGTACTACACAGAGGCGCGTTACTCTACGTAATCTTCCTGCACCATTATTATCTAGTGTGCCGCGAACAAAGGTACTAGATAACTCGTTTCACCTGACTGCAACGAAATTTATTAACTCTCTGGCTGACCGAGCGATCAAGTTTGATCTTAATCTCCTCTGCAGTTTTAAGTCGACAATACGTGGAAGACTGGTCCGGATGGAGGTCGCTCATTGGCGCTCTAGGGTCAAGAGTGACAAAAGCTTGACTCTAAATCCATTACCGCATGATAGTGTATTAGCTGGTCTCCTAGGCATGTAATTATAGGTGGCGATAGTCACATAAGTTGGCATTTTATTTTTATTTTTATTTTGTTTTATTTTACTCTTCTTTCTAGTTAATAATTCGAGCTGTTTACAAACGCTTACACGTACTATGCTCTGTGATATTTTACTCATAACTAGCACAGGGAATTGTTATACCCTGTAACATTGCATGTTACAATACACTCTCTTTCCCTTAGACGACCTTAGTTAAGGGTACGCGAGTGCCTGGGATGCAGTATGACTGAGTTAGGGCAGCCCCGAGGCTAATTTTCACTCCGAGAGGCGACCGTGACCGACATTAGATTGTCGAATTTAGTTCTGATTCTTTTGTTTTTTTTTACTTTTTCTCTGATATGTGGGAGACACGGCCAAACATATGGTGGAGGTTGCTTATGACTGACGCTTGATCGAGGACTGAGTCGGGGAATTACCCGGCGGGTTGACACGAAGATTACGAATGCGACGACGCTGGGAGAAAACGCATAACGACGGAAGTCCCCTCACCTACGACCAAGGACACGGGGGAGTGCCAAGGGCACTCGGCAACGAGGGAATCCGGTGGTGGATGAGATTCCCGCCACCCCCAAGAGCCCGCGAACCGTGGTCGTACGACGAGGACTTCTCGACTGTTCGAATATTCCCGGCTGTCAAAATTTTGATTTTTCGCGCGGCACTATAATACGCCGCTAGGTGTTAGGCGATTTTAGCGATCCATCGGCTAACGAGGGCGTTAACGCCCGGCACGAGAGAAGACACTCTGCCGTAGCCTAGCGTAGACGACACACGTGTCCTTTTGCGAAATATTTTGGTTTAGAGTTCGAGTCAGGTGTGATTGAGTTGTGTAAGGTACCACGAGGAACAGTCGAGTGTGTGAGACCCTACGAGGGATAATTTTGGATTTTTGAGACCCACGAGGGGACTGTAGAGGGTTTTCTCCAGCTCAGGAGGAAAAATCCATCAGGTGGCTGGCACACGGTAAGCGATAGCTCACTTGGCCTTTGACTGATTTGAATCCGGCAACGGCCTTCCGCCATGTTGTCTTGCTAAAAGCCACGAGGCTCAATTAAAGATTTGGGATCGAATTAAACCGATCTCCGAGCCGGTAGGCCGTCACCAGTGTCCCCGCGTAATAGAGATTTCGAGTCTAGTTTCAAGTATCAGAAAATTTCGCGTCCAAGCTTCGAATTTTGTCGAGTTTCGTAATTCCGCACACAAGTGCGAAAGAGACAGCGCGAGTCGGTCACCGTCGCTCTCTCGCTCACTCCCATGAGGAGAATCAGCCGTCCGAGGCATTATTTACGATTTTCTTGTAATTATTAACACATTTTTGCGTTCAAGTTAGGAATAGCCCACGAGGCAGAGTTAGGATAAGTTAGTTAAATAAGATTTTAGATCAGAAAGGTGGTCGGTAATGTCGAGGCGTAGCCTCCCGTAGGCTCGGTGGTTGCCTAGCAACAACTGAATTTTGTGCGTTTCTCGTCAATTATTGTTATTTTATTATTATTATTTTCTTCGATTATTATTTTCTTTCTCTACCACCACCGTGTAGTTTCTAAGCATAGTTAAGTTTATTTTGTAACGTAGGGTAGCGTGCCGCGAGGCCTTACCTTTGTTAAGTTAATCTATTATTTGCTATTTTTTTTGTTATTGCTCTCCCACGTGGAAGCTCTGATTTGACGAGCATTGTGAATGATTTCTTTTTATTGAATAAATTTTTGTTATCTTTTCTTTTTTAAAATTTGAGGACCGAGTCGTTATTAGACGCCCTGCTAATCCCTCATTCTTAATCCCGACCCCTCTCCGCGGTACTGCAGCTAGCCGCCGCTTATTAGTAGTTGTCCTTTTTTATTTATTTGGATATTTTTGTTTCGTGGCGAAGTAGTCGCCTGGCGCCCAACTTTAAAAATTAGTATTTTTCTTCGTTATTATTATTTGTCTTTCTCGTTGGCCGATTGTCGACTGGACTGTCTCTCGGGATAGCTATCCGGTCTATTCCCGGGGGATATAAAGAGTCCACGTCACAACCCATTATACTTTTAAGAGAGTTTTTTTCTTCTAGACTATATATGGGGAATTCCATGTGTTTTCACCCAGCCTCGAACCATCACCATTTGCGATTTCGTCGTAACTCTGGTACCTTGTAGTACTATCAGATAAACTTACCCAGATTCAATTTTTTTTTTTTATCTCTTACCGTTTTGAAGTTATGCATCATTGAAAGCAAAATTTTGGGGTCACTTTTAAAATTATGAAAAAAATACAGAAAATTCTATATTAAAATACGAGAATTTAGAGATACTAACGAAAGTGGTATCTTCATTAGTTCGAAAGTCATGGATTATTGAAGATCATTCGTGTCTGCATTTGGCGAAAGTTGCCATGTTTCCATGGCAACCGATAAACAACCTAAGGTATGCGTAGTAACAGCGTCAATTAAACTTCAGAATTTTGACAGCGGTCGCTCAAACAAAGAGATCAAACTACGAACTTTCGCCAAATGCAGAAATATTCCATTTTCTTTTAAATGATAGACTTTATTTTTATTGAATACATTATACTTGTGAAAATCTATTATTTCTGCTGTACTAACAATCATAATTTCGTTATTTCTCGATGGTATTTCAATACGAACATAATTGTTTGTTGATTGACTCGACATGTTGCACAAACTTGTAAGCCCTCGATGCTTTCAACACGACAATTACATTAAGACTGCTATAGAAACACTACTGAGAGCTTGCCTTTTTGACTAGTGGTGAGGGTATGGGAATCGTGGGTTATAACTGAGGCTTCGAAAAGGAAACGCTTTCAGTAGTCCGACGATACGCAGTCACACTAACAGCCGCTAAATCACCCTACAGAAAGTAATATATAGTACGCTCTCTGTTTACATATCATGTGTATATTAGGTGTTGCAGTGTATTACAACTTCACTTCCGAATAGTCACGTAATATATTCATTTTAATAAACATCAGACAAAAGATATTCAAGTTTATTCTTTACTAATTTCTTCGCAAGTTTTATACTTCGTACTTATTGAAAAATTCGCGTGTAAATATTTTGTAATAGTGCTTTAAACAAAAAGTTTGTGTAAATAATTGTGATAGTGCAAGTTTAAAATTTTTTATAACTGTTATTATCAACTTAATATTATATTGTCCTCGGTGCATAATGTACTAATCACGAAAACTATCAATAGTAGCATAATATTATGCGTCGTGGACCATATAAATTATACTTAGATCGCTACGGCGATGGTGTGATACCGCGTTCGACTCATTATCAAAAACTAAAAAAACTTCGAGATGCTGTAAGTATGAATCTATGTTAATTACCTATAAAAATTTTAATGATTTTAAAAAAATCTTCAGAAAAGAGATTCAAAAAGTTTGGTTTTTCATAGTTGTCCTATATCGGAGACGATTACTAAAATTTTTAAAGTTATTCCAACAGGAAGTTTGTTATAATTTTTGTTAACACTTTTTCTCAAAATTCTTATAATATCTTTAATATATTTACACAAAAAACAAAATCCTATATTATTTTATTTGAATTAATTTTAATTTCGTCTAAAAATAAACCAAATTTTTTCATACGTTATATAACATTACACTAATTGTAAACTATAGTAAACTTTTGAATGTTCTGTAGGCACGAATGCAAGATATTACGAATTCTCCACAACATTGTAACAATGATAGTGAATTTTCACTTGATCCGATGGTACCTGATGACAATGAAATGAACAGATCAGGACTTCTTACTGATGATAAAACAATAAACATGTCAATCACAGATAACGTATTATGCTGTCATGGAGAAGGCAAAGGGAATGAGAATGTGGAAAATGATACCGGAAATTCATGGTTATACGAAGATTATAATGAAGAAGAAGTTTGGTTTGACGTAAGTATCTTATAGCATTCTGTTTTAGAAAATATCTTCGGGTGATTTAAATAATTATATTCTTACTTTATGTCCTTTTCACAGGCTGAAGAATCACCGTCAATTTGGGAAAATCCTAGCAACGGTTGTAGTGATGTACACGAAGAGGTATGAATAAAGCTTAAGTATAAAATGAATAAAATTTTTAATGAACTATATTACTAACTTAAATTAATTTTTTTAGGGTCAACATAATAGAAATATTGCTGATGATAGTTATCGTCAACCTCTTTGTAATTGCACTTCTGTTACTCGAGGAGAAGCACTATTAAGGTGAAGTGAAACGTTTCAAGGCCACGGCCGGGTTCCCTTTCACCGCGGTAAAGCAGAGGTACACAGTTTGGTACCTCTGCATACCGCCAGATGGCGCAGCACGCGTCTTCTAACCGACTTCAATAGCAAAAGCTCGGTTAGCTGACGTTCGCTACACCAGTATATATATATATATGTATACTCGCGAATATATCGTGGCAACGTTCATGAGAACCGCAATGCATGCAAATAATCGCACTAAATGATAACTCGAACAAATCGAGAAGTATTTATGTACATCATGTGTACTAACACTGTATTCGACAAAAGTAGAAGTGTTGAGCAACAAAAGCGGCTTATTCTCGCTCTCATGCAGAGCGGTATATATGAGTGAAAAATAATTCACTATAATAATTCCAACGCAAATTTAGGCGTGAATAACAAATACAGAGAAAATCCTTCTTCAGAATTTTCATCTTTAGGACGAGCAACCATAGTTGTCCCCTTCATTCTTATGCAGATAGGGATAAATGAGTGAAAATCAATTCACTATAATATATCCAACCTAAAGTTAGACTTGTATAATAAGAAGAGAAAATTCTTATTCAGAATCCTCATCGGAGTGACGAACAACCAGGGTTGTCGCCCTCGCTCTTGAGCAGAGCGGTAGACATGGGTGAAAATCAATTCACTATAATATATCTAACATAAAGTTAGACTCGTATAATAAGAGAAAATTCTTATTTAGAATCCTCATCGGAGTGACGAACAACCAGAGTTGTCGCCCTCGCTCTTGAGCAGAGCGGTAGACCTGGGTGAAAATCAATTCATTATAATATATCCAACATAAAGTTAGACTTGTATAATAAGAGAAAATTCTTATTTAGAATCCTCATCGGAGTGACGAACAACCAGGGTTGTCGCCCTCGCTCTTGAGCAGAGCGGTAGACATGGGTGAAAATCAATTCACTGTAATATATCTAACATAAAGTTAGACTTGTATACTAAAAAGAGAAAATTCTTATACAGAATCCTCATCGGAGTGACGAACAACCAGGGTTGTCGCCTTCGCTCTTGAGCAGAATAGTAGATATGAGTGAAAGCTCGTTCACTCAATTATCACTAAAAGCAGAATAAAGTAATAAAAATTAATAAGGAAGTATAGCTAACACGCGGTGTCGAGTTTCACAGACACCTTGTTGAGCTGACTAGCAACAAAAGTTTGAATCAAAGTTGAGGAATCTATTTGTAAATAAAGTTACTTACAGGTTGGGATCTGGCGGAATCGTAAAAGGGAAATGTTCACTTCTGTTTTTCGTCGTACATAGTACCACGGTGTTTTTAAACATACTCGCAATGAACGAGTAGCACATGTTTGCCAAATTTTTTTGAGGTTAGGTTCTCTGGCGGAATAAGCTACGCGCGTAGATACTGGAAATGAATTCAGTACAAATAGTCATGAGGTCGGCTAACACATTACATATCTGCTGTGTTTGAAAATGTATTATTGAATTGTTTTTTCAATTATTATATTTCACTCACAAGTTCGGACAGATCTTCACCAACAACAAGCGTCCTGTCACCACGTGCACTATCACGTGTTTCTATGGTCCCTAGCGGCGTTTGGCGCGAACGAACCCGAAGGCGGGGAAAATGATTTTATTGCAACTTATAATCTCGTTGTTCAAGAACCAGACGACCTGCGATGAACATTCTTATTTGACTTCATCCATGCCCTATAATTATCAATCTTCTAATCATTGATAAGGCATTTTACGTTACAGCAAGCATTTTCAAGGCGGTGATGACGATAAAATTTCAACATGGAATGTTTTGATATAAAACGAATTCATGGAAATTATTGAGTATTCGACAATTTATTCCTACCGCACAAAGAAAACAGTAGATTCGTCGCTTTTATAATGTGTTATCGTTAATGAAATTGGGTTTTATTCATCGCACGCAAAATAATATACCTTTCCCTTGAGTATTTTTAGGACAACAATAATTTTCAAGGAGCATCTCAAAATCGTAGCTTATTCAAAAAGGGGCTACCGAATAATGGATGTCATAAATGATTCGAATGTTAGGCTAGCTGTCAAAAGAGTGAGGTTATGTCGTCTGGGATCCAGTATCGATTGTAGGGTTTATTTGAATTTTTGTCCAAAACACCAGTGGCGCTGAAAGAAACTCATGAAATACATGAACGAGCCAGAGTCTCCCCTAACCTCAATTCTGAAGTAAAATCATACATTCGAATGTTAGGCTAGCTGTCAAAAGAGTGAGGTTATGTCGTCTGGTATCCAGTATCGATTGTACAGTTTATTTGAATTTTTGTCCAAAGCACCAGTGGCGCTAAAAGAAACTCATAAAATACACGAACGAGCCAGAGTCTCCCCTAACCTCAATTCTGAAGTAAAATCATACATTCGAATGTTAGGTTATAGCTGTCAAAAGAGTGAGGTTATGTCGTCTGGGATCCAGCATCGATTATTCGAATTTCTTTCTGTTAATTTTTTCTCAAAAGATCTAAGCGAACGAAAAATTCGAATAAGATAAATAAACGACCAACATTGTTTTCGCAACCTCAACACTGAAATAAAAACTTATTTCCCACGTACTTATATCCCATATTCGAATCTTTGGCTCGCCGTCAGACGAGTGACATACCGTCTGCGATCCTAAATTAATTATTCATACACACATAGTCATTCAATACGAATCAGGATGAACAATAGGAGTAGAATAAATAAAATAGTCGTTCGTATTTTAGGTTAGCTGTTGCTTGGGTGAGATCAGCCGTCTGCGATCCGATATCGATCATTTGAATTTTCTCCCGAGCGGGAGCAGCCATGCACACTTCGCGTAAAGTGACAGAAGAAACCTCCACTAGCGCCGCCGCTCGGTTTATAAGTGTACGAAGCGTGATGTCGGTAGAAAGTATCACCTCAACGAAATGTCGGTTTTTTTATTATCAGTAACGGAGAATCGTCAATTCTCAGCCATTTCTTCATCAAATGGCACGAGTTTGGTCTCAAAGTGTTCGAGTTTTCATTGCGGAGGGCCTGATTATCACGAAAATGCGATGAGCTACGGCAATAGTTAATAAGCGAACGATATATGTGGTTGGTAAGTCATTCTACAAAAATTTTTACAAAATTTTGAAAAAATAAAGTAATCAGGCCCTTTCTGCCAAAATAATGCGTTATTCCCCAAAGTTTCATTGCGATTGAATGAGTAGTTTCGGAGAATTGACCATTCCCGTTTTCGATGTGCTGACAAACGTTTCACTTCACCTTAATGACTCTTCTGTTAGGAGTCGAAGAATCGCTTACGTGGAAGACTATCACATCAATATTATCAATGATCAACACGCTGTTCGGCAACAATGTGGTTCCAGATTCCAAATATCAATTGTTCAAAACATTACGCTTGAATGAAGATATTATTTCATATCATTTATTTTGCAACGATTGCTTATTTTACTATGGGGAACAAAACAATTCAAATATTGGAGGATTGGCTTGTCAGAATTGTAAAAATGTTAATACATCACCTAATATTTCTTTTTTTATAACTCTCGACATGAGAGAACAATTAAAGATGATACTGCATGACCCACAAGTACAGCAAGTACTGCTTGAACGTTTTGAAAGTACTGAAAATGGTTCAGATGAAGATACGATTGAAAATATAACTGATGGACAAGTTTATACAAAATTATCAACAGCGAAAAATCCGTTATCGAGTAAATTAAATTTCTCGTACACATTTAATACAGATGGTTGTCAATCATCTAAATCCAGCAAATTTACAACTTGGCCGATATATGTGGCAATAAATGAATTACCTCCAAAACTCCAAAGTAAACATATGATTATGGCTGGTATATGGGTCAATAATCAGGAACCAAACATGCAACTTTTCTTAAAACCATTTGTTGATCAAGCAAATTATTTATCTGGGGAAGGTATTGAGTGGACTTTAGGAGATAAAATTGTAAAAAGTAAATTCATTCCGGTTTGTGCAGTTGTTGATTCAGTGACAAGATGCAAAATACTTAATATGAAGCAGTACAATGGATTATATGGATGTACTTTCTGCGAGCACCCTACGGAATCAGTCAATGGTTGCAGAAAATTTACTGTTAGTACAGATATCCCAAAAGACCGAACTGATGCATCAATAAAATAAAGTATGGTTCTTTCGGGTCAAAATGAATATGGAAAAGATATTATGGGTGTCTGGGGACCATCCCCTTTAATGAATTTAAAATATTTTGATCTTGTTAATGGCATGTCACCCGACTACATGCATTCTATTTTGTTGGGTACTGTTAAACAACACACAGAAATTATTTTATCGTCGTTTGGCAAAGAATATTATGTTGGTAGCCCAAATCACCTGGATTTTATAAATACTCAGCTAATGAATTTCAAACATCCCACCTGCATTACTCGATCACCTAGACAAATAACGGAAGGAGAAATTTGGAAAGCATCTGAGTGGCGATCATGGCTACTGTTCTATGCTCTAATTTGTTTAAAAGATATCCTACCGCATCAATATTTAGATCACTTAGCTCTATTAGTAGAAGCTCTAAATATTTTGTTATCTAAAAAAATTAAGAAAGAAGAACTTAGTAGAGCTGGATTTCTGCTTATTAAGTATGTAGTTCTTTACCAAGAATATTTTGGTAAAGAAGCTATGACTTATAATATTCATCTGTTGTTACATATGGGAAAAAGCGTTCGAAATTTAGGACCATTATCGTATCATAATACCTTTAATTTTGAAAATGAAAATCATTTTGTATTGAAAATGGAAAAAAGTCCGACCCATCTTGCTGTTCAAGTTGCTAGAAGATACATCTTTGAAAAGTCACTGACACCATTAAAAGCTAATATAAGTCAATGCGACAAGTTCAAAATTTTTTGTGAAAGAAACTTAACAGGAAGATTAAAAAATGCATTTGAAGTGCGAGGCTGCACTCTAATAGGTAAAGGTAAAGATTATAAATTGAACGTAGCTGAACAGGAACTTTTGAACACTAAAATTAGTAATGAAAGTCAGAAATGTAAATCCTTTAATAGATTTATATACAACAATAACAGATATACTTCGAGCAATTACCGTTTGTGTCAAAAAATGAATGATTCTCTGATAGTGCTGATGAACGGACAGATAGGCCAAATAAAAAATATTTGTTTTTTCAACATGGATGAAAGTACCAAAAAAATTTATATTTTTTATGAAGAAATAACAAGGCAGAGCAAGTATTTTCACTCGACAAGGGAGGTAACAGTTCATAATATTGAGGAGTGCACTGTAACCAACAACCTACATGTGTGTGAGCCAGACATGATAATGGAACCATGTATTAAAACAAAAGTTAAAGACAAAGAATATGTAGTTCGGATACCACAAGGATGTCACGGTGATTAGAGTGAGCAATGTTCACGTATTGCAGCAAGAAGCCAAATTTTTTCAAATTTTGAGGTAAGCACACTGGGAAAACAATTGAATTGAGTTAGGAAAAAAACTCTTGAAACAAAAAAGTTATTTTGACGAATTTCTATATCTTGAATCCAGATAAAATAATCTTAAGCCACATAAAATTCATTGTAGGCAAGAAAACTTTATTCAGCAAAAAAAAATGTAATCTCTTACTTTGTCAATAATTTTCATAACTAATGTATGAACAGGAACATTTAAGAATCATATTTATATCAGGATTTTTGAAAATAGTTGGTTTCTCTCCAATTAGTCATAAGTAGAATTATATTTTGTTTCTGAAAACTTTGTTCAAACTATATTTCTGTATAATTTTTGAAACTCTGCGATAATAATCAGAACTGATTTCATTTTAATTTATAATTAAAAATATACCTCTGTTTATTTAATCAAAAAACAACATAGCAGTTCTAAAACTAATGTAAAATGTTACAAGTTGTTGATTCAAGTAATAAAAAAAAGTTATTGATAATCATAAATTGATTAGTCAGAAATTATTTGTTTATAACAACGATAACTTTGTATCATTATCTCAATAAATAAAAGTTATCGATATTTTTATGTTATATCTCTGAAAAAGTCTTATTCATTCACATTAAAAATTTTTTCGATGGCTTTGAATAAGTCTGATTCAGTCTTCTTGCAGAGACCGAAATTACTGTCCAATTACAACCTTAAAAATCATAATCTGCATTTATCTAACTTGCCGACTCCTTTCATAACATTTTCAGAGAGATTCAGACTAGTGACATTCTGATTCAGAGTCCCACAATAATGATTCAGACTGCTGACAGAGTCATATTTCCACCAGGGCAGTATCCCGTAGCCTTAATAAACCTAATCAATCAATCAATCTCTCTTATCTATTCCGCTCAGGAGATTTTCTCGAGGCAGTTCCTTCAGAGCTCCGAAATAGACTGAGGATCGTCTCCGTAATCATTAGTTCCTTTCTGCGGCGTTCGTCCTACGAGCGCTGATCCTTGCCGGTCAGCTGCGAACAGCAGTACACGGTCAAGACAGCCATACGGGAGGAAGGCGGCAAGAATTTAACTAGCGAAATCGGTGTACGACGCTCTGTACGCGCGTTAGGCTCAATAGGAAGAGGTCATAACGTTTTGCCACGTTACATGGTATATTGTGTAACCCAAAAAGCATCCGAGAGTACTAAGTGATTAATTTTTTAATTTATGTAATAAGATAGAGTTTAATTACATTCACTCAATAATTTTTAGGTTATGAAATACACTATGTACGATTATGATGGACTTGGACGGTCCTGGTCACCAAAATCCGCCGAGAAAAGCGCTTAACGTGGGGTACTTTCATATGGCGCACCATTCAAATTGCATTCCCGGCCCCTAAAGAACTATGACAATTGCCTTGCTTACTCTAACGATTCTTTTTCGGCAATGCGAAAGCTGTACATTTAACTTTGAGAGGATCGCGATTTCGCAGGGTAAACCTAAATCTATAGACTTCGCGGAGCGCCTTAGGTCGCACAAATACTAGCCGTTTACAAGTTCCCAGATACGCCTCTCGCATTCGTAGGTAATTCCTATACTGATGATCCACCACGGCCAACTCAGACGTCTCCAGTAGGCAATAAGTATCATTCTGCTCCCTCACAGGTAGAGGATATATTATACTTTCGAAGATATTTCTATTAGTGTGACTACCGTGTTCTCTCGCTCGTAGGGTTTTACATTTGCAACTGCCATCACATGGAAAGTCCTACTCGCGTTAGTGGTACAGGAAAGCTGTGTCCCGACAGCAGGTGTCTTAGTATCGATGAGAGATACTCTAACACCTTGCCAGTGTGGGGATACGATACAGAAAAAAAAAATTAATAAGGAACTGGATCCGTAAAATTCCTCGCGGAACGATAAAATTCGGTACCAAACAAATTCACCATCGCGAGGGTAGAACCAATCAATTATACAATATCTTATCCCCTACTGGGTGGCTCAAAATACAAAAAAAAAATAATAAAGACTCGAATCTTATAACAAAAACTGTTACTAAGCGGCTGCCGAGCCTACGGAAGGCTAGGTCTCTACATTACGGGCCACCGTTATTTTTACAATTTTTCTTAATAACTAACTTATTCTAACTCTGCCTAGTCGGCGAAACCAAACTCAGAATGAAATTACAATAACATGAATTATACAATAGACTCTAGCCAGGCCTAACGGTTAACTCTCCTTGCAGAAGGAAAGAGAGCGACAATGACCTACACAAGCTATTTCACTTCCCTACACAAAAAGATCGATAGGACCCGTGTAGAAGTCTGTCCGGTTTTATACCAAAGGATAGAAACGGACATAGTCCAATTCGGTTTCTGTTGGAAATCCTATACGAAATCCTATACAGTTCTATGGATTCCTATCAGGCTTTTTTACCAGGGTTGCGCTCGTGTACAGAAATTACTGTACAAAACTAAACATACGCGAAACTACAGACTCGAAACTCTCTATTACTTGTGGGAGCCAAGTAACGGCCTACCGACTCGGAGGACGTCTTTATTCGAATACCCGAAGATACGAAAAAGCCTCGTGGCCGAACTGGTGGCAACATGGCAGACAGCCGTTTGCCGGATTCAAATCAGAAAATGGGTAAGATTTTCTAAAGCTTGCCGTCTTCCGGTCACCTCAATAACAGACGTAGTGCCTCGTGGCGTTGCAAACTTGCACCCAGGTATTCCGAGAACTCAAAAATGACTCAAGATCAAACCTCTAAACTTCAAAAATTCCACGACGGGAATACGCTAAATAGCCTCGCGGCTTGGTCAAATTTTACTTAAAATTATTCCGCAGAGTGAGCCTTAGAGCTCGGTGCTCTACCTGCTACGCAGGCCTATAGCAGAGTGTCTCACGCTCGCTTGGTGCCGGTCGTTAGCACCCTCGTTAGGCGATCGATGATTGATTTGCGGATCGACCGCTATATCGCTGAATATGTGGCGGCGTGTCGTCATGCCGCGCGAAAACCCAAAATTCGGCAGGCCAGGATGAAGCTGCTGTGGAAGAAACGCGGTTCGCAGGCTTTTGGGGGTGGCGGGTCTCGCTTCCACCACCTTGGTCCCTCGTTGCTGAGTGCATCACGCACTCCCCCGCGTTCTTGTGCGATGGTATGTCATCCTCTGTAGCCTTGCACCTCCCGCGGCGCAGATATTGTCTTTTTTCGTCGGACCTCGTGGTATCTCAAATGTCCCAGTATAGATCGTCGTCATTACGTACTCGTCGTACTCCCACATAATAGAGAGAAATGTAAAAAAAAAAAAAGAATAAGAACTAAATTCGATAGTCTTATGTCGGTCACGGTCGCCTCTCGGAGATTTACTTAGCCTCGGGGCTATCCTAACGCACGCGTACTCCCTCATTTATTTTTTTCCTTAGTTAATTATGGCCGTCTAAGGGTTAGGGAGCTGATTGTAACTTGCAATGTTACAGTACGTACATTTTAGATTAACAGTTACTGAGCAGTATGTGGTTCGAGTAAAAAACGTTTTGAAACGAGAAATATGTTGTTTTTTGGTAAAGCATACATCAAACATGCTAAAAATCAACTCGAAAATCTGAAACAATTTGTACGGATGTATTTTACATGTTATTTCGAACAAAAAATTGTATGGATTCTGCGATATCCTGTTTTCGTCGTTAACCCTTCGCGGTCACCGTAAGTAAATTTCACTCAGGCGTTTTGAGTGAAAGTTTATTTTTCTGCCAAATTGACCTATACAATTATTTTTTTTTTTTTTTGAGTGTGTTGTCATTTGAATTTTGTTATACCGACTTTTGCTACACGATCTAGAATGTTCAAAGTATTTTTTAGTATTATTTAGATCCCAATCGGACTGATAGTTTTCGCACAGCAACCATTTGAAAGTTGGCTGGGTAAATTTCATCCATGTGTGACTGCCGTGTTATTCTACAAAAGTGTGACTACGGAAGGCTGGGTACCAAATTGAAAAGGCTTTGGAATAATTGTTTGATTTTAAACTTTTTGATAGTTAATTCTACGCACAAAAAAAAACATCCCCCAGGATAAATCTTTCTGTTACTCCGAGAAATGAAGGTTCAGAATCCCCTTCATAATTAAATCACACTTATCTCAACTGTACGCACCCAGATCGTATTAATTTTAGACTCAAATGAAAACTTTTTCGATCCTAATTCTTAACATGATTCGTGAATTCCTGGGATATTACTGAAAACATGAAAATAGGGAAAACATCATCCCGGCACTCTGCCGGATTGAGTCACTGCGGTAAATAGATATTCGGTGATATCTTTTTTAATGTACTTGGCACAAGACTCTCCCTAGTGTCTTGATCTTGACAAGGATGGGACTCTGCACAGATCTCTTTATTTGTATTCAAAGTCAATTTAGCAGTGAAAATGATTCACATTCAAAAATATTACAGTAACGGTCACCCTAATATGCGTATTGTGACGTCCTGGTTTCGTCGCTACAGAATCGTCACAGATAGGCTAAGCTGTCACCGTTTGTATCCCGTTTTACACTTAAAAGTAACTGGAGTGAGGAGTGGGAGGATGAGTTTAAATGGTTACTTCGTATAAATAATTGAGAAGTATTGAAGGTTGAGTCGTCTGGTTTATTGAAAACAATAGTGATTGAGAGAATGAGTGGTTCATTGGAGATTTTTGGAGGTTGAGTTGTCTTGTAGAGGAAAGGGGGTGGAAGAGAGCCGACTAGTCGGGGATAGAGAAGTGGAGAGGTTGAAGGTTGACTTAAAAGTGAGTTAATTAGAAAGAAATGATGGTAGCTTGGTTAGGAGAGGTGGTAAGGTGGGAGGCCACGTGTGCCTGAATTGCATCGTACTGTCAGATGCATGCTCAGCAGTTATGGCGTGGGAAAGCTACAAGTTGCGGGTATATGGTTTACTTATAGGATCGTGCCTTATCGGCTATGAGGGAGGGAAGGTGACGTGTGGACTGAAGGTCCAGACGTTACACCTCCCCCGTTAGGAGAAACATAGGGATGAAGAAACTATGTTTCTCTATGTGGAACATATGAGTTGGATGGACAAAGTTTTCAAAAATGATAATACAAAATTTTCAAAATGATAATACAAAATTTTCCTTACATCTAATCTCTTTTTTCTTTGGGAAAAATCCTTTATTCGGTCGTGTCAATTACATTTGTTTGTTTCGTGTGGCGTATTAGATTTCAAGTTGTATTGTTCTACAAAATAATGTTCAAATATCAAAATATAAAAATTCAAATTTAATAAATGAGTACTGAGTATACTGTGTTATATTATCAGCTTACAGCTGTAGGGTATCAAGTTCAAGAAGCGAGTTCGCTGACTCGTTAGCAAAATATTTTACGTCCTTCAAATTCGTATTGTTTCGGTGATTGAAATTATACGTTTTACAGTTTTGACTTTATAAATACATGTGAAGTTCAGAAGGTTATATGAAATAATGGGGGTGAATGTGACAAGTTTCGAAATTGCAATATGATGTTCGCATGATGTTCGCATGATGTTGAGCGCGTGATATTCGTAGATTCGGCCCTAAGGCTCCGTAGACTCGTAGATTTGGCCCGTATGACTCCGTAGACTCGTAGATTCGGCCCTAAGGCTCCGTAGACTCGTAGATTCGGCCCTAAGGCTCCGTAGACTCGTAGATTCAGCCCGTATGGCTCCGTAGACTCGTAGATTCGTCGGCTTATTGAGACTGCGACTTATTTATTTTCGTAGATTTGTCGGCTTATTGAGACTGCGACTCATTTATTTTCGTAGATTCGGCTCGTATGGCTCCGTAGACTCGTAGATTCGTCGGCTTATTGAGACTGCGACTTATTTATTTTCGTAGATTTGTCGGCTTATTGAGACTGCGACTTATTTATTTCGTAGATTATTCGTCGACTTATTGCAACTGCGACCTTTTATTTTCGTAGATTATTTCATCTTTTTATTATTATCACACACGTAGATTATAATGATCATGCTTATTCGTGGATTTATTTGTCTTTATAGACTTTAACTATCACACCCCTTTGATCAAGAATTAATTACAATTATTACACCTTCTTTTTGTCAAAAGTTTCAGTTACGATTATTAAACACCCTTTTTTTTTTTTATACAGTCATCAGTGATACACGTTTGTTTTCGTTGTCTTTTGTTACAACAGTTCCACACTTTTTTTTTTCAACAGTTCCACACATTTTTTTTTTTTTCGTTTTATGAATTGATCCCAAGTTTGTTATAACAGTTCCACACTTTTATTTTTTTTATTTTATGAATTCACGTCTGCACGTCTTGATTTGATGTTACAACAGTTCCACACCTTTTTTTTTTATTTATGAGTTACAACAGTTCCATTTTTTTTTTTTTTTTCATTTATTTATTTATTATTTATTTTTTATTTATTTCCTTTTTGAATTATTCACTTTCTTGAAGGAAGTTTCACTGATATGATTTTTCGTGATTTAGAATATATTTTTTTTTTGTGACTCGTTGCGCTTATGTACGCTCTTCGACCCCGTCTAGTTACAGACGAGTGAGAGTGCATTCCGCAATGGTAGAGATTTTTCACTTAAAATAGAAGTACACTTTGTTACTTTTTTTTTTTTAAAGTCACAGGTTTTCACTTATCACTCACTCACTACAGAAACGGGAATCCCACCTTTTTTGTCATCATTTGTAAAGTTCGAACTTATGAGAACATTTTAATTTGTCGGGTTCTATCCCGCATTGGAAAGAATCGTGAGCAATTTCAGTTCCAAACCGCTCGCTCAGATTATCGAAGACGCCCCGACTTCATTCTTTGCTTGGGATTTGGATCCCACCTTTTTGTCATTTTATTTTGGACTTCTGTTACGATCTGAGTTCACTGGTTTCGTATCCGCACCGCTGTTCACCACTTTTATGTGACGTCCTGGTTTTGTGGCTACCGAATCGTCACAGATGGGCAATGCTGTCACCGTATTATTCGGAACTAAGTTCCGGAGTTAATTATGTATTGGAATTCTTACTTTATTGGAGTGGGTCTTCGGGCGAGCGGGTACAGCGCCATGGCTAGGGGTGGTGCAATGGAGCAATCGCACCTGGGCGCCTCGAGTCAAGGGGCGCCTCAAAGTCGAATGTCATCAAAAATGTCATGTCATCAGAAAAAAATGAAATCTTATTGATGATTTTTTATAAATTGGATTCCATTTTCTTTCGTGTATATCACGAATTATATGATTTTGTTGCGACGGCGCCTTCTTTCTTCTGCATTCATCGCTCCTCCACAGCTCCACCGTACGAATATGAGCGTTGTGAGCGCCCTTTTTCCCACCACTATATGGTTTTGATTCACTCTATCCAACGAACACATGAAAGTAAAATAAAATTCTAAACACCCTATTTTGAACCTGTACATAAGGGGCGCCCACTTGGGAGACTTGCACCAGGCGGCCCCATTGCTAGCCACGGCGCTGAGCGGGTAGGTGGTCCAGATAAAGGTTCCTCGAGCAGATCGTTGATCACTGTGATGATTTGGGTTTCACCTTGATATTCCAATGAGTGGTGTGAATGATTATCCGTTTTGGTCGATGCACAACACTGGGGTTCAAGGATGAACTCACAAATTTTAGATAACTGGTGTATTATGGCTTGGCGCCTCCTTTCACATACGTCCTTTCCGCCGCGGTGCCCACGCTGTCGCTTACCGGTACGCCGGGGCATGAACTTGTATGGTAGGATTTGGAGAGGACGAGTGCCTAGAAACGGCACGCTCGTCTATAAGGATGTTGGAAAATAGTGCGAATGCCAAGAAGGGCACGCTCGCGGGATTTGAGATTCGGAACTGGGTATTGCGAATGCCAAGAAGGGCACGCTCGCAAGATTGAAGGGTGCAAAACTCGAACGTTAATTTCGTGATTAAAGTTTATTATTTTGTTGAATCGCGAGGAGAAGCCAGATATAGCACAGTGAATGAAAATGATTTTAGTTTCGAGTAATAAGAAGTACGCGACTTGCTGGTAGCAGAAATAAAGGCACTGCCTCATTGTTTGTTGGGTCTTTTATGCCTTCTTACTATCTGTCTTCTCCTTTTCGAGGCAAACGACGGCTGCCTGGGGACTTAAAACTGCTAGCTTGCAGTTCCCACCAAGCAGGCAGTCGCCGTTTTCTACAAGATCCACTGTGTTTTGCGTACATGTGCATACATATGTAAAATATATATAATAGGATCTTATATTCTAACAATTATATGTATATTTCTTTATGATGGTGCAAGCCGGAGACCATAGGGTCTGCCGACGTCACAGTATATGATTCAAGACCATGTAAAAATAGATTTTGTAAGGTTAGGTCAGCGGGTCAGCCGGGTGAGGAAACTTTCGTAGAGAATACACAGCCATCACAGAAACTCACTTTATTTTGGAGGCGAAAGAATAACAGTTGGCTTGTACTTTTTCAGAAAAGTGATAATTTTGGGCTCAATAACATAAGAGGGAAAAAATGATTCCAGTCTTCTGGTTGGGCCTCAAAGAACTTAACTCAGGGGTTCCCCTCAACTGTCAGGCTTTGGTCCCCGAGGGCGCCACTGGGCACTGGTAAGTGGCGCCACACTCAGTGCGGACTGGGCAACATGACAATTTGAGCTGATTATTTATATTAGTTTTCAATACATCTATCAAAGACAACACCAAAGTTGGATTATAGAAATGAATATCTTGTAGTTGTTATGAGAAACTCTCCACTTTCTAATGTTGCAAATTGATATCGGTTGTTTCATTTGCTTTTCTTTGTAGTCACAGCTTGGAGCTTAGGCTCCATCACGCACATCATCGAGTTACATATATTTTTTTCATAAACCTTTTTTTCACATCATGGATTTCCATTCCATATAAGATTTTTTCATGAGAGCCAGGATTTCTTTAAGACATGCCTAGACGCTGTACAAGCGAAAGGATAGACTGAGCCGCAATTGGGAAGTTGATCAATTTTTTTTCGACTCGATGTGGTTTGACCGTCTGCATTTCTTTCGTCGACTGATTGAAGAACAGGTTACAGTTATGTGAAGAGTTCTTCGGTCATCATTGTTCATCTTTTTCTTAGTTTTATGAACTTAATGGTCGAAGTCGCTCGTTCGCACGTTATCACATTCTTATCAGTCTGGGTACTTTTACTACGTACGTGCTTTCGGGTATTCATATTACATTGAATGTCTTTGTGACTGAATGATTTGTGCTTCGGTTCTGTACTTTGATTACCTATATTTGATTGTCCCACTACATATATTTGCTCCAAGGAAGGTGCCTCTGGTTCTGTCTTCACAATATTCAGAACAGGCTCATGTTTTATATCAATACTATGTTCATCAATCGTTTCTGTAGCAATGTTACTGTATTCAATATCTTTGTGACTGCCTGGTATGCTATCTGGTTGTAATCCATCATGTTCTCTAGTAGATTGATTAGTCTTGTATGCTTTTTCCAGTGACAGGGGATCTTTCGAAACACGTGGAAGCACTCCAGGCTTCAATTTAATGCTTCCTCCCATAATCTTATATTTCATCCAGTTCTCGGCATCCTCTTCCAACTGTAAGATATAATTGAAATTAAAAATAAGATAAAAAAAAAAGTAAAAACAAAATGATGAATCTCTATTTTTCACTGAGTTCCAAGGTATTTGCTCAATGATTTGTGTTACTAACACTTTCTTTCAGATACTTTATACACATTCTGCAGCAAGATTCCTTAAAGATAGGTTGCCTCACGATGTAATAAACATAGGTGATCCGACATTGATTTATTGTCAGTACTGTGAATAGTTTTTACTAGACTTATTTCTAACATATTTATAGCAATTGATACAGTTAAGAAAATTCTCGAGGAGTCATTTCATCTTGAAATTATTTTTTTTTAAATCCTTTTGGTTAGCAGGAATATCAGAGTACATAGGAATACTGTAAGACTAAGTTCGAATAAATATTAAATATATGAACAATGATCCAAATCTTTGAAATGCATGGGTTCAACGAAAAATCACAAACATATCATCCACAGGCGTTGTTCTGCAAGAATATATAGTGAAGAACCAGAAACTGGCTCCTTTGGAAACAGAGAGCAAAAAGTTTAAGTAATTTTTTAAATTTTCTACAGTAAAAGTATACCACCACTGAAGCCTTTTTCGCTAATTTTGTCAAAGAAGAAAGTGATTTTTCTTGGAATAACAAAGCAATTTTCATTTCAATAATACTTCGAATGAAGTATAAATTGTTTAGTAATTGATTATAATTCAAAAGTGTTACACTCCACTGTATCAAAGTTGGAAATGTTTCATACTGTTATTGTAGAAATAGGTGAAATACTATTCTCATTTGCGTAATTACAATTGAATTTAACATGATAATTTTATGTAATACACTAAATAAATAAAAGTATAAACGTAATATTTCAATGTAACACAATACAGGTTGTTGTAAATCTGAAAATCGTTTTGCAATACGAAGAAATCTACAAGCGCAGCTCAGTAGGGTGACGTCCTGCACGAGTGTGCGATGCAACGGTATCTGCATATTTAACGTTAATCTTGCGAAGCTGATATAAGACAGAAAGTCAAGGCACTCTGGGTCAGAACATCAGTACCGACATTCGAACGCACAATAATCGAGAATAAGTCTACAAATCAGTCAACTATTGTATCTTTCCATTTTTGTATCTATTTATAATAAACTTCACTCGGCTTGCACGACAGAATCCTAATTCCTTATTTGTCAAACGAATCCTAAATAAATTGTTAGTTAATAAAAGAATCTCAGGATCCCGATCACAAGGTGATGAAAAATGTAGCTCTCTTTTAACTCATTAAATGCAAAGTCCAGTCAATATGGAGCAGACTATAATTAGTTGGTATTATTGGTATTATTTCCCTTGATATGAATAAATCCAGTAGATTCTTTCTGGGTTTTTCTCACATGTGAAAATCTGACTATTATTATCTTTGAAAAAATAACAAAACATAATTTAACGAATATTGAAACGCCTATTAAACCTACAAATCCAGATCAAACAATTCAATCAGAAAATACTCATTAAGCTCAGTGGCTTTGGATCCAAAGGGAAGATTAAAAACCCTTTATTGTTTGGTAAGTATGTCCTAATTGTCTATCGCATTTCCTAACCTATAAATCCCCTCTGTATTCATAGGTATGTATGTATGTATTTATACTATACTATATTGCATTGTTCTTTAGCCTTTTCCGTTGATGTTCTATTACATCATTAATGCTTATGTCTATGAAACGATTGTAGATACTTACATTAAAGTGATCTCCGCAACAGTACACACTGGATACAGGGTTAAAGTAAACATCTTTTCCTGTTCGACCGACCACTTGTGCCCACTGTTTTCGAATTGCTGTTCCTGACGGCAACTTAATAAATGCTTTCAGAGGTTCATCGTAGTTGTTTGATGAGCATCCTGGTACGAAACATTTTCTATTCCATTTACGCGAGCTCATTTCCAAATATTGGTTAATTAAGGCAAAGAGTATAGGATAGAGGCGAAGCTGCCATAAGGCCGCAATGTAAAATAGCGTATACGAGTTTCAGCGCGCTCTGGCGAGTGGGAACCCTGAAACATTCGAAAATGGCGATAGAATTCAAACGTCAGCCCCTCATTTGGAATAATGTTGGAGAGAAATGATAGATTCAATAACAAATATAAGATAATGAATAATGGTTGCATTAAGAACACTGATCAATAGGTTCAAGTTTTTATTAAACTGAATCCATGTCTGATACATATTGTAACGTATCGGCTAGCCGGCCGGTAAGAAAGAACGATCTCGTGATCGACGGATCACGTGATCGTCCCACCACCAAGCTGTGACGTCAAACGACGTACTCGCGTCGGCGAAGAAGGCGACGATAGGTATAAAAGCTGGTGAGGACGAGCCTCATCAGCGATACGCAGTCAGAACTCGTAGCCGTCTCAATTGCACTATTATACTCTGGGCCATCCAGAGATAATAACTTAGAGTCAGTAGAAGCACTTAGGAAGTCAGAATACAAATTTCAATATAATAGAATTAAAATCAAATTGCATAGAACGACAGGCTAAAACAGCTGTTGATTCAAATATCAAATTCACAAAAGTCTATTGCTGCAGCTTTGAGAATAGATTCCAATAAAATAGAGGCATTATCGATAAACTGAAATTGCACTCGTAAATTCGAAATAAACTAAAAAATATTGATCGAACAAAGACACGAAAGAGCCAAGTAGAATAAGATAGAAAATCAGAACGTAGGAATAAGGACAATTTTTGTTATTTTATTTTGTAGAATCAGCAATCAAACATTAATTGATTAAAACTGTCAGTTTGAAGAAATCAAATCAACGCAGTATCTTTGTCCGACATTTCCGTCGCTCATTTCCATTATAAAAAACTCTTGCACGCTACAACAAGCCGAGATAGTGTATTTTCAGGGAACAGCTTTGAAGAGCAGTCTTCCGAGTCTGGATATGCAGTCTTGGGTGCATAACCCCGGATCTGAGTGCAGGGAATAGTTAGAAAAGATAGGCAAGCCCAGGAGTCAGGCTTATGCGAAAGCATCGGTTCTGACATAGGGAAGTGGCTTTACAGAGCAATCTGTTGAGTCCACGAAAAACGGCTTTGTTAATTCCGAGTCCGTAATTAGCTAGAAAATCTAGAAAGGAGGCTTTTTGTGGCAGAACCAACTTTTCTCCTCCGACCTAGTTACAAAGTGCCCAAAACTCATAAAATCTAGAAAGTTCAATATTTGAGCAAAGAACTCACATAACGGCGGTCTATTCCTTATAATTTTAATTGCCGGAATAGCCCGGAACGTTACAATATCTCATATTGATAGCTAGTCTATAACTCTGAGAGTGAGCAAAATCTATAGATTATATTCTATTCTATTAACTAGGTACAGAAAAATATAGTTTCACAAAAGAAAAAGTGGGTGTTGTTTGCTGATGCATTTCGGCTCGAGATGGTCCGAGCATATGCGTACATGTGAAGGAGATCCTTCTACTTGGGCAAATTCTTGCCATTTTCGGCACCTGCAAATACGCAATGTAGACGTGACTAAATAATATGAGCTCTCTTAGAATGATCGGAAACTTACGCTTCTTATTTTGAGCAGTTTTTCAATGATAGTTTGTTCTTCGACCATGTATTATTTGAGTGACCAAAAATAAATATACTTCCATGGCATCGATGTCTGATAGCGTCATTCATAACCTTAAACTTAGGTATATTATTTGTTAAATTCTCAAATTTTTCA
The DNA here is from genome assembly GCA_944452935.1 of Rhogogaster chlorosoma. NCBI lineage: Eukaryota > Metazoa > Arthropoda > Insecta > Hymenoptera > Tenthredinidae > Rhogogaster > Rhogogaster chlorosoma. The sequence continues at coordinate 9,504,989 of OX101802.1, forward strand.
CTTATAGTTCTGGATTTTGGGGTTGCCGGAATAAATAGTGCCCTTTGTCGTTTCGGGTATTCCTTTTGCATCCCTTCACATGACACCGGATCATTATTTACTTCTTTTTGGCTTGTCAAATATGGTCGAAATCACGTACGTTGCAAACCGTTGCTTTCACAGAAATAAAATATACGCATCATGGCGTCTCCACCCCCCATCAATCTTTCACATACATATATACATACCCACAATAGTTAGGGTTCCCACTCGACAGCGTCGCTACTCGCGCTCGATACTCTCAGCTTCGCCTCTATCCTGTGACGTCGGAATGGACGTTGGTGAAAAACCCTAGCAGCTAATCGAAGTACGGCTACCTGAATTATCACTATGACCAACCTAGAGGTTCACTCAGTAGTTAAGTGGGCTCACCAGTATCGATTAAGTATTGAAATACAATGGATCGGATAAATCTAGTGTTAATCGATGAAGAATTACGTCGTTATTCTCTTTTTATCTTTCCTGCAACTTCTGTCTAACTTGCTGGCTTTCGTCTAACTGCTTTTTAATTGACTTTATATTAAAGATTCTATCGTTACCTTCGTGTTGGATATCTTATTTAGATTTGATTAAATGATTTTAGAATTTCGAGAAAGGATTATTTAACCTATTAATTAAAATGATTTATTCTTACCTTTGAGTTGATTTGAGTTTCTTCCTTAGGCTTCTCGGGTCTGCTGATGGTTGGAGATGGTAGGTGATATTCGATTATTCAAATGAATGTAAAAGATTTAGAATTCACTTTTGATAATTAGTTTATTCAAAGAATGTATAATTATGGTTATTATTATCGAATGATTTTCACTGATTTGTTCTGAGTTCGAATAGTTGAAAAAGAACTCTTGAATTTATCTTAAGAGCAAATACACGAAATGAGAGTAAAGTGTTACAATTTCAAAAACACGAAGTGAGAGCTAAGTAAGATATAATTTTTGACTCCTATCCACGAACCGAGCGTAAGATATTTTGAATTCCAAACCACGAAGTGAGCGTAAGATATTTTGAATTCCAAACCACGAAGTGAGCGTAAGATATTTTGAATTCCGAACCACGAAGTGAGAGTAAGATATTTTGAATTCCAAACCACGAAGTGAGCGTAAGATATTTTGAATTCCGAACCACGAAGTGAGAGCGAGCCTCACGTTTGGTGGGGGTTATATACTAATGTTCGGGGGTGCGGGGGTTAATTGGAGCACCACATACGAGGTTTTTTCTTCATACGATTGGTTTGGTATGTGTGAAATTCGGGAGTGTGAGAGTAAGCGCAGTTCTCCCTCATTGAATGTCATGGTGTATGCATGTAATTCTTGGAAATGCGTCCACTTCTCCCTTAGACGCGTCATAGTCTCCATCCTGCGCGTGCACGTGTTTATCACGAAGAGGATGTCCGGTTTTTCCAAATTTTAATGAGTTAGGCGGTTTCGATAAGCTTCTCGGGCAACACATCCCTTGTCGTGGTAGATAATGGTTGTAGACTCGTACAATCCTTTTTGTATCTGGGGGCGTTGCGTTTGCCTACCTACTTCTATTTCTATGTGTTTGTCTTGTACTAATCTTTTATGACTATGGGGCTCTTTCAGTGAAAATTATCCGAGTACATATGAATATACTTATATGAGTACAATGAATAATATAATTGTATGAATAGTATGATTATGGTTATATGGATATATAATGTTTTAGTTAGTTAACATAATTATATTAAAATAGAAGAGTATTAATTATTCAGAATATAAATGAATATTTTACTGGATTTCCAACCGACAATATGGTGGATCACATATTATTATTTTAATCTACGTACTCGAGTTGTACTAGGTTATTGGTTGTAAAATATTCTCTTGATTATAGGATAATATAAAGATATACTGAATATTGATTATAGGTATTCTTATAGTATCAAATTGATAGCAAAAATATTATAAAGAGATAATCTTTGTAACATACGTATATAATTCTAATGCTAGTATTTATCGAAATCGTAAGAGTATATAATGTGATACAGAACTGTATGACATAATTAGTTGCATTAACATTCAGTAAAAATATAGTAAGAAATGTGTTAATTAAAGTACATTATAATATCCTCTTATTATTTCGGTGTTATTTCTTATCTCAGAACAGAGCTTCGAACGCAAAGGGTCTAGCTGTGTACGCGTTGTATGTAGGTGTTTGTGTATGCGTTATGCGTGGGTGTTGCGTATGCGTTTGTGAAGTTCGGCTCTGAATTAAATCAGTATTTCATATTCTTAAAGCTAAATATAATATTAAGTAAATTATTGATCGTATCGAATATAATTCAAGCTAATAATTCGATGATTATAATGATTAATATGTAAAGAAATAGCAATTATAAAATATATGCGTGAAATATTCAGATTGATTGATTAATAGAGTTAAAGATAAAATATGTATAATTAATCTAATCCCAGATAACAATCGTGCGTCGCACTTTACCCGCACGCCGTGCGATGCACGCTGTGCGTGCGAAAACGCAGCATTCTTGCACGCACGGCGTTGCGGCGCATCTCAGTGCGAGCGTACTGCGTCGCACGACATGAGACGCGTCTTAGTGCGAGCGTAATGTGTTGCACTGCACCATCAGTAAAAAATATTATATAGCGTTCATATACATTAGGATGGGCCAAAAAAACCGACTATTTTTTTGTCAGTTACCATGAAAATATTGTTCGAGATGACAAAAAAATTTTTTGTGAAAGTTTGAGCTCTTAACATTATAATAATATATATTTATCTAGGTTAAGGGTTCGGTTTGGAAAATTGGCGGGAATCCACACACTGCTGCAAAGTGCAGTATCTGCACATAACGCAGCCGTATAGCGTGACCGCGTGGGTCTTTAATATTATATATTATAATTGATATAATTATATAACCATCAATCATTTCTAAATTCGGGTTTACGGTGAGTCTTGTCAGCGATATTAGTACATAGACACGCTAACATTAAATTCATGTTAAGTATAAAAATCATTAGACATAACCTCACTTTCGCAAAATATCGTTCGAATTGTTTTCGTTGAATCTTATGTATAACATATCCCCAAATTGAACTCGAAGTAAACGCATTTGTTATGTAATAACTTTTCTCAGATTATACGTTAATTAATATGTATAAAAGTTCAGAGTTTATTAAAATTTTAACTCGTTAATATATAGTATATATGCCATTATAACAACCCTCATTTTACCGTCACGGCGTGCGAGCGATATGTGTGTCACGCATGCAACAATCATGACGTGCGTGCATTATGCGTCGCAATTGATGACACAGCTGAGTGGTGATATGAGCTCACGCTGTGCGGATTAATCCGCACGCGTGAGCGCGTATAATCACTCATCGTGCGAACATTTTGTTATCTGGGATGTAATAAGTATTATTATATAGTTGCGATTATCGTATATTCATAATAAAATAATTATCCCTAATGTAAGGAATACATTTGAATGAGGCTATCGTCAGATATAATGGATAAGACATAAGTTCCTTAGAGAAATCTAGATCTAGTGATTTTATGAACAGTTAGGTTGTAATTTGAATTTGGACAAAATGTTTGATATCGTGTGTTGACTCTACGTTTATATATTCTGGGTGCTTTCCATTTACATGACTTTTGTGTCGACTCGTGTCAACTCGTGTCGACTCTCGAAAACGAATAAATGGAACATCGTTCAACTTGCATACTCACCATTCTAGCAGAGTCTTCCCGAGTCGACTTGTGTCGCCGACACACGGCGACACAAATCAAATGGAAAGCACTTTAGGCGACACAAGTCGACTTGTGTCGACTTGAGTCAGTAAATGGAAAGCACCCTCTATGGTTATACCGTGAGTTTCTGAGTACGCGAAACGCCACGGATACCAACCCAAAACTCACGCGTCTAGTGGATTGCGTCCAACCATACCCTGTTCAAGCTAACTCCATTGATTTAAATCATCTTCCTTACCCGGTCCAATGTTCCCGCAACTCCTCTTCGTCGCACAATTTACTGATTTATTTCAAATTAAGCGCCTAACTTTCAAATGCTACGCGCGCTGTTCTTGAGTTCGAACAGAATGGAATGAGCACGAACAGGGTATGGTTGGACGCAATCCACTAGGCGCGTGAGTTTTGGGTTGGTATCCGTGGCGTTCCGCGTACTCAGAAACTCACGGTATAGACGGTTCTAGTAATTTTATATAATGATAAGCATGAATGGAGTATGGCGTCCGCACGGACGTTACAATCCTATCAGTGTTGCCAACTTGGTGGTTTTCCCACTAAATTTGGTGGGTTTGAAAGATTGTTGGTGAGAATTTTGACTTGTTTAGCGGTTGGCGGGAAATTTGGCGATTTTTAAAGAAATTTGGTTCTTTAGTGGGAAATTTGGTGATTTTCGGCAAATTCATATTTTTAATGGGGAATTTGATGTTTTGATTTTTTTTATAACAGATTGATCTTTACACGATTTTTTTCATTTAAAAATTCAAATGATCAAAATAGAACAATCACAAATTACAATTACCGAGCTTCCCCCGTGTAGGAAATTGTAAAGTTTTAAACGAGTCTGAAATTGCGTTTCGATTGGTTGGTCAAGTTCGGGTTTTGAAATTTGGTGTTTTTTTGGCAGAAAACGTAGATAGTTCGGTGGTTTTTGGTGAGAAATAATGCAGACGAGTTTAGCGGTTTTTGGTGGGATTTGACAAGGGCTCTAGTGGGATTACGACAATCCGAGTTGGCAACACTGAATCCTATACTCTTTGGGCTGAAACAGCCTCCTGATCGGTTGATCTCTAAATTAAGTTGAATTACGGTACTGTGTAAACCAGGCATAACGAGAAAAATAAGCGAAGTACGGCTCAATATTGTGACGTTATTATATCATAACTTCAACCGTTTTGATTTTCCAAGATTGTAAACAGTGTAGGAAAGCACTACAGTGTGAACAATAATTAGACGACTGCAATTCAGCAAAAATAAACTTGGGATAAAATTTATCTGCGAAACTACACGTTTTTTCGAAAGTTCTACGCCTTTCCACGAGCCACATAACGTCACGTCGATCGTAGCTAGTCTCACGAACATGCGGGCTTGAAATCGAAACACGTTATGCTTCTGTATGCCAGTTTCCACGGTTGTTTCAGCATCAGTTGATTGTTTGACGTCATAGCTGGTCATAGCTCAGATCCGCGACAACGTGCGCAAGAGATAATCAATGGGGGTGAAAATTACTACTGAAATAACTGTCAGCCTAAAACCGCAATCATCGAGATAACCAATAACTACGTTAGCAACTAATAAACCAAAGTAATATATGATTAAGATGAGCTTTAAATCAACATCTGACGTCGAGCTTCGATATTGTAGCCGCAGAATCTCACATCACATTTGAAACGGTATAAAGATTACGAACTATTTACACATTCGAAGAACTTCTCGAGGTTGGGCTTGTAATCTACGGTGATATCCTTTTCCAAAAAGGGAACAACTACCATAGGCAAATATTCCGAAAAAAAAGTAGCGTCAAAATGACCAGCGAAATTGAAAAGATCGAATGCGATGATCTTGACGAAATAAATTCTGACGAAAATGAAAGACCCGCTGGCGAGAGATGGGCTCCGGTCGGAGCTAACGACGGTGATAATGATTTCGAAGACGAATACAAATATTCTCGCAGCATGGAAAGGTATGTGTTGACATCCCGAAATCATTCAAAATTACACTAAAATTGGGGAATCCCAGTTCTATCAAACCAAGGCTATTCATTGCCATTTCTCCAACCCAATCATTTCCCTTGATTTTCATCAATTCATTGAACACAATTGAACGTTTTGAATCCCCCTATTTCTAGAAATTCCTTCTTCAATTTTCTAACCTGACATACATTCCTCTGAACAAAATATAAGTATATGTCATTTTCAAATCAAACACCTTGGGACGTCACATAGAAAAATGTACAGTTCTTTAGTTCATCACATTTTTTTCTGCATTTTCCCTTTTTTTTCCAATGGATACAGTTTACTGTATTTTTCAAGATGTTTGCGATATTCTGCTGGATGTAATTTCTCTTTTATTTTTATTCTCATATTCTGTTTTTCTTTTTTCTCATCCAAAATTGATTCATGTATGTTCAATTTGCTTTCCACAGTCTCTCGTGCGACACGGATAGACTCAAAATATTGGAGGATGAACAGGAGATGCTTAATTCGTCTTTAATTGCACTAACGACTCATTTTGCCCAGGTAAAAATATATTACTTATATAAGAAAATTGAATATTATCAACTTTCTTTGCGCAGCAATTTTTTACAGCAAATATCTCTGAAACCGAAGTTCAAGAAATATTTTTCTAATTTTCCCTATTCTCTTTACCCTCTGAAAAGTTCCTATTTGTAGACTCCTCAAAAGTATATCATAGCAAAGTTACTTCATCAATAATTCAACAATTTTCAGTTAACAGTTGAGAAATATTGATTTTTTATAAAAGCCACACTTTCTACTATTACGATTTGAAATTACTTCAGAAAAGCTAAAATATCCTAACGGCTTGCTGCTTCGAATCTATCAAAATATCAAATATAATACAATAACATAGTGTACAGCGATCCTGAAGTCCAGGAGGTCTTGAAAATAGCCCGATATTAATGTCCTCTTTGAAATAATCCTGAAATTTTACTCTTCACCTTGAAAGTTGCAAATATTTATGAAACTTTTCAATCGCAAAAAACTACCAAGTTCAGCGTTCACATATTAAATTCAGTATATGGACTATCTACTTCAAAAGCAATATTCTGAATTTCTAAGCGTTCGAACTTTATTCAAAGGTGTAGGACTATAACATATGCAGACGACATCTGGCAAAGATTAGGACGTCACAGAGATCAGAATGTAATCATTTTTGAGCACAGATTCTTCCTCATACAATACACTCCACAGAATGAAAATATTATTCTTGTATTCTCAATGTATTATAGAACTCGTATAGAATAATGAAAACGCTGTGTTACATAAATATTGGTACGTCTACTGAATTTTGTTATTCGATCCATGTCTAGGGCTCGACTTTATTCATGTAAGTGTGATACGCACAAGTTTATATTCTACTGGAACACGTGAAGATGTGAAAATTGGGAAACGATACTGTTAATTATACTGAAATATTCTTCTCGTTGTTGGGAATATAACAGAATTATTAATTACCATATAACTCATTTTTCGAATAATCAACAATCTGTAATACTGCGAAATAGGTCAAGAAAACAGTCTGCTTGAACTCAACCGTTTTCTTCCAGGTACAATTCAGGCTGAGGCAAATAGTTGATGCTCCGGCAGGAGAGAAAGAAAGTCTACTCAAAGAACTGGAGGAATTTGCTTTTCGTGGAATTCCAGATGTTCCAAATAACTTGTGTTTGGAGAATCGCACTACACTTTCTTCGAGCGCTCCGTCGTCCCACGAACAAAGTGTAAGCCGCTCGAAGTACTCTGATGAAAGTATAACCGATATTTCCTCATCCTCGAGAACCATGGTAACATTTTACCAGTATTATCTTACCTTCAGTTTCCTGTGCTGCTATATTTGATCATCATTTTTCTATTCATTTATTTCAGTCGCTATTGCACCCTGCACCTTATAGTTTAAAAACATTAATTATTGTTTAATGATCACAATTGTGCCTTCAGAAAAATATTGAATAAACCAGTTCTTGAATGTTTTTTAAATATACACTAGTTCTTCGGGAATACCCAACATTTCTAGTCTGCAAATCCCTCTGCAAATCCAAGCTGACTCTTCGAGTGCCTTTAGCATTAAAACAACATTTTTATCCTCTACTTCGTATCAAATATTAAACTCCCTTATCAACTCGCAAGAATTTGTCTGTGGATATATAGAACCGACCGGACTGTGGTCTTATAACTGCTTTATGAACTTATGTTAATTCATATTTTGATCTCTGCTAATTTGATCTTTCTTTTCTTTTATCACATACGTGTGTATTGTATTCTTCGAATTGATAAATCATGTTTTTGTAGTTACTGTATAGTTGGCGCTTGTGATCTCATTGTTCCTATGCTTTGTGTATATAGATGTATGTTTATATTTTATTTGTATTATACCTACCTTTGCTTTGTACCTAGTTTTTATACATTCCTTAATTATTGAATAAATGAATCAGATCTTATCATTATAAATCATTATTTATGCATATTTTATTCATTTACGCACCTTTATTATTTGATGGGCTTGAATTTTTCCAAAAACAGAAATTAGAATTTTTATCAATCGGCAAAATTAGGTCTCAGCATTTGAGTATGCCCCAATCGTTCTACAATTATTGTTGTCACTAATAGTCCTTCTCTTCAGAAAAATATGTATATATTTTGTTTGGTACATTAACACCGTGACTCTAAACACACGATTCTCATTTACAAAACAAAGAGTACAAAGTGGACAAATAATGTTACTCTAAAGATTCCACGTGGGAATCCAGATGTTTGAACAATTTTATGATTCAAACTCTTATTTGATCCCTCGTATGATGCTATATTCATACTTATTCAAATTTGTGTTCGTCCGATCATTGTTTGTCGAAATCGAAACATTTCTTCAAATGGTAATCCGTTCTGAAAAAACTTCCTCTATTGGCATGATTTTACAATTGGATGGAAAAGCATGAGTATGGTATCACCTCAAGGAGTTATATACACTTCGGAAATAATTTACATACTTCAAATCACCGCTGAGCTTCGAAGAAATATTCTATGAAATAAATTTCATCACCGATGATCAATTATATTCTCAGACATGATTAGAAAATTATCAGAGTTTTTATGAATTTCACCTACCATAGATTGAGTCTACCATGAAAATAGGGATTATCACAGGGTACAGATTGCATTGTTCGTCAAAATTTTCGTAAACCTAGAAGGAATATTCTGAAATTAGGTAATTGTAGAGTGAACCAATAACATGTAGATATAAGGTCAGTCTTTTATTGCTGTGAACCTTGGAATACTTTGTTTTCAATATTTACAGAAAACAAATGGCTCGTAATGAGAAAATGTTGTGTCTAAATGTTAAATTCTTTGGATATCATTGTTCTGACCCAAAATTACACGAATGTAGAATATTCTCTCCGAATTCAAAGAAGTTACGTTGAACGAAATGATGCAGCATGTACCCTACGACAGCAAAATTTATAACATGTCAAATAATTTTAAATTAGGTCTTAAATTACCAGTGATCAGCTCAAAATCAGCTCAGTGATAAAAAAAAAATTCATCCCAAAGTCTATATGGCCCTCTGAATTATTTGTATCAACATACTTTAGTAGATTATCGTAATCAATTTTTGTCAAAATTGAATTTATTAGGCTATCAGTTTAATAAGCGACGGTGAAGTTGAGACTAAAATGGCGATGCAAAGAACCAAGCAACGCGAGTTGATAGGCCAGCTCAAATTGCAGCTGGAAGATCTAGAAAAATACGCATACGAAACTGGAGGCGCGGGTCCACCTCAGAGTGTGATACTGGAACGCCAAAATTTAATTATTAGTAAGTATTTAATTATAAAAGATAACTAGAATCTAGAGCATAGATAATACGGTAAACCGATTTTCATCGTTCCTATCTCCAATACCTCAAAGTAAATGGTTTCCATTAAACTCTAAACTAGCTTCCATCTCAAAGAGAAGAGTGAATAATAAGTTGCATTGCAATGAAATCATTGTTGAATGTCGTGGTCATCCTTATACAGGGAAGTCATGCTTTTGTCACAGAATTCTATACTGATAATATGCTTCAGAAATATAAACTGATAGACGTGAATTTTTAACTGCAAAACTGTTTGATGATTTAGAGAACTCAATTTTGTTTTTCCCAGTCAAACAGAGAAATGAAACTACGAAGAATCTACTCTTGTCAAGAAAGTAAAGCATATGCTTAGTTCTACTTCGTTTTTGAAAATTATATATTTCTGAATTAGAATTAAAGGACAGCATTGGATCTTGTTTCTTTTATAAATCGCAATGCATTCATCATAAAGCATACATTTGCAATTCCAGATCATTTGAAAGAAAAATTAAACTTCAACATAGACGACCTATGCAAACTACCATTAGACGATTTACGATGGCAAGTTGATTGCGCAATCAGTCAAGTAAGTAGAGAAAATTAAGATGCGCAAGCGACAGACTATAAACAATATGCCATATCTTTATAATTTTCGAAATCGTAGATTGTCAGTCCCTTGAAAATGAAGGAGCAGCTGGTGACTCAGCTCAAAACCCAAATTGCAGATCTGGAACGTTTTATAAATTATTTACAAGGCGAAGTGAGTCCTGAAAGTTTGGCTTGCACGTGTGCCTGTCCAGTGCACACAAGCGGCACAACATCGTCGTCGCATAATAGGAGATCATTCAAAAATAGATCGGATGATGAAGAAGTTCATACTAAAACCTTGCACACAGTAAGAAAAGCAGTGGCTCTGCTTCACATGTTTGCTTTGTCGCAGCTGGGATGCAGCAGCGATCCAACTAGAAATAATATGAAGAAAAACGCTGCGCGAAGTTGGAGGGAGTTGAGAACCCGATTAGATATTGCTGTCGAACATGTCTTGGCACAGATAGCCGAAACAAACAATGACAACCTAGATGACAATGATTACACATCCGACTCTGATTCCCCAACCACACAATCCAGCGCCAAACTAACTTCGGCAGTTAGGAAACACCTCGCTATAAGTATAAGGGATTTACTGCATCATGGACTGACATCTGAAAGTCAAGTATCCAGCGTCGTACCATTCATTGGCTGCTTTCCTCAACGAAATGGCTCTTCACCAAACTCTATCCATGTTTGGGAGTTGATTCTCAGATATTATGACATAAAAAATGGTCATAGATATAATTCAAGCCCTGCACAAAAACTATCGCAGAGTTTCAACTTGGATTTAGCTGGGGGTGGGGCAGTTTCTTCAAAACAAGTGTGTAGATTCACCACTGATTCGGCTATCATATAATATTTTGATCCAAACATATCTAAGGTCGATGTTTTTCTTTGTTTTTCAGAGTCTCTTGACTACTATCGGAAATATCGTCGCCTCGCACACGCCATATAAAAGAAGTTACGATTCTCACTTCAAAGCTTTTGTCTGTGCGGCTTTAAAGTAAATTTTCATCAAAGTTTTCTATTCTGAGGCACAGATGAATGAAGATTTAATTCACAATTATTTTGTTACTCATAGCAAGTGGCTAACACCGGGGTGTAAAGTCGCAAGACATCTTTGAAGTCTAGTGGAATATTTTGTAATCAGTCAAATCTCTTGAGAGACCGTCAGAAGTCTTATGAAATCCCAAAAAATATTGTGAAATCCCATGAAGTTGCAGAAGGCTATGAAATTCCGTGAAATCCTGTCTTATCGAACATATGAAATTTTAGGAAATCCGAGGAAACCCTATGAAATCTAATCTATGAAATCAGATAGAGTCCCATAAAATCTTATAAAGTCCCTATGAAGTGTCGTGAAAATTCTTGAAAAAACCCTGATATTTTTTGTAGTCTTTGAAGTCCACTGTACGAAATTCTCTAAAGGGAGTAGTCTCTAGACCCATACCCTTATTCAGATTACCATTATTGATTGAGTATCAGAACAAGAACAAAAGATATGTGTCTTTCTCTATACTTTTGACAATAAGGCAGTAACAGAGTCGATTCAAAACAGATATCCAGGCATTCAAGTCATAAGGCCTCTTGCATGTATGTATATATGTGTCGGCATTAATTTCTCTGTGCCTCAGTCGTTCTCTGACTTATTAACCATTAGCATTGGCAAATAAGAAATCAACTCGCTCTGTTTTCAGTTTGAACAAACTAGTCGCCTGGCTGAAGTTAATATTACAGTCTCAGTACTTATTGGAAAACTATTACGCCTCATGGAGCTACGTAGTGAAGACTGGTATGTTGTGCTAATTGGTATACGATTTGACAGTTGCATAAAGCATTCAGACTTTGGATAGACAAAAAATGTTACTTTCCTCTCACTAGACATACCGCAAAGATATATGTAAAAAATAATAATTTCAAGGACTTGAGTAGTCGTGTGGAAATTTCGATGCGGGCCACTTTTACCACTTGATTATGTTGCTAGAAAGTGTCGCCTCCATAAAATGTTGGTATTTTTTTTATAAGACGCAAAATCGTAGTTTTACCATCGTTTCTCTATAAACTAAGATGAGATAGTGCTCAAAATATGTGGCTTGCCACCGCCGAGTGGCTAACTATTTCGAAAGTGCAATAACTGCAGTGCATCTGTGAATAATTCCGTGATTTGTCTGGTGTCAACTGGGTGTGTAAAAACAATTCAAAATTCTGGAAAAAAATTAAATACTTAGCCACTTCCTGCTGGAATGATGCAGTAATCCCTAAAATTTCACTGTGATGGCTTGTATGGCATTGGAGAAACTATGAATCGCGCTTTCGAGGTGATCGGAGCGTGTTTCAAAGCTCTTTAAATATCTTACTGCAATAAAATTCTTATCATCACTAATGTTTCTATGTTTTATACGCATTAGGTTTCCAGGACGGTTTCCATACTCTCGATCGTCTTACTCCTTTCAAATTCGACCTACCTGTTGACCTGGCTGTGCGACAATTTCAAAATATCAAGGATGCATTTTGAATTTCGATCTTCTAAGCGTTTAAACTTCGGAAAACTCTGAAGTCTTTTATCCGTGATTTAATGGTATATTCATTCCATCAATAGACTATCATACATAATAGTTTTTGGTTTAGGCGTTGCAGAACTGAAAGTATGAAGACGTTGCAACAAATTATAGTTTATATGATAGTGATTATAAGTATTATTATAGGTATGTAAATGATTTAATTCTATATTAACGCAATTATTTTATCATCAACGATGTTGGTTCACATTATTAATTGAAGAAGAAAAAAACTGACCAAAGATGTTTGTATAGTGTAGATGAAATTTATACGATTTCAAACACGTGATATTGACTATGATCATTCAATTGAGAATTGGAGTATCAAGAATTGATATTTCGTCTATATCTTATATCCATTCGAGGCCTTTTTCTTTAAAAAAAAAAAATCACTGATTTAACAATAAGTGAGCATTATCACTTATTTCTTCTGTTTTCAACATACTATGAGGCTCATCAATGCAAACATGTAACATGAAGTTTAAAAAAGAAGTAAATGAGCATGCTCATTGTTAGTTTGATCAGTGATAGTTTTTTGAGAAGATACAGTCCTTACCTACTACCTATTGATGTGTGTTCTTCTGACACCAGGCCTTTGGAAAAGAGCTCGCTTTTGTACTATCAAACATTCGAGAAACAGAATTATTCTGTTAAACATGAATTAGAATAACAAGCTTTGGGGTATAATGAAGTTAAACGATATACCGACTCAAAGACTATACTCTTCAAGCTTGTCCCTCTAATTCATGTTAAACAAAATAATTCACATATATTCCAATATATCATTCAAAATTGACAAGAATTTAAAGTAAATTCGAAGACCTCATGGATTAATTATTATTGTTAAAGACTTTTAGAGCTTTATATTATTTTGACTATGTAAATTAAATAGTCAAATTGAAAGATGCCGTTTTAGCCTGCGTCGTTATAGTGCGTTTCCAGCCGCTCCTGCTCTGAAGCCCAATTGTTGCATGGGTTCATAAATGAATTTACACAAATAGATATTCAAATAATAATGATATCAATACAGTTGAGTTACGTTGTTTGAAACTTTTATCCCTCAGTTACATTTGTAACGATTATTAATTTTTAGTCCGTATTACATGACGTCGATAAATTAATACAAGTATTTCAAATCTATATTATTTGAATTCTATTCATCGATGTAAAAAAACTTACGAATAACATGGAATTTGACGCATTTAAGGGGATCCCCAACCTTCATTTCTAGCTATATGGAGTAACAGTGTCACATATTTTAAAAATCTATACTGGGAGGTATTTTTTGCGTGGATCTCAACTATCAAAAAATTATAAATCAGACAATCGTTCCAAAGCCTTTTCAATTTTGCATTTCAGCAACAAAACGCGATATCGCAAAATGCCTACAATTTTTTATTTGAAATAAAATGTAAAATACATACAGATTACTTCAGATTTTTTGAATTGATTTTTAGTATGTTTGGTGTACGTTTTACGAAAGAAAGTTTTACATTCACTATACAAGCCTTGATCCTATCGCCAAAAAACCGTAATTTTTTAGACTGGCAGTCAATGAGCAGTATGTAGTTCGAGTGAAAAAAGCAGTATTTCAGAACAGAAAATATCTTCCTTTCTTCGTAAAATGTACATCAAACATAGTAAAGATCCATTGAAAAATCTGAAATACCTAATTTGTACGTATTTTACATTTTATTTCGAACAAAAAATCGTATGAGTGTCACGATATCTCGTTTTGTTCGTGAAATGCAACATTGAAAAGTGGAACAATTGTTTAATTTCTAATGTTTTGTTAGTTGAATTTTACGCCAAGAATACCCCCCCCAGTATAAATTTTTCAAACATGGGACACTGTTACTTCATGTAGTTACAAATGAAGGTTGTGGATCCCCTTAAGTGATAATCAGAATAAATACAACTATAAACTTTCAGTATTACTGCAGTTGTTGGTAATTGAAGAAAATGAATGATAACAATAATAGAAAACAATATATATACATATATACCTGTATCACTTGCGACAAAGTAATATTATGTAATAAGATGTTCACAAGGGCATAGTTAGTTATAATCAATAACAATGTAACTTGTATTATAATTTCTGGAAAAAAGATACACTACAAGACTATAGTTATGTCATGTTTGCTGTTTATGAACAAAATGATTTTGAAATATAAGCTCCTTTATAGGAAATGAGTTAAATATATTTATGGAAAGATATCACTGTCATTTTATTCCATCCCAAGCCCAATTCTCCGTTAACCGAGTTGAGATAGTTTCTGTAGTGATAGTTTCAACAGCGAGGATTAATTACATAACTACTCAAAGTATTTGAAAGGAAAATGTGTCAAGAAATAGGAAATTGTGATTTTTATTTCATACAAAAATTGTACATGGCAATAACCCGTTGGTAGACCGTTGTATCAATAATGCAATAGCATGTAACATTTTTACATATTAAGGGATAGGTTCCGTATATAAAATTCAGTATAGAGACTACATTCATAATATAGATTTACATAACTGTTATCAATACATAATTATACAACATTCAGAATTATTGGCTCGTTGGTCACTGGCAATACGTGCAATAAAATGCATCGCCACTAATAATACTTAATTACAATACATAAGGTACAATAATGATGTGATATCCATCAGCATTAAATCATCTACCATCTATTGGCGGTATAAAATTTTTACAAAACATCAAGTAAAGAAAATTATTCTTCCACGATAACTTAAACAATGTTCAATACTCCAACTCAATATACATATAGATATACAGACACAAATATTACATAGTACTAAATGAAAATACTGATCAGATTTCACAACATTAACGAAATATCCAAGTACATCATGTACTTCATGAATTGTATAATTTAACATATGGTATATGTATTACGGCGCCTAAAAAAAATCGACAGCTTACTGTTTCTACTTTCACCACTTTAAACATTGGTTTTTTACACAAAATTATTCCTCCTACAAGATGAGCTTTATCTCATCTTTTTATGTTTATTCAATTTTTTCAACCCTACACATTTCCTATCATCCAATCTTTGTGGAACTCACTCGCAAGAGGTTTTTTAGGCCATTGATTTTAGATCTGAAGTAAAAATACAGAAATTCAACATGGCAGGTCTATTATAGCGTATCGAAATTGTGATCAGTAAACAGTTTTACATCAAAATTGGTGATTGAAGACTTTTGGGGCCGCTCATTTCAAGTTGTATTGATATAAATACCAGATTCATATTGATAGACACTGAAGACCCTGACTTCAGATTGGAAATAAACAACCTTAAAAACCCTCGAGTAATAATTTTGATGTAAATCAGTCTAGTTTTTATAATTCCTCTCCGTCATAATGGGTCCACTATTCTGGGTTTCCGTATTTTCACCTTAGATCTGGAATGAGCGACGGAAAGGAAAACCTTCTGAGTAACTTTCAGAAGAGTCACATGTAAAATAAACAGTAAAAAATAGATTGCACCACCTTCTAGAGTTAATATATAGAGCTCATTTCATGGGACAATTTGTTTTGTGTCAAAGACTAACCTTGAGAGCGGTGGGAGTAAGAAAATTCAGATGTCATTTTTTCTAAACACCCTAATATGTACCTATCCATACAGGCTGTCGCAGAGGATAAATGAGTATTTATGGCTAGTAAACATGTTGCTTTGATCTATTCTCCACTAACGTATGGTTTGAGAAAAAAAATAGAGAAACAGTAGGGATATGATAGGAAATACAAAAGTGACACACTTCTATATATCTTCAAAATGTGGAAGATATTGGAAATATTCAGTCATCATGCGACATCCTAAACACCTGCAACGATATACATGTAAATACACATACACATGTTGAATTGCATTGAAAATTTGACATACATTCAACACTTTGAACCCTTAATTATATTTATTATCCTTTCTCAATTTAATCATGCCAATCAAAGTAGAAATCTAATAGATAATTGTTTCCACTTGTTTTGTGCGCTTTAACGATAGAATACTGTGCAAAGGTAATATAACAACAGTCTTTGGAATGATACTTTGATAAATAACTTAACATGCGTGCTAATAGTTCTCATGATCAAGAAGAAGCAGGTACTTCTACTCCATTCTAATAAACTAATTGCCTAAAGGGACCCCATTGCACTGTTTGTTCAAATATTCTGTTGTTTTTCGATTCGATATTGAATTTCAATGTACGGAGCTTCTTTGTCAAATGCTGCACTGGAATTTATAAAGTATTTGTTTTACTGTGACTTGATAATCATTATCATAATGAGAAAATAAAGTCTAACTAAAAGTCATGCGTATTTAGATACCAATTTCTTGCAATATATTCACACAATACATTTCTTTCAATTTTGTCTTCAGTACTCTTTCAAACAGTATTCGCCAGCTGAATTGACACATCAATTCTGGTAGCAAGGTTCGAAGACTACGAGTACTATGTTCACAGTTATAGCTACCTATATTTACCCAATTTATCAAAATACGTACATAATATTCACAGATTTCTTTTCAAATAATTATAGTTAATAATAAATATTAACGAACAGGAACGACATCACATATTGTAACTAATATACAAACAGTAGACTACTATTTTGTCTATGTACTATTTATATTCAGCACTACAGTATAATTATAATTTTACAATTAAAGATAGTGTAAAAAAAGACGGAATGACAAATATTTCAATATTGAAATTCCCAGACATTGATTGATTTCAAGGCGACTGAAGCGCACACTACAGTTTACAAGTTCGAGATCACCTGCCCAATCTCTGAACTTAACAAAAACTTCAATATCCCAGTGGTAAAAAATTGTAGAAATAATTTATATGAGGCATTTCAAAGTAGAAAGAAGAGCTTCAATTTGGTTCTTCTTGAATTGTTCTACGACTTTTTTGCCGCTCACTGAAGATTTTTGAATTTCGCGAGCCCTTTTTACGATTTATGTGCTTTATTTGAATGCCCAGTAGTTTTCTGAGAAATAAACGCAGAACCATGTGTAAAAGCATTTTCAAGTAGATAATGCAGGCTGTAATTTTCTTTATTGACATTTGTTCTGGAATATCGAACTTTCTTCCCACAGTGGAAATTTGAGGGGTGATCTTAAACTTGCAAACGGTAGTACATGCGCGAGCAACTCAACGTTCCAACAGAATTTTGGTAGTTAAATTAACGCAAGTCAGAAAACGAAAATGAATAGCTACAATAAAAAGCAATAAAATTAGTGAGCTTATTTTCCCTTTTCCTTTAACCGTAGACAATTAATCATCTCAGGGTTCGGAAAGCGCCATAATCATTATTTTTTAGCCTTGCATTAAGTCGCCCAAAATATTTATGATTCTGAATCATGTGATGGATTTATTACAAATTTTTTCATCTATTTCAGTCCCTTTGATTTTTGAAAGCTTTTTGCGGAGAATAAGATATGTTGTATTTTGTATTTGTATTTGATTTATTCATTATGCCGGGGCCTATTCCGGGCCTAAGGGCAATGATACACTGGAATTAACAAGGCAATGAAAATCAAATAAGAATAAAGAATAGGATAATGCCAACTCAGCCAAAACAGTAATTAATGGAATTATATAGGCCAATTCCCACACTTCTGGAAACAAACAGGTCTGCAATGACAAGTTAAATAGGTTGGTTAGATATGGGACAAGCACGACTAATTGGTCCCTAATATGTCTCAACTGCACACTGTCAGGACTTTGCCCACGCGACTTACTGAGGCCGGTTGTGAGAACGGCGAGAACCTGGTGGTCTAGAATCGGTGAAAACGAAAAGTGAGACCGGACCTGAGACTGTTGACTAGCGACCACAATTGATAACTCATTTTCAGAGCAAGGAGAGTAAGCATTCGTGATAGAAGTGTAAAACACATTCAGTTGGTGAGCATCAAAGTGATGTAAGGGCGTAGACCGCGATGAACTATTTGAGACAACAAGAACAACTGCCTTCGCAGTTCAGACCAAGTACTTGAGATATCGGGACAATTTGATAGTTGGTTGAGATAGTAAGCGTTCTTGCCTTTCTTAATGTCTGCCTTAATATCACGTCACATTGCACGATACTGGTGCATCAAATCGGCAGCATTTCGACGCTTGGCTAGAGAGTACAGATTGTCCCGTATGCGAATACGTTGTTTGATCTCCGGAGTAAACCAACCAGCGGGGGGCTTCCGAAACTCACATGAGACCTCAGGCGCATGTTTATCGAGTGCATCTACAATGGCGGTACAGAGGGCCTTCGCTCGACCATCAAGATCCCCCCAAGGATCGAGAGCGAGCAACTAATCTTCGAATCCAATTCATCCCTCAAGGCAGTTGCATCACAATTTTGAAAGTCACGAAATCTTATCACACGAGTCTCCCGACTCCGAACAAGCAACTTATACTGGAGAGTAATCATATCATGCCCCGCAATAAAGGGAGCCGAAGATTTGGAAAATGAATGAAGCCTATCAGCCTAGTCTATGATGGCAATATCAAGCCAGGAGTCGGAACGAGCCGTGTGATAGGTATTGCCGTGAGAACAATGTGCAGCGACTGGCGAAAAACAAGATTACGTAAATGAGTTGACTCGACATTTTCACAGCTCAGGTTGCAATTTAAATCTCCACCTATAATAATGGCATCGCACCTGTGGGCGAACAGTAAAAATTTATCCAAAAACCCATCTTAAAGAAAGTCTTTGGGCCTACGATAAGTAGTAGCAAATAAAAGCTTCTTATCCTCCACATTTATTTCTAAAATGAGAAACTCTGGTGAATTAGAAAACTGGGAAGGGGATGAAGCAAGAATTTTGCACTTAAATGTCTCGTGAACATAGACACCCACACCTCCCCCCGGTTTTCCAGATCTGTTATTTCTCACAAAACAATAGTTGTTCAAAGACACAAGTTGACTGAGAATACCAGCATGCAGCCAGGTTTCAGAAATAGATATGAAATGGTAGTGTTCATTTGCAAAAAAAGCTCTTATTTGATCTATGTGGCCTAATAGTGAATTAGCATTAAAATTGGCAATGTTTAAAAGGTGAGCAACTGTATAGCTCAGATTTGTTTTTCAACAGTCTGTATCGATCATGATAAAGAAAAAATCCAATACTATCATCATAATTTTACTCCAGCTTGCAAGTAAAGTTTTTTTGCTGAGAGAAAAATGCAGGAAAAAAAGATCCCCAAAGAATTTGCAGCCATGGCTTTTATCGCTCTTAGTAAAAATTGTCAAAAGTAAGTTTTTGCAGCAAACATTTTTCGGGTAGAAATAATGGTACATCAGATAATTATGCAACTTTTGTTGAGAGTGACTAACAGCGCAGTCAGTCTCACTATTTACATGAGCACATATTAGTAGTTATCAGTTTATCTAACTGAATTGAGCTTTTTTTTTCAGTAGTTGTAACGTGTGTAATTAGTTGAATAATGCAGTAAAGCTGATTAAAATAATGAAAAGATGAGTTGAAATAGTGTATTATTCTACGATATATTTGGGTCATTCCATATCAAATCGACAAATAGTTGGAATCGACCCCCTCTGATTCGGATAAATTTTGGTGGAGAGTTTTGTCTCATCGTAAAATGAAGTTCTGCCAAAGGAAAAAAATTTGAAATTTTTGTCTTAAGAGTTATGCAAAATTGAAAATTTCACTGTTTTTCTCGTTTTTTAAGTTTGTTTATTTAATATTTCATAACCTACTGTATATTTTTAAAAAAACCGCTGGTGCGTTCAAAGAGGACACTTAGAGGTATGAGAAAAAAAAAGTTCGGAAGAAAAATTTTTGAAAATTACCGAAATTAGAAAATTTTGAATTTTTAAAAACCGTAAAAAGTAAACTTCGCAGTGAAATTTTGGGCTCAAAATTTTTTATATTATACCTCTAACATATCTTAAGAAATTCTGAAATTTTCAGGAGGGTGTTTTTTTTTCTTTTTTTAATATGAATTTTTGAATTTTTGCGAAATAATTTTTTTCAATTTTTTCAACTTTTTTGTTGAATATAGTTATTCTACCACATGATTATTGAAGTTTGAGCTCTAAAATATTTTTTATTTTACAATAATAATATACAATTTTTGAGATATTTGTGTTTTTACATCCCGTTAACATAAGAAAAATATTTTAGAGCTCAAACTTCAAAAATCATGTGGTAGAATAACTATATTCAACAAAAAAGTTGAAAAAATTGAAAAAAATTATTATTTCGCAAAAATTCAAAAATTCATATTAAAAAAAGAAAAAAAAACACCCTACTGAAAATTTCAGAATTTCTTAAGATATGTTAGAGGTATAATATAAAAAATTTTGAGCCCAAAATTTCACTGCGAAGTTTACTTTTTACGGTTTTTAAAAATTCAAAATTCTCTAATTTCGGTAATTTTCAAAAAATTTTTTCCGCAAATTCTTTTTCTCATACCTCTAAGTGTCCTCTTTGAACGCACCAGCGGTTTTTTTTTAAATATACAGTAGGTTATGAAATATTAAATAAATAAACTTAAAAAACGAGAAAAACAGTGAAATTTTCAATTTTGCATAACTCTTAAGACAAAAATTCCAAATTTTTTTCCTTTGGCAGAACTTCGTTTTACGATGAGACAAAACTCTTCACCAAAATTTATCCGAATCGGAGGGGGTCGATTCCAACTATTTGTCGATTTGATATGGAATGACCCATTTGCAAAATGAATTTCCTTTTTTTTGCATTACGATAAAATACTTTGAGCTTAATGAAATAAAAATAAAAATTCAGCCAGGCGCTATCGATAAAAGTAATACATATACCGTACAGGTACATAATCAGTCTGATCTTCAGTCTTTGTGAATCCTAGGTATGAATTAACATAATGGTAAAAATATATTGAAATAAAAATAACTAACTGTTACATAATCATCTACGTAAAAAACCATTAAACTACCAAGTTTAAATGTGTGAATATAGGTATATGGGGCATTCTACGAAGTATTGGTGAAGATGGGAAAGTGCCATTTCTGATCAACTCCAAATTTTCTTCTGTGAAAGTATTGGTCGAAAAACAAAGCCCTGATTTATTTTAATTTTTTTCATTCATTCGTATCGGAGTATTGCTATTTTGAGATCGCCCGTTTTATAAAATTTGAAAATATTCAGGAAACTCCAGGATAATATAACAAAATTTTTGAGCCCTGTTCAAAGATTAAGCATCACAACAAAAGTTGAATTTCAAGAATTATAAAAATTTGAAAAATTACTTTTGGAATCCATTTTTCATATGAAAATGAACAGGAAAGTTCCTCATAATATGGGTCGAGAAAAATATATTTACAAAGTTGTAGAGAATTACGTGAAATATTGAATATTGAATATTTAATACTTCACCTCATTCTTTGTAACTTCGTGAATATATTTTTCTCGACCCATATTATGAGGAACTTTCCTGTTCATTTTCATATGAAAAATATATTCCAAAAAGAATTATTCAAATTTTCATCATTCTTGAAATCCAACTTTTGCGGTGATGAAATTTCCATCTTTGAACCGGGCTCAACAATTTACTTATATTTTTTTGGAATTTCATGAATTTTTTCAGATTTTAGAAAATGGGCGGTTCGATATAGTAATACTCCGATACGAATAAATAAAAAAAATTAAAATAAATCAGGGCTTTGTTTTTCGACCAGTACTTTCGCAGCACAAAATTTCGAGTAGATCGGAAACATAAATTTCCCATCTTGATTGATATTTCATGGAATGCCCCATATGACTTGTCATCAGAATAATTAGCGGAGTAGCTTATGCTCTTTTTCAGCTGCTTTGAATCTGAGATTAGCAAAGTTTTATATCTATTATCACTGGCTGAACGCATGTGCTTGAAAAAAAACATCAAATACTTATAATCATGTAAGAAAATACCATAGCCTTTTTGTTCAATAAATTTTATGAATAAAATATTCAAATAAAGTCAAACTATCTTGCACGTTTAGACTTTTGATAATAACATTCATAGATAATTATTTTCTTTCTTTTTATAATTTATCCACAGAAAATGTCCGTAGCCACTAACACATAAAAACTCTTTAAAGCTAGTGCAAAACGAAATTTGATCGACAAATAGGTACGCACATACACACATTCATTCAGACTATATTACTAACGTGCATTAATCTATCCTCCATTAACTATAGTATCCTAATATCAATAACAGATCATTCTTTAGAGCGATAATATTTCCACGTGTAGATTGATTGAAATCACTAGACAATTGATACATACGTGAATTCGTTACTGCAAAATTTAACGTCCTTTCTCACCGAGGATGAGTCAGCGATTCAAGCAGTGGATCTGTTTAGCTGTTAGCTTTTATACGGATATAAATAATTCTAACGCCGTTGAGGGGGTATATGTATATTAGGGTGGACGTTAAATTCCATCTTGAGGAGTGAAGCCCGACAGTTTGAAGGAAAAAAAAAAAGAAAAATTTTGGTCCCAAAGCGAAGTTTCCGAGATGAAGTTAACACGTGCCGGTAAGGCCTCAAAGTTTCCCATTTAAAACACATGTATTTTCACGGATCTCAATTCAAAAATTCACTGTGAGGCTAATTTTATTTCGAAAAATCCTAAACTACGTCAGGGTATCCGGTATGTATACTACTACATGAGGAAGAATAGAGGATATCGTACCATTCAATCTGATCATGATTTTACACCAAACTAAAATTCTCTTTATCGATTTTACGGATTTTAGTTTGGAGTAAAATCATGATCAGATTGAATGGTACGATATCCTCTATTCTTCCTCATGTAGTAGTATACATACCCGATACCCTGACGTAGTTTAGGATTTTTCGAAATAAAATTAGCCTCACAGTGAATTTTTGAATTGAGATCCGTGAAAATGCATGTGTTTTAAATGGGAAACTTTGAGGCCTTACCGGCACGTGATAACTTCATCTCGGAAACTTCGCTTTGGGACCAAAATGTTTCTTTTTTTTTTCCTTCAAACTGTCGGGCTTCACTCCTCAAGATGGAATTTAACGTCCACCCTAATGTATATACTTTTAATAATTGCTTTCAAATCAGTGTCACGCTCTGAAGAAATATTCTATTAAATCTAGTAAATATAAAAGTTATCAGCTGTGAAAGAGATGCATAAATAGAGTGTTTTCTCAGAGCGTGACAGTAATTTGAAAAAAGAAAAACTAATTCGGAATATTGATGAATACGAAAAGACTGGTTGGCGTTGAAAGGATAAAGATTTCAAACGTTATTATGCAGCGAAATGCTACCTGACTTATCGTCACCAGTTTCCATATCGATCTTTATACCATCCAGTGTCTGGTAAATCGTTCTAAAAGTTGGTCTATCCGAAGGTTTTTTATTCCAACAAAGTTTCATCAGTTCGTAAATTGGTTGAGGTGTATTATCCGGGCATTGGAGGACGTGACCTTCCTTAATGTACTTGACAACCTCTTCATGAGTCATTCCATAATAAGGTTGAAGAGCGAAGCTGAATATCTCCCACAAACATACAGCAAAAGCCCAGACGTCCGACTCTATAGTATATTTGTTATACAATATACTCTCGAGCGGCATCCATCTTACAGGTATAGCGTCTTGTTCGTCACCTTTGTAATAATCCTGAAGATAAATCTTCTGGGATAAGCCAAAGTCCGCTATTTTAACAACCATTTGATCATTTATCAAACAATTCCTCGTGGCCAAATCACGATGCACGAACTTTCTGTCCGATAAATATACCATGCCAGAAGCTACTTGTCTGGCGATCTTTATCAGATTCATGTGTGACAACCTTGTGTCGGTAAACGAGTCATTTTCAATGCTTCTTACTATGTAATTACCTGGGGAACAAGACCTCAGAAATTCGTTAAGATCGCCTCTCCCCATATACTCAAAGAGTAAACACATTGGACGACCTATTGCGCAGACTCCCAGCAGTTTTACTATATTCGGATGGTCAAACTCCGCCAACAAACAGGCCTCCCGTTCAAAATCCACTAAAAGATCATCCGATGCTTCATCTTTCAACATTTTCACTGCTACATTAGTAAATTCCTCTTCTGACACTAGTCCCGGTGCTTTCGCTTGAAACACTCGTCCGAATGCTCCCTGGCCCAGGTCTCTTACGTAGATGATATTGTTTCTTGGGAATTCGAGTTTTTCTAACTTGGGATTAAGCTGAGCTCCCGTATTGTGGTACGCGTCGTTACTCGGTAGTTTGTCAAGGTCGATATTCACCTCCTGAGATTTAATACTTTTTTGTGAAAAAGAAGATAGGTACTTGGCTTTCTGATTGAGGGGATGTGTATGCTACAGTGCTTCAAATTTTATTTTTCATCTCTTTTTTTACCTTGTACCATGAAAAAAGTTTAGTTATAGGGTGAAGGTCGACACCCAGCAATATGCCCGTTGTGGAATGATTCTTTGTGCGGCTTATTGAGGAAACCGTTTTCCCATAAGAATAACACAGAAAATAAATTTCTTTCAACTAAATCGAAAATCGCCCAACGAATTCTGGTTCTATTGCCGTCAATGTTCGTGGCATCAGAAAATATATAAGATTCACCAATAGGGCGAAAATAAATGATAAAAATATCATGGTTGGACTGGTAAAATCATATAAAAGTTTCAAATTCTTGACAAAATGAACCGTTTAAGAAAGAATCAAAAATCTGAAGAAATCACACATTTTCCCTAGTATAGCAGGATTATTTTATGATGGAAATTTTTGTTTTTCTAAATATTTTTCCGTCTAATTGAAATTTCTCTGAGCACAATAATTGAGTGATTGACACTTGCGCATGAGAATAATATTTTTTATGAAAAGTTCAATGTTTTACCACCTTTTGAATATTTTTTGCAGTTTTTTCTTTCCTTTTTAAACTGTTCATTTCGTCAAATAGAAGAATTTAAAACTCTCATATGATTTTACTAATCTGAACATGAAATTTTTTCTTTTTTTTTGCCTTATTGGTAAATCTTACATATTTTCTCCGATGCCACGAACATTAACGGCTATAAAACAAGAATTCATTAGGCAATTGTCGATTTAGTGGACAGAAATTTATTTCATGTGCTTCACCCCTGTGCGCTTCCTTCGCCACACTCTAATTATATTTAATTCTCCGAAGTACGTTCATTTGAAAATACTCACGTTTGACAGTTCGGCACACATCTTGTCATACATGCGACATTTGTCTGCTAGATGCTGTTTTTGTTTTGTTTTCCGCACCTCATAGCACGACCAACTTCATGCGCTATACTATTGTTATTATAATCTCTTTTGCTATAGGCCTTTTCATCATACGACAAGCGCAAGCGCAAACGCCACGGTAGTTCAAATGTTTCGTACTGTTTTATACAAGTATGACTGGAAACGCAGTAGTATCTGTGATGTTTGTATACGAAAAAGAGTACGAAAAAGATGACTGATACCGACGCATGCGTACGAAAAAAAATTGTGATGAAAAGGCCTATTGTGCATTATGATCTTCTTTTCCATTTGTTTATTTCGCCGGACAGGATTTTTTTATTATATAGAGAGATTCTTGTGGAAAAAAGGTTTCCTTAATGCGTCGCGCAAAGAATCATTCCACAACAGGCACATTGCTGTGAAACGTTTCAGAATTTGCAGGTAATATTCTACATTCATGTAATTGTAGTGCAAACCAATAATATGTAATGGATTTTATTTTCAGGTGAGAAAACTTTCATTCCGTCGTAAACGTTGCAAAAAAAGTGCATGCTCACAATGACCAGTATCGATCTTATCCCGACACATTATTGATTTGCCCAGAAATTACATTATTTTAGAAGATTCCCTCAAAATTTGAAAAAGGTTCGATGAATGATGC
This sequence comes from Rhogogaster chlorosoma, assembly GCA_944452935.1. NCBI lineage: Eukaryota > Metazoa > Arthropoda > Insecta > Hymenoptera > Tenthredinidae > Rhogogaster > Rhogogaster chlorosoma. The sequence continues at coordinate 9,531,627 of OX101802.1, forward strand.
AACCTCCATCCATCACAACTATTTTTTCTTCGGTAGACTCATTCTATCTAAATTGAAGTCCGTGAATTTTCAAATAATTTCTAATGAGGCCTCAAAATATAAGTAATCATCTGTAAGAGGACTTGGTCAGTAGAATATTTCTTTCAAGCCTAGCAGTGATTTAAAAAAATTATTTTCCATGTGTATGTACGCTAGGGTGGCCGTGAAAAATGAAAAAATTCGCCACTGCCTCCTGAAACGGTAGTAATTAACAAAAAAAAAGGACCTGCAAATTCCGAAATCGTTTATAGTCCAGTCGAATTAGACATGAAATAGACAGACTTCTATTCTGGAATAACATAGGTTGGCCGATTTTTTTATAGGTTCCTTAGAGCCCCACGAACATACCCTAAAAAGTGTACGGAAAGTTAGGTCCGGGTTTGGCCGTAACAAATGGTTAAACAATTCAAAAGCAACATTTCGTAGATTAACCTTTTTTTTATGAGCCATACACGAAAACTGTTGAAATAAAAGTTGTTCGTCTTATTATTCTCGAAAAAACAAGTCCTTGTGCGATAAATTATCATTATTCGTTTAGCTGCAAAATGCAAAAAACCATAGAAATTGAGAATTTTTATTTGTTGTTATCAATCGATGAATAAACAACCAATGGCTTTGAAACTCATGTTACAGGTAATATAAAGTGTCTTCCAGAGAACAGTGCAAAGCTTTTTTGCTTGTGTCAAATAGTTGAGCAACAATCCGAGACAAGCCAAAATCCGTAGACTGGCTGTCATTTTTGGCCATCTTGGCCCACGGATTGCAAAAAATTCATGGTGTTAGTTCATTTCTAGTACTTTCCATAAATTGAAAAAAAAAATTTATATTCAAAAATGACCACTTTTTGGCGATTTAAAAATTTTTGCAATTTTCTAAAAGTTGTTGCAAAGTTGAAAATCTCATGGCATATGCGAATGGTTGAGGAAAAACTAGCATAGTTAAAAAAAAAATCATTCTACGATAATTATTAACGGAGTTATCAATTTGTTAACTAAGCAGTGAATACGGTCCGGCCCGGCACGCGAAGCCTCGAGCCGCCCGCCACGCTGCTCGGCCTCATTTTCACGGACTGCTGGCGGAAATCATTTTTATGACTTAGATAAAACGCACCTAGAGATCTGAAAAAATTCACGGCGTTTCCTTGAGGTGTTGAGAGAAGTTATGTTTTTTTTTCCTTAATATCAATTGAAACAATAATAAACAAAATAAAACTGAAACACCGTTATCTCCGGTTCTAATCGAGATATTCATATTTTTTTTTTTTTAATTACTCGTCGAAGTAATGGGAAAAAGAACCCATCATAATATTTACGATGATATGTAAATTGTCGGAGATATCTCTAATTGTTTAAAGCCAAAAATTTTTAAATCGCCAAAAAGTGGTCATTTTTGAATATAAAATTTTTTTTCTAATTTATGGAAAGTACTAGTAATGAACTGACACCATGAATTTTTTGCAATCCGTGGGCCAAGATGGCCAGAAACGACAGCCAGTCTACGGATTTTGGCTTGTCGTGGATTGTTGCTCAACTATATGATACAGGCAAAAAAGCTTTGCACTGTTCTCTGAAAGACACTTTATATTACCTGTAACATGAGTTTCAAAGCCATTGGTTGTTTATTCATCGATTGATAACAATAAATGAAAATTCTCAGTTTCCATGGTTTTTTGCATTTTGCAGCTGAACGAATAATGATAATTATCGCACAAGGGCTTGTTTTCTCGAGAATAATGAGACGAACAATTTTTGTTTAAACACTTTTTGCATATAACCCATACAAAAAAGGTTAATCTACGAAATGTTACTTTTGAATTGTTTAACCATTTGTTACGGACAAACCCGGACCTAACTTTCCGTACACTTTTTAGGGTATGTTCGTGGGGCTCTAATGAACTAAAAAAAAAATCGGCGAACCTATGTTATGTCAGAATAGAACTCAATCTAATTCGACTGGACTATTAATTGAAGCCGCCTTTTCGCGTTCAAAGTTTCAAAATCAGCTTTTTGTACTTTTCGTTATTAATTAGCTGTATTGGCGGTTTTGTTCATATTTGTTCTATTTACAAACGTATTTGATGACGTCTCAAAATCTTATGATATTATTAATACCTATTGCTGTGACAAAAGATTCAAATTACACAGAAAGTTGCCCAAAAAAAACGAATCTTAATAAAGAGGATATTTTTCATTAAATAAAATTGTTTATATATAATCCAAGTGAAAAAAGTGATTCGCAATATAGTTAGTAAGTAAAGATGTGGGGAAAAAAAATTGCAAAAAAATATTCAAATTTTTCAGGAGACTCTTGAAAAACAAGATTTAAAATTGCTCCAAATAATTTAAAATGATTGTAAAAAGAATAGATTTCGATCCAAAAAATAATTTTGAAATACAAAATGCTGGCAAGAAATTTTGAAAAAAAATAATAATAAAAAATGTTTTTACCGAATCTTTGGGGTACCACGTTTTGCCCGCCCTCATCCTACTAATATAGCACCATAGAATATTGTGACATCATCAAATACGTTTGTAAATAGAACAATCACCCTAATGTATGCACTTCCCCAAGAGGACTTGAAATTCAAGTAGCTTGAACCCGTATTTTTATTAATAAAAAAAACCTTCTTTCTAGGTACTATGCGGCTTTGCCCTGAGAATACGGCTTCCAAACTTTACATCAATTTCCAAATTGACTTCAGAGATGTTTTTTTCAGAAATTTGGTAGAAGAGTTGATACCCGAAAAAATGCCTGCAATCTTTCATATTCGAGCTCCATGAAGGTAATCAGAGAAATGAGAGGCAAATTTTTTAATAAGCTTCCGCTTCTGCTTCTGTTTCATAAAATTTTGAATCTTGGCCATCGCTAATAAACTTGTTCAGAATCAAACAAAATATAAATGGTCCTAATAAAAATATAACGGAATTTCTTTGAAGTTGGTTTGAAAATCCCATTAGTCATAACGTTAGTTACCTGTGTTTCTGTTGGATTATAGCCATGATGATGTTTGTGTAATCTTTGGCAGAGCAGTATTGATAAGAGAAGTCCAACCACACAGACGAATCCTATCGATGATAGTATCAGTATTAGACTTGGCGTAAAAAACGTCTCCATAGTAAAGTTTGTTGAATTATCTGAAAAATAATACAAGATCAATAACTTGTCGTCCCAACATGTCTTTGCCAGGATTAGTACAATACGGAGAATCAAAAATTCTCGCAATTCTCTCAGATACACGGATATTTTATAACCATAAATATTCGAGTAACTCGTAGCTTGTCTTCTCTATAGATTAGACAATATCATATAGAAAAAGTCCTATAGAAAAGATTATTGAATAACACTAAAATTTTACTTATAAGAAGAAGAAATTGAAATATTGCCTAAGCAGAAAAACAGCTAGATACTGTTATTATACATTAGGGCGGTCCTTAATTTCATCAAATTCTGTTTAACAGCTCTCATGGGCTAAACTATCTCCGAATGCGTTAAAAAACAAAAAAATACCTGCAGTTTCAGCATCCTAGCTAAATTCTAAGTACCTCCGCGAAGCTGTTGAATTTCACTATTCGAATAACATACGATTTTTGGCACTTTGTGGTTAATATTTTTTTCCTCTCGCAGTATTGCGCCGGAAAATTCGAAACTTAGCACATTTCTTACCTATAGTATGTAGATATTCAAGGAAAATTATAAGGATTTTCTAGCGATAGAATTCCGTAATGAATTGGTAAATCGAGATGGCTTAATTATTGAAATCATTGATAAAATTGATCAAAACTCGGAAACTAGGCGAGATAAGATAATAATACAGAGAATCTTTATAATTTTCATCGAATACTCACTAGTAAAGTTAAGAAACGCGCAAAGTTTCAAATTATTTGGGGCAATATCGCGAGAGAAAGAGATATTTACCGCAAAGTGCTAAAAATTGTATGTTATTCAAATGGTAAAATTCGACGGCTTTGAAGAGGTACTTAGAATTCAGCTGGGAGGCTGAAACTTCGGAGACATTATAGCCCATGGGAGCTATAGAACAGAAATTTGTCCAAATCAAAGACCACCCTATTGGCCTTATTATACATGCTATAAAACTGTTTCTAGAAAATTCCTACATCAAGCTGGCAGGCTCTTTGAGCAATCATTTCATCTAATTGTTAGTATTCTGATCATCATACCACAAATTGGTATGTCGCATAGTTCCCAGCGTATGTTCTGATCCATTGTATAACACCATGGCATTGGTTCATCGCCACCAGCATTCCTACAATAGTTTTCTGCATTTTGAATCTGCGGAAATACGTCTGGTGGCCGGTCGTGACTGTGAGGCTCTTGGATAGCCCATTTCTGACACTCCAGTCCAGATTTTGTCTTGTTCACAAAACCAAGATAAAAACGTCCATTTCCGATCACACAGTCACCTGAGAAAACCCAAGTTACCAATCGCATTATTATCATTTCTGCAAATACAGTCCCTATTCTATCAACTTTCACCTAATTTGAGGCCCAGAGGTTGAAGCTACCTAAGGAGTTGAGTATAGCCTTGTACTGAAATGCAATAACCGTTCAATTCTACCAAAAAGTGTAATGTTTGGGAGATTTATTCTGCGTGATGTAATGATTCCTCATTTTAACTAAGAGAAAGTCTCGTTAATGGGGGTACATCAAGGGGGCCACTGAATTAATTTACAACATGTAGCTGCAACCCCTGAAGTTATTAGATACACTAATCCCAGAAAAAGTTAAATTAAAATGTCTTTCTTTTTTACATCTTTTCAGGGTTTTTGAGAGAAAATAAAGTGAAGCATTGTTTTTTCAAGTAAAGTCATCTGGTTTTGTGGAAAAAAAAAGATTACTGAACCAATTGTTTGATCTCGATGAAAGTTCAGTTTGGCAAGTTTTTAGATTGAGCTACAGATCTGCGGTATTACACACACTCTTTATTCATTATTATCCAGTGATTTATAAGATCGCAACTATAAATTTTGATTCAAGAACGCCTACTCTGCGGTATGTACATACCTCTTGAATAAAGGCATTCTGGAAGGACAGGCCTGTATGTAAGTTGTTTTTTGACCAACCCGTTTTATTGCAATTGTTCGTTAATATTTTGAGCCATGATCAAGTAAAAGTTGGGAGTTGTGAATCATCCGGACCCAGAGTGAGATATAGTCAAAGTAAAAGCACCCGTCGTAAGAATTTGGATCAACCACTGCGCTGATTGTAAATATTTAGATCTCTTATCATTTGGAAAAGAGAGCTGTGTCCGATCAACAGATATACCTTTTTGATACTGCAAGCGTGACGTGAATAATAATCAATTTTATTATTGGTAGATCTTCAAGTCTACAAGCTTTTCTTGTAGCATACATCAATTTTCTAGAACAAAAATGACGGGATCGCACAATTGTCTGTTTGGCAGTCAGAGGATTGTGTCATGAAACATTAGAGACTCAAATATTTAAAGTTAAAGCGGCAGTTGATTAAAGTCCTCAGTGCTTTTACTTTGACTGCATCTGACCCCGAAACTCATTAACTCTCAATTCCTGACTTTTACTAGATTAGGATGCAAAAGACAAGCGAACTTCGATAATGAAAGTGATTGTTCAGAGAAATGTTTACACACGCCTATCCTCAAAAAATACCCTTCTTCAGGGTGTTTCCCTTTAACACACAGGTCTTGAAGCATAGCTGACGAAATGGGTGATGTCAAATGTTGAATACTATGAACATCGTGACAAAATAACTAGCTTCAATGGATGAACAATAATTCCTTGAACATACGTGTGACAAGATCGGGATTCATGTCTGTCAAATGAGCATTTGAACAGGTCGCTGTAGTTTTGCTAATTTTAGGTAAACTCTCGCAAACTGGAAGGGTAAAGTGTCCTCTAGTCCTGATGTAGCTGGCTTTCTTTTTGTTATCTTCGATCAATGCCCAGTCGACCAAACAAAACTGTTGCCTCACTGCCATACAGTCTTCGTAACACAGCGGCAATCCCACGGAGTGCGAACATTGTGGGAATGCGTACATGCATAACAGTTTCTGAAATTCATTAACATCTCCTGTTATAGAGTAGGAATTGATGAAAATGTAGCTTATGATAAGGCATGAGACACCAGTTCGAAAAAACACAGTGTACTACATCCAATGCTGGAAACAAATTGCAAGTTTACGCAATTACAATAATTTGTTTGGGAAGATATCACTTTCTTCAGAATTATCTTTGCTTGGTAGCATTTTATAAAGGATTCAAAGTTCATTACAAATTTCTCATCTTTGGAGCCTGTATTCTATGTGTTACGAGTATTGAGATGCTTGTACAGTAGATTGAAACTAATCTTCAATGCGAGTGATGAGTCAAAGAAGGTCTTAGGATAGAACAGTGTATAATTGATTTCCGGACAATTGGCCAATTGATGTCTACTTCAACTAAAGAAGAAAATATTCTCCTCCGAAGATACACGGTGGCCACTTTGTTTGGGAAAAATATTCCCCGCCTTTGCCAAAGTTCTTATTGTCTTCATTAGTGCTACAAATCAATACCCCCAATTTTTCAATGTGAATTCATCAGGAAATTCAACAATGTTTTTTTTCTTTAACAACAAATTTTCACTGGAGGCCTATTCAGTACCTCTTCGTTAACGAAACGATCGGATCAGCTTGTTTTGCCTTGTTTTCTATTGGGTAGATTTGTCTTTCCTGAAACCTCATTGGTCGCTGATGTTCCATCGGTGCGAAAAGTCATCGAATCGATCGGATAAAAAGTTACAGAATAGGACCCCTGGTATTTTTTTCCAATAATATGATGAGAAAAGAGAATTTTTTAATTTGCTTTCCCGTCATTTATCAGACTTTTGGCTACCTCTTTTTCTTCTTTGTGAATTCTTTTTTACCTTGACATTTCCTGATTTTCCCTGGCTGTGGCCACCATGAGATACCCCCGCTTACAGTCTCCCCCCCAGTCCGAATATACAGACCAGTTTTGGTCAGAGTCTAGAATAGTAGTGTTTAATTGGCCAAATCCAGACCAAAACATTGCAATGATATTGTTTCAATTCATGAAGTGAAATCCCAACTTACGCCAAAAGACGTGAAACGCACATGAAAACGAGTAGTAGAGTGAAAGGAAACAAAATCAGAAAAATTGGCATGACGATAAACTAAAGAAGCAGTTATTAGTCTAAGATACGGCATAAGAACGACCTTCACCTATCTGCTTACCGGATAAAAAGTATTTTTTCGCAATTATAATACATAAACGAACATGCCACGAGTAGGCCACCTGATGGCATCCTGTTAAGGCTACACTTAATTAAAATAATTTTAAATAATTTTTTTTCACTTTTTCACTGATCTGCATACCAAATGAAATCAATACAATTCCTCAATTGTGATTTTTCTTAGACTACATTGTGTAATAAATGAAAAATAAAAAGATATGCATCATTTATTGTAGAGTAGGTAAAGTATAGACTGCTACTCCAAAATGATTCCTGGCAGTAGTGTGGTCTCTTTCGATCACGCGGAAAAATAAACATGCGCGCTCTGTTTCACTAGGTAGGCGGCACGAGCAGCTGCTATGCAGCGTCCTCCTCTAGCGCACTGAGCAGTACACGCTATGCTTCTCTCTCGCGCACTGTTTAAAATCGAGGCGACCCATAGACGTGACAGGTTTTACCTAGGTAACCCTATGGCATCGTGTTCGTGATAAAATCCTCTTAATTTTGATATAAATTTCAATGGGTATGCAGATGAGTGAAGTTACCTAATATCAACTCAACTTTTTATACCTGGTGACCTATAGTAGTGACAGGATAAAGGTAGGCGACTTATCGTTTGCATATTCCTTATACTTTGTACTTTCGATGAGTATTGATTTCAATCGGTAAGCAGATCAGTGAAAAAGTGAAAAAAAAATTATTTAAATTAATTTAAATTAAGAGTAGCCTTAACAGGATGCCGTCAGGCGATCTATTCGCGGCATGTTTGTTTATGTATCATAATTGCAAAAAAATACCTTTTATCCGGTAAGCAGATGAGTGAAAGTCGTTCTTATGCTGTATCCTCTACTATATCGCATGATAATATTGTAGAAGACTTCAGAGTGGTCGATAGAAAATAGATTCACTCCTAGGAATAATTGAGAATTACATGTAACTCTTTTCAGTATTTGGTTTGTATATGCCTAAATTTTAGCCAGAAATAATATTAGGAACAGAATACTAATGAACTCTCGATGATTCTGGATGATAAACAAAATGTATGTAAGACTGAAACCTCTGCAGCCGATCGACAAGGTTCCATAAGTCGCTCTATCAAGTCAGTCCACAAGTCCTCCGTTATCTTTTCATTCAGCCATCCCCCGTTATTGTCATTAGAATCATTGAACCAAACTTGTCCAATGCCTGTCAGATATTTTTTGCAAATCTTTCCATTGTAAGGAGCGCAGTAACCCTGCAACAACGGGTCTGAAAGTGGAATTTAAAAAACGATTATCTGCTCATACTTATTGTTGTTACTAATCATGAGTAATATTGTTTATATTTCGTTTTGAATACTTACTAATTTCTGCAGTTGATAATTGTAGTGTGACGATAAAGAGAAAATTTTGAAAAACCACCTGCATCGCGATTCTGTATTTCTGTTTGTGAGCGAATATTTCGCAGGCTTACGTAGTCTGCATTGACGCAAACATACGTCGATTATATGGTTTGTATTTTTGTAGAATCAATCACATGTTTTCGTTGAGATTGTTCCTTTTCTTATAATACTACGTTGAAAAAGAAAATGATAACCGACAAATGTTGCTTTGACGCACATTTTTCAATAATATCACGATATACGATTCACCGAGTCTTGTTTGTATTTATTTGTAATTCTGTTAAGTGTCGGGGGCGGGTGATATATGTGTGTATTAACGTGTTCATTCGCTTCGCATTCGATCGACTGGTAAATGACTCATTACTTCTATCGAGTTGTATCTAGAAAAATATGAAATATGTATTCGTTCTTGTCAATTATAATTCATTTCTTTGCGTCACACTATAGGTGAATAAATACGAGAAACAGTGCTTGTTGTTAATTCAATTGTTTAGAGCCGAACTATCTCGTCTCGTTTTAATTGAGGTTACGAAAGACGAAATATGACGCGAAACTTTGGAAATTTCACTTGTTTAACTTCCCCGAAACAGATGACTCGGGACCTCGAGAATAGTTGCATCCATTCTTTCTACAGACGTGGGCATCTGCCAAATTTTACTAGCTTGTAGGCGTTAAATATTCTGGTCGAGTTTCCTACCTCTCTTTACCAGATGGTTTACGGATATCGGAACAGCCAGCTGAGCCAACCACCCCCGCCCGTATTATAGCCTACTCTGAGTCTCCATCAGAGGGTCAGAGTCGGGTTAGGTTCAAATTTGAGCCAATGAGAAATAAGATTCGAACAGAAATTACGATAGTCTTTTCAAATCTCACTTCTCATTGGCTCAAATTTGAACCTAACCCGACTCTGACCCTCCGATGGAAACATAGTCTCTTATTACCTGCTTATTGCCTACTGAATACTGACACACATGAACAGAAAATAAATAAGAATCGGAAATAGGAATTTCATATCTAGCAATCAGTAGTCATTTACAACTTCAGATTTTTATTCGTTATTTTTTGTCAATAAAATGTTTATTTTATCACAAGTTCATTGTGTTATTCACGTCAGCTTTTTTAGTTCGAAAAATAACAAAGAAAATCGCCGTCAGGCTAGCGCAGCTAGTATCGCGGTAACGACAAGGTTTGAAATTTTCCAAATTCTTCAAGTACGGAACATCCATACGTATAAAAATATTAAACAACGTTTCTGTACATTTAATTCGTATTGCGTTTGGCTCTAAACTTTGCGTGACGTCGCTACTTCCTAATAATCGGTGCACCTCTGCTGAGTCCATCGAAAACATGATACAGGTTGTTGTTTAACCTTTGGCTAATCTCCGAAAAGGAATGTAGCGAATATGATACAGGCTGTGTTATGGAATGAATACTGAGGGAGCTTTCAGCAAGCGAACATAGGAGACACAAATTATACACAAACATAGACGAAGCGACATGATTGGTTAGATCTAATGGAAAGGTCCAATAATCGGTTTGTGTTGATGCTGTGTCTAGCTGAAAAGCTCTTTTCCGTTGTAGATGGCAACACAATGAGAGCTTTCCAGCTACAAATACAGATCAACAGAAATTGATATTATTGATGGCTTTATTGTTAGATACGACCAATTATATCGCTTTGCGTGTAATCATGTCCGCGCTGATTACTTGCTAGAAAGCTTCCATTGGTATTAGAAACATGAATGTGAAACAAAATTGAAGGACAGAGTAAATACAGCACCATAAATACTGAGTGTTGCATCGTGACTTCACCATTCAGCGTTGTGACATCATATGTAGCGTCCTAAAAAAACAATGAAATCTCACCCGTTAGATTTTCAAAATTTGCCAGCAGTTTACAATAGAATATACCTAGAACTCGGACGCGATCAATCGATCTTACGCTAATTACAAACATACACAGGTTTCATTGCGAATTACCTATAAGTCATTATAAACATGTAACTCGTAATTTTAATAGTTGCTACATATTCACATGTTTGGGACAATTTATTTGGCTTGTAAACATATCCTGAGAACTATATAAATTTGATTAAATATCCTGCAAAAACAAGTGTTTTTATACAAACTATCCCTGTCGTACGCTTGCTATCATGCGACATATTTCTTTTGCGGGTTTTGTTCTTCTTATTCTTCCTTAGGCTTATCGATTTGCGGATTTCGTTTCGTCACACTTGCGCCGGTAATGCGCTGGCAACGAGTGCAGTCTTCTAGCAAATTGATTCATGCTGGAATCAAGGGAAACCATATATGAATGCTAAGAAAACACCATCCAACATTAGTTTTGAATCTCCACTCGGCATCCGCATCTAGTGTCGAAAGCACGAATTAGTCGAATGGCGGATAAAATGAAGTTATCAATGAAAGTTATTTGTCACACGTGGTGATCGAAGGAAGCTAAGGCTTTTGCTCAGCAAGATAATATTCTTATTATTATCGAATAAAAGGTTGTTCGAAACACTGATTCAATCGAAAAAACAGAAATGAACATTGATAGTTTGCCGTGAGTATTCCTCGTTCCATCCGCCATTATGGCACGTTTGGAGCGCCACTATCGGTAATTTTCAAGCCAAATTTAATGATACGAACAGGCGATGGTCCACAGAGCTTTCTCTCTAGTTCAATTAGGACTGCGTAGACCAGTGGTGTATCGAGCGTGGGAAATCGTGGTTTGGACCAATCGGTATACAATCATCGTGACGTCACGAGTAATCCATTGATCCCATTGGCCAGATTCCCCGGGTAACTTTGTACCTGCTAATTTCAAATTGACAAAATACAGTTTCGCGGGAGTTCTGTAAATCCACGATTAGGTAGAAGAATGGACAGCATACAAAGATAAAATAAGCTCTACGAACACGATCGAATGCTTTAATGGTTTACGAAAAATCTCATCATTTTCTTCATCGATCAATGAAATCCAGCAATCTTATTTGGGTGTACATATAGGTATACACACTGCAGCATATGTATGTTATAAATTAGGTATATATATCAGGGCGGAGTCTTCAGACAAGATGGCCGCCGATTTTGTACTCGTTTTCCCGTCTTCGATGTGTTAGTGAGGTCGGGTGCGCGCGCTTGTGTGTGTGGGGCGTCGTTACTGCTTGCCGTGTGTAGGCGTTGGCAAAGCAGCGAGCTGGGGCGACATGCCGTGAAAAACTACGGCGTTTCGCGTAATCTTCTGCACGTGTAGTCTCATCGAAATACTCGATCGTTAGTGGTTTTACGTTGAATCGTTCCGCGCCCAGGCCTTCTTGATAACTTCCCGATGAAAGTAGAGACTCGCAATGATGTGGTGTTGAAACGTTTGTGAACAGTGCGAACGAACTAACGGTCGAGAGAATATAGAAGCCACGTATCTCGCTATGGAAACCAACAACTATTCGTGAGCCCGAGTTCAGTCTGTAACTCTACGCTGGTGTTTTGTTTCGCGCGGCGGTCGTCGGTAGTGCGTAGAGCCTAGTCGTCTTTTGTTTGTTTTCCCGTTTTTTTTTATACATATTTAACAAAAGACGCTCGCTTGATCGACTAATTAATAACGACTAATCACATTACTTCGTTATTATCGAGGTGGAACGTATACATTGTGTGAAAAAGAGGAAGCGAGCGAAGAACAAGAACGGGAGAAACAAATACATTTAATATAATAAAAAAACGAAAAAACGAGGAAAAAAAAGAAGAAAAACACTACGATGTCAAAACTCTTGACCGAAAATCACAGTGATAGTCCTTCACAATGATGAGTCTGTGAGGTTCGTTGTGATGAACAAAAATTAAATCGTATGGACAGCATTGATTGTGATGTCAATTATTGTCACAAAATCGTCACGGTGTCTCGTGGTCAGATATACGCGTGAAGTAAATAGGAGCTAGACGAAGGAAGAGATTTCTAAAAATTTATAACAAGATCCAGAAGAAAACTTGTCGGAAAATTACCTAGCGCACCGCCGGGACGCGGCGGGACAATAGCTGAAACGAATCTGAACGAAGTGGAACCGTTGCATCCGTGAATGCAGACGCATGGTTGTCACTTCAAGGCGTGATATAAAAACAAGAGAAAAGGAAGCATAACGAAAGATATCAACCCGTCCTTACTATAATTGTTTATATCGCTTACCAAGACACGGGTCGGAAACACACATGATATGACTCTCAGGTAGGCATGAAATGAAACCTTATTTCATCTAGCTGTATATGTTCCAGGATTCTGGAGATTCGACGAAATAACTTTACTTCGATCAAAGATTTCTTTCCGTTCTCTCGTTAATCGACAGTTATGAATAATTCAGCTAGTTCATAATCCTCAATAGCGATAAAAGTTGCGCGTATCTCGCGCCGCGGTGGGGTTTTTAAAAAGTAACCGGCTTAAGTTTTGAGTTTATCTTTGAATAATCCTATACCGGTTTTATTATACACCATGGTAATTACGGAGGCTTGACAATTGAGCCCATCTCCTTTCTGTCAACCCCTACGGTTCGGGTTCGGAGACAATTCTGGGTGTCCCCCAATCCTGGCTTTCATTAACACTCACCATAAGTAGCCATCTGTCAAATGCAGACTATTTTTTTGCGCCCGCGTTGCCCGGGAGCGAAATGGAAGAGAATTGGCTAGCGTTGGATGGGGGAGCTGGAGCCGGAGAATTCAATTTCCCATTTGTGAATGAGAAACGATTTTTAATGCCAGAGACGTAACTATATCAAATTTGGCAAAGTATCAGAGAGATTAAAAAAAAAAAAAAAGAAACTGGCAATGTCCTCTTTTATTTCACGAACAGAATAAAACATTTTACGGTTAGTCATGCGAATTGAACTATTTTTATGTACCAAAGTTATACCTGACGAAGTACTTATGTGGAGCAGTTTATCTTACGTAACACGGTTGTCAAGTAATTGTACTCTTCATGCTATAATTCACGTGGGTGGCCCACAAGCGAAAATAATCCTGTTGGAATTATTACATAAATTATCTAGAGCAACTGCGACGCGACCGTCGAGAATTACTTCACACCTTTTGTTAAAACGTACCGATGCATGATTTGTCGATTGAAAAATGTTCTTCTTTTGCCCATTCGATGCAAGTTCCTCCACCGATATTGGCACTGATTGGCACGCGAAGGCAAAGTTTGAAAGAGCAGATATGCGATTGCCGATTGCTCTGAGGGCCTAGGCTTTTGTTTATAGTTTCGAATTACGAAATTTCGAAGTACCTACTGATGACCGTCAACTATTCCTCAATGGAATTATTTTAATTCTGTTCGTATTTGATTCCAATAATTTTGAAAAACGAGTCCCGCAGATATTTCGAAAGATATCGTATACATGCGTTAATCAACAATAAAATATCTGCATCTCAAATCTGTCTGTATCAATGGGCAAGAAGATTATACGAGTATACGTCTACCTCATCTACGTATGCCCATATACACATAGAGTGCACATCGTACCATCATACTTATCGTTTTGTCTTTCTTATCGTAAAGTTTTTAGCTCTACAATCTCTCTTTTAAGACTCTGGGTGGGGTATGTAGTTTTTATCCCGGTGTGATCGTTATTTACTTTTGTGAAACCATCGTACCCGAGTGGCGCGGACCATAACTATACCTATGCATATGTACGTATAATAGACCCATACTTCTCAATTCTTCCAAGGGTGCAGAATTGTATGGGACGCGGATAATAACGTTCATAGAAAACCTACGTCAATGAGGGAGAAGGAATACGGGCAGCGGGGAGCAAGAAGGGTGTCCGAAGCATACACGTGCGCGTACACGAGACAATTATTACACATATACCTTCCTTCCCTCGACGAATCTCAATCCATTATTTACTATCCGAAAATTCTAGACGAGCTGTGATGCTTGATATTCGCTATTGTCTTTGCTCGTTGGCGCGTATGCCTGTACGTTTGCCAAGTTTAATCATGACCGGTATGAAGTTGGCCCACTGTCTCTGTCTCTTTCCTTCTCTATGCAACTATGTAGGATAGAAGGGTATAGAAGACTGTGGCAAACTTCATAACGATCATTCATGATTAAACTTGTCAAGCGTACGTACCCGAATCAAAAATCGGACAATACAAAAAGGGTTCGCTCGAAATTCAGTCAGAATCGTCGTTCACGTGAGAAACTTTTATATTGGTAAAATCGTCTTCGTTCTATTCTTGCCGGACATGCCGATTGATAGATTTATGCAATTCTGAGGCAGAAGACTCGAGCTACCTTCAATTTCGGACGAATGAAAAGTAGCAAGAAAATAAATACACCGTCGAGAGTCCGTTTTGTCATGTTTGTTGCATCTTCGCAAATTTAGCCGCGATTTCTTCTCCGCGTGAAATCTAACATTTTCGCATAGCGTGCGCAAAGTGCGATTTTACATAAAATCCAACTTACCGAGCCTTGTGTTAAAAAAACAAAGTCAAAAGTACTAATCCGAAACAAGGGTTTTATCAAGGATTGTACACTAGGGTGTCCGTTATTTACCAAGTTGGCTTTTTTCACTTAGGTAGATATCCTTTAAATTGTTAGCTTATAGCCTGAAAACAATTTTGAAAGAAAAAAAAATGTATCCGATGCCGTTTAACTCCGCCTAAATGACAATACTTTTCCCATTCATTTAACATGGAGTTTTTACACTTTTTAGAAATCAATTCTTTTCTTGCTCATTATATTCAATAACTTTCCAAATATTGTTGATTCTGCTTCTGTTATAATTCCATTGGATCGAGAAATTTTGATATTGGCGTCAAAAATTTATTTCGTAAATTTTGATAAGGTCAAAATTCATTTTTATCGTTTTTACCAATAATTTTGTTTAATTTGCCGACTACTCAAATTTATTCTGTATTCAATGTTAAATTTTTTATCATACGCTCTTAATAATTATTCAAAAAATTAATGAAAATTTTAAAACACAAATCATTATTTATCCTATTTTAATAAC
This sequence comes from Rhogogaster chlorosoma, assembly GCA_944452935.1. Taxonomy (NCBI): domain Eukaryota; kingdom Metazoa; phylum Arthropoda; class Insecta; order Hymenoptera; family Tenthredinidae; genus Rhogogaster; species Rhogogaster chlorosoma. The sequence continues at coordinate 9,547,272 of OX101802.1, forward strand.
AGTTTTAATTATCAAAAAAGTCTGATTTTTCTTTAAATAATATTTTTTTGGCTTACAATTATCATTTTATCCGAATACTTCGAATTAAATAATTATGAAGCAAATATAGTGTAATCATTGAACTTTCATTTTTTTTTGTCAGGCATTCTTGTCATGCACTTGGAAATTCATTTTTATATTCCTTCATTATCACCTGGAGAAGATACTGCTTTTGATTCTCATCTTTAGCTAACACATTGATATAATCTTGAGTCAATTGTACAGCTCTTTCTGCTACATCATTAACTACTTTTATATTTTTTAAAATGAATTTTGAGCTCAAAACTTATGGAATGAATTTTTGACGCCGATATCAAAATTTATCCATCCAAAGGTATCATAATAGAAGTAGAATCAATAATATTTGGTAAGTTATTGAATATGATAAGCAAGAAAAAACTTGATTTCTAAAAAGTGCAAAAACTTCATGTTAAATAAATGGGAAAAGTATCGTCATTTAGGTAGAGTTAAACGGAATTGGATAAATTTTTTTTTCTTTGAAAATTGTTTTTAGGCTATAAACTAACAATTTAAACGATACCCAAGTGAAGAAAAGTCAATTTGGTAAATAACGGACACCCTATTGTACACTTACAGTGAAGTAAAATCATTATTATCATGTAATAAAAATATCGGAATTCCATTGGGATTTGATTGTCGTTAATTTCGCAAGCTATTCCAGATCTGTATCGTACATAATATCCAGAATTCTGATCTACATAGTTCATTTTCAAGTTAATTGTAATTTTAAACCGTTACCGAAACTTGAGTTCGATCGAATTAGCAATCGGCAGCGTCTCAATAACACTCCTCATACTGCTTTCCTCCTCACTCCTTTATAGTGCTTTGTTTTTGGGGGATCTCTAAGGAGACATTAGTTTGTATAATTTTTGTAAGTAAGTCGACTTCGCTCAAGAGAATATGTCAAATATTGTATGTAGTTCGATATGATTCGAAGTAGCTGTATTCCGTTCTAATAATATTTTCAATCGTTCACAATTGTCCTATCTCCATCGAGTTTTGTATTTTCGATCTGTTCCGAGATAGATTTGATTTAAACCGTGGGTATAGCTCGAAGTTGGGTTCAGATGTTTCGTACGAGGGACAGTTGGTGTGAGAGGTTTGAGAAAAAAGTCGTTTATCACAAGCCGAACGGCTGAATCAGGAAATGAAAACATATATCTTACTGTACGGTCGGCTAATCTATGTCTGCAGCAGCGGACTTGCAGGATGAAAAGAAATAGATTTCTATAGCTGCCAATGAATCGATCGTCGTTTATAACTTCCATAGAGTACAGATCGTATAATGGTTTTTAAAATTTAGTCCTTGAATTCATAACGTAAGATAGACACGGAAGATGGTATACATTAAATTCATCGCGTGACTAACTTGCATTTCAGAGTCGAACTGTATATAGGTACGTATGCCCTGACGATACGATTCCTTGGTATTAGAATTGTCAGGTAAGTACCTTTACGTGTGCAAATGTATACTTCTTCGTTCGGGTACATTGAAACAGATTAAAAAGTTTCCAATTGTTTTGTAGAGTCGTTGTCTTTAATCGTAAGTCTTATCATCATTGTCATCATTATTTCTTTTTTATATGCAAAAAGCTATAAAAAATTTTATATGCAGAAAGCTATACCAAAAAAAAAAAAAAAATTCTCAATTTTTTCAAACCTTGCCGGAAGCACTTTACTTTTGCCATTCATTTAACATAAGATTTTCTCGTTTATATGGAAGTTATTTTTTCCTCAGTCATTCTATCAGTTATCCAACGAATTATTGTTAATATTTTTGTTTTTTGAAAGGTGTTTCTCGTTGAAGAAATTTCGATGTTGGTAAAAAAATAAAGAAAAACTAATGGCAAATACCTCCACGAGTTGCTCAAAGCAATAGTTCGATCTTCCACTTCTGTCTGAAAAAAAATTAATAATAATTCGTATTGGATAGCCATAAAATGACCAAGAAATAAAAATAACTTGCAAAACACGAAAAAATCCCAAGCTGTAAAATGTATGGGAAACGCAAAGTGATTCTGGCAAGGTTAAAAGAAATCCGATTGGGGGCGAAGGGGTTATGGCTTTTAGTTTTAGGACATACAATTACGTTTTAGGGGGCATTCTGGAAATAATTTTTTTTTTTTTTAGAAATAACGGACACCCTAATATATATGGGTCATTCCATGTCAATTCAACGACGTTGCGACGGTGACCCTCTTCGATTTTTTTGATTTTTTAATATGTTTTCATAGACGTAGAAAGAAGTCTTCAGCTAAATTTTGAGCTCTTTATCTCCACCCATTCCGGAGTCATCGATTTTTGCTTAAAAAGTGTATATCTTTGACTATAATTATGATAATCTTATTTTCTAGGGGGTCATCTTTTTTCATTTTTAACGCACTTTCTGGAAAAAAATTAAAAAACTGAACAAATCTTTTTGATGCTTTTCCGGCCATTTTTAGTCAAAAAATGCGTGTTTCGTTTAATGGGACACTTTTAATTTTTTTCAAAAAAATTCACGAAATTCTACGTTAAAAAACAAAATTTTTGAGCCATAACTCAAGTTGGGCTTCAAATAACTTCCAGTTGTTTTTCAATTTCTTTTCTGCATAATAAATCAGAATAACAGAAAAAAAATTGTTTATTAATTTTTTTTACTAGAAGTTATTTGAAGCCCATCTTGAGTTATGGCTTAAAAATTTTGTTTTTCAACGTAGAATTTTGTGAATTTTTTTGAAAAAAATCAAAAGTGTCCCATTGAACAAAAAACATATTTTTTGACTAAAAATGGCCGAAAAAACATCAAAAAGTTGAAAAAAAAAAAATTTCTCAGTTTTTTAATTTTTTTACAGAAAGTGCGTTAGAAATGAAAAAAAATGACCCCGTATAAAATAAAATTATCATAATTATAGTCAAAGATATACACTTTTTAAGCAAAAATCGATGACTCCGGAATGGGTGGAGATAAAGAGCTCAAAATTTAGCTGAAGACTTCTTTCTACGTCTATGAAAACATATTAAAAAATCAAGAAAATCGAAGAGGGTCACCGTCGCAACGTCGCTGAATTGCCATGGAATGACCCATATACACGTATTACCAGTATAGCATATTTTAATAATAACAATTCAACGTTTCGCAATAAAGTATAAAGAGCAGAAAAATTCCTTCTCTGGTCTTTGCAAAGTTTGTACTAGGAATTTATGAAGCAGCTATAATTACGCATGTTGGAAACAATGTTTTGAAACATAAGCGGAGGAAATTCTTTCCCCAACCGAACGTTGCGAATGAATCGATGCGGTGTTCTCCAGTGACGTTACCGTCTTAGGCCTGATTGGCGAAATACTTATTTCTCGAGAATGCGTAGTTCCCGTTTCTGTAATACTTCTGGCACTGTATTGTCTATCGGCTACTGTATTATAAGGAATGCGGTGAAACGCAAGAAGACGTTGAACACCGTGAATATAGAGGAAATTTCCAGACCGTGAGAGATCTACAGACTGACTCAAAACCATCGCGCCGCAGGTCATGAATGCATTCGTTATGAAAATGTAAGGCTAAATGTCCTTTATCAAAAATTCGAGGGAACGATAGTTTCCGAGCTACGGATGATCTCACAATGAGTTGACCAATCACAAAGTTTATGGGTGACACAGAACAAGGCTGGCCGTGAGTTTAAGTTGAGCGACGTCAACTTCCGTAGCTCAAAAATTATCGTTCCCTCAAGTTTTTGGTAGAGGAGATTTAGTCCTCGAGTTTCATAAAAAATATGCTGGACTTATGACCTGTGGTGCGGTTATTTTGAACGAGCCTATATATCTATGTGTGTGTGTATATATATATATAAATAATACTACATACTTCATGCGGTGATTGTGTTTTCTTGAGAAAATATTGTTTCTCCATCTTTTGTTTTCATGGTTCCGAAATATGCGGAACAGTTTCAAACGAAAACAAACATTCCATACAATTATTAGTCTCTCTCTCTCTCTCTCTCTCTCTCTCTCTCTCTCTCTCTCTCTCTCTCTCTCTCTCTCCATTTTTCTCTTGCTCTTCTTCTATATGACAATCAAAAGGTGTACAAGGCTAAATCAACTTGTACATTATATTTGCGTTTTGATTCACCGTTAGTTGCAGGGCACATATATACCTGTACAACCCGCTACTAAACAGACCTGCAATCAAATCGAGAAATTGTAGGAACAAGGGCCACGATAGCCACTTCAATATTAATTTAAATAAACCATTTGTCATTCAATTAATTATTCATTAATTATTTATTTCATCTATTTTACATTCCACAAGGACAGAAATTGATTGGAGACACTAGTTGAATGTACGCCTAAATAACAAAACAAAATAAAAGAAAACACTATTATACAGAGTGGTTTTTTTTAATCGCCCCAGGGATTTATCTCAGAAAATAAAAGTTATAGAAAAAAAACAAGTCTTATGCAAAACAAAATATCGACCCGCTTAGCTGTGATACTCTTTGAGAGTTTCGCCTATCTGAAAAATGCGTCCGGTAACCTTTTTTTTATTAGATAAGTGTTGAAAATAAAACCCGAGAAAATATATTTTATACCCTAAAAAACTCTCAGGTTTCAGAATGAAACACTAAAAAAAATGCTTAGAAAGCTACGAAAATCGAGTTTGAAGTGAGAAAAATGGTTTTTAACAACGACCCTTATTTCTCGACAACGTCACTACTTTTTGTCGGAAAGCTAAGATTTTTTAACATAAGAATCAAGATTTTCAGCTTGGGATTTCCGGTGGTTCAATTAGATTTTAATAATATGATATATTTTAGTAATTCCAGAAATCATGGATGTCCACATATTATTACTTTTTTATCACGAAAGCCGGGAAATCGCAACGAAGTTGCGATTTCCCGGCTTTCGTGAAGAAAAAATGAGACCGTTCCTCGTACGTAAAGGCTTTTTGACGAACCTCGTTACAGCACTCGCCTTTGGCTTGTGCCGTAAACCTTTCGTTTCACCAAAAAAGCCTTTCCGTAGTCGTAACGAAATGTACTATTTTTGAATTCGAGGATGATTCATTGTACTTCATTTATTTGTAATAGAACCGTTGGAGATTCCCAGCTAACATTCTCGGTTCTCATGTAAAAAAATCTGATATTTCTGAAAAGATAGTGGCATTCTCGAGAAATAATGGTGGGCTGTTGGAAAACCGTTTCTCTCCTTTCAAACTTGATTTTCGTAGCTTCTTAAGTATCCAAATATTTTCCAGTATTTTGTTCTGAAAGCTGAGTTTTTTTTACGTACAAAATGTGTTTTGTCGGAATTTATTTTCAACACTTTAACTAGTAAAAAAAAAAAGTGACTGAACGCATTTTTTAAATGTGAAAAAATTTCAACTAGTGCTACAGCTACCCAGGTCAACAAATCTTTTTTTTTTCTAAATTAATTTCAAGTGTAAATATGTACCCATCAAAATAATTGTTTCCTGTGTACTGGATACCTATAATTGTAAAATTTGTTGAATCAACTTTAAATTGAATCAACGCAATTCAAGTAGTAGCCTAGAGTGCTCTCTGCCAGAAATTAAGGGATTCGTGAGAAATTAGGGAAAATCAGCTTTAGTCAGTCTTTATCTCTGACGGAAAAATAAACACAGCGCGAACTCAAAATAAAATGAAACTGCAAGGCACGATCTGATGTACACCTCTTATTTCCAAGTTCGTACTATTTCTCACAAGATTCATTTATTTCATTTGAATTAAGACTCCGATTCAAACCAAGTAATTGTTGTGAGGTCAGGAATATCAGTTCCCCTATTGATGGGTGTGGCACAGTTAGAGGGGAATATGTTTGGCATTTGATATCAGCAATGTATATTTGAAGGCGGATCTTTACTTCTTATCAATTTTATTGGCTGCGAGACAGTGCTGTCTACGAGTTGATTGTCAATTCCTAATCTGAAGTGTTGACTGAAAACGCTTGTACCTAAGCTACTAATAAACGAAACTTTGGAGAAGAATTTAAAAAACTATCCTTTGTCATACTTCAATTTCAATTTCACATTTATTAATTTGTGTATAAGCTAAATATGCAGACCGCAGCAGAGCCTGGGCCCCCACCTGTCAAGGTCTACTCTACACATCGCAGTGCTTGCCAGCCTAATTTATGGCGCAGTTCTGCATCTTCCTGTTCATTACAATACTCATTTTTGGTTTTTGAATCTACAGCTTCACTTTACTGAGGCAATACTCTTTCTTTAGGGATTACACAATAGTTCAATGTGAATTAGAGAATGAAGTATTTCTAGACCATGGTTGGAGAACTATGCTAATTTCAATCACAATTCAATCTTTATTCAAATCGAGTTATTCTCTTTATGACAAGACCCCGCTCTCCTCCAACCCTGCATACTTAACCAGAATTCTAATTATTAATTTCGTAATTATTTGCATGTAAAATGGAAGGATATACTAAGTTCAGAAGCTATTGTTTTACTACTTCTTAAGAAATCGCAAACAGGTTTTGGTAGTTACAGTTTCGAGTTTTGTCTGCTTATAATAAAGATTATTCCAATAAACTTAGCAAAAAAAAAACAACATTGTTTTGTAGGTGAGGCAGCCCGTAGCTGGGAGAGAGTGACGACGATCAGCTGCTATGTCAAACAATCAGCTGGTTGACTCCTGCCTGTAAGTATAAATTGAGAAATTAAAATATTGTCATCATGAAGTTTTTGTTTGACGGCTTAATAACAAGGCCTGCGATTAGAGGTATTGAACGGCTAGACACCTCTTAACAGTATGTATCACAAATTTGATTAAGCTTAAAAAACTAACTTCACAATCCTGAATTAGATAGTAATAATCAAGTCTAAAGCCTCGAAGCATGTTCAATGTGCTTCTAAGATCATTACAATTGTAAGAAATTTTTCACACATGATCCTCAGAATGCAGAACATTTTTTACTGTGTACTTTGTTTTAATATTCAAACTGTTTGTTCATCCAATAAATTTTGTAGTCGTTATTTGATAATTCAGAATTGCACTACGTATCAGCAGGGTGTCTAACGACCTGAAAAGTCATGGAAATTCTCAAATGCCATGAAATTACACGAAACCTTAAAAAAGTCCTGAAATATCATGAAAAATAACTAGTAAGCCTGATTTTTCTTCATGGCCTTCATAACAAGTTTGCTATCCTTGCCGTTTTGTATATTAGTATTTTAAACTTGAAATATTATTTCTTACATTATTCAATATATTATACATAATTTTATTAGTATAGTTTGGTAACTTTTATTAATTTTCGTATATTTTTGTTGGCTAGCAAGACATATTTTTTCGAAGAGCTGAATGAAAATACGAATATTCAGAAAAGTACACACTTTAATAATTATCATGTACATATTTTTTATAGTACTAAGTTATACCAAAAGTCATGGAAAAAATCCATATTCCTTGCCTGAAAAATCCTTAAATGTCATGAAATTTCAGTCGGGGCTAAAGTTAGACACCCTGGTATGAAATTCAAGTTTCCAAACTGCTGTATTCATACTGTACAATGGAATACAACGAAGTCTGCAAAATGTTATCTCAAGTGATGTGTCAACTGACTTAATCTGGATCAAACAGAAGATAATTCATTATTTCTGTTTGTGGCTACGATGAGTAAGCTATAGAAATAGATTTCGAGGATTCACATTTTTCTTGATTTTAACACAAATCATGTACACATACCAGCTACCTTATCTTGCTTCATGCTGTGTACTCTGTGTACTTCTATGTCGAAGTTTTTTCAATTGCAACGATTAGATAATATCAACAGCTGCGATATTGTCAACACTTATCCATCTGCCGGCTGACCTATGCAATTTCAGATATTATTCAACTTGGTTTTCATTACCAAAGAATCTTGCCCACTTCTATTATATTGAGCACTCAATAGTTCAGAGCCTCAATAATTTATAACTGATTGAAGCTGTTCAACAAAATCTTCTCAGACTACAATCAGGGTATAAAATTTAAACTCAATGTTTGTCATAACAAACTGAACTCTCTGAAATAATGATGTCCCTGTAAATTAGGCTGGTGAACCGGCGGATCGAGCAGAGACAAGAGCACAACGTAACACGCACTGAAATTACCCAGAGGTGACTAATTAGCTGACGCATCGCATGTTTAAGCACGCTGTAACAGGAGATGCTAATGAGACTGCAGATTAGCACAAATGTTTTAAGCCACACATAGATAGCATGGTTTATCCCCATTGTCCAGCCTTTGATTGCTATTGTCATTCACAATTTTTCATATAGACTGTGTAATCAAATTGTAAAGTGAAGTCATTTTGGAATTGAACTTCAAGGATTACCCACTGTAAAGAATTATCTCTTCGGTTATCACCTTATCAAAAGGAACTGTTAGAATTGCTTAAAATACAAATTCACTTGGATCGAAGTGTAAATACCATAACTGTAAATACCATAATCTTTCTCTTACTCAAAACCAAATCACTGCGTGAAGTAGAGAAACATTGCTTGCCAACCAGTAGTTACTTCCCAGACAGCACAAAATCGAAAAGTGTCTTCCAGACGTCCTGTAAATGTCCAATGCACCAGTTTCTGTTATCCCACATAGACTGGTCATACAGACAACTTTTGGACAAAAGTCAACTTAAAGATAACACAAATATTTTTAGTATCAATAACGAATTAATAATTCAGATATTTAAATGATTTAGCCTAATACGTTCAAGAAGTACTGAGCACTGACAGCTCTTCCACATTAGAGAATTTCTCATTGAACCAATTAGGAGCAAATTATGAAAATCGGGTACACCTACATGTCTAAAAAGAGAATCGATATCCTATTTATTTTACTGCCACCACTTTAAATGTTAGTTTTTTTCACACCAAGTTAATTTTCCCACAAAATGAGCTCTATATATTAACTCTGAGAGGAGGCGCAATTATTTTTTTCCTGGTTACACAACTTCCTCACGTGCAACTTTTTTTGAAACTCATTCGGGAGAAGTTTTTTTCGGAGACTCATGCTGAATTTGAACTGAGAATACAAAAATTCCAAATGGCAGATTCAATACTGCCTACCCAAAATGGTAAGTTTTGAAGCAAAAACTAGCTTTTAAAGTGGTGAGAGTAAAAAATACAGAATGTCGATTTGATTCTTATGAAGTCATATCTGCACATCTGTTAGTGCTGATACAACTTATAGCAACTTTATACGAACTTATTAGTGAGGACAGATTTCGTAAGTTTCAAATATTCATGTGTCATTTCTTATCTGCAGAGAATTTTCTGTGGACTGAGTAAAAATGATGTCTGATTCGTTCATTTCAGATACACACGAATTATATTTTTCATCAAAATGTTTTTTCAATCTAGTCTTGCTCCTTCAGTTATGGTTTTAAAGTATAATCAAAACATGAAGTATTGTCTGTCCGAGCCACATGTACCAGGCACTTTATACAGTTCACATCTTTGCAAGTAGAGTAGATAGAAGCAGAAGAAAATATGACAGAACAAGGATGAATGATATCGTATCAAGTATGATGCTGTATGACTTTTTCTCTTTTGTAATGCATCACTGTTTCCAACAAATGCATCATTCATTTTATTTGGATGAACCGATATATGTCATATATCTTCTATCCAGAAGCGTTTTCTTTACTCTGTCTAATCGACAAAATTATTGGGTCTTATTGCTCTCATTATTTCATCCATTTTTAAACAATGTGCACTAGAGCCTGCTTTACTATTTACACTTTTCTGATGAACTCTGTAAGCCGCCATAAGAGAATTTCAAGAAGATTGGCTGACTCGCATAAATGCTAGATGCACTTTTAGGATGCAGGGATGCAATCAACAGAAAATTATTTCTTTCACATCGTACTTAATATGATACCATCCAACTTTGCCGGCTGAGATTTTCTCTTATTCATGTTGGTCCAAAAGTAAACCGATGCCTGGTACCCCCTCTATAAGAGATAAGAACTTCAAGTTGCTGCAATTTATCAATACAGTATTATGCTTCCACTCCTATCTAGTGTGGCTCATGATGTAGGAATCTTGCACAGGTGATGCAACTCTCAGCCATTCGAACATAATATGACGAGACTGACTTCATATAAAGACTAATGAGTAACTAATAAAATTTTTAATAAGCCATACTGACAATGAGACAAGTCGTACACAAACCCAATGAACGGGCAATAAATTGATCTCAATAAATTTTCTGCAATTACGAGAAAGCAGTCAGAATCGTTTTCAGTTGGTAATTTGCAGGCTTTAAATGTACATATTGTTAAAAACGTCTCCGTCGATTGAGAGTGCAAACAACATAAGTATTCAGATCAGCATGATATTATGAAAAAGACAGGAATAATAGATTTTAAACTTGAAGTAGTTTTTTATTTATCAAGTATCTAGCATTTTTCTTTCTTCTTTTTGACATTGTTCCAAGTAGCAGGGATAGAAAGCAGTAACAGATGAGGTCCATGCAAGTTCTTATCATGAAACAGTATTTTTGACTACAGGATTCAATTCAGAAAAATCAAGTTTCCAGTGTCGAATTAGAGGCAGCAGCAAAGTTTTTGTCACTGCTGCTTCTTATTCCCAAGCATTATGGAAAACCGTAAAATTTCGTAGTGTCGTAACGTATCATTCCTTCCGATGAAAGAAGTTGTAATTTTATCGATTGAATTAGTGCAATAATAACATGCATTTGGATAACTCAGTTGTTTAATTTATTTATTAAATGATTTTCACAGGATTTATGTTCTGAAAAATTATATACATATATTTTTATAATCATTAAAGAAATGTCAGAACATATGCTTGTTTTGTGGCATGTATTTTAATTTCTTTGCTGATTTCACTACTACGTAAAGCTGAAACCTATTTCATTGTTCATCTCATTTTATTCAATTGAATTTCAGACGAGTACTACAAGAGAAAGGTCCAGACATGCCTCAATACACGTAAGTCTGACTACATGATTTGAACTTTAATGAACTTCTTATCAATCATATAGAATAATTAAGTCTAATGTAATTGTCCGTCGCAGAGGGCAAAATGACACAGACTACCATAGCAGCAATGGACAGGCAGACACGCACTCTCTGCATTCATCACATTTATCCGTACAAGAAGATCCATTGCTTATGCGATCCCATAAACAACAAACTTCCCAGCAAGTACGTATCAAACCGATTAGTTCTTTTTTTCAACTAACACCAACTGTTAATCTTGCCACCTGTTTGATCAGCATTTGGATTTTAAATCATGTCCAAGAATCAGTAGGTTTATGATTATCTTAAGAATCTACTATATCATATAGCATTCTAATACCTTTCCACTTGTTTCTGGAGACTACTTTTGATCAACGATGAATATTCTATGAGAAATTGCCAAGGACTATGAAGTGAAATAAATTGTTTCTACTAATCCCACCATAAGTCCATGAATTACAGTCCGACCTCGGGCACTGTTAACTCGGGCACTGTTAAACCCCGGGCACTGTGAACAGCTGAGCCTCGGGCACTGTGAACCGACCAGGGCCGACTCAAGTCTCCCAAAATGCGATAGACGAATTCTTAAGGGCAATTGAAATTCGCTTCCCGTGTTCATAATAGCTACAGACCTGAAACTTCGCGCTCATTGGTTTGTGAGGCGAAGAGTGGGGAGTAACAGTGCCCAGAGTGCTCGGTCCCGAGACTTAACAGTGCCCGAGGTCGGACTGTAATGATTTCAGAATGTCAAAATGCGGAAAGCAATATGAGAGCATATGATCGAAAGTTGTGCACAATTCTTCGTATCTAGGTCATAAATCGAATTATCAGCGAACATTTTTCAACCCACTTCTGAGCAATTAGTTGTATGATGAATACATCATAACATGTTAAGGGGGGAAATAGGTGTAGAGGCTTCAAAAAATTCAATTTGTTTTTTTTTTCATAAATAGATTGTAGAACTATTCAAAAATATATTCTGAAAATTTCAAATCAAAATTCCACGACGTTTAAAAGTTATAAGCTTTTGAGTGAGTGTCCCTCGGTCGAACGGTTGGAGCGCGTGGCATGTAGTACGCAGCGAAAATAAAAATAAATAAATAAATAAATAAAAGCTGCAAGCCAAAAACGATACATATATGAAGCTGACGAAAGACTGCAATATGATGCTGGAATAGCTAATTACCTAGTAAGTTGTTTTAATTGATTCATTACTGATTATTCACCTTTACTGCCATTCTTATTTTCAAACCCGTTTTTCTCGAAACTACGTTTTTCGAATTTGCGTACACTCTAGCTCCTACAGTTTTTGATCAATCGTTATCAAATTCAGCACATAGTTTCTTTATATAAATACGCTCTATTTGAACCTCAATCCTAAACAATATCTTTATTTTAACTATCTTTTTATTGCAAAAAAAGGACAAAAAAATTGTAAAAAATCATACTAAATTTTCACATTTCCCGAAAAAATACTAATTTTCGACTGTTTTGTGGGGAGTGAGGTTCAAATAGAAGAGACACTTATAAAAAAAGTAAATTTTCTTGAAAAATTGATTGCGGATGAAAATTGTGACCTCCAGGATGTACGCGAATTGCCCAGCCGGATGGCGACTTACAATGCGCGGCAGCTGATACTTCTGTTATTAGGAAAATGTTCGAAAATTTCAGAATATATTCTTGAATGTATGTATAAAATGACCCCAAGATAGTAATAAAATATATATATTCCTTATGTGTTAAAAAAATTCATAAAATTTACTAAAAATAAGCTGTCCTACACCTATTTCCCCCCTTAATGGGTTATTACAATCGATTCACACTGATGTACCACCGGTGAAGATATGAGTTTCTACAATTTTTATGAATACCAAAGCACTTTGCTGTAATTCAATAAGAGTACCTCGTTGCATGAGCTGAATACATTTAAGCTGCAAACAACTGAGATCTAGAATCAGTGATCTGAACAACCCTGTTTGAATGAGTTTCACAAAGATCGATCATTTGAAAAAATTTCAGGCAGCAAAAAGTTAAATGAACATAAAAAATCGGGTTCTTAGAGTTGAGATATAGTGCTCATCTTGTGGGAAGATTGGTTTTGCAGTGGCGAAAGTAGAAAAAAATAAAATGTGAATTATTTCGAAGACACGTCATACTATTTCAGTACACGGAGAGAAATTTGGCACGGTGGACGTACCACCTGAGACGCATGCCATACTTTTTTATAGTATGACAGACTTCGGTCGACTTGGTATTTGACGTGTCGCATGCTGGTAGCGCCACCGAACTAAAAGAGACATCGGCTCTTCCAATTGTAGCGTGCTCTGAGCATTCCGATTTTTGGGGAGCCTGGTTTACCACAACAAGAGGTGGAGATAGAGAATTAGCTTGTAACGATCTCACGTCATCACGACGTCAAGTAATCCAAGTTTCGGCAGGCCTGTCTCACCAAAAGCGCACGCCTCACCTACCAAATGCGATGTACAGCAGCGCCACTAGTACCGATACGAATCGTGTGCTAATTTTCTCTCCGTGTAGAACAAATAAAAAGTAGTTTCAACCTCAAAAGTTCTTCAGAGGCTTATTTCCCCATGCCACAGCTGATTTCATTTGCCCACTTGGTTCATGCTCTATAATTGACTTCAGTTACTTTATTCATGTAATTATTGATTGATTGTTACTATATTCATGTATTATTAAATCTCCAGGTCACAACTGTAACTAAAGTTGTCCGCGAAGTATCCCACATGGAACCAGACTCTGGCGCAGTGAGCTACATGTCGGTGCCACTGTTGCCCCAAGATTACCAACATGCTGATCCACGATATCAAGCGGATTCATACATGGTGGGTTACGAACATTATGATGGCTACTTAGGCTATCCTTCACAGCCTGGGTATCCTGGTCCCCATGGACTTTACATGCAACGGCCGCACTCACCTCACAGTCCGCACAGCCCGTCTGAGCATAGCCACGCCTCTCCGCCTCATGGTAAATTTTTTTTTTTCACTCAGTTTCTTCCTCAAATTTTCCGTTGCTGAAGACCTCATGGTTATTCTAAGATTTGATTTGTGATGCAGAATGAATATGGAATGTTTCACGTGAAACGGACCGGATTTTGGCAAAAACAAAAAAAAGAAAAAAAAAAGGCAAGCTGAAAATCTCATCACTTATTTGTGCCACTTCGAAGTGATTTCGGTTAAAGTTTAAAGGCTATTCGTGTGACCCTTCAAGTAGAAATAAAATGGAATCGCATATTTCCAAAGTTTTACATGCTCAAAAATTTCAAAAATAATTCAAGTGCTACATATTTCAAAAGAGCTCATTCATGCGCGTAGAATGCACTATGGGCAGTTACGATTTCCTTCATGGATAACTGAGATACGTGCAATTGAAAATGTGTCGAATTACATTTTTGATACAATTATGCAGAGGATATTTATTGTATTAATTACTTTCATGCTCTATAACTGTTGGGAGCATCTCATGTAGTAACAAAGAATCTGAATCTGCATTGGCGTCACATTTGATGACCTCCGGCCAAGAACTGGTCCGTTTCATGTGGAACATCCCATATGAAAAGTTTCATAACGATAATGAAGACATGCAATTGAAAATCGAAAATACAGAGGACAAAATCATCCCCTGATATTCATTTTACCTTATATTCCATGTGTTTGTGACATATGTTTTAGTCCGGGAGCCAGCGACCGATTTTTGTCAGTCATTTCCTCTCAGCCGATAATTCGTGAGATGATTGAGATAGTTGTGTCCTGAACCGTATGTATCGTCAGCTGCGGCACCATGGGTGGGTTGGGCGATGGCGGCCGCCCACGCACGTAAAAAAAAAAAAATTTTCAACGATTTCCTCCCGGTTGAAAATTTGTGAGATAATAGTTGGTGTAATACTTATTTGAAAGAAAAAAGTCAGCTGGCTATAACGCGGTGGATTATACGTCAGCTGCGCATACGAACATGAAAAAAAAAAAAAATTCAGTGATTTCCTCCCGCTTGAAAATTTGACAAATGATATTTTACATGCTACTTTAAATAAAAAAAGAAGTCAGCTGGCTGTATGTCGGTGGAAAGGTTGTCAGCTGACGCAGTAAAAGTGTAGCGCGGAAAGGTAGTGTGAGCGCCGCTAGCCAGGATTTTTAGACATTGGCTCCGCAAAAAAATCCTGATAGTTGATTTTTCGATTGGGTTATGTCAGAGGGTGTCCCCTAAGTATAAAACCAAGTTTGTGTCATCTGACACTGCGAGCGTTAGCCGCCATCTTGAAAAACGCTTTTTTGCAAATATCTCGAAAACGGTGAGTTTCACGTTAAAAATTGTAAGGACTTTTTTTTGTAGAGAATACAATTTTCCATCTTTTTTACTGAAAACTTTTTTCTCTATTGTTAATATTTGCCGAGATATAGTTGATTGAAAAACCAAATTTTTGTTTTTGGAAAATATCTTGATAATTTTTGGGAATACGAAAAACAATGTATTATCAAAATTGTAGAACATAAAATTCTCTACAAATTTCGTATGAAACTTTTTTTTGTGAAATCAATAGTTGCTGAGTTCTAGCGTAATGAAAGTTGCCGTCAGGTAAAGAAAAACAGCGACTAGTGTTGATACGTTACGTCTCCTTCAACTTTTTGTTTGCATGCTAAACTTAGGGGACACCCTCTGACATAACCCAATCGAAAAATCAATTATCAGGATTTTTTTGCGGAGCCAATGTCTAAAAATCCTGGCTAGCGGCGCTCACACTACCTTTCCGCGCTACACTTTTACTGCGTCAGTTGACAATCTTTCCACCGACATACAGCCAGCTGACTTCTTTTTTTATTTAAAGTAGCATGTAAAATATCATCTGTCAAATTTTCAAGCGGGAGGAAATCACTGAATTTTTTTTTTTCATGTTCGTATGCGCAGCTGACGTATAATCCACCGCGTTATAGCCAGCTGACTTTTTTCTTTCAAATAAGTATTACACCAACTATTATCTCACAAATTTTCAACCGGGAGGAAATCGTTGAAATTTTTTTTTTTTTTACGTGCGTGGGCGGCCGCCATCGCCCAACCCACCCATGGTGCCGCAGCTGACGATACATACGGTTCAGGACACAACTATCTCAATCATCTCACGAATTATCGGCTGAGAGGAATTTGGTCGCAAAAATCGGTCGCTGGCTCCCGGACTATTTAAACTGGTCTTGAGATGAGCTAAAATTCAAGAACTAAAGAAAAAACAAGAAAAAGAGTAAGAAAATATGATTACGACATAGCTAAGGGGCAATTCAATTGTAGAAATTCTTATGCCAAGATTATGTCTAATCACCTTTGTCTCTGAAAAGCAGGAAAGTCAGGAAACAGTTGAATTAATTTTCAAGTTTTTTGTAAATATTAGTGAATTTTGTTTATATCTTGTGATGTATTAATATAATATAAATATATTTGAGAAAAGTGGCATAACTATTCTGGCAACAGACTGATATTTTTCCCTAACAAGGGGAATGCACAACATGTAAATCATGGATTTCGACGAAACTCAGGTATGTTGTAGAGGTACCTACCCTAAGTACCTGGATACTCGGAGACGATGCGCTTCTCCCTAGTTTCCGAGAAATTTGAAGGTAAAATTTTACGCGCGGCGTCTATACCAGTAACTGTGTCACTTTGTCAACCAAGCGAGCGCAGCGCAGTAGGTAAGGTTCTCGGCTACCACGCTGGCAGCCCGTGTTCAAGTCCCGTTGGCGTGCGACTTTTTATTTTTATTTTTAATTTTTTCTTTCATTTTTTTTCAATATCAGTGACAAATATTGCATTACAAAATTGCGGGGAAAAAATTGCTATACAACGTATGGTTTCTGGTAAGATTTTGTACAGTTTTAAAACGAGGTCTTATTGTTAAAATCAACGATCCAGCCCCTTGTCGAAATTCCAAGTATTTGGGCATCGTTCGCTCCGGTGGTTACCGTTACTGACCCTTTCCTCTCCTAGGGGGAAGAGCCAGGCTTCCCCTACGTTATAATTGCTATACGTTGTATAGCAATTTTTTCCCCGCAATTTTGTAATGCAATATTTGTTACTGGTATTGAAAAAAAAATGAAAGAAAAAATTAAAAATAAAAATAAAAAGTCGCACGCCGACGGGACTTGAACACGGGCCATCAGCGTGGTAGCCGAGAACCTTACCTACTGCGCTGCGCTCGCTTGGTTGACAATGTGACACAGTTACTGATATACATGCTGCGCGTAAAATTTTACCTTCAAATTTCTCGGAAACTAGGGAGAAGCGCATCGTCTCCGAGCATCCAGGTACTTAGGGTAGGTACCTCTACAACATACCTGAGTTTCGTCGAAATCCATGATTTACATGTTGTGCATTCCCCTTGTAAGCATGACTGAATGCTTGACTCTATTGTTAGCAGTTACAAATTACAGATAATGTCATATTTTATTGAAACATATGATAGAAGCAAATAAGACTCTAACATAATCGAACGAAAAATTCTTATCATTTATTGTGAATAAATATAAGTTTTTAAGAACGTTCTGTTAGAGTTCGCTGTGTTTACATCTTCAGGGCTAATTATCAGACATAATATTGCAGCGTTTATAAACTTGCTAGAAAGTTCTTTATAAGCATGGGTGTAACCGTCGTATGTAAATGAATTTTATTTGCAGAATATTTGCGGAAATCTGCTCCCTATTTGGAAGCGGGCTACAACGATATGGAACCCGGATTGAATCCAGGATTACAAGATCATTATCGCATCACACCAAGTCCCGGAGGGCCTGGAGACCAATATGGTATTTCATTTGTCATTTTTGATTCAAAGTCAGTCATGAGGAAGTTGCCTAATTCAGAAAAGTAGTTGCCTAATTGAGAAAAAAAAGATTATTGAATTTGGATGAACATTTTTTCTAAACTTTGTTGAAATAAAAAAAGGCTCTCACCTCCAAGGAAGAACTACAGTTGTCAATTTATTGCATATATGTCAATTTGATATCACAACGAACAACACAGCTGTCTTTAAATATACTTTTCTCGTTTTCAGATCAAATCAGTAATTCTTGGAACATGGATGACTCTGGAGAACCTTCTCAGCATCCTCATGGTAAATTCATCACTAAATTAAACAATCAATAGGATATACTCATGATTATGCGTTATTCGGGCATGTAGATTGTTAGTAAAGAATGAAAAGTCTTTGAAATTATTGTAGATTTTTAAAAACAGTTCTTGCCACGATTCATTTATTTTCTCATTGTATTCAGTGTGACGTCCCAAACCTATCTGACCACTTGGCTATAAAATATATGGATGACAATGGGCGATAACCTTGCGACCTCAAATTCTTAATTTTCGGCTTCACCCGAAATTTTAATACTCTTGAGATATCGGGTCCCGAATCCCAATCAGCAGGATCGAATAATTTTTAAAAGTCGCTAGAGAATTTTGAAAATAAATAAATTCAGAATGAATCCATTTGCTCATATACTTACATTTTTACCGAAACTTTTGTGTACTCCTATGGATATTGACGTTGAACAAATATACAGGGTGAGAGTCGCGGTTAAAAAAAATAAAGAACAACCATTCTAAATCAATTATTTTCGTCATTCTTGAGAGACCTTTCGGCTTACTCAAATATCAGACTCTATAAAATTTTAAGTCGAGACGTAAGGTTGAAAATTTGAGGTGAAAAGGGTATCACCTCCTATTATATAATTTATTACTCATGAATTCCTACATATATCAATAATTCGTCATTATAGATGAAGCTAAAGTAGCTTACGGCTACGTTTCTCCATCGCCATATGGCCCGGTCGGTTACGGACCAGGGGTGGTCGGTGTAGGATCTGTTGGGGTGCCGGGAGATGTACCTGTCGGTTATGAAGAAGGTCACTCGGCGCCGTTGTCAAGTGGTGTACCGCCAGGAATGTTTGAGGATGACGTCCACCTTCAAAGATTGCAATCGCGACACCCGGCGGTTCCAGGTATGGCAAGTCCGTTGGATGATGATCAGAAATCAACACGATGGAGAGATCCAAACTTGTCAGAGGTTATCGGCTTTCTGAGCAACCCGAACAACGTGATAAAGGCAAATGCAGCGGCGTATTTGCAGCATTTGTGTTACATGGATGATCCGAACAAGCAGAAGACTCGTAGCCTAGGCGGTATACCGCCCTTGGTACAATTACTGAACCACGATAGCCCCGACGTTTACAGAAATGCCTGCGGAGCTCTCAGGAATCTTTCTTACGGACGACAAAACGACGAGAATAAAAGAGCTATTAAAAATGCCGGCGGAGTTCCAGCACTGATTAATTTACTCAGACGAACATCTGACGCTGATGTCAAAGAACTTGTTACTGGAGTTTTATGGAATTTATCTTCATGCGAAGTAAGCTTGCGGATTTCATTCACATTATCACCTATCTAATTACCTTCTTCAAATTCAAGAGGATATACCTTGGAAATAAACTGGTTACTTGTGTTTTTAGACATAATTAGAAATTACTCGACATTTTATAGACTCCCCCTTGTACAGATTGTGCATTGGCAAAATGGAGAGAATATTTTTAAATCAACTTTTTTGCCAGTAAATTAATAATACTAAAGATATAAGGTCAGCCTTCTATTTTAATGTTATAAGCACGGAACACATTTCTTCCCCAATGCTTACCTTCAAATGTGAACAATTTTCTATATGAGGAAAATTATTTCCAAGGTGTATGTTAGGCCAGTTATTAAAATGCAATTTATAGTCGTCACCCCTTATATCGTTGGATAATAATAAATTATACAAAGTGTTTCAAAATCCCAGATCTCATAGCTTATTAGAAAAATGTTACCTGACTCTTGTTTTTCAAGTTGTTCAATATATTTTCAAAAAAATGAAGTGATGCATTAGTTTTCTCATAAAATATTTCGTATTATTACATAATTCTCAATTTCTTTCCACTTCCGTAAGAAAAACTAGGTAATTCTACTCGAATTCTTAATTTTATCTACATTTTTTTTTATTTTTTTCTATTTCCCTCGCAGAATGAATCCAAAGAGATTAGACTTTATTCTATTTTACTTTGAAAAGTATTCGGACTTCAATAATTACGCTTTTAATAAAAAGTTCGCGTTTACGATTTCGACTCGTTGACAGATGACGAATGAAATTCACTTTGTTTCTTTCGATCTGTAGACTGAGTTTTATCCCTATTCACAAGGTGTGGTACTGGAAATTCTGGAAATTCTGGAAAGCTTGGAATTGGCCTGGAATTTTCTCAAGGTCCTCGGAATCCAGAATAGATGTTTATATACTTTAACGATGTGACTAGCTAGATATTTGCCAAATATTTCATCTATGACCTGTTAATAATTCTATTTTTCATTGTTCATTGTTTCAGGACCTGAAGAGGTCTATAATCGACGACGGAGTAACGATGGTAGTCAATAATATAATTATTCCGCACAGCGGTTGGGACCCGAATTCTTCCAGTGGAGAAACTTGTTGGTCGACTGTATTTAGAAACGCTTCAGGTGTCCTTAGGAACGTTTCTAGCGCCGGTGAATATGCCAGAAAGAAATTGAGAGAATGCGACGGTCTCGTAGACGCGTTGCTCTACGTGGTCAGATCTGCTATTGAAAAATCAAACATAGGAAATAAAATTGTAGAAAATTGCGTCTGCATACTTAGGAATTTAAGCTATAGATGTCAAGAAGTTGAAGATCCGAACTACGACAAACATCCCATACAATCTTCCACCGTGCAAAACCGAGTCTCCGCACCTGCCAAAGGTATGTGATTTACTTACTTGTCAAATGCTTGGAAGAGTGATGGATTTTACATGGAATACTGTGCTTTCAAACTCCATCTATCATCCGTAAATTTAAGTATCTTATACTAGACAAGGATCGATTAATAACTCCAGAGATCCAGACCTTGGTGATGAGTTGATTGAAAAGTCCATATCTATGGCCTTTGACAGTTTCCCGAAAGGACCCCGCAGAATCCTTATGAGCAATGGCTTTCGACTAATTTTTCCTAAACTCCGTATAATGATAGTCCTTGACACGTAGAATAAAAGTCTCCGTGGGCCCAAAGCTCCCAGGTTCTTAGTTTAAGACCTTCAACCTGACAAAGTCGAACTTTTTTACCCATACGCTGTATAGCGTAGGCGCGGGAGCAAGCATGGGAGTGATGTTGATATACACTTCCATATATATCAACATACACTTCCATATATATCAACATCACTCCCGTGCTCGCTCCCGTGCCTACGCTATACAGCGTATGGCTAAAAAAGTTCGACTTTGTCAGGTTGAAGGTCTTAAACTAAGAACCTGGGAGCTTTGGGCCCACGGAGACTTTTGTTCTACGTGTCAAGGACTATCATTATACGGAGTTTAGGAAAAATTAGCCGAAAGCCATTGCTCATAAGGATTCTGCGGGGTCCTTTGACAATAAGGGGGTATATTAATTCTTTTCACATTATTCGACCCCTGTGAGGAAATGTGTTCTGTCGACTCAGTTTTTCGACAGCTGATTGCCAGCGTTTTAAGACGGAATTAAAAATTATTTGATATTTGATGGATTTTGCCTTATTTACATAGATTGGTTGCACTGAAAAAAGTGTGGGGCACACGTCGCATTGTAAAACTTCTTCTTTGATGGGAATATTCTATACTGGTGTAACCTCCGGGAAAACCAATGATATCCGAGGAATTTAGTTTTTAGATATAAACATCTTTCATTTTACATTTTATAATTCTGCAGATATTAAATAATTCTGAATTATGTCTCGAAGCACGAGTAATCAGCTGTGGGAATATCGAGACCATAGACTATTTCTTTAAAGCGTAGCAGGGATTCGAAAAAAATTGATTCCGAGGTGTTTCTATCCCATTAAAATAAGGTTCAACCTATGTCTGCATTCAGTACTCAGGACCGCGATGATAATTAAATGTTTCATAAAAGTTAATCATAGATCACAAATGTTCACGTAGTTCCGAACCAATTTCAATATGTAATTTGGACGTTATTATCGTAATCCAAAATAACTATAGCTAATTGTTATAGAGACTTGAAGACGATGATGCGTAAGGATATATCAGTCTTTTCTTTTGATCTAGATTTTCAACCACTCTTACTTTTGGTTCTAACAAAACGTGTTCTTTCAATCACAGAATTTTTTCTTCTTTCGTTAACAATATTAGGATTCTTGAAGAATGTAGAATTTCATTTAATATCTGTCTGAATAACGATGTACATATAAGTGAATTTATTTATTTGTGGGAGGTATAGAGATATTATAAAATCGTGACCACTCGAAATTTAGAACGAGATAAAAAAGAATTTTTCAATCTTTTTAGCGTACAGTTTATGTCAAGGTAAGATATTACTGTAATGTTATTTAGCAAATGCTTATTTTACAGCATATGTAGTGTTAATCCTTTGCTTTTATTAAATCGCTAGACGTTATCAACCCTTAGGGTTTAATACGCCGAAAATGTATACATGACTTTCTTTTCTGCAGCCAATCAGCGTGAACATTAGTGATTATTGTTTCATTTCCAAGCTAACACATGCCGAATACTGTAGATAGATTTTACGTCATCAAAACAGGCCTTCTCTGCTGCCCATCCTCAAAATCAAACATCGTCGCATTCATTATTGACATAGTGCTTTCTTATCTCTTCGTAGATGTTTGTGTTGATTCCATGAAAAGTGTACCTGCACCAACACATCTACGTACCTACGAGTGAACTTGACCTCCTAAATTCTTCAGAATAAATAAACATTCCAAGAATCTGTGACGTGTAAATGGTTCGTCGGATCGAGACTGTTTTTAAATTACAATACATAAAAAATGTTGATATTTTAATGATACTAGGTCAGATCACGCGTTTCACGCGTGCTGAAGCTGATTCCATTTTTGATTTAATTATAGTTCAATATGTTAATTAATATACTATGTTCATTAATATTCTTCAGTACTCCAGTATCGTGTACCCTTCAAGGACACACTTCCGTAGAATTACATAGAGTACACTGATTGTGAGTGTTTCACACCCAAGTTTA
Organism: Rhogogaster chlorosoma; assembly: GCA_944452935.1. Taxonomy (NCBI): domain Eukaryota; kingdom Metazoa; phylum Arthropoda; class Insecta; order Hymenoptera; family Tenthredinidae; genus Rhogogaster; species Rhogogaster chlorosoma. The sequence goes on from OX101802.1 coordinate 9,570,391, forward strand.
TTCAAATGTGTGCTGTGCTGACCGTATTGTATGCACATGTCATCAATTCACCTTATATCTATCAAATCATCACAAGATGACAATGAAAAAAAGGTAGCATTTCATACAAAATAGACAGTAAATAGTAAATTATAATTCAGTGAAAACAGTACATTTGCTTTAGCGCGCAATCTTATTTCAGTGTGGTAGATTCGGATATGGTTTGGTGTCTGTATACAATTCTGACAGAACTTCAATCATAGGTAATTTTGTTTAATCTTTGAATTATATTCGAAGCTTCTTCCTCAAGATTTATAAAGAAATTGTATAAAATGATAACAGAATTGATCAAACACAACCAACATACCTTATCTGTCATCCATCAACTGACCGACGTATCTGTCATCCGTCAAAAATCACGAAACGGTTGAATTCACCGCCGAAAAACGCCGAAGACTCGAAATTCACTCGCGGCAACCAGTCGAACCTCGATAAGCTCGAGATTCGATCCGGTCATCGTGGACCAATCCGAGCGCGAATAAAATGTCAACAATGCATGCGAGATTTCGATTTTACGGGGTCATGGATCTTTTAAGATTGGAATATCCTGAACGTATTTGTCTTTTGTTCTGACAAATAATACAGTCCGACCTCGGGCACTGTTAACTCGGGCACTGTTAAACCCCGGGCACTGTGAACAGCTGAGCTTCGGGCACTGTGAACCGGCCAGGGCCGACTCAAGGCTCCCAAAATGCGATAGACGAATTCTTAAGGGCAATTGAAATTCGCTTCCCGTGTTCATAATAGCTACAGACCTGAAGCTTCGCGCTCATTGGTTTGTGAGGCGAAGAGTGGGGAGTAACAGTGCCCGGGGTGCTCGGTCCCGAGACTTAACAGTGCCCGAGGTCTGGCTGTATGCAATGTATTTTAAATCAGCCCTATGATGGAAAAAAATACTTTCGGATGTATTAGTTAAAAAGTGTCTCATAAAGCCGTGCACGCATTTTAGTACATTTTTTTTCTACATAGTCGTAAAAAACAATAAATTTCCTTTTTTTTTTGTTTTATTTGAAGTTTGAATTTAAAAGCACTGGTGCTGAGGAATCGCCTATTGGAAAAGAAATGTACTGAGTATTGTCATAGTTAAATCTAAGGCCAAAATATTAGAGTCGCTGATTTGGAATGGAAAGTCTCAAATATGTCCCATCTCGTTTGGTTTTGGGTGTGGCCCAGTTAGCAGAGAATGGTGAAAGGAAAATGATCTGAAACGATTATTAATATAATTGGTCCTATCTTTCCTTTGTGATCATAGATTGATAATCAACAAAGAACAATAATCCGCTTCACATGATAATATAGCTTTTTCATTTCGCTTATTGCAGAGGATAAAATTACTCTTGAGAATTTAATCCAGAATTTAAAATTCCTCTGAAGCAACTCATTTAGTCGGAATTTCTTCCACAGGAGAAAACTTAGGCTGCTTCGGAGGTAGTAAAAAGAAAAAAGACGGACAACCAGTTCAGAAAGAGGCCACGACATCCCGTACTACCAATCCAAGGAACGAGCCGGTCAAAGGAATGGAACTACTCTGGCAACCGGAAGTAGTCCAATCGTATTTAAGCCTCTTGCAAACCTGTTCAAACCCTGAAACTTTGGAAGCTGCCGCAGGAGCTTTGCAGAATCTTGCAGCTTGCTACTGGCAGCCGAGTATCGAGATGCGAGCTGCTGTGAGAAAAGAAAAGGGTCTTCCAATCTTGGTTGAACTTCTCAGAATGGAAGTTGACAGAGTTGTTTGTGCGGTTGCAACTGCTTTGAGAAACTTGGCGATAGACCAACGGAACAAAGAGCTTATAGGAAAGTATGCGATGAGAGATCTCATTCAAAAATTACCTTCGGGAAATAATCAACACGATCAAGGTACCAGCGACGATACAATAGCCGCTGTGTTAGCAACGCTTAATGAAGTGATTAAGAAGAATGCAGAATTCTCAAGATCACTTCTTGATGCTGGTGGCGTCGAAAGACTCATGAACATCACACGGCAGAGGCAAAAGTACACACCCCGTGTTCTCAAGTTTGCAGGTCAGTGTTTATTTAGATTGTAATTATCGTAAAGATTTTCATATATTTTTTACACCGACGTGAAATGCTGGGTTAAACATTAACTAAGTTAGCCATTTTCTATTTCTGACGAAGTAAACATGGATGAAACTCAGAAGTTTATAATGATCAGAGATTAATTTCAGTTTTTTACATTTGAGGGGTTAGAGACATATCAGACATTTATGGATCGGGATGGATTATGAAATGATGAAGACAATCAATTTGAATTAGATTTTTCAATGATTATTTCTCCCTCAAATGCCACTTCGACGTATAGAAATATTTCAACTAATGAACTTTTACAGCGTTTGTACACTATTTTTTTTTTTTTTTAGAAGATATGCTAGAAAGTTATATCTAAGTGCAGTATATACTCTAGGGTGGTCGTTAAAAATTAAATTTTTTGCGACGCTCCCTAAAAAGCTTCCTTGTGATGAAAAAACACTGGGAAAATTTTCTTTTTTTTTTTAAATTCAAAACAACACGTGCCTCGAGACGATCTAAGTTAATTTTTGGGTATAATCTTTTTTGGGAATTTTTCAGGAAAAATACAATTTTATTCAAATAACTCATACGTAACTGCTCACAGACGTATAAGGGTAATTCTCATTTTGAAAAACGAGAGGTCACTTCCATGGACGATATTGTTTTCAAATTATTACCTTACCTATTTCATTTTTTTCAGAATTCCTACCTTGGGATAAATATTCAGTACCTTGAGGTTAATGGTCAATATTCACCGAGATTGCAACCCCTAAGGTAGTGCAACCCTTAAATAAAACATATCATCCACGGTAGTGACTTTCCGTTTTTCAAAATGAGAATTACCCATAAAAAGCCCAAAAATAGAAGAAAAATCGAAGCATGAGCTTGAATGACGAAGTATATTAAGCTTCTTATAAAGCTTTAAGTTAAAATTCATAACTTAAAATCATAACACTGAAGGTGTTTCATTGTTAACTATTTTCAAATCTCGAAAAAATAATTATTTCAAATTTAATAAGATACTTTCAGAGAAAAAATGATTATACCCAAAAATTAACTTAGATCGTCTCGAGGCACGTGTTGTTTTGAATTGAAAAAAAAAAAAAAAATTCCCATTGTTTTTTCATCGAAAGGAAGCTTTTTAGGGGGCGTCGCAAAAAATTAAATTTTTAACGACCACCCTAATATACTCCCTTAAAATTTGAATTATGGGTAAATGCAACGTTTTTTGCAAAATCATCACAAATGAATATGCTTCTAACAGAAGAGGAAGAAAAAAAGATTGAAAAGAGAAAGAAAAAAAGAAATGCGTTTCATGGTGGATGTGAGCCCTTAAATCGATTGTGTTGTTTGATGAAGTTTTGCTGCAAGTATTTCACTTGATCGAAGATGTGTCTCTGGGAATTTTGTTGAAACATTCCAGAATCAAGATTCAGATTTACTCTGAAAAGCCCCAATTTGTTTTGAATATTTGACTAGTTTTTTTTTTACTGAATTTTGTAAAAAAATGAAGCTATACTTTTTTCACTACGGTAGCGATATAGGAATTATTCGTAGCGAGACTTGTTTCATTTAATCATTAAAGTACATCGAACCTTCAACATTCGCCTCTGGAAACTGTTGGAAAAAAAAAAACTATGCAATTCATTGACTTCACAGGACAAGTGTTATTCACAATGTGGCAGCATCAGGAATTGAGAGACGTTTACAAAAAGCATGGCTGGAAGGAACAAGATTTTGTAACTAAGACTGTTGCTGCTCGGAACTCCGGACCGAATTCTCCTAATAATGCTAACAGGTATTAAATTTGGCATATAAATGACCCCACAATATTTTTGACTCGATAGTCTAGTTTTCGTTTGTATACTGTATAGGGGATGTTCCACATGAAACGGACCGGTTTTTGACAAAAGAGAAGAAAAAAAAAGGCAAGCAAAAAATTTGATCACTTGTTTGTGCCACTTCAAAGTGATTTCGATAAAAATTTCAAGGCTATTCCTGCGACCCTTCAAGTAGAAATAAAATCAAATCGCATATTTCCGAAGTTTCACATGCTTTAAAATTTCAAAAATAATTCAAGTGCCACATATTTTAAAAGAGCTCATTCATGCGTGCAAAATGCACTATCGAAAGTTATGATTTCGTTCATGCATAGCTGAGACACGTGAAATTAAAAATGTGTTAAATTGAATTTACTGGTACAATTATGAACGCGATATTTATCGTACTAATTACTTTCATGCTCTCTAACTGTTTGGGGCATCTCATGTAATAACAAAGAATCTGAATCTGCATTGGCGTCAAATTTGATGACCTCTGGCCAAAAACCGGTCCATTTCACGCGGAACACCTTACAGGTATAATGGAAAGCTTTTGATTCTCAGAACTTATTGTAGTTCGTACTCCTTTTTCCATTTTATTATTTCCCTGCCTGTACATTAGTAACTTTAAATACTTCTTTAGATGCGACATTTACATGATTCTGCTTGCTAGTTATCATAGCTTTTTAGTTTTTATTTTGTGTTTCGGGACTCTGCTTATTTATTAATAGGTATATTTTTGAAAAAAGATTTTCTCTATCTACATTTGCTATCATCTAGCTGCAGAGTCCCACGTAAATTGGGAACCTCGTGATTCTATATAAAATCTTAGCTATGATTGCAGCACACTAAATCGACCAATGGCAAGTCAGGGAAGCACGCGTTACGAGGATCGAACCATGCAAAGGCCTAGTCAAAATTCCAACAATGTAGGACGGCCTACTATATATCAGCAGGTAAGCAGATCTAGTTCACATCAAACACTGATCCTACAATTATTATTACATTATATTCTGAACTGTGCTATATAAAAGAAAATTGGTCGGCAAATAGAGCTTAAATTGGCGATGCGAATTACACCGGAATAATTTTTTTCTTCTATCAAATTTTCAATGAAAATTCAGGAAGCGTGCTTTGTAATTTTTTCTAATGTATATTACCAGTAATATTTGATGTGAATACATGACAATTAAAAAACTGCTGTCGTTTGCTATGGACAATATCCATCGTGGCAGCGTTAGCATTACTCCTGCATTACTGGCGCTTTTTATTTTCACCGCATTCAGGATACAAGAACGTCTTTTGAAGTGAAACTTCTACAGTGAAGGTAGCGAGTCAGAAAAGATGAAATGGAAACCAAAGTGAACCGCTTTGGTGGTAGGGAGACAGGCAGTGAGTGAGTGGGAATGAGTTTAAGCGGAGACGCGTGAAGAACACAAAGGGATACGCATTGGCTTGTGTGTCCGTTGCGTAAGGAATAAATGGCTGTCCATAAATAAGAAAGAGATAGAAATACGATGCGTGAGCAAGATACCAACCGCTGATGTTGATGCATAACAAAATAATGAAATGAATCAACAAATCAATAATATTATAATAACAATTCAACTCTAATAATAATTGAAGGGCGGCACAGCAAAACGGTGTTAGTGCCATCATTATGATTTTATAGGAGAGAAAAAAAACTACCAAAACTCGGATAGTGATTTAAAAAAAAATGCTATAACATATTATGTACACAAAGCGAGTTTGATTCTGACCGATTCAAAGCCACGCAAATTTTCAATTAACGCGAATCTGAATGAGCACCGTTTGATCCGTTGCTAGCGCTCCTAGCAGCCGCATAGGAAATCTGAACCTGATGAGGATGTGGTCTCGCTGTTTTATCGACATTGATTTTAAAGGGCTAGGTACTTACAATTAGAGCATATAGTACATGGAACATAGACATAGAGCATGGACTGCGCTACGAAGTAAGGTGTAAGGTGTAAGGAGACCGAACTCCGTTACACGTTTATGACTAGATTCGCTGTACGATAAAGGAGTCCGCTGAACAGAATAACCAAAGGTTTGGCGCCTGCACGTTACGCATTCTAGCGGTGTCTCTTTCCCTCTCACAAAAAGTGCGAGAGAGATAGCTTGGCCGTCACCACAACATACTTCATGGGTTGTTCAAAGGTTTAAGGTGAGCCATGCAGAGCTAGGAACACCTAGGGATAGCAGTACTTGGATAGGGAGAGGTTGCTGTTACCTACTCTGAGCTTATCGTGATGTCGTCAAGTGAGATTTCCTCCGCAGCCGCTAGGGGCGTTACCGCTGGATCAAACGGTGCTCATTCAGATTCGTGTTTGTAATATGCGGGGCCTTGAATCGGTCAGAATATAGACATATAAGTATAGACCGCGGGAGTAATGGAGAAGGCCCGTTGGTGGATGTCCGAGCGCAATAGAAAGAAAAAGTTGCCTGCATGGAACCTCTGTCTTTGTCTAGTCGCGCTTGCGTGGAGCACGTGGTCACTACTGCGTGGGGTCGGTTATATACATAGACATATAAGAATATCACTGATCTCTATACTAACTGGATAGAGGATGCATACGGTAAAATGTTCCGAGAGACAAGATTTCTGATATGGTCAGCAGAGACGCTGTGAGTGGTGAAAGAACTAAAATGAACTGTAATGCGCGTGCGTCGCATTATAGCGCCTTTGACACTCGTATGTTAATTTTACGGTCATTTTGAGAATTAACATCTCGCATGCGCAGTGGGACGCATTTTAGTTCAATCACCACTCACCGAGGCGCTGATGGCCTATTCAAATAAAAAATTTGGAATACATTGCATCCTCTATCCAGTTAGTATAGAGATCAGTGAAGAATATACAACCGACCCCTTGCAGTAGTGACCGCGTGCTCCGCGCATGCGCGACTAGACGAAGACAGAGGTTCCCTGTAGGCAACTTTCTCTTTCTATTGCGCTCGGACATTTTCAGCCCGCTCCCGCGGTCTATTCTTATATGTCTATGGGTCAGAATCAAGCTCTTCATGTACCGAGGGCGCAAAATGCGACTTAACGCCCGAATCTTGATCGCCGTGACCAAGGGTCAGCGAAGCCGGCCCAAGGGCAGCGCCAGTCACCCAAGGTTGCAGAATCGTACACCTGTTATGCATACCATATTTTTTTACACAGAGCGCGGAAGATTTGTGTGTTTCACGACTTACTCCAACGCTCGAAAATTCTAGGGCATAAAATCAGAGTGTAAAAACGAATTTTACGCCCAGTGTGTAGAAGAATCTAGTTTCACGCCTCGTGTGGCGATCGTTAGGTACGCAGGGCCGTGGTCAAAAACAATTACGAAACAGATATGAATCGAAAGCCTGAACCTTAACGAATAAGATCTGGCTGTAGATTTTCAAATTCATAGGAATTTTCAAATATTACGGGGCGAAAGGGTAGACAAGGAAGGGATTGAAAACGGTGTAAGTGCCAAAATGAACATAATTTGCGAAAATAATCGTAAAATTTTAACTAAAAACCAATATAAGTAAGTAATACAAGTAAAAGTATAGTTAGTTCATTTGATTCCATTAAATCCCTATAGTAAAGTCTGGCCTACAGAGGCATGAAGCGCAGCACATCGGTCAGGTGCTTTTTTTTTCTGTGGTCAACTTTGAACTCGTATGGCTCCCAGCGAGTTCAAAGTTTGCAAAATCGCTTAACGTTACGCATGTAAAAACAAATCAAGGCATGGAAAAATTTTTTCGATTATTTTCCATTGGATGTTATTATCATCAATCCTTCGGTCGTATCCAGGGCCATTAGTAATCCTACGCTAAACGTTAACTATATAATTGGGACCGTAAAAAGATTGATCTGCCATCTGGTAGCGAAGCTGGAACTAATAAGTCCGGGATTCCCAGCTCACTTCTACTAGGAAGTTTACATGATGCCAATTGAAAAAATCATGAAGAACAGCATATTTAGACATTTCACACCAATGTATTCGTTCTAAACCTTATTTGAACACGTTTAACCGTATTCGTTACTGAACCACTGGTCCTACACTAACTGGATAGACTATTCTCACGGGCCGAGTGCGTTGAAAACCAGGGAACTTGAATGGTCTTACAGCGCCTCTCTCAAGTGGTTGAGGAACTACGTGTTTTCTCTATGCGCTTGCGCGACCATAATGTTAGATAGTGGGGATTGTTAACTGACGTATAGAAATCATGGACGTAGGAATTATAGGGACGGAGCATTGCGCATGCTTTTAAGAGGCCATTGCCTATGTCAGCTAGGTTAGATTGCCAGCGAAGACTTTGTAAACAGAATAGAATAGTTCAAAACCTAACAACAAAAAATTGTTTTCAAAATGCCGTTGTGTTTTGTGCCTCTTGTGAAAACAGAACGGACAGACGCTTTTCGAAAAATGACTCTAAAAGGTAACCAATCAGAAGTGGACCCCAAAAGATGGCGGTCCTCCTCTTGATACAATACTCTATCCCCCCTCTCTGGCTTCACTCTCCTCGTCTATATCCTTAGTTTATGCTCCGTCCCTATAATTCCTACGTCCATGATAGAAATACATATAGACATCAGTGACGCAAGCGCGTCAAGCACAGTGTTCAGTACCCGACCACGTCGTGGAGGCGCTGGGTGACCATTCAATTTGACCCTTCAGCGTATTACAGGATACACTGTCCAGTTAGTATAGAGATTAGTGCACTGCATGCGTATCCCGCAATTAGAAGCCATATTACATTAGCCTCGCCTTCTGTCATGATCCCAATAGGGCTTTGGTAACGAGTATAGTAACAAGAGGATTAAAATACATAACGTTTTTTTACTATTCGGTGACGCGTCCATGATTCGCCATACCCATGAGATATTCAGACTTTCCCGTTGCTGTGGCCCTTGCACTATTGTACCGTGTCACCCTTCAATTACTTTCAAACCCGATTCCTACACAGAGAAAAAAGTTAACTTGAACCAAGAAAATATTTAAAAAGATTCAAAATTGTCTTAGAAGAAGTAAAAATTTTCTTCAACTAAGAAAGTATGCCTTGGACCTTGAAAATTTTTACGTCTTACAAGAGAATTTCGAATTTTCCCAAATATTTTCTTGGTTCAAGTTAACTTCTTTTTCTGTATACCTACCATCTACTCCAGAAGTTTCACTTTTATAGTGGGCTTATACAGGTGAATCACACAAATTTACGGCCTAGGACCGCGTATGTGATATGCATGCGGAAGGTAGGCAATATACGAGATAGGTATTGCCTATCCGCACTAGTAGTATCACACGATATTTTTTGCAACACCTGCTTAGAAAATTTGATTTTCGAGACCTGTGTAGCGTGCGTGAAAGTAATTTTTCACACAGCGTGTGAAACTCACAATAACTCAATTTTATGCACTGTCGTGGTGGTGGGCAGTAGCAATGTGAGGTTATATTAATTCAGTATTTTATCTTAAATCAAATTTTGCAGGGAGTTAAAAAAAAAAAAAAACTTATTTCATCCTTTTGCATTTCGTGAACGAGGCCTCATTTGTCGACAAAATTTCTTTATATGGCATATATTTATCGGAAACTTCTTAACTGAAGGCAGCAGTTCTGTGGCACCTTAAGGGCGATCCCTAGTTGCCCACCTCCTTTTTGTCGAAAATAAAGTCTAAATATGGTTTTTACAACATTCGAATAATGTAAAAACCATATTTAGACTCTATCTCCGCATGAAACGAACATGTTTTTGGACGAATGTGTTCGCAATTGAATTTGAATTCGCGCCGCGCGTGCAAAGCCCTCGTTTGCGCACCGGTTTTAGGCATCCAAAATCAGACTTCCTCGCACTGTGCGGGCAAGCGGTGCGCAAAATTACTGTATCACTACTCATAACTTTTTCACGGGTGCGCAAAGGTCTGATTTGCTACTGACGTTTTCACAGGTGCGCAAACTTCTGATTTGCTAGGGGCGCCATCTATGCCATGAAGGCAAACGAGGGATAGCAAAAAATAGTGTTCGATACTCGAAGCCTAACGGACGGCTTGCACACTACAGTGTTTAGCCTTCCATATCGAAATAGTACTTTTCGATACAAGTGCGAAAGTTCGAGAATCACACGAGTCGAGAATCATCTTTCACACGTGTGTTGGACTTTGTTTTTCGATACATCGCGCGTTAAGTTGGATTTTATGCACGCAAAGCGTGCGCAAAATCGCACTTTGCGCACGCCGTGTGGAAAAGTACTATTTGCGTTTTTGACGCCTGGGCGCGGTAATAATCGAAATGTGGCACTCCCACACCTTTTTCGACAAAAAGGAGCTGGCGGGTGACTCGGGATTGCCTTTCAAATCTTTTTGACACAGCAACATTTGACACATTTTATTTATTTTTTATTTTTTGTTTGAACAGAACGAGGAGTTGGCGATGTCAGACATGCAGTACCCAAAGCAGAATAGCGGCCACGCACCACCGGCCGGAGGAGTTTGCGTATTTCCTTCGATTCCAGTAAGTCATTAGAACTTCGAAACTAACGTTAACTACACCAAAAAGTTGAACACACTTTTATACACGCACATATGCTCTAGTATACCAATGCAATATTAAAAAAAAAAAAAAAAATACAAATATTTCATATTTGTCAAGCGTTACAGTTTTGCTTCGGCTAATTTGCAGCAGATCGAAAGACATTTTTTTGAATTGTTTTTTTTTCCTTCCACATACAATAATTTGGTTAAATACTGAAATCTCTTTCTGTAAAATCTTATGCGTATATTATTCAATGCATATTTTTCCGTCACTGTACAGTATACCTACATATAAATATGCGTTTATTGATTATCAATGTGATGGTGATTATTCTTGCCAATTTCTTTGAACATTATTCGGATCTCATATAGTTTCCCATATTTGTAAATTCTCATATTTGACAACTTGTCATAATAAGAAATTTAATTCCCGAACTAGTTCCCCATTTCAATTCGCAGATAAATATTAACATTTCTTCCCACTTACAATTTACGATTATAATATATCTATATCCTAGATCGATTATAACCAGAGTAATTTATTAATTTGTTATTTTATCAGAGCTTTTGGTTAGCAATAAACAGAAATAAATATTACTTATAACTCTTATACTATATTATTCATAATAATTATACTCTCTATTAATCTAAATCGGAGGGTAATTAATGAAATATTATTAAAGATATTTACTAGATTTATACGCTAGCGTGAATTTATTAATCACTCGAAATAAAAATAGCCAAGTCTGGTAGCACGTTGTAGGTTGTAGAATGTCAGGTTGAAATTGAATTACATAAAAGAAAACTAAGTCAATTAATAATAAATTAACTCTTATAAGTGTTAGCGCTTTAGCTGCCCATTAAAGGCAGGTATGTTATCACGAAATAAATATTTCATTATCGTTTTCCCGCCACGTTACTTGTTATCGTAAATCATAAGAACGAAAAACACATTCTAGCACTTTTATCCATTCCCTTGAACAAAAGTTTCTTGAAATCGAACACTGCAGCATATTTTATTTCATGTCTAATTTCTAAGCATGTCTAATTTCATACTCCGTGTGCCTGATCCGTTTTTTCACACAGGCAGATACGAAGGGTGAAGTATAGTTTGATTCGGTCTGAAACATTTGTTTGTCAAGTTTTTTTCCCTGCCAGCCTAAAGCGCTAATATATGAACTAATGAAGAGACACTTGTTTTTGCTCATTTTGCAATTGATATAGTACTAGCGGTAGTAGTAGTAGTAGTGAAGTAATAATCTCTAATCTACCTATGTATCAATCTCAGACGTGAATCATAACTGAACCGAACGCAGGGTCTAATTAGTATACATGCCGTTGTTGAAGAACAAACGAAGGCTATCGCTGGACCAAATAGTAATTAGCATTTCACACAATTATTGTTGCTCGACATTGCAATATATATGGTAAATATTTTCCATCGTTTTCGTGCGTTAGCTCGATGCAGCAACAATCGTTCGCAGAATTGTGTAATTAAGTAATTATATTGTTACCTTCTGATGATAGGTTCGTTTTATAGTTAATGGATATATTTTTTCTTTTCTATAACATTACGAAGCCACGTGTGAATATTGTATTGTTTATTCTGTCAGAGGAAACTTAACTTTGTGCCAACTCATTGACTAGTATTCTTGCAGTTATAGTTATTAACGGGATAAAATAACAATTTATGCTCAGCGACGATGAAATAAATATAAAGTTCTCATAACAAGTTTTACACATAATAAAAATAAGTTACATAACTTTTTATTCATTTTTCATACGAAATTCCACAAAAGTATTAGCTAATCTTTGCTGTATATTTTTCACCATTTCTCGTCTCCTGGAATTTGTAATTTTTCAAGAGAATGCATATGCGATAGTATGTGTAACAAAACCGAAACAACTACAAAATAATGTATTGTAATTTTTCACATATCGACGAGTAGCGATGATAAATTCAGTCTGATTAAATGTAATTGATTTTCGATCGACAAAAAAAACTTTGAATTGTACTATGAATCTTGGATTTATTGAAGATAGTAGTTTAAAATTTTGAACCGATAATTTTTCTTAGAGCAAAAAAAAGTAACCAGTGGAATAAATAGTTTTACTATACTAGTATAGTGTGCAGTATTGGAAGCAAGTATTTAATAGTAACTATACATATATTTAAAGATATTTATCGTAATATTGTCGATAAGAATAACGGTAATAAAAAAGTTATTACAAACACGTTTTATTTGTCGCGTTGTAAAGGGTCGATTTTGTTTTTGCAGAGAATTAAACGTCCTTTTTCGTGATTGTTTTGTTATTTCATTTTTTTTTGCAGAGTAAGTGAGGTAGTTTTTATCACTAATTTTTTTCCTTCATATATTTTGAAATAAATACTTTTAGGTTTCTTACTAAAATTTGAGAATCGCTTTTTAATATATTAATTTTAATAAGGAATGTTATACATATACATAATGAAATATAGATAGAAATATATGTATATCAAATATTTATATATATTGACCTAATAAAAATAAGTACTTGTGAAAGTAATATACTTCGACCTTTTTCAAGCTCAAGGTAGAACGATTTAATACTACAATAAACCGCTTTAGTATTTTTAGGAGCTGTGGAACGTGAGACGTCAAGATTTCTCCAAATTTATATAATTTTTTTTCAAATAACTCTCTTTTCGTTCCAGAGTTATAGCTCAACTAATCTGTTATTAACTTCACACTGGATGCGAGCATACGTGATTTTTAATTTAATTAAGACCTGCTCAACTATGCGGAAGTCTTGACGATATTTTATTGCACATTTTTCGTGAAGAAAAAGAACAAAAAAAAAAAACAAGCAAAAACACAAAAACCATTCACTCGAGAGTCTTTTATATAAAGTATCCCAAGACTCCGGTATAAGTTACAGGTTTATTAATATAAAATTTAATACGTATAACGGTGAACTACATGCGGTTATAAAGTATTATGGTCAATGGCTTACAGTTCTCTCCGCATTGAAAATAACGTTTTATAAAGTCACTAATCTTTATCGTCAAGAACAGAGGAAGATGACCACAACTTACACATAAAAGTGAATGGCCTGAATTTTGATCAAACCTTACCATCGCTGTAATACAGCTAATTTCAACGCGGTAAATAGACGTAACGAGCGGAAAATTGCATTCGCAATTTACGGTCGTGTTGTTCTGCTGAAACAGGAAATATGGACATTTTTGGATGCTGCAGGCATCGAAAAGACTTCGTAGGTTTGCATATTTGGCAACTTGAGCTTTGACTAAGACACCGCGTACCCCAATGTCGCGAGGTAGATCGTGACCGCCATGACTTATTGTTAGAACTTGTCACATGCTTTTCGTCGCTATAAAACGTATATTTTGAAAGAATAACACGACCGTCAGTTGCAAGGCAAATCTCTTTTCGTAAAACGTCAACGTATATGCCGCGTTTGTCTGAGCGGTTTAAATCTGCCTCATAAATTCCAAGTTTGAAACTGCAGTGAACGCAAAAAGACGATATACTTTCCGACCGCATTAGGAACGTTGTTGAAACCAGCAAAAAGCCCAGTATGGTTGACAAAATGTAGATTAAAAGAACAATATAAAAAAATAAAAAAAAAGAGAGAAGCAGAAAAACGGGTGGCGATTGCACGATACTAATGTAGGCTTGTGTGTGTGTTGCAGCAGCCAAAACCCGGTGAGCCGCTCTATGCGCAAGTTAACTTGGAGAAGAAAAAGAAACGGCAGTATGAGATGGGGGCGGGTCAGGTTCAGGGTGGTCAAGGGGGTCAGGGTGGGGTGGTTACGGGGGGAACCGGAAATCCGCAATGGGTGAGGGACGGTGTTGGTATTCAAGAACAAGCGGTACCTACAACGGCAAGCGTTCCTCCCAGTACGACGGCGGCAACAGCCGGTGACTCTTGGGTGTAATAAATTATAATAACGAACGTTTTTAAATAGGCTGAGAATAAGCGCGCGCGCGATATCGGGATCGGTGATCGGCTGAACTAACATAAGAGTATAGTATTTCCAAAGTCTGTCTAAATAAAACTTGACTTAAAAGCTTGACTCATAAATGAATTTTCATTAAATCGAGGACGAGGATCGATATCCACCTCGTATTATTTGCTGGTTTCATCAAGTTCCATCGTTAAAAATAAAATTGAATATTATACCTAAATAAATGAAATGCGGACGGAGCTTTGTGGAATCGTGGCGTTTGTGTAAAATCGAGACAATTTAAAATAAACCCCAAGCGGCTACACCCACTAATATTAAGTGAATCGGCGATAAAATAAAATTCTATAAAAGAAAAAAAAAAGAAACCTTAAAGGTGAGTGATAGATTAATAATATTCGCTATGTTAATATACAATAATATTTAAATAATTTAATTAGGAATTAAAAATATGGATATATTATTCATCCCATCGCATCCGCGGCTGTAGCTGCACCTAATGGCTCTAACTTTATGCACAATTCTAAATTAATAATAATAATGATAATAATAATAATAATAATAATATATATATATAAATATATTATATATATTTATATAGTATATATATAGTATATATATATAAATATATATTATATATATTTATATATATATATATATATATAGTATATATATATTAAATAGTTAAGTGTAATGTCGACAACTTGTACTGATTATTGTATTTTGAAAATAAGAAAACTTCACATAATGTGTATACCTATGTATACAGGTATATAACGATTAACTCATACATCTATGAACATAAAAATGCATTAGGATGACGCTTATTTTTGCTAAAATCGGAAATTCTGTCAGGTCATACAGTGACAACATTCGTTGTATTAATCAGATATACATGTAATTCTCGTTTCGAAGGATATCCAGGGTTTTACTGCTAGAAAATGATTTTCTCTCCTTTTTTGTTTTAAACGTATTGTAAAAGAGATAAATTGCGTTAAACCAATATAATATACGTTATCATGTCTGTTGTTTGTTGTCTTCTGAATATAATGTGAAAAAGCAGTTAGAAAGAGAAGAAAACCAGCTTTAGGTGGTAGCATCCTCAACAGAAAGAAAAGAAGAATAATTAAAGAGACCTTCTGGCCTATGTACAAATAGAAATTCGGATTTCCAGCAAATAAGCATGATTTTAATGCACGCATAATACATACTGATTAATATTTATAAACTATGTTATTGTTATAATATGTAAACTTTTAAGGCCGCGGAAGCGCCGTACGGGAAAATTTTATTCAGAAAATGTAACGAACTGCTGCACCGTTGCAAATATATCGCAGCGTATGAAAAGTATTAAAATAAACTATTCACTTTGTAGAAAAAATTATTCCGTGCGCGTACAGGGTCAGTCACATAACTTCTCAGATTGGGGCGTATTTGCGGAGGGTGTAGCCTTACGTCAAGCTACTACCATGCGCTAGTGGGAAACGTCCCCTGGTCAAATATTTAATGACAATTCAGTGACATGAATACAATCGCCAGCGAGTGATTTTTAACAAATAGATAAAGCGAATACTAAAGATCGGCACAAAAATATATGTATTAGCGAATTGTAACTAAGCAGGGACTCGATTCCTAAAGGATTATATGATGTTTAATGGTCCCTTCATCTTTTAAGGCAATTATTTTGTTAAAGATTGTACACAATGTATACCTACATACCTACATGGTTGTTCATTCTATACAGGCGGATTATTCGTTCTTTAGCAAAGGGGCGTTTCGTATTGGTATTTCAGCGTTATGAAGATAGCGTGGGGCTACTCCTCAATCTGGCGTTCATTCAGATGACCTGCACTGTGCATCGATATGACGGCGTTGACTGCAGATCATTGAGACGGCTACCCCAACGAGGGGAAATATGCCAGATGAGTGGATTTGGGGATATATGAACAGTGATCGTAAGATTGAAATAACGTTGCAAATTCTCACGTTGTAGATATATTGCAATGTTATTTCAGCCCCTACACTCTGAGACTGTTTACACCTCAAAGCCCACGCGACATTCCCCTCCCCATTAGGATAGCCGTATTGACATTCTTCTGTCAACGACAACGGTAAACCGTTTGATAAAACAAAAACTATCATATAAGGAACTTGTAAGAATGAAAGCAAGAGTAGCTGCTACGAAACGGGTTATGAATATATTAACTGACAATTAGTATTAGCAATTTTACCTATACCCGTGTTCGATTACTTTGATTATTGCAGTCGAACCCCGTATAAGTTAAAAACTCGGGGACCGGAAACCCCGCATAAGTAAAAATTTTCCAACAGCGCTCACACTTTCTCACTTTGACGTATGATTGAGTTTGAGGTGTGTACATGAGCCGTCGTTGCACATGCGCAATAATAATCTCTGCAGCACCGGTTAAGAAAAACTCTTTTCTATACGTGCGCCAGGTCTAAATAGCGGAAATGGCTGAGATAGGAAAAAATTGATTTATGTGGGGGACAAATCTGAACTTATGCGGGGTATTTAACTTATGCGCGGTTGGACTGTATATACATTAGGGTGGTTTATTTCAGATTTTCTTTTTTACTCTCACTATACAAAAGTAAACATTTCAATTCAAAAAACTTCCTCGCGAAAAGAGAGCTAGGTCAAAGAATCCGAAGAGGTTGCGCATCCGTATTTTATATCGAAAAATGCGCAACTTCTCAAAATCAATTGCCAGAGATCCCCTTCCGCGAGGTGTCTTCTCAGATTAAAATTCATTTTTACAGAGGGTGGGGACTGAATTTATCAAAAATATATAACGTGAGAGAAGATAATAAATGAACTCACGGTAATTCATTGAAGCAGATTGAATAGCATTATACCATATTAGATTTACGAACAAGATATAGAGGCTCTAGTGAGGACCTCTCTCTCTCCCCCTGTTGTGGTGTCGTTGATCACTAAGGTGATAGTATATTGGGAATCCTACGTCACCTCGATGAACCAAAAACATTGCCCCTCTTTGATTTTTTCAGCGATTCTTTAAATCATAGTTCTTTGTTTCAAATACTTCTCTGAGTTTCAAATTTTGCTATCCATAGTCGTTTCTGAGTTATGAATTTTTGAAAACTCATAATAGCATCGTGATCGTTTTTCGATTTATAAATTCCCAAAAATACTACGGCCAATAACGAACATATTTCAGTTGTAAAAAAAGTGGTCACATTTTTTTTCCCACTTTTTCGGAGTCGATTTGGAGCTATGGTGGTTTGCGGAAAAGCTTACAGAAATTTTGTTTTCAATTATGCTTACAAACTTACCAAACTATAAAAAAAAAAATCAAAAAGGTAGTAGACAACAAATTTCCAGTTTCATATGAATATCTCCATAAACATTATCATTTACGTAATATTTTAAAAATAAATTCGATATTTGATTCTATGAAATTTTCGTTCCGTGGCGCTGTTCCCTATCTAAGGTGAATCACCAATTGAATAATGAAAGAGAGAATGTTTGTGATAAGAAAATTTTTTTTTTTTTAATGTGACCACTTTTGTTTACAACCGGAAAATGTTCGTCGTTGGCCGTGCATTTTTCATAACTTATTTTTAAAAAAATTGAACACAACACTATTTTGAGTTTTCGAAAATTCATAACTCAAAAACTGATAGATAACAAAATTTTAAAGAAATCAGAGATGTGTTTTAAACATAGAACTATTATATGAATAATTGTTGAAAAAATCGAAGAGGGGCACATTATTGTCTCACTCGCGATAGTGGGGCGGACGGCGATGCGGATTTTAGACAGTCTTTTCTAAAGGTGAACGCTGATTGGGTCGTTATTAAGTGCTTTTACAGGAAAACTAAGTCCTCGCAGAAGTTTTTACTTGGATGTTCCGTATCCATGTTTCGCACGGAATCTGCCGGTATGTAGCGCATGCGCCAATATAGAGACACCCTGTATTATATTATATTACAATAGAAATATGTCGGCGTGAGACCGATTGTACGTCGGTGTGAGATAGACCTACAACAACATTGCTTGTGGTTGACACGACGTCGATCATCACATTGATACCCCAACAAAGCAGTTGGGTAATTATAACGATGCGAGGTAATCACAACAAACAAAGTTCCTCGAATCAGCAGTCGTCGCTCGTTCGGCAACACGAGCGGACCTAAGTGCGAGCGATATAGAGCTCCGGCTGATCGAGTTCGCGAGATGAGCTCGCCTGTACGCGGACTTGGCGACGACCAGGGCGAAGGCAGATCGCCCTCGCCTGACCCTCTGCTTAGTCACCTTAGCTACCCCGACAAATATAATGTGACTACATATTACCTTAGTCGTCCACGGCGCAATAGGGGGGGGGGGGGGGGGGGAGAAAGGGGTCCTCAACAGAGCCTTTATATCTGGTTCGTATATCTAATATGGTATAATGCTATTCAATCTGCTTCAATAAATGACCGTGACTTCATTTTTTACCTTCTCTCACGTGATATATTTTTGAAACATTCAGCTCCCCACCCCTGTAAAATCGATTCTTGATCTCAGAAAACACTTCGCGGAAGAGGATCTTTGGTAATTGATTCTAAGAGGTTGCGCATTTTCCGGTATAAAATACGATGAATTTTTTTTAATTTAAGTGTATACTTCTGTCTTGTCGGATTGAAAATAAAATCTGAAATGAACCACCCTCATATATATAGGGTGATTCAGGTTGTGCGAGCTATATGTTAAGAACGGATTTCTTGTGAAATGCTAAGACTATAGTTCTTTTATTAAAAATTCGAGGAACCAATAGTTCACGAGCTATGGAAGAATTTAGTTGATCAATCGCAAAACTTATAGGTGATACAGACACACGCAGAAAAATTAATCTGCTGTACCAGCAATGTGTGCTCTGCTGACTCTTGATTGGTAAGAAGAGCAATCCTCTTTGTTGATACAACACTGCATTTTGCTCCATTAGCTGGTAGACGATTGCTAAAAATGCGAACGGTTCTTGCTGACTCAATAAATGCTGCCCCAGCAAAGTACTAGCTCCTTTAGCTTGCCTACCCTTGCTGCCCGTCGCGCCGGTCGGATCTAGTCATGACAGCAAATTCTGCATGCTAGCCGAACAAGCGCGCGAGGTACAATATTCGCAACTTGTTACTGCACGCCAACCGGCGTCAGTTCGCGAGTTGAATCGAGAAGTGCTCAGTGATTTATAAATTATTAATATCATCAGTGGCAAAGATGGAAGAGGTAAGCAAATTATTAGACACCTGGGGGATGAAACAAGATATCATCGACAAATTTCAAGGTAAATTTCAATATAAACATCGTTTCGTGCGTAACATAACCTCGTACGTTCCACATGTTAGTAGAAACATTTAAGGCTTTTATTCATTCTTCAAATGTAATCGTCACTTTATTAGCCTGAAAAGCGAGCATAATAGTATATTTCTATTCTTTAGTATGTCAACTTCAAGAAAATAAAAAAGGTCATTAATATTCGTTCTCAGAAGTCACTCGAAAAGGTCTAAGGTATACTCTACTTGGAAACTGAAAAAAATCTTGAGCGACCTTTAAATATCAAAATATCGACTTGAAAATTTCAGGATCCTGACCATTTTTACAGTAGAATATAATGAAATAACGAGCCAAAAAAAATTGAAAAAACAAAAAGTCGATTTTCGACGTTTTTGGAAATTCTTAAAAATCTTGAGCGACCTCTTAAGATTTTTTTTTGAGCTGCGCTTTGGAGGGGGCTCTTAAAACATGATAACCTAACATATTTTCGTAAGGACTTAAGAAAAAAAATATTCTTTTTTTTCGGGCCACCCTACTATATATATAGATAGATTTGTCATTAATCCCCGATGAGCATAAAGAATCTTATATATAATACATATATGCAACTTTTTTATTCGTCTGTGACCTTATATCGACGGCTCCTGATAAGAAATGCGCTTAACCTTATGGCAGCAGATGATCAAACAATGATTTCCTATGCACAAGCATATATAGGAGATCATTGTTTGATCAACTGTCACCATGAAGTTACGCGTTTCTTATCAGTGGCCATCGATGTGGCATGTAGCCTTCTCGCAGGGTTAGCAAATTACTCGCTATTTCCGCAAGTAATTTGCTGGAAATTTTTCTTGCGCTGTAGCTAAATTTTAATTGGATTAGCAAGCGATTTGCTGCAGTGACAAGTGCCAGCAAGCAAACTGGTCCGCGTAGCATCGTATACCTGCTGCATTAGCTAAGCTGCGCGGTATGATCAGCAAATCAACTTCAGCAATCGAGACTGGTAGTTACAGCATGCTGCTTTGCAAGCTGTATGTTTACAACCGAAAATTGTTAAAGGAGCAATAATCTAGTTGGGACAGCAATTAATTTTTCTCAGTGCAGAGCTGGCCGTGAGTGTCATGTCTGTATGTACCTATAAGCGCTGTGATTGACCAACCAAGATCTTGCGTAGCACATGGACTTTTGGACCCTCGAATTTTTGGCAAAGGAAATTTAGTCTTAGAATTTCACAAAGAACTATTCCTTAATGGTCAGCTTAACCTGATTCACCCTGTATATATATATATAAAAACTACGATAGTTGAAGAGTACTTCATTAGAATCAAAGAAGCATTTTATATATACTGTTGCACGTTGTAATTATTGCATCGGACTACTGGCAGTTGGAGTGAGGGACTTACTACCTTGCTTCTAGATGTTTGTATATGTAGCTACTTGCGCCAGCGGCCCATTTTTTCCTACGTAATAAATAGTTTATAAATAATTATCATCATACAAGGTATTTCATTTTGATTTGGTTGTCTCTTAGACTTCTGCAAATCAGACATTATGTCTCGGGAAAATTCGCAATGATTCCATAAGAGGTGGAAATATAAAACTTTACATTGTCAAAGTATGGCTGTTTTATTTAGACTAGTGTATAATATTATTTTCTTAGAATATGCGAAAATGTATAAGTTTATTTTTAGCATAAATCATAA
This sequence comes from Rhogogaster chlorosoma, assembly GCA_944452935.1. Taxonomy (NCBI): domain Eukaryota; kingdom Metazoa; phylum Arthropoda; class Insecta; order Hymenoptera; family Tenthredinidae; genus Rhogogaster; species Rhogogaster chlorosoma. The sequence continues at coordinate 9,591,766 of OX101802.1, forward strand.
ATCAATATAGCGTGTATGAACGAGACAATGGAGACGCCCTCTCAGACTGCCAGTGGCAAATGAGTGGTGCAATAATTGTGATACGTAATATTATTTTATACATATACGGGTTGCTGATCGAAGATGAATTGCTCGCTGCTATCTTTGCCATTTTTAGTGTCGTGGTAAGCGTCGATCAGGGTAAATTTTCCTCTCATTCCTACCAATCGAGACGTTGCATATCAAATAAGAGCAACTGAGTTTCGGTTCTATAACGGTACAGAGCTCTGAAACGGCTTTTTCTTAATATCCCATAGTTAGTTTGCCGATAGTTATTGCACATGTGCTCATATGTCAAAGAAAACAACACTGATTCATCTTCAGTCGAGACTTAATTCACAGGGTGAGTCACCCAAATAAATTACAGATCAAGGCCTGGCCTTCTGGTAGTACACTATGTCCAATGGCCAATTGATAACGCTTCCCTCGCCAAGCAGCGAACAAACCAATAAACTACATTGGTTTGAGGTAGGTATGTAGCTGATAGGAAATATCGATTGAGTATGAACAATAAATCAACGGATACGTCAATGTTAGATCCATTTATTCAGCTATATAAGCCTCAGTTGTTAAACGATGAAAATATCTTATTCTTGATGTGCTTGCTCACATATCTTTCTAGGGAGGACTTGGATGCAAGAGCAATTTGAGTCTAATGAAGTTTTGAACAGAATTGCATTTGAAGTTTTAGGTTAGATGATTTTCTTATAAGAAAATGGAAGAACCAAGTGAATCTGTTGAATATTATGATTCAAGCTTCTTGCATGGAAAATACTTTATCATTATAAACAGACATCCTCACCAGAAGTATCGGACTTGGACAACATATGTGCAATTTTTATGAAATTTAGTGAAACAGTAGTGGCAGGGGAAAAATAGTTTTTAAATTATAATTATAATTATACAGCGTGACCCAGAACTCGCGCACCACCCAGCACAGGCAGATTCCTATTCGAATTCTAAGACGAAGACCGTTTGCGAAAAATTCCGGAGACCAACGGTGTCCGAGTTATCGAATATCTTAGTTAGCCATTCAGAGAGCCCAACACTGGCCGAGATAGTGCCGGCTCAAAAGTACAATTGGGGCGCGCCGTCGCTTGTCTGATGATTTAACTGAAAACTTTTCTTTCTATTGTTACGTGACGGAAGTTAGTTTCAAAGTTAGTTTTTCCAAAATCGCTAAAGAAATTTCAAAACGGTTAGATTTATCGAAAAAGACCAAGAGACCTTTTTTGTAGAGCGTTCAATTCTCTACAAGAATATGTATAGCGATTTACTGTTTGAGCAGTCCTTTGTAGCGTACAAAAATCAGAATAAGCAAAAATGATTTTTCCTATGTTATTCTTATGGAAAATAGAAAAGTGTGATGAGGACACTCTTAATATTAATATTAAGTATAACTTTTGAGCCTGTTTGGAAGGAAAAAAAAAATTTTTTTTTTTTTGAATCACCCTAATGAACATAGCTGCGGTTAAATTTTCGCATCGTGTATCGTGGTTTCAACTCGCACCACGGAGCAGACGACAAGCAGACGCTTTTTCGCGGAACGAGCGTATGCGTGCTCAATACACAACCCAACAATGATAACAATTCGTTTATTCCTTGCATCCCAAGTAGATGGCGCATGACGTCTACTGAATATCGACTGTGGGCGCATGTTGACGCTAGTGGAGTTTAGTTCGTGTTACATGACGCTGATTTTTTTTGGATACACCATTAATGTGTAGGCCTGTACATATCTGATGTATGTACTCTAATTGCTCAAATTCATATTTTACGTAACGTCGGAATAGCATCTATACTCCGTTCACGGAGAGAATACCCACGGGTCGCGTAGCTTCGAGTGGCCAGAGAATCGGGTGACAGTTAGTGGCGCTTGTAACTGAACGCTGTATCTAAATATTTTTGGGCCCCGGCCCCTAATGTACACTCTGTAAAAGATGAAATAATTTGAACATCGCGGTCTCAATGTAACGTGAATATACTTCTTCACTACTATCCAAGTGCATTCAGTCCTCTTATATTATTTGTTCGTTTATTTTATAAAAGTGAAACAAATGAATGGATGTCGGAATTAACCGTTAAGATTAAGTACTCGAGCCTCCTTATCGGCCGCAGCCGGGTCTGGCCAGCTGCACAACCCGTTTGGCGATATGGAGGGGGTAAAATAAGTGGAGCGTTGGGCGGGATCTGACCGAACCGGTAAAGTTCTGTTTCGATCGGTGGGTATTCTCTCCGTGAACGGAGAGTATGCCTTTTCATCACACATGCATGGAGAGAAGTACTTCGCGTACAGCTAACGGTAAAACAGTAGGCAATGTACTGTAACGGATTTTTTCACATGGAAGGATTGTGGGGAAAATTGATAAACGTAGAGGCAATTTTATGTTCATAGTACCGGCTTGGTTCTACGGCCAGCCGGCTTTTATTTCAAAAATAAATCGATAATTTTAACTGTCGTTTCGTATCAGGCCAACAATCTCATTCACACATCATTCACACAGTAAAACACGCCGATTATATTTTTTTAAATACAAGATTTCTATGTCTAGTGATATCCAGACGGGGAATATATTTTAAGCTTCGTTATATTTCATTGACTTGTGACATAAATATGCACTGAGAAAAAAATATGGTTGAATCTACATTATCAATTTGGTTGACGGATATTCAGTTGACGTGACTGAGCGACAGTCAATCCGACTGCATGTTCAGTTGCAGCGACAACATTGTATAGTTGAATTCGATGAACAACTATTAGTTGGCATGATTATACATTTGATTTATTGGATCACCGCTCAGTTGATGGAAATATTCCATTTTTTCGAGAACACTTTACCATTTTTCCGATCTACAGTTGATCCAAATGTTTTTTCCATTTTTGTGTGATAATCTGAATGATTGAATGAACTGAATCCTTGGTTAAAGTGATACAAGACATATGTTCAAATTTTGCATTATCTATTATCGAATTCAAACAAATGAGGCATTGCTTCAAATGAGAATGAGTGCAATTTGAATAACAAGCCGTTCATCGCGAGTAACTAGTGATGAAAGTCGGAAGAGTGTTCAAATATATATGTGTTCACGAATGACATAATATCGTTTCCGAAGAATGAAGGTATGGTTCGTGCGATTACTTGAGCGGATTGAATCAAACATCTTAATCTTATGGAATTGGCAGGAGAATACTCATTCGAAGTTTACGTGAAATAGCTTTGCACTTGATGCAATTAAATACTGTTTCAGTCAAACGAATACTTTAATATTTGGATCTTCATTGCGGTTCATTCTATGCCAAATCAAAACTTGATAGTACAAGATTTGTCAGCGTAACATAATATTTGTTTGAGCCGAAATAATACGTAGTTCTGAGAGATGGCGCGGTCCTTCGGAACTGTCGGAACTTTAGGGAAAAATTGCATTAAGAAGATATTTGGGATTCGGATGGTCAGTTAAGACGTCCACAGCTGCATTATAACGCTGATATCATCAAGACAAACACCAAGTTCAAAATAAATGCGAAAAAATGATGAAGCATTTCAGCGAATAGTTTAGCGTAGTCGGTAGAGCGTCCGACTAGTAATGCGAGCGAATGCGTAGGTCCCGGATCGAATCCCGGCCAAAATAATGCGATGTTTTTCTAATCTAAAAATCAACCCGTAGAGCGTCCGACTAGTAATGCGAGCGAATGCGTAGGTCCCGGATCGAATCCCGGACAAAATAATGGGATGTTTTTCTAATCTAAAAGTCAACCCGTTCCAATGAATCATGTCGATTATCGGAATAAAGAAATATTTCAATCTAACAATTTCTCGTCAGTCTAAGAACATATTAAGTCCATTGAAATGAACTTCTCTAATTCAATTGAAAATATTTTTATTTTCGTTACGTACTTATTTGATGGGAATATCAGTCGGGTCAAAATTACCAGTTAGAATTTTGATTAGAACACTCGTTTTTTTGCCTCAATCAGTTCTGTGTTGATTCTGCTCCACCTTAAAGTTATTTCAATTACATCATCAATCAATCCGAGTACATCGTTTTTGGAGCATACGTGTGACAGTTTCGTTCTGTAGCACATTTATTTATCACAACGATTGTATAGTTGAATCAACATATTATTCGCATGGTTGGTATTGTAATTCAACATGTCGAATCGTATACTTAGTTAATCAAACCAATCTATTGTTGGTCTAAATGGTTAATTGTTTCGTTCAATCGTAGTCAGCGTCGAGAAGTGATTACATTTTCAGTTGAGTCAACTGAAGCGGCGTTTCCCCGCCCGTAACAGCCGGGTTTAGTTGAGTCAACCAGATTTTGTTCAAATCAACCACATTTTTTTCTCAGTGTGCAATACGCGATCTCTCAACGCCGAATGTTTGAAAAAATGTTATAAACCAGTTTTTGAACTTAGCTCTTATCTCTTAAGGGGTTACATGGGTTTCCTCGGGGAAAAAAACGACCTATTTTCAACAATTTTTTTTTCATATAAAAAATGAAATATTTTATTCAAACTTCTTATTGTTACAAAGATACACTATTGACAAAGAATTTCTGAAATTTTGGGAAAAAAATATTAAAAACTCTGCTATTGTGACGTCATATCCCTCGGAAAGGAGATGCGTCCGCGTTGTCAGCATAACTCCTGACAGGATCATCTAAAATGAAAAAACAAAAATACGTGTTTTAGTTAAGACCATAAACTCGTGCTTGAACGAAGGATTTTTTTTTTTCAATTACAACTATTAAAAAAAAAAAAATGTTAAGCAAATTTGACCGAAATTTTCATTTTTTTGGAAAAATGTCTGCCAAAATTCCAATTTTCACTTTTTTTTTCTTTCCTTCGTTCAAGCACGAGTTTATGGTCTTAACTAAAACACGTATTTTTGTTTTTTCATTTTAGATGATTCTGTCAGGAGTTATGCTGACAACGCGGACGCACCTTTTTTTCGAAGGGTCACCGGAAATGACGTCACAATGGCGGAGTTTGAATTTTTTTTTTTTTCGAAAATCTCAGAAATTTTTCTTTGAATGTGTATCTATAAGACAGAAGAAAGTTTGAATTGAACAAATAATTTTTTATATAGAAAAAAAATTATTGAAAATAGGCCTTTTTTCACCTGACGAAACCCATGTAACCCCTTAATGCAACGATGGGGTGGCACGACGGTTCCGTAGATTCGATGATTTGGTGATGAAAACGCTTCTTGATGGCGTAAATAATCAGTCGTCACCGATTATTTAGCGTAGTAAAAATTAGTGATCCAAATGGACTGGTGATTTGAGGCTCTCCGGCTTCGATGTTTTGGGATTTCGTTGATGCACCTCGTGTTCCCCTTGGCACCTAGACCAGGCAATAGAGCAGATAATTAGCGGGGAACCGCGCTTCTATTACTATATATGGGTAATTCCATGCCAAATCGACCACTTCTGAACCCGACCCCTTTCGATTTGGCTGAAACTTTTTTATCTTTTTCTACCCCACTAAAGACGGTCCTCATAATTTTTTCAAATTTTTTTACCCAACCCAAAAAAAGTCACTCTTTTTCTTCAAACAGCCATAACTTCTTCAAAAATTGACTAATCGGGATGTTTTTTTTTTCAAAATTTTCGTTTTGGAATGTCCTTTCCAAAGAAAAATACAAATAAACTTTCAGATGTCAAGTTCTATGAAATATCTGACTTTTTTGAGAAAAATCGTCAGTTTTTCGAAGTTCGCCATTTTTAATTTTTTTTTTTTTTTGATTCCCAAAAAAACTTTGATTCATTCTGTGAATAATGGCACTAGGTCCAGAGTGGGCCAACTTTTCCTTCTATTTTTTTTTTTTAAGGAAAACAAACTTTTCATTTTTTTTCAATTGTTAATTTTTTCGATTTTGAAAACGAAGCTTGTAGAAAGTTTGTAAAACGAAGGCTTGTAAAATCGAAAAAATGAACAATTGAGAAAAAATGAACATTTTTTTTCCCTCAGAAAAAAAAAGTAGAAGGAAAAGTCGGCCCACTCTGGACCTAGTGGCATTATTCATAGAGTGAATCAAAGTTTTTTTGGGAATCAAAAAAAAAAAATTTTTAAATGGCGAACTTCGAAAAACTGACGATTATTCTCAAAAAAGTCAGATATTTCATAGAGCTTGACATCTGGAAGTTTATTTGTATTTTTTTCTGGAAAGGACATTCCAAGACGAAAATTTTGAAAAAAAAAACATCCCGATTAGTCAATTTTTGAAGAAGTTATGGCTGTTTGAAAAAAAAAGAGCGACTTTTTTTGGGTTGGGTAAAAAAATTTGAAAAAATTACGAGGACCGTCTTTAGTGGGGTAGAAAAAGCTACAAAAGTTTCAGCCAAATCGAAAGGGGTCGGGTTCAGAAGTGGTCGATTTGGCATGGAATGCCCCATATACTTCTCCGCTTCGGCCTCCTACCCCCACTACTCGACCGCTTTCGCGCGCTCGGCCGTTCTTGGTCATGTTTGCAAGCATTTTTCACCTATTTTTCATCATTTTAACGAAAAATCAGAATAGTCGTTTTGAAGTACTATACTTCGACTTTCAAAATCCGTCTTAAAAAATAAAATCGGACCACCTCAAACGCATCCAGCCGTTTTGCAAGATAGTGCATAGAGAAATTCAAATTGCAATTATGCAAAAAGTAATGATACGACAGCGCCTGGATTTAGCACACATGAAGTACCCATCGATCGCTACTTTCTCGCGGAGAGACCGTGCTACAGCTTTAAAAATGGCGGAGTTGTGAATTTTTGGAAAAACGCCGTTTTTTAGAGTTTTTTCGAATTTTCTCCGTTAATATTGATCCGATCGAGTCCGTCAGGGGCTCATTTTCTTTGTCTTTTTATTTTCTACAATTCGTCTGTTGAAAGCATCAAGATTGCTCCATCGGTTCAGCTTTTATATGTGAAAAACGAAAAAAAAAAAACCACTTTTTTTAGAGGTTTTTTGTTAATAACAAAATAATTAATGAGATTTCCGAGTAGAAAACATGGCACACTAAATCTACGGACTGTTTCACGTATGATGGCGCAATCCGTTTTCTAATAATATTTTCGTAATCATTGGAGGTAGGGAAGGGGCTGGAGGGAGGGGGGGCCACCCGCCCACCCACTTCCCCCCCTTCCTCCAGGGGGTTACTTGGACTAAGTCCACTGCTTGAATGAAACTGGTTCATCTCGACGTTTCGGGCGCTGAAATCTGCTCCCGTCCTCAGGAAGAAAGTCTGTCGACTTCCCACGAAAGAGTGATCAAATTCCGCGCTAACCGGTACATATATAGGCTGGTTGCCAGTGGCGCCCGCTATGATTGGTGGGGCCGCCTCGGCTTACTCATGACTTCCTTCACCTCATCCCTGTACAAAGGTAACCACAGTTTATTAAGTTCTATGCTGGGTTGACTTACAGCACTCGGTGTGACTGCTATACAGGCTGACTCCTTCAGCTTCCGTTTGATAGGATCGGATTCCTTCAACAATATGCGAGTATCATCCCATTGGAAATGGTGTTCATTCTCCCAAGCGTGGTCGGTCAATCTCGATTTTGATCTTTCACACATTTTAACGTTTTTCCGGTGTTCCTGGATGCGGATGTTCAAGGGCCTCCCAGCTTCGCCGATGTACACGTCCCCACATTGACATGGAATTCCGTACACACATCCCTTGCTTTCTTGCGCAGTTTGTCGGGGCTTGGTTTCTGTCAACAGGCCACGCAGAGTGGACGTTGATTTGAAACGTACCTCAACGTTATATGCACTGCATATGCGGCGGATCTTCTCCGCAGTCCCCGCTATGTAAGGGATCGTCATGGCAGAAATCCGGTTATTGACGTTCACGGAGTGTTCTGACCTCATTCTCTGTGCGTTGGTGGTACGGTGCTGCGCTTTCTGTTGCGTTTTTTGAATGACATTATCCGGATAGCCGTTATTTCGTAAGGTCTTCCGCACTATTTCTAGTTCCTTCCTTAGACCTTCTGGCGTCGTACTAATCTGAAACGCGCGATCCATCAGACATTGCGCTACACCTTTCTTCGTGCTGCCTGAGTGGTTCGACTGATAATCCAGATATTTTCCGGTGTGCGTGGGTTTCCGGTACACGCTTGTTTGCAGGTTATTTTCCCACCCTCTCTCTACCAGTGTATCCAAAAATGGGAGCGTATTGTTGTCTTCGATTTCCATTGTGAAATGGATCGACTCCCTTATGTTGTTTATGTGGTTTTCGAAAGCCTGTAGCTCCACTTTTCCATGCGGCCAAATTGCAAAGATGTCGTCAACATATCGGACCCACAAGGATGGTTGGAGTTTTGCCGTTCGTAAGGCCAGTTCTTCGAAATGTTCCATGTATAGATTCGCCATCACTGGCGACAGGGGGGAACCCATTGCCATGCCTTCGTCCTGCTTGTAAAACTTGTCTGACACCTGAAAGTAGGTGGTGTTTAAACACAGACCGAGTAGTTCGATAATACCTTCCACGCTCAGTTCAATTCTCTCCTTCAACGTCAGGTCCTGTTCCAACCTATCCCTGGCAACCTGAAGTGCTTCTAAGGTGGGGACGTTAGTAAATAGACTTTCAACGTCAAAGCTCACCGGAACACCGGAAAAACGTTAAAATGTGTGAAAGATCAAAATCGAGATTGGCCGACCACACTTGGGAGAATGAACACCATTTCCAATGGGATGATACTCGCATATTGTTGAAGGAATCCGATCCTATCAAACGGAAGCTGAAGGAGTCAGCCTGTATAGCAGTCACACCGAGTGCTGTAAGTCAACCTAGCATAGAACTTAATAAACTGTGGTTACCTTTGTACAGGGATGAGGTGAAGGAAGTCATGAGTAAGCCGAGGCGGCCCCACCAATCATAGCGGGCGCCACTGGCAACCAGCCTATATATGTACCGGTTAGCGCGGAATTTGATCACTCTTTCGTGGGAAGTCGACAGACTTTCTTCCTGAGGACGGGAGCAGATTTCAGCGCCCGAAACGTCGAGATGAACCAGTTTCATTCAAGCAGTGGACTTAGTCCAAGTAACCCCCTGGAGGAAGGGGGGGAAGTGGGTGGGCGGGTGGCCCCCCCTCCCTCCAGCCCCTTCCCTACCTCCAATGATTACAATGCATCACCATTGCTAACAACTTTCAGTCAACAATAATATTTTCGTCACGTAAAAATCTCTATTGCCTGGTCTATAGACTTCTACGAATCAAATGGCTAAAAACCGAATTATATTTGTCACACGGGAATTGCTTAGACCGATAAATCAAACGAACAAGGGACGATAAATCACAAAGGGGAAAAAGGACGCGATCTACAAAATAATTATTTTCAAAGCTAATTTTCACGAAAAATCGATTAGCTCAGCACAATAATATCGATAGGGGACACAATATTCATAATACCAAACAATTAACCCGATATAACAAAACTAAAACACGAAAATCCGTTAATAAGCTAATGGCGTCACCCTCGTTGAGGCCTGACCCAACTACGCAACAACCCGATGCAAGGAGAAATCAATCAAAGAATCGATAAAACGGTGAAAGCCTACCTTTTCGGTGGTACTCTCAGGCACACAACACCAACAGATTTTATAAGGACAACGGACAAGTAACAATTACGGGAAATTCCCTACAAATTCTCAAAAAGGCACGCAATAAATTTCTCTCAATTTCACAAAAGTTCTTTCTATCACGCTATCCAAGCAAGAAGTGGCTTCTTCTTCGCGTTACTAGGGAAATCAACAAGAGGGGCGGGGTTTTCCAAAAGACAATATCATTGGCTTCTTTTGAATAACGCTGCGAGTGTTCTTTCTTCCTCGAAGCGGGCCTAGCAGGGCCCGTTGCACAGTGGTCCCAAATCCCAAAAAGCTGGCCAAAAGTCAAAAATGCATTTAATCCAGATGAAATTCTGAACTCGGGGGTTTTCGGGGTCACTGATTACGAATTTGAAGTCAAAATTTAAAAAACCATAATGGCGGATCCAATCTGGCGAAAAATTTATTCAAAAACGTACTCAATCCGGATGAAATTCTGGACTCGGGGGTTTTCGGGCTCGCTGATTACGAATTCGAAGTCGAAATTTGAAAAAACACAATGGCGGATCCAATATGGAGAAAAATTTCTTCAAAAACGTATTTAATTCGGATGAATTTCTGGACTCGGAGGTTTTAAAAATTACGATTGTAAATAAATGAAATAGAAAACGTGAGGACAGTTGACATTTGAAGATTTGGGAAAAATAGGATTGGAATACAGGAATCAATCATTATTACAATGACAATGAATATTCATAATATATTTCTTTCATTATTTTATTTTTAATCGATATAATTTGAGCACTTCTTACAATTAATCGCTGTTCTGCGGACTGTCATCATCGTCCGATGTATCGCTTGTGTTATGTGAAAAAATCTGAAAAACTGAAAATCTGAAATCATAGATGATAGATTTTCAGAGGATGTAGGATCAATAATCATTAAGTCAAGATTTGTATTACTCGCGACGTTTCGTGTAATCATTCACACTTCCTCAGGCTCATAATTGTACTCTCGACATTGGACCATGTCGCCCTCACCCTCTGAAAATCTATCATCTATATTTATTCCGAGGATCTCAACTTGAACAAGATGTAATCTGAAATCATTTTCTGTAGAAAATGGAAAAATAACATGCGAGATGAGCGATGCGAGAATTATGAAAAACTGCAGATAGTGCACACTAGGGTGGTCCTTATTGAGGGTATGTTGTTTTTTATTTTAAAAATGGTGCATAATAGATTTCAAATAAATAAGTAAAAATAAAAATTTCCTACAAATTTTCCAAGCGGCATTTTCCATTACACGTATTTCCAATTTAAAACCTTTACTGCGGGGGGGGGGCAGGATACAATTAAAATATCGAACTATAATTTGGCATGAATTTTTACTTATTTATTTGAAATCGATTAAGCACCATTTTCAAAAGAAACAAGAACATATCCTGAACAAGGACCACCCTAGTGCACACATCATCGAATTAAAATTATTCCCAAAACCGAAGTCGCCGCCAGATGCAGCCAATTTTTGGATATGTTTTGAAGAAATGTCTAAGCAACAGTCTCCATTTAGTCTCCGGGCAGGATTCGATGAGAGTTTTGACTTATTGCTTTTTCTAACACAACTTTTCAGAACATAACCAAGAAAAATACCACTACTTTTATTGATGACTTACTATCTCATACATGGTTAACAATAATTTTGAGCAACACATTCAAATTGTACTTACTTTTCGGAGAAGAATCCATTTTGGAGAATCAAAATCCGTTCACTTTTCGTGATTCTACACGTGTTTGAACTTTGTCTTATTTTCGACGCGCGACGAGTAAAAGATGCAGCTGCTCGCACGCTCACGAACGGAATGCATTCCCAAGCCAGGTAGGGACGCTCCCCCTTTTTTAAGGGTCATAATACATACTAGGGGTACCACTACAACTATTCCAAACATTGAAAGTCCTTAGAAAAAATATTTTTTTTTCGACTTTTGGCCAGCTTTTCGGGGTTTGGGACCACTGTGCGTTGGTACTCACAACAGAGCTTTCGCGAGGGAAATGTAAGCTGGCAGGCTGACGTTTTCGATACCCTGGAAGGCGGAATTTCTGCATGTGACCGGCGGACGAGGCCGGTGTGTGACGTCGGAGAGGAGGGCGACAGGGGAGACAGTTTTGCAGCGCTCTTCTAGGCATATCTCAGGATACGAAGTTCTCTGCTTGCTCGCTACTGACTCTGAGACTTCCAGGTCCCTGCCAGAAGTGTTTTCAATGAGAGACGTTCTCCGTCGGCGGTAGATTCAAGACGGCATTACATAAGAGATATAGGAACAGGATAGAAATTAATATACAGGGTTATGGGGTTACAATTGGGACCGTGGGAACTTGAGCTGCGGGACTTCTTGCCTCGATACGGTATAAATATATTGTTACGCCGGGTATAAACCCCCCAAAACTATTTGATCCATTATACGAACTCATCTAGTAGCCTGTATGATAAAAGATACCTTTTAAATATAAGAACCTCAGTTGCTAGGTAAACAAACATTATTGTAAAACAAGTCAGTCTTGCTCTAGCTCTCTACTAGACAAGACGTGTACGCATTTTAATTGAATACAACCGATTTTGTCAGTTTCATTTGATTTCGTGTCTGCCTTCCTTCATTACTCTCGAGTACTCACTGCCCGCTTAAAACACGCAACCATCTTTTGCAACAATATTTTTGACGCGCGGTCGCTTGCGCCGGGAGAAGAGACGATGGTCAATTACGAGGCAGCTAACCTGCCACTTTACAGCACCTAGGGAGGAAAGTAGGCGTTTTTCGAAGAGTTCGCAAATGTCACGCTAGACAAAAAATGCCCTCCCGACCACGATGCATATAATATTTTCTACAGCATATGCATGAAAGACGCGTATTTCAAAAACCCATTATTAATCATTTTTTCCCTTGCTACGATTTTTTTCCTGTTTTATTTCCTAGGTTTGAAAGCAGCAACTTTCGTCCCGCTTTACATGCTTAAAAATTCGCAGTTGTAGAAAAGTACATAATATGCATTTTATCCATAATTTCTATGGTTATTGTTAATTCCGAGCAATCATCGTGACCTACCGTTAAAAAAGTGAATATATAATTAAACACATACACCAACATATATGTTTACTAACGTAAACACATGCACATAGATATATTCACTCACGTGAATACAGACCAAGCATATTCACTAACGTAAATATACTGTAACTTTTTCTGGTTATGCTTCATCAGTAGAAGGCTGGTGAAGTTAACCTAGTCCGCGTGTGTTCTTTGTCACGGGTGAAATAATCTTTGGAGCTCCTCCGGGGAAAAAGTTGAAAAACCCAAATACCCTGATACAGATTCGGTTGGCTTTCGCCAAACAGAGCTGCCTCCTCACAGACTCAAATGTGCTCGATACCACAGACTAGGGTGCCAGTGAACGCTAGACTGTAGCTGTCACACTCTCTCACAATCAAAGCTGCTTCTAGCTAATCTGAAAGATTGTAATAATTTTGATTAGTTCGAAAAAGAAAAAGAAATAAGAAAAATGGATAGCAAAAATCAAATTCCTTTCCTTAGTGATTCTTGCGAATCTTTCTATTGAATCAAATTAACTTTTTGTGGTTTGTTCCATGGAACCGTTATTTATAGAAAATAATAAATAAACAAGTTCAACAAATCATAACAAATAAATCATAAGACTAATTCCTAATCCTAATGCTTCTAATAGGTTTGCTAGCAACGATGTTTGCTAGTCTTTGACACTCTTTCGACTTTTGAATATTCTATATTGTTGTCCTTTTTAGGTTAGTTTCCAATTTCTTCTTTTTAGTGGTGAGGATTTATATTTGAGTCAGAATTTGGAATGATTAGTTATTTGCCGCCAAGGGGCTATTCACTCTCGAGTCTATTCTGAAGATATGAAATATATGAAATACATTCAAAGTATTTCATCAGTTATTTACCCAGCAAACGGTGACCTCCTTAGTATGTCACATTGGAGTTCTATTCAAAAAACTTTGTGACATCACATTGCTATGTACTGGTTGTATTAATGATCTCTTAATTGTGAATGTATCACGTATATATGCACCACCATGTACCAGGGATGTTTCAAGGAGAGAGCAATGTTACATGTTAAACTAACAGACTGCGGTATCGTACCTTCTACATCTTAAAGAGACAGCTTTATCACATCACAATGCCTCATACAAGTAACATCGCAGGTGTGAGTGTATCCAGTATGTAACACTTGTCATGTACCAGAGACGTTTCAAGTACAGAACAATGTTACATGGTAAATTAACAGACTGCGGTATCGTGCCTTCTACATCTCAAGAAGACAGCTCTATCACATCACAATGTCACATTCAAATAACATTGCAGGTGTAAATGTATCTGGTATGTAACCGCTCGGTTGTGTACATGTCTTCAACCGAACGTTTCGCGGCAATAGTTATAGTGTTAAGTGAAAAGCGGGAGACACACACACAACCGAGCGGTAATCACACCGACAAATAGCCGTTCATAAGTTGAGCTTCATTGGCCGGAATTAAAATAATTATAACGGAAAATCTATGCATTACAGAAAAAATCGGCTGAGGAAATTTCGATCTTATTTTTCATCAAGATTTACCCTGTAAAATGATCGTCGCGAGTTCTGTTACACCCTGTATACATATATCAAGGGAAATATAGTGAAGTTCCCTGCAAAAATGCCAAGTAGTAACTGCTAGATTCGTGCAGATGCGAAAAAGATCCGAATTCAAAACCCGGTTTTCGAATTTTGATCTTCTCCGCATCTATATGAAAACAAATTTAGTATAGTTTCTATCGGGCATTTTGTGCAGGGTTGCCATATAAAAATTTATGAAATGTGTGGTGACTATCACCTACTAATTCCAAAACAGCTATGTATTCGTTCACGTTCATCCCGGGAATTTTTTTTATCTGTAATTATATCCCATACAGCACGTATGATTGCAGCAACATTGCTGCAAGATTGCAATATCTCAGCTTCATTACATTGCACTTGCAAGATTGCAGCAACATTGCTGCAATGTTCCAATATTTCTGTTTCGATATATTGCACCTTCAAGATTGCAGCAGCGTTACTGCAATATTTCAATAGTTTCTGTTTCGATAGGATACGATTAAAATAAGTAAATATTTGATCACTCGGGTAATTTCACTGCTTATTTGATATTAGTATCACGAACTCAGTGAAAGCATTTGATGTTAGTTTTATAAGTTTGAAAAGCATAATATTTCATGATAGACCGTTGGGAGTATAGGTGGATGCCGGACCGCAGCTGATCACGAAAGTTAAGCAACAGTAGCCGCAGTCAGTATTCGGATGGGTGGACGGGATAGGACCCATTGGCAAAAAAACCAGATTCAGAAAACAGAAGAAGTTCTATGACATCAACTTCTGTTCAATTATATATAATCACATATAATTAAGGTAAATGTCCCAATTATTGAACAGGTCCCAATCATTGAACACTATCTTGTATTTTCATTATTTCTCATTCACCTGCATGCATTTACTTATTTATAAAAATTACATATATGGAACTTTTAGCTATCGAAATGTTACCTTACTTGTGCAAAAACAGCTTCAATTAATAGAGAAAAAAATTATTCAATCAACAACGGTGACCCGATTTGACGTCTCGTGGTTATTGCTTATCGTTTTTGCTAAGACGCGCCGTTTCATACGTAAGGGCATAGAAAATTTAAAAACTGTCGCATTTTAAAAAGTAAAGGCGTTTCAGGTTCCTCAGAAAATTTCTTACAAATAATAATTTAACAAAAAAATTTTTAATCTTAATTATTTGTTAAAAAATACGGTGTTCAATCATTGGTACATAGAGAATGCAGTGTGTACCAATTATTGAATACTCGAATTCTCCAAGATGTCATCATTAAACCCATCAAAACATCGAGACAGTTAACGTGTGGCATATCGTGTGAATCGGATTTATTCAAACAAAAACTGTAAGTTCTTGAATAAACTTACCTTTATTCTTGTAGTAATAACTCTCAGATCGTCAAATATATTTTTTATTTGTATTTTCGTGCAATAAACATAGAAAGAAAAGTAAAAAGAGAATATAACCTAAATGTAATTTAAAAATACGAATGTAATGCGGAAAAAAAATCAAACAAAAACAGAACGTAAAAACGAGGAAGCTTAAAAGAATAATAAAATAGTGTTCGAGTTGAAAAGCAAAAATAACCCAAATGTTAATGAACCAAAAACCTGTCAAAAGAGACTAAATATATATTTTTGTATTTTTACATGATTAATATAAGATTATTTAAGTGTTTGATTTTGCTTTTATTTTTTAATATTGTACCCAAAATAATATTTTCAGAACGGAAAAAGAATTCTCGAGAGTGTTCAATAACTGGGACATGCCTGTTCAATATTAGGGACACAGGCACTTCCAGTGTTCAATGATTGGGACATTTGCATGCTTCACATTTTTACTCTTTTTTTCATTTGAAATGATTTAAAAACAATTTAAACGGTGATTTTTCGAAAGTAAAAATATCATAGTATCATTCGAACATGAAAGCGATGGTTTTTTTCTTGATTTTATATTTTTTCTCGCCGAATTCAATCCCACAGATCCTTAGCTGTTCAATAATTGGGACATTTACCTTATATATAGACAAAATTCATGTATGATTATATGTGGACAAAATCCATATATAATTGACGATCAAACGAACTTACCTGTACGTGAAGTTCGATCGTAATTATACGAGGAGCTCGCCCGAAGAGATTACATGTGTAGTACCACTACTTCTGTGGGTTAAGTTCACGATTTTAGAGCTAGTGAGTTAAAGTTTCCCGGTTACGGTCTACTAGCGCCGCCTGCCGGTCTTGTTGGTCATATCGTTCAAAGTAACGTGAAAAAATTGTTGGAGTAAATGTGGGAAAGAGGCATTCGGTTTTTTGGAAAGCCTCGGGGTATCTAGGAGTTAGATAAGGGAGGGACTGTAATCTCTTCGGGCGAGCTCCTCGTATAATTACGATCGAACTTCACGTACAGGTAAGTTCGTTTGATCGTCAATTATACTTCGTCTCTCGCCCTCGAGATTACATGTGTAGCCCTTAAGAGTCAAACAATTTTTTTTTTTTTTTAATTTTTCTTACTTATTTCAATATTAGTACAAACTTAGGATATAACTCGAATGACTGTTACTCTGAGTCATCCAGGAGTACTGCTGCGGCAAAATTTTCCTGGTTCTTACCCATGATTGGGCGCTTATAGAATTTTGCAAATATCATGGAGCTCTGGGACCACCCTGCCGTTTTCTTGATTAGTTCAATGCTTAAGCCTCTATCGGAGGCCCTTGAGGTTGAGGCATGTCTGGTGCTATGTGCTGTGTATGCCTCATCGATGCCACAAGCTGCTAGGAATGATTTTATCCATTTACTTAGCGTCTGTGACGATACCGCCCGGTGTGGTTTCCTAATAGCAACAAATAGTCTGTCTTCGCTACCTCTGATCTCTTTCGTTACCCTTATATATTCTATGAGCGTGCCTGCCACGCATGATTCAGGTTTCTCTCTGAAAAATGGTAGGTCCAGCAAAGGCTGAAAGCCTCCTGGTCGGGAAGTTTTAATGTTATCTGGGACCCTTATTATAACTCCAGTTGCTGTTACTGTAATGTTCCTTAGCGATATTAAGGAGAAGGTCTGTACACGATGGGCGGTCC
The DNA here is from genome assembly GCA_944452935.1 of Rhogogaster chlorosoma. Lineage (NCBI taxonomy): Eukaryota > Metazoa > Arthropoda > Insecta > Hymenoptera > Tenthredinidae > Rhogogaster > Rhogogaster chlorosoma. Next base: position 9,609,079 of record OX101802.1, read on the forward strand.
CCAGGGCCAGGAGTATGATGTTTTTCATAGTCAGCTCCTGTAAGCTAAGCCTAGTTAGTGGGAAGAGCCTGCATATTTTTTCCAGGACTGGTCTGACATCCCAGGTTGTGTCGTACTTAGGCTTGCTGGGCCTAAGCTTGAAGACACCCTTCAGGAATCGGGATATATATATGTCGTTTGATAATTCCTCTGAGGCAATCAAGGAAATTGCGGCTCTTGCCGAGTTGATTGTTCCATAAGCGGCACCCTTTTTAAATTTTTCAGCCAAGAATTCCAACACCTTGGTCGGACTAGTTTCGTATGGGTCATAGTCATTTGCCTGTGTAAACAGCCACCAGTCCCTCAGCGCGCTGTTATATTGTTTGAGAGTGGTCTCTGTTAATGATGCTAATAATATTTCCATTGAAGACTCCGGGAGGTTTTTCTTTAAAAAAGAGTTCCTGACAATCTGGCGGCAACCAGGGTAAGCTTCTTGGCAAGTGGGTGGTGACGGTCCCTGAAGGGTGAAATTAATAAATTGTTATCTGGTTTGAAAGCTATAGTTTGGCCTACAATGAGTTTCTGAAACAGCGGATACCATGGCTGTGCTGTCCAGAGTGGAACCACAAGTACCCCAGTAGCCCTATCCTTAATTATTTTTTGGAGTACTCTATTTAGGATCGCAAAGGGAGGAAACGCGTAAAATCTTTTGTTTGCCCAACTAATTGTGAAGGAATCAATAGTCATGGCATCCGGGTCTCTTTCCCAGAAACAATAAGATTTACATTTAGCGTTAGCTCTTGAAGCAAATAAGTCGATAGAAGGAGTACCGAACTGCGAGATAATTTTTTGGAAAGCGTAACCTGCTAATTCCCATTCGGTATCTACATTCTTTAGCCTTGACTGTTCATCGGCCACATCATTTTCTCTAGAAGGTATGTAGGCTGCATGGACCCAAATTTTTCTGGTTTCGCACCAGTTCCAAATCTCACAAGCTAACCTATGCAAATGCGGGAATTGGGTACCTCCCATCTTATTTATGTAGGCTTTAACAGTTGAATTATCAACGCGCAGCAATATTTCGCATTCTCTCAGGTCTGCAGCAAAGCACTTCAGCCCGATAAATGCCGCCATCAATTCTAGCGAATTTATGTGTAACCTCTGCTCATCCCTTTTCCATAGTCCGTGGGCCTTCTGTCCCCCACAAAAATTACCCCAGCCTGTTAGGGATGCGTCCGAAAATATTTCTAATCTAAAATTACCTGATCTAATTTTGCGAGAGGAAACGGGTAAGTTTTCTTGCCACCATGTCAAATCATCTATGACAAAACCTGGCAGAGACATTTTACTATCGAAGTTATTATTGTTATTAGCTAGAGCCTCCGTTTTAGCCCTTTCTAGTGATTTACAATGTAATGGGCTATATTCTATGGCTGGACAAGCCGCTACTAATGATCCTATTAGTTGGGCAAAGTCTCTGACCGAAAAGGAGCGTTGCTTCCTGATTTTTGAGATACGGTTGATTAGTAATTCTCGTTTTTTGGACGTCAGCTCGAGTGCAAGACGACCAGAATCGATGATAAACCCTAAGTATCGACATCTCACTGCCGGAGTAAGGGCACTTTTCTCCCAGTTGATGAGGAAACCAAGGGATAAAAGTAGGTCCTTCGTAGTGTCAATATTCTCTTGGCACGATTCTGAATCTCCATCCATGCAGAGGATATCGTCAAGATAAATAACGGACAAGTATTTTCTAGATCTCAGATAATTTACTACTGGTTTCATAATCTTGGTGAATATGTATGGGCTTGTACTAAGTCCGAATGGAAGGCATGTAAATTCATAGAGTACTCCCTTAAAATAAAACCTTAAGTACTTTCTGTGACCTGTGTGAATGGGGATCAGAAAGTAAGCGTCCTTTATATCAATTGAACCCAAGAAACAATCTTTCCAGATCAACTTGCATACGGAGCGAATGTCTTCCATTTTGAAATGTTCTGGGTCGAGGAAGTCATTTAAGCCCTTTAGGTTTATAATGAATCTATTAGAACCGTCCGGTTTTGGGACGAGAAAGAAGGATGAGATGAATTGTCCCTCCTCTGGTTCACAAACCTCAATGGCACCTATTTCTAACAGTCTACCAAGTTCTATTGTGATTGCTTGTATTTCTGTAACGGGCCAATTGTTTTTAACAGGAGGAAAATCCTGCTTGATTTCCCTCACGAAGGGTATTTTGTATCCTCTAATACAATCAAGGACAAACCTATCTGAGGTAATTGTGGTCCATTGTTTATGGAAATGTTTGAGCCTACCAGCCAACTTAATTACCTCTACTTGCGATTCCACGGTTTGTTGTGGTATTGGTTTTTCTGCTTGGTTGCGAAGGTCTGTTTTGGCCGGTGACTGTAAAACGACGACTTTGGAGCATGAAAGTTCTTTTTCTGGCCCAACTGGGTCGTCGCACGGGGTGCAGACGGGCCTGATGAGTTTAAATTATTGGGACCAGCCCCGGGTCTTTTTTGCGATGGTTGTATTTTTATTTCCTGGCTAATCCTTGTAACTAGCTTTGACTCCCTGATCTTTTCGCTTAGTTTATCACCGAATAGGAAATTATCTGTTTCGATCTTGTCCAACACAGAGGCGACAGGTTTTTCTAGGCTTGGGAGGATGCACGCCTTTCTAGCAATGGTTTCGCCTCGATGTATCTCAATTAGCAACTGAGATGTTTCCCATAGATGCATCAACATCTTCTTGGAGTCAAAATCTTTCTCTTGTCGAAGCAGGGGGTCAATAACTAGGCTCAATGCCGACAAAGCAGAACCAGCAAGGTTTTGTGTAATGGAAAAATATCTATCTCTCTTTACAGATCCTTCGTTTAAGGAAGCTTTAATTTCGGCATTGAGAGTAGGGGCTTCCAGATGACAGTCTCCTGTCCGAGGATATTTTTGTAGCAAGGCCTCCTTAACCTCCTTTTGTTGACCTGACTTTAACCAATTCTTCCATCTTGACGCAATATGGGGTGACAAGACTAAATCAGCTTGTTTATTATCTGGATCTTTACCAATAATTTTTAACACTTCTTCCTCAAGTGTATCTTGTTCCTTCTGTTGGATCGAGCTGTGATTTTGCGCCTCTGGGGTCGCTGCGGTATTACTTGCCTGCTCAGCCGCCTTGGCTGCTGCTGCTATCACGTTAGGAGAAATCTCCGACAGTGCTGGACGATTATCCGGTGGCGTGGTAACTCTGGGCTCTCAACATCTAAGGGAAAAGTAATGGTCATCCTACAACCCGATATCTAACTGCAAGTATCCGTATTTATTTATTCTGTTCATTTTTATTAACAGTTAATCAGGTATATTTTGCAGTCATCAGCCCTGTCTTACCTCTCGTGTAAGCTCAGCTGTGTAAGTATAGATCCGTCATAGAAATATCTCTCGTATATGTTCGGCTGACATGTTTAGTGGTCATTGTGTTACGTCACTCATAACCTCGACCCTATGCGTGTCTGTGTATCTGTATACACCTATAGTTTTTTTTTTTTTTTTATATTTATTTATTTATCGTTTACCATTATTTCCTGAGAGATCCAGTGGTGCAGCATTCACGACCACTGCTTCTTCACCATCTTTGTTTTCGTTGTTATTTTCGCCACCATTAGCCTTCTCACCCAGTTGCTTCTCCAGCCGCTTGCATCTTTTCTTCAACTGTTCATATTCCTTGTCTCGAGATGAGGATTTTCTTTTTTCCCCTCGTTCTCTATCTCGTGACGAAGATTTCTTCTTGTGTTTTGACATTGTTCGTTTTGTACTTGAGTTAGGAATCGAAATAAATGATAAATAAGTAGCTCACACGTGTGACTTCTTCCGCACGAAATAATGTTATGACCAACAAGACCGGCAGGCGGCGCTAGTAGACCGTAACCGGGAAACTTTAACTCACTAGCTCTAAAATCGTGAACTTAACCCACAGAAGTAGTGGTACTACACATGTAATCTCGAGGGCGAGAGACGAAGTATAATTATATATAATAAAATTATATATGATTAGATATGACTATATATAAAAAAAAATTCCCGGGATGTGATGTGCACAGAACGTACCGGCAATGTAACACTGGTACTCTTCTAATACGGCGATGAGATACTTACCGTTGTAATGTTAGTGACATGAACGTGATACGTTACCGGTCTATATACCTGTATCAGTGCTACGTCCATTGTGCGTAACTTTGTTGCATACTTGAAAAGTATCCAAATCGTCACCGATACGTCGCTGGTACATACCTGTGACATCAGTAGTACATATGCGGTATGTATCTTTGTTGTGTACTCGAGAGGTACGAACAACACGCTCATGTTGCGGACATCGGGCAGCAAATGTGCCGCTTATGTGCGTCATTGGCACATCACATGTAACATCCACAACATATGAGATACATCCTTAGTACATAAATTCGTTTGCTGGGTTGTTTTTAAATAAGCAGGTAGTAGATTTCGTGCTTTGAAATACTGTAAATAAGAGAAAGTTGAGACATCGCAATATTTCACAGTATTTCACAAGTTTTAAAAGCTAGCGCTGAAATACTCGACTACTGCAGTCTACTCGGCGGTACTTCATCCTACTCGCTTCTTATTTGACCTTATTTTCACGAACTACACTGACTCGTAATCTTACAATGTACCGTGTGATTCCTTGCCTACGCCTCAGTATGTCCGGTAGTGGACCGTCAGGTATAGTTCAGTGAAAATTTTACCCGTGATCGTAGCCGCAAAGTTCTATAGTCCCGATCGAGAAACAAACAAACAAACTGATCAACGGCGCTCTTGAATTTTGACAGCTACAGAGAGGTGAGTGTGACAAATTATTACCGAAAATAATTATTACCCCCACGAAATGCTCTTTGTGCAACAGATGATCGTTATCCAGGAGCTTGCGACTAATTGGCGTGTCGACGGATGAGTAAGTAAAACTGTTTTCCATAATTACAGTGCATCTGTAAGAGCGTAACCTCTAAACGGCATTAACCCTCCGTGTGCACATTATATTTTTCGAGAAACTGCGTCTTTTATGGAACAGTCGGGGTTTCAAGGTTTTATTAGCTTTAGAAAAACCTTAAAAAAACTCACGGTTACTATTTGAAGTGTCTACTACATGATCCAGAACTTGCCAAAGTCAGAAGTTTAACATCTTCTCTACCACTGTTCCATATCTGGAACAATTTTAAAAAATTCGACTGTTCCTTCAAAGACCCAGTGTACACACACAGGGTGAGTGTCACACAACAATTCGCATCCCTGTATCAGATCATACTTTGTGTCGTACAAGTTTTTGCATCATTAGTAATTATTATTTCAGAGAGCGTGCAGCAGCCTCGGATTTTCTTTGACCTGGCATCTTCATAGCTAGACCCGTACTAGCACAGGGAGTGAAGGTGTTTAACCCCTTGACTGTGAGTGACACGTATAGGGGCGGAAAAAAGTCGTGCCACTTTTGTGTCATGACACGTATAGGGGCATGTGAAAAAAAACATGATTTTACTACATGGATTCGACTTTTGTTTGGTAAATTAATGTTTTTGAGGCTGCTGAATCCGAATCTGAAAGCAGATTTCCAAAATTCGAAATGGCGGATCCAATATGGCGAACGAAAATTCGAAAAACAGTTTGATTCCAATGGAAGTGAGTACCTCATAGTTTTCGAGGTCGCTGAACACGAATCTAGAATCAGATTTCCAAAATTCAAAATGGCGGATCCAAAATGGCCTGAGAAAATCTGAAGAATAGTTGAATTTCGACAAAAAATTTGTAATTTGAGATGTTTGTGGCCACGAATTTCGAATTCGAGTCCTCATCTGGGTATCACATAAAAATTTAGCAAACCATTCATGACGAACTGTCCATAGTAAAAAATGTCAAAAGAATATTCTTTTGGTTTTCATTCCGCTCTTTGCCGAACCCAGAGTCACGAAACGAGGACGTGGCGGTTGTTGACTCTGTTTTTTTTTTTTGTTTTTTTTTCGATTTTCTTGTATTTTGATTTTTTTGAATTTTGAAAATCCGATTTCGGATTCGTATTCAGCGACCACAAGAACTATATGATACTTACTTTCATCGAAATCAAACTATTTTCGAATTTGCGTCCGCCATATTGGATCCGCCATTTTGAATTTTGAAAATCCGATTTCAGATTCGTATTCAGCGACCACAAAAATTTAGTGATACCTACTTTCATCGAAATCAAACTATTTTCGAATTTGCGTCCGCCATATTGGATCCGCCATTTGGAATTTTGAAAATCCGATTTCAGATTCGTATTCAGTGACCTCAAAAACCAAGATACTGAGATTGTAGGATAAATCCATGAACATTTTTTTCCAACACAAAAGTGGCACGAAAATTAGATTTTCGCATCACTGCCAAGGGGTTAATGCTGCCAAATCAATCTATGAAGTGTGTTCAACGAAAAAGCCAACAAACTGAGACGTGGATTGCGCAATGCTGAAGAATAGGGGCATTTTCCACTGCATATCAATGGACACGAGTAACGTGCTAAGGGAGCATGTTTATAATCGAAAGACAAAGAGAATCAATTATAAAGAAGAACCTTAATTAACGACGACCAATAAAACACATTAAGTAACAATAATCAACACAACAGAACGATGTTATTTTTAGCAAAATATAAGGATAAACAATTCAATCATAAAAACGAACAATAAGAACAAATATTAACAAAAATGAAGAGAAGTAATTATAAACAGAACATAATGGAACTTACTTAATGAAATACAGATTATATGAAGAAGAACCCAATAGTAAACCAATAAACTAATCAACAATTGTAAAGAAATTATATAATTATATAATTATTAATTATATCTATGTAGTTATTTCGAATAAATAAATTAGAATAAATCAATATCTTACCAAATATTCCTATTATACATTCTACGAAAAATTGAAAGTTTAGAATGTTACGGCTGATTAGAGCAACTATGAAACGATTGATTTTCCGTAGAAATGTTGGGAACCCAACAAGAATTTGAAACACAGCAGTTGATTTAATATGATTTAATTGCAGACTGCACGAGGCTTCTTTAGTACAAAGATAATACATGATGTATTTTAGAATCCTCAAACTATGACCAGTTCTGTCAGATCAAGCTAGGCTCTATTGTACTGCATGGTATGGAAAGAGGATTGTGCTTCAAGGTGTATCCTTTTTGGAAGTGGAAGATGAATGGTCAGGTAATCTGGTATTAAATGGATGAATATAGTACATTTTAGAACATGCTCCCTTAGCACGTTACTCGAGTCCATTGATATGCAGTGGAAAATGCCCCTATTCTTCAGCATTGCGCAATCCACGTCTCAGTTTGTTGGCTTTTTCGTTGAACACACTCTGTACATTGATTTGGCAGCATTAAACATCTTCACACCCTGTGCTAGTACGGATCTGGCTATGAAGATGCCAGGTCAAAGAAAATCCGAGGCTGCTGCACGCTCTCTGAAATAATAATTACTAATGATGCAAAAGCTTGTACGGCACAAAGTATGTACTGATACAGGGATGCGAATTGTTACGTGACACTCACCCTGCGTGTGTACACTGGGTCTTTGAAGGAACAGTCGAATTTTTTAAAATTGTTCCAGATATGGAACAGTGGTAGAGAAGAGGTTAAGGGCGTTGACTAGGTAAAAAACGCGGGCTGCTCCGTTTCGCGCGTAAACTGCGAGGCGCGAGACAGCAGACAAACAACAATGACAGAGCATCGTAGCGGCCACTGGGGTGTGAGGAGAATGAGAACGCTGAGCTCCCCACTCCTCAGTAGCCACAGATTTGGTTTAGGTTTAAAATACATTCGAGCGAGTCTGAGAGACGTTTTTTCATCTTACCCGTATTACACTAGACAACCCGAATTTTATAATTGAAAAACACGAATTAAATCGAAGAACTACAGCTCACACGTGCGCGTGAAGAGATTCGAATTCGCGAAAGGAGAAGAGTAGTGGGAGGTTTGTACTTATCCCTAACAACGCATGTTATTTGTGTCGCGACCGCCCAACGCGGCAGAGCCCGAAATCGCATAATTTTTCCGCCAAATATCGGCAGTTCAATGCTTCAGGATGGTCGTGATTCTTCCTAAGCCATTGATCCGATTGTAAAGATCTTGATCTTGATTCAAAGATAAAGGATATAGCTATGAAATGTCTTTCGCCAAATATTAAAAAAAAAATCACTTCTCGTTGTAACTCATCGCAAAGATGGCCTATTTTCAAGATTTGTTTTCGCAAAGCTGAAAGTGAAATCGCGAATTCGGCCAAATAGGTGACCCAGATACATCTTTCATCTATAAGAATCTTCATTAAAAACTCCATTATCTAGAAAAATGAGGAAATGAGAAGAAACGTCCTGAGAGTCTATAAGCGCGCGCTCGGCGAGGCCTAGTCAACGGCCTTAAACTTTTGACTTTGGCAAGTTCTGGATCCTGTAGTAGATACTTCAAATAGTAACCGTGAGTTTTTTCAAGGTTTTTCTAAAGCTAATAAAACCTTGAAACCCCGACTGTTCCATAAAAGACGCAGTTTCTCGAAAAATATCATGTGCACACGGAGGGTTACTGCCGTTTAGAGGTTACGCTCTTACAGATGCACTGTAATTATAAAAAACAGTTTTACTTACTCATCCTTCGACACACCAATCAGTCGCAAGCCCCTGGATAACGATCATCCGGTGCACAAAGAGCATTTTGTGGGTGTAATAATTATTTTCGGTAATAATTATTTGTCACACTCACCTCGCTCTGTAGCTGTCAAAATTCAAGAGTGCCGTTGATCACTTTGTTTGTTCGTTTGTTTCTCGATCGGGACTTGTGACGTGGATCTTATTTAGCCCTCGAAACTAGACCGGACCGGACGGCCGGGGACCATCCACTCAACAATTGGCCGAGCAATCTGAGAAATACTACTTTTGTCGAGGGGCTATTCACTTGAGGAATCACCGGGCAATTCCATGAGAAATCTCAAAGATATCAGAGGAAATCCACAAGGAATCGTTAGAAATCGGTATAATTTGGGTGCACTGAAAATTCGGAATTCATATCAGTTCACATTTAATAATATCGAGTAATCCCCAGCAATTCCTCGCCGATCGTCGCGATTTCCAGCGATCTCTGTCGGAATGCAGCGATCCCTGCCGAATCGCAGCGATCGCTGCTCGAACGTAGCTCGCTGTAGGTAAGTCATGAAAAGCAAGTGATAAGCGTTCAGTATCGCTCGGTTTCGAGCGGTATTTCTGGGAATCGCTGGGAATCACTGGGAGTCGCGGAAATCGCTGGGAATCGCTGGCAATCGCTGGCAATCGCTGGGAGTCGTTGGGAATCGCTCGATGCCGTGAAATCTATTTTATGCGATTTCCTTGATCTAAAAATCACGGGAACTCCAATAAAATCTTTGGGAATCTGTGAAAATCACTTTAACATAGCTGAAATTATTGGAAATCTCAATACGGATTTCTTTCGGGTTTCGAGTGAATAGCCCCTCGATTTTTTTGGCCGCGCCACGAAATAGAAAGCGGAACAAAGGACCCAGAATGTATTACAAACTACGCGGCGGCTACCCGTGTAGAAATTGTACTGTGGCTCAAGCCGGGCCCTCGACAGGTTTGCCAGAATACAGATGGGGCCCTGATCTGGCTGAGCTGTGGCAACCTGGTAGGGCCCTGGCTAGATGTTCCCGTTTTAGATACAGTGCCCGATAGGGGACTAAACAGGCTAGCAATGATAGCACCCTACTCGCGCCATAATTTCTTCCACGACCGTGCCTAAACTGCATATATTCATACAAATCTGGGTGCTGTCAATATGCCGAATACAAATATTCCGTTTTTAAATTATTTATTACTATGAAATATCGATATCATTACATAAAATTTTTAAAAATCAACGAATATCACATTTTGTTCAAATACTGAGATGTTGATTATTTCTAAACTTAAAAATAATAAGGTACATTGAGTACATTATACAACTTTTTTGTTGTAATAATATCAGGTAGTATCTCTTAAATCTTATTCAAACTAAAAAAATTATAGGGTGTGTGAGTATCGACAACGCTTTTTTTTTTTTCTTTAATAATATTCAATAGTATTGATGATCTGTAAAATTATGTCTTATATATCACTTCCGAAACTTAAAAGTATTGACTATCTCTGAGATCTCTTTCAAACTTAAAATAAGAAGAAGATACGTGGTTACTCAACCTTTTTGCGTGATAACGAAAATATATATATTTATGAATAGATAAATAAAATAAATAAATGTATGAGATGGTAACGACTTTATCACTCGAATGATTTCAAATGAATTGAGGGGGTCACTGCAAAACGGAATACGTGCAAACAGAAATTAAAAGTTATTAGGACAGTATTTTATAATCTTCCAAGTGTTGGAATGAACGTACCAAAAAGCATTTTGAAAAATCAAAAATGAAAAATTCTCATACTATTTTTGCACTGATCCCTTCAATACTTTTAAAACATCCATCCACACATACAAATTTTATTCATCGACTCTTTTTTTCTGACCTTTTCTTTTGCCGCTTTTTCTTCTCTTTTAGCTTTTTCTTTTCTGGCCCTTTCCACCCGAGCACCGTACCAGTCTTTGGCATTGGCTATTGTTTGGCCAAGGCAGTGGTGAAAATATTTTTCTGTGATCACCCCTCCGTTGACATCTTTATGATTGTTCGTAATGACCTCTGGAAAACAAGTTGAAGTGTAAATTGTATTTAAAAAGTATTTCGTAAATATGTTTTGTAAACGTACCAAACATGACATTGCAGAATTTGGTGTCCTTGAACACCTCCTTTTCTCCGATTTGTTTTACCGCTGTAAAATTCATGCACACTTCTGGCCCGGCGAATTTTTTGAGTATGTTTGTAACGCTTTTCGTTACATGATTGTCTCGGTCTATGTAGAATAGCAAAGAAGCAGCCTGGAAAAGTACACATTTTAAGAGAAGATTTCAAGAGTAGGGTGGATACACCAGTAAATGACCGATTAAGAAAATATGGACATACAAATGGCTGTTTCAGGTGTAATAATTGACCTACGCTCGTAGGGTAATTTTGTACGTAATAAGAATTAGCCGTAGTTTATTATACGAAAGCTTGAAATAGGGAAAATATTGGTTAAAAGCAACAGATTGTCGAAATGCTGAGACATGTCCAAATTCCCAGTGAATGACCGGGAACACCATTGAATGACCTAATCAACGCTAGTGAATGACCGTCGATCTAAATACGTCTCAGGTGTTTCATATTTCGTACCACAATGTTATTTTTCATGATGGGAAAAAAAGAAAATGCACACAAATGATAACTCACAAGGAAATAAATCTTATTGAACTTTATTATGGTAATTATCGAGCAAATTGAACCATATAGAAGTATCATATTATAGAGGTATTACCTGAATTAGATGTCAGTTTTCTTTTTTTTGTTAGGTTTTCAATGTTATTCGAATCGCGTTTTCTACATTTCTTTGTAATAACTTTTACCGGCTGATTTGTCTTCGCTTGCAAATTCTCCGCTTTCCTTCTGGCCTCCTCATCTTTCTTTGTCGCAACCTCTGCTCTCTTCAGTGCATCTTCTGCTTTCTTTTTACGCTTTTCGTCAAGCAATTTTTGTTTTTGTTCTCGTTTTTCTGCGCGATCCAGTTTTATTCTTTCTTTTTCCTTATCCTTCTCAGTTTGAATCCTTATTTTTTCAGAACATTGTCGTCGATATTCAGTTGACGAAATGGCGAAAGGAGTCTTTATAGTTTCCCTCTTCCCCTGTTTTTTAGTATACTGTTTTGGAAAGTGCAAGTGCTTTCTCCATACATCGCGTTCGATATGTTCAGTGAATCGTTCTTTTTTTATATAGATGCTATCGCTACATCCAGTAGAACCTAACGACACCTCAATTTTAGCGGTCGTAGCGTCTTCCGGAGGAACGTTGTTGTTTAAAGCGTCTTCTGAAGGAACGATGCCGTTTGTAGTGTATTTCGAAGGAATGATTGGTAGGTCATTTATCTCTAAAACGTTGAGATCATCATCTTTCTGAGCCATCTCATTTTCTATCTCTTTTTCTAGTTGTGTCAACTCATTGAAAGGACCATCAATTACAAATTCTTCCGTTTCCATATCATCAACCGTAGAAATAATTATTGCGCCAGTTATTTCTGGAGCTGCTTCGAAAATTATTTTTCCTCACTGTGAGATGTTGTCGCATCCTTGATATGCATATGAAGTGAGATCGTTTGGCATATCATAAATCTGTCCGGAACCTGGGAGAACCTGCGTATCTTGGAAGGGCCGATTCTCTGCGAAGACGTTTGTTTCGATATTTTCAATACTAATCCCTGCACCCGCGGGTTCCTCGGTACCTCCTGCAGCAGTGTATGCAATATCGCTATCACTACTCTGACAGTTTTGCCAAATTCCAAACAAAATTTTTTCGCTAGCGGGTATCGTCCTTGCTTGATGCATTTCTCGAAAATTATTCAAAACATCGGATGGTATGAATGATTCTAATTTATTCAAGAAAGTTTCGTTGGCGACTATGTCATCATCATTGGAGGCCTCTTGACTTTTGGACAATTCTTTCCATCTGTTCGCCATACATTTCGAATAGTCAACGTTGTCGGGATTAAAAGGATACAAACCGCTAATTCTAAATCCATTTCTGATCGTGGTTTCTTTAATTGCTGCCTTATAGGCCTTGATAAAGAGAGGTGCGAACGATCCTTTAGTTATATTCGTGGATGACGATTGCTTGTGGGATCTCACTACTTTCTTCCATTCTACTTTCAAGGGCCGAAAAATTGCTACATCACAGGGTTGAAGAATGTGGGTGGCATTTGGATATAAGCAAACCAGATGGATTTGTTTTGCGGCACAGAACTCGGCAGTTTCCAGATTAATATGGGATTTGTGACCGTCTTGGAAAAACAAAACAGGTAATTGTACACCTTCTTTGATCAACCAAGGATAGAAAACGTTCGAGATATACTCATAGAAAGTAGAGCTCATCATCCAACCACTATCACTTCTTCCGATCGCGACTCCGTCAGGAATTGTCTGTGCTATCGCTGCTGGAATTCTCTTATACGGGTAGACTATTAGAGGGTCGACAGATTCACCGTTCGCAGAAAACGTACATAACACTGTCACGCACTCTTTTTCGGACCCTGCAGCAACTTCATATAAATTTTTATACGACTTGGGACCGAGCAGTTTTCCAGATTTTGGACACAGCTGTACGCCTGTTTCGTCAGAATTAAATATTCGTCTAGGATCGTCTAGGATGTCTGTCGAATTTACACTATCGAGAAATTCCTTAATTTCAGAAAACCAATCGCGAATCTTTTCTTCGGTTACAGATGCTCTGCCTTTGGAAATAATTTCTGTATTTTTTGCCCGAATATCAGGATGCCGTTTGAGAAATAGTTCCATCCATTTTTTCCCTGGGCGATCATCATAAAAAGGATTTTTTTTCTTGGTCTCTTTCAAAATTTTTTGTATTGCGTCCTTGACTTCCTCGGCATGCATAGGATAACCAACTTTCGCTTTACCAACTATCCAATCCTCTATACGCTTTTCTTCATCATTCGTAAGCACTGTAGGTGGTCCCATTTTCCTCTTACTCGGGACACTTTCGTGTAATTTGTTAATTAAAGTACCTTTTGGAATATGATATTCTTTGGATGCTTTATTAGCCGAGATTAGTCCGTGACGAACATCGTCCAAAGCTTTTTTCAAGTCATCTTCCGAATATTGGAACCGTTTGTATGATCGATCACTCTTCTTTTTCCCATTCATGATTTTAATCTAGGTACGGTAGAACATAAATCGGAATAGGTAAGGAAAAGGAATGATACCTACGTAATTTGTTCTTGATTTCATCGCAGTGGTTCGCAGATAGGTAGGTATGTTGCTGGGACAAGATTCAAATTTAATAGATAATTGACCGAACTTGCGGCTGTAGAAATTATTATGATTGATAATTAGCTACTAGTTGAATGAATAGCATTATTATTATAATTTTTTTAAAAAGGAAACATGATTCATCGAAGTTTAGCAATAACGAAGTGCGGGCGGTCATTCACTGGAATTTGTTGTAAAATTTGTGCTCTATGAATGACCGCTTCGACAGAAACAAAATCTTGATGAATTTGAGGTTACAAAAAAGTTTTCGAATTTGTCAAGCTTTATAGATGTATCGGAAACAATCCTGTCCCGCTCACGCTGCATATGAATTTAAATAATGAAGTAACATTAGTCGTCCGCAATACCCTTACCTAATAAGCCGTACAGCCAGAACCGTTGGATGCAGCTCGCTGCTTCTTTCCTCAATTTTTTCTCACTGACAATACCCGCGTGATATGTGATTACTGCGCCACTTGGGTGAGAAACTATATGGGATCGTATGATGAGAGTTTATATGCAGTTACCTACTACATTCTAGGAGTTATTTACATTTTTTCGCGTTGACAGTCATTCACTGGGGTCTGGTCATTTACTGGTGTATCCACCCTATATTAGGGGTCCGGGAGTAATTTGAATTTATCGTATGAAGAGTTTCGGCTGTTGAAAATCAACATATTCAAAATTATACATTTTTAGAAAATTATTAAGGAAATCTACTGACGGGCTATTGTACGAGAGGCTCAAAATATATAAAATCTATTTGGTTTCAATGAGTTTTAAATAAACCTTACACAGTGCTCGTGATACTTGGGATTTTTCAGCCGGTTATCAAACGTTTTGAAATCTTTGAGAGTCTTAAATGGTAAATCGAAATCAGTTTCTAAGACTAGGGCCTTTGGCATAGAGTTGGTGACGACAGATGAATTGTTATTCCGAACAGCTGCGCAGAGGTTATTAATGGCGTTCGTATTTTCTTTCAAATCAGTACTGAGTCCTTTCAGAGTAGACAATAACAACAAGGTATCTGAAAATTAACAATTATTATTTTCGAAAAGTTTCGAAGCAATGGTAAGTTTATTTTCAAATACCTTCAGTATAGTTTTTTCCTGTCCTTCGCAGTGTATCAAACGCTTTCGAAAGAGATTGGTCGAAATTCAAAGTCTTCAGTAAGCAATCAACTTCATCAATTTTGTTTTTAGGAAGCTCTGCTAATTATATGGGAAAATGTACGAATTGCTGAAAAACATTCCTAAAACCCTGTTCGCTATCAAATGGGGAATTGAATTGGTTAACGATTCCTTAATTTAATGATTCATAATCAAATTTTAACATACCCTGCATGCCATCGAGTAGATTTCGATCAGCGTTCGATGTACTTTGCTGTTCACCCGTAAGCTTTGCAAGTTCTGTGAATTCTTAAAAAAAAATATAAAATTAATCAAATAAGGTCATTTTCTCTAATTTGAGGTAATAAAAAAAATACTAATTAAAACTGCTGAAGTACCTTGTATGACATAGGCACCTTCAAGTAAATTCATATCCATAGTTACTACGTCTTGTATGCTATCTGACAAGTCGAAGGTGCTTTCGGATGTCTTCGCAAGTGGCAACACAGGATCTTGTGATTCTTTTGAAATCGTCACTACTGCATTTTGTTCAATGTCTTCAGAAAAGTCAGAGCTGACCCTGGAAATATTCGGACGTCGCCACCCAGATTTTTTTGCTGTTGTCTTCAATGATTTCGATACTAAAAATATCCATTCAAGATTATGTATTATCTAAAGGCAATCATTGGATTAACTAAGAGAGTTCAAGTACGCTAATCAGAACTGAAAAATTCCTATGACTTCAGTTATACATCTGCTCTTACCGGATCTTGAGGAATCTGAATCTGTTCTTTTAGGCTTGAAATCTTTCTTTTTTGTTTCTCTCTTTTTTCTTGCTCCCTTCCCAAGTTGCGGTACAGCTTCTTCTGATTCTTCTAAAACAGTCGTAGCTGATGATTTTGATAAAATATGCGTTTAATATTATGCATTATTCGAAAGTAACATTAGAATAACTAAGAGAATTCAAGCACTGTGATCATGACTGAAATATTTCTATGAAACCAAGTTACCATTGGTTTTGTCAGATTTTGAGAAATCGAAGTTCGTAGTTTCAGACTTAGAAACCTTCTTCTTTTGTACAGATTTGTTACTCTTGACACAAGCTTTCAGAAGTCTCTTAGATGAGGGCCTTGCTCGGCTGTCTTCACTGCTCAAACTACTGTATAGTTCATCTGAATACTCCGCTAAAAATATAAAACCAATAGATTGAAGGTAAAACACTGTAAACAGATATACTTACAATCAACTGAATCCTCAGCTTCAATCTCAGGTACTTCCATTATTTTCGCTAAACTTTGCTTTTTTAGATCTTCCGCTATTTGCAAAGCTTTTTTCTTGGGCGCAGTATCAGATTCGGATGTGTATGCAAACGGTTGAGTTTCCAAAGTAACTAGCCTTTTAATAGAATCCTTGTACGTGTCTAAGACAGAAAAATTCCTATGATTTCAATTTAACGCAGGGGTTTTTATAAGGTTTAAGGGAAGATCCTAGTGAAAAATCAATTTTTGTCGTATAAAGTTATAGTATAAAAAGTCAGATCTTCAAACCCATACCCAATTTTGTAGATTATAGTAAATGGCTACATTTTGATGTTCAACCTCCTGCAATTAATATTGATATGCAGGGAACTTTCGTAGAACCCCTTCGAGGCCTTCAGCAGATGGTTTCCTGCATCTTAATTTTCATCGCAGACGGTTGAACATCAAAATCTAGCTACTTACTATTATAATCTAAAAAATTGGGTATGGGTTTGTAGATCTCACCATTTATACTATAACTTTATACTACAAAGATTGACTCTTCACCAGGGTCTTCCTTATATCTGATAAATAATTCAGTACGTACCGGCATGTCCAACTAATTGCACAGGGTATTCTATCCACTCCGGCAGCGGATCACCTTCTGATTTTATCAATTTTTCCAAGACAGCCTGCTTATGCTTGCAATTATATGGTGGTGGTGGAAATTTTGTGACCGTTTCACCACTATCAACATTATATCGAACCCAATGACGCGGAACACGATCAATGGAGACTAGGGTAGCTACATTCTGTTCATCACCAGTGAATTTCAAAAGCTGGTATCTCCGTATACTTTGTTTTCGTTTAGATTCCGACATCTGAATAATAATTGGTAACATAGGTGAATACAAAACAGCGTCCAACGGTATTTTGTTGACGTTATGTTATACACGTGTCTTAGAAGCGTAAGGTTTCAGGTATTCTACAATTATGATTTTGGATTGTAGCTTGATTGTGTTTGTTACTTAATTTCCAAATAACTTTATCGAAATCTACTTACTTTCACGAAAATCAGCGTTCTTATTATTTCCTCGATCGGTCGCAGCGCAGTCACATGTGCATGTTCTGATGAGCCGGCAATAAACACGTTGAAGCACGATTTGCGCCAAAACACGCTTTCTCACTAATACTAACCTAACTTTTTACACAGATCGCATGCAATAGCAACGCGCGCACATTTTTAAATTGTGATAAAACACATGACAATGTGTCGAATAAAAATAATGAAATAAAAAAAATGAAATGAAAAATAAAATAAATGGTTATTTATAATTCCAATGTATAATATATAAGTAAATCATCCGAAAAATTTAAACATCTCAAAAAAAGTGTTAGCACGGAAATTACGGTGTATGTAGGAGAGATAGAGCATAAACCCTTCTTATGCCATCTGGTTGGAGAGATAGAGATAGTATCATCATTTTTGCGATTATAGTGTCAAGTCCACAGGTTCATATGATTGGTGACGGCTGACTGCGAAGCTCCCATGCTCGTACATGTTTGGAATCGCTGGGATAATTGTACAGAGGTTTACTTTTTTTCCACTGTCTACCTTGAATTTCTACCATATCTGGATTTTTGGTTAAAACAATCATTTTATCGATTTGTACGATCGTCGAATCTTTCAAGAGAATGACGTTGTCTGGCACTTTATTTGTTAAAATACTTGTTCTATATCTCATTTTTATTGCCTGCTCTATTCCATTGTCATCGATTTTAGTTTTGATTATCTGAAACTGATTGGGGACACTAGGTCTTTTCCTGTCAATCAATTGTCTTTCATGTATTCGTCGGCAAACCTGCGGTAGAGGAAGATGAGCAGTGCGTACAGATTTCCTCAGCCTACCAAGTGCACTCTCAAAAGGGTAAGCACTGACACAGCTTAGAGAGCATCCCATATTCCTTGCATCGTCAGCAACATGTATCAAGTTGTGAGTATTTAACGACTGTAAAGAAGCACCGTATATCCTTCCCGAAGCCAAAACATATTTTTTCAAATACATTTTTGCAAAATAATTGTACTTCAAAGCCCAATCCTCTGAACAGAGTATACGTGCCGCTACATGGAGTAGAAGAAAATGCTTATACATTTCTCTTGATAATATGTTCTTCATCACGATGGGACCGATATACAAAAGGAACAGCCTAAATTCAGTGCACTTCCATTTGGCCAGATATTTGATACTTCTAGGCTTCCTCTGAAATTCCATCGGTATTTGGGTCCTTAAACATGATATTCTTCTGTTGACTTCTAGTTTACTTCTTTGACCCAGTCGAACTTTCAAATCACCAGTGTTCCAATACTCTAGTGCTTTTTTCATTGCTCCACCATCTAACAAATGCATCATATCTAACAGAAAGTCGTTAACCATGTTGATTGGTGGATCTATGTCTAGTAACGGACTTATTCCAGTGTGGTGATTAGCATCATCTAAATTTCTGAAGGATTCGTTAGTTCTTAATGGCTTCTCCACCTCAGAATAGACTGTACAAAAACCTTGATTTCGTTTTACGCGTCCTTGATTTCGTTTTCTCGCTGTCCATGAACAGAACATCTCTCACATGCACTGTAGCCCCCGTGACATTTAACATTCTTCAATAGGGCTCGAGCCGGACCATCGCAAATAAAACATTTTATCTTTACTTGGTATGTATTTCTTTTTATGACAATCCCGTGTCTTTGGAGTTCATTGATTTCTTCAATGAAATTATGGAAATAATCCATCATGTCATGAGGCTTAGCATCTCCGCAGTAACATGCCACGACAAATGGATGGTAGATATCAGACTTTGGGCAATGCACTCTGCGAAGTATGGGCCAAAATTGTTTCGCACTAGATTCAAAAATCGACATTCCATCGACATTAAATTAAAGAGAAATTGTATTTTCAGGATGCAAAGCTTCATTTATACAAGCTTGAAGCTCATTTTTCATGCCAAAATAAACGAATTGACCATGTTGTGTGTCATTCACCATATAGGGGCAAGAGTCGGTTTGTAAAAATGTTCTACTTGATTTTGGTAAGTTAGGTAATAATCTTCTGCGAAGAATGGCCAACAATTTATCCAGGTGTGTTTGTGGAACATTACAATCAATAGCCCACTGTCTCAGCTCATTGCATTCGTTTGCATCTTCTTCCTCTATAGATTCACTTTCATCAGTCGCTCTGTGGTCTTGCTCTTCTGTGGTCTCTGATCCGTCAGTTACTTCCTCTTCAAGTTCATCTACAGAAGATGTATCTGATGAATCATTTTGGCTTTCCTCTTCCTCCTGCTCTGTTACATCTCCATTTGAATTATTTCTGGCGTCTTGGCTGTTGTCTGGAGCTGCAGGTGGCTCAGGATCTCGATTAAGATCAGCTGCTATATGAAGATGATTAAATTCACGATCAAATATTTATTGTATGATTGAATATGAATAACGATGGCTTGAATGCAACGTATCAAAAGTATTTTTTGAAAACAGGTGCTCACCCGATGAAACTGCATCTATATCGTGCATTTCAATTTCTCGTGCCACGGCCTTCGAAATCTCTCGTTCTCTTCGTTTTCTTTTGTTAACTTTGTTCCTTTCCACTTCTCGTTTGTCACACATTTTTCGGAAAATAGTTCACCACAATTTGAAGATTACTGTATGTAAACACTGCACCTCCAAGTTTCTTTGATTCCAATCACTTTCGTCAGCTGATGGCTACCACTAGCGCCATATATTCGGTCGCATGGCTACAAACGGTAAGCTGGCCGTAAACAGGCATTTCATATGTCAGCCCTATGGAGTCTAAAGGCAAATGACACCGCAGCGCCACGTGAGAACCCCGGCAGTAACGCAAGTGTGGCAGCCACAACAAGTTCGAGAGAAAGCCACATCAATTGTCATTGTCTTTAATTGAATCCTTAGTTACTGAAAACTCAAATTTGTTCTTGAAATTATCGTTTAAGAACATTTCCCATCGAAAAAAGCGCATTCAGCAAATATAATCGAGTATTTTGCAGAATCGTGGCAAGCCACGATTATGCCTAATGTGGCCCATTTCGGTATCCTGGCATGCCTTGACAAATTTCTACACAGGTAGCTTCAGTACCGCGGAGAGGGGTCGGGATTAATAATGAGGGATTAGCTGACGCAGTAACAACTCAAGGTGTTGCATTTAATAATAAAGAACAAGCATTTATTCAAAAAAATAGAGTTTGAAAAATTTAACAAAATATCGTGTACCCGGGGGTACTTCCCCGCGGGTATAAAACGGCTACAAGCCGTGTGAAGGCGGCCTGGCCACGTTTGACGAGCCTTACAAATAAAAAGAATGGAATAAAACGCTCCCACGTAGGGTGACAATAACAGGAATAAGATTATTAACAACTGACTCGCCAAAATAGGTGCTCGTGAGACAATAAGCTAATTTCTAGACAAACTACACTCCACGAGGAGTAAAATAACAATTAACAAAGATTATAAAATTAATAACGAGTGGACAAAGAGAATAAAATTACTAACACGTAGCCGACGGCTGAAAACACTAAGGTACTACGGCACGCGGCCTAATCTTACCACAAAATAACAAAGTAAATAATCCCGCGGCTTGGAATTGATAAAAGATAATTGCCCGCGGCGTAAAACTAACAGATTGATAATAAATTACTGACTTGAGGCCGTACTCGATCATTGGCCGAGGATCGGTACGCCTTCGAGAGGCGAAGCCTCCCGGGAATGAAATAAATAAACAAACTATTGTGACGTGTACCGCCGACGGTGGGGAGACTTCCGCGACGTACCACGCCAGCAAATACGTGACGATCCGCTGTGGGATGACTAGGGGTGAATTTAATTTAGAACCACAAAATTACTATGATTTAGAAAATATTAAATTCGCGAGAAAACTGAAGTGTTGGGCGCCAGGTACCGGATGGTACCGCGATAACTAAATGACAAAAACAAAAAGACAAAAAGAAATGAAATGAATAATATGTGTTGACTATAACCAAAACCGAAATCAATAAAAATCAAACTATATCCCGAAAACACACAAGTTCCGCGTTAGCTCAGGGTGAGGGGAACATGGGGGCGAAATAATTAGGGCGAAGCGGACAATTTATGGTTTATGGAATTTCAACAAAGAAACCAATATATTTTTAAAATAAAACAACACGATCTTTCCCGTTCAGTATAGGGAAAATACCGTTACGAACAAATTAATACGACCGAATAATCAATCACGAAGTCATAATCCAATAAATAATATTCAACATTAAATTAAAAGTCGGTAGGCAGAAGGCCTTAAACCGAGAAAAACACGACAATGAAAACAGCTGATAGACTAGCAGGTATGTAGGTCACAACAGCATTAGTAGGTCATATGGTAACACAGGACAGATAACCCAAATAGAACAACACAAGTATCTTAGGATAAGGTAGGAAAGAATGACGCGATATTACAGTATGACGTCAGGTCGATAACGTCGGGGAATGCGGAAGGATCCGGAATCAATTTTTACGGGACTCAAACAAATTAATGAGGACTAGATCGATAACGTAGGACTTTCTAAAGAAAGTGCAAAGCGTGGAAGACGCGAACAACCGACTCGATCCGAATTCACCCGAACATTCCCGAATATTTGAAGAAGAAACACAACATACAACTATGTAACACTAACTAATTAAACAAATGGCGAGTTATAAAGGTTTGATAAAATAATAAATATACGACGGAAAATAAACCAGCTCAAGTTTCCCACTAATTTAAGAGAATTTATACAATTGGACTCTTAAAATCAACTTCTTAGGCTCTATGATAATTAAAGGAACATTTAATTAATTTTGAGGGGATCGATCTTTCTGGAAATTATGGCGGAATTGAGAACAAGGAAAGCGTGGCTTCGGTTTTCGATTGAACCGAAAGGGAAATTATTAAGGAATTAACGGGGGGGTTTTTATCTCAAAATCAATGTCTACGAATTAAATGAACAGAGATAGGATTAGTGTGGGCCTCTCCAGGACGATTTAGACCGATAAATCCGATAAATCAGGGGCGAAAAATCACAAGGGGAAAAAGGACGCTATCGACGAAATAATTATTTTTGAAGCTAATATTCGCGAAAAATCGATTCACTCTTCTCAATAATATTAATAGGGGACACAAAATTAATGGGACTAAACAATTAACCCGCTACAATAAAGCCAAAACACGAAAATCCCAATATTATGCGAATGGCGTCACCCTCGTTGAGGCCTGACCCAACTACGCAATCACACAATGCAACCAGAAATCAATCAAATCAATCAATAATGGGCGAAAGCCTACCTTATAGTAGTACTCAGGTACACAACACCAAACTAACTGAGTCTATTAGTTATTAATTTATGATTTTACGGAGATAAGTTTTCAAATATTTAATCAACTCGGAAAAATGAACCACAAACAATTAAAAAGGTCTTATTACGACGCTATCCAAGCAAGAAGTGGCGGGCTCGCGCCCGTCGTTAAGGGAATCAACAAGAGGGGTGGGGTTTTCGCAAAGACATAATTATTTGCTTCTTTTGAATCGCTGTGGGTGTTCTTTCTTCCGCGTCGCGGCCTGGCAGGGCCCGTTGGTTCTCAGAGCTTTCGCGAGGATGACGTAAGGTGGCGGGCTGACGTTTTCGATATCCTGGAAGGCGGAATTTCTGCTTGTAACCGGTGGACGAGGCCGGTGAGTGATGTAGGAGACGAGGGCGACAGGGGAGACAGTTTTGCAGCGCTCTTCCAGGCATATCTCTGGATACGACGTTCTCTGCTTCCTCGCTACTGACTCTGAGACTTCCAGGTTACCTGCCAGTAGTGTTCTTAAGAAGGGATGATCTCCCTCGGCGGTAGACTCACGACGATATTACATAAGAGACATAGGAACAGGATAGGAATTAATATACAGGGTTATAGGTTACCATCGGGACCTTGGGAACTTGAGCTGCGGTACTTCTTGCTTCGATACGGAATTATTTTAACGCGAGGTCGCTGTCGCCTGGAGAAGAGGCGATGGTCATTACGCGGCAGTTAATCTGCCACGTTACACTATTTACAACTTCTGAAAAAAATTACTTAAATCTAACTTAACCTAACTCTGCGCGAATAATAAAACAGCAAATACAATAAGAATCTGACTAGCGTCGGTTATTCAATTTTTGGACTCGAAATGGACCTAATAACCTACGAGGCTCGGCCTCGGTACCCTCGGTACCATACAAAATTCGATACTCAATAATTTTTCTCTGAAATTAATTCTACAAACGCGAGACTCGAACTCAAATACTCAGGCATGGGACACTGGGTACGGCCTACCATCGAAACTCGGCTTAATTTGATCCAAAATATTCTGAATAGCCTCGTGGCTGTGAAGGACAATCGGCAGAAGGCCGATGCCAGATTCAAATTATCCAACGGGTAAGTATAGTCAGCGCTTACCGTCCTCGAGCCACCTAACGAAGAGGACCTTTTCTCTCCCGAAATCTATCTCTGAGTTTTTCCCCGGCAGAAGGAAGGCAACAGGATCTATCCCTCGAGGATTCTCACTCATACACACAGTCTCGAAATTTACCATAAGATTTACGCGAAAGTTGATCTCTACAATGATTCGCAAAAGCTGACTCAACGCAAGATAATTATGGTAGACACCCGAGTGTTCGAAGCGCTAGTCTAACGCAGAGTGGCCTAGTCAGCGTGGCGCCGGTACGCATGGGCGCTCGCATGGGCGTCGTTAGGCCCTCGAATACATGGACGTAGGAACTATAGGGACGGAGTATAACGCTGCGGGGAGGGTACAGAGGTATCCGCCATCATTTGGGGCCCAGCTTCTGATTCGCTGTTCCATTGCGCATGCTTTTAAGAGGCCATTGCCTATGTTGGCTAGGTTAGATTGCCAGCGAAGACTTCGTAAACAAAATAGAATGGTTCACAACCTAACGACAAAAAATTGTTTTTAAAATGCCGTTGTGTTTAGTGCCTCTTGTGAAAACAGAACGGACAGACGCTTTTCGAAAAAGGACTCTAAAAGGTAACCAATCAGAAGTGGGCCCCAAAAGATGGCGGTCCTCCTCTTGATACAATACTCTATTCGCCCTCTCTGTGGCTTCACTCTCCTCGTCTATATCCTTAGTTTATGCTCCGTCCCTATAATTCCTACGTCCATGCTCGAATATCGATTTTTCTATCGACCGTGTGGCCTACGTTATGAAGTTGGCGCTATGGCACTCGGCGCGAAATCTTTGGATTTCACCTCAGTGTTCTCAGCTCGGTTGATCAGAGGAATGCGGTTTGTAGGCTCTTGCCGGTGGCGGAAATCTCCTCCACCATCCTGATCCCCCGGTGCGGAGTGTCCTCGACACTCCCCCGCATTCTCGGTTGATAGGTAAGGTAGCTAGCTGGGCCCTAGCTAGCCTCACGAGCTGCAGTGTCATCCATAGGAAAATACACACCCTCGATGTGTCGAACAGTGTAAGCGACCGTTTCGGTGCGGACGTTTCGGCGTGGCCGTTTCGGCGTGGCCGTTTCGGCGAGAGCCGTTAAGGCGCTGGGAAGCTTAGGCGCCGGGACGGTTCGGCGCGAGCCGCTTCGGCGCCGGAACGGTTCGGCGTGAGCCGTTTAGGTGCCGGATGTATTGTGAAAGTATAATTTATCCACTGCCTACGGTAGCCTAACCTATTTAAACCTTTTGGGAGCCAGAGCCACCGTCTGGGTATTCCGCAGGTGTGTGGGTGTGGGTGGGTTTGTTTGTCGGGTCAGTCGGGTGACCTCACCTATTCTAACCTTTCGGGATCACAAGCCACCGTCTGGGTATTCCGCAGGTGTGTGGGTGTGGGTGGGTTTGTTTGTCGGGTCAGTCGGATGACCTAACCTATTCTAACCATTCAGGATCCCAAACCATCGTCTGGGTATTCCGCAGGTGTGTGGGTGTGGGTGGGTTTGTTTGTCGGGTCAGTCGGGTGACCTAACCTATTCTAACCTTTCAGACTCGCGCCGAAACGTCCCGACGCCAGAAAGACTCGCGCCGAAACGTCCCGACGCCGAAAAGACTCGCGCCGAAACGGCCGCGCCGAATCGTCCTGCTCCCTAAAATTTTCACTGAACTATACCTGATGGTCCGCTACCGGACATACTGAGGCGTAGGCAAGGAATCACACGGTATATTGCTGGCGTTAATTTTCTTACTGTTAGTAGGTCACTTTTGTTCTTTAAAAAATTTCTTTGCATAATTGTCCCTTGTGCATTTGAAAATCAAATTTAACAGAGCGTGGGCGTTAAATTCGATACATAGATATGTATTCGTTGTTATAAAATTATTTGTCACAGTGTAATGTTCATGAAACCTTAAGGGGTTACATGGGTTTCGTCGGGTGAAAAAAGGCCTATTTTCAATAATTTTTTTTCTATATAAAAAATTATTTATTTAATTCAAACTTTTTTCTGTCTTATAGATACACATACAAAGAAAAATTTCTGAGATTTTCAAAAAAAAAAAATTAAAACTTCGCCATTGTGACGTCATTTCCGGTGACCCTTCGAAAAAAAGGTGCGTCCGCGTTGTCAGCATAACTCCTGACAGGATCATCTAAAATGAAAAAACAAAAATACGTGTTTTAGTTAAGGCGACCAGTACACCTTGATTTAAAAAATTCTACATACTTCAGGCACAGCGTTGATCCGATTATGTCTCTTGACGTCTCATTTTCTTCGGAGAGCAATTCTTCATCACATGAATGTAGGGAACTGAAAAAAAAAAATCCTGTAATAAGTTATGATCAGTTATCGAAATTTAGCAAAAATCTGGTCACTCTTTTGCTGATAACTTTGTCTGGAAATTTTTTCTTTAAATTTCCCTCATTCATGTGATGAGGATTTGTTTACTGAAAAAAAATGAGCCCTAAATGAGTCAAATCGGAGCAACAGTGCTCCTAAAACCTTACGACACGTCGCCAAAAATGTAGTTCTGAGAAAAACGGTTTTGAAGTTTTCACTAAAAAAATAAAATTTACTACTAGAAAAGTTTGAAATATCGAAAAATGTTTCAAATAAAAGTTGTTGGTTACAAAATTTCTGACAAAATTCAATTTTTTATTTACAAAAAACAAAATTACTTTGTTCAACTTTCAAACTAATAATTTCATCGTACCATCTTTAAGGGAGGACCCTACTGAAATCTTGGAAAAAAGCAGTGTTTCATTTTTCAATTGGCCAAAAAAAGTTCAATCTAAAAAGTAATACCAATTAGAGATCATGGTAGAATATGTTTTTAAAAAAAAATTCACTCTACTGCAATAAAAGTGTATGCGCAGGAGGGAACCTTTGACAGAATCTATCCTGCGCAGCGCTGGGAAAGGTTTCCTACGCATACACTTTCATCGCAGAAGACTGAAATTTTATTTTAAAACATATTCTACCATAATCTAAAATTGGTAGTATTACGTTTTAATCTGGACCTTTTTTGGCCAATTGGAAGATAAAAATCTGCTTTTTGTCAAGATTTCAGTAGGGTCTTCCCTTAAAAGGCTTCTGCAGCATATGACAGTCCTTCTCTAGCCGCTGTAGTCTCATTTTGGTCCAGTCGTAGTCTTCGGATAGCAATTCGGGCTTCTCGAGTACTATCAGTTGCCTGTCGTTGAGCCTGTTATAGCCATGTCTGGTCGGTCCAAATCATGTGAGCCTTCGCGTTGGATCCTGAGGGCACTCCAAGTGCAGTTATTATTATATTTTCGAAAATTGTAACGATTTTTTTCTTCTGGGTGTAAATTATGAGATCTGTGAACAAAAAGCAAAAAAACTTCGACCGCAAATGTGAGTATGCTATACTTACTTTGAGGTTAGTTGGTGGGAACCCACAAATAACCTCACACACACTGTCACTCGATGTTCATACACGAAAATGACAAAGCTAGATATTTAGCACGATGGAATCGCGGATTTTTTAGTACTAAATACTGTTTTTGTTTTTATTGTATTTGAAACAAGTAAAGAGCGGGAACGTTACACGATCTCAGAATGTTCGACAAATAATCACCGGTCACGAGACATGTGAGCGATATGAAAACAAAGCGACAGCGCTGCTTGCGCCAGGTCGCTGAAACTCAATGCCAATTCTCGATCATTTTTACGAATTCGTCGATGGCGACTTTTTTAGAGATAGATATGACCCTGAGACAGCGAAATCTACAAAAAACGAAAAAACGATTTTTGTGAAATTTCAAGCTGTACGATTTTCGGTCTATAAACCAGTTATTTTTACGAATTCATCAGTGGCGATTTTTTTAGAGATAGATATGACCCGGAGACAGCAGATTCCGCAAAAAACTAAAAAATGATTTTTTCAAAATCTCAAGCTATACTGGTCCCCTTAAGACCATAAACTCATGCTTGAACGAAGGAAAGAAAAAAAAAACTAAAAATTGGAATTTTGGCAGACATTTTTCCAAAAAAATGAAAATTTCGGTCAAATTTGCTTGACATTTGTTTTTTTTAAATAGTTGTAATTGAAAAAAAAAAATCCTTCGTTCAAGCACGAGTTTATGGTCTTAACTAAAACACGTATTTTTGTTTTTTCATTTTAGATGATCCTGTCAGGAGTTATGCTGACAACGCGGACGCATCTCCTTTCCGAGGGATATGACGTCACAATAGCCGAGTTTTTTATATTTTTTTCCCAAAATTTCAGAAATTCTTTGTCAATAGTGTATCTTTGTAACAATAAGAAGTTTGAATAAAATATTTCATTTTTTATATGAAAAAAAAATTGTTGAATATAGGTCGTTTTTTTCCCCGAGGAAACCCATGTAACCCCTTAACCAAGCTCGTCATAATCGAATAAAAAACACACTATGCCAAAAAAAAAAATTCTGTCTTCTATTGTGAGGAATGTCGAGAGAAAAGAATTGATAACGTAATACACGATTTTAAGATATACACGAGTACCTTCACTTCCAGGAATATGCTCTTCCAGGAATGACCACCCGCGTCGAAATTTAGCACCTACATTGAACCTATACTCCTAGGTTCAAATCAGGAGGTGGAGGATCACAGGAGGGTTAACTTGCATTGTAATTAGCGCCTACTTTGAACCTCAAATGGGCCGTTATTGGACGATCTTCCATGTTTAGGTTCAAAATAGGGGTTCACGAGCACCTCAGAAAACCCTCGACCTTCTCCATTTAAAACCAAAATAGTAGCTGCAAATCAGATTCATACTTTCTCATACACTTGTTGGTTACATGATAGATGTAACAATCATTGTATGCTAATTTTTGAAGTCTAATAGCATTTTCGACTTGGGCTACACCGAGCTACACTGGTGTAGCGTAGCCATCTCTATCTCTCTCTTCCTCAAAGAAAAGAAAGAGAATGAAGACCACTACACCAGTGTAGCTCGGTGTAGCCCAGTCTAAAATGCTATATAAGGTATGTTCAAATTATATACAATTCATGCAGTAGTTACATTTTTCAGGTAGCCAAAAGTCTATGAAAAAGTACAAATAGGGTTCGGCTGTCGATGGAAGATAGAACATTTTTTCATTTCTTTATTAAAAAGAAAAGTGCGACATATTTTTATCATAAAAATAACATATTTTTTCCAAAACAGATATTAAAAACTAGAAAACGATTATAGGTATTCTATACTCATAATATAGGACATGCAAACGTTAAATAAGACAAGACCATGTTAAAAGGAGTGATAGGTTCAAGAGTTGGAGGTCTAAAGGAGAAGCAAACGTAGTAAATGGAGAATTTAGAGGTTCATTGTAGGAGCTCTAGGTCGAATAGTATCATAGGAGGTTTAAATAGGCGTTGGGAG
Source organism: Rhogogaster chlorosoma (assembly GCA_944452935.1). NCBI lineage: Eukaryota > Metazoa > Arthropoda > Insecta > Hymenoptera > Tenthredinidae > Rhogogaster > Rhogogaster chlorosoma. Next base: position 9,638,241 of record OX101802.1, read on the forward strand.
AATCAAAGCAGGGTTAAAATTTCGACTCGGGCAAACTTTTGGATTAGCTATTTTAACGACCGACGCGAAATTCATTTTATCTTTGGAGTAGTGCAAGAAGGTGTTTATCTTTCGAGACTGTACTGATTAATGCTTGCAAATGCCCGGGTGAAATAACAAAATTCCCTACCAGCAGAATTACGGATGATTTCAAAAATCTCGTTTTTAATTTTGTCCGATTTAGGCGGACAGGCACTCGAATTCATTCTCAGTAATATTTTTAGCACCTGTGTGTAAAATTTCATCCGGATCGCGATGAGCACAGAAATCGTTTTAAAAATACAACTTCAATTTTTTTTATGCACAAACGCAACCGATTCGAGCGGGCAGGCACGCGATTGCATATTGTACACCAATAGAGCTATTTTCTATCATTTTTCCAGCCGGGATGAAATGAGCCCGAAAAAAGTGTCGCTAGCTCTTGGACTATTAATACTTTAAAGACTTGCGACTTGTCTAACCCACAGACTCAGATAGCAATTACAGCTCTACCGTCGCTGTCTAGGTTAGACGCACCGAAGTCTTCTACTAGCTAAACACGATTTTAAATGAAGCTGAAATACAAGAGTTAGTTAAATAGGAAATGAAAAGAAAGAATCAGATTCCTGTTTATATTGATATTGGGATCGGTGGTTTTCCGCCCGTTTATTAAATAAAAATGGTATTGCAAAATTATGTACAAGAAAAGATGATGAGATGGAATTTTTATGATGAAGATGATGATGATGAAAATAAAAGATGATTTCTTAACCTAATCTGATCGCAGCTACGCTGCTGGCTATGCGTTATGTAACGTTTATTTTTTCTTTGTTTCTATCTGTTGGCTATTCTAACCAAAGGTTTTTAAATTTTATACGACTCGAATTTTACTTAGCCGCTGCTTTAGCTGACTAGTACGAAATTAAGTGAAATTTTTATGAGTTTTAATTAGGCCGCTTTGGTACTAACAATTTTTAACAGTGTTCAGAAATATAATCAAGTGTGAAATATAACAGAGTTCAGAAATCTAACAGACGTGAAAAATAATGAGTCGCACGGCCGTTTTGGCACAAATACGCTGGCGTTGCCTGGACGTTGCCCGTGTTATACCCGACTTGTGACGTCACGTCAGGGTCTTCTGATGCACGAAACCGCGAGCGCGTCGGTCAGTTCTACTACGAGCGTCAGTGTGCCGGCAAGCTGGTGTGTGTGTATTCGTGTTCAACGAGGTGGTGTTAGTTGAACACGTTACAGTATCATACAGTATTCTTCCGCCGATAATGAATAAACATGCTGCTATAAGTTTCATTGCTTCTTCGTACCTAAATCCACCTTTTTTGGACTGCATTTTTTGTTCGGCGCACCGCACAAGCATCTTTAGAAGTGAAAAAGACCCAGACTCCTCTTTTTGACAACTGTTGAGCGTGTCATCTAATTCGGTATCATTTTTTTTTGCAATCGGACTCTCTTTATACCTGGGTGTTGAAGGTCAAGGCGGTCGGTCCGTTCGTCACCTGAAAAGATTTTTAAAGTTTTTACCTTTTTCCTAATTTTCCTTCAATGCAAACGATTGCTATTTTTTGAGTTATTATTTATCACGCTCCAAGCTTTTCCACAATCAATCATGGTAGGGGAGAGGTGCTGCAATTGTAACAAAACAATTTCTTTTTACTATACCTTTTTTATTTTTTATAATTTCAAATACCAAAACTGTCAGGAAGTTACTTTATAGTGTCCTTTATAATACCAATTTAGTTGAATAATTTAAAATAAATATTAACTTATTCAAAAATGAATTTGTTTATCTGAAGACAGAGATCAAGATGGCGGCGCGTGAGGGCTACAATTGTAACACAGTACAGCCGCGATTGTAACAGGAAGTGAAAATGTAATTTACTATCAAAATAATTTTATTATTTTCATTTTTTTTTTTTAATGATGATGGTGATGATTTCTGGTGATGTTTCACCTTTTTTGGTTTTCTTTGGTTTCACTTTACCCATTTTAGGTAAAATATATTTGTGACACAAATAAGTTTATAAGGTTAAATACATTCGCGCATCCAGTTTGCTCCGGTCCGCTGACGGCCATGAGTGTTACAATTGTTACATTTTCAGGTGTTGCAATTGATGCCCTTCGGTTACTTAATGATAAAAGTCGAATTATAATAAAATAATGAAAAAATTAATATAAAATGCTATTATATAGGTCATTCTCAGTTAAGAGGTAAATCGCTTATTGATAAAACGCGGCACGATAAAAATTTTGAAAATTTAATTAAATTTTATAATGTTTCGATCAAAACAATCATTCTGAACATGTCTGCAAGACGGTCAGTCAATTTATTAATTTTATCTTGATTTATAAGAAGCCAGGGGACTTCCGGTACAAGCGGAATGAAAGAAAGTCGCGTTGAAAGTGTCACCACAGAGTTTAAAGACAGTGAAGCAGTGCGGACACCGTTTACAGAAAGACGCAGACCGTTAACGGACGGAAAGACCAGGAAAGAAGGTGGGTGGTAAAGAACCGAGGGAAAGTGCAGGAAAGAAAAAGGAGAGAGAAGAAAAAGTGCCGAAATAGGTTAGGAAGCTCGGACGGAAAGCTAAGACAAAATATGGCAGACAAAGACACAGCTGCGCCAGACCAAAGAGAAGCGCAGGACAATGACAACAACACCACGACTGAGAAGGTAAGTCAGATGATAAACTCTTACAATCAACTGACTTACCATCAGTCAACAGACGAGAATGAGTTAAAAGAGCAGATGAGAACGAGGGAAAGCGCTATGCGGGAAGCAGAAATCAAGGGGCCCAGAGCAGCGAACATCAAAACCAACGAAGACAAGGCAGCTCGAGGAAGGCCGACTAACGCCGACAGGCTACAGAACTGGGCAAGAGAAAGGTCCAACAGCCTCAACTCGCTGGAGGGGATGGCGGACAGAATGAAAAGAAAAAGAGAGGGAAAAGAGAAGGACGAGGTAGAAGACACCAAGAGAAGCAACAACATAACAGCCAGGGACAGGCCAGGGGAGAGATGTTTTCCGACTTTGAGATGGAATTGTGACTAAATTAAATAAAATTAAGAAATGAATTTGAGTGACCACTTACATGAGCACGAGTTTTAAGAGATAATTACATTCTTTTTAATAAATTTTTTTAAAAAAGGTGATTTTTCACCGTGGACGTCGAATTTACCTCTTACCTGAGAATAATATATATATTATTCTCACCATATCTATTGAAGTATTGAAACAAGCCCCACATCATAATATTGTAAAACAAAATTGTTATTAAAAAAATTGTGAGGTATGAAAAAAACGTTTTCACGCGTATTTTAAAGAATTGTAAATATTTAAACATCCGAAGAAGATTAAAAGCTGAAACTTTTATCCATCTCATAAATTACTGTTTTGAATGAGTGACAAGACAAAAAAAAATGATTTTTAATCACATTGTTAGTTATTTGTTAAGTGTTACAATTGCCCCCTGTTACAATTGCAGCACCTTTCCCCTACTCCTCACTTTTTGAAATTTTTAACTTTTTTTCTTACAATTTATTAACAACCAGACTTGTTTTCTACTTTTTATGTAATTAGCTATTTCAAAGTTTACGACACCTTTCTTATTTTTTTATTACTTATAATTTTAGAATAATACAATTTATTTGTATCTAGACTGGACAAATAAAGTTTATTTTTAGGAAGTTCCATATTTTTATAAGGTTGGATTGAATGTAATTACATACGATACTGAGACATTTGATTACATCATTTCAAAATCGACATTTTTCTTTTTCCTTCTATACACTTTTAATGAGTTACTTTTAGTTTAACCATTGACTAAAGATTGTAAAGACGGCCAGCTATGGGCAATTTTTTGAAGCACGGTCCGGGGACATCGCGGGGTATGAGGGTAATGGCAGATTGCCAAATTACCGGTCTTGTCGGTACGGAAGGACCGTGTAATGGGCTGTTTATGATTAGCTGTGCCAATAAGTAGGTCTGCTATATATCGACCGTGCGACTGTTTGACGTCCACAGTCTACAAAAGTGGATTCATTTATACCAACTGTATTATATAGGGCATTTCCATCAAAACCCAATTATGTTGGCTGGTTTCTTTACAATTTTTGGAATGTATTGAACTCAATATATGTTGAGAATATCCATTCCAGCATTCTTTATGATTTTTTATTACGATTCATTTTTCAAACCATTTTATATTTTTTAGACTTTCAACTCGATGTAGTTTTTCCCAACTAGGAACTGATCGGATTTTGGATTCGAATCGTTCAGTAGCTTTTGAGTTAGTAAAGAAACAAAATTTTTAATGATGATACCTCGAGAATGGGTCAACGGATTTAGACGATGGTCATAAAATTAAAAACTCAAAATAAAAATTATTTTTTCTATATCACTACATCATTAGAATAGTACGGTTTTCGAATAATTATTATGTAGTGAAATAATAGAATAACAATGAATTAAAACTTTTGGTCAAGTTAAATATAAAACCATAGTTGTTATTATGGCTCATGATAAGTAAAAATATCAGTATTAAAATTATGTAGTGTAACGAGCAATTTTTCTACCCGGAGGAACTAGATAGAAAAATAAATCCCGCACAAAGAGCACCAACGTGAATCTCACGCCAAAATCTAATAATAAACAAAGAAGGTAATGTTGGGCGCCAGGTACACTGATGTACCAGATAAGAGAAAGCGAGACGACACTAGAAGACAGATCAAAATAAGCCACAAACAAAACGCAAAACTGAGCAGATAACTAGCTAGTTGGACGGAGAGGGGAACATGGGGGCGTAGAAATAACACACTTTAAAACGGCAAGATACGGTAACGGAACTGAATATAATCTCGATAAGCCAGAAAAATAATACAAAAAAAGTATCAAATCAGTAACTTAAGGTACGAGAAGCTACTAACAATACCAAAAAGGTCGAGATAAAATTAGGTAACCGATAAATGCGCTAGCCGCGATCACGACTAGGTAGCTTACACACTATTTTTACTCGGTAAAATAAAGTAAAATAATAACGGAAGTAAACGGAACGGAATCGGTACGGTACTAAAGATCTCCCCAGAGCGTTACGGGTCCAGGATAAAGCAAACTTAATCTTAAGTAGCCTAAGATCATGAAATAAAGAGATGACCACGGCAATCCGTCAGACGCGGAGTTTGAAATCAGCCGTTAGGCGGCAACAAGGCAAGAAATGCGCTCGGAGACGGATGGTCGTGATCTGAACAGAAAAAGGCCTAGCTTTAATCGGGGCGTAGCCCAGCGAAGGCGGCACGGAACGTAAGAAAACTTAAAGAAATCAATATCACTAAAAAAAGAAAACTTAAACGTAAGATAAAGATAGCGGCAAAAATAAACTCAATATAAGACAACGGAACGGAATTAAATCTTCGGCACTCAAAGGACTCGACAGCACGGCGGTCAGCACCGGAGTCATTAGCTGGACGGTAGGCGCGGAGGGGGAGGCCTTTCCGCACACGGTAGGTTCGCCGCATCTATCGGCGATCATTTTCGAAATCTTCGGCCGGGAGGTAGGTAGACGTGGAGCTAGGCGTCAGGCTGGCGGCTACAGCCCTCTCCCGGCTTGCAGTTGGCGAGGCTGCGGAGGCTGGAGGATGTCGTAGATGCGGCTACTAGTACCGAGGCATCCTGGGCATTGCCCTCCGATGGTCCAGCGACGAAAAGGAATCCCCCGACGTCCTGGTCTGCAGGGATACCTGTATTTACAATGCAAAAAACTTAGGGCAGACACTGATCTCAGAAAATAAAATTAGACCTCGTAGCTCTGGCGAGAGATGGACCGGTACGGCAGCGGCATGGTCGTTCCGTTATCGGGTGGAGTCGATGTCCGTGGCGAATATGAATTAAAATTATGTACTGAAATAATATTAAATCATCCATCATTATTATGTACTAGGATAATTTTCATTCGTCGTTACCATTTGGTTTATTTTCATGATAAATAATTCAAATTAGAATTATGTTACTACATAATTAAAATTCGTTATTGAAATTATTAATTATGGCGGTACATAATAAAAATTATTTAAATTCTAATCGTATGTTTATTTCATGTTCCCCTTGGGGTTACATGGACTTTCGTCTCACTTTACATTACATTACATTACAATGACCTTATCCTACTTTTACAATTTTTTACATCTTTTACCTCTACTTACGCTACCTTATCCTACTGTATCCTATGCTTATCTACTCTGTTGCTATATCTTTGTTCCGCCTACGCCCCACCTCTCTCCTCTCTCTCTCTCTCTCTCTCACCTCTCTTTTCTATCCCAAATCGCTCTTATTCTCTCTTTTCCCCTTACTTAGCTACAGTCGCCTCTGCGTATGTTGCTACTCTCTATGTTGCCGCTCCCCTACATGCACGCTCGAGCACTGCCCCCACCACGACCGCGTCGGCTGGGCGCTCGTGTGCTGAAGCGCGTGGCAACATAGACAGAGAACGAAGTAAATCGCATCAAGAGCCGGTTGCGCTCGAGAGTGGGGGAACATCGTTTCCAAGAAATATACTCCCCTACGGTTCCGAGCGCGGCAGCATACGCGGAGGCGACTGTACTTTGTTTCTGTCTCTATTCTCTCTCTCTCTTTCTCTCCTCTACCATTCCCTCTCGCCTCTTTTGTCTTTTTCCATTACTCATTATATTACTCACTCCTCTACTTCACCATTCTTCTCATTCATTCCGCCCTATCGACTTCCGTTTCCCATTCATTTCTTCTACCATTCCCTTCCGCCCCTCTTGCTCTTCCCACTTCTCTCAGCCATTCCTCTCCGTCCCCTTCTTCCCCCAGCATACGTTTCACTACTTCCTGCCAGCTCTCTTCCTTTCCTGCCCCTCTTACGCATCCCTCCCATACATGCTCCCTCGTCTCCTCTTCTATCCCGCATAATCTGCATTTTCTATCGTCTTCGCTTTCCCAATATTTTGCTGCTCTTACCTCTCCCCCTAGTCAAAATCTCGCCACCAGCCTCCACCTACTTTCACCCCATCCCTTTCTTAGATACTCCGGTACGCCCTCCCTTTAATCTCTCTATACCACTTGTTATATCTCGAGCTTTTTATTTTTTCCCATCTTTCCACCTCTTGCTTTTCCCTCTCTTTTGCTTCTATACTTTCATATTCTGTTCCTAAGCCTTCCTCTCATTCCTCCCACTCCCTCATCCTTTCCTTTCTTGCTCTCTCCCACCCTGACATACTCCGTTCTCTCTCCATTCTTTCCTTCATCTTGTGACATTGTAAGTCACAAACCCCCAAAGCCACGCGGAGATAACGAAGATTAACGACAAAAGTCGGAAACACACGAGACCGATCGACGCGAATCGTCGATCGGCACTAGTTCGTGATCTTAGCAAAAGAGCAGACCTACCCATTTCTTTTTTGACACCAACGAACTCTGAAAAAGGTCGGTGCGCTTTTATTCACATTTGCTATAATTAACCGCTGTAATCAAGATTCGCGGCAGCGAATCGCCGAGTTCCCAAACCAAACTCGGCGCGCCAGCCACGAAACATTTACCCGAGCCAGCTCTTGTTCTTGTAAAAAATCTGTCATATCTTTTGAACCGCTGATTATTTCCTAATAAAATTTATATGGGCCCAAGGCCCTCGCCATTTGACCTTGCTCGCGAAATTTCGACAAAATCTACCGCGTGGTTCCGGAGATATTGACCGTCGAAGTTGATCGAAAAACACAATCTTCTTCTTCTTCTTCTTCTCCTTCTCCTTCTTCTTCGTTGCAGACCGTTCTTCTTGAGACCACGATATCTGTCGAACCGTTGCACTTATGAACTTGCCATTTGGAAGGAGTGTTCTCGTCACCGAAATCTCGCCCCCTATTGTTTTTGAGCAATAATTGACCACGCATAACTGAGTTATTAATAATATTAATTATTTTACAAAATGCGCATGCGCAGAATTATTGATCGATGCCTGATTTACAAAATGCGCATGCGCAGCAGCAAATCGCGGCCGCGTGCCAGTATGATTATAATATAATATTATTATATTATTATAGTATTATTTATAATCATATTTCATTTATCATTGTTATTATTATTGTCATTATTATTGATGCGTCACGTCTACACGTGCTCCCCAAAAAAATTTGTACTCAGTAATGTGTCCGCACCGCAGTTTTCGGTGTCCAGGTCCTTCGCTCCGTAGTTTTCGGTATCCAGGTCCTTCGCTTCGTAGTTTTCGGTATCCAGGTCCTTCGCTCCGTAGTTTTCGGTATCCAGGTCCTTCGCTCCGTAATTTTCGGTATCCGGGTCCTTCCCTCCGTAGTTTTCGGTATCCAGGTCCTTCGCTCCGTAGTTTTCGGTATCCAGGTCCTTCGCTCCGTAGTTTTCGGTATCCAGGTCCTTCGCTCCGTAGTTTTCGGTGTCCAGGTCCTTCGCTCCGTAGTTTTCGGTATCCAGGTCTTTCGCTCCGTAGTTTTTGGTATCCAGGTCCTTCGCTCCGTAGTTTTCGGTATCCAGGTCTTTCGCTCCGTAGTTTTTGGTATCCAGGTCCTTCGCTCCGTAGTTTTCGGTATCCAGGTCCTTCGCTTCGTAGTTTTCGGTATCCAGGTCCTTCGCTCCGTAGTTTTCGGTATCCAGCTCCTTCGCTCCGTAGTTTTCGGTATCCAGGTCCTTCGCTCCGTAGTTTTCGGTATCCAGGTCCTTCGCTCCGTAAATTTCGGTGTCTACGTCCACCGCTCCGTAGTTTTTTCATAACATTTATAGGGGCGTAAGACTCTGCCCACTTGATCTTATTCGTGAAATTCCGACAAAATCTGCTGCGTAGTTTCTGAGATATAAAAACATTTATCCAGCAAATTTTTTTTCTATATAATCATATACAATTACGTATAATTTCATATAATTTTATATGATAAAATTATCGTGAAAAAAAATTTTTTTTCATATAATTGAAGAACCAATTTTGTAGAGAAATAAATTTCCTACAAGATTATGGAAACGAAAATCCGGAAAAAAATTTTACACCCATTTATTTTAGAAATAAGAAAAATAAATTTTTACATGTACGTTTTAAATGGGAAAGAGGACCCCTCCTTGCGCCAACTGAATTTTCGAGATATCGAGCTGAAATTTTGAGGGAATTTTTTTTTCCGTGACAAAGAAACTTTTGAGATACATTTATTCCAAAAAAATTATGGAATTTTTTTTCTGAAACAGTCTAATGTAGATATTTTTTAGATCAACTTGAAAAATATCATAGAATCTCATGATGGTCTGTTTCGATTGGACATAGCTATTTTACTTAAGAGTTTCACAATCGAACAATTGTAGAACATTTTCCGTATTCTATGTTCGTACGACATCTAAATATGTTGCTTTGTCTAAATAAAATGGGATCATGGGAAGCATAAACTATGATCGGAACAAGCTATTGTATAATTCTCAAGATGAAATTTCTTGGCCGAATAAAATAGCTCGTATCTTTTGCGCAAGTTCCAAAATACACTTGTTTATTGTAGCACATGCATTCCATCACGAATGATCGGAAGTTGATCTTTATATATGTGTAATATGTAGAATACATTAAAGTCAGCTTAGCGCTGACCCGTTTGCACATACAAAAAGTAATGAAATAACGGCAAAAACATTGTAAATGTAAAAAATTGAAACCGAGTTCCAAAATGGTTTCCCCAGCCAAGAACTCGAGAACATCCATACTCTTTTTCAGCGTCAGATTACAAACATCATTTCCTTACAAAAATAGTACAAAATAATACGTGAAATCAGGCATCGAAGCCGAGCGTTCCCTTTGTTAATTTTCAGACTTCAAATTATGTTCTTCAAATGCTAATCAATGGAAATGAATTGAAAACCAATAGAATCGTTGATAAAACCTGTGATAAAACAGCATATTGGCGACGGAAAATATTGCTGAAGGAAGTTAGCTCGTATGATGATACGAACTCGGCGGGCATAGATTGTTCTGAAAATTATCAATTGCTGAAGTGTGAGGTAAGATCGGCAATTAGTGCATCTTTCAATGCAGAATATGTGAATCTATACTGTAAGTCGAATAGAAAGAGAGACGTCGCAAGAGCATCACCGAAGTGTACCGATAATGGGTACGTCCAGTATAAGTATGTATCGTTTTATGGATGTGACATGTTTGTAGCATGGCGTTATAACTTTAGTCGAAAGTCGGTGAACGATAGATGCAGAATGAAATTGAACTCTTCAAAACTTGCATTCGAATTTAAATTACTGAGATCACCGTGCCTGGACCATTAGTTCTTGTTATGAACACACTATAGGTATTTTTTTAACTTCAATTTTCAACGGATTAATCATTCCTTTCATTCATTTGTTTCAACACAACCTCTTGCGAAAACCACGAAGCACTAGTGCGTGGAAAATGTTTTCTGATTTTTAAATTTGAAGTAAAAAGGATAGTATGTAGGGCACGGGCTCTGAAAAGGACTTTATGAGGAGTGTGAAAGTGTCACATGATTCGAAGATGAGGTCTTTCTGCGCCGTTGCCATATAAACTACTATTATATCGCAGTTTCAGTCTACAATAATAAATATATTATCAATGCCAAGAATATCCTAACAGTATTTGATCATGCTCCCGACAATTTTGTGGGTGTGATCGTTACACATTGACTGGAAGAAATAAGTTGAAAAACAAAGAGTGCAATTGATAATTTTCAGAACAATCTATGCCCGCCGAGTTCGTATCATCATACGAGCTAACTTCCTTCAGCAATATTTTCCGTCGCCAATATGCTGTTTTATCACAGGTTTTATCAACGATTCTATTGGTTTTCAATTCATTTCCATTGATTAGCATTTGAAGAACATAATTTGAAGTCTGAAAATTAACAAAGGGAACGCTCGGCTTCGATGCCTGATTTCACGTATTATTTTGTACTATTTTTGTAAGGAAATGATGTTTGTAATCTGACGCTGAAAAAGAGTATGGATGTTCTCGAGTTCTTGGCTGGGGAAACCATTTTGGAACTCGGTTTCAATTTTTTACATTTACAATGTTTTTGCCGTTATTAACTTGACTAGTCCTAAGTACACACACCCGCTCACTCACACACACTCACCCACCTGTACTAGTTCTAAGCCTCACTGAATAAATCAGACCAGTATTTTATTTCGTTAATCTCGAACTCTTATTTATCGGCAAGCCCTTCTGGTCCTATCTCCATTTATTTGTAGGCCACCCCTTACAAATTGGCGCCCAACAAGAAACTCACTAAATTCCCCCGATTAAAATAGGACGTCGAATAACGAACATTAACTCGGTAGATAATAATTGTACATGAGGCAGGTACGGAAAAGGCGTTACAGAAATTCAAACACAATTTGGTCAAATACACGTAGGGGAAATGTGGGCAGCCCCGGACAGCGGGTAGCCCCGGACACTGCAAAAATTCTCATTTTCTGCGTGTTTTCTGATGAGACTCAACTGATGCACGTGTCTAGTGGGACACAAACTAACGCAGGTATGATAAAACAATAATGGTGAACACGCAGAAAATGAACATTTTTGCAGTGTCCGGGGCTACCCGCTGTCCGGGGCTGCCCACCTTTCCCCTACACACAATATCACAAAGACGATCAAGCAAGCCGGCTATCCCCAGTAATACACAGGCACTCAGTCCTGTACGTCCGCACTTTGTAAACAACACGCTGGACATAGAGTCACGAAACTTACAAGGCACACATACATACAGGGAAATACACAAATCCGCCCCGGGGGAAGACCTTATAACCTATGACATGCTTAGACACTTACCTTCTATAGCTATAGATAGACTTAGAGCCTTATTTAACTATATTCTAAGAACAGGCAGATCTCCGGATAGCTGGAAGACGTTCAGGGTAGCCTTCATTTCTAAGCCGGGCAGAACAGGGTACCGTCCGATAGCCATGGCCAGCTGCATGCAGAAAATCCTTGAGAGAATAATAAATGACAGGCTAATGTGGTGGGTGGAAGCACAGGGGCTGTTAAAAGACTCCTGCAATGGCTTTAGAAGAGGGAAGTCATGTTACAATAACCTAACAGATCTCCGTTCAGACTTGAACATCGCCAAATTGCAGGGCGTGCGAACTGGGGTAATTTTTGTGGATATTATGGGGGCGTACGACAATGTATGTATCGACACGTTAATAGGAAAATTAATTGCTCTGCACATCCCAACGATTATAGTTAAATTCATCCAAGAGTCATTTGGTCGGAGAACCCTAGTCGGGTACGTGGAGGGTATGCGTATCGGAGTAAGGCAGACAAGGAAGGGTCTGCCCCAGGGTTCCATCCTCAGTCCCCTTCTCTTTAACCTTTATCTCGCCAATGTGGAATCCAACCTACCGAAAGGAGTCAGTTTCTCGTCATTTGCGGACGATATCAGAATCAGTTATTCAAACAGTAGCCTGGGTGGAATAATAAACACTCTCAAATCTGCTATCTCTATATTAGACCAAAGCCTAAAGGACATCAACCTCGATATATCCTTCCCAAAAACAAGACTCATCCTGTTCAGTAACAAAAAAAACTTGATAAAACCTGCCTCCGTCCAAATCCAAATAGGGAACCACATACTTACTAACGAACCTTCGGCTAAATACTTGGACGTTATATGGGATTACAAACTAAAATGGGACCTTCATATAGAAATGGTAAAGGCTAGGGCCCATCAACTGCTTAATATCCTGTATGCCATTACGAAGCTAAAGGGGGGAGCGCATCCGAGCACTATCTTAAGGATTTATAAATCTTTGATTAGACCTGGTTTAGAATGGGCCGGGTTCCTGCTAAATGTCGAAAGCACCCAGCAGCTATCTAGGTTAGACGTGGTGCAGAACGCAGCAATGCGCACGGGGCTGGGATGCTTAAAAACTACACCGATAAATTGCCTCCTCCATCTGAGCGGTTTGGTGACCCTCGGAGATAGGAGGGAGGAGCTATAGCGACCCGGTTCATTATCAAACAAATTGGCTTCTCCAATAACCAAATTATACAGTAACTCAAGAAAATACAAAGTCTTAAAAATATGGCTCACATTCCGTCAGCCAACCTTTCTGATTCACCCCTCTACGCATACTGGCAGAGTATAAAACCTCACACAATCAATATGCACCGAAGTAACAAAAATGGATACATTTCAATTAGATTACCAGGCGCTCTTTCTCGCAGACTTCGCGGATTCGGATCTCGGAATCCGCCTCAAACCTCCCATAGGCAATCCCGCAGAGTTTGCGGATTTGATAGGTAATAAATACCCGGGGTATAGGATGATTTTTAAAGACGGATCACTTGACAGACAGAAGGGCACGTGCGGGATCGGCATCTTTTCAGAGGATTACCCGCATTTGTTCCGTCAAAGGTCGCTTAGTCCCAAAAACTCTATATTTAATGCTGAGACGTTAGTCATACTTCAAGCGATCCTCTTGATCCAGTTAAATGACCTACTAGGCAACTTCTTAATTTGTACAGATTCGAAAAGTTCCGTCCTCAATTTGCAGAGACAAGGGTTGGACTCTGCCATGAATGCAACGGGGGCCTCGATTCGGCAACAGTTGTTAGTAGCCCAACAACAGCATAGAGCAATTAGGATAGTTTGGATCCCGGCTCATGTGGGAATATAGGGCAATGATCAAGCCGACTGGTTGGCTAAAGCCGGGAGTAATAGACAACCTATCGACGTAAATTCTTTCTTTGTGCGCGACCTTCACCCCCTAATTAAAGAACAGGCAGTAAATAGAACAGCGAAATTCATAGCCGACTACGCCTCGCGACCGGACCCCAAAGGGCATAAGTTTGTGAGATTTGCGCCTAAGTTTATCCCTAAAGCTTGGTTCGAGGGGTTGGCTATGGACAGGAATAGAATAGGCATTGCTAATAGAATCAGGACCGGTCACAACAAAACAAAAGCACATCTCCATAGAATGAACATAATAGACAGTAATGAATGCGACTGTGGAGAAGGGGCCGAAACCTTAGAACACATCTTCTGGTGGTGCCCCCACCATGAGGTGGGGAGAATCAAATTTGCTTCTTTTATAACGAAAAAAAAATATAGAGGTTGACAGCGATATTAGCAAATTGGCATTGTCGGGGGATTTCGACACACTATTCAGGCTGATTTCCTTCGTGATCCAATCCAAGGCAAATGTATAATTTTAAGGAAGGTTAGTTAGGATCTACATCCAATAGCGGATAGGATAGGTATAAGTGTTAATATTAAGGCCGCAGGGAAGTGCATTCCCTTAGATTAGTAAGGCAGGGGTGTTCACGCCGTACACAAAAGGAAGTATCTTGTGCACGGAAAAAAAAAGAGCACAGTCAGGCTTATTAGGTTAAATTACATAGGAATAGTCCAGAGGTGGTTGAAAAAAACATGCATGTAATAAACTTCGCTGAAAGTCAGAAAAAAGAAAAAAATTACGGGACTCGAACCCGGGGTGCAAAATCTCCAAGCCACGACGTTGACCGCTGCGCCACCGCCTCACTCGAACAGTTGCCGCGTTCGCAGGTTATTGAAGCGCGTCGAAAACTTCAATCGCCATTTTCTCGAAAACGGTCGAGTATTGACGGATAAGCCGAAATACGTGTCCGCTTATTTTGATCCCTCTTTCACCCTGTGAAGTTACAAAAAAAATCGGAGGGTTACACTTCATGTGTTCCCCTCGGAAGACCTATACGAATTCGTACAGAGTCTCCGCGACTTACGGATAAAATCACATCACACCCAGGGCAATTAGGATGAACACACTTGATATCACATAAAATCGACACACAGGGACACACACCGATAAAACAACGATACTGCATGGTATCACCGAAAATGAAAGACGCGATATATGTAGAGGTGGACAAAATGATTGGGGAAGACGAAATAGAACCATCAGATAGCGAATGGTCAAGCCCAATCGTTATGGTTAAAAAACCGAATAACACGTACCGATTCTGCCTAGATTTCAGAAAAGTAAACTCAGCATCGCGCAAAGACGCCTATCCCCCTCCATACATGACAGCAATACTAGACAAATTACACGCAGCATAATACATATCAAAATTAGATCTCAGCCAGGCATACCCGTGTGGAAATCGAACCGGGGTGCTGGCCGGGAGACGGCCAGGAAGACCGGCTTTTAGTCAGGCGCTGGCCGGACAGTCTGACCATAGCCCGCCTAGAATCGTCACGCTCGGGTATCTAGCACCCGGCCAGGAGACCTGGCCGGGCTATGGCCGGACTGTCCAGCCATAGCCTGATCAGGTTTTACTAGGGGCTATAATTCTATCCGATTATTCGCAGTTGAAGAATAAATCCAAATCATACTCCAATTTTGTTTCAATTTCTTCAATTTCAGCCATTTCTAACTCTTAAAGTTATGAACATTCAAAGGAGGACCCTACTGAATATGTAGAATATGTTCTTTAAAAAAATGTCAGTCTCTTGTGATAAAAGTATATGCGGGGAACCTGTCGCAGCGCTGCGAGGGATAGATTCTGCCAAAGGTTCCCTGCGCATACACTTTTATCACAGGTATTGAATATTTGATTTAAATAAAGACACAGCATTTTATTTAACACAACAAGTTTTATTTGTTTAGAGATAAATCAATTAAACACGTAATCCGCGATCTTTTTATTACATGTAATTTATATTAATACTATGCGACTGTTCATGGCGCAAGCAACTAACAACTCATAGCAACTAGAACATTTGAACGTACTACTATGCTTTTATTTCTCTGGTGCTCTGTTCATATACGGGCTAAATTATTTTCAACAACAGGAGACTGACATTTTTTTTACAAACATATTTTACCTACTATTGGTAGGTACCGCAATTTCTTTTCGAATCTTATTTCTCATTGGCTCGAATTTGAACCTAACCCGACTCTGACCCTCCGATGTAACCATGGTCAATTTTATTGGAGACTATTTGCCGGAAAGTTTCTTGATAAGGACTTTGATGCCTATGATACTATATTAGATAATTTCAACCGTCTTAGCGCCTGTCCATTCCCCGGCCAAGCTCTCGAATAATAAAATGCGTAACTATTTTCCGGTCAGCACCCGGCCAGTACTTGCCAGTGCCTGCGTAAGCATTGTGACAAAGTCTTAGCCCGACTAGCGCCTGGCTAGGACCCGGCTAAGCACTTGGACAAAAATGTTGCCCGACCCGCGCCCGGCCAGAAACCTTCTTGTGACAGGGCCAATCAGGGCAATTTCCACACGGGTACTTCCAAATACCACTACATCCAGAAAGTAGATACATAACGGCATTTACAGTACCGGGCGAAGGCCTATACCACTTCAAAAGAATGCCGTACGGGTACGGGACGCTGGGAGCACCAGCGACATTTCAGAGATTTTTGGACAAACTAATAGGTCCAAAGTCAGAACCATATGCATTCGCATATTTAGACGACATAATAATCGTAACAAAAACATTCGAAGAACACTTACACTGGCTAGGGAAAATATTAGATAAGATCACACACGCGGGACTCACAATGAACCCGGACAAGTGCGAATTCGGCTGTTTACAAGTAAAATACCTAGAATACATAGTAGACAAACACGGATTACACGTGGACTCAGAGAAAATACAACCACTAACAGACTACCCGGAGCGTAAAACACTGAAACAATTAAGAAGATTAATAGGAATGGCATCGTGGTATAGAAGATTCATCCCAAACTTTACACACATAACAGAACCACTAACACGACTATTAAAGAAAGATCAGAAATGGATTTGGGGAATAGAACAACAACACGCAACAGATACAATTAAACGAATACTCACTACACCACCTACACTAACATGTCCCGATCACACACTACCATTCCAAGTACAAACAGACGCAAGCGGCACAGGAGTAGGCGCGGTATTAGCACAAACAAAATACACAAATACTACACGAAAATCACGACACAACACAGGCAGGACATTCAGGAATAGAGAAAACATACCAAAGAATAGCGAAAGAATACTACTGGCCAGGAATGTATAGAGACACCGTAGAATACGTCAGGAAATGCGTAATTTGTCAAAAAACTAGAGTAGAACAAAGACAGCCGGCAGGTCTCATGGGACACAGAATAATAGAGGAACCATGGTCAGTAGTAGCATCAGACATAATGGGGCCACTTCCCTTATCAAAAACACGACACCAATACATTATAGTTTTCCAAGACTTATACACTAAATGGGCGGAAATTATACCGTTAAAGAAAGCGACAGCACAAACAGTAGAACATGCATTACACAAACACGTCATATCACGCTGGGGTACACCGCGAGTAATACTCACAAATAACGGCACACCATACATAAACAAACTAATCCGCGAACTCACACAAAAATTCGGCATTAGACACACAACAATCCCACCGTATCACGGTGGAACGAATAAATCGAACAATAAAAACAATGATAGAAGCGTACGTAGAAAAAGATCACAGGGATTGGGACATACACTTACAAGACCTGCGATTCGCGATAAACACAACCACACACACATCCACAAAACACACGCCAGCATTTCTAAATTTCGGAAGAGAACTACACCCAACACAATGCCTACGAAATCGCATCGAAAACGAAGGAGACATCGAACTACAGGACACAGACAGGTGGACAGATCACCTACGCAGACTACAAATAATTAGGGAGGAAGTACAGAAACACTTGGTGGAGGCAAACGAAAAACAGGCACACTATGACAATCTGAGACGTAGAAGCACGGAATACAAGGTGGGAGATAGGGTTCTTAAGAAAAATCACACGCTGTCATCGAAAGCAGACCACATAGCGGCAAAGTTAACGCATAAGTATTCAGGACCATACATAATAACAAACAAAATTTCACCAACAATGTACGAGTTAACAACAGAAAATGGAAGAAACATAGGAAAATGGCACATCGACAACTTGAAACTTTATATTTAAAACGCACAATAACTAATAATTAAAATTCGACCCCAACAGATAACAAAAATGGACGTAACAAACAACAAACCTCGACGAGCACAACTTGGATGACGACTAGGCGGGGGCCACTCCTCCCAACACCACGAGTTATCGCGACGATATACGAATACAGAACACCGAACACACTGCAGACAGACAAACAAATACTGAGACAATACAACATACTCCCACATACACTGGTAAGACGCACACTACTACCCTGTAACGGTTCGGCTGTGCCATGAGATGGACAAGGATAGACGAAACAGTCAGGTGACCAACGGTCAATCCCCACCACCGCGGATAGGCTCGTGGCGATCGCCCGTGACGTCACAAGACTTCAAAAATCATATAAAAGCTGGTGCGGCCAAGCAACACCAGCGATACTTGGCAAAGAGCTAGTAGTCGTCTCACCTTGATATATTAGAGAGACTTGTGTCAAAGCGACCAGTCTACTCAACAGTTATAGATTCAGTTAAAAGTAGAGAAATTGGAGAATTAGAAATTATAAAACAAATAAAATTTAAAAGTCTATCACTGCGCGATTTCCGAGGATAGCAAACGAACATTACAATTCATCGAGGTCGTGGCTAAGATTGCATGAACACTCATTAGATTGATAATAAAGTCAGAATTCAGATTTCGAGATCGAAGAACAAACGAGCCATAGATTAAGGTAGAAGTAAGAGCAAATGTAATATCAATTTTTGTTTATTTTATTTTGAAAATTTCAAAAGCACGAAAACATGATAAAATTGATTTATTAAAGATCGTGTTGAATTCACTACTGCTTTAACGTTCTTTGTCCGATATTTCCGCTGCTCATTTCACTTGAAATCAAAACGCTACAACAGCCGAGTCAGAGTAGACCAGAGAACAGCTTTGGAGAGCAATTTTCCGAGTCTGCTATACAGTCTTGGGTGCAAACCCCGGATCTGAGCGTAGGAAATAGTTAAAACACTAGGAAAGAACAGGAAGGCAGACTTGTGCGTAAAAACACCGGTTCTGCGATAGGACGGCAGCTTTGGTAGGAAACTATCCGAGTCTGCTAAGATCGGAGGCTTTATCGAGAAATCGATCGAGTCCGACGATAAACGGCTTTGTTAAGAAATTGACAGAGTCCGTAGCTAGCCAGAAAGAAAACACAAAAATCCAGATCAGGTGGCTTTTTGTGGTATAACCAACTTTTCCCCACCTCCTAGTAACGTGAAGTGCCCACATTAACTCAAAATTTAACTTATATTATTCTTTGAGCAAAACCTCACAATAACGCGGGATACACCTTCAATTTTTAATTTCCGGCATATCCCGAAACGTTACAACCCATACCCGAACAATACACACAAGACAAAACACCACGCAAGATACCACTCTTACAGACACCTAACATGCCTCCACACGAACACACATACCCAAATCCGCCATCCACATACACAATACCCACACCAACACCCAGAAACACAACTGCAGCCACACAAACACACACACACACCAACCTAACACCAACAAAACAGATACAGACGCGTACACAAGACACAGATGACGAGATAACAATACTGACAGAAAGAATAGAGACACAGATGCAGAAAATGGAGGCACTCGACAGGCACAACGCACACAGACGTAAGGCCATACAGTCACACCCAGTGATACAAACAAACACAGTCGACATACATAACTTACCACCGCTTGAACCACCACCAACACCAGAGAACACACTCACAATTACACCCACCACACTCAAACCGATAGTACGACACTTGAGACGCATACGTACAAGATCACACCCACCGTTCCCACAAAAATATAACATTACACCAAAAGAACACACACAGCACACACAAAACAACGTTTCAGAGGAAAGCGACTATGAGACGGCGGAGGAGATGGACACAGACTCGAACACACTGATAATCGAAGTAGACGACGACGACACAACGATGTAAAACGGAAGACAGAAGAAAACAAGAAACGGAACACGACACGACACAACGACAATATAGATAAGAAATTTTTTTCAAGTCAGGGGAGGAATTTGGTTTTTTTTGTAGTAGGATACTAGTTTTTTTTTCTTTTCTTTTTTTCCATTCTCACCCGCGCAAGCATTTTTTTGGTTATTATTTTTTCTTGGCCGGTAGCACAAGAGCCACACTCATTTTTTTCTCATTTTCATAAATGGGTGTTTCTCTGCTATTTGGAAATTCGTCCATACAAAACTGTCCTGAAGTAATTTTATTAAATGTTGAGAATGTTTGTTAATAAAATGAAGGGCAATAGTAAATTAAATGTATATCTTAAAAAGGCCCACACATTTTCCTCTTGAATTTTGAGTTATGGACGATTTTTTGCAAAGCCGTGACAGGGGACTGTTGTAACCATCCATAGGGGAATGTTTTATAGACAAAAACAACTAGGATTTTCGTTCAAGTGATCAAAAAATAATAAAATAATTTAAAATATAACAATACGTCCTTTTGGTTAAAATTTTTTTTTTCTTAAAGACAAAAGGGCGTATCTGAAAAAAAATTCTTTTTTTCGTTTTTCTTATAGATATCTACGTTTTTAACATTCCCAAGTTGATTGGAGAAAATTTTTTTTTTTTTTTTTTTGATACGCCCTTTTGGTTTTGCAGAGCCAAAAGGGCGTATTGAAAAATTTCTGTTGAGATACGCCCTTTTGGCTTGAGTAACGCGATTTGAGTAGAGCTGTGCAGAAAACGATTTGCAAAACGGTGACCACGTTATAAGGCAAACCGGATATCTGAAACACAAAAACCAATACTTTTTGGAATCCTCAATATGCCCTCTAAGCTTCTATAGAACGAATTTTTCATTTGACTTATCGTTTTTGAAAAATTAATAAAAACGTTCGCGGAAATCCCGAAAAACGCGATCAAATGCAAAAAAGATTCGTAACTTAATGACAGGGGACTGTTAGACAGGGGACTGTCATTT
Organism: Rhogogaster chlorosoma; assembly: GCA_944452935.1. Taxonomy (NCBI): domain Eukaryota; kingdom Metazoa; phylum Arthropoda; class Insecta; order Hymenoptera; family Tenthredinidae; genus Rhogogaster; species Rhogogaster chlorosoma. The sequence goes on from OX101802.1 coordinate 9,659,222, forward strand.
TTACATAAATACTTAATAAAACAATATCATTTAAAAACATCCAGATAAACGAAACAGATGTGGCTACATACTAGATGATCAATTATTTTAAACAAATTGTCGTTATTAAAACTCTTAAAATAGTTTAAGAAAAGGGTTACCAGGGGACTGTTTTCACTAACGGCCGAGACGCGTGGTTCAACAGCAGACACAGTAGTAGCACTAAAAAAAAGGGCGGCTGCCTGCTTAGTACACAACCGAACGAACTTTACACCGATTGCGTTCCGTTTCACCACTAAATGCTTCGCGTCAAAACTAAATTTGACTTCAGCGTGGTTTTCAAATTTTAACAGGGGACTGTTTTAATAATTTGAGGACAGCATTCGCACATAGATATCTTGATTAAAATTCTATTGTAAAAATATAATTGTGATGTATAAAGATGCTTACTGTTTTTGTTAATGTACTTGGATATTTTTTATTCAATTATCAACGGCAAAAAAATGAATATTCGTAACAAGATTTGTAATTCTGGAAAAGGGACGTACCAGGGGACTGTGTTTTGAGACGTTTGAGTTTCATTTATTCGAATATTCCATTATTAAATTACTAAATAAGCTGTGGCGTGCCAAGAATACCTAATACTATGTCGGTATTGATACAAAAAACTTAGAAATTTTAAGATTTATTATGTTATGTCTATTAATTGGGTTAGGTCCCCTGTTCAATATATAAAGATATACCTGAGGAGTGTGAGGGTGAACGATAGTGATAGTAATTATAATCAAACTTAAATCTTTATTTCTAATAGTAGAGTTATAATGGTTGGCGTTGTCTCCTGTATGGAGGTTAGTAATGGAGTGAGTCTTAGGGGGGAAGGTAGGCAGTGGCTATGGGAATAAGATAGAAGGATTATAGCTGACTCGCTGCATTTGGCAGTGCCGTGTGCAGCGAGTATCTCGTAGGGACGTTAGGACAGGATGCGGACGATCGGGTAACAGGTAGATAGACAGAGTAGAGATGTAGAGGAACAGGGGGATAGAGGTAAGTGAGAGGAGAGCGTACGGGTGGTGACACCCGGACGTAACAATTACATAAAATTAGCTTGGGACAGCGATTTTCCAAATAGCAGAGAAACACCCAAATATATTTTATTTTTTTCATTCAAACTCCAGTAGAAAATAAGGATAGTACAAATACAAAACGTACAAATTAAACATAGGAATAAGGAAGACACACTAGATTAAGCACAAACCCCCAAAAACACCTCGCGTGCAAAAACCTTGCGCCAAGTACATTAAAACGTAGTAACTATCAACGAAAATTTGTTAACAAAATATTCGAAGAAGCAGCACTTGACCTACAAAAGTATTGAAATCAATGGACGTTGCCAAGTACAATAAAATTTTCTCGCAATTTATATTTGAATGTAACTTAGTATTAGGTTTGGTTGGTACTTACATCTGAATATACATAACGTGCGTAATACGTAAAGACATGCGACATATGTACACGTAAGAAAAAAATAATCCAAATTAAAGTTGAAAAAAAAAAAAAAAAAATTTGGAGTACGTGGTACTTGGCGGGCTGATGTTTGATTTATTATAAGAAAATTAAAATGGTACAATTAATATTTTCTTGTACTTTGTACAAACATGCCCGCCAAGTACCACTACCTCCAATTTTTTTTTTTTTTTTTTCAACTTTAATTTGGATTATTTTTTTCTTACGTGTACATATGTCGCATGTCTTTACGTATTACGCACGTTATGTGTTGTAACGTGTTCAACGAATACCACCTCACGAACACGCAAACACACACACCAGCTTGCCGGCACACCGACGGTCGGAACAGAAGTGACCAACGCGCTCGCGCTTTCGCGCATCAGAAGACCCTGGCGTGACGTCACGAAGCGGGTATAAAACGGGCAACGTCCAGGCAACGCGAGCGTATTTGTGCCAAAGCGGCCGTGCGACTCATATTTCACGTCAGATATAAATTTGAACTCTGTTAATTCTCACTTCTTATTATAAATTTGAACTCTGTTAATTCTCACTTCTTATTATAAATTTGAACTCTGTTATAATTTGTTAGTGCCAAAGCGGCCTAATTAAAATTTATAAAACTTCACTTATTTTCGTACTAGTCAGCTAAAGCAGTGTCTAAGTAAAATTCGAGTCATACAAATAAAATATTTGATTAGAATAGTCATCAAATAGAAGCAAAGAAAAAATAAAAACGTTAAATATAACGCATAGCTAGCAGCATAGCTGCGACCAGATTAGGTTAAGAAATCATCCTTTATTTTTCATCATCATCTTCATTGTAAAAATTTCCATCTCATTCTTTTTTTTCTTGTACATAATTTTCGACACAATCTTTATTTAATAAACGGGCGGAAGATCACCGATCCCACTATCAATATAAACAGGAATCTGATTCATTTCTTTCATTTCCTATTTTTTTATTTCAGTTTCATTTAAAATCGTATTTAGCAAATCAAAGGCTTCGGTGCGTCTAACCTAGACAGCGACGGTAGAGCTGTAATTGCTATCTGAGTCTGTGGGTTAGACAAGTCGCAAGTCTTTAGAGTATTGCAGTTGGTCACTCAGGCAGCAACGGTAGAGCTGTAATTGCTACCTGAGTCTGAGAGTGATTCGACTGCTGATACTAGGGAGTTTTTGGTACGTTCAGCTTAGACAGCGACGGTAGAGCTGTAATTGCTATCTGAGTCTGTGGGTTGAACAAACCGAAAACATTAGGGTATCTGGGTTTTTTCAACTTTTCCCAGGAGGAGCTCCAAATCATATCCCGTGACAAAGATATCCACGCGGACTAGCATAACTCCGCCAGCCTTCAGCTGCGGAGCATATGCAGTAAAGTTACAGTGTATTCAGATGTAAGTACCAACCAAACCTAATACTAAGTTACATTCAAATATAAATTGCAAGAAATTTTATTGTACTTGGCAACGTCCATTGATTTCAATACTTTTGTAGGTCAAGTGCTGCTTCTTCGAATATTTTGTAAACAAATTTTCGTTGATAGTTACTACGTTTTAATGTACTTGGCGCAAGGTTTTTGCACGCGAGGTGTTTTTGGGGGGATTTCACTACTTTTTGCACCGTTCAGCTGGATATTTATTCACGTTTGAGCTTTGAACCGACATCGGCGGTTTTACTTGTAGTAAGGGTATAGTTACTGCTGACTTTAGTATTGATCAGGTTGGATATAAAAAGAATACGTATGCATCTTGAGCATTTTTGGGCCATCTCTGCTTTGTGATAGTCTTATCATCTACACGTTTCCAAGCAGAATTTCCCTCCCGTAACATGCAGGTGTAGTGGCCGGATTGAATATTCTGACCATGATGGAATATTGCACTATTTACCCTGTATCTTCTAGAGCAAAGTAATAGTTTATCGGTGGGCACAGCTTTTATATTACAATTGGTAATCTTCATAACATGTTCATCTTGTACGGTATATAATAGGAGCTGTATAATTAAACAGCCGCTTACCGACGTAACTTCAGTTTTTGTGTGTATATTTTCCGACCGACAATTATTGCAGGAGGACCCTTCAATTGTTTTCCACCGTGAAAGGTTAAAATCAATTATTTCCGACAAACTAGGAGTTTTCTTGCAAGATTTGGGCAAACTAAGCAACAATATGCAATTAGAGCCGGAAGTTGTATTGGTATAACCACAAGATTCACACCGGACCTTTGTCGTTATCTGATGCTCAACGGCTGTTCTTAAACTATCACATTTCGATAGAATAGCTGTAAGAAATTCTGGCGCATCTTGCTGAACATTCATTGTGAATTGTTCACCTGCGAGTATTCTAGCCGTGAAGACGTTTTCGGTAACTTCTAAGTTTTTGTAATTTTCCAATAATATCCTCATGACATCATCACTTTTTTCATGTAACAAGCGTTCTCTGATCGAAGCGGAATGGAATATGCACTGAATCGTTGCGTTGGCATAGCAAGAAACGCCATCGCTATTAGGAAAGCCTTTGATTCGCCAAGAATCATCTGAGGTATTTTCTGTGCTTGGCTCCTGACAGGCGATTACGATTTTTGGAATTGACCATCGGCGCTCAGGAGCTTTCCGAGCTCGTGTCCCCGCGATAGGCATCGTCATAAGGTCAGGTCGATATTTCTTTCTTAATCGATTGTACTCTACAATAGCCGCTGTATCCGCTAATACAGAATGAGGGTCGTAATTAATTAAATGATAGCCTTTTAATGAAGTCACTCGTGAAAGGGCAACGTAAACTTGTCCGCACGAAAACACTGAATTACCAGCATCGATAACGGCATTCTTAAGACTCAGACCCTGACTTTTATGGATTGTAATCCCATAACTAAGGCAAATAGGAAACTGTTTCCGGACGACAAAAGCCCCCTCCATCACCTCAAACTTTACGTCAACGCGCTCTATGATGTGTTCGACTCCGTTCGCTAAAATCACGTTTACTGTTTCAACGTCATTACTATCAATAGTTCGGGATATTGAAGTAATTGTACCAATTGTACACGGAGAGAATTTTATGGGAATCACTCCCACAAAAATATAATAAAGAGTACTATACTGTATAAGACGATTGACTTATTGCGGAAATGTAATAGGTATTCATATTTCATGAAGCGGAAGGATTTACAGACGTCACATAATACACATAAATAAACAAGTCACAGTGGCGATCAGATTGCATGAAAGGAGACCATCATCAATATAGCAGTGTTCTGGAAAAGTAGTATAGCACTCGTTGCCATACTGCTCCGTAAAGCCAGCTAGTCAGTATAAAAATCGACGGCTACTAGTGTGATTGTGTTCTGCACGAATGGCATAATACACGTCGCCATACTGTATGGTGAGGGCTATCATACTCTTTTCAAGTCATAATCAGCCAAAACAAGAATTCTTCTTATGTATACTATATGGACCAGTGCCATATAGGCATATAGAGACTGTAAGTGAGAATAGTAACCTCTTAAATTGTCCTGGTAGGGACTACGAGTGAGTATAGCTGTGTCTCAAATCGTTACTCATGTGATAGGTATTATGGAATATAGTAAATACAACAAGCCGTTTATTAGTGTTTATAATTTTCTTTTATTCAATATCAGATTTCCCATGAACTTCTGAAAAATAAATTTTACATTGGGGCGAAAAAATTGGTGATATTGGTGGTATATAAATAATACATTGTTTGACCTGTACTTCATTTTCGTCATTCATCACAGCGACTCTATACATCCATGACTTGGCTATGTAGGTGTAACCATCGCCTAAACGTTTTTTTTTGAGAGAATATGGTAATTGTAAGGTCAGCATATCTCAAACAAACCCATGAGACCGATCGTTATGCATAATTTTGTACGACTGTGTATGCTCATCGAAGCAACAACCGTGCAATTTTTTCGTGAGGATCAAAGCTTCATCTTTGGTGTGCAGCAAAATGAATTGTACTTCATGAAATATACATAGGTCCTTCTTCATTGGGTATCATAATTAAAATATCTAATTGATTATTATTACTTTTTTACTCTATCCAGTGTGTTTGTAATGATATGCGACCGTTGGTAGCTTGTGCCATAAAGATTTTTAAAGAACATTGTGTTTACGTGTCGAAAAGAATTAGCTTCCAGTCGGCTATCAGCTGTAACTGAATCAGTAGTCTGGCTTGACCTGGCCCGAGTTTTTATTGTACGTTTCATTATTGATTATAGACCTTCTGATATTAGTGGACTGGAAAATTAAAAATTTCTAAATAGGCATTATCTGTTATACAACGGTGTGAAGACAAGATTCATCGTAAATGTGTAACTGATTTCTCAGGTGTAATAGGTGTAAATCAGACTCAAAGGTGTAATATTGATACAATCTAATTCAGCATATCTTGAATATTTTATGCCTCAGCTCACTTTCCCTAAATTCAAAATTGCACACTTTTTGAAAACGCGACGAAGCACTTCAATTTGAAACTGATTTAGACGATCGTGCTAATCCGGAGGCCAGAAACCGATTGCACGGCGGGAACTCATGCTAGAGTAGTGTGGACATGGTGGTGGGGGACTTCAACTGGGCAGTATGAGAATGATTCTCATATTGTTCAAAAGTAGCTTCTACATGTTAAACGACCATTCTGTGAGAAAATTTGAGTAGTGTGAATTTCTATGAATTCAATTGATGTCATGTCTCAATACTATCAGATACCACATGACTTGTCACATAATAAACAACTTCTGACATTAAATGATATGCCGCAGAAGCAGGTATCTCCTATGTCAAATATGGCGAGTAATGTATTTCGTCGTTTTTTACGTGATATTATAAGTATCGAACATATAATTATGAAAGATAGAAACACGTTTTATACATGAAAGTATGGACTTCTAATATTATGTATAATAATCTTTAAGGTTCTCATTATCTTGACGATTGTTGTTGCACCTGCAGCGAATATCACGTCTGTATATTTCTCTTGCCGATATCGCATTGCAAATATCGAGTTATACGTTTTCCATATAAATAGTAGATGTTCCTATACCGATTGAAGTTTGATTCGTCTATTACCACTAACAATTAAAATGTGTATTGTACTAATGCTCGATCTCCGGTATAAGTCAATCGTGTTATACCACTTATGATAGTGATTCTCATAAAATTCTCTCCGTGTACCATTAACAAGTCCTAACGTGACATCAACATTTCGTCTTATCATTATTTTCACACCAATCTTTACAGTGATTACTTTTGCTAGACCAGCCGTTCGAGAACTATCCTCATCATCTGAATTCAGCATTTTATGCATTTTTTTTTTGGAATACGGAGGACAGTCAATAGTGTCGTGAGCTATCAATTGGATTTCTTCTGTTTGAATTTCGTTCAGCATAGCTTCATTGAGAACATCACACATGCGACTTGTGGGAAGTAGACACACAGTGTCGTTAGATAGGGCCTTTATATAATCACATAGTTCACGTAGTCTGTCAGAGAACTCTGATGAGTTAAAGTGTAGTTTTCTTGAATTTAACATTGCTGTATCTGAATCAGTAACGACTCCGAGGCGTATTCTCGAAAGTGTCTCGCGATACGATGTATCATTTTGTTGCCGCATATTAATCGTTAGTTCGTCGTAACTAAACACATTGGTCCATAGATCGGCAGTGCCTATTGACCCTAGAAGTTTGTCCGTATCTGCGTTCGAGATTTGTACAAAAACAGGCCCTTCACGAACAGGTGGTAGCTGTAACAAGTCTCCGAAAAGCAGAACATGTTTCTTACCGAACCAATCATCATCGCAGTCTGTGGTATCGAATATTTCCCCCAAGCGAAGATGTATATACATTAGTGTAACATTCGAAATCATGGAAACCTCGTCGATAATAATTTGCAACCTGCCGTATTACTGGGGTCTCTGAAACGAGGGTGAGGCCTCAGTAACCGGGTGCACCGTGGCCTGCGCTTTTGGACGCCACCTAATTTGATAAATCAGGAAATATCTCTAATCTAGTATCTAGAGTTCTGATACTCGTTTGCCAGGGAAGCTGGTTGAGACACTCAGGGTGAGGTTCGGGCACGTAGGCCCTCGTACCTATTTTCTGTTCTGACGCTGAGGCGTTCTTGTTCTGTTAAACATAAATCTATACAATCAGTGCCAATAGACTACGTCACCGGATGAAGTTCTCGATGTTCTTGAAGAGAGTCTGGTTATTTCCGAGGAAGAAATGGGGAAACTCGTAGGTAGAATGATTCGTACTCAGTGAGGTAGAATTGGACAACTGAATTATATTTTGTCTTTCTTTGCTTCTGTACACTAATAACTTTTCATGCACTCTATATCACTAGATGATATATCTCACACTCTTACACTTTCACGGGGTTGAGGTGTGATTCTACGTTCTGTGACGTGGATTTTGTCAGATCTCGGATCTAGACCGGATCACTAGACCCCGAGGTCGTCCAGTCTACAATTGGCTAAGAAAACTAAAATTATTTATTAAGGTTGGGCGCCAGGCGGATAACCGCCACTTTCAAAATTCAAAATCAAAACACAATTAAACTACAGGTACTCGAAGCGTCGGCTAGCAACAGTACCGCGGAGAGGGGTCGGGATTAATATGAAGGATTAACTCGGCGTCAAATAACGACTCGTGAATTTCAAATTTAACAAAAGAACACTAAATTTATTAAAAAAAAATTAGAATTTAACGAAATTAACAAGTAATCATGTACCCGGGGGTACTTCCCCTCGGGTCTAAGGCGACTACAGGCCGTGTATAGCCGACCTGGCCGCGATTTGCGAGTTTTACAAACAATAAGAATTAACTAATACGCTCCCACGTAGGGTGGCAATAACCAATTGAAATTAGTTAACAATCAACTCAGCAAATCTGGTCCTCGCGGGACAAGAAATCAATTTTACAAATAACAACGGGACTTAGAACTAACAATGCGACTTACAACTAACAATAAGGAGTCTAGGACTCGAAATAGCAAAAGAATAACAAAATAAATAACGCAAATCACGAAATAGCAAAATTAACAACCAGAAAGTCGAGCCTACGGCTCGAGATTAACAACAAAATAATTTTTAAACAATATGGCCCGCGGCTCAGGATTAATAATAGAGTAATGCTTGCGGCTCAAAGTTCAACAAAATAGATAACAATAACGTTGCCGACCGTGTAAGGCGATCGGCACGCCTTCGAGAGGCGAAGCCTCTCGGGAAGAAATATTTACAATTTAATAAATAATAAATTAACTAAACCTAGCTTAACCTAACTCTGCGGTAAATAAATAACGAATATTGCCTCTAATTGCAGCTATATGACCAGCGCGAAACAAAAGACTCGAAGTCTATCAACAAGGCTCTTCCCACAGGGGGGAGAGAGCGCGACAGTGACCGACTGTCTTCGTCGCACTCGTGTGCGAATCGACTATACTCAATACAACTCAATACAATTCAATATATCACCAAAAATTTCCACTAAACGGACTCAAAATACAATTCTCTGTAGCATGAGGACACTGGAGACGGCCTACCGACTCGGAGGTCGTTTTAATTTGATCCTCGAAGATCTATAAAAGCCTCGTGGCTCGAAACAAGGCAAGATGGCCGATGGCCGTTTGCCGGATTCAAAGTAGGAGTCAAGTTAGCTAACGCTTACCGTTGTCCAGCCACAATGAGTTTTCCACGCAGGAAAAACCCTCGGTACACTCCTGGCCCTCCAGCACACGCTCCAACGGACTCAATCACTCAAAATAGACTCGAAACTAAATTCAAGACTCAAAAAAGGTACTCGAAAAGTCCCTCGAAGGGAATTCGCAATATTGCCTCGCGGCTACGCGCAAATACAAAAAAAACGAGCGTGAGCACTAGAGCTCGACGCCCTACCTGCTAGGCAGGCCTACGGCAGAGTGATCTTCGATCGCTGAGCGTCGATCGTTCGCACCCCCGTCATACGATCGCCTAATAATTTGCGTATTGACCACTAGATCCCCTCACGCATGATAGTAGATCTTGGTTATGCGCGAAATTCCAAATTCGCCACGATGTTTGCAGCTCCTTCGTTTAGAGGAATACGGGTTGCAGGTTCTTGGCGGTGGTGGGAATCTCCTCCACCACCTTGATCCCTCGGTGCAGAGTGTCCTCGACACTCCCCCGCATCCTCTTTTGACCTGTGAGGTAGCCTGGCCAGTACTAGCCTCACGAGCTTCGGTGGCGTCCATCAAAAAGTCAACACCCTCGGTGTTTTAGCGTAGGTGCGTCCGTCGGGGTGCGTAATAGTCGTAGCTCAGACCCAAAAACTTGGCCTCGTCGTCCACATGTCAGAGAAAATGCGTAAAAGAAAACAAAAGAATAAATACTAAATTCGACAGTCTTAGATCGGTCACGGTCGCCTCTCGGAGAGTCTACAGCCTCGGGGCTAAATTAAACGCATTCATGCTTCGCTCATGCATCTCACGCTACGTAATTATGGTCGTCTAAGGGTTCGGGAGTCGCTTGTAACATGCGTTGCAAAATGCAATGTTACAGTTCATAGCTGCTCGAGCTAATAAACTATTAATTTACACTTTTGTCTGAATTTACTTCTACCTGCCGTTCTGGGGAGATATTCTGAATAGTTGATGAAACGCCACGCTTCTATTACTTTTGATTTTGATTCTGAGCTATGCTCTAAGTAACTAGTACTTTTAATGCTTCAATTCTTTAATTCTGAGTAGGACGATTGTAAGTCGTGATTTACACCCATCTGTCTCGTTATAGAGGAGATGCCATACTGACGAATTTAGTAAGATTCGGGTTAACGCAGTATGCGTGAGAATAGGTGATATCGATTGCGATCTGAGGGATGGCGTTACTGGTATGATTATACCTCAAATGTGGGCTAAGGAGCCTAAACTCGTATAGCCGCACGGCGGTAATTTAAATTTAGTAGAAATGTGCAGACACATTGTTACAGATCCCCCCACTAGACGTAGGCTATATGGTTTAGGGTATGTTTCTCATTCAGCAATGCATTCTTTCATACACAATTTGGAAAGTAATTAGTACTCTAGGATATAGTGGTGTGAAATCACATATTTTTATTAGTATTAGCAGTGAGCAGAGAGCGAGTGGTTCTTACCATAGTTAGCTTATCGTTCTAAGGTATAGGTAATTTAAAGAAAATGGTATAAAGGGACAAGAACGTCCTTGGAAACTTACACTGATGAGAGCAGGTGAGTGCGTTACTCGAGGTGTAGTTCAACAAAAAAAATGTTTCTCCTTTGCTTAACTTATCTGGATTATATAATTTGTAACGCAGTTTTCTATTAGGAAGAGGAAAACCTTTGACTCCGTCACAATTCGGCGCTTCCCGTGTTAATTAACTGAAACTTACCTAATGTTGGGCGCCAGACGCTTGCGCGTCGTTTCCTTACCAAATTTTTACCATATGATACGATACGATACGATACGATAACTAAAACATACGAGATGCGACGAGCGACAACTCAACTAGCTCAGTTTTCCAAAGCCTTAGATAGAGGGGCAGGGTACACCATTTACATAAAACAATATTCGATATTTTGCTTGAGATCACATCAATCAGATTTATTTCCTTTTCGAAATCAGACAGATTCGATAGAATCGATAACAGAATCGGTATTAGCTTCGTTTATTACAGTAGTCGATCTAAATAATGGGACAGAATTTAATTCTTTTACGATATTAGTGAGAGGCGTGTGTCAGAGACGATTCGATATAAAACAATTTGACTAGACTCCAGACTTGGTATCACAGAGCGATACTTCGTACCCAAATGCAAATTTTATTTTTCATAACGCAGCCAAACACTATTATACGACTTTTAGCCGAGATCAGATGACGATACTCAATAATGAAACGATACAGGTTCCCTAATTATTAATTAGTGGCGCTGAGCCTTACAATAAGCGATATCTTGAGGTTTATTAAAAGATAGGGTCATTCAAAATACGCAAATTACTCAGGTCAACGATAACAGATTATTTCAGGAACGATAGAAAGATAATAAACCAGATTCTACGATATCTTAACGAAAGTTTCGATACTAGATTTTACATAGCCAAATTTACTCAAGCGATAATAGAACAGAGATAATTACTAAATTATAACAAACGATAATAAAACTAAACTATAACAAAGTTTCTGTAACGCGAGGCCTTAGCCCTCGCGGCTAACTTCGCTCAGGGTACTCCAGGAAAGGTATTTTATACTAATTTCATGCACAAGCAATATTAACAATACTAGAAATGCTGAATTTACAAAGCCATACGATAGGTAATAGCCAAAAAGCAATATAAGATCTACGTAATTCAGTCAGACTCGAGGTTGTTCGATAAATTAACCATAGACGAGCTTCTTAGCTCAAAAATCCAAACAATAAACCAGACTTTTATACGAACTACCTCGTGTCTTCACAAAAAGAATCAAGACCTTACCTTAATCGACTTCAATGATTGCACTACACAATTTTAAACAATACTCGATAACGATAGAAGGTTCGATATACGATACTCGATGAATTGATGTCAGCGTAGCATAGACTGGAGCGAAGAATAGGCTGAGTGACCAGTGTGTCTTCCTTATACAGTCGAAGCTCTCTAAATGGCCGCTCTCAAAGTGTCCGTTCCCCTCATTTGAACATTTAGTTATTCCCCCACCAATAGACCATAGAAAATTTGTTTCACTCGCTCTGATTCTGTCCACAAATTTATTTCTACTCTACCTCTAAGTGTTCGCACAAATTACTATACTATACAGAGAACTACATACAGAACTCGAGCGGACACTTTGGGAGCGTCAGTGAGTAATAAAATCGCAGAGAAAAATGAGCCGTGACGGTACGATAGTGGGGGGACTGTATTTCTTGGAAATATATTCCCCTCAAGCCCCTAGGGCGGACATTTTCGGAGCGTCGACTGTATAGCCTTTATTTCTACGCATCGGATCATCCCTCTAGTAAATAGGTCACGTGACGTGTCAGTGACTTTTAATTGGCTCTCGGTACTTTTCGGTAGTTTCGACGGTTGTCAGGTGTTCTGACGTATTCCGGGAGAATCACACCTACCCCTCCGTTGCTGTAGACCACTCCTATTCCCGCCTTCCGTTAGAACTCCCTGGTGCTGGATCTACCGGAAATCTCGCTCACCAGAGCTATTCGATAAATTCCGATAGGGCCTTACAGGATTCGTCAATCCCTACGGAATGGGTAATAGCCTCGCGCTGGATCACTAGGATCTCGCCTACGATAAAGTCCCTCAGGTCGGAACGCTGATCCGGGGGTTTTCTCGACCAACCACGGCCGCGGTAACAGTTTCGGAGATAGTGCAGATGATCGGTGTACCTGTTGTCGACAGTTCTTTGGGTAGGAGGCTGTGAATATGCTTTCGCATGACCTTGTACGCCACCCTCAGACTGGCAGGTGATGTAGACGGTAGCTTCGCCGGATGACGGGAGGATTTTTGCCGTGCTTCTCGCACATCCCTGTACGCCGTCAGTCCGTTACGTTTGGAGCAGTGCGTTTTCCGGCTCTAGTGGAGGCGCTGGCCTTGCCGCTTTCTTGGCGAATCTAAGACTTGCACGCCGATAGGGCCGTCTGCGACGATACGAGAGGTTCTTTAGGCTGCATTTGCTGTACTTTCCATCGGTAGTTCCCACGTCGGTAGAGACCTCGTGGTGCATCGTGATCGAGATTCATAGATTTTACAAAAATAAAAAGTGCATTAGTTAAAGCTAACCATTTTCCCTAAATTTTCCTTTTCCTGGAGTCCCTGTCCACGCTACGCTGTGCTTTTTCGAGTTTTTTTCCTTGTAACTGGGATTTATCAAAATACCACGTTACAAATTATAGAATGAAAAAGTATCGTTATAATGGTCTTATAATAGGGTATAAGATTTTCTTCAACTTAGCTTTTAATGTGTGTTTATAACACGTATAACTTAAATAACTAGAACAGTCGAATACTGTATTCGGTTTTCTTTGGCGACTTGAAGCCTAAAGTGAGTAGCAAGATTAAGGGGGTATATACACCTTTAAATGGGTTGAATTTCTGAAAAACAATTTTTTTTTTTTCTGCAACTTGAAGACTCTGAACAAATTGAAAAAAATCATCATGTTTGAGGAGGGTTTGACCCTTATTATCCATATTTTACATCATGTATTACTTTCAGTCTAATAGTGGTTGAGCTGAAGACAAGAAAAGACAAAATCACTTGGTTGTCGTAAAGAATCAGAACCAGAGTTGGACCGATCTTTGGATTTTTGGTCCTTAATTGTTCATAAGACATGCCTCTATCAGATGAACATAGAACTTTTTGATATTGCAAGAATTACTTGAGTTATTGAATTTTATCGATTTTTTTTTTTGATTTTTACAAAATTTTGGCTCATTTTTCTATTATCTCAACTAAAAATGGGTTCATCAAAAAGTTCTATGTTCATCTGATAGAGGCATCTCTCATGAATGATTCAAGACCAAAAAATCAGAGATCGGTCCATCGGTTGATTTTATTCTTTACGACAACCGGTCAAAATAGTGATTGTTCAGAAATTAACTTTTAAACTTTATCACTACGTTGATGGTTCTGGATGCCAATAAACTACTATTCTACTTCTCTATGATCTATTGAGTGAGTTAATAATGCAAAACAGTTTTCCATCCCTCTTTTTGATCCAGGCGTTGGACCGACGCAGGTAAAGTTAAAAGCTTGTTTTGCTACGTCGCCCAAGTCGTGCGCCGCCTTATTTCTATAAACCACCTGGTTCATAACTGCTACCTTCCACCTCGATGGCCTCCTCCTGCGGGCTTGTCCATAGTTGCCTCAGAGCAACACGAGCTTCCTTGGTCCTCTGCTCCGCTCGCCTATCGACAACTTCGATTCGGGCTTAGCCCTGTAGTTTCGCTGCAGCGACAGCGTAGCGTCTTGGCTCTACTGAAAGTTTTTGCATGATTCTCAACATACCTCGTTGACTTTGGGAGTTGATCGCTGCAATGTTGGCTTCAACTGGAAGGACGTCACGACCTGAAAATAAAGTCTTAGGACTCGCTCGTATGCTGTGTCTTACCTCCGACACAGCGCTTTAGTAATCCCTTGTCGCTGAAGTCAACGGAGACTGGTCTGACCTCATTCATCTCAATTTCTAGGAGATTAGCCCGGTGTTTGAATGTCTCAACTGTTTGAACTGCAATTGCCTGTTGATACTTACACTAAGAGTCTCGACCCTCCGGGTAGAGATGGTGCTGCGGCTTATCGTCTGTCGAAGACTTGTGGTACCATATAGCCCATATAGCTGTTTTTATACCTTGAACTAATTTGGGGTTGTTCCGTAAGCATTTCAATAGTAAGACAGATAGTTTAAACCTCTAGTGCTCCAAAAATGCAAAAAATACAAAATTGTTTTTTTTGTTCAATTTCAAAAAATTTCAAAAAATCGCTGTAACTTCTTCATTTTTACATATTTTCACATGATGATTTTTTTACAGATAGTTTACATCCCTAATGTTCCAAAAATGCAAAAAACACAAAATCGATTTTTTCAAAATTCAAAGGTGTATATACCCCCTTAAGTATAATGGATTAGGAACTATAATTAGTCGAGCGTATATAACTATATGCTGTGAGCAAGGTACAGTAAGTTTACTTCAAGTCTTGGTCGGGTTATCTATAGGTTTGTCGATGAAGGTGCTAGGTAGGAAGTGAGGAAGGATAGCTCCATGACTAATAGTTATCGCGCGTCGTGAATTTGCCTCTTGGGCGGTGGCGAGGATCGCGGCGGTAACTCCGTGTGGAAGTGGATGGTCCACGGTTGGGTTCATCGTCACTATCTGGGTATAGGTCGTGGAGTGGAGTTCCAGTTATATTAGTAGAACCTTCGGTTTTTGTCTGCGTAGATATGGTTGAGTGTGAGGTGGGTACCGGACCCTTGTAATGGTTTTTCCATTCCAGGTGTTCCGGGAAGCGATTTTGACATTCGATACAATTGGAGTTGAGGAGATTAAGGTCCGTCCCACATTTATGACAGCGTCCCCTAAGGATTTCAAGTTCTTTGTCATGCGCGAATGGGCAGTTGTTCTTGGAATGGTGAGGAGCACCGCACCCATGACAGAATCCGCTGCGATAGGGATGAGGGCACTGTTTGAACTTGTGTGTAACAGAACGGCAGTTCAAGCATCCCCTTTCTAGTGTCTTAGGCCGGTGTGTTAGGAAAGTGTTGGTGTTGCTGTTCCTTAAGTTGGTTTTAGTAGCTGGGTGGTTTTGATCTTGTACGTATTCGCTGATGATTCTCGACCAATCACTTCCTGCGATTCGCCTCGCTATAGAATCCTTTGCCTGGATTCGGATGGTGTTGGCCTCGGAACGTGGCGCAACTGGTGCGTTTAGAAGTCGCTCCAAGAGTGACGGGTTTGGGTGTGGAGTCTTCGGCAGTAGCGCAGCTGCGTAGGTAGAAAAGGAACATGGTAAGGATATTTTCCTCGGTTCTTGACTCTGGATCTCGTGTGGCTTGGCGTCCCATTCTTTAATCATTGTACTGCGGTCGATCTGTACTGGTCCGGGGTTAGGAGGTGTTTGGCCGGAGCGTTCCCGTAGTGGCGGAAAGAATGGTTTCAGAGCTTCGTCGTCAGTAGAATCAGATTCAGGTTCTTGTTTCACTGGCGTAGTCTTTTCGTCTAATAATTCTGGACGGTCGGAGTCGGAACTCTCGGTGGAAGGTGTGTGTGGTCGCTTAAGCGATATCGTTTCTTCTGGTGTAACGTCCGGTGTATGCGTCGGTTCGGGCTGAGCCTTGGTCAGATCTAGCGGTTGTTTCTGTATGAGACAAAGTGGAGTATCTGTGGTAGGTGATTCACTGTTGCGGGACAAGTCAAGTGGATGAGTCGGAGTCGCGTCGCGTATGGAGGTTGCGGGCCTCAGGTTCGAGATGTGAATTAGTACGCGCGCGTCAGCTATGTCGGAGTCATGAAGCCGGACGAGTTGGACAACTGGGAGAGTTGCCCTAGGGCTAGATAGTCGAGGGGCTCCCCGTCGGGCGACTTGTCGAGTCCTTTTCATTTTCTTGAGTCAGTGGTAGTATCTTCTGTGGGATGGATTTAGCAGTAGATGACACGGTGTGGTATCTAGGTAAAACAGGACTTGGATATCAGTTGGTACGTCTGGGATTACGACGAGGGAATTTTAAATCCTTAATGTCATATTTCCCTATCATCTTCATATCTTTATCTACTATCTCTACGGTAGTAGGTGAGAAATATTTTGATACGTAAGCTGACCCGTCATATTTTGGAGCAAGCTTAGCGTTGTAATTTTCTCCTTTCTTACTTAACCTTTTCCGTGGGAAGTACACCTCGTCACCTTCCCGAATATCAGGAACATTTGACGGGATGTTCGCGTTATGGCGATTTGTTTGCCGGAATTGTGCTTTAAGTAAGTGTTTTTCAGCTAAGTGCCGTATGACATCGAGAGTGATCATTCTGCGAGCCCAGGGGTCTTGTGAATCTAAGTTAGTTAGGTCTAGATCCTTATCGGGTGAGCTATGGCAGCGTGTCTCTCGACCAAAGTTTAAGAAATGAGGAGAATATTGGGTAGCAGCACTCTTAGTTGAGTTGCAAGCAAATTGCAGATCAGAGATGAATACAGGCCAATCTGTTTGCCTGGGTGAAGTGAATGCAGCTAGCATTGGTTTTATGGTTCGGTTAAGGCGTTCTACAGGGTTTGCGCAGGGGTGTGCTAACGCGGTGGTCTTATGTTCAACTCTGAATTCGGCATTTAAATGGTTTACCTGTTTATTAATAAATTCGGTTCCATTGTCAGTAATTAGGGTAATAGGATTTCCCCATCGGTTATAAATACGACGTAATTCTCGAGCTACTAATTTTCCGGATTGTTCGCGTAAAGGAATTAGTTCGATATATTTTGAGTATAAATCTTGTACAACCAGGATGTATTGCATTCCATCCGTTGATCGCGTGAGTGGTCCGACAGTATCTGCTGACACGACGGCCCAAGGAGCGATTGGTGGTCTTATATACATCTGGTGTTGTACCTTGTGTTGATTAAATTTGACTAATTTACAAGTTTCGCAATTAGAAATGAATTGTCGGATTTCTTCATGCATACCGGGCCAATAGTGTTTTTGACGAATACGGTCGCATGTTTTATCAGTACCGAGATGACCGGCTTGTGGGGTACAATGGTAATTGTTCAAGATATCAGTGATTTGATCGCGGGTTGGAACAAGTTTCCATGCGTCGGAATCGCCTATATCGGATTTTACCGGGGTCTGGTCGGTAGTGATATAATTGATCGTTTTCTAATTTCCAATCAGTTAAGATATTGGCATGCTTCTTAGTCATAGCGATTTTCTTTTTATACCATAAGGTATGTGAATCAAGAGGTGTGATTGGGGTTTCGACATTCAAGACTGGGCTTGATTCTCCTGTAGATTCATATTGACGTGACAAAGCGTCAGGAGCTTCGTTTTCCGTACCTTTGCGGTGAATTACGGTAATGTCGTGGGACAATAATTTCATAGACCATCTTGCCAGTCGGCTAGTTGGATCTTTATGTGAGTACAACCATGTTAACGCGGCGTGATCAGTCACGACGGTGAAGGGTGTACCTTCTAGATAACAGCGCAGTTTGTCGACGGCCCATACAATAGCGAGACACTCCTTCTCGGAAGTAGTGTAGTTTTTCTCTGCAGGGAGTAATGGTCGACTAAGGCACTGAATAAAGTATTCGCGGTTATTGTCAAGTCTATCGATTTGCGTGAGTACCGCACCTAATCCAGTATCGCATGCATCGGTATACAGGACGTAAGGTAAGTTCGGATTCGGCGTATGTAGAACCGGTGCATCTAAGAGCGCTGACACACACAGCGGTTTCTGCCGACTCGACGGCCGAGTCGGCTGCCGCTCGACGATGACACACACAGAGGTTTGTGTCGCGGTTTCAACCGCGGCAGAACGCGCGTATCTATCCCAGTGAAAATCTATTTGCATATGGCTGCGTTTGTGGAAAAACGCGAGACAAACAGCCGTGTGTGTCATCGCTCTAACTCTTCTCCGTAAATCCAAATTCTAATAGGTAATTTCGCTGTGACTTCCGGAGGGGAATCGCCGGTTCCTCGCGTGTAGACGCGTCGGTTTTCGATTCGGTCGATTATGTCGGGATTGTTTAAGCGAGTTTTCAATTTGGTCGGTACGTGATATTTACGCTGTAAAGCTCTAGGCACTTCCGGGTTTTCCGTGGAATTATTCGAAACAGTGTTAGTGGATGTGAGGACGTATAGGTTAGTTGAGTCATCTTCGGGATCAGGCTCGTCAGTCAAATCTGAATGGTGGTTGTCCATAGGATTAGGCTGGGGAATGCTAGTTGGACATTCGGTTTGATCGAGTTCCGTGACATAGTATGAATCGCAGACGAAGTCAGAAATATCGTCATAGTCGTCGTCGGATTCGTCATGTAGGTCAATGTCAATATCCGGTTGTGAAGTGGATTCAGATTCAGGAACTTGACTAGATAGTTCGTTGAGTTTGAAAGCATTTTCGTTTTTCACTTTATTGAAATCGCGAGTGAGCGTTTGCGTTTTTACTGGTTGTGCAGTGGAGGTTGTTTTGTTGGAATCGTTTGGGTCGGAATTCTTTGCTCTTGGGTTGTTGCGAGGACATTCGGCATTGCGATGACCGAGGCCGCGGCACATATAACAGACAACTCGGTTAGGCTTCGTACAAGTACGTGAAAGATGTCCGTATCTTCCGCAGTTAGCGCATAAGGTGGTGCTTAAGTCTCTATTCGCGTTTGGAGTGGAATTAGAATTAGGCCGAACATTGTCGAACGAAACTTTCTTCGGGGTATTATTATTATTAGAACGTCTTGGAAAGTTTGAGTTACTATTTATGGTATTAACTCTAGTGTTCTTGTTTAGCCGTTCGAGTACGCGTTCTACGAGAATATCGATAGGATCTTTCTTATCGCTGGTACTTAGACTTTGACACTCGGTAGGGTTAGAAGCTGTGATGTCTTCGCTATCGGAGTCTTCGGTATATTCATTTCCGGTAGTAATTGAGCTAGCGACATTCAAACGCGATGTACGCTGCGACAAGTGACGTTTGTCTAGGTTGTTAGCACTACTTCTCGCTTGTCGGCGATACATGATGAGTTCGTCATATTCGCGTGTAGCTTTTAAGAGACCCAGGAAGGTTTTAAACGTTCCTCTATGTGATAGGAATTCTTTATAGCGTATATTAAATTGCTTTTGGATCGTACGGATTTGCTCTTCCTCAGAAGGAGGATTATTCATTGTTGAGAATAATTCGGTTATCTTTGCTATGTAATCAAATCCGGTTTCAGAAGGTCCTTGCTCGCAGAGCACGATTTGTCGGAGAATTTCAGAATCAGTTCCTTCGATACCAAATGCTGCGGAGAATTCTTCAACGAATTGACTCCAAGTGTGCCACTTATGTAGTCTGGATTCTAACCAGATCAGAGCGGTGCCTGTAAAACATTCGGTTAGAACTAGCAGTTTATCATCGCCGGCAATACCTTCTTGTTGGCATTTTTGTTCTAGAGCTTTTAAGAAAGCACGCGGTTTCTTTTCAGTAGGGAACTTAAGTTTCCAAAGCTGAACACGTTTAGTTAATCCGTATAAAGAAGGAGATCTTTGTGTTTGATTTGAACGAGGGGAATCGTCTGAAGTTGTAAATGGGTTGAACGATCTGTTAGGTATATCTCGCTCGAATGATTGTTGAGGTGGAATCCTATATTGTTCGTTCCGAGAAGCATTGAGTTCCAATGAAGCTAGAGGATTACTCTCAGAATGAGGAAAAGAATTCGCTTGAGGTATGTGATTTGGGGAATTATTTCTATTGACATTTAATCGATCGTTACTAGACGGTAAGGTAGTACTAGCAGTAGAGAGGGATCTAAGAGGCTCTCGTTGAATTGAAGCTTGATGCGTTGAAGCGGGGACAGAAACCGATTCGAAAGTATAGCCTTTCGCTTGGGCTTCTAGTATAATTTTTGTAAGGTATTCGTTTACCTCAGCGGAGTGTTCGCTAACTTTAATAAGATCAGCTACTTGATTAGACCAGGATGGTGCTTGTAAACTAGCGGTTGATTGATTTGAGGCTCGGGGAAACACGGTACGCGGTGTCGTTCCGGTAGGTGGGTGATATGAGTCATTCATTCGCGACGGTGGAGAAGGATTTTCATTTATAGCTCGTGTAGCGTTTAATGCAGCTTGTCTAGCTATGCGATTACTTTGTCTACGGTCGCCGGTAAGGAATGGTGTGTCCTGTGGAAATCCTAAGAGTTCTAATAAACGAGCCCTATCGGTTTGGTAAACCGGGAGAATATCATTAATAACTTGTTCAGTACCATGAGTATCTGAATTTACCGGGTGATTCGCAGTATGATCCATCTCGCTTTCCTCTATAAGAGTTTGTAAGGGCGGAGAGACTGAATGTCTTGCCGGGTTTTCCCTTGTTCTTAACTGTGAGAGTTCTCCAGGGAATCCAGGATTCGCTGGTAATGAAAA
Source organism: Rhogogaster chlorosoma (assembly GCA_944452935.1). Taxonomy (NCBI): domain Eukaryota; kingdom Metazoa; phylum Arthropoda; class Insecta; order Hymenoptera; family Tenthredinidae; genus Rhogogaster; species Rhogogaster chlorosoma. The sequence continues at coordinate 9,680,280 of OX101802.1, forward strand.
CTGGTAGTTGTTCATGGTATCACGGTGGGCTTGAGGTGTACCTCCGTGGGAGCTTGGTTCGTCTTCCATTTGAAGAACTTGTCAAGTGACGGTTAGACCAGCTCGTACCAGAGTATTTCTCGAGACACCTGATAATAGTTTAGCTTATCAGTGATTTATTATAATAATAATGTCCGGTAGCTTGCATAGATAATGTTTGTCATATGAGTTGATAATTGTTATTTATTTGATCGATCAGTATTAAGCTCAAGAAAAGATATAGGTCAATGGTTATACCTGATTAGGTAGAGGTTAGAGTATATAGGTCACAGCCGTGCTATATAATGGTGTGTCCCATGTAGTAACTAATGAGCCTGTATTATATGTTCGGAAGAATTAGTATAGAGTTCTACGCCTCTGTTGGCATTATTCCAATAGCTTTGTAATCTATGGCTGCTGTTGGACTTTATACCAGGTATAGCTCTAACGAATATGTGTGTCGTGTGTGAGCGTATGGCGCAGCACGACTAATATAATAACACTATATGGTATCCATGTGATTCTTTGTTAGAGACAATGAACTTTTATTCGCTATAGAGACACTTGATATGGTAATTCTTGACGAAATTTTTTTTTTATTTTTGTTTTTGTTATAATAATTAAGTTTGAGTTTTTGAAATAAATATTCACTTATTATTGTAAGTTAATATCGGCAATTTAGCCGGTTGGATAAAGCCTTGTATATTGTAGACCACGTGTTGACTTTCAAGCACGGGTACGTGCAGCTAAACTTTTCAATTTAGTTGCGATCAATTTAGAAGTCTTTATTCAAGAGTATAATAGGTTAATAATATTGGCTATACAATAAATTATGCGATTCTTATCCGTTATTGTTCTTTAATAATTTTGTAGCAGATACGAGAAATAGTTATACCTTGTTAGCGCGTGGTGTTCAATCCAAAATGGAAGTCGGCTTTGAGAAATCGATTCGCGGATCGATAGTTGAACCGTAAGTGACGATAGCGCGCCTTAAGGCAGCGTTCGTTACTATTATCGAATTTCGCGATAGTTTGAATTTGAATTCAAACCGTAAGGTCTCGTATCTACTGTCTCGCTCTCGCTCTCTGTTTATCGCGCTATAGTTATGACTAGGTGTTATGGATGTAGCTTAGTATACAACATATCTATAGTGCGTCAGAACGAAGAAAGCCTCAGCGACTGGAAATGTTGTTGTTTGTCGTATAGAGAGGTTATCCTTTGTATTATTCGTTCTATTATATCTAAATGACGTGATGTCAGAAAAACTGAGCTAGAGGAGTGGATTAGGCTAATGCCTAAGAACAATGATTATAACGGCTGTGAAGCGTCCGTTATAACTAGAAATTTAGAATTTAGAATTCGCGATATGTACAATTTTAGTATGAGAAAACTCAGGGGACAGATTTTACGAAGAAATGTATAATTTAGACGATACGATATAAATTAACATGCATTAATCCTAGTGTGAGTAGGGCTACTCCCTATCCTAGTTTTCGTTCGCGTGGGTTTTCTCGTGTGAGGTTTTCCTCTTCTCTTTTCCGCGCCGGCCCCACGTTGGGCGCCAAGAATGCAACCTGCCGTATTGCTGGGGTCTCTGAAACGAGGGTGAGGCCTCACTAACCGGGTGCACCGTGGCCTGCGCTTTTGGACGCCACCTAACTTGATAAATCAGGAAATATCTCTAATCTAGTATCTAGAGTTCTGATACTCGTTTGCCAGGGAAGCTGGTTGAGACACTCAGGGTGAGGTTCGGGCACGTAGGCCCTCGTACCTATTTTCTGTTCTGACGCTGAGGCGTTCTTGTTCTGTTAAACATAAATCTATACAATCAGTGCCAATAGACTACGTCACCGGATGAAGTTCTCGATGTTCTTGAAGAGAGTCCGGTTATTTCCGAGGAAGAAATGGGGAAACTCGTAGGTAGAATGATTCTTACTCAGTGAGGTAGAATTGAACAACTGAATTATATTTTGTCTTTCTTTGCTTCTGTACACTAATAACTTTTCATGCACTCTATATCACTAGATGATATATCTCACACTCTTACACTTTCACGGGGTTGAGGTGTGATTCTACGTTCATAGCTGCTCGAGCTAATAAACTATTAATTTACACTTTTGTCTGAATTTACTTCTACCTGCCGTTCTGGGGAGATATTCTGAATAGTTGATGAAACGCCACGCTTCTATTACTTTTGATTTTGATTCTGAGCTATGCTCTAAGTAACTAGTACTTTTAATGCTTCAATTCTTTAATTCTGAGTAGGACGATTGTAAGTCGTGATTTACACCCATCTGTCTCGTTATAGAGGAGATGCCATACTGACGAATTTAGTAAGATTCGGGTTAACGCAGTATGCGTGAGAATAGGTGATATCGATTGCGATCTGAGGGATGGCGTTACTGGTATGATTATACCTCAAATGTGGGCTAAGGAGCCTAAACTCGTATAGCCGCACGGCGGTAATTTAAATTTAGTAGAAATGTGCAGACACATTGTCACAAATTAGTACAACATTTCTGAGTTGATCTCTTATAGTTTTCAAAACTGCGTCAGACAATTGTTTGTACTTAGGAGTCCGCCCGTGTTCAACAGGTAGCTGAAACAATCTATGAATAGTCAAACCATCAATGTTGAATGCCGCTATTCCAGTTGGTGCCGATACTGCGGTATCTTTACCAGCATGTTGTTTAATCCAACACCTGATAGTTTTTATAAGAAAACTCTTGCCAGTTCCGCCCTCGCCACTGACATAAAGCCGTAGAACATCGTTCGAACTGACAGCACATGTGACTTTATCAAATACTCGTCTCTGATCAGTATTCAATTCAGATATCATCTCCGAAACGTCAACCGTATCGACCTTTTGCAGGCCTTCTTGAAAATCTTTCATTGCACATTCAGCTTCGATGGGCTGACATCCCAAAGGAACCACACCTGAATTATCACTACGCTGGGATTGATCTGCTTCCGTCATTCGTTTATCGATCAAATCCTTAGCATGCTCCATGCCCTTTTGTATCTCTGTAATTCTTTCATGATACTTCAATGCCTCTGCAAGCTCAGATTGCAATGACTGGAAAGACTCTGTATAAGTATCACGTCCGTTTTTGAGTTCATTGACATCTCTCCACGGTTTAAACAGCAGCAGTAACGCGTAGAAATAGCGTTCGGGTTGGTTGTTAACATTATTTTTATAATGATTTATGAGGTACCCATGTTTTCGCTTTTTTACATACAACGATTTCGTCATACAATAATATTCGACATCTTGAGAGGTAGGCCTTATTTTTGTCACTTCCCACCATTTCGCGAAGTCGTATAGGTTTATCGAATCCAATTCCTTTGGTCTAGCAGGATAATGTGTATCGACTAATGAATCACAAAAAATTTCGGTGGAATCAGCATCCAACATCTCAATTTCCAATCTAGTTTTAACTTTTCTACTCCTGATCATATTAACATCTATCCATCTAATGGTTGTCTGCGGGTCTGTGCCGTATAATGGAATTCCGATTAGAGTATCAGCGGCCTCAAGTGCTCCACATTCTCGGTGGTTTAACCTGCGTTGGGCAAAACTCCAAAGACGACTACACAGTGATTTGGTCGAATTAACCTGATCCAATAACTCTTTATCTGAGTTGCTTTTCTCAGCCTTTGCAACATACTTCGTCACATACCAACTCAGTAGAGTCGACTTTTCACCTATAATCTGCACATCCATATTGCCTTCCCATGCGGTAAGAATCGCTGAATTGTAATCATTAATATTTGCCTCCTGTTCTGCACGCGGCAAATCGTTCAGTCTACTTCTCGACTTTAGCTTTCTCCTACCGGCTATCGAAATGGCCACATCTCTCATAACGAAATTATTGGTAACAGGGCGAGGAAAGCCGAATCGACATACTCTAGTCGAAGTACCATTTTTTTGTTTTTTGCTTCTCAAACAATAAGAATTATGATTGTGTCGCTGATGTGTATTAACTCGACGATACAAATTCGGTGAAGCAGTTTTTGACGGCATTCTACAAGTAACATACTTTTTAATGAAGTTTGCTACCTCTTCATTTGAAGAAGTACCGAGAATCGGAGCATCTTTGATCCAAATTAATTAATGAAAATGTCGAGTACCCCTGCCTTGGTACTCGCGCCTCCAAAAGTAATGGGTTACCTCTCCGATGGGATGATCGGAAGAACATATGAAATCAAGCATAGCTTTAAACGTATTGTCAATAAAACGGGATGCAGACACTGGGTCATTGGCAATTAATTGACCAGGTGACATTTTAGTGGTGGATGGGCCTCCTACATCACGGAGGTATTCCGCCATATCGGACCACAACCATTCACTTGGACTTAGTGTTAAAAACCATGTAGCTGGGCCGTAGTGATGTATCATAGATGATAAATTATTTCTTGGTCGACTCCAATATTGTGGAGTGTTGTGCAGTCTCGAAAATATAGAATTGAGATCCCCTTCCAATTGTTGCCTCGAGAGTTGTTGTAAATAACTCGCCGCAGTGATTCGTTCGTTTAGGTTGGTTGTAGTAAGTTTGTGATAAATCCCACCACTCAATTGACGATTGTTAGCATCGTTCAATAAGAAGAAAATATATTGCTGATCCAAACGGAATTGAGGATGTTTTGACATAAGTCTCGATTTAATAAATTCTGCATGGGTGATTCGTTGTGGCCTATCTTCCTGCTGTCCGTTACAACCATACGGATACACATGCGGAAAGCATAGCAAATCAAGGTTTTTTGGACGACTATCTAATGGGACATCGTGGACTTTCAGCATTTGATATAGATCGGTCGCAGTTTCATTCGGCCGCTTCTCGTACATTGGGTATATAGTAAATTGTTCATATAGTCCATCAGATTGTGATACCTGAGTCAATAACGCAACATTAGCTTTATCGTTTATTTCATCACAAATTTGTTCATTCGCAGATGTGTTATTTGCCTCCTCAGTATCTATTACCGTATCTTGCACTTGGAATTCAACATCTTCGATGTTAGCTAGCAAAAGATCCGCCGACGCTGGTAGCTCTATTTTGAAATATTGCGGATTGTTTGTTTTGAGCCATGCTAATGCGTTCCATACTTTGTTAATATCGACTAATTGTTCCCACACTATTTTGGATTTCGTCGGAACACCGCGAACTAATATATATAGCTCAGTATAATTATTGATCGAGTCCATGTCCGGGCATATTTTTTTCGAAGTTTCTTCCATAGGTAATGGCAAATGAAATGTTCTGCTTTTAACCGTTTGCACCATCTCTTTGTGCGGTAGATTCTTTTTCGCAACAGTACCCATCCTCTGAACGGTTTGAAACGCTTTAGCTCTCTGTATCAAAATGCGTTCGTAGTCATTTAAAGATGATATAACATCTGGTACCGGTTTAGTTATAAGATTGTTCAGAATGCATCTAGCTGGCATAATATTTTCACGAAGCTTCGGAAGGCAATAGTTGCAAACGTAATCACATTCAATACCTTCGCCTGCAGCATATTCCATTAAATCTATCCATATTTTTCCCGTAGGTGGATTTCGAAAGTTGCAAATTTTTGTCACATCTCTTCTAAAACAAAGCTTTTCGCAAGATACACAAACGAAACGAGGGGTATCCATCGAGCGTTTCGCAAAAGCTTTGAAAGCATGTGAATACTCGGACCTGATGTGTTCTTCATTCATCTCAATTTCATGCGCAAAATCGAACGCTATAGAATTTACTTTTTGCTGAACTAATTCCGATATTTGTTTTAGCTTTACGATATCAGCATCATTTAAGGCCGTATCAATTACGCAAATTGCCTTATAACATTTCCATAATTCGTCTACTAACCTCTCTATGTACCGCACTGATGGATAATGCGCAGATAAGATTAGAACGGGTAATAAGGTCGATTTGCAGGTTGCATCAGCCATGTAGCAAATCATCGAATGACCTTGTCTTGTATCTATATTGTAACTTTAGGAGTTACCTTTAAATTGAGTTAGTGAGTCCCTGAGTGAAATAAGCAGACTTGGAGACACAAATTAATGGTCAAAGCAGATTGGATTATATTCAGTAAGATACAAGTGTCTCGTTTAACGTCTGAGACAGGACTGTTATAAACAAGAGTCCTATGGTAACATCAGTTGGTTGTTTTGTGAAAAGATGTTTGTTAATTATTACTGCTATGTTTAATACATGGGAGTTCGGGTGGCTATGAAATGAGTGAATATAAAGCAATACAAGGGGTGGACGCACCCCGTGTAACACTGCCCCCCCCCCTGAAGGGAAGAGGCGACCCGACTCTTAAGCAAGCGAATAGCGAGTGTGTTATCTGCTAAGGGAAGAGTGAACTGAGAGCTGTGGATCAGACTTTAAAATGCTTAAAGTATTTGAAATCTTCCCTAAACTACCTGTAATTCCATCCTAAGCCTCGAGGGAAACCACAGAAAACCTGAGAAGGTAGTTTGATTACAAATTCACAACAATATTTGGTATAAAAAGGTCTTCGCCTAGTCAGGCTGAAGTGTAGAGTGGAAGCGAAGTCCGTCCTTGGAGGGGTGAAAGGAATCGTCTGCAAAACTGGAAACCGTCTGGGGATGAAGTCAGCTTGTGATCCGTCCGGAGAGTCAGGGAAGTCAGGAAAATCCTGTGAGTCAGGAAATCAGGAAGTCAGGAAAATCCTGTGAGTCAGGAAATCAGGAAGTCAGGAGAGGCGGCGGCAGGAGGACAGGATTCATGGATCACGAACTGCTCCCAGGCGGGTCCAAAAGACGGGAAAACTGCACACCCTAGATTGGAGGACAGACGTGAGTGTGCGAAGAATAGGAGAAATTTTTATCGTATTAGTCCACTAAAGGCTGGACTTCTATTGAATTAAATTATTTCGTAAGAATTGGATGGAATTGAATGTAAATAAAAATTGGGTAGAAGAATAAAATGGAACGATCTTATCTTTGTCCGGGTGTAAATAGGGAAATTTTGGGGTTAGGTCGGCCTTATTTCTTCTTGTTCCACATCTTGGGTGTCGTTTTCTGTGAATTACTCGGTGAGATACCTAAAGCTTTCAAATGAAGCGGTTATTTCTTATCCCTGAACGATAACTGAGAGCAATCCGCTCGGATCTTTACGTGAAGTTATAAAAGGAGGTTATGATCGGCGACAGGAGAGAACCAGAGCAGAAGACGTGAAAGAAATGACGGGGAGTTGAAGATTATGCCACGATTCTATGGTGGCGCGAAGAACAGATAATCGATACAAGGAATCGATAGAGGGTTCAAAAGTCCAGCGCGGGTTTGTGAAGGCGCGAAAGCCGATATTTGAAAACAAAAGAAAAATCTCGTCCCTAATTAATAAATGATCGGAGTTATTTAACGGCCCAATCAGCTTCGAGGAATAAAAACAAAACTAAACGAAAATTCGTTATTGAGGAAACAATTATCTTCAGCGTCATTCTCTCAACATGTCCGAAAGCGGTTGGTGCGTGCATTTAGAGGATTTGTGGAATGTGGGGGCTATCATCGCTTCTTTGAATTGGGGGTTGTTAAATCACCCTTGGGCGAATGTACGCATCCCCGCACGAAAGACAGAATTGGGACTCCTTCGATGCGGAGTCGGGAGAGTAAATGGGTACGAGGGAGACCCTCTGGGCCCGCGATTTTGTGTCGCCTGCTTCTTGAAGGCCTTCCGGTGAGCCACCACCTCTATGCTTCCTCGTTTTGAGTTGTTTTCTCTCTTTTTCCTTATTGAATGTTGAAAGTGACCCCCTGGTTTCGTTGTTTTTTTTTTTTTTTTTTTTTTTTAAATAGAGGACCTGATCGTCGACGCTACACCTATTTCAAGGAACACGTCATCGTAAAGATGGGGGGAGCTCCGCAACGTCGTAGTCATTGCCGGACGTGCGGCAAACTCCTGTTGTACCTAAAACCAGTCGACGCGTGCCTTTTGTGTGGGCTAAACGTTGCTCATATCGAGACCGCCCTCGAGGAGCTCCGCTTCGACTAACCACCTAACCTACGTTCCTCTTGTAAAAATAATAAAAACCTAGTCACGAATTGCGACTCGAATCCTTCCCTCGCCCCGATCCTAAACGAATAAACCCGAACACTTCCGAAGATCCGAGAAGACGCGTGCGAGTCTTCCTAGCGAGCCTAAAACCGGACATAGCCGAACTAAAACGAACTCTTCCGAAGATAACGCGTCACGAACTCGGTTAGTAGAAGTCGAATACTCACGAGCACAATCGAACAAACCCGAGTGAAACCTAACGTGAAGCGGGTGATCTGTCAAACGACTATTCCCTCATAACCTCACAAAATTCGTCGAATACCTCGTCGGCTGTAGCTTCTGCATCTAGGATAAAAACTGGAGCTGGAAGAGCTGAGAACTTTCCGCGAACTAGCCAATCCTCGTGGACCTCGTGAAGAGCTTTCAAATAATCTAAAGGAATGTTTTCTTCTTCGCTACGCGCGCGTGAATTAACCCTAGCAAACGACGTTTCGGGAGATAACCTTAAATAAACGATCATGTCAACCTCAAAATCTGTGGAATTCTCTGTCAAAATCCTAACGTTTTCTGTTAAAAGATGTGCCTCTAAATCTTCAAACCCTCCTAACCTCCTACGTGCTTCTACGAAGCAATTACAGCTAAAAATTGACCTTTCCATGATCTTGTTAGGTAAAGAAGTTTTCACTAAGTGCCTATTCCTCATTGTCATTGCGGCGTGGTGTTGGAAATGATAACCGTAATGGGAAGGATCCCTGTACATCTTTTCTAGGAGGTTCTCTCCGGCTACGTTTCTATATTCCTCTAAGGGCTCTAATAAAGTGAGAATGTTTTTATCTTTTAAGAATCTACTTGTGAAGGTGGTTTTCCCGCACCCAATGTTCCCCTCGACGAGTATGGTAAAAGGGCGGTCATTCCTCCGCTTGATTCCAAAAGGCAGATCCTTGGACCACCTGGAAGAATCGGAGAAGGAAAGGGGAATTTCTTCCTGACTTTGGGGGGAAAAGCCCCCGAGAACCTGTTGGTTCTGTTTTAATTGAAGGGAGCGGAGGAGGTTACTGTCATCTACGTGAGCTTCTTCAGACTCATAGGGTGCTAGGCGATCCAAGTGAACTACCTTCGGTTTGGTTCGTAGAGAGCGTTGGATGCGGTAGACTACGTCATTTATTTTATCAACTACCGTATAAGGACCCTCCCAGTTAGTTTGCAGTTTAGGACAACGTCCTCTTTCTCGTCTCGGCTGGAAGAGCCATACTAAATCTCCTGTTTTGAACGTCAAATCCCTAGCTCGCACATCGTAACGTGCCTTCATCCTATCTGAAGCTACCTGAATCCTTTCCCTAGCAAAATTATGTATTTCCTCTAACCTTTCCCTTAGATGCGAAGCAAAGTTAGAGCAGAGAGAATCCTGGATGGGAAGAGGGCCTTTCTCCAAGTCGGAGGGCAGCCGAAGATCTCTTCCCATGAGCATAGAAGCCGGCGTCTGTTTTGTAGTCTCGTGGACAGAAGAACGATAGGAAAGAAGAAAGAGGGGAACCCATTCGTCCCAATCCCTCTGGCTCCTTTCCACGAAAGAAGAAAGATAAGAAAGAAGAGTCCGATTCAAACGTTCAACCATCCCGTCGGATTGGGGGTGAAGAGGAGTAGTTCTAGTTTTCCTGATTCCTAATATTTTGGTTATTTCACTGACAAGGACTGACTCGAAATTGCGACCCTGGTCGGTATGGAGTTCGAGCGGGGCTCCGTACCGACATACAAATTCCCTGATGAAAGCCTGAGCTACAGTTTGAGCCTCTTGATTGGGTATCGGGATGACTTCGGGCCATTTTGTGAAATAATCAGCTATTACTAGCGCGTAACGATTCTCTGAATGGGAGACTGGTAAAGGCCCGAGGACATCCATGGCTACCCTCTCAAAAGGCGCGCCTACATTGTAAGTTTGTAACGGACTACGACCTTTTGCACGAGGACCTTTTTTAGCTACGCATACTGTACAAACTCGACACCACTCATCTACGTCTACACGGCACCTTGCCCAGAAATACCTTTCCCTAATCTTTTCTAGAGTTTTGTTTGAGGCGAAGTGGCCTCCTGACGATGAATTATGGTACGCTTCGAGGATTTCGTTGACCTTTTCTTTGGGGACTAGAAGTTGCCATCTAATGATCTTCATATCCGGGGATTCCCATCGGCGGTACAGTATTTCGTTTATTAAAAAGATGGAGTCCCATTGAGTCCAGTAAATTTTGAGTTGTTGATCAGCTGGGGAAACATCCTGCCACTCCGGGCGTATATTTGAGCTCTTCCAGGCTCGTAGCTGTCTCAGGATCTCATCCTTTTCCTGGGCTCTCTTCCATTCTCCTAGGCCTTCTCCGAGGGATATCACCCGGATGTCTATTGAATCCTGTCTTTTCCCCATCCTGGCGCACTGCTTGCAGTCGCCGAGTTCCTGGCATGGGCGTCTTGATAGTGCGTCGGCGTTCCCGTGGAGGTTTCCTGCACGGTGTTGAACCTCGAAGTCGTACCGCCCTAACCTTTCGATCCACCTAGCTACTTGGCCTTCCGGCGATTTAAACGAGAGCAACCATTTAAGTGAAGCGTGATCTGTACGAATTAAAAACTTCCTCCCTACTAAGTAGTGTTTGAAATGCTCTATAGCCTCTACCATTCCTAAAAGTTCTCGTCGTGTAACGCAATAATTCCTCTCTGGTTTTTTTAGAACCCTACTGAAGTAGCTAATCACCCGCTCCGATCCTTCCTGAACCTGGGACAAAACCCCGCCTATTCCATACAGAGATGCATCGGTGTCTAAAATAAAAGAAGTTTCGGTTTGCGGATAAGCCAGGATTGGAGAAGAAGTGAGGCAAGTTTTTAAGTGATTGAATGCTTCTTGACAATCCGGGGTCCACTCGAAGACAGAGGTAGACCCGGTGAGATTGTGAAGAGGCCTAGCTATAGAGGCGAAGCCTGAAACGAAGCGCCTATAATACGTGCAGAGACCTATAAAACTCTGAATATCTTCCCTATTCGATGGTCGGGGCCAATCTCGCACCTTTTCGATCTTCGCAGGATCTGTTCTGACTCCTTGGGCTGAGACAACGTGTCCAAGGAAGGTAACTTCGTGTTGGAGAAGGTGGCACTTCTTGGGGCTCATCTTCAGGCCTGTCCGTTGAAGCCTCTCAAAGACCGTTTCTAGGTTCGTTAGCTCTTCTTGGAAGGTTTTGCCAAATACGATTATGTCGTCCAGGTACACCAAGCAGATCTTCCCCGTCAGTCCTTCGAGTGCGACTTCCATCGTCCGTTCGAATGTGGCTGGAGCGTTGCATAAACCGAAGGGCATCACTTTGAACTGCCAGAGTCCTCCCAGTCCAGTGACAAAAGCTGTTTTCTCCTTGTCCTCTGCATCCATCTCGACCTGCCAGTAGCCACTCTGCAGGTCGATGGTGCTATACCATTGAGCTCCAGCCAACATGTCCAGGGTATCCTCAATCCGTGGAAGGGGGTACGAATCTTTCTTGGTGACCTCATTTAGCTTTCTATAATCGATACAAAATCTCTTTGTTCCATCCTTCTTAGGAACGATGACGATTGGCGAGGCCCAGGGTCCTGAAGATGGCTCGATGACGTCGTTAAGGAGCATGTCGTCCACCATTTTCTGAACCTCTTCTTTTCCATTGAAGGGAATCCGCCTGGCGTGCTGTTTAATCGGGAGATTGACCCCTACATCTATCTTATGGCGAGCAAGGGTACACCTTCCCTTGTCGCCGCTAGTCTTTGCAAAAGAATCGCTAAAGTCTCGTAGAAGAGACGAGAACTGGTGCTTAGACGGAAAATCTAACTCTTTCGACGACCTCTCAAAAAGGTCTTTCAGATGATCGGGGACCTGTTCAGAAATCTCTCGAGGCGAAGAATCTATAGTCTCGTTTTCCCTAGTAGTTTGTAATTGATCGAGTTGAAAAGTTGGGGGGTTCGGGGTTTTGCTCCTATTTGTTAACAGCGGAATCGTATGGCGGCCTATACGTAGCGAGTTCCCTATCGTTGAAATTATGCACTGATGCTCGCTCAAGAAGTCTATCCCTAAAATTCCCTCATCCTCGATATCAGCCACGTAGACTTTATGAGGAGAACTAATTTGACCCGCGATGTTTATTTGAACGGAAACTTCTCTTAAAACAGGGGTGGTCTCCCCTGTCGCGGTCTTTAAGGTGGCATAATGATGGTTAGAAGGAAGATTTTTCAGGAGATCCGAGCGAACTACGGTCACCTCAGCTCCGGTATCCACAACCTAGAGACAGTCAACACCGTTGACAGATCCCTGAGCGTAGAGACCGGACTGTCTTAGACTTCTAATTAGAACAGGTAATTCAGGCAATATAGGTAATTCAGGCAATATAGGTAAAACAGGGCTATTCTCCCTCGCTACAGGCGATGATTCCCGCCCCCCGCAATCATCGATCGTTAGTTTTTTTGCTGATCTGAAGTTGTCTTAGCGTTATTGAAGGGAAGCATTCTCTCTCCCTGGGCAGGATTAAAACCCTGAGTTTGATTAAATCTGGGGTACAGGTTTTGGCCCTGGTTGGAATTGACGTTAAAGCCGCGGTCGTTGTCTCTCCATGAGAGCTGATTGGGAAGTTGTCTATGGTCGTTATTAGCACGGTTTCGCCTTTGTCGCGCGAAGCACTGCTCTAGTGAGTGCCCGCGCTTCCGACAATACCGGCATTCTACGCTATTCCTGGAATTATCTTTCGTATTTAAATTCCGTTCCTGCCGCAAGGAAGAGGACCTTTTTTCGTCGATTTTAGATCCGTCGGGGGTCGGTTTCACCGCCTCTACCTGCCGAACGCGGCCGGATCCTAAGTATTGCTTGTTTAGAGCTTCTAATTCTAGTGCCTTGATTATGGCTTGACGAAGGGTGGAAGGCCCCGCCACGCTCAGGGCGTGTTTCAGTTCGGCATCGGTTATGGCGTTAATAAATCGGTCGGTCGCTAAAGTTTCCCGAGTCGTCTCGTCACTAGAAGGTAGAGCTATACGCGACAAACGTTCTATGTCGTGTCCGAGGGTGGCGAGGTCCTCGTCCCTCCGTTGACGTCTTGTATTAAATTGAGTGAGGAAGAGTTTAGTCAGGTGCTCGTTCCCGAACCTGAGTCTCAACGCAGAGCTAATCTTTTCAAAATCGTAGATTTCCGTCGGGGTCAGGGTAGAAAGGACGCTAGCCGCGGAGCCTTTTAGGCAATTCACTAAGTTACCGGCTTTCGAGACCGAATCCCAATTATTTAGTTGTGCGACTACTGAAAATTGACATTCAAATTCGGCCCAGGGCCTATCACCTTCAAAAGTAGGCGGTTTTAGATTACTCGAGCGTTTTTGACAACCGTCCGCGTTGCTGTCATAAGTAGAGGTTAGGTTAATGTGTTCTGCAGAGACGTTACTCGGTCTTTGGGAAGGAGCACCGACTAAACCCGAATCGCGGACAATCAGGTCGCGCTCGGCCGGCGAAATTGAAGCAAGCGTATGAGGGGGAGCAGTTTCCCTAATTGAAGGCACAGACCTTAGAGTATCGGGAGCTTGGGTCGGCTGGCAGGATGAAGTGGAGGGGATAGGCTCTGTCAAGGGCTGGATAGGCTGGGGCTCGTCTCCCGATCCTCGTCGGTCGTCCCTCAAAGTGGACAGGATCTGGGTGAATGACTGCTGCTGATCCTGCAGAACTCCCACCAGTCGTCCCTCTGACCGTTCTCGCTCTTCTCGGGCGGCCTGCTGATCTCGCCGTTGGTCTTGAAGAAGCTGTAGTAGAGCGGCTTGCTGGGCGGCCTGTTGTGTAGCCTGCTGCTGCAGAAGTTGTACCAGGGCGGTAATTGGGCTGGCCTCCATTTCTTCCGCCCGTGGTTCTTGGTTGGCGTGAGCGGCAGCAGCAGCAGGGGATTCCTGGCGACGAGTATTTCGTCGATTGCTCATAGCGAGCAGATTTGTAGGATTGTAGGATTTGTAGGATTTGACGTTGCGAATAAGGCAACGAAAGCTTATAGCTCTTGAATACAAGCAATCGGCAAAAACCAAAAGAAATGCACCAGACAAATCAGCCTATCGGACTCAGAAACGATCTCACACTCCTGACACCAAATGTAACTTTAGGAGTTACCTTTAAATTGAGCTAGTGAGTCCCTGAGTGAAATAAGCAGACTTGGAGACACAAATTAATGGTCAAAGCAGATTGGATTATATTCAGTAAGATACAAGTGTCTCGTTTAACGTCTGAGACAGGACTGTTATAAACAAGAGTCCTATGGTAACATCAGTTGGTTGTTTTGTGAAAAGATGTTTGTTAATTATTACTGCTATGTTTAATACATGGGAGTTCGGGTGGCTATGAAATGAGTGAATATAAAGCAATACAAGGGGTGGACGCACCCCGTGTAACAATATATTTTGCTATACAATCCAATGAGTATATGAATTTGGATATATTCTTCAATGTACATGTGGATATCACTGTCAAGAAATCTACGTATTTCTGTAGCAGAGCAGCATCTTTTGTTTTACACATATCATTGCAAAGCCAACCCTTTTTGTCGCCTTTCCTGTTTTTTTTAACGTGCGTTACCAACGGCAAAATATTAACTGCTTGCCCTGTTTTATTAATGACAATCGGATCTGTACACTGAACATTTGCATAGGCAGTTGCCGCAAAATAGTGTTCAGCCGATGGAATGTGTTTCGAAGAACCACATAGAGCATTCAGTCTATCTTCAATGATGTGGTCTTGGCATTCGGCGGCCTGTGTTATGCAGACTTCCGCCTTTTTTTTTCAAAGTCTTCAAAGTTTTTCTCATAACGCTGATATTCGAATCTCTAGCATGAATGCACCACTTTACAATTGATTGAGCTTTCATTCTATTGTCTGCTGCTGTTTGCCCACTAATCTTCGGTAAAATCTTTCCAACGAATTTCTCTTCAGATTGTATCAACAATATAGTATTAGTAATATTTATGCGACGATACTTCGAAATGATTTTGTTAGCAGCAGTGGCATTCATCCTTCTAATCGTGTAAGAATTTCTTTTACTATCTCGCTCAGATTTGTGATCAATTGTTTCTGCGAAGTTAGATAAATAATTATAACGTTTTTTTGTCTGCTGCTGTTTTACATTTGAGTGATAGAACAGCCGATTACGAGTTCGAATCTTTTCAGCGTTTAGAAGATAAACTTCTCTGTCCCTAGCTCTTCATCTTTCAGCATTTAAGAAATACATTTTATGCCGTTCAGCTTCGATTTTTTGAACGTTTAAAACATAATGTTGACGATTTCGTGCACTTTTAACCTCCCGACTGGAATGACACACCTTTCTGTCAGTAAAACAAGGTACTGTGCGTTTATCTTTTTTTTTTTTCAAGTATGCAACACGTTTCTGAGCATTGCTTTTATCGTTTCTAGCATAATACCGATCGCACTCTCGTTGCATGTGGTTCACAATCTCGTGATCAACATTTTTATTCAAAGTTATATCATTCACCTCGAAGTCTTGTTTGGGTGAGGGTGTTTGTTCCGTCCCGGCTAGACTTTGAAGCCGTGGTTGTCGTAAGACACATGCACTATGTTTCACGGATGTCGAATGTGAATATGTTCCTGTTTCTGTTGATGAAACATTTTTCGAACTTTTCATCTTTGGATCCTGGAGCTGTATCCCTGCAGTTTCTTTCACTGCTGTTTTCTGAACGCTCTCCGAGTACACGCGTTTACGATTCACAACGTTCATCACAACGTTTACTTTGAGAGCAGCGACTTGAATATCACGACTATGTGGGAACTCTTCTATCATATTATTTTCGAACATTTTCAATAGATGCGTTCGCATTACAGTAACGTCATATATTATTTCATCTGGTTTGTATCCGTTTATGAGTGATGTGGCAAAGGCAATAGCAAATACCCCACAGTCGGACATGTTGGGCTGGTGTTGAACTGTAGGAAATTTCACGGGTCGCTCTTTAAACTGATAGAATGGAAACAAGTTCCTCAAATAATGCTTGTGATGTTTATGAAGCCTCTTCAAATTGAGAGAGTCGAATATAAAAATCGATTCAGTATCGTAATATGCGCATATCCAGTGCATTTCACCACTGTGCAGTATTTGCACGTGCTTTACGGTTGGAGGAACGGGTAAGATCGTACGGGGCATTTGTATCCGCCACGTTTCACGAGGTGAGTATTGTGAGAAGCTTTTAACAAGATACACGAACTGATCCATATGAAGGTCAGTCAGCCCCCTGCTAAAAATTCCCGAGTGGTCCCATCTGGGTTCCACGGTGGTACCAATATGGTCCATATTGTACCACACAGGAACCAGTAAGGTCCCACTCAGGACCTACGTAGGAACACATAGGAAGTGTGTTGGGACTCCGGATTCCTACATAGGACCAGTCTGGTCCTACCCAGGACTAACTGCGGCCCACGTAGGAACATATAGGAATACCTAGGAAGTGTATTGGGACTCTGGATTCCTACGCAGGACCAGTCTGGTCCTACCTAGGACTAACTGCGGCCCACGTAGGAACATATAGGAATACCTAGGAAGTGTATTGGGACTCTGGATTCCTACGCAGGACCAGTCTGGTCCTACCTAGGACTAACTGCGGCCCACGTAGGAACATATAGGAATACCTAGGAAGTGTGTTGGGACTCTGGATTCCTACGCAGGACCAGTCTGGTCCTACCTAGGACTAACTGCGGCCCACGTAGGAACATATAGGAATACCTAGGAAGTGTGTTGGGACTCTGGATTCCGACGCAGGACCAGTCTGGTCCTACCTAGGACTGACTGCGGCCCACGTAGGAACATATAGGAATACCTAGGAAGTGTGTTGGGACTCTGGATTCCTACGTAGGACCAATCTGGTCCCACCTAGGACTAACTGCGGCCCACGTAGGAACATACAGGAATACCTAGGAAGTGTGTTGGGACTCCGGATTCCTACGTAGGACTACTATGGTTGCACGAATCACTGAAGAAGACCAACGTGGGACGATGTAGGAACACATATAGAAAGTACATATATGTCGGGTCTCGCGCGAGTCATATAAATCTAGATATAGGTAGTACGTACGTACCTACTGCACACACAGCATATAATATAGATGTAACATGTAATGTAATGTAATATAGAGGTAACAAATACCATGATAGATTATTTTCGGGTAAATATAGTGACAATAATTATATTTCAAAGAGAAAAGGTAAGAAAATTACGATCTCGAGCCAATTTTTTATTCAACACGTACATGACTTCTCAACCACCATGATTTACACTGGTACAATTTATTTTAGTAATATAACAAATTAGGAAAAGCGCAAATGTATTTGCCATCAAATATATGATTGCAGACACTTTTGATACTAGCAATTGAAACTGCTTCAGGTACATCACAGATTTTATCGTACTTACGCAAATGAACGTCAGAATTTATAGCACAGCGACTTAGAACAAGTCTATTTACTATAGCAAATGCCTTATTTTCAGTATCTTGACTGTCAACTACGAAATTCAATATCTGAACAAACGTTCCATCTTCTAGTTCTGCGAATGAATCGTCAGATCTAATGTTTTGCTTATTTCGTGAACTGTAAAGGCAACGGTCTTTGATTATTTTGTTATACGCCTGTGTCGTTCCTGCACCAAGATCTAACTTTTCTATCCAGATTCGATCTGGCACTGTTGGGGAGCCGAAATATCGTATTTTCCCATCGTAGAATGTTCTTGAAGTTTTTCGTGTACGAACATTTTCACAGAAACTTTTCACGGAAGCATGACAATTCGGGAAAACGATTTTTCCGGTGATGGATGTAGCTTGCTGCAATGACAAGTGGCGGCATACTTGATACGGAATCCCTTTGGCAGTCTGGAGTACTTTGACTAACTGACCGTTCCCTGATTCAAAGGGAAAACCAGAACACGCCCACAAGGGGCCCCATCTACGTACATGTTCAACCAAATGTAGGAGCTGGTGTACGTTGAATGTCATTGCCTTTTTACTATACAATACTTCTGTATTGGATACGAATTCGTACAGCATAAGCTCAGCGCGATCTGATTCAGCACAGGTTATACGAGTTTGAAGGAGAATATACAACGCTTCTACGAATAGTGTCCAATGCTTTGCATATTTGGAGTGTAAATTGCCATCCAACAAGGGAATACTGAAATACAGCACCCAGTTTTCCCATTCACGCGCCTTCCAGTATTTTCGTTCGTGTATCGGCCTTGGCAAACGACCGATATGTTGCGAGGGTTTCATTTGCCTTAGTTTTTCAGATATATTTATGGCTTCGGTTTTAGATAAATATTTGGTAGTTATGTATAGGCTAGATGATCCAAACCAATATTCACAGAATTGTCTCGCCACTCCCAGTAATCCACAGTGCATATAGTCAGGGCCAAAGCCGGTTACAATCTCGAAACTTAGCAAGTTAATCAAACAAGATACATTTTTCACTCCTTTAATAATTTTTTTATTTTCAACTGCTTGCTCCATGTAAGAAATGGTCTGCCTATTACTTCTTCGTTTCGGTTCCGGGAAGCATAACGTATATTTCATAGCTGATTCTACCCATTCACCAGGATGTTCACACCAGTTACACCCAAAATGACCGTTGAATTGAACTACTCCTTGCATAGGGGCACGCGCAATAGAATCAACGCAACAACAAATCGGAAATATTTTTATAAGCCGCTTCTGACCTAATATTGTACAAGGTACCCCTTGAGATGATAATGTATTAATTTCTTCGACGAATGGTGATAAAAAGACATTCATGTCTGGTTTGCTTTTTCCAAACCAAAGGCCGTACAAAATAAGGTTGTCAAGCCTTACTTGGGGTGGTAACTCATTTATCATGAGTTGAATAGGCCATATAGCACAAGCAGAACTCTCGAACACAGGTGCACCATCAGTGTTGAATGTGAAACTTGCATAGGAATGTTTATCTTCAAGTTTTAATGATTTTACAAACCGCCGATAACTAGTCCCATCGTGAATATCTGTTATTACTGCCCCGTGATTTTCAATATGTGCCTTTTCTTTAACAATATCATCATAATATTGTTCATTTGCGCCCAATAATTCCGCTACCGATTCCGAAACGTCTAATGTCACAAAAAAGTCTTTAGACTTATAATCTGCAGATTTATTGATTGTCTTGCATGAAGAGCAACGGATATTGCTCGGATTTGGGCGGTGAAATTCTCCAATGTACGTCTGACAATTACAACACACTGCATGAAATTTAGTACCATTAGCAGGATTGAATAACTTTTCTAAGAAGTATCGCGTACTTGGTAAAATTTCACTCGCGAAAATGCAGTTAATCAACGAAAAAAGATCAGATACTGCAGTTTGTGATAGATTATGTCGCAGAGCATACTCCAGTAACATAACAAGAATTTCGCCTTGTGACTTATCCACTGGAGTAGCAATTGGTCGTGTGAAATTTTCATTTTCTACAAGCGTTTTCCGGAATTCTGCAAAGTGACGATCCGGAGAACGCGGGGTTGGTTCTTCGTCGGGTTCACGTCTTCCTTCTTCATTAGTAATTCCACTGGCCGTAGATGTGGACAGATCGTCGAATGCAAGTTCTAATCGACTACGATCATCATCCGTAGGGAATTGATAAATCGCTGCAAAATCGTCAGGATCATTTTTATCAGTGTGATGAACGTTATCATCTTCAAGAGCGTTGGCTATAATATCAGCATCTCGTTCGACATTGTCTACAACGTGATCATTCTCCGCAGGTACTAATATATTATCATCGCAGTCATTGACTATTTCATCAGACTGCCCCTGCTCCTGAGCTGGATTATGTTGATTCCGGACCCGTTTGTTCTGTAATCGGTGAGCCGAAGTTCGTGGAATAGTAATTCTATCATGTTCATCATCGGTCTGATTCGCTGATGATTCTAGATACCGTTTGTATCGTTGCGGTCTGCGGCTGGATAGTCCGCTCATTTCCCACTGTTTTATTTCTATTGATACCAGATATCTTTTAATGTACAGATGAAGAAAATAAAAGCAAGCAAAGGTCTCCACTTTTTCGCCTTACGCATTGTGCCGAAAGAATAAAAAGTTAAAAATAATAATATTTTTATAATAATATACATTAGACAAGAAGGGAATGATCGGCTTTATTCCTGTGTTACATAGAGTATTTTATTTCCAAATCAACTGTGGCCACTTTATTGACCTGACAAGTGTCACCAATGCACACTATTTTTCGCTGCGTCGAGCAGAGGGCGTTTTATAATTTTTGTTGTCCGCTACTCTTATAGTATTGAAAATATAATATTGAAAAATATTGTAGCGGGCGTTTTTAGGTTCTATTTGCCCGCTTATGCGACAGAAAATTATCAACAATGAAGAAAAAATGCGAAAATCATGCAAAAAAACTCTCAGAACAGGGGAAAAAACTTATTACAGGGAAAATAGTACATTTCATTACGACTACGGAAAGGCTTTTTTGGCGAAACGAAAGGTTTACGGCACGAGCCGAAGGCGATTGCTGTAACGAGGTTCGTCAAAAAGCTTTTACGTACGAGGCACGGTTTAATTTTTTCATCACGAAAACCGGAAAATCGCAACGAAGTTGCGATTTTGAGGTTAGAATGATGAAAAAACTATTAATGGTTTCTTGAAAATACGCGTCTTTCATGCATATGTTGTAAAAAATATCGTATGCACCATGGTCGGGAAGACATTTTTTGTCTCGCACGACATTTGCGGAACGAGTCGTAGGGCGAGCGCGTCGAAGACATCGTCAAAAAACGCATACTTCCCTCCCTAGGTGCATAAGATACTATTTTTGTAATCGGTTTTTTTTTTTTTTGTACGTCATTTAATTTTTATCAAAATTGTAAGTTACCAATGGCGAGTGTAACGCGGCGCTAGTTCGACAGCAGCCAAGTTTATTTCATCCAAACGTAAAATCGTATATTAAAACATATTATAGAATGTGCATATTCTATTACTCAAAATATAATTCGTACTGGAAGTTTGTGGCGAATTGCGTGCTATAAAATGAACGAAAATTTGCCTCGTGTTGCGCCCACTGCGCCACTGCATCTGCCAACACTCGCTCACGACGCACACGCCACCACAGCTGTCTTCCGCGTACTTCTCCCTGTGTCTACTCGGAGATATCTCCCTTGAACGTTATATCTGAAAAGTTTATGTAAGTACTGCACATTTCATGGGTAATTATTTGTCTTTCCGTTATATTTTTCACTGTATTAAATCAATGAGCTTATCTAGTAGAACCGAAGAAATTGTCACCTAATCTCATAACACGTGTTTATAGGTTACTTGCGCCACGAGATCGCGTGGATTGTAACAATGGCTACGATTACACATAGATCAGTGACACATGCGTACGTGCGCTATGTTGACGACAAAGTATTAAAAATTATACCAGTTACGGACATTAAATTATTTCACCCAGAACATTTGACCGACTTTGAGAAAGATCGTGCATATAAGGTGAAGTGGATCAACGCGGCTGATGACCACGAATCAGAGGACGCGGTTGACAATTTTTACGATGCCCAAATCGCGGTGTTAGGAGGTAATAGTAATTCGATTTATACGCTCATATTACTTCATAAAAAAGGTGTGCTACCTTTTTAGAACAGGTTATAACGTCACGTACCATCGCTAAAGATATAGTATTACGGCCGAGGGATGAACAACGTTTTTCGATCGAATATACGTCAAGTACGCCATTGAATGTCGTGTCTTGCGGCTGTAAAGTACGATTCGTAAAGTTCCACTTTAAGACCGTGGAGCACGACTGAAAAGGCGTACTTTACGGATACTCGATCAAAATATTTGTTTAGCAAAAACATTGGAGTTCCATAATGCCTATAACTTTCACAATTATGCTACTTTCAATTCAAAAGAAGGGAATATATTATGAATATTTTAGGCAAAACAATTTTAAAAAAATAAAATGAAAAAAAAAAGTGATAGTTGCGGTTGGCGCTAATTATAGTAGTACATCGTACATCGGGGAGGGGGGGGGGATGGGTCACATATTTATAGCGAGGTTCATTGTCAGATGATTGTGTGCCCAAGACAAGGACGAGTACACCGTCATCTTACTACAGCTAGATTTTGCTTCCCCCCGGCCCTGTTGCATACTGTGTTCTCAGATGGTATCGTACAGTTAAATCTATAGCATCCACTTTATTCAAGCCGTTCACTTTTTGGAGCCAAGCACGGAATTATTGTGCGAACGTTTCAACTATTACCATTTTTCTAGAGAGCTTATCTGATGTTGAGGAAAAAGTTAATTCAATCGGTAGACTGAGATTCCCAAAAGTGACCCAATACAGCAATAATGATATTTCAAGCCCACCTTCGGATGAGAACAAAACGGTTACGGAGAGTCGTACAAGATCAAAGAACAAAAAGGTCAATACTTGTGCATATATATGTATTTCGAGTTTTCTCTAGTGTCAAAAAAGGGTAAGTTTTAGTATCAAAAAAACGCGAAGTTTGTATTTTGAATGTTTAGTATACGTTTCGACGTAGGCAGATTCGAATGTGAAAGTACCTTGTTGATAATCGTACACTATTATTCTGACTCGAACAAGTATGATTACAAGGAGATGGGGTCTCAGATTTTTAATTAATGTGATATTATGTTTTGTAACTTACATCACAGAATCAAAATACCTATTATCATTCTCAATCTGTAATGTAAATTCTTTTCACAAGCACGTCGGTTAATGTGAAATGCTTGTTTTCACCTGCAAATCGTTACCTTTGTTGGCATTGATTCGAAGAATTGAAAAATCTGTCGAAAACTGATCGTCAATTAATTATTTTTTTTCGAATTGACAGACATAACAATGAACAATGCTGCGAGAATCATATATTCGTTGAAATGATCTTATTATAAATGCAGAATTGTATATTTTTTTTCTACGCTTAGATTATCACACCAAAAGCAGATTCTGCTTCAAAATTAGCGACACGTATCTTGATTCAAAAAAAGAAAGAAATCAAAAATAAAAAAATCAAGGAATCTTCTTCGTCAGAAAGTGATCATTGTGGTTCATCGAATGAATCCAATAGCTGTGATGTTGAGTATGAAAGTAATTATATACAAGAACTAGAAAAGCGAACTTCAAAGCTAAAACAGAGATATGACCAGGTTAATTCTGAAAAAGCTACTCTAAGTAAAGAGCTACAGTCATACATAGAACTCAATAAAAATTTACAACAACAAATCTTAGAACTACTGAAAGACGATAAGAGAAAATCATCAAACCTTGAATTATCATCACGTGCAGTCCAAAAATCAGCTAGTAAGTATCATTTTGAAATTGTATCTAAAAATTCATGTCAACTAGTATCAATTACATTTGTTCCTTATTCATATACTTCTTTATAGAAAAACCAAAGAATGATCTATTCGAGTCACCGATATTGGGTCCTATACGTACTACAAAGCATGATTTTGACTTTCGCATCGAACAAGATGCAGAAGATCAATCAACCCTATCTCCTTTATCTTCCTGCGCCATGGTCGAAGAAGTTGAAACTAAGAAAGAGTCCACGCTCCAACCGGAGCCTTCCTACATTAGCTTAGGAAATGCAGCAACTGACCGGCAGTCAACTGTTCTTCCTGCGCCTTACACAGTTTGTGGTGATAAGGTCTGGTGCTTTCCTGATTTTCTATCATATTTCTACAGTTCTAATGTGCAGGCACTCGGTATTATTTCAATTATTCATGCAATATGTATATTGCATAGGTTCACTTGAAGGATGGTATCTACATCTTGAGAGATTCTTGGGTTTCAATCAAATCTAGAACAAAGGATACTTTGTTTGTTAAGGACTTAGCTGCAGCTATTTGGGGCTCATATACGTTGAAGAACCGATCTGTCGGCGGAAAAGGCATAATCCAGTTAGAAAATAGATCACCACGAAAGGTTCTAACACCAAAAAAGCTCAGCGTACTGAGAGGTATGTTATCATCTGTAAATGGGAACCGATATTTTATGTTTTCATATCTCCTCATTTATATGAATTATTCCAGAATGTTTTTGCGATAAATTGAAAAAGGAAAATGTTGAAGGGGTGAATTTTGAGACACGTCTGAGAAATGTTGGAAAAATGCTTTCTGAGAAAATTAATGATCTCAACAGACTGGACAAGCGACAAAAGTGTACCCGTAAGTATTGGAATAGTATTGGAATTTTATATTATCGCCAATATACATTCTCCTAATATCCATTCATGGTCGTAACTGAATATATATAGACTGATACTTAAATATTCCAAAAATAAACCACGTGTAAAATATTGGACTAGTAGTTATGCATGATTATTCTCACCATCAGAGCGATTGTAAAAGCTAAGAAACATTCTGACTTTATTTTCCAGGATCTTTGGATATGGGTTCGCAAAATACTGTCGGCGAGCGCCAATAGTATATTCAAACTCCTCTGGCATCTGAAGCATATTTTTACGAGTTATAATATTAATAATCAGCTAGTACTTCGTAGTTGAGAAACTTCATCATTTTTAGTTTATTTTGAGAATTTCTCATTTAGTCCGTACAATTACTGTATCATTTTCCTTGACGTCTACGTTCCCTTGCTACGTCTTCTTGTAGTAAAACTGGAAGGGGAGAGTTCGGTGAAATTTTCATAAAAACAATTTTTTCATTCTTCAAATTATTATAAAAAAATTAATTCGAAAATTCCATGCATCAATATTGCGATGATGGTAGTATGTGTATTTGAAAATGTCATTAATCCTCTGAGTTGAAAGTGTACGCGCAAGGAGTTTTTCACAGCGGTGCATACTAAATTTTATGCGAAAGGTAATTCCTTATGCGCTATATACACTTTCAACTCAGAGGATTGAAATTTTTTCGGAATACAAATACGACCATAATCTAAATTTTGATGCAGGGAATTTTTTGACTGGAATTTTTAATATGAAAAATGGAAAAAACGTTTTTATCAAAATTTTGCCGAAGACTCCCCTTAACAATTCTTACAGTGTATTTCAAAAATGTCTGCTATTACATGAGACTAACTCAGTTTCCAGGGCTTTTAAAAATTATTTTATCAGTTTATTTTATTGCACAAAACGCAGGCAGTTATATTATGGACATCGCTGCAGTTTTTTATACTCAAACTTAATTATTTTTACTTTCTTTGATAAAGTTCTTTCATTACTTAAAGTTGAGTCAGTTTTCAGTATGTGCAATTTCGTCTTGTATGCAATAATCGCAATTACTTTATGTCGATTTTGAATCAATATATATTGATTTATTACGATTATATATTATATGTAAGATATATATCGTATATATTAATGTGGTTCAAAAAAAATTTGTAATTTTTTTCCGTTCTTACCCCCTCAAATGTTAATGGTTCAGAAGAAAAAAATCCTCCCCAAAAATGGACTCTCTAGCTCAACTCCAAGAGGTCACTGTTTTAATTGTAATTTCCCATTTACTTAACATTTGAAAAATTTCTTTTTCATTAAAAGTTAAATTACTCGCAAACTACTTGAAATTTTTCGAATTCATGCATAGATCCTTGAAGCTGATTCTTTAAGCTTTCCATAACTCCATAATAACGAATAATTATCATAATTAAAACACAAATTTAAGCCATCTGAAAAGTACTGATTTTGAAAGGAGTCATTAATTATTATTATTTTTTGTTGTTTTTATTCATTTTTTATTACAGAGTTTTGGAAAGCTTAACAAAACAGCTTCAAGGATCTATGCGCGAATTCGAAAAATATCAAGTAGTTTTCGAATAATTTAACTTTTAATGAAAAAGAAAATTTTCACATGTTAAGTAAATGGGAAATTGAAATTAAAACAGCGACCTCTTGGAGTTGAGCTAGAGAGACCATTTTTGGGGAGGATTTTTTTCTTCTATAAACCATTATTAACATTTGAGGGGGCAAGAACGGAAAAAAATTACAAATTTTTTTTGAACCACCCTAACATATATAGGTACTCAATTAAATATATTATTGTTTGTTTTAAATTGGTTAAATTTTATCTACTGACCCGCTTCATTAAAGTATTTTAATGAGAATATAATTGTATTAACATTATTCTAGAAATCCAGGTAAGTTTTGGACCCGATTAGTCCCACATGGGTCCTATGAGGGTCCTTACCGGACCCATGTGGGATAGAGTAGGTCAAAGTCCTGAAGTATGAGATGGGAAATAAACCCATATTGGACCTTGAAGGACCCACATGGGTCCTATGAGGGTCCTTACCGGACCCATGTCAGATAGAGTAGGTCTAAGACCTGAAGTATGAGATGGGAAATAGACCCATATTGGACCTTGAAGGACCTAGGTCCATATTCAAGGTTACAACGTGGGGATCAAACCCAATATGGACCCTACTAGTCCCCAACTGATCCAGATAGGTCCAGTTCCCACATCGTAATTTGGAACATGGGCCTATAAGGTCTGCATGGGTCCAGTGAGGTACAGATAGGTTGGATCCCCAAGTTGGGACGTAGGGATTGGACCCATCTGTACCTTATGGGACCCATACGGGACCATTCAGGTTCATGTCCCATGTCACATTATGGGGATAAGACCCATGTGGACCTCACTGGACCTCACTGGACCCATGCGGACCTCATAGTCCATATTACAAATTACGACGTGGAGATCCGACCCATGTGGACCTTATAGAACCAGTCGGGACCTTGTTCCAAATTACGATGTGGGGAATGGACCCTTCTGGACCCATGTGGTCCTGACTCAGGAATTTTTAGCAGGGCCATTCCCCATATTTGATCTTGTCAATGGATATCTTATCTAAAACTGGTCGAGCATTACTACGCACACGACGCCGTTGATTTCTATCAGCCACCGGCGTAACTGCAGCTGTAGGTAAACTCTGTACTGGTTTTTCAGGCGAACCTTCCTGTAGATGATAATAGTCCCGATTGGGCTTCACAGATTGCCTAGCAGTGACGCCAATATCTGTGTTCGAAGGACTCAATACAGCTTTATGGTTTACATCGTTATTATTAGCACGTGATGGAGCATTCGCTCGACTTGTAGCTAGTTTTGTTGAATCATTATGATCGGTTGCAGTTAAATCAATATTAGTTGCAGATGACATATCTGTATTATTGGCGACTCGCAGTATTAGCTTTTCCTTGTAATGCATACCGGTGTTTTGAACTTTCGGCTGTGTATTATTACTTGTTGTCTGAGATCGTTTGACAATTCCAGCCCACGTTTCCTCGAATGCACAATGCTTGGAATTGTACTAATATGCGGAAATTCGTCGATGACGTTTCTTTCAAACATTTTGTACAAATGATTCCGCATGAGTGCCGTGTCATATATAATTTCATCCGTCTTATGTCCATTTATAAGCGAAATTGCGAAGGCGATTGCAAATACTCCACAGTCTAACCCATTGGGTTGTCGCTGAACTGTCGGGAATGTGATGGGCATCATGTTGAACTTCCAAAACGGAAACAGTTTACTTAAATATTTTTTATGGTGTTCGTGAAGGGTCTTTGAGTTCAAAGAATCGTAAATAATTATAAACTTTGAATCGTAGTAACTGCATACCCAGTGTCCATCGGCATCTGAGTAACCACTATGGAGTATTTGAATATGCTTCACGTTTGGTAAGACGGGTCTAATTGTGTTTGGTAATTGTACCCGCCACGCCTCCCTGGGTGCATATTGCGAAAAGCGTTGAATCAACAGCCCAAAGTGATCGATATGATCATCATACAATTTTTTACCATCCTTGATCATATCCATGTATTTTTTCTGTAAGATTGGTACTTGGAAATCTGACATGGCTAAAACTTATGCTCACACAGTCGTGTACGCAAACCTATCACTACGTGACTATAACTTGTCGACTTTAGAATTCGGCGCAAGGCAGCCCTTGAATGTTATGGCGCAACGCAGCCTTTGGATATTATGGCGCAAAGCAGCCTTCAGATATTGTGGCGCAAAGCCACCTTTTCTGTATCGTAACCTAAGCTAATCTAACTTATAACCTGCAAATATAACTAAAAACAATCACAGCACGGTAAAAAAAAAAAAAAAATCCTGTAACCTACAGCCAAATATTAACAACAATAACAGTACTGCAGTAATAAAACAATTACTGATCAAACGTCATATACTTCTATTGTTAATCCGTAATGGATGCAGCGATCTGAGAAGTATATGGCGTACGCTGTGCGGGGTGAGGCCGGCGTCCCATGGTCCGGAATATGTCCAGACGGAACGCTCGGTAGCCAATCATCAATGACAGATCCAACAGAAAATCGTTAGCCATTGGCTACCGAGCGTTCCGTCCGGATATATTCCGGACCATAGGACGCCGGCCTTGCGCCGTAAGACGGATAGGGACTAGTGTGTTCTGATTGGCTGTGTGATTTGAGACACCATGAGCAATATATTCCGAGAACACCCAATGACATTTGGTTTGTTCGAGCTAGCTACACTTTCTACACTTTTACTAGATTTTACTCTTTTCACTAAAAATTTACACCTTCTATTGGGCGAGTGTAAAAAGTGTAAGAAAAGTGTAGAAAGTGTAGCCAGCTCGAACAAACCTTATATATGTTTCCCTCGGAGGGTCAGAGTCAAATGCTGTGAATTAATATTTAGAAACAGAATTGCTTGTAATTCATATGGCAGCTTCACGAATAATACCAATGCAACTTTACGCCAAATTGCATTAGGCAGTGATAAGAATGATACGTTGTTTGAATCAAAGCAACGCTGATATAACTACGTTCATCTCACTAGAACCAGAGGTAGTTTGTATAAGCTCGCTGACAATAGGTAAATAATTTTCAAGTTACTTTCAGATACATATATATTTTATTGATATTGATTACATTATTTATCAAGATTATTATATAGATTGTTGACTGAATATTTATTATATAGGTTATTATATAGAATTATTAAAATGATTGAACAAGTTATGGAGACGAGTTAGGCACCGCCTCTGCCCCATGGTCCCTGGTTTGGGGCTGCGCCCCTGCCAGGTTGATTTGGGGCTTTGCCCCGCTGTCTGCCCTGACCCGCACCGCCACGGTACGGATTGGGCATCTTGCACAGAAAGTTCACCAGATTCATCTGATGGTCACGTTTTCTTCGAGCCGCTTTTCCGGCCCGCTCCTGCCTACGTTGCCCTGTCAAGATAAGAAAAGAACATTTGAAGTCTGGCAAAAGTGTGTTAGTAGGCTGACAACAATAGTATCAGACCACCGGGTCACAGATTCGAATTAAACTTCTATTCATGGTTCCTTCAGCAAATATAAAACCCGTGCTACTCAATTCATTCTAATGAGCTCTCATTCCAAGTTCGTTTGATCAGTATTCTAGCTTACAATTTTGAAAGGTCCTTCGTAGAGTTTTATTCTGTCTTTGGTAATATCATAACGATACATACTTGACCGAAGAGCTTAGAATTCACGTTAACAATTCAATATGATGTAAACACAAATTAATCTAATTAATATTTTCCAATTGTAATTTCTAATTATTCAGCAACAGAAAATGATAACGCATTGTTTGACAATTTTTAACGTTTGGATCATCCAATTTTGGCTTTAAAGATCTTATAAAACAATTTGAGTAATCGGTTTGAAATTTTTATAGAAGGAAAATCATATAATATAAGTTTCAACATAATCTGTGACCCAGAGGTTTCATACTCTCCTACATGCACAATAGTGAGTTATACTATATTGGTTTGAAATTAATTGCTTATAATTTTGTTTTAATTTAAACTAAAAATGTACTTTTAGATAAAATTTTAGAAAAACAATAATGGAAATACTAATAGAGATAAGAATAAAAATAAGAATGGAAATTAGAATGGAAACAATTAGCATTTATAGTGATACCATTATTGTTGTCGACTGCGACCGGCGGTGCCATACCGATGGGCTGCGGATGTTCTTGTTCTTGAACTTGTGGGACGTCTGAAAATGCGAACATATTATTTAGTAAGAAATTGTTTGTACCGAAAAGTTAGTTGAGTTGATGTTCCAATCATACTCACGGTCGAAATTCCCAGGGTTTGCCACCTGTGCAGGATTGTTGTCCACCGGCACAAAACCTCTGGCTGGGACTTCGTTGAGGTCAGCGGGGACTTCGTTGAGGTCCATCGCATCAAAATCAAGGAGCTAAGACAGGAATAAAGCGTTAAACTACTGCGACTTCAGTTAAATAATACCGATCAGCGAAAAAAAAAAAAATTTCACCTGCTTCGCAAATGCTTTGATTTTCATACCTTGGCATAAGATCATTTAGAGTACGCTTAAAAAAAAAAGGCTCGGGATGCAATATGTCTTCGAATATTCATTTCCTTGATTTTCATTTCAAGTTTTCCCTTGAATACTAAGATGCTATAAGCGAAGAACACAGAGAAAGATTTCATGAAGACTTTATGGCGATGGATAAGAGATTCCATCAAGAAAAGAAATGAGATCAAGAAAAATGGTCATCGAATGATCCTATTCGAATGAAAAAAAAGCATAACGAATAAAAAAGACATCTGAATAATTAATTTTAAAAAAATAAGATATTTAAAACTTCTCAGGCATTTTTGGTTTCGTAAATGAACATATTTTTCAAAGACAATGTGTTACTTTTTTTACAGACATAGTTCGACTGATCTTATGCGAAAGTATGAAAAAAAAGCATTTGCGAAGCAGGGCAAAAAATATCTCTTCAGCACGCCGTGTGTACAATTCTATTTTGTGCACGCTTTCTATGCACAGAATTCGACTTTAAGCGTCTTGTGTTGAAGAACAAAGTCCGATACACGTGCGAAAGATTATAAGGTTACACTTTGTCATATATTTCCAAATTCAGATGGTTTATTCGGTTATTACTTATGTACGTAATAAAACGACAAGGAACCGTGTTGACCAGTGTAATATAATTATGTATTATGTATAAATTCATAAATAATACTTACGCTGTCTGGAGACGAGGCTCGATCCATGTTCACGTCTTCACGATTCACGATACTCTGCTACTAGCACAGTACGTTAAGCTTGGCCGGGAATCCCATAGACACGACGTGGTTTCGGCACGTTCCTAAATGCACTTTTCCTGGCTTAATAATTTTTGAACAGCAGTGATAGGCAGACATAGTAAAATGAATAATCTATGGCTGCATTTTCACAGCAACAAATCACTGCTGTATGAGAAACACGAATCGGTTTATTGCCATTAGAACGTCGACATTGACTATGTTTCCATCGGAGGGTCGGAGTCGGGTCAGGTTCAAATTTGAGCCAATGAGAAGTGAGATTTGAGAAGACTCCCGTAATTTCTTTTCGAATCTTATTTCTCATTGGCTCAAATTTGAACCTGACCCGACTCTGACCCTCCGATGGAAACATAGTCAATGTCGACGTTCTAATGGCAATAAACCGATTCGTGTTTCTCATACAGCAGTGATTTGTTGCTGTGAAAATGCAGCCATAGATTATTCATTTTACTATGTCTGCCTATCACTGCTGTTCAAAAATTATTAAGCCAGGAAAAGTGCATTTAGGAACGTGCCGAAACCACGTCGTGTCTATGGGATTCCCGGCCAAGCTTAACGTACTGTGCTAGTAGCAGAGTATCGTGAATCGTGAAGACGTGAACATGGATCGAGCCTCGTCTCCAGACAGCGTAAGTATTATTTATGAATTTATACATAATACATAATTATATTACACTGGTCAACACGGTTCCTTGTCGTTTTATTACGTACTGTAACATTGCATGTTACAAACTGCTCCTCGCCCCTAGACGAGACCTTATTTAAGACGGGGGATCGCTAGAATGAATGACGTGTGAATGTGTAAGATGACCCCGAGGTCCGAAATACTCCCGAGAGGCGACCGTGACCGACTTAGATAATGAAATCGATTATTTATTCTTTTGTTTTTTCTTACACTTTTCTCTGGCATGTGGGCACCGAGGCATTATTTATTGGAGATGGCCTAACGACCCCGACGAATGTCTGCGACTCGATGCACTGAGGGCGTGAATCTTCAACAAGGCGCCACCGAGGCTCGTGAGATTAGCAAGGGCCCTGCTAACTCCCCAACTAGCCGAGGATGCGGGAGAGTGTCCCCGACACCCTGCAACGAGGGACTAAGGTGGTGGATGAGATTCCCGCCACCGAGAAGAATCTACAACCCGCAGTCCTCGGCCTAGAAGAGCTAAAATCACCGTGGTGGCAATTCAAAGAATTCGCGCCAAGGATCGAGCGCTACCCCATGACGTCACAGCGTGGTCGATACCATAATCGATAATTGCGGGACTAACGAGGTCCTTGCGCATCGGCACGACGCCGGTGGTCTCACTCTAGGGATGGGCAAATGTATAAAATATATCGATATATATTGTATCGATATTTTTAAGCAATATCGATATTATCGATACTAAGCAGAGTAAAAAATATCGATATTTCGATATATCGATATTTTCATCACAAAACGCGATTACCTGAAAAATTTTCAAAATATTCGAACGTGAAAAAAATTAAGACATATTTGGCAGTTTTATGAGTTTTATTTATTATTAAAATACGTATTTGAATATTATTAGTAAAATAAAAGTAGTTATCAGTAAAGTCAAAAATTTGAACAATTTATACAATAGTATCTTATTTAAATTTTATTCGAACCAGTACTCATCGGATATAGACATCAGAAGCACTCGTTCCTTGATGTGTTCCCCGGTTAACCGGCTTCTATTATCTGGTACAGCCAAATTTACAGCCGAAGCAAGTCTTTCGGACGATACTGAGGAGCCTTGACAGATTAAATATTTTAATGCAATTTCGGATAGAACCGGCGTAAAATGGCGACAATTCACCCAAAACTCTATAGGGTCAGATTTTCTATCAAGAATTGGTTGGTCTAGATACTGCTTCAATTCATTAGGGATACAACCGGAGCTTGGAATTTCTGCTCTATTTGTGCTGAGGTTAATCAACTTCTCGTGCCGACACCAAATTGATGAGGCATTAGTTTCTAGTGCTGCTTGAACTGGTCGTTGGTCTGGAGAACGCTGACCTCTGCGTTTATGCTCCGACCGAATCTCGTTACTAATTCTTGATGTTGAATTTGACACAGCTATTGGAGACGCAAAATGGATTCGTTTAAAGCGGGGGTCCAATATCGTCGCGGCTGAGAGATAGGTATTCATTTCTAAGGGAGTTAGTTTTTGGTCTATTTTTTCTTGTAAAGCCTTTCTCACAGTTTCTCCTAGAGAGGTTGATGGGGTTAATTGATCCATTACTTGACGCAATAAATTTGAGACCGGAATCGCTAGACTTGAAGTTATGTAATGTGCCCCACTTATCTCAACAGTAGCTTCTTTGAAAGGACCAAGAAGTGTAATAAGGTCTCGTATTATATTAAGCTGCGAAGTTGCAACCATATCAGGTGTGTTTTTATTGGTTTGGCTCTTTGTGGCTAAAATTTTAGCTACAAGTGCAGATAGCTCAACAAATCGTACCAGCATATCTAAGCACGAGTTCCATCGAGTGCTGACTGCTTGTATCAATGTCAACACTTCACCTTCTTTTTTTCCTGATGCTTCTTGTTCAGCTCGTAATTGGTCAGAGGCATTCACGGATTGCTTAAAAAACGTCACAATACTTTTGACGTGATCGCAAAGGGCAGAAAACGCATGAACCTCCCTCAGTACCCCATCAACAATAAGGTTTAAGCTGTGAGCCATACAGGGAATCCTATAGCCATCTCCTAGAAATAAGCGTACCGCTGCTACCATATTTGCGCCACCATCAGTGCTGATAGACACAATTTTACTCTTGTCAATTGCAAACTCTTTGCAGATGCCATCCCAAGTTTCTGTTATATACTGCGCTGTATGACTCTAAAAAAGATGTATATTTATAAATTATATTTATACATTATATCAAATATAACTACCAATCAAAACATACTTGAGACAATTTCTGCGCACATAGATTTATACTCTGAACGGAGGTCGAATTGTTCCCCTTTGTACTGTCAATAAAGTGAACTGTCAACACTAAGAAGCTTCTAGTAGAATTAGTGATTGTGAGTATGTCACTTGTGAAAGATAAGAAATTTGCTTTGTCTAATGTTTTTATAAGAACCGATTTCGTAGTATTATATCGGTTCTCGACTAAGCGAGTCACCTGAAATTAAGAACATGGCAGTTATCGAACTATAATTTTATTTAAAATGTATGATAAAATGTGCTGAAATACCTTTCTTCTGGATGGCAGTTTATAAAGAGGACTAACTGTGCGAACAAACTTTTTTAGACCACTTTGTTCGACACATGATAGTGGCAAATTGTCCTTACATATCATGTAAATTAGAGCCTGAGTAATTTCGATGTGTCTTTGCCCACCTTCTAAAATATATAAGTCGTAAATAATACAATTCATATTTACTTATTCAGAAAAAGAGAAAAAAAAAAAAACAATAATATAAATTGAATCATGTATAAATATCGATATTTTCGCAAATTGATTAGGAAACACTACTAAATGTTATGAATCATTTCGAAATTTATAACAAAATAAGTATTCATAATAGTTACATATTTAAAAAGCTAGATAGAACTAACTTACCTTCAAAGCTTGAACTTCTTTCTAAACAACTTATAAGCGTAGATTGTTTCCTCTTTTTTGATTCTTGAATGGAGGACTGAGCACAGTCTGAGGAATCCTCTGATACTTTTTGCGTTTGATGGTTATTTTGGTCACTTGTCAAAGTAGGCTAGAAATAAGAAAATAGTTTTAAAAATTAATAAATAAATGATAAATTTATAATGTACTTATTTTGAATCACCCGTTAAATTATTGCAAGTTCAGTATGTAATCTGTAAGACATACCTCAATACTAGGATCATCATCGTCATTTATTGATAAATTGTCTTTCTTTTTGTTGCCGGATTCCTCTGTTTTTGATTTTTGCATTTTTTGTCAATTGTAAATGAGCATTGTAGTGCTTTGTTTTTAGGTGTGCAGCTAAATTGGTAGTATTGCCGCACGTCTTGTACGTTTTACCGCACAAGTTGCACGAAGGTTGATTGTTTTCCTTTTTTGTAAAAAACTTCCACACGGCAGACATTGTTAGATATAAAAATAACACAAAATAAAAACATAAACATACAACGAGCCACACCACGTGTTGCCGCTATTTTCCGCCATTAAACTGTACACACACTAGTTAACATGCTAACAACACACTATCTATAGACATTTCTTTTGGTTGCGTTCACAAACTACAGAGAGATACTACGCATATACATACGTTCGGAACGAATCAATTTGAAGACAGAGGCAGCACTTATACCAAAACTCGCGCGCTTTAGTTTACATTAATTTATACTTACATGAAACAAACAAAAATATTACAATTATAAGTAGAATAAATAATAATTATTATAAAATATAATAAAGCTCTTAAAAAAAATATCGAATTTGATATTCGGAAATAAATATCGATTATCGATATTTCGAAATTAAAAATATCGCCGATATTTATCGATTATTTTCTAAAAAAATATCGATATTTTGATATATCGATAGTTGGTGCCCGTCCCTATCTCACTCTGCGTTAGGCTAGCGAAGACAGCACCCGTGTGCCCTGCGTATAGTAGATTTGCGTTCGCTTTTTTTTTCGTTTGGTTGAGCTAGTAATTTTTTTGAGCCTTTTCGTACCCGTTGGGGTTAATTTGGTTAATTGCCGTTGAGGTGAGAGTGTGTGGCAGAAGATCCCCGCAGGAAAACATAGAGGGAAGCCCTATGGATTTCGCCCGTGAGGAAATCCTGTTTAGGAGGTGGCTGGAGAACGGTAAGCGTTAAGCAATCTTACCCGTTGGATAGTTTGAATCCGGCACCGGCCTTCTGCCGCGTGCTTGTCCTCAGCCACGAGGCTATTTTACTGATTTTGGGATCAAATTAAGCCGGATTCCGAGTGAAAGCCGTCACCAGTGTCCCATGCCAGTATTTTGAGTTCGAGTCTCGCGTTAAAAGGATTAATTATTGAGTATTTATTGAATTAAGAAATTTTGTAGAATCTGCCCACGAGGGCAAGAGAGGAAGCCGGTCACTGTCGCGCTCTCTCCTCCCTGCGAGGTAGACTTTGTACCGAGGCCGAGCCTCGTATATTGTTCAGAGATTTCGAGTAGAGATAATAGATCGACGCTAGTCGAATCTGTAAATTGTTTTGTTGTTTATTGCGCAGAGTTAGGTTAAGTTAGATTTAAGGGATTTAGTCAATTCGTTAAGTTTGTGCCGTCGGCAAAGAAATAAATCAAAGTCTAGGCCGCGGAATCAAGTATTTTGTTAATTAGGGTTAATTTCAGGCCGCAGGCCCGTCTCATGCATTATTCAGCCGATAGATGATCGATTATTAATTGTTATAACCGCTGTTATCTCCTACTGCATGATTTAGAATTAATTTATCGTTTTTTTTTGTGTAGACGTTATTTGGCGAGTCATTTATTAATTTTCCTGTTTTTCTTCTGTTATTGCCACCCTACGTGGGAGCGTTTATTTAGTTCTTTTTTTATTTGTAAGGCTCGTCAAACCTAGCCAGGCCGCCTATACACGGCCTGTAACCGATTTATACCCGAGGGGAAGTGCCCCCGGGTACCTCATCTGTTGTTATATTTTTCATATTTTTCATGTTCTATTTTTTTTTGAATAAACGCACGTTTTTGTTTATTGCAATTTAATTACTCGAGTAAATACTTCATTCGCTAATCCCTCAGTTAAATCCTGACCCCTCTCCGCGGTACTGCAGCTAGCCGCCGCATTTTCTGTAGTAATCTAGGCTTTTTGTTTTTCCTGCTATCAACTGTCGAGTCTCGTGGCGAAGTAGTCGCCTGGCGCCCAACTTAAAATTATTTTTCTTCTTTATTATTTTTCTCTCGGGGTTGTTAATTGTCGACTGGACTATCTCTCGGAATAGCGATCCGGTATATTCCGAGGGATATAAAGAGTCCACGTCACAGTACATAAGTAATAACCGAATAAACCATCTGAATTTGGAAATATATGACAAAGTGTAACCTTATAATCTTTCGCACGTGTATCGGACTTTGTTCTTCAACACAAGACGCTTAAAGTCGAATTCTGTGCATAGAAAGCGTGCACAAAATAGAATTGTACACACGGCGTGCTGAAGAGATATTTTTTGCCCTGCTTCGCAAATGCTTTTTTTTCATACTTTCGCATAAGATCAGTCGAACTATGTCTGTAAAAAAAGTAACACATTGTCTTTGAAAAATATGTTCATTTACGAAACCAAAAATGCCTGAGAAGTTTTAAATATCTTATTTTTTTAAAATTAATTATTCAGATGTCTTTTTTATTCGTTATGCTTTTTTTTCATTCGAATAGGATCATTCGATGACCATTTTTCTTGATCTCATTTCTTTTCTTGATGGAATCTCTTATCCATCGCCATAAAGTCTTCATGAAATCTTTCTCTGTGTTCTTCGCTTATAGCATCTTAGTATTCAAGGGAAAACTTGAAATGAAAATCAAGGAAATGAATATTCGAAGACATATTGCATCCCGAGCCTTTTTTTTTTAAGCGTACTCTAAATGATCTTATGCCAAGGTATGAAAATCAAAGCATTTGCGAAGCAGGTGAAATTTTTTTTTTTTCGCTGATCGGTATTATTTAACTGAAGTCGCAGTAGTTTAACGCTTTATTCCTGTCTTAGCTCCTTGATTTTGATGCGATGGACCTCAACGAAGTCCCCGCTGACCTCAACGAAGTCCCAGCCAGAGGTTTTGTGCCGGTGGACAACAATCCTGCACAGGTGGCAAACCCTGGGAATTTCGACCGTGAGTATGATTGGAACATCAACTCAACTAACTTTTCGGTACAAACAATTTCTTACTAAATAATATGTTCGCATTTTCAGACGTCCCACAAGTTCAAGAACAAGAACATCCGCAGCCCATCGGTATGGCACCGCCGGTCGCAGTCGACAACAATAATGGTATCACTATAAATGCTAATTGTTTCCATTCTAATTTCCATTCTTATTTTTATTCTTATCTCTATTAGTATTTCCATTATTGTTTTTCTAAAATTTTATCTAAAAGTACATTTTTAGTTTAAATTAAAACAAAATTA
This sequence comes from Rhogogaster chlorosoma, assembly GCA_944452935.1. Lineage (NCBI taxonomy): Eukaryota > Metazoa > Arthropoda > Insecta > Hymenoptera > Tenthredinidae > Rhogogaster > Rhogogaster chlorosoma. Next base: position 9,718,512 of record OX101802.1, read on the forward strand.
TAAGCAATTAATTTCAAACCAATATAGTATAACTCACTATTGTGCATGTAGGAGAGTATGAAACCTCTGGGTCACAGATTATGTTGAAACTTATATTATATGATTTTCCTTCTATAAAAATTTCAAACCGATTACTCAAATTGTTTTATAAGATCTTTAAAGCCAAAATTGGATGATCCAAACGTTAAAAATTGTCAAACAATGCGTTATCATTTTCTGTTGCTGAATAATTAGAAATTACAATTGGAAAATATTAATTAGATTAATTTGTGTTTACATCATATTGAATTGTTAACGTGAATTCTAAGCTCTTCGGTCAAGTATGTATCGTTATGATATTACCAAAGACAGAATAAAACTCTACGAAGGACCTTTCAAAATTGTAAGCTAGAATACTGATCAAACGAACTTGGAATGAGAGCTCATTAGAATGAATTGAGTAGCACGGGTTTTATATTTGCTGAAGGAACCATGAATAGAAGTTTAATTCGAATCTGTGACCCGGTGGTCTGATACTATTGTTGTCAGCCTACTAACACACTTTTGCCAGACTTCAAATGTTCTTTTCTTATCTTGACAGGGCAACGTAGGCAGGAGCGGGCCGGAAAAGCGGCTCGAAGAAAACGTGACCATCAGATGAATCTGGTGAACTTTCTGTGCAAGATGCCCAATCCGTACCGTGGCGGTGCGGGTCAGGGCAGACAGCGGGGCAAAGCCCCAAACCAACCCGGAAGGGGCGCAGCCCCAAATCAACCTGGCAGGGGCGCAGCCCCAAATCAACCTGGCAGGGGCGCAGCCCCAAAGCAGGGACCATGGGGCAGAGGCGGTGCCTAACTCGTTTCCATAACTTATTTTTTCATTTTAATAATTCTATATAATAACCTATATAATAAATATTCAGTCAACAATCTATATAATAACCTTAACCCTTCGTGGTCACACTTCCGCCACCGATCTCGGTGGTCACACTTGGGTTGATTCCACCCAGTCCATTTTCGAACCCGTATTGTGACCAATCTATCGGCCCGAAAATTCTCAAAAAATTACTGAACAACCCTTGGACATTCCAGTTTAGATACGAACAACTTTCCTGAACGAAATCCAAGGCTAACATATTTTTTTAGAGCCCCATCCAATACCGAGAACTAGTAGATATTTATGCCGAAAGGTGGTCACTGGGTGGATTCTACCCAGTGTGACCACGGAGGGTTAATAAATAATGTAAGCAATATCAATAAAATATATATATATTGTGACGTGTACCGCCGACGGTGGGGGGTACTTCCGCGACGTACCGCGCCAGCAAATACGAGACGATCCGCGGTGGGATAGCTAGGAGTTGAATTTAATTTAGAAAAACAAAACTACTATAATTTAGAAAATATTAAATTCGCAATAAGCTAAAGTGTTGGGCGCCAGGTACCTAATGGTACCGCGATAACTCAATGACCAAAAGCAAAAAGACAAAAATAATTGAAGTGAGTAATATAATCAAAACCGAAATCAATAAAAATTAAACTATATCCCGAAAACACACAAGTTCCGCGGTAGCTCAGGGTGAGGGGAACATGGGGGCGAAATAATTAGGGCGAAGCGAACAATTTATGGTTTATGGAATTTCAACAAAGAAACCAATATATTTTTTTGAAATAAAACAATACGGTATTTCCCTTTCAATATGGAGAAATATCGTTGATGACAAATAAATGTGACCAAATAATCACTTAACAAGGGCTAATACCATAAATAAGGCTCGACAAGAAATAAAGTAATCGGTAGGCAGAAGGCCTTAAACCGAGAAACACACTACAATGGAAACAGCTGATAGACTAGCAGGTATGTAGGTCACCAAAGAAACAGTAGGTCATAGGGTAATATACAACAGATAACCCAAATAAAACAACACAATTATCTTAGGATAAGGTAGGAAAGAATGACGTGGTAACACAGTATGACGTCAGGTCGATAACGTCGGGGAATGCGGAAGGATCCGGAATCAATAATTACGGGACTCTAACAAGTTAATGAGGGCTAGATCGATAACGTAGGACTTTCTAGAGAAAGTGCCAAGCGTGGAAGACGCGAACAACCGACTCGATCCGAATTCACCCGAACATTCCCGAATATTTGAAGAAGAAACACAACATACAACTATGTAATACTAAATAATTAAACAAATGGCGAGGTATAAAGGTTTTATGAAATAATAAATATACTACGGAAAATAAACCAGCTCAAGTTTCCTACTAATTTAAGGGAATTTATATAATCAGATTCTTAAAATCAACTTCCTAGGCTCTATGATAATTAAAGGAAAATTTAATTAATTTTGAGGGGATCGATTCTTCTAGAAATTATGGCGGAATTGAGAACAAGGAAAGCGTGGCTTCGTTTTTCGATGGAACCGAAAGGAAAATTATTGAGGGATTAATGGGAGATTTTTATCTCAAAATCAACGTCTACAAATTAAATGAGCAGAGATAGGATTAGTTTGGGCCTCTCCAGGACTAGTTAGACCGATAAATCCAATAAATCAGGGACGAAAAATCAAAAGGGAAATAGGACGCTATCGATAGGATAATTATTTTCGAAGCTGATATTCGCGAAAAATCGATTCACTCATCAAGATAATATCAGTAGGGGACACAATATCAATAATACTAAACATATAACCCGATACAATCAAGCTAAACCACGAAAATCCCCAATAATATGCAACCTGCCGTATTACTGAGGTCTCCAAGACGAGGGCGAGGCCTCAGTAACCGGGTGCACCGTGGCCTGCGCTTAGTTTGGGCGCCACCTAATTTGATAAATTAGGAAATCTCTCAATCTAGTATCTAACGTCTGATACTCGTTTGCCAGGAAAGCTGGTTGAGACTCTCAGGGAGAGGTTCGGGCACGTAGGCCCTCGTACCTATTTTACGTTCTAACGCTGAGGCGTTCTTAATTCTTTTACATAAGTTATACAGTCAGTGCTATTATGCTACGTCACCGGGTGAAGTTCTAGATGAGCTGATGTTCTGGGTGAATTATAGCCACTCCGAGGAAGAATGTTGAACACAAGGTTTGAATAATTCAGACTCGGTAATTGCACTTAATATCAGGTCTATATTTAACTCAATTTGTCCTTCTTTAACATGTAATTTCCACAACACTCTCTATATCGCTTCGGGATATATCACACACACACTCGCGTGGGATGATTTAATTTAATAATTTCTTAATAAATTTCTATATAAATTCTGGATAGATTTATATATATATGTATTCTGAGTAGGACGATGATTAATCGTGATAAAGACCCATCCGTCTCGTTATAGAGGAGATGCCATACTCTAAGCAGATAGCTTGATAATTTCTGAGCAGGACGATTATTAATCGCGGTAAAGACCCATCCTTCTTGTTTGAGAAGAGATGCCATACTGACGAATTTAGTGTGATTCGGGTTAACGCGGTACGCGTGGGAATTGATAATATCGATTGCGATCTGAGGGATGGCGTTAGTAGTATGATTTTACTTCTAATGTGGGCTAAGGAGCCTAAACTCGTATAGCCGCACGGCGGTAATTCAAATTATGTAGAAATGTGCAGACACATTGTCACAGATCCCCCCACTAGACGTAGGCTATATGGTTAAGGGTACGTTTTCTCATTCAGCAATGCATTCTCTCATACACATTTCAGAAATATAATTGGTAATTCAGAATAGAGTAATATATGATAATATAGTTTTATTGGTAATGACGAGCAGAGAGCGAGTGTCGGTGAGTATAGTTAGCTTAGTGCTATGTAGCATAATAAAGTAACAAAAGAAATCATGTAAAGAAAAATATCTTTGGAAACTTATATAAATCGGAATACGTTACTCAGGACGTAGCTTAACGAAAAAAAATGTTTCTCCTTTGCGTAACTTATCTGGACTACATAACTATAGAATGAAAAAGTATCGTTATAATGGTCTCATAATGAGGTATAAGGTTTTCTTAAACTTAAATCTTTAATGTGTGTTTATAACACGTATTACTTAAATAACTGGAACAGTTGAATACTGTTTAGGTTCTCTTTGGTAACTTAAGTCTAGAGTAAATAACAAAACTAAATGTAATAATTAGAACTAATCGAGCATATGCAATCATAAGCTTAAAGAGGTTCTATAGGATTGTTTTGGTCATGATCGGGTTAGTTGAGAAAAACTTTTTTTTTTGGTATAGGATAGTGAAGGACTCCACGACTAGTTAAAGCGGCGTCTCGCGGATCTTCCTTTTAGGTGACGACGAAGGTCGTGACTTGAAGTCTGTGTGGACGTCGATGGTTTTGGTTCGGATTCGTCGTTGCTTTCGGGATATAAATTCTGGAGAGGAGTTCTAGCCATATTTGGGAGAAACTTCGTTGACATACTGGTAGAGGCAGTTGCCTGATGGGTAGGTATAGGTCCTTTATAATGGTTCTTCCACTCCTGATGTTCGGGGAAGCGATTTTGGCACTCGGTGCAGTTCGAGTTTAATAGATTAAGATCTGTTCCACAGCGGTGACAACGTCCTCGTATAATTTCCAACTCTTTATCGTGTGCAAAAGGACAATTGCTCTTCGAGTGGTGTGGAGCTCCGCATCCGTGGCAAAATCCGCTTCTGTAAGGGAAGGGGCATTGTTTGAATTTGTGTTGTATGGAGCGGCAGTTTAAACATCCTTTCTCCATTGTCTTTGGCCTATACGTGAGGAAGGTGTTGGTGTTGGCATTCCGTAGTGTGGTCTTGGTTGTGGGAAGATTCTGGTCCTGGACATATTCGTTTAAGATCCTTGACCAGTCATTTCCGGAGATGCGTCTGACGGAGTTGTCGTTGGCTTGAATTCTAACGGTGTCGGTTGCTGACCGGGGAGCAATCGGTGCGCTCAAGAGTCGTTCTAGCAGAGATTGACGTGTTCGAGGTGCTTTGGGTAGCAAGACATTTGCATATTCAGCAAAAGAACATGGTAGTGAGATCTTCCGGGGTTCCTGGCTTCTTATCTCGTGAGGTTTCGCATCCCATTCCTGGATCTGCGTACTCCGGTCTATTCGTACAGGTCCTGGATTAGGAGGTGCTTTTCCAGAGCATTCCTGTGTTGGTGGGAAGAAAGGTTTCAGTGTCTGGTCTCCCAAGGAGTCAGGTTTGAATTTTGGTTCTGGAGATATCGGCTTCTCATCTGGTGATTCGGAATCGGATGATGAATAATCTGAAAGATTTGGTGGACTGTTCGGTGGAGTTTTTGGTTCTATCACAAGTATTGGATCGTCGGAATCCGAGTTCTCGGTAGACGGTGATCGTGGTCGCTTGTGTTGTGTTTTTCTTTCCGGTGTAGGAGTTGTTTCGGTGTGAGTCTTGGTTAAGTCAAGTGGCCGTTCTTGGATAAGGCATAGTGGTGTACTGATAATAGGCGAGTCACCACCTGATGACAAATCCAGTGGGTGTGCTGGTGTCGCGTCGTGTACAGAGATACCAGGTCTCAGACTGGTGATACGGGCTAATACGCGTGTATCAGTTAAATCTGAGTCGCGGAGGCGGAGGAGTCTAACGACGGGAGAGGTTTCCCTAGGACTGGAAGATTGACGTGCTCCTCGTCTGGCGACTTGGCGAGTTTTGTTTTTGTTTTCCATGTTGCAGGATCGTCTTTCGTATTGTCTTGGAGTGGTAACCTGGGTAAAGAAAGGACTGGGATATCAGTTCGTGCGTCGAGGATTGCGACGAGGGAATTTTAAATCCTTAATGTCATATTTCCCTATCATTTTCTTATCTTTATCTACTATCTCTACGGTGGTAGGGGAGAAATATTTTGATACGTAAGCTGGTCCGTCATATTTTGGAGCAAGCTTAGCGCTGTAATTTTCTCCTTTCTTACTTAACCTTTTCCGTGGGAAGTACACCTCGTCACCTTCCCGAATATCAGGAACATTTGACGGGATGTTCGCGTTATGGCGATTTGTTTGCCGAAATTGTGCTTTAAGTAAGTGTTTTTCAGCTAAGTGCCGTATGACATCGAGAGTGATCATTCTGCGAGCCCAGGGGTCTTGTGAATCTAAGTTAGTTAGGTCTAGATCCTTATCGGGTGAGCTATGGCAGCGCGTCTCTCGACCAAAGTTTAAGAAATGAGGAGAATATTGAGTAGCAGCACTCTTAGTTGGGTTGCAAGCAAATTGCAGATCAGAAATGAATACAGGCCAATCTGTTTGCCTGGGTGAAGTGAATGCAGCTAGCATTGGTTTTATGGTTCGGTTAAGGCGTTCTACAGGGTTTGCGCAGGGGTGCGCTAACGCGGTAGTCTTATGTTCAACTCTGAATTCGGCATTTAAATGGTTTACCTGTTTGTTAATGAACTCGGTTCCATTGTCAGTAATTAGGGTAATAGGATTTCCCCATCGGTTATAAATACGACGTAATTCTCGAGCTACTAGCTTTCCGGATTGTTCGCGTAAAGGAATGAGTTCGACATATTTTGAATATAAATCTTGTACAACCAGGATGTATTGCATTCCATCCGTTGATCGCGTGAGTGGTCCGACAGTATCCGCTGACACGACGGCCCAAGGAGCGATTGGTGGTCTTATATACATCTGGTGTTGTACCTTGTGTTGATTAAATTTGACTAATCTACATGTTTCGCAATTAGAAATGAATTGTCGGATTTCTTCATGCATACCGGGCCAATAGTGTTTTTGACGAATACGGTCGCATGTTTTATCAGTACCGAGATGACCGGCTTGTGGGGTACAATGGTAATTGTTCAAGATATCAGTGATTTGATCGCGGGTTGGAACAAGTTTCCATGCGTCGGAATCGCCTATATCGGATTTTCCGGGGTCTGGTCGGTAGTGATATAATTGATCGTTTTCTAATTTCCAATCAGTTAAGATATTGGCATGCTTTTTAGTCATAGCGGTTTTCTTTTTGTACCATAAGGTATGTGAATCGGGAGGTGTGGTTGGAGTTTCGATATTCAAGACTGGACTTGATTCTCCTGTAGATTCATATTGACGTGATAGAGCGTCAGGGGCTTCGTTTTCCGTACCTTTGCGATGAATTACGGTAATGTCGTGAGACAACAATTTCATAGACCATCTTGCCAGTCGGCTAGTTGGATCTTTGTGTGAGTACAACCATGTTAACGCGGCGTGATCAGTCACGACGGTGAAGGGTGCACCTTCGAGATAACATCGCAGTTTGTCGACGGCCCATACAATAGCGAGACACTCCTTCTCGGAAGTAGTGTAGTTTTTCTCTGCAGGGAGTAATGGTCGACTAAGGCACTGAATGAAGTATTCGCGGTTATTGTCAAGTCTATCGATTTGCGTGAGTACTGCACCTAATCCGGTATCGCATGCATCGGTGTACAGGACGTAAGGTAAGTTCGGATTCGGCGTATGCAGAACCGGTGCATCTAATACGCGTTGTTTCGTTTCTTGGAAAGCCTTTTCTTCAACTTCAGTCCACCGCCACGGGACGTTTGGACTGGAAAGTTTATTAAGAGGACCTTGAACTCGGGCAATGTTTTTCATGTGCCTATGGTACCAATTAACTAGGCCATTGAAGCGGCGTAGTTCTTTTCGGTTGACAGGTCTTTTGAATTCGTGTATTGCTTTCAATTTTTCGGGGTCGGGTCTTAATCCGTTTTTATCAATAATATGAGCGAGGAATTTTACTTCGGAGCGCGCAAATTTGCTTTTGTCGCGGTTGATTATTAAGCCTGCCTCGCGAATTACTTCGAGGACTAGTCTGAGCATTTCGAGGTGTTCATCCAAATTCCGGGAAACAATAACCCAATCGTCGAGGTATGCGAAAATACAATTTTCCCAGTGACGGGGGAGTTTTCGATCTCGGAGTTTTTGGACTAAATTGCGTTTAAGCGCATCCATCAGCATTTGAAAAGTACTCGGAGCTCCAGTGAGTCCATAAGGCATACGTTCCCATTGGTATAACCCGCCATCTTCGAGAACGAAGGTGGTGTATTGTTTACTACTCTCTTCCATCGGAATCTGGTGGAACGCTTCGCTAAGATCGATCGTTGAAATTACACAAGCTTCGTGTAATGCAGAGAGAATTCGGTTCATATTTGGTAAGGGGTAAGCTGGTTTCGCGGTTTGTTTATTAACGCGGCGGTAATCTATACAGAACCGGTATTTTCCGTTAGGTTTAAGAACCATGACTGGTGGACTGGCCCAGGTACTACCTTCGCTGATGGTAACGTATCCTTTGTCTAAGAGCCTTTCCACTTCTTCTTTCATTAGTTTATTTACGGTCGGACTTCGTCGATAAGGTTTGAGTCTAACGGGTGTCTCATCGATGAGGTCGATTTTATGCGTAATAAGTTGGGTACATCCTTGAGGATGTTCAGATTCCTTTGCAAATTCACTATCTAGAAATTCAGTTAGCCGTTGTTGATCAGTCAGAGTTGCCTCGTGGAGTGATAGCAAGGCTGAGACAGTATCGCGAGGTTCGCATCGCTTGTATCGGATGGGATAGGTCATATCGCTACCGCTCATCCTCCATACTCGATTTACCATATCGACACTGACCATGAAATTTATCCAGAAATCCATGCCTAACAGGGCATCAGTAGCTAAGCCGTCCAGGACTGTAAACCATTGTTCGCCATATTTATCTCCAACATCAATTAAGAAAGGAGCACCGTATTTGGGTTTTAAAACAGTACCGTTGGCGAGTCGAACGCCGGTGGTTGAAGTACCATCGGGTCGGGCAGATCCGAGACTTAGTTCGCGGACGCGTTCAAAAGCAGTCGGGCTAAGATACGAGCGTTCGCTTCCACTATCAATAATTCCTGTTAACTCTTCTCCGTAAATCCAAATTTTAATAGGTAATTTCGCTGTGACTTCCGGAGGGGAATCGCCGGTTCCTCGCGTGTAGACGCGTCGGTTTTCGATTCGGTCGATTATGTCGGGGTTGTTTAAACGAGTTTTCAATTTGGTCGGTAAGTGATATTTACGCTGTAAAGCTCTAGGCACTTCCGGGTTTTCCGTGGAATTATTCGAAACAGTGTTAGTGGATGTGAGGACGTATAGGTTAGTCGAGTCATCTTCGGGATCAGGCTCGTCAGACAAGTCTGAGTGGTGATTGTCCATAGGATTAGGCTGGGGAATGCTAGTTGAACATTCGGTTTGATCAAGTTCCGTGACATAGTATGAATCGCAGACGAAGTCAGAAATATCGTCATAGTCGTCGTCAGATTCGTCGTGTAAGTCAATGTCACTATCCGGTTGTGAAGTGGATTCAGATTCGAGAACTTGACTAGATAGTTCGTTGAGCTTGGAAGCATTTTCGTTTTTCACTTTATTGAAATCGCGAGTGAGCGTTTGCGTTTTCACTGGTGGTGCAGTAGAGGTTGTTTTATTAGAATCGTTTGGGTCAGAATTCTTTGTTCTAGGGTTGTTACGAGGACATTCGGCATTGCGATGACCGAGGCCGCGGCACACATAACAGACAACTCGGTTAGGCTTCGTACAAGTACGTGAAAGATGTCCGTATCTTCCGCAGTTAGCGCAGAAGGTGGTGCTTAAGTCTCTATTCGCGTTTGGGGTGGAATTAGAATTAGGCCGAACGTTATCGAACGAAGCTTTCTTCGGGGTATTATTATTAGAGCGTCTTGGAAAGTTTGAGTTGCTATTTATGGTATTAACTCTAGTGTTCTTGTTTAGCCGTTCAAGTACGCGTTCTACAAGAGTATCGATAGGATCTTTCTTATCGCTTGTACTTAGACTTTGACACTCGGTAGGGTTAGAAGCTGTGATGTCTTCGCTATCAGTGTCTTCGATGTATTCATTTCCGGTGGTAATTGAGCTTGCGACATTCAAACGCGATGTACGTTGCGACAAGTGACGTTTGTCTAGGTTGTTAGCACTACTTCTCGCTTGTCGGCGATACATGATAAGTTCGTCATATTCGCGTGTAGCTTTTAAAAGATTCAGGAAGGTTTTGAACGTTCCTCTATGTGATAGGAATTCTTTATAGCGTATATTAAATTGCTTTTGGATCGTACGGATTTGCTCTTCCTCAGAAGGAGGATTATTCATGGTAGAGAATAATTCAGTTATCTTTGCTATGTAATCAAATCCGGTTTCAGAAGGTCCTTGCTCACAGAGCACGATTTGTCGGAGAATTTCGGAATCAGTTCCTTCGATACCGAATGCTGCGGAGAATTCTGCAATGAATTGACTCCAAGTGTGCCACTTATGTAGTCTGGATTCTAACCAGATCAGAGCGGTGCCTGTAAAACATTCGGTTAGAACTAGCAGTTTATCATCGCCGATAATACCTTCTTGTTGGCATTTTTGTTCTAGAGCTTTTAAGAAAGCACGCGGTTTCTTTTCAGTAGGGAACTTTAGTTTCCAAAGCTGAACACGTTTAGTTAATCCGTATAAAGAAGGAGATCTTTGTGTTTGATTTGAACGAGGGGAATCGTCCGAAGTTGTAAATGGGTTGAACGACCTGTTAGGTATATCTCGCTCGAATGATTGTTGCGGCGGAATTCTATATTGTTCATTCCGAGAAGCATTAAGTTCCAATGAAGCTAGAGGGTTACTCTCAGAATGGGGAAAAGAATTCGCTTGGGGTATGTGATTTGGTGAATTATTTCTATTGACATTTGATCGATTGTTACTAGACGGTAAGGTAGTACTAGCAGTAGAGAGGGACCTAAGAGGCTCTCGTTGAGTTGAAGCTTGATGCATTGCAGCGGGGACAGAAACCGATTCGAAAGTATAGCCTTTCGCTTGGGCTTCTAGTATAATTTTTGTAAGATATTCATTTACCTCAGCGGAGTGTTCGCTAACTTTAATAAGATCGGCTACTTGGTTAGACCAGGATGGTGCTTGTAAACTAGCGGTTGATTGATTTGAGGCTCCAGGAAACGCGGTACGCGGTATCGTTCCGGTAGGTGGGTGATATGAGTCATTCATTCGCGACGGTGGAGAAGGATTTTCATTTATAGCTCGTGTAGCGTTCAAGGCAGCTTGTCTAGCTATGCGATTACTTTGTCTACGGTCGCCGGTAAGGAATGGTGTATCCTGTGGGAATCCTAAGAGTTCTAATAGACGAGCCCTATCGGTTTGGTAAACTGGGAGAATATCATTAATAGCTTGTTCAGTACCATGGGTATCTGAATTTACCGGGTGATTCGCAGTATGATCCATCTCGCTTTCCTCTATAAGGGTTTGTAAAGGCGGAGAGACTGAATGTCTTGCCGGGTTTTCCCTTGTTCTTAACTGTGAGAGTTCTCCAGGGAATCCAGGATTCGCTGGTAATGAAAACTGGTAGTTGTTCATGGTATCAAGGTGGGCTTGAGGTGTACCTCCGTGGGAGCTTTGTTCGTCTTCCATTTGAAGAATTTGTTAAGTGACGGTTGGACCAGCTCGTACCAGAGTATTTCTCGAGACACCTGATAATAGTTTAGCTTATCAGTGATTTATTATAATAATAATGTCCGGTAGCTTGCATAGATAATGTTTGTCATATAAATTGATAATTGTTATTTATTTGATTGATCAGTATTAGGCTCAAGAAAAGATATAGGTCAATGGTTATACCTGATTAGGTAGAGATTAGATCAGCTGTTAAATAGAGTATATAGGTCACAGCCGTGCTATATAATGGTGTGTCCCATGTAGTAACTAATGAGCCTGTATTATATGTTCGGAAGAATTAGTATAGGGTTCTACGCCTCTGTTGACATTATTTCAATAGCTTTGTAATCTATGGCTGCTGTTGGACTTTGTACCAGGTATAGCTATAACGAATAGGTGTGTCGTGTGTGAGCGTATGGCGCAGCACGACTAATATAATGACACTACGGTATCCATGTGATTCTTTGTTAGAGACAATGAACTTTTATTCGCTATAGAGACACTTGATATGGTGAATTTTTACGATTTTTTTCGTTATGATAATTTAATTTGAGTTTTTTTTTTTTGAAATAAACATTCACTTATTATTGTAAGTTAATATCGGCAATTTAGCCGGTTGGATAAAGCCTTGTATATTGTAGACCACGTGTTGATTTTCAAGCACGGGTACGTGCAGCTAAACTTTGCAATTTAGTTGCGATCAATTTAGAAGTCTTTATTCAAGAATATAATAGGTTAGTAATATTGGCTATACAATAAATTATGCGATTCTTATCCGTTATTGTTCGTTAATAATTATGTAGCAGATACGAGAAATAGCTGTACCTTTGTTAGCGCGTGGTATTCGATCCAAGATGGAGGTCGGCTTTGAGAAATCGATTCGCGGATCGATAGTTGAACCGTACGTGACGATAGCGCGCCTTGAGGCAGCGTTCGTTACTATTATCGAATTTTTGCGATAGTTTGCATTTGAATTCAAGCCGTAAGGTCTCGTATCTACTGTCTCGCTCTGGCTCTCTGTTTGTCGCGCTATAGTTATGACTAGGTGTTATGGATGTAGCTTAGTATACAACATATCTATAGTGCGTCAGAACGAAGAAGGCCTCAGCGACTGGAACTGTTGTTGTTTGTCGTATAGGGAGGTTATCCTTTGTATTATTCGTTCTATTATATCTAAATGACGTGATGTCAGAAAAACTGAGCTAGAGGAGTGGATTAGGCTGATGCCTAAGAACAATAATTATAACGGCTGTAAAGCGTCCGTTATAGCTAGAAGTTTCGAATTTAGAATTCGCGATATGTACAATTTTAGTATGAGAAAACTCAGGAAACAGATTTTACGAAGAAATGTATAAATTAGACGATACGATATAAATTAACATGCATTAATCCTAGTGTGAGTATGGCTACTCCCTATCCTACGTCTTATCCTAGTTTTCGTTCGCGTGAGTTCTCTCGTGTGAGGTTTTCCTCTTCTCTTTTCCGCGCCGGCCCCACGTTGGGCGCCAAGAATGCAACCTGCCGTATTACTGAGGTCTCCAAGACGAGGGCGAGGCCTCAGTAACCGGGTGCACCGTGGCCTGCGCTTAGTTTGGGCGCCACCTAATTTGATAAATTAGGAAATCTCTCAATCTAGTATCTAACGTCTGATACTCGTTTGCCAGGAAAGCTGGTTGAGACTCTCAGGGAGAGGTTCGGGCACGTAGGCCCTCGTACCTATTTTACGTTCTAACGCTGAGGCGTTCTTAATTCTTTTACATAAGTTATACAGTCAGTGCTATTATGCTACGTCACCGGGTGAAGTTCTAGATGAGCTGATGTTCTGGGTGAATTATAGCCACTCCGAGGAAGAATGTTGAACACAAGGTTTGAATAATTCAGACTCGGTAATTGCACTTAATATCAGGTCTATATTTAACTCAATTTGTCCTTCTTTAACATGTAATTTTCACAACACTCTCTATATCGCTTCGGGATATATCACACACACACTCGCGTGGGATGATTTAATTTAATAAGTTCTTAATAAATTTCTATATAAATTCTGGATAGATTTATATATATATGTATTCTGAGTAGGACGATGATTAATCGTGATAAAGACCCATCCGTCTCGTTATAGAGGAGATGCCATACTCTAAGCAGATAGCTTGATAATTTCTGAGCAGGACGATTATTAATCGCGGTAAAGACCCATCCTTCTTGTTTGAGAAGAGATGCCATACTGACGAATTTAGTGTGATTCGGGTTAACGCGGTACGCGTGGGAATTGATAATATCGATTGCGATCTGAGGGATGGCGTTAGTAGTATGATTTTACTTCTAATGTGGGCTAAGGAGCCTAAACTCGTATAGCCGCACGGCGGTAATTCAAATTATGTAGAAATGTGCAGACACATTGTCACAAATATGTTAATGGCGTCACCCTCGTTGAGGCCTGACCCAACTACGCAATCACACAATGCAACAAGAAATCGATCAAATCAATCAATAATGGGCGAAAGCCTACCTTATAGAAGTACTCAGGTACTCACAACACAAAACAGATTTGACTAGTAATCAAATGTTATCAAAGTTATCTCTTTAAAACAAATAGTCCAGTCAATAGAGGGAAAAAAAGGCTGTTTCGTGACAAAACTCCCACTGGCAATTTGACTGCGCCACATTTTTAAAGCCGGTTCACAGATGAAAACTAACATGTTTCCAACTCCTAATTTCAGGTGTTTTTTTTTTTTAAACAATGTTTAAAAACGAAAAAACACGTTTTTTAGTAGTTTTTCGCTTCTGGGATGGAAACTGGTAGAGCAATCTTGGTACTCCAATGAGAACAGTTGTAGAGAATTGAACAACCTTCAAAACGAGCTCTGGATCGACTCGATCAGAGCATTTTTGACCGAGAAATATCGAAAACACCCCTAAAAAGAGGTGTTTTTTCAAAAATTCATAACTCCGCCATTTTACAAATGGTAGAATAGGCCTTTCGCGTGGTAGTAGTGAATAACATGTAGATAACGTGTGCACAAAATGGGCACTGTCGGATTGGTAGTTTTTGCACAATTGCAAATTGAATTTTTTTATTTATCATTTTCGATAAGCCACCCTTGCTCGAGAAGTGGTCGGATCGTAATTTTCTAAAGCGATTTTTAAACTAGACTATATTCACTACAAATCGTTCATTTATGCCGAGTCGTTATTTTGCGTTAAAATAGGTGAAAAATGCATCCAAACATAGGCATAAACGCCCGATCGCAAGAAAGTAGGCGAGTGGTGGGGGCACTCGACTGCGGTGGGGAAGCGTATATATATAGTAATAGAGGCGCACGACGAATATTGTCGATCATTTGATTCGTTTATCTCGGCAACTACTGGACCGATTTCAATTTTTTTTGTTTTTATTTTTAATAGCTCAACACGCGCTAACTGGATATGTCGTCAGATTCCATATGAAATCAATACTAAAGGTGCTATTGAAAAGTTTTTAAACAAGAAGTAGAGAAACTTTCGCTGTTGGGTATCTGTATGAAATCTGACGACATGTCCAGTTTGCGCATGTTGAGCTACCCAAAATGAAAAAAAAAAAAATTGAAATCGGTCCAGTAGTTGCCGAGATAAACGAATCAAATGATCGACAATATTCGTCGTGCGCCTCTATTACTATATATATACGCTTCCCCACCGCAGTCGAGTGCCCCCACCACTCGCCTACTTTCTTGCGATCGGGCGTTTATGCCTATGTTTGGATGCATTTTTCACCTGTTTTAACGCAAAATAACGACTCGGCATAAATGAACGATTTGTAGTGAATATAGTCTAGTTTAAAAATCGCTTTAGAAAATTACGATCCGACCACTTCTCGAGCAAGGGTGGCTTATCGAAAATGATAAACAAAAAAATTCAATTTGCAATTGTGCAAAAACTACCAATCCGACAGTGCCCATTTTGTGCACACGTTATCTACATGTTATTCACTACTACCGCGCGAAAGGCCTATTCTACCATTTGTAAAATGGTGGAGTTATGAATTTTTGAAAAAACACCTCTTTTTAGGGGTTTTTTCGATTTTTCTCGGTCAAAAATGCTCTGATCGAGTCGATCCAGAGCTCGTTTTGAAGGTTGTTCAATTCTCTACAACTGTTCTCATTGGAGTACCAAGATTGCTCTACCAGTTTCCATCCCAGAAGCGAAAAACTACTAAAAAACGTGTTTTTTCGTTTTTAAACATTGTTTAAAAAAAAAACACCTGAAATTAGGAATTGGAAACATGTTAGTTTTCATCTGTGAACCGGCTTTAAAAATGTGGCGCAGTCAAATTGCCAGTGGGAGTTTTGTCACGAAAAAATCTCTATTGACTGGACTAAAATATCTTTCGGATTTTGAACACAACGACAATCAACAATCTATTTTTCAACAAGGCTCTTAACGCAACGCTATCCAAGCTAGAAGTGGCGGGCTTGCGCCCGTCGTTAAGGGAATCAACAAGAGGGGTGGGGTTTTCGCGAAGACATCATTATTGGTCCTTTTTGAATGACGCTGTGGGTGTTCTTTCTTCCGCGTCGCGGCCTGGCAGGGCCCGTTGGTTCTCAGAGCTTTCGCGAGGATGACGTAAGGTGGCGGGCTGACGATTTCGATATCCTGGAAGGCGGAATTTCTGCATGTAACCGGTGGACGAGGCCGGTGAGTGACGTAGGAGAGGAGGGCGACAGGGGAGACAGTTTTGCAGCGCTCTTCCAGGCATATCTCTGGATACGACGTTCTCTGCTTCCTCGCTACTGACTCTGAGACTTCCAGGTTACCTGCCAGAAGTGTTCTTAAGGAGGGATGATCTCCCTCGGCGGTAGACTCGACGCGGCATTACATAGGAGATATAGGAACAGGATAAAGAAATTAATATACAGGGTTATGGGTTACAATCGGGACCTTGGGAACTTGAGCTGCGGGACTTCTTGCCTCGATACGGTACAAATTTTTACCGCGAGGTCGCTTGCGCCGGGAGAAGAGGCGATGGTCATTACGCGGCAGCTAATCTGCCACGTTACAATATATCTGAAAGTAACTTGAAAATTATTTACCTATTGTCAGCGAGCTTATACAAACTACCTCTGGTTCTAGTGAGATGAACGTAGTTATATCAGCATTGCTTAGATTCAAGCAACGTATCATTCTTATCACCGCCTAATGCAATTTGGCGTAAAGTTGCATTGGTATTATTCGTGAAGCTGCCATATGAATTACAAGCAATTCTGTTTCTAAATATTATTTTACAGCATTTTAATAAATATCTAAATATATCAACGTCTGAATGTGCCTACAACAGAAACCGAATATATCCACAGCGTACATAATATTCGCCACCAAATTGACAGATAATATACATAACCTCAAAGATTCTAGCTCGTCGGGTGAACTATCAATAATGAATGAAATAAGTAATATTGATGGTTGATCTATGGAATATCGTATCCAATTTCGACAATGTTTTCCGTACAAAAGAGGGAAATTTCATAATAAAATTTTCAGCTATGTATACTACTGCAATTGAGTCTCACATGCCGGCTGACTTTAGCTGTCAGTTTGACAGATCAGCGCGCATGCGCATTGGTCTGGAGCGATAGAATTGTGCCGAAAAGGAAGAAAATCTGAGAACGTGAATCGAACTACCTCGAAATTAAAAATTATCATATCTCAGCTATACGTGCACAGATTCTATTGATCTTAGGCTTGAATGAAAGCGCTTCCGACCCTCATTCTGACAATAAGTCGTAGATCCGCATGATATCACTAAATACGGTGGTATAGAGAAAACATTATCCCCCCACTCCGCGGAAAATTGCCGTAGCTGTATATAGACTCGGTAGACTCGCCACGTACAAAAAAGTTTTTTTTTTTTTTTTTAATGTACTTGGCGCGAGACTCTACCGAGTCTCTTGATAAAACACACAAGACACACAGAACACACAGACAGAATAGCTCACCCTATAGGCTTCGCTCCGCATGGGGGAGGGGGAGTTGTGACATTGTTAGTCACAAACCCTCAAAGCCACGCGGAGACAACGAATATTAACGACAAAAGTCGGAAACACACGAGACCGATCGACGCGAATCGTCGATCGGTACTCGTTTGTGATCTTAGCAAAAGAGCAGACTTACCCATTTCTTTGTTGACACTGATGCCATAGCCGAACACGTTACAATACATATAATTGTAATGGATAATGGATTTCGGTTCAACTACAAATTACCAATTGTAATTAATTAATTACGAATTCGCCCAACTCTGCTGCGGTATCATACTTTTCCTTTCCATTCCTTCCTCTACTCTACTTGCCATTATTGCTACGTAAATCTTATACAGCGTCGGCATCAACGTCACTCCTCTGTATTTCTCTACTCTTGTCGCATTTCCGCTCTTTATTATCGGTACGATCCACCCTTCTTTCCTTACCTAAGGCCACCCCTCTCCTTTCCATACCCTGTTGCATACTTTCTCTACCCATCTCTCCACCTCTTCCCCCCCCGTACCGCCACACCTCATTCTCTATGTTGCCGCCTCCCGGAGGTGTTCCATCCTTCAATTTAGCTATCACTTTTCTCACCTCCTCCCTTCTTATTTCCTCTTCCATGTCCT
Source organism: Rhogogaster chlorosoma (assembly GCA_944452935.1). Classification (NCBI taxonomy): domain Eukaryota; kingdom Metazoa; phylum Arthropoda; class Insecta; order Hymenoptera; family Tenthredinidae; genus Rhogogaster; species Rhogogaster chlorosoma. Next base: position 9,736,526 of record OX101802.1, read on the forward strand.
CCCCTCTTTTTATCTCCTTCTCTCTATTCTCTGCCGATTCACCTACTCCACCTAGCAATTTCATGAAGTATTCTTTCCACGCCTTCTTTCTTTCCTATTACTCCACTCATTTTCTTTCTCCTTGTTCTTTCCCGATTTATTACATCCCATACTTTTCCTTCCGTATTTGCCTCCTCCGCTTCTCTCATGAACCTTTCATCTTCCTCTTGTTACTTTCTCTCGCATAGCTTATTATATTCTCTTTTTATTTCTCTATATCCCTCTACATCTGCTCTCCCTTTTTTCCAAGCTCTCAGTACTGCCCTCACCTCTACTTTTCAAAAAATACGAAGAAGAAGTTGGCTCAGCGCCGGAGGAACCAGCGAAAGAAAGTTGCCAGCGAGCTACTGAGGAGGAACGAGAAGCAACAATTGAACGAATGGAGCAATTATGTCGCGAATTGTACAAGGTCTTTTCCAGAGTCATTGACTACGTTCACAGGGCGTTTTTATTCCGGTTTTGTATTTACAGACGGATATATCAATAGATATGTATTTTATATATCTAGATTGAATTGTACATATATTTCAAATAATTCCAATTCTTAGTGCTACGTTTTTTTCAACGTCCTAGCCGAATCCCTAACACAATTTTGTATATTGCTTATAATGATTATCGGAGATAGCGTTCTTATTGTATGGTTGAAAGCAAAAATAAAAATGTACAAGGCAAAAACATTTTGAAGTATCCGCAGTAATTTGTTTGGGTTTGCGATTCTTTTCAATATTCTTCCAGACCGCCTGAAATTCTCGACGAGTTATATCCACAGCTACAAACATTGTATTCCGCTACCACTCTTCAAGATGAAGAAATGTCACCTCGACATGTACAAAATTTTGACGCTGCTGTCGGAAATATTGTACATATCATCGTCTCTTATGATATGGGTTGGAGCAAGAGAGGTAACGGCAAAAGCTACGATAGCCTCAACGGATACGGCACAATAATAGGGTTTTTATCGGAGAAAATTCTCGACTACGTTACGCGAAACCGAAAATGCAAGCGTTGTGACAAAGCTCATAGTCCCAATGATCATGATTGCCGTAAAAATTTCGAAGGCAGTGCCAAGGCGATGGAGCCTGATTTAGGAGCTCAATTAAGCAACAAAAGTGACGTGCTGAAAAGTCGTAAAGTCGATGTTCGTGCAGTTGTTGGAGATGATGACAGCTCCACAATTTCTGCAATTTTGCACGGAAGTGTTCACAAGATATTCAAATTATCTTGTCGAATCCCACTTGACAAGAAACTTTGTAAAGGGACTTTACAAGTTGTAAGAAGAAAAGCAATACAGCGAGCATGGAAAAAAAGGTGTCATTACACATTTAAAAAAATGCTTTTCTTACGCATTTGCTGAAAATGTTGGCAATGCAGAAAAGCTGAAAGCGTCTATCCTTACAATTAGGGACCACTTATATGGTCAACATGACAACTGTGGGGATTGGTGTCACCGCGATGAAATGAAGAAAGGAACAATAACATTCCAAAATAGCGATCTTTACTCTGCCTTGTACGATCATCTTTCAAAGTACGCCAATTGGTAAGTGGTAAGTACAAGTACTGCCGCCTGGTGTTAAAAATTTAAACTAGCGAAAGCGGGTCAGCTGTCATATGGGTATTGTTAATTGTAATAGTAAAGTGAACTTCAATTAACAATTATTGACATTTTTTATTATTGTTGGTTATCAAAACAAAGTAAAATTAAAATGGAAAGTACTGATGATAATTCGGGTGTACGTTTTCCGCCGAGAGAAACTAAAAGTAAAGCTTATTGCTGTGTTTATGGGTGTAAGAGTAAAGCTTGTAGGGATTCAGATGTTAGATTTCATTTTTTCCCTAAAAGAGACAATTTTATAAAAATTACAAATGCTTTCGGTGAACAAGAAAAAGTAGATTGCAAAAAAATGTGGCAAATCATTTTAAAAATTGGTAAAGATGTTACCGATCACATGCAAGTTTGTTCTTTGCATTTTAAAAAGTCAGATTATTTTTTACCAGGTGATTATATTTGTTTTTTAACGCTCTTAATAATTTTTATTTTATATGAAAAATGAACTAAAAATATCACTTTGTTATTTAGATGTAGGTTCCAAAGGCAAACGAAGATTAAAACAAAATGCAGTTCCTTCATGTAATTTACCTTGCACAGACAAAACACCACGATCAATCAACAATAAAAACAATGACAGAGAAGCAAGAAGATTACGAAGAGATAAAACTAGGAATAAAGTATTGCCAGCAAATCTATCTAATCATCAAGAACAGGATGTATTAGAAATCTTACATACTAATAATTTGGCAGAGGAACCAGATGATCAAGATGCGAATAGTATCATCAATTCAGTTCAAAGTACACCTCTGTTAATCGAAAGTGATCATGTTCCGGCTACAAAACGCTTCGCTGATATTGGTGTTCAGATTCAAAGCGGGGATTTAATCACTGATTTTTGTGATATTATAAAGACTGAAAAGGAGCTCAATACGCTAACTGGAATTATTAATTTTGATGTCTTAAAAACCATTATTGACGTTGTTAAGGATGGCTTTCCAAAGTACAGATTTGAAACGATGAATCTTCGAAGTAAAATTATCATGACATTCATAAAATTGAAGCATAATTTATCGTATGCAATCTTGACCGTTTTGTTTAAATATTCGTCAGTATCGCATTGTCGAAAAGTAATTCTCAAAATAATCGATATGCTTTACGTTTGTTTAAAAGAAGGCATTCCTTTTCCGGATAAAGACGAGATTTCTAAGAACCTTCCGGTATGCTTCGATGATTTTAGAAATGTGAGAATCGTTCTAGACTGTACTGAAATATTTATTCAACGACCAAAAAATTTATGTTGTCAACAAGCAACTTATTCTCGGTATAAGAGTACTTACACAATAAAATTCATGACTGGAGTAACTCCTGGAGGAATATTATCATTTGTTGGCCCAATGTACGGAGGAAGAGTTTCAGATGACGCAATATTTGAACAATCCAAAATATTAGATTATCTAGAAAAAGGTGAGGCAGTGATGGTTGATAAAGGATTTCGAGTTGATAAATTATGTAAGGAAAAAGATATTCAGCTCATAAGGCCTCCATTCAGGAAAGAACAGCTCCAATTTTCTAGAGAAGAATCACGATTAAACGCCAAAATAGCGAGAGCTCGTGTGCATGTGGAACGTTCTAATCAACGACTCAAAGTCTTTAAAGTTTTGGGCTCGCGAATGCCAATTGGTTTAGTGAAAAAGGGTAAAGAAATTTTAACAATTATTGGTGCAGTTGTCAATTTAAGCTCGCCGATTTTAAAGGATGATAAATTTTTGTCTGAAACTGAATAAATTTATTACAAATTAAAATTATTATATGTAATATTCCATTAAAATTATGTCATTCATTCAGAGTGTTAATCAAAAATCAAAATACAATTGAATAGGTTGTAGATATTTATTTAAATTTAAACATATTTTTAAAGAACGGTTATTCACAAATAATCAATATTTAATTTTGTTCATGTTCATCTGTGCATGCATAGTGTAACATTTCATTAAAATATATTAATTTTAAAGATCTGAATAAATCGTTCACAAATTGTTCATCAAAATCAACTGTTATAACTTTCATACTTTTATCATACGAAGAAAATATGATGAAGTCAGTTTTTTGAATATTTAAAACACCCATTCCAAACTGAATTTGGCCATAATATTTATGATTTTTTTTAAAAATCAAATTACTTTTATCTCGGGGATTTGTTTGGATGAAATTTAGTTTAGAAATAACTTTACTTACAGGCAAAGATTTACCTTCATACGGGCATTTAATCTCTATCAATTTAACTGGCGTATCGTTATCAAAAAGAATACCGTCAGGAGAATAACCTAACCAAGGATTGTCTCTAGAAATTATTAGTCCGGATTGAAATACATTGGTAGATGCATTTAATTCTTGATATGTTTCTCGAGCAACTGGTTCAAATTTTAGACCATGCTTCATCGCTGAAGTAGTAATGTTTGTCGGATGAAAATATTTTATTGACTTATTTTCCCAATTGGGTTTCAAATTTTTGCGATAAGTGTATAACTCGTAACACCGAGAGCCAGTTATTCGAAATTTACGTTCTTTTTGCCAAACACCATAAAATTTTTGAGTTTCTAAACAAATATTATAAGGATTCCCGATTAATTGCTCGAAAAGTTTCTCGCAACATTCTCTCAGAGGTCGAAAGGGTTGTTCAGAAAGATTGAGTAGGATTGATGACGAGGATGAGTGTGAAATCAGACGTTGGATAAGTCGTAGGTTCTCAGGAGGTACAGTTTCAACAGTAGGTTGTTGCAGTGGAGCATGTCTTCCAGCTCTGTGATAAATACATTCAAAAACTTGTGTAAAATAAAAAGTAAATATAACAACATGATTAGAGAGCTAGAAATTTTGATGGAGTAAATGTTAATGTGACGCATAAATCATGATTAAAATTGATCAAATTATTCCATCGAAATAGTAATAAAATTGAAATTCATCGGCGAATATGTACAAAATTAATTAAATTAAAAACAAAAATTGCTTATATAAACAGTGAATCATAAAATTGTTTTTATAAAAATTTACTTCAACAAAATTTTCGTAAAAAAAAATCAATTATAAATAAATCATTCACGCTCGTACGCATGCTCTGACAAAGCTGATTTCAAATTCTTTGAAAAAAGTTTTTCTCTGATTGACTTCTTGACATCATCACTTAGTTCCTTATGATTTTTTTTTATATTAAAACAGCTGTGTTCGCTCAAAGGCTTCGGATTATATTGTTCCAAACAAGCATTGCGAGGTGCACTCCAAAGACATTTTCTGTCTGTTGACGAAACGGTTTTGAAGCCAGTCAAATCGTTACTAAAAAGAAACATAATGAAAATATAATTAATTGGGCTTAGAAGTAGAAATTAAATATGAAGAAACATTTAAAAAATATATCCAATAGTTAAAACCTACCGTGAACAAAATACCAAAACACCAGCGCTATGTTTACATGTTTCACTCTGTCCAGCTGTACAGCTGCACACTGAGGAAATAACCTTACCACTTTTACTAATAACTGTTGTTATTTCGTGAGGATCTCCTCGAGTGTGGGATGATTGTATACAATAAGATAATAATTCATATTGCTCATCATTTTCATTCAAGATTCCCGTGTAAATTAAATGATTAGAATTGACAATTTGCTCGCCTTCAATAAAATTTCGACTTCTTGTTGTAGAGCCCAAATGATCCAATATTTTACACATTGATAAGAACATGTTTTTTATAATTAGTAGAACTTAACTTCACGTCCTTTTAATAAGTTTATAATTAATAAGACTTAAGAAACGGATTTGCTTACATACAATTTACATATGACATTAATCAGCCGACCCGTTTTCGCTAGTTCAAAATATAGTCACCAGTTGGCGTCATTGCAACTCCCAGTTACCAATAATGCCTCTAAATGTTCTGTTAATGCTACAAGTCAATCTAAAGAGAATTTCAATGGAGTGGTGGCGCACCGGATGCCAAAAGGACGCAGTTATTCTCTGATAAGGGAACCCCACCAAGTGTCCCCCGCCGATTTCAACAAAACTTTGGGAGATTGTAGAGGGGGTGAAAATATTCGACACGTATTTTTTTATATCGGCAGAACTCCACCCCAAGGGGGTGTAATCACCCCCTGAAAATCACCGATTTCGCTATTCGATAGCTCCCGAAGAACGAACGGCCGAGGATTTCTGGCTAACAAGGTGCTACCGGGGGTTTTTGGGGTCGCTGATTACGAATCTGGCACCAGATTTCCAAAATTCAAAATGACGGATCCAATATGGCGAACGTCGAAACGAAAAATGGTACCAGTTGTCCCGAAATTCTGTACTCGGGGGTTTTCGAAGTCGCTGATTACGAATTTCGCATTAGATTTTTATAATTCAAAATGGCGGATCCAATATGGTGAACAACGCAACGAAAAATGGTACCAATTTTCCCGAAATTCTGTTTCCGGGGGTTTTCGGGGTCGCTGATTTCAAATCTGTAGTCGAAATTGAAAAATTCAAATTGACTGACCCACAATGACTGACCAAAAATGGCGGATCAACTTCTTCCAAAATGGTGTGGATTGCTTCGGATTCGGTATGCCCGGGGTTTTTGGGGTCGCTGAATCTAGCGGAGGATTTGGTCCTTGAGTGCAAAAGACTATGTTTAAACCACAGAATCTATATCTTATGGCTTCGAAATCTGGGAAATTAACAACCGAACATTTTAAACGTTGGTTTTCAGACGTATACCTTCCACACATCGGTCCGAAATCAGTTATATTATTGGATTCGTAGAGTGGTCAATGTCCGGGCGTATTTGGAACGATGAATTTCAATGGACAAGACGTTGAACTTCTAACCATATCCCTAGGGACAACTGGAACGATACAGCCACTGGATGTGTACGGATTTCGCATATGGAGGAATTATATCGAACATTTCTCCGATATCGTGATACTATATTGTTAGAAAGTCCATGAATTGTATTCGTGGCGCCATCTGAAAAATAAATAGTATACTAAGCGTTGCCATGCGTAACTAACTGTTTGTTAGAGGCAGTCTTGCCTACGCCGTTGGCCCACGCGTTGTAAAAGAAAATATCTCAGTTTAAATGAAACATATATACTTACCAGTTACCTAAACAACGTATTTATTAAACATTCTGATCATCCCAATATCCTGACCAACAGGTTATGGGCCCAGTCTCGCGTAAAAGATAATCTAGAGTGAAAAGACGCTTAAATACAGTTGTGCCGGTTACTAGTGAGTGCCCGCGTGGAAGAACAGAATATAAAAATGGCGGAAGAACAAATAACAAAGTGTATGAAAAGGTTTGACGGGACGAACTATCACATGTGGAAATTCCAGATAGTCTCGTTATTAGTGTCTCAAGATCTATATGATATTGTCTCTGGTGATCGGGAAAAACCAGCAAATGCTGCAACAGATGCGGCTCTGAGAAAAGCCTGGATAAAAGATGACGCTAAAGCAAAATTTCTCATCTCTGCCGCTATGGAGTATTCACAGCTATCATATTTAACAACCTGTGTGAGTGCTCAAGAAATGTGGGAAAAGCTAAGCATAATACATGAGCAAAAGACAGCATCAAACAAACTTTTGCTACTCCAGAAATTTCATGAATATAAAATGGCGTCCAATGACTCCGTCGTGCAACACGTTGCGAGGATACAAACAATGGCGCAACAATTGAAGGATTTGGACGAAAAACAAACAGACACAGCCATAATGGCAAAGATACTCGGTAGTTTACCAACAAAATACAGCACGTTAAGGGGTTACATGGGTTTCGTCGGGTGAAAAAAGGCCTATTTTCAATCATTTTTTTTCTATATAAAAAATTATTTATTCAATTCAAACTTTTTTTCTGTCTTATAGATACACATTCAAAGAAAAATTTCTGAGATTTTCAAAAAAAAAAAATTAAAACTCCGCCATTGTGACGTCATTTCCGGTGACCCTTCGAAAAAAAGGTGCGTCCGCGTTGTCAGCATAACTCCTGACGGGATCATCTAAAATGAAAAAACAAAAATACGTGTTTTAGTTAAGACCATAAACTCGTGCTTGAACGAAGGAAAGAAAAAAAAAGTAAAAATTGGAATTTTGGCAGACATTTTTCCAAAAAAATGAAAATTTCGGTCAAATTTGCTTGACATTTTTTTTTTTTAAATAGTTGTAATTGAAAAAAAAAAAATCCTTCGTTCAAGCACGAGTTTATGGTCTTAACTAAAACACGTATTTTTGTTTTTTCATTTTAGATGATCCTGTCAGGAGTTATGCTGACAACGCGGACGCATCTCCTTTCCGAGGGATATGACGTCACAATAGCCGAGTTTTTAATATTTTTTTCCCAAAATTTCAGAAATTCTTTGTCAATAGTGTATCTTTGTAGCAATAAGAAGTTTGAATAAAATATTTCATTTTTTATATGAAAAAAAAATTGTTGAAAATAGGTCGTTTTTTTCCCCGAGGAAACCCATGTAACCCCTTAATAACAGCCTGGGATAGTGTGGCGCCAGCGTCGCAGACGATACAAAGTCTTCAAGAGAGACTTCTAAAAGAAGAAAGAAGACTTACAGAAAATGATACTCTTGACAATACCCTGGCAGTGATGACAGTGAATACTAAGAAAACAGTGCCAAATCAAAAGTCAAGTGAAAAACAGTCCCAATATAAACCACGAGGAGATGTAGAGTGTTTTTACTGTAAGAAGAAGGGACACATAATTAAATACTGCCGGAATAAACAACGTGTTGATAAGAAAAAAGAACTTGAACAAGGACCGGGTAGTGCAAGTGCATTTGTTGTAGAAAGTGTCGGTAATGATGTGAATAATAGAGACTATACACAAAGAAACGAAAGTGATGGTAAGTTACCGACGCGGTATCAAACAGAAAATCTACTCAGTCTTGACATAAAGGATGTTTGGTTAACCGACAGTGGGGCATCCAAACATATAACCTATCGAAGAGACTGGTTAACAAATTACCTACCGAGCAGCGGAGACACACAGTAGGAGAAGACAGTACGTCTTCGAGACGACGGTGTATGTGCGGTAGAAGGTATCGGTACAGTAGAAATTGAAAAACTGATTGATGGTACATGGGTAAAGGGACAAATAACAAATGTGTTACACGTACCATCATTGCAAAAGAACTTGTTTTCAGTAGGCGTATGTACATCCAAAAATTATGAAGTGCGGTTCAAGGGACAAATTGTAGAGATATTGTCTGAAAATACAACTATCGCAGCACAAGGTGTTAAACAAAGCAATGAGTTGTACCGGATGTTCTTCAGAAAAGCTACTGATATCGAAGGAAATACAGCTGAGTATGGACTCAGTGAGTGGCACGAGAGACTTGGTCACGTCAACGTGCAAACCATCAAGACAATGGCAGCGCAAGGTCTTATAAAAGGAGTAAGACTCAAGGATACCAAGGATTTCTTCTGCGAGGCATGTCAGCTAGGAAAGTCACACGTTAAACCTATTCCACGCGAGAAAACTGAGAAACTACTTACCAAACCTGGGGAATACTTTCATAGTGACGTATGTGGACCTATGAAAGTGGAGTCAGTTGGAGGAGCAAGATATTTCTTGACATTTAAAGACGATGCATCTGGTTTCAGAGTTACCTACTTTATTAAACATAAATCAGATGTTTCTCTCTATAAAATGGGCAACACCACAGGACTCGTCCTACTTCTACGCTCAGCCGTCTTACCGACCACAGCAGACTTCGAACATCTTACCGCCTCTGAAAAGAGAGTATACGGTACCGTTCCCGAGTTTCGTTTTATTCCCGATCTTGTGCATTATAGTTTCGTTAAAATAGTTCAGTAAGTGCTACGCACAGTTTCTTCAAGTAAAAAGGTGAGACCTATTTATTGTACAACCACGAGTTCGCTCACGAGTCCCGTTTAGTATTTTATATAGTATTTTGTCTAGTGTGGCATAGGCCACGAGTTTCTTGTGACGTAGGTCACGTTATTATGGTTCGTTAAGTCTTTTAGACTTCGTCCCGGTATTTTGTAGTATTTTATTCTGATTAAAAACGGATTCCCGAGCAACCTCGTGATTAGCTTACCGATTGTGGGTTATATTTGGTCTTTTAGCATGTTATAGATTCTCCTAGAGCTTATCTCTACTTTTCTATTATCTTTTCTATTTTCTCTGCTATATTATATTCTTTCTGGTATTATTCTCTTCTTTTCTGAGTGAACGACTTGTCGCATAACGATTTCCCGGTGCTTAGCGAGCGTAGAAGCAAGCATTTGTTATTTAGTCTTTAAGTTCTCTGATTGATAATTGTTTTCATATATTTTTCTTACTTATTTGTATTTTGATTTTCTGTGATTATTGATTTATTGCGTTATATCGAGCCTAACTGCTGTGAAATTTCTGATATTATTCTGTTATATTTTCTTCATTGATGATATTGTGTAAATTCCCGTATTCCCGATATATCTGAGACATGTAATAGTATTTTTCCCGTCAAGCACGGATTTTTGTGAAATATCGTCCCGTATAATACGGAATATCATTTGTTAATCATCGAAATCTTGGCAAATTAAAATAAATCGATCAAATAAGTAATTATTATATTTATTATTTGATCTAGCAACCCAGCCACTCTACCATTCCACCTGATAGATTGTATTCTGAGCTAACTGGTCATTTCCGCCGTCAAATTTATAGTTTTGTAGTGTTTCGAGTGACGTGAAAACGTCTGGCGCCCAACTATAGTTTTTCGCATTTTTCTATTCTATTTTATTGACGCCGAAGTGCACGGCTGCCGGGTTACCCTTGCCCTGAAAATTGAGTAGCCGGTCGCACTTAATAAGGAAATGCACGAGTATCTTGGACAAAAAGGAATACAGATAGAAAACACAGCACCTTACACACCATCGCAAAATGAAAAAGCTGAAAGAGACAATAGAACCATTGTTGAATCAGCACGAAGCATGATGTGTGCAGCAAACACCCCCTTGTATCTATGGGCCGAAGCTGTAGGGACAGCTGTGTATATACTGAATCGAACGACATGTAAACAAACCTCACAAACTACACCCTATGAAGTGTGGACTGGGAAGAAACCATCACTAGCACACCTGAGGAAATTCGGATCTGACGCATATGTACACATACCGAATCAGATGAGAACTAAACTTGATGCAAAAGCAGAGAAGATGAAGTTAGTTGGCTACCAGGCAGAATCAACTAACTATCGCTTGTTTAATCCAACAACAAGGAAGATAACTCATTCAAGAAGTGTGGCATTCAATGAGAATTTGATATCAGAGAAGTCAACACCTCTGTCAGAATTCGAGATTATGATGTACCCAACATCACTACCCGCCGTAGAAGACAACGAGGTGCTGAACGAAGCCGAAGGAAACGAAGCTGAAGGAAATGAAGCTGTAGGAAACGGAGCCGAAGGAAATGAAGCTGAGGAAAACGAAACAGACGATCCGGAAGATCCTGAACAACCAGCGAACATAGGAGAAAGAGGCAGAATGCAGCTTCGCAAGAGAGAAGACTTGAGTCGTCCACTGAGATTCCAGAACTATCAAGTAAATATAGCTGAATGTAACGAACCCGCTAACATACAGGAAGCTATGCTAACTCCTGAAGCAGAAGAGTGGGAAAAAGCAATTCTGGTAGAACTCGAAGCTCATGACAAAAATGGTACATGGATACTTGTACCAGCCGACGAAAGTCTACAACCAGTTGATTCAAAATGGATTTTTAAAATAAAAAGGGATGAAAATGGAAAACCAAAACGCTACAAAGCACGACTATGTGCACGAGGATTCTTACAGAAGCCGGGACGAGACTATTCCGAAACTTTTGCACCTGTAGTGAGATATGATTCTATAAGAGTGTTTCTAGCCATAGTAACACATGAAAATCTCGAGTTAGTCCAATTTGATGTTAAAAGTGCATTTTTGTATGGAACACTAGATAAAGATGTATATATGAGAGTGCCAGAAGGTGTAACTGTGAGTAACGTACAAGGGCCTGTAATGTGTAAACTTGTAAAGGCATTGTACGGACTAAAACAAGCTCCAAGGTGTTGGAACAATGAGTTTACAACTTTTCTGAAGCGATTTGATTTCAAAGAAAGTACTGCTGAGAAATGTCTATTCTTGGGAAATATAGATAATGAAAAAGTTTACTTAATCCTATTCGTGGATGATGGGCTGATAGCCGCAAGAAATAAAGATACACTTCAGAAGGTTTTGAACTCATTGCAACAACAATTTGAATTAACTATAGAAAAAGGAGAGATTTTTGTAGGTTTGCAAATACAACGTAATAGAGATAAACAAACAATGTACATACATCAGAAGGCTTATGCCGAACAAATTATCAAAAGATTTGGAATGAGCGAAGCTAAGGGAATATCCATACCTGCAGATCCAAACACGATATTAAAACCAGTAGATGATAATGAAGCTGACAAATCAGTAGTTCCCTTTAGGGAAGCAGTGGGTTCACTAATATTTTTAGCTGTAGTCACACGACCTGATATTGCATATGCAGTAAATTCAGTAAGTCGTTTTCTCAATAATCATAATGAAAGTCATTGGCAGGCTGTGAAGAGAATAATACGATACATTAAGGAAACTATTAGCTTCGGAATAGTTTATAAAAAGACTGAAAGCAGTCTAAAACTAGTAGGACACTCAGATGCAGACTATGCAAATGACATAAGTACCAGACGATCTGTGACAGGATATGTATTTACAATAGCAAACAGTCCAATAACATGGACCTCACAGAGACAAAAGATGATTACTTTAAGTACTACTGAGGCTGAATATGTGGCAGCATCATCAGCAGCTCGAGAATCAATATGGTTGAAAAGATTTTTGCAAAATTTTGGATATGACAGTACGAACGAACTCTAGGTTGATAATCAGAGTGCCATACGGCTAACTCATAATCCTGAATTCCATAAATTAACCAAACATATCGATATAAAATATCATCATATAAGAGAACTTGTAGAACAAGGTGAACTTGTTGTTTTATATATACCCTCACAAAAGCAGCTAGCCGATATTTTAACCAAGGCATTACCCAAAGAACAGTTTCTAAATCTATGTAATTGTTTGAATTTAAGAAGCGAATGAAATACATAGACAGGGGGAGTGTTAGAAAGTCCATGAATTGTATTCGTGGCGCCATCTGAAAAATAAATAGTATACTAAGCGTTGCCATGCGTAACTAACTGTTTGTTAGAGGCAGTCTTGCCTACGCCGTTGGCCCACGCGTTGTAAAAGAAAATATCTCAGTTTAAATAACACATACAGGGACTTTCTGTGGTGGCGGCACAGCTAGTTCCATCAAACACACGCACGCTTCGTCCGTGTGCCAGGGATACCAACCGAAAAAAAGAATGATGCAGCTTGAACAGAGCAAAGAGTATAGCAACCATAAGCGTGAAGTCTTCGGTTGTCACATGGACGAAGCGAGCTTGTGTATAGTGGCGGTGGCTAATGGAACTAACTGTGCCGCCACCACAGAAAGTCCCTGTATACCGTGACAATTCCGTGAAAGTAACCGGTCCTATGTTAGGCATCTCCCGAAAGCTACCGAATGGCAACGCTGTCGAAGTTATGGAGTGAACAAACGACATATCCACAGAGACAAACTTCAGAGGATCAGACGACGCAGCGTCAGCTGTCACTTCGTTGGGTTAAAATGAATTGTCAGTGAGATATTTGAGGTTGATCGTATATCATAACCTAATTAGACAACGGAAATTAATATCTATTCGTAAAGAAGTGATAATGAATTGGTAAATTGATCGCAGATGTAAATTTCTGTTCATTTGCAAGATTATTTGGTTATAAATAACTGTCGGGATGAAATTCACGAGTCTAATTTTGATAAAGGTACATAACCAACCAATATCAAACGATATTTTTCCGTAATAAAGTCATGATAAAGCTATCAATGGATGTAGATATTAATGCAGTAATTTATTCGCGACATTATTTTTAAGCTAGGAGTTCCTCAGTGACTGACTGACTCGTCGCATCTCTTCGGGAACTATGGTGAGGAACACAGTGACGTAGATTTGATTCAGAGAGGAATCTACGAGAAATCTTCGACATATTATATACCACATTGATATCTACGTCAATTCATAGCTTTATCATGACTTTATTACGGAATAATATCGTTTGATATTGGTTGGTTATGTACCTTTATCAAAATTAGACTCGTGAATTTCATCCCGACAGTTATTTATAACCAAATAATCTTGCAAATGAACAGAAATTTACATCTGCGATCAATTTACCAATTCATTATCACTTCTTTACGAATAGATATTAATTTCCGTTGTCTAATTAGGTTATGATATACGATCAACCTCAAATATCTCACTGACAATTCATTTTAACCCAACGAAGTGACAGCTGACGCTGCGTCGTCTGATCCTCTGAAGTTTGTCTCTGTGGATATGTCGTTTGTTCACTCCATAACTTCGACAGCGTTGCCATTCGGTAGCTTTCGGGAGATGCCTAACATAGGACCGGTTACTTTCACGGAATTGTCACGGTATACTTACCAGTTACCTGAACAACGTATTTATTAAACATTCTGATCATCCCAATATCCTGACCAACATATATGATTACGACGTGAATCTTCATTTGAGAGACAATATCGTCAAGTTACAAAGTCTTGAGCACAATAAAATTTCGCCTCGTAGATTCACAGATCTTTTTAAATATTCATGGTGTAACAGTAACAGTAACAGGATTTTTAGACATTGGCTCCGCAAAAAAATCCTGATAATTGATTTTTCGATTGGATTATGTCAGAGGGTGACCCCTAAGTATAAAACCAAGTTTGTGTCATCTGACACCGCGAGCGTTAGCCACCATCTTGAAAAACGCTTTTTTGCAAATATCTCGAAAACGGTGAGTGTCACGTTAAAAATTGTAAGGGCTTTTTTTGTAGAGAATACAATTTTCCATCTTTTTTACTCAAAACTTTTTTCTCTATTGTTAATATTTGCCGAGATATAGTCGATTGAAAAACCAAATTTTTGTTTTTGGAAAATATCTCGATAATTTTTGGGAATACGAAAAAAATGTGATCATCAAAATTGTAGAACATAAAATTCTCTACAATTTTTGTATGAAACTTTTTTTTGTGAAATCAATAGTTGCTGAGTTCTAGCGTAATGAAAGTTGCCGTCAGGCAAAGAAAAACAGCGACTAGTGTTGATACGTTACTCTAGCATGCAAACAAAAAGTTAAAGGAGACGTAACGTATCAACACTAGTCGCTGTTTTTCTTTACCTGACGGCAACTTTCATTACGCTAGAACTCAGCAACTATTGATTTCACAAAAAAAAGTTTCATACGAAAATTGTAGAGAATTTTATGTTCTACAATTTTGATAATCACATTTTTTTTCGTATTCCCAAAAATTATCAAGATATTTTCCAAAAACAAAAATTTGGTTTTTCAATCGACTATATCTCGGCAAATATTAACAATAAAAAAAAAAGTTTTCAGTAAAAAAGATGGAAAATTGTATTCTCTACAAAAAAAGTCCTTACAATTTTTAACGTGAAACTCACCGTTTTCGAGATATTTGCAAAAAAGCGTTTTTCAAGATGGCGGCTAACGCTCGCGGTGTCAGATGACACAAACTTGGTTTTATACTTAGGGGACACCCTCTGACATAACCCAATCAAGAAATCAATTATCAGGATTTTTTTGCCGAGCCAATGTCTAAAAATCCTGGCTAGCGGCGCTTACACTACCTTTCCGCGCTACACTTTTACTGCGTCAGCTGACAATCTTTCCACCGACATACAGCCAGCTGACTTCTTTTTTTATTTAAAGTAGCATGTAAAATATCATCTGTCAAATTTTCAAGCGGGAGGAAATCACTGAATTTTTTTTTTTTCATGTTCGTATACGCAGCTGACGTATAATCCACCGCGTTATAGCCAGCTGACTTTTTTCTTTCAAATAAGTATTACACCAACTATTATCTCACAAATTTTCAACCGGGAGGAAATCGTTGAAAATTTTTTTTTTTTTACGTGCGTGGGCGGCCGGCATCGCCCAACCCACCCATGGTGCCGCAGCTGACGATACATACGGTTCAGGACACAACTATCCCAATCATCTCACGAATTATCGGCTGAGAGGAATTTGGTCGCAAAAATCGGTCGCTGGCTCCCGGACTATATGCGGCGACGTTGCTATCATCAAGTGTGCGTGGTGTAAGAAGTCGCTATGTTTGAAATACTTTTTTCATGAATATCACTATTGTCACAACTATAATCCGTGACGAGATACGCATGATATAAGCTATATTGTAAGGTTCAATCTAAAGATTAATATTCGTATACATAAGACCTTGGTATATACAATATGCGATTATATATGTATATTTATATATATCTATAGCATCATTATATTGTTACAAAGGGTGCGTCCACCCCTTGTATTGCTTTATATCCATTCATTTCATAGCCACCCGAACTCCCATGTACAAAACATCACAGTAATAATTATCAAGCATCTTCTGATAAAACAACTAAACGATGTATCTAGCGATAGCTAATTTATCAACAGTCTAGTCTAGTCTCAGACATAAACCGAGACACTTGTATCTTCCTGAATATAACCGAATCTGCTTTTACCATTAATTTGTGTCTTCAAGTCTGCTTATTTCGCTCAGGGACTCATAGCTCAATTAAAAGGTAACTCCTAAAGTTACATTTGGTGTCAGGAGTGTGAGATCGTTCGTGAGCCCGATAAGTCGATTTGCCTGGTGCATTTCTTTTGGTTTTTGCCGATTGCTTGTATTCGTAAGCTATAAGCTTTCGTTGCCTTATTCTCTTGGAGAATCCTACCTCTCTGAGTGTTATGTCGGAACGTCGCGCTAGCGGTTCGGTTCCATGTTTTTGTTTGTCGTGAATAAAGGATATGATATGGGGTGGGTCTTTTTTAAATCAGAAACGTATTTTTTGGTCCGCAATAAACTCGTTGAGATTTATTGGACCGAGGGAAAAGGGTCTTGCGACCCAAAAAACCCTCACACATTTACAGAGTATAGTATTAATTGCATAGAAATGAGATGTGAGTCACTGTAAAGTGTGTATATCGGTTGTATTTAACGGAGAGAAACCACGTGGTGGTATTCGTCTCTCTGGACCGTCGTGGACGATCGCGTAGGTGCGGTGATTAGCCGCTGTGTTTTTTTTGGGGCTGGACCGTTTGACGGCAGCCGTTTGATTAGTGTAGGTTTATTGCAATGAGTTGTGCGAGCGCAAGTGTACGTCAATTTTGGTCGAGTTTGTCTGTGCGACTGACATTTGGATGGCGAATTTTCCTTGTCTGACTCCTTTTCATCCCCACTCTCGACGATTAGATCAATGTCAGTTTCACGTGTCGCCCTCTCGTGGGGTTCGATTATGATGCTGTTTAGTTCAACGTAACTTCATAGATAAACGTCATCTCCCCAACACTGAGGAACAAATCTGCTCGATATGAGCAACCGACGAAATACTCGTCGCCAAGGATCCCCTGCTGCCGCTGCCGCTCACAGCAACCAAGTACCACGGGCAGAAGAACAGGAGGCCGACCCCATTACCGCCCTGGTCCAGCTCCTGCAGCAGCAGGCTGCTCAGCAAGCTGCCCAGCAAGCCGCTCACCTGGCAGCACAGCAAGCGGCCCAAGCTGCCCAGGAACGGCAGCAAGCTGCCCAACTGGCAGCACAGCAAGCGGCCCAAGCTGCTCAGGCCGAGCAGTAAGCTCTCTTATTGCAGCTTCTTCAAGACCAACGGCGAGACCAGCAGGCCGCCCGAGAGGAGCGAGAACGGTCGGAAGGACGACTGGTGGGAGTTCTGCAAGACCAGCAGCAGTCCTTCACCCAAATCCTTTCCACCCTGAGGGACGACCGACGAGGATCTGGAGACGAGCCCCAGCCTATCCAGCCCTTGACGGATCCTATCCCCTCTACCTCATCCTGCCAGCTGACCCAAACTCCCGCTTCTTTAAGGTCTGTGCTTTCAACTAGGGAAACTGCTCCCCCCCCATATGCTTGCTTCCATTTCGCCGGTCGAGCGCGACCTGATTGTCCGCGATTCGGGTTTAGTCGGTGCTCCTTCCCAAAGACCGAATAATTCCTCTGCAGATCACATTAACCTAACCTCTACTAATGACAACAACGCAGACGGTTGTCAAAAACGCTCGAGTAATCTAAAACCGCCTACTTTTGAAGGTGATAGGCCCTGGGCCGAATTCGAATGTCAATTTCAAGTAGTCGCGCAACTGAATAATTGGGATTCAGTCACGAAAGCTGGTAACTTAGTAAATTGCCTGAAAGGCTCCGCGGCTAGCGTCCTTTCTACCCTGACCTCGACGGAAATCTACGATTTTGAAAAGATTAGCTCTGCCTTGAGGCTCAGGTACGGGAACGAGCACCTGACTAAGCTCTTCCTCACACAATTTGATACAAGACGACAACGGAGGGACGAGGATCTCGCCACCCTCGGACATGACATAGAACGTTTGTCGCGAATAGCTTTACCCTCAAGTGACGAGACGACTCGCGAAACTTTAGCGACCGACCGATTTATAAACGCCATAACCGATGCCGAACTGAAACACGCCCTGAGCGTGGCGGGACCTTCCACCCTTCGTCAAGCCATAATTAAGGCGTTAGAATTAGAGGCTCTGAATAAACAATATTTAGGATCCGGCCGCGTTCGGCAGGTAGAGGCGGTGAAACCGACCCCCGAAAAATCTAAAATCGATGAAAAAAGGTCCTCTTCCTTGCGGCAGGAGCAGAATTTCAATGCGAAAGTCGATCCTAGGTATAACGTAGAATGCCGGTATTGTCGGAAGCGCGGGCACTCACTAGAGCAGTGCTTCGCGCGACAAAGACGAAACCGAGGGAATAATGACCAAAGACATCTTTCCAACCAGCTCTCGTGGAGAGACAACGACCGCGGCGTTAACTTGAATTCTAACCAGGGCCAAAACCTGTATCCTAGACTCAATCAAACTCAGGGTTTTAATCCTGCCCAAGGGGAGAGGATGCTTCCCTTTAACAACTCTAAAGCAACCTCGGAACAACAAAAAAACTAACGCTCGATGATTGCGGGGGGCGGAAATCATCGCCTGTAGCGAGGGAGAATAGCCCTGTTTTACCTGTATTGCCTGAATTACCCGTTTTAATTCGAAGTTTGAGGCAGTCCGGTCTCTACGCTCAGGGATCTGTCAACGGCGTTGACTGTCTCTGGGTTGTGGATACCGGAGCTGAGGTAACGGTGGTTCGCTCGGATCTTTTGAAAAACCTTCCCTCTAACAATCATTATGCCACATTAAAGACCGCGACAGGGGAGACCACCCCTGTTTTACGAGAAGTTTCCGTTCAAATAAACATCGCGGGTCAGATTAGCTCTCCTCATAAAGTCTACGTGGCCGACATTGAGGATGAGGGAATTTTAGGGATAGATTTCTTGAGCGAACATCAGTGTATCATTTCAACGATAGGGAACTCGCTACATATAGGCCGCCATACGATTCCGCTTTTAACAAATAGGAGCAAAACTTTTCAACTCGATCAATTGCAAACCTCTAGCGAGATTGAGATTATAGATTCTTCGTCACGAGAGATTTCGGAACAGGTCCCCAATCATTTAACAGACCTTTTTGAGAGGTCTTCGATAGAGCTAGATTCTCCTTCTAAACATCAATTCTCGTCTCTCCTACGAGACTTTAGCGACTCTTTTGCCAAGACTAGCGGCGACAAGGGGAGGTGTACTCTGGCTCGCCATAAGATAGATGTAGGGGTCAAGCTCCCGATTAAACAACACGCCAGACGGATCCCCTTCAAAGGAAAAGAAGAGGTTCAGAAGATGGTAGACGACATGCTTCTCAACGACGTCATCGAGCCATCTTCAGGACCCTGGGCCTCACCGATCGTTATCGTACCTAAGAAGGACGGAACGAAAAGATTCTGTATTGATTATAGAAAGCTGAATGAGGTCACCAAGAAAGATTCGTACCCCCTTCCACGGATTCAAGACACCCTGGACATGTTGGCTGGAGCTCAGTGGTATAGCACCATCGACCTGCAGAGTGGTTACTGGCAGGTCGAGATGGATGCTGAGGACAAGGAAAAAACAGCTTTCGTCACTGGATTGGGAGGACTCTGGCAGTTCAAAGTGATGCCCTTCGGATTATGCAACGCTCCAGCCACATTCAAACGGACGATGGAAGTCGCGCTAGAAGGATTGACGGAGAAGATCTGCTTAGTGTACCTGGACGATATAATTGTATTTGGCAAAACCTTCCAAGAGGAGCTAACAAACCTAAAAAAGGTCTTCGAGAGGCTTCAACGGACAGGCCTGAAGATGAGCCCCAAGAAGTGTCACCTCCTTCAACAAGAAGTTACCTTCCTAGGACATGTCGTCTCGGCCCAAGGAGTCAGAACGGACCCAGCAAAGATCGAAAAGGTGCGAGATTGGCCCCGACCGTCGAATAGGGAAGATATTCAGAGCTTTATAGGTCTCTGCACATATTTTAGGCGCTTCGTTTCAGGCTTTGCCTCAATAGCTAGGCCTCTTCACAATCTCACCGGGTCTACCTCTGTCTTCGAGTGGACTCCGGATTGTGAAGAAGCATTTAATCACTTAAAAACTTGCCTCACTTCTTCTCCAATCCTGGCTTATCCGCAACCCGAAACTTCTTTTATTTTAGATACGGATGCATCTCTGTATGGAATAGGCGGGGTTTTGTCTCAGGTTCAGGAAGGATCGGAGCGGGTGATTAGTTACTTCAGTAGGGTTCTAAAAAAACCAGAAAGGAATTATTGCGTTACACGACGAGAACTTTTAGGAATGGTAGAGGCTATAGAGCATTTCAAACATTACTTAGTAGGAAGGAAGTTTTTAATTCGTACGAATCACGCTTCGCTCAAATGGTTGCTCTCGTTCAAATCGCCGGAAGGCCAAGTAGCTAGGTGGATCGAAAGGTTAGGGCGGTACGACTTCGAGGTTCAACACCGTGCAGGAAACCTCCACGGGAACGCCGACGCACTATCAAGACGCCCATGCCAGGACCTCGGTGACTGCAAGCAGTGCGCCAGGATGGGGAAAGGACAGGATTCCATGGATATCC
Source organism: Rhogogaster chlorosoma (assembly GCA_944452935.1). NCBI lineage: Eukaryota > Metazoa > Arthropoda > Insecta > Hymenoptera > Tenthredinidae > Rhogogaster > Rhogogaster chlorosoma. Next base: position 9,757,301 of record OX101802.1, read on the forward strand.
GGGTGATATCCCTCGGTGAAGACCTAGGAGAGTGGAAGAGAGCCCAGGAAAAGGATGAGATCCTGAAACAACTACGAGCCTGGAAGAGCTCAAATATACGCCCAGAGTGGCAGGATGTGTCCCCAGCTGATCAACAACTCAAAATCTACTAGACTCAATGGGACTCCATCTTCTTAATAAACGAGATACTATACCGCCGATGGGAATCCCCGGATATGAAGATCATTAGATGGCAAGTACTAGTCCCCAAAGAAAAGGTCAATGAAATCCTCGAAGCGTACCATAATTCTTCGTCAGGAGGCCATTTCGCCTCGAACAAAACTTTAGAAAAGATTAGGGAAAGGTATTTCTGGGCAAGATGCCGTTTAGACGTAGACGAGTGGTGTCGAGTATCTACAGTATGCGTAGCTAAGAAGGGTCCTCGAGCGAAAGGTCGTAGTCCGTTACAAACTTACAATGTAGGCGCGCCTTTTGAGAGGGTAGCCATGGATGTCCTCGGGCCTTTACCACTTTCTCATTCGGGGAATCGATACGCTCTAGTAATAGCTGATTATTTCACAAAATGGCCCGAAGTCATCCCGATACCCAATCAAGAGGCTCAAACTGTAGCTCAGGCTTCCATTAGGGAATTTGTATGTCGGTACGGAGCCCCGCTCGAACTCCATACCGACCAGGGTCGCAATTTCGAGTCAGTCCTTGTCGGAGAAATAACCAAAATATTAGGAATCAGGAAAACTAGGACTACTCCTCTTCACCCCCAATCCGATGGGATGGTCGAACGATTGAGTCGAACTCTTCTTCCTTATTTATCATCTTTCGTGGAAAGGAGTCAGAGGGATTGGGACGAGTGGGTTCCCCTCTTTCTTCTCTCCTACCGCTCTTCTGTCCACGAGACTACAAAACAGACGCCGGCTTCCATGCTCATGAGAAGAGATCTTCGGCTGACCTCCGATTTGGAGAAAGGCCCTCTTCACATTCAGGACTTTCTTTGCTCCAACTTTGCTTCGCATCTAAGGGAAAGGTTAGAGGAAATACATAATTTTGCTAGGGAAAGGATTCAGGTAGCTTCCGATAGGATGAAGGCTCGTTATGACGTGCGAGCTAGGGATTTGACATTTAAGACAGGAGATTTAGTATGGCTCTTCCAGCCGAGACAAGAAAGAGGACGATGTCCCAAACTGCAATCTAACTGGGAGGGTCCTTATACGGTAGTAGATAAAATAAATGACGTGGTCTACCGTATCCAACGCTCTCTACGAACTAAACCAAAGGTAGTTCACTTGGATCGCCTAGCCCCCTATGAGTCTGAAGAAGCTCACGTAGATAACAGTAACCTCCTTCGCTCTCTTCAATTAAATCAGGACCTACAGGTTCTCGAGGGTTTTCCCCCCCAAAGTCAGGAAGAAATTCCCCTTTCCTTCTCCGATTCTTCTAGGTGGTCCAAGGATCTGCCTTTTGGAATCAAGCGGAAGAATTACCGCCCTTTTACCATACTCGTCGAGGGGAACATTGGGTGCGGGAAAACCACCTTTACAAGTAGATTCCTAAAAGATAAGAACATTCTTACTTTATCAGAGCCTTTAGAGGAATATAGAAACGTTGCCGGAGAGAACCTCCTAGAGAAAATGTATAAGGATCCTTCCCGTTACGGTTATCACTTCCAGCACCACGCCGCGATGACGATGAGGAATAGGCACCTAGTGAAAACTTCTTTACCTAACAAGATCATGGAAAGATCAATTTTCAGATGTAACTGCTTCGTAGAAGCCCGTAGGAGGTTAGGAGGGTTTGAGGATTTAGAAGCTCATCTTTTAACAGAAAACGTTAGGATTTTATCAGAAAATTCGCAGGATTTTGAGGTCGACATGGTAGTTTATTTGAGGTTATCACCCGAGACGTCGTTTGCTAGAGTTAATTCACGCGCGCGTAGCGAGGAAGAAAACATTCCCCTAGATTATCTAAAAGCTCTTCACGAGGTCCACGAGGATTGGCTCGTTCGCGGAAAGTTTTCAGCTCTTCCAGCACCAGTTTTTATCCTAGATGCGGAAGCTACAGCCGACGAGGTATTTAACGAATTTTGTGAGGTTACGAGGGAATAATCGTTTGACAAATCACCCGCTTCGCATTAGGCTTCACTCGGGTTCGTCCGGTTTTACTCGTGAATAGTCGGCTTCTTCTGACCGAGTTCGCGACGCGCTATCTGTCCGGCTTTAGGTTCGCCAGGAAGACTGTAACATTTCCAAATTCATTCACATTAACGCTGTCATAAGGCCGAGCGCCCGCGCGCCATCTCTTGTATTCCTATGGAACCCTCCAACGAGCCTTAGGTCCCCAAGCGCTCAAAACCTCTCTCGCAAGCAAAGTAGCTGCGTAACGGCAATAGGAGCCGTGAACATTTAGCGTCAAATCAAGAAAGGAGAGAAAGAGAAGTTAGTACTTTTTTTTATATCAGGTTAGCCAGTGTTGTTTCGTCCTCACGGCCTGTCCTGATATTTAAAAGATTTTTCGGTGTTTAGTAATTTTGTTCTTCTTTCAACTAGCTTCAATTCATACCAACGAGAAGCAAGCTTTGGTCGTTTCGTCCTCCAGGCTTGTCTGATCTGAGGTTCTTTAAATTTCACGTGCATTTCGATATATATAAGTTTTATTTTTCGTCTCGTTATTTTTTGATTAAACATTTAAAAATTATATCAAGATATCTCTCTCTCTCTTAGCTTCCCAGCTATAATATAAAACGGTCATTCGCCTAAACGAAGTTAATGGACTTAGAGTCCTATCCAATTCATTAATTTAGAATCACTACGCTAGAAATAATTGCATTGCCAATATAAAACGGTCACTCGCCAAAACGAGGTTTATAAAGTTAGGGTCATCTCCGAGTCCTACATTTAGAATCGTTGTATTATAAGTATACCTATAACATGTCCATCTAGAATAATCATTTCTATCGTTGTATCCACCATTTCTTTGTTAATAACTTTGCTTTCGCCATTTATTTGTGAATAAACCAAGTGTTGATTAGTAATCATTGTTCATCAATCCAATTCCTCTCCTCTGTTAACTCTTGAACAAAATTTGAAAAGAAGGAAATTATTAATAGGCCCAGGGATTCTTTATCCACTCGACCCTAAAGACGAGAATCAGCTCTCACAAAGACAAGAAAAAATAAATAACATCACAAGACTCGTACGCGTCTTCTCGGATCTTCGGAAGTGTTCGGGTTTATTCGTTTAGGATCGGGGCGAGGGAAAAATTTGAGTCGCAATTCGTGAGTGGGTTTTATTGTTTTATACAAAAGGAACGTAGATTAGACTTTTAATCGAAGCGAAGCTCCTCGATGGCCGTCTCGATATGGGCAACATTTAGCCCACACAGAAGGCATTCGTCGATCGGTTTGAGGAATAATATGAGTTTGCCACACGCTCGGCAATGGCTTCAACGTTGCGGAGCCCCCCCCCCCCCCCCCCCCCCATCCTTACGATGATGTGCTCTCTAAAGTAGGCGTAACGTCGGCGATCAGGTCCTCTATTAAAAAAAAAAAAAAAAAACGAAACGAGGGGGTCGTTACATTCAACATTCAATAAGGAAAAGGGGAGAAAACAACTCGAAACGAGGAGGCCTAGAGGTGGTGGCTCACCGGAAGGCCTTCAGGAAGCAAGCGACACAAAATCGCGGTCCGAGAGGGTCTCCCTCGTACCCGTTAACCCTCCCGACTCCGCATCGAAGGAGCCCCATTTCTGTTTTTCGGGCAGGGATGCGCACATTCGCCCAAGGGTGATTCAACAACCCCCAGTTCAAGGATGCGATGATGGCCCCCACATTCCAGAGATCCTCTAAACTCACACACCAACCGCTTTCAGACATGACGAGTGAATGGCGCTATTAGATAATTGTTTCTTCAGCAACGAATTTTCGTTCAGTTTTGTTTTTATTCCTCGAAGCTGATTAGATCAATAAATTACTCCGATCATTTATTAATAAGGGGCGAGATTTTTTTTTTGTCTTTAAATATTGCCTTTCGCGCCTTCATAAACCCGCGTTGGACTTTTCAACCTCCTATCGATTCTTTGTATCGATTATCTGCTCTTCGCGCCACCGTAGAATCGTGGCATAATTTCCAACTCTCCGTCATTTCTTTTACGTCTTCTGCTCTGGTTCTCTCCTGTCGTCGATCATAACCTCCTCATATAACTTTACGTAAAGATCCGAGCGGATTGCTCTCGATTATCATTTAGGGTCAGGATTATAACCTTCTTCCCTTGAGAGTCCTAGGTGCTTTCCCATCTATTCCCAAAGAAACGACACGGAACCCGCAAGACGGAACAAGAAGTGGCTTTGATTCTCCGGAAATCTCCTTTAATTTTCACAGGATAAAGATAAGATCGTTCCTTTTTACTCCTTGTTTAATCTTCGTTATAATTCACAATCCACTCCCTTTCAGTCACTTTATGACGAAATTCTTTTATCTCGATAAGAATAAAATAATTGAAAGATCAGAGCTTTTAAAGCTCCTCATATTTCGCACACTCACGTCTGTCCTCCAATATAGGGTGTGCTGTTTCCCTGTCCTTTTGGTTCCACCTGGGTGCAGTTCGTGATTCCTGATCCCTGTTTTCCTGCTGCGGACCTTACCTGACTCTCCTGACTCTCCCCGACGGATCACAAACTGACTTCACCCCCAGGCGGCTTCCAGTTTTCCAGACATCTCTCCTTTCTTCAAGGATGGATTCAACCTCAACTCTACACTTCAGCCTGACTAGGCGAAGACCTTTTATACCAAATATTGTTGTGAATTTGTAACCGAAGCTACCTTCTCAGGTTTTCTGTGGTTTTCCTCGAGGCTTAGGTGGAATTACAGGTAGTTTAGGGAAGATTTCAAACACTTTAAAGATTTTAAAGTCTGAACCACAGCTCTCAGCCCTCTCTTCCCTTAGCAGAACACACACTCGCTATTACCTTACTTAAGAGTCGGGTCGCTTCTTCCCTTCAGGGGGGGGGGGGGGCAGTGTTACAAAGGGTGCGTCCGTCCCTTGTATTGCTTTATATCCATTCATTTCATAGCCACCCGAACTCCCATGTACAAAATATCACCGTAATAATTATCAAGTATCTTCTGATAAAACAACTAAACGATGTATCTAGCGATAGCCAATTTGTCAACAGTCTTGTCTCAGACATTAACCGAGACACTTGTATCTTTCTGAATATAATCTAATCTGCTTTTACCATTAATTTGTGTCTCCAAGTCTGCTTATTTCGCTCAGGGACTCATAGCTCAATTAAAAGGTAACTCCGAAAGTTACAATATATGTATACGTTTATACAAGTTTAGACAAGTTTCTACAGGCTTAAAAAGGAAGGAATACTCTATAGACCAGGCATCGCCGATTGAGGGTAAGTTGAGATTTTCATAGTTTTAAGAGGACTTGAAACTTTAAACGCGTTTTGCTCAAAACTGTGTTTTTCAAACTTTCCTCCACCGTATCTCAAAAACGGCTTTACCGAATGACTTGAAATTTGTAGGGTACACTCAGCACATGTAAACGCATGGAATGAACCATTATCAATCAAAAATTCCCAAAATTTCGATTTGTTTATAGCAAAAAACAAAAAAAAAAAACGCAAATTTCGCAACTTTTTTTCAAATGTCTACCAAAAGTCCAATTTTTGGTATATTCATTTGATAATAGTCCATTCCGTGCATTGAGGCTTACAGATTGAAACGCCGCAAAGTTTTTTTGTTTCAGATAAGCCAATCAGCCGGAATCGTGCAGGAAGTGCGAGCCCATTGTTTCGAGGCGGGGTTGTTCAGAACGCTGTAACTCATGTTCTACACAATATTTTTAGCTTAAAATTTATATTTATACTGTCGAAATATATGTTAATAAATAATAATAAACTTGAAGCTCTATTCATTTACTGGTCGTAGAAAAAAAATCCCTGAAAAACAGGCCGTCACATGGGATGACCCCCTTAAGGGGGGGGGGGTTTTGAAGGCCAAAAAAAGCAGGTTTTTACGGAATTTTTTTTCGGCGTACGGCGAAAGTAAATTTATTTCTACATGTTGTACATTAAAGAGTAGTAATTGAACTGTATTGTGTAAAATTTTTAGTGAAAAATATTGAAAATTGACCCGATGGCAGCAATTCTTAGCAGGCGTCTCAGAAAAAAGATATTTTGCGGTGCCAATCACAACTCAGCACTGGATCATCTTAAATTAAAAAATCAAAGTTATTTCTTTAAGTTATTTATCCCTCTAGGTAGTGACGTCGCGTTTTTCCATTTTTTTCAATTCTTGAATTTTTTACAACACTCGAAAGTTGAAGCATCGATTTTTGGGCCTAAATTCACGACTATTGTTGTTAATTATAAACAAAATAAAATCGAAAACGAAAAAATCTCGACGTCACGACCTCATGAATTGTGTAAAGAAATAGTGTACAAAATTTGAAAAAGATCGGTTCAGTAGATTTTGAGATACAGTTGGCACCGACTCAAAAAACATAGATTTGAGAAAAACGCGTTTAAAGTTTTTTTTAGCGAAAAGTCCGTGATAAAAGTTATGCTATTCATTTCTGGTTTTACTCACATAGAGTCATCAATGCCAGCTGAATACAGCTGAAACACTGTCATTCAACATATCCAATGCATCTTCGGGATTACAAAAGAAATTGCAGCTGCTTTCTACTAGGGGTTTCGAGCGGTTACCGGGCAGATATAAAAATCAGGTATCACGGCCGGTCGTTTAAAACGCTGTAACTCCATTAGTTTTACTCGGATTGACTTAAAATTTGTACACAATATTCTCGACATATTGTTCATTCAGAAAAAAATGAAAAAAAAAAAATTGAAACCCTACCCCCCCCCCGCCCCTTAAGGAGATATGGGCCGAGACGGTTTTTCTCAAAATGGCGGCACTTCCGCCCTTAAAATTTGTACGGATTTTGTGAACTTACATTCAGTACGTCATACTGAACCTATTTATGAAAAAAAAATAACTCCTGTAATTTAGTGCATTATGGGCAAGAGTAACGGGTCCCCTATTGCTTGTAGGGGAGAGTCGGGTAAAACGGGGATGTGCTGTTTTTGGCTAATAACGTAGTGCCATTTATCGGACGACTCTACAGGCTTGTTTTCGAAGTCGACCAACTCATTTGCAGGTGTAACTATCAAAAAAAAAAAAACGCCGCACACCTACGTTAGGAGCTTCTATTGGTATTCGTTAGCGCTCAGTGTAAGAATCCAGAGTAGTGTGAGTGCCTGGATTATGAAGAAGGGGCAGTATACCTTTCAGTGCATGTGTTTCCCTGAAAGTATAGACCATATCCTACGTATAAATGCTTGGACCCGTTGGTTCACTTCACCGCAGCATGGCGGGGCCATATTTGTTTACAAAATTGAGCGATCGGGCAAAATGGGGAACTTTGGTGTCGGGTAAAATGGGGCTATCCCTATTTTACCCGCCCACGCATATTTTGGCGCTATCAATGCTGCGAATAAATAAAGTCAGTTTATTGAACCAAAATGAATTTTTCATTAATTTCAGATGCCTAGTAATTATAAAAGACGGTCAAACCGGCAGTCCTGGTCGCACAGACTATGTTTGTGACTATTGTGATCAATAATACCTTGTATTTTTGTAACTTCTACTTGAATTTCAGTGTAACTTGACTTACTTAACTGAAACTTTCGCTTGTGCAATAAATTTTGGCATTTTGACTTTGAATAAATCGCCGTTTCGATAATTTTCCTATGGTCCCCATCTTACCCGCACGTTCGGGTAAAATGGGGATTTTTGAACTCAACTAGAAAACCATTTTTTTTGGTTAAATGGTACGACATTCCAAATTATCCGGTTGGGGGTAGCTAGATGAAGGTCCACAGATGACGGACACAAGTGGACAGTGTCCCACTCATCCAAATAGCCAAATTATATCAATTCTCCCACTAGCGTCCCCATCTTACCCGACTCTCCCCTACTAGTTGAAAAGTTTGATATAAACCGGCGATACCACGATGCCATACCAAGGAATCGTCGCAATTGTTGTTAGTAGGCGCTGTGTAGGGAGGTGGGAGCGGGCGCTAGGAAAAGGGGTGGTGATCTATTCCTCGGGCGCTTTCGGGACCGGCTTCTTCTTCCTCCAAATTACAGTGCGCACTCCTTATGTGCCGCTCCATTATGTGCCGCTTCTTCTCATCCGTGCTCGAACGTCAGCCCCCACTTCTTCGCCAAGATGGGAAAAAATTCCAACGCTCCCTTATATGCCGTATACCGAAATGCGCTTTTAAAACTTCTAAAATATTTTGTTTACCACATTCAGGTAATCGATTGCTAGCCATAATCATAATTTGAATTAATCTCATGCATAATATATATTGGTAATTAATAAATAAAAAAAATCTGTAGGAATGCATGCGGTTTTTTTTTCTCATTTTTTTTTTCTTCTTTTTGGATTGTTTACATATTTCTTTTCCCAAGTATTTTCAGATTATTACATTGCTTAAATAAGTAAATTTTTTTCATTCGTCCTCAGTAAAAAAAAAAACCTGAAAGTTGCAAAGACAACATTAGTTTGTGGAAATGAATGTTTCATGATAATTGTTTTAATGGAGGATCACGATTGTTATAATTTTTTGTATAAAGGTATATTAAATGTCAGGAAATTTTTCAATGTTAACGTTTTTATTGCATATACCATTTCTTGCATACATCATTCCAGAGCAATTGAATAAATTTACGATGAAAATATTTGTTTCATAATTTTAAGATAATATTCGAAATTTTTGTAACAATATTTTTATCCAAAATCGACTAATTTTCAATTCCTTTATATTGGAGCACTTTAAATGTATCGGTTTATATGTCTATTATAGTTCTCCGTATAGTAAAACGGAGTTGGAAGTAGAGAGAAAATCAAAAGAAACGTTATCATTATTTTCGCTCGGTGAAATAGATTCCGCAGGTAAATTCACAGGATCGGTTACAACTTCAGGTTCAAAAGCTTTCATTTGATTGGTAATTTCTTCATCGGACCACATATCAGAATTCTTCGGTTTGTTCATTGATATCCAATCTGCCACGGTAGTTGCATCAATCGATTCGTATCCTTCCACGTGTTTGATTATTCTAATCAAATCTTGAACACGTTGATTGACAGGGCTGCAAAGATTTTCATCTTCGATTTCTGTACCAACTGAACAATCGAAAGACAATAAATTTGGCACTGAAGGGTCGAATTCCGTTTGGGTTGCGACATTTTTTTTCTCAATGGGCCAGATACGATTCCAGCATCTGTATATTGTATGAGATTCGACTTTTTCCCAGGCTTTTGCTATCCAGAATATCACTTCTTTGATTCGCACAGTCTTTAAATGATTTATCAAAGAAACCTTCTCTTTTTGGGCTGACACAATTGATGCGACCAAAAATTTGCGATAATTCAATTTCAGGGCCTGTAAAATCCCTTGATCTAGGGGTTGAATAATCGAAGTGACATTTGGCGGCAAAAACGCAACTTCAATGTCATCAATTTTGAGATACGTATGCGACCTGCAGTTGTCTACGAGTAAAACTGCAGTCTGAGGCAAGTCTCGAGATTTTAAAAAATCTCTAACTCGAGGAACAAACTCTTCAGTGAACCATGTTGAAAAAATAGTTTTGTCCATCCAAGCGTTGGACTGATGATGATACCATACAGGTAAGGTTCTTTTGTCAACATCTCTCAAACAATGCGGATTTTTCGCTGTGCCAATCAAAACTACCGGTAACTTGAACGAACCATCTGCATTACAACATGTAGCAACAGTGACTCGTTGCATTTGCTTTTTTATTCCAGAAGCATTGGCGATTGTTTTTGGGACTAAAGTTTTTTTCGGGAATTCTTTGAATGGCAAACTGGTCTCGTCGAAGTTGAACCACTGTGCTCTGGTCAGCTGTTTCGTCACTGTTATCTGTTTGAATTCGTCCTTATAATTCACAGCCGCTATCTCATCAGCTGACAATTTCTCACCTACATAAATATAGTATATTTTGGTATTTGATAAGGTATATTTTTGTATTCATTACATATCGTTACTTCTTTATTTTGTTGATATGTGTTTGTCCAAATTTTATTTATAACTGTTTTTTCAGGTTTTTTTTTTTTTTAAGTATTTTTTGAAGTTCAATGAATATAGGAGAGATGCGGACAAAATGGGTACGGGCGGGAAAAACGAGGTACATACCCAGCGTTAGTTCACGAAAATCCATTATGTATTTCATTAGGTACCCCGTTCTTCCTAGCATCCCCGTTTTGCCCGCCTTGCTTCTATATGTATTTGATTTTTTTACTTCGATTGCATTATCAAACTTTTTTTCAAAAACATTATTCCAATTCAATTTTTTTTTTTTAACTTTTTAGGTTCGGGTATATGCGTAGCTAAAGGAATAAAAATGATCATTTTCATACCAGTGATTTTCAAACTTCGTACGTTTTGTCTCTTTTTCCATTTTCCCAGCCATCCCTCGCTTGCTTTAAAGTCTTTGGGTCCACCCAATTCTTTGTTTAATCTCAAAGCCTCTTCTCTTATCATGGGACCCAAGACAGGAATTCCTTGTTTGTGCAAATCCAGCAAATATGTGTAAACATGGATATCTAATTCATTTGGATGATTTTGTACTCTTCGTGCATTGTTGAGCCGTGAATTTTGAATTTTCTCTTCGTTTTGTTTCCACATTCGCGAAGTACGTTCACTGATTCCATATTTTTTACATATTGATAATGAATCCTCCTGTTTCGAATCTCGCAAAATCTTTTTCTTTTCTTGGATTGTAAATGTTTTTCGTTTTTTCGTAGGCGGTTCTTGTATTCCAGCATTTTGTGAAGTACTAGCACTTTGAGATTCGTACGCATTTTCAATACTTTCTTCCGTTACCTCTGATGAAGAATCTTTGGAAAGTCTCCGTCGTCTAGATTTATCGTTGCTGTCCATTTTCTCTGTTGATATGAAAAAAGTTTTCAACAGGATGGTATAAAAATGAAAAAATTACACAATATACACATTCGTAATGATACTTACGCGAAAATCGAGGTTACTCGAGTACACATATGTCACACTCGCAAAATGTTAGTGAATTCAACTACTATGTATGCACGTTGAACGCGGATCCGATTTTTCTCTGACTATGTACTGTGCAAAAGAATATGCCAACGAGGGCGGCATATAAGAGAACGCCGGAAAAATTTTCGCGTCTGGCGTTCGAGTGATGATAGTGGGGGTATCGTAATTCTTGGAAATACTCTTCCCCTTGGGGGCTTGAGCGGCATATAAGGGAGTGCGCACTGTAGTGGCGGCGGAGAATTAAGTAGCACCACTTCTCGGGGAGGAGGAGGTTTTCCGATCAGGGGTAGGCTGGCCGGGTAGCGAACGTCTGCTACGATTCTAGCCCGCGGGTTCGTTCCTAAAAAGCCGGTCGCCTTCGTTTGGGTCACGGAGCATGTGGGCCGCATCGCTTTCCTTTTCGGAACCCATGTGAGTATGTACCATTGGCCCAGCCTTTGACCGTGCTTGGCCCGAGTGTCGCCAAGCGTTGGCATATACGATGTCACCAGGCATGGGCCAATGTCTAAATGATAAGAACGGGCCGATAATGGGCCAAGTGTCTTGCCAATGCCTGGGCCAAGTGTCTTGCCAATGCCTGGGCCAAGTGTCTTGCCGATGCTTGGTCCGATCTTGTTTTATTCGTATTTTAGTAATAAAATGCCCATCCTTGATCTGGACGATTGGACCATTCTTGGGCCAATCGATCTAATAATGCACGGCCCAGACTTGGGCTTGATTGTGGAAAATCGGCTGCAAATTCCGTTATCATAAAATTATTTGGTATAACATATATGGGTCATTCCATGTCAAATCGACAAATAGTTGGAATCGACCCCCTCCGATTCGGATAAATTTTGGTGGAGTATTTTGTCTCACTATAAAACGAAGTTCTGCCAAAGGAAAAAAATTTGAAATTTTTTTCTTAAGAGTTATGCAAAATTGAAAATGTCACTGTTTTTCCCTTTTTTTAAGTCTATTTATTTAATATTTCATAACCTACTGTATATTAAAAAAAAAAACGCTGGTGCGTTCAAAGAGGACACTTAGAGGTATGAGAAAAAAAAGTTCGGAAGAAAAATTTTGAAAATTACCAAAATTAGAAAACTTTGAATTCTTAAAAATCGTAAAACGTAAACTTCGCAGTGAAATTTTTGGCTCAAAATTTTTTATATTATACCTCTAACATATCTTAAGAAATTCTGAAATTTTCAGGAGGGTGTTTTTTTTTCTTTTTTTTTTTATGAATTTTTGAATTTTGGCAAAATAATTTTTTTCAATTTTTTCAACTTTTTTGTTGAATATAGTTATTCTACCACATGATTATTGAAGTTTGAGCTCTAAAATATTTTTCTTATGTTAGCGGGATGTAAAAACACAAATATCTCAAAAATTTTATATTCTTATTATTGTAAAATAAAAAATATTTTAGAGCTCAAACTTCAATAATCATGTGGTAGAATAACTATATTCAACAAAAAAGTTGAAAAAATTGAAAAAAATTATTTTGCCAAAATTCAAAAATTCATAAAAAAAAAAGAAAAAAAAACACCCTGCTGAAAATTTCAGAATTTCTTAAGATATGTTAGAGGTATAATATAAAAAATTTTGAGCCAAAAATTTCACTGCGAAGTTTACGTTTTACGATTTTTAAGAATTCAAAGTTTTCTAATTTTGGTAATTTTCAAAATTTTTCTTCCGAACTTTTTTTTTCTCATACCTCTAAGTGTCCTCTTTGAACGCACCAGCGTTTTTTTTTTAAATATACAGTAGGTTATGAAATATTAAATAAATAGACTTAAAAAACGGGAAAAACAGTGACATTTTCAATTTTGCATAACTCTTAAGAAAAAAATTTCAAATTTTTTTCCTTTGGCAGAACTTCGTTTTATAGTGAGACAAAACACTCCACCAAAATTTATCCGAATCGGAGGGGGTCGATTCCAACTATTTGTCGATTTGACATGGAATGACCCATATACAACATAATATAATATAATACATATGGGTCATTCTCAGTTAAGAGGTAAATTCGACGTCCACGGTGAAAAATCACCTTTTTTAAAAAAATTTATTAAAAAGAATGTAATTATCTCTTAAAACTCGTGCTCATGTAAGTGGTCACTCAAATTCATTTCTTAATTTTATTTAATTTAGTCACAATTCCATCTCAAAGTCGGAAAACATCTCTCCCCTGGCCTGTCCCCGGGCCGATTCTGTTTATGTATTAGTAATTTAAAGTATTTAGAAATGAAATATATTATTTAAATTATATATTTCAACAAAATAAATTAAATAAATTATTGTAATCAAGCAAGTAAAATTGCGTGATATTTTTTTTTCTTAAGAAAAAATTACGTTTACGTTTGTCCCCCGCATTTTGCGTCTCGTCCCCTGGCATGTTTATTTTCCTGTAAAATCGGGATTTGTTTACTGACTCGCGGAAATTGAAGACCTTCAACAAATGTCGTTGAGTTTATAGTTTGTAATCAGCACCACTCGAACTAGGTGCGCAGTCATTTTGTCATTTATTTCATTACTGAGACTCTGTGGATACGGTTGAGAACGAGTGAATTAAGTCTCTCCCCTGGTCAGTTATATTTTAAAAATATTCATCTAAAATTTTTAATTCATCTGTATATTTACTTCTTGTTGTGTATAGATTCTAAGTTTTCTTGGTTAATCACGTACAATAAATACATTTGTCATTATTTCTGTTCTTGTTACTAAAAAGTATCTCCTCTGTTTATATCTCCCCTGTCTTGAAAGAGCCAGGGGAAACAAGGCAGGGCCAGGGGAAAAAAGACGCGATATCCAGGAGAGATATGAAAACTTCAAACTATAATTTTTTTTACTGTTTTTTTATTGTTTAGAGGTTGACTATTGTTATTTAATTTAACCGGGGGGGGGGGGGGGGGCAAAATGGGGTACCCAAAGAATTTTGTTGACAAATTTTTTTTCCACAAATGTCACTCAAATGGTCATGAATAGTTTCTAACATCATTCTACGCTATTTTACATATTTAATAAAATAAATTTCGAAAATATATATATTTTTTTTTTTTTCATTTTTTTTTCACGAGTCACTCAAGTACAGAATGTACTTATTTTATCCGGTAATAGTTAATTTTGCAATATAAGTCCGATATATCCAAATTTTAGATGGAATTAAAAAATTTAAGAAGATAAACAAAATTTTTTCAACGGCAGCTGAAAATTCGCTGTATTTTCTTTCGATGCGATTGAATAAAAAGAAAATTCATCATATTTAAACCCCCCAAAACTGATGACTTTCTTAAGTACCCCGTTTTGCCCCCCCCCCCCCCCCTTCCCTATAAATATATTCACTATTTAGTTCATTGAAAAAACTCGATCATTATGTTTTTTTATCCTACTCTGTACATCAAGTCTCTCCCCTGGATTGAGTATCTCCCCTGGCTTCTTATAAATCAAGATAAAATTAATAAATTGACTGACCGTCTTGCAGACATGTTTAGAATGATTGTTTTGATCGAAACATTATGAAATTTAATTAAATTTTCAAAATTTTTATCGTGCCGCGTTTTATCAATAAGCGATTTACCTCTTAACTGAAAATGACCCATATATAGGATGATATTCAGCATTATATCAAATTATGTACGGTGTAATTTCTGATCATGGGCATGGGTTTGGACATTTTCATTCTTGAAGTAATACAGTCAAGGAGACATATAAGATCAACATTACAATTTTTATTGTATATACGTCTTTAAATCTTCAATAAACTATACATAATATAAATGTTTTGGTTTATAATATTTAACTTTATATTGAATTGAATAAAATGATAATAATAATAATAATTAATTAATGAAAGTAATGATAAGCTTATATATATACAGAGAAATTCTGTGGAAAGTTGGGAGCCGTGTGGGTAGGCAACCCGCGTATTTCACCGAAACGGCAACGCTGTCGTAGGGACAGTCGAACGTCTGCACCTACTGATGACGTAGCGACAGCTGTCACTTCGTTGGGTCAGAATCAGCATACAGAGTGACATATTTGAGGTTGATCGTAATATAACTAGTAAGACAACGGGAATCGATATTAATTCGTAAAGAAGTGGTAACGAATTAGCGAATTGATTGCAGATGTCGATTTCTGTTTATTTGCAACATTATTTGGGTCCAAACAACCCTCGAGGTGAAATTTACGAATCAAAGATCACCTGTTTGCCTACCGATAATCTTGTAGAAGTCTCAGCGAGGAATGAATTAATTGAAAGTATTGTTCAGTAAATAAACGTAATTGTGCCTTTGATAGCTGAGTGGAATAAAGCGTCGCATATTTGTAAAAATGATTACATTACAATGAGTTTCTATCATGTAATAACATTTTTTATTCATTAAACGTAGTACAATAACAATAAACTAAATGCGTTGTGCCGAAGACATGCCGACTTCTTGAGCAACTTTCGAGATAAGCTTCTGACCGTCTTCTGGAACTATGCGCAGTATTTCCGCAAAACTGTGCATTCAAATTATTAGGAGGTGAAAAAATTTGGGGTTTGCTGCTACATCAGAAATGCCTCGTAGATTGCTCGTTGTATCTAAGTTACATCGCTGTGTTCCTGACCGTAATTGTCGTAGTGATGCGACGAGTCAGTCCATCATCGAGGAACTGCTAGCTTGTAAATAATTTTGCAAATAAACATAACTCAGAATCTGCGATCAATTCGTAACTTCATCACGACTTTATTACGAATTATTATCGTTTGACATTTGTTGGTTACCTTTATTAGAATGATTCGTAAATTTCACCCCGAGGGTTGTTTAGACCCAAATAACGTTGCAAATAAACAGAAATCGACATCTGCAATCAATTCGCTAATTCGGTACCACTTCTTCGCGAATGAATATCGATTCCCGCTGCCTTACTAGTTATATTACGATCAACCTCAAATATGTCATTCTGTCACTTGATTCTGACCAAACGACGTGAAAGCTGCCGCTATGTCATCTGTAGATGCAGACGTTCGACTGTCCCTACGACAGCGTTGCCGTTTCGGTAAATACGCCGGTTGCCTACCCACACGGCTCCCAACTTTCCACAGAATCGCACTGTATATATATATATATATTAGGGTGCTTTTATTTTGACGACTATTTTTTTTTTTTCGGTCCCGTACTGAAATTTTGTTGGTAATGCAAAAAAAGAATTTCCCTTAAAATATGAGCCCTTAAAATTAATGTTTAGAACTCTCTCAAAGCGGTTGAAGATCTTCCATTTAAATAACATGTAAAATCAGATCTTTTTTTTTCAAATCCCTACAACTCAGCTGCATTTTGTGCTATCATATCGCCCATAGTGGCAAATTACTCGTGATTGAGCCCTCTACAAAAGTGCCCATTGCGACGTAACTGTAACTCACACCGGTGAGGTAGCACAGGTAGCACAGCATATATATATATATGGGTAATTCCATGCCAAATCGACCACTTCTGAACCCGACCCCTTTCGATTTCGCTGAAACTTTTTTATCTTTTTCTACCCCACTAAATACGTTCCTCATAATTTTTTCAAATTTTTTTACCCAACCCAAAAAAAGTAGCTCTTTTTTTTTCAAATAGCCATAACTTCTTCAAAAATTAACTAATCGGGACGTTTTTTTTTCCAAAATTTCCGTTTTCGAATGTCCTTTTCAGAAAAAAATACAAATACATTTTCAAATGTCAAATTCTATGAAATTTTAGACTTTTTTGAGAAAAATCGTCAGTTTTTCGAAGTTCGCCATTTTTAATTTTTTTTTTTTTGGATCCCAAAAAACTTTGATTCATTATGTGAATAATGGCACTAGGTCCAGAGTGGGCCGACTTTTCCTTCTATTTTTTTTTTTTAAGGAAAAAAAAATTTTCATTTCTTCCCAATTTATTTTTTCGATTTTACAAGCTTTGTTTTCATCGTCAAATAAGTCCAAATGAATGATTTTACGATGTTTTATACTTAATTTATAAGTTAACCGAATGATTTATGATTAGGATTTCACGATTAATACGATTAACAACCTATTCTTTTTTTACTAATTTAACAAACAATTTATTTCATTCTTCTTTGGCGTTCAAATGATTTTGTTTAACATAATTGTCTTCAATATAATAAAATTATTTTTCATTCAGATTATAATGTATTTTAATGTGACATAAATGGCATTTGAATTTGCCACGATAATTGGATCGATAAGCTAGGGTATGACAATCATAAACTTACCGACAGTCAATCCACGTATTTCTCGTGTCTAATTTATTCTACGCGTTCCGTATGTTTAGCACTATTTTATAATGAGACTCTTGTTGAAGACCTCGTACAAAATATCACCTAAGTATTTATGATGTGTTTCACTGTTTATTAAAAGTTTATACTGTTGTGTTTATTCAAAGATTCAATTTTCTACACCGAGAAAAAAAATCGTTTGGATTAAACGAAATTCAGTTGGATGAAACGAAAACGGCGATCGCGGGCCGCGAAATGAAATTTTGATCAAATGAACAAAATTATCGAGTCGAATCAAGACTTAGCAAATAGCAACGACAACTACACACAGCAGTTGACTCAAACAGTAAAATACTATTGAACATCAATTTTCAATTGTCGGAACAGCCACATCTGGTTGATTCAACTGTATAACTACATCAACTTTACAACACAGTTCATTACCTCGATAAAATTATTGATTGACACAACACGTTATTACGCTGAATGAATACGAATCTTTCAATGACTACGTTTACACGGCATTCTTATTCCGGTTTAGTTATATCGGGTGTAATAAAACCAGTTCAAACGCGACTGTTTACACGAACGGGAATAATCCACAACACCGGCATTATTATTCCTGTTCGAGGACACTGATGAGTGCGCAGGCTCACCAATAAAAAAACCTCGAAATTCACTAAATAAATTACACTTTTCCTCATTGCATAACCTTACTTTTCTCATACGAAGCGAGAAACGTAAAAATAAAAAGTGAGGTTAAACAGTCCGAATGGTGATGCGAAATTTGGAAACAGCGGATAAACAGAAAGTTGAAAAATGGCAGAACTGCAGTTATAGGGACTCTTTTGTTTTTAACGTTGTCGTGACGGATGTACTTAAACTGGTACCGTTTACACGCATCTTTATTCCTATCTTATTCCGCTCTACTTATTCTACACCCGTTAATCAAGAGGAATAGATTAAGTAAACCGATTTAGTTATTCCGGGTGTAAAGTGCCGTTTACACGCACTTTAACACCGGTTTTCACTATATCGGATATGACAAAACCGGAATAAAAGTGCCGTGTAAACGTAGTCAATGTTTATTGTTAGTTACGATGACCATTCAGTGAATTGATCGTCAAAAATTGTTTGTTTGATCAATTTGATATACTAGGAGTCCAATAACATATTTATTTACACTGAATATATATTCTATAGATTGGAGCTTGCACTGAGTCAAGTAGATTTCCATCTTGTTTGATGCCACCAAATATTTTGTCAGTATAAGATAATAATGTATTCGATTATATCAAGAATTGATTAAAACAACTAAATGTTTTCTTAAAACGAGCACACGGTCAACGTTATATTTCTAAATTTCATTTGCCATGCTGTATTCTGCTATTCATACAAGTATCCACTGAGTTGATGGGACTCCGAACCGATTTAAAGCTACTCAATGGTTGCTTGTCTCAAAACGATATTAGTTGCATTGTAAGGTGATTCATTTGAATCAATTCAGCATTCTTTCCTTGCAAATATATATTTTAATTGCGTCAAGCTCGAGATCTATTGCAATGATTCAATATTGAATCAAGCTTACTTTTTATCCAATTGAACTGATAAAATATTTAATTGATACGACTGTGAATGGAATTAATTACCAGTCAAATCCGGTTGCCTTAACTAAATGTTCTTTGAGGTATATACACCTTGAAAATAATTTTTCTTCAATCAATGGTACGCCTTAGATAAATATTTTATTAACTCAGTCTTTTAGACTTACTTGAAGTGTGTCTTTTATACATCACTTGCTCAAAGTTTAAAAAACCAAGTCAATAAAATATTTCTCTAAGGTGTATCGTTGATTAAGAAAAAAATTATTTTCAAGGAGTGTATACCCCATAAGAAGATTCTGATGTCACACTTCTGGAACATACATATATTCACGATAATTAGGTATTCTACTAGCATGAATTCCTGTAAATGCACTCGTTCATAATGAGGGTATAATCCAAAGACACGGTCAATTTAGAGTCAGTTATTAACACATTTATTCGGTCATATGAATATTGTACATCGCAAGCCTGCTCAAGTCTTTATGCATATACTTATTACAGAGTTATGTCTTATCACTGTAGCATTTAAGCATGCTTAAAACGGTTAATTTAAAACGATAAATATAAAATACAGCATTAAACAGGTAAATCATCACTTGATGAAATGCATCACTTATATACGTGAAACTTTTCTTATTTGTCGTTAAATTGTTATTTTGTACTTTACTTGAAAATCATTATCACATCATCTTTAATTGCAGACCACTATAGAGGGTATGCTTACACTTATAACATATTAAAGTCTTTTCGTTACTAGATATAATAACATATTTTTATCTTACTTTACTATTATAATACATTTGTAGTACGGTTTAGTATGAAAATAATACCGGATTATCTTCAATTGCAGAGTGCAACAGGGTATGTACTTATACATATATATATGATAAAATATGACCTTACTGAGTATGCTTGTAAAAGTAAAATAACAAAAGATTAAAATCTTTGCAGAATACAAAAGGGTAAGTTTTCACACTAATAGACATAGAAAACTGTCAATGAGTACAGCGATAGTATATGAAATAATATAGTTATCTAATATTTAACTTGACTGTAAATAAAAAATTTGCATAGTAAACAATGACTGCAAGTAACTACACCGGAGTAACAAGTTCTTCAACGAAGAAAGATGTATTTGAGATCATTTAGTGAAAGGTACGCATATCATATTGCTATTTAATACCTAGGTACATATAACTTAGAAATGTTTTTATGATCATGTGATACCAACACAGTTTTCAATGTATGCTCACGATATTTAGGTGACGCTGATGCTAATTTTGGAGGAAGCTATCTTTTCACTAGTGACGCAAAAAAATATAGTATTATGTTTTATGTGTATGATTATTACAGAATTCTCAGTACACGAGTATAGTTTTCATTATGCGTTAGCGACATATCACATAGTTGGTCCCATCTACGATGGTATTTATACTATACGGAACGTAACTGGTCAGATTCTTTTGTGAAATGAAGCCCCAAGATTTTGTTTCTTCTACTTGAAATGCATGGATATGTTGCGAGAATCTTAAAGTGTTCATTTGAATAAACAAAAAGTAGGTATTCTGTTCTGCATCGATTAAAATATGCTGTATTTTGCCAAATTGACTAATCTCGTGAGTAGATCCAACTTGTATAACTTGCCCTGCCTTATAGACAGTTCCATTGACACTTGCCCATGAGGGAAGAATATACTTCTTCGCATGTACCTGAGGAAGCACATCCATAAAAGTTCGATAATCGTCACAGTCACTCAAGTCATCAAATACTTCTACCCCCCATGAAACGCGTTTCTCAAAACCTTTTTTTGCAATAAATCGTTGACACAGTTTTAATTGATTTCTTAGTGCTAGCGTAAGAGCTATGTTTCGTCGAGAACACACTACTTTTGCCATATTTTTTTAAATTTTATGTCTACCTTCGAAACGCATGCAAGAAATATTCTTTAGCGGACCTATTCTTGCAATAACTCGAGGATAATGAACTAGGAAGTGGTGTTTTGGTTTTAAAGGCTCCTTAAAAGTTTTGAGATATTGGGAATGATGTTCAGCAATCAAAGTGGCAAGGAATCGACAAGTTTGAGCATTAATTGATGTTGACATTACTATACACATTATTTCTCTGAGGTTGATGTAAATTTCCCACACTTCATTACCAATTGGAATAAGGTCACCTATGAGTAGACCAAGGTACTGCATTAAACATGACATTTCTGATGCTGAAGTTATTATTTGTCCTTTTTTAAGCGCATTTATACTAATTTCAGGAGGAGTATTTTCTGTAGTTTTACCATAATTGTAAAATCTTATTCTATCATTTAAAGTCTCAAGAGAAAATAGTTTATCTATGTATATCAGATGATATAGAATTTTTGCTAAATCATATCGGCATACCCCTTCGAAAAGATCGTGCATTAGATCTACAAATAAATTTGTAATTACATGGAAACTTCGAATTTTGTTAAAGATGCATTCTTCTTTAATGCCATTTATACGACTAGATACATCTCTTGAGTAGTTTTCAGTGGTACGAATTATTGCAACATCTTCCGATACCATATTCTGTAACATGCGTTTATCTACCAAACAGAATCGACATGAATTATTTGCATTAAAACTAGTTACAAAACCTAAGATTGTGCGAAGACCAAGATTGTCTCCTATAATCAAAGATAAAGCAAAATAAACTTTTTTTTTCATGTTAGAAATAGTTATTTCTATGCCATCATTTTCCATATCAATTATTTCATCTATGACCTTAGAGAAGATACTTGAATTACCAAAGGCCACTTGGCCAAGCGTGTTGTGAAGTTGAGCTACAAAAATATTCTCCAACATACCAGAATACTCTGGCGGTATGCAAGCAATAGTATAATAAACAGCACCTAGTTTATTTATTCCTGCTCGAGATCCCAATGGGTTGTTGACTTCAAAATCATCAAAGTAAATGATAAGAGGCAAAACTAATTTTTCCTCAAATTTATCTTCAATTGACTTCCATAGATCAGTCTGAACTATATTTTTTATTGAAACACTAGCTTTTAATGCTTGATAGTATGTTATTATTTTGTCAAAAACATTAGGCAATTCCAAAAATATTTTTAAAACCGGCTTCATGGGTATGAATTGTGCATTCAAGCTTATTACATTCAATTGTCTCGTATTGCCTACAGTAGTTGGTGCATTTGCAGTACCAACGGAATATCCCTTTGGTTTAATAAAAGAGGACGATTTATCAAAAAAATTGAATCTTTGGTATTCATTCATTAGATTTGCAAATGGGTTTGCTAAAATCACCAACATGTCAATAAAGTCGGATTGGTTACGTTTTGAAAAATCACTGCTAAATCTGTGTTTAAAAATATCAATCCAGCCTGAAGTTAGAAATTCAGTCACATGTTCAATTATTT
The DNA here is from genome assembly GCA_944452935.1 of Rhogogaster chlorosoma. Classification (NCBI taxonomy): domain Eukaryota; kingdom Metazoa; phylum Arthropoda; class Insecta; order Hymenoptera; family Tenthredinidae; genus Rhogogaster; species Rhogogaster chlorosoma. The sequence goes on from OX101802.1 coordinate 9,779,645, forward strand.
GTTGAATAAGGGATCGTGTTATAGAGTCATTGGAGTAAAGTTTTGAAACGAACTGAAGAGCAGCATCAGAAATTATACTTTTGAAAACGTCTACAACACTCTCTTGAGTATTATTTTCAGGAATATCAATTTTTTCTTGGTCAGGCATTGGTAGTGAGTCGATGGAAAAGTTTAATGGACCATGCAGGCATGGCGTGCACTTTTGTCGAGCCGGTAAGCTTTGCGAGGTTGCAATTACTGAATGTTTGCTCACCAAGTGTTTATTGTACGCATAAGCATTACTGAAACTTCGGAAGCATTTTGGTTGTTGGCAATTAAACGTAGTATATATCATCGAACCATGCTTCAACTTTAAATGTCTAATCACGTCTTTAATGGTCGAGAACGAACTCACACAAAATGGACAACCGTAAGTATTCATGATAGTTAGTCGCCCATCAATATTATAGCGGTTATCATTATTCATCAATCATCAGTATTTAAGTTCAGATAGAAAAATGTGTTGGTATCATCGAGATTGTACTTGCAGGTATAGAGCGTTCATTGAATGGATTTTGCAATATCCATCACATATGAGATTTGCTTATCATATTTAGTTTTAAATTTGTACAAACCTAATTGTTTCAGGTACCAGATATGCTGAGACTCAGGTGGATACAAAGCATTGAATGCATGAAAAGCCTTGTAACAGATGTCAAGTGCTTTCAGTGCAGAAGCCAGCTTGTATAATGTTTGATCCACGCTGACGTAGAAACTTTCAATATTTTCTAAAGACGGTCCAACTACAATAATGTAAGGTTGTACAGGTAGTCCTACTTTGTGCATCACTTCAATCCGGTTAGCTTGAATTGTAGAAATGTCTCCAGGAATCTGTAGAAGATGTTATTGTTACACAGAGAACATACTACAATACAGAACATTCTCGAAACTCGTGTATTTTCGGAAATTCGCAATTTTTACCAAAATTTCAGATGACATATGTAGCGTTTGTCATACAATCTCGAAAGATATTCGTTTGTTGAATATTATTTTTACTTTTATTCTACTCAAGTATATGTACTAGAGCGATAAATTTAGCTAATGAAAAAATATGTTCAACTATACTTTTGCATTTCATGAAAGTGTGAATATTCATTGATGGTTCGAGTTATTTGCAGTTATGAACTTGGCATGGATTTACAATTTTGTAATAACCTAGCATTCGTTATTAATGTTGTCCAGCACTGACCTTTGCATGTTGTATGATACTCTCCTGGCATTCGCTGATAGATGGTTTCCAATGCTCTTTCTTATTACGTATTCTACCTCTGGGTGGGACAAGGTATGCCAGCAGAAATAATTGAACTACTAAGGTAAAGTACCCAGTAGTTGAACAATTTTAATAATGGACCTAATACTTGAACAGCCTGAAAAATCTTATATTATTAAAAAACTCTTGCCATGAACATTAATATTTAATGTATATTACGATAACATGATGTCTTAGTTATTGATATAAAGAATATTTTTTAAATTTCAAGTTAAATATTACAATTTATTTAATATCTAATGATGTGATCATCCAAAATGTCGATTAGTATTCATTTTTGAATAGAAATGATACTGATCACTACAATAGAAAAATTGCAAAATAACCCAAAATATTTAAGTATTGAAATAAAAAACTTTACCTATTATTAATATAGATCATTTTGCAAATATTCTATTGTTTGTAAGGTGTTTAAATTTATTTTTTATATTTTATTTAGCCGTCTAAGTATACCTCCCATTTTCAAATGTGATACCTAAAAGTTGAACGAGTGGCGTCTTGTATTCAAGTATACCAGCTCATATGTTTACGTAACCGTAGTACTTGAACTATGCGTGACGTTGCAATAAATAAACATTTTAAAATATTGAAAAAAATATTTATAACAGGTAATAATAAATCAAGAGTGGATTAATAAATAAATAAATAAAAAATTGAACAAAATTATTTGATTTCCGGATGAGTGTTGGTGTACATGAAATAAAAAAAAATAATTACATGCTCTAACCTCAAACCGTAAACAACAGGTAAGACACTTTTTTTTAAAGATTAATTATTTATAAATAAATGAGAAACAAAACATACCAGGGTTAATAAATGAATATATATATTATAAACGATTATTTTTTTTCCAGATTTTATAATATTTTGAATTACATTGATGAACAATGGCGAGACCCAGGATGAAGACTTCTAACAAGCAGTCAATATCTGAGTGTAGTCGAAAAAATAAAAAGTGCCGAAAGAGTAATAACATAAAAAAAGTAATTAAAAAACCGGAAAAATCTTACACCACTGAAGCTTTGGAACAAGCCATGACTGCTGCTGGAGGTGAAATGAGTCTTACTAAAGCTGCTAGGAAATTTGGTGTTCCAAAAAGTACATTATCTCTCAAAATGAGATATTTAATACCCGTTACGTGCAAAAAGGGTCCTTCAACGGTATTGACCAGTGATGAAGAAGCTGAAATTGTTAACTGGATAATGTTCTGTGCTGAAAGAGGTTTTCCTGTTAATAAAACTCATCTTTTAGACAGTGTACAAAATTATATGACAGAAATGGATAGAACAAATCCTTTTAAAAATAATCGACCAGGAAAACATTGGTACAATGCCTTTTTGAAAAGACACCCGGAATTGAGCAAAAGGATTGCTCAAAACTTGACTTCTACAAGAGCATCTGTTTCAGAAAAAAATTTGCGTGACTGGTTTAATCGCGTACAAGTTACTTTAATGAGAAAAAACTTGTTTTCTATCGGACCTGAAAGAATTTTTAATTTGGATGAAAGTGCGTTCATGTTAGTTCCAAAAGATAATACAGTTTTAACAAAAAAAGGAGCTAAGGCCGTGTATCAAATCGTTAGCGCCAGCAACAAAGCTAGTTTGACTACTTTGATAACAGCTTCAGCATCCGGTGAAATCGCTCCTCCGATGGTCATGTTTGACTGTAAAACGACCCCACGAAAAAATGTTTTAAATAACATACCGAAAGGATGGGCTGTAGGGCATACTGAGAGTGGGTGGATGTCTTCTGAAAGTTTTTATGACTTTATAAGAAATGTTTTTTTTAAATGGCTTAAAGAAAAAAATTGCACATTTCCCGTGGTCCTTTACGTCGATGGACATTCATCACATTGCACCTTACCAGTTGTGCAATTTTGCAAGGAAAATAATATTGAATTAATATCTCTTTATCCTAACGCAACCCACATAATTCAACCTCTGGACGTTGCATTATTTCGACCTTTGAAAGCGGCATATGCCAAAGAAGTAAGAAAATATCGGATCGACAATAATCTAGTAGATTTCAAAAAATGGATGTTTGCGCCAGTCCTCAAGCAAGCTTTAGAAGCTATTGATTTGAAAACTATAATTACAAATGGATTTCGTGCTGCAGGGTTGTATCCCTTTGATGCAAATGCAGTTGATTATAATATATTAAATAAAACAATTTAAAAAAAGTGTACACCAGAATCGAGTGAAGAAAATTCCCACACGAATGACAATGTTGATCCTGATATAAAAAAAAAAGATCTATTGGACGTATTTGAATCTGATTTGATATCTTCAGAAATCTTACAAATGTTTAAGGCAAAAGGAATGAATGGTGCGTGGGATGGTGATATCGAATTGCGAGGACTTTTTGATTCGTGGAAGAAATTGAAGCTACTGTGTGGTGGTATAAATTACTAACCGGAGTTTACCGTTTATGACATTGAAATACATTTTTCCTTTACATGTTATTTATTAATCAATATTTTTATAATTTAGCACCCGTAAGTCATGAAGATTGCTTAGGAGAAGTTGAAGAGAATAGTTGCCCTATTGAGAGTTTTGGAGACAATGACACTATTGTATTAGATTTACTATTAGATTCTAACTTAAATTTAGAAAGTTCTGATGACTTAAGACTAAAAGACCCATCACAGACCACTAGCGAGCTGGTTTATGACTACGATGAGTTTAGTAATCAACTTTCTGTTCCAAAAATTTTTGTTGTATCAACTGAACTTCTGTCTAATGGTAAGTTTAATTTTTTGTCTTGATTTAATATATTGGTTACACGCATACTATCAATTTGATTAATTATAGATATTGGAGCAGACGTTTCTAAAACTTCAATGAAGAACACGTGTTCTTCATCAAAAGATATTCAGAATAACATTTCTGCTTCGGAATTGCCTGACATGGAAGCCCAGAGTGTCGTTTCAACTTCGGGATTGTCTGATATGGAAGCCCAGAGTATCATTTCAGCTCCGGAACTGCCTGACATGGAAGCCCAGAGTATTTTAGCTCCAGAACTTCCTGACATGGAAGCCCAGAGTGTCATTTCAGCTTCGAGATTGCCGGACATGAAAGCCCAAAGTATCATCTCAGCTCCGGAACTGCCTGATGTGGAAGTCCAGAGTGTTACTTCAGCTCCAGAACTGTCTGATCTGGAAGCTCAGACTACTATTGAAATCATTGTAACCTCTCAAAAAATATTCACCGACACACTGAATATTTCAAATGACAGTGAAGGTTTGTAAATATTAATATAGGTATACTCTACTAATTATTATTGTACGATCTAATAATCAATAAATTTTCTAGTTATAGATTTATCACAGAATTCCCTCACTTATAATGAACCGATTAACTTAAAAAAACATGAAGAAACGAAACGCATCTACCCAGAAGGAAGCTTAACTATTTCATCATCAGATAAATCGATATCAGATAAGTTTGCAAAAGTTTTCCGAAAACCTTGTGTCAAAAATATAAAAACTAGAAAACGTAAAATGCAACTTGATGAAAACACTCCGATTTGCAGCACTGTTGATGAAATGTTAGAAGCTTTAGAGAAAAGAGAATCGGCTAAAAGACTCAAAGATGAACAATTGAAACAAAGACAGCTCGATCGAACTAAAAAAAAGGCGTTGAAAAATCAGGAGCTTATTATGAAGCAAGAGTTTAATAAAAAAAAAAAAGAATTTAGTACAACAAAAAAAAAGAGTTGAATTTACGCCTGAAGAATGTAAAGCAATCACTCAAATCTACGAATGATGTATCGTTGAAAAATGAGTTGCATTCCTTGGAGAACCAAATTGAGAATTTGGATCGCTTGGTTAAAATTGAGGAGATGACAGTTCTACAGAATACACTCCAAATAAAAAAAGAAAATGTTTAAAACCGATACTTACCTAAAAATTTCTAAGTCCAGTAATAGTCTTTTAGTTTTTCAGTAAAAATATATTTAAATGTTTTTTAAAATACGGAAAATTAATATATGTTCTATGATAATTTTATAATAAAATAAATATTTATTTTTCAGGCCTAAAATTTTTTATTTTTACTTTATCGCCTATTGTCTCAAGCCATACTAAGTGATTGTTCAAGTACCGGTCCAAAGGCGTTCAAGTACTGCAGCTTGTCGCTGTTTAATGTTCATCTACTGGGGTTCTTGAAACATTTTTTTAAATAATTAAAAAAATTAATTTTCTTCATGCAATACCAATTTTTCTATTTTTAACATATTCAGGAGTGAACATATTTTGCGAAGGCACTTTGATTGGGTCAATGATAATGAAATTTATCAGCTAAAATAGAGGTTAAATGCAATACACTGTCATATCTGTTCAAGTACTGGGTACTTTACCTTACTGTACAATCTGAAGATCGAAAAGAAATGTTCAAAGAATCGCTGAAGATAATAAAAATTCCTCAAATAGCTGTTATTTTTACCACTGCTAATATCTTCTTGTTTTAAAATATCCCACAAAGCGTTGACATTGTTTTCCTTTGGAAGGGGACAGACTGTTTTGATTTTTTCAAAAAAAGACGACCAATTCATGTACGCATTGGAGTATTCTTTCAGTCCAAGTTTATTGAAATCTGCTTCAATTAGGGTATAACCCATAGGATGTCTCAATACCGGCCACTGATTATAAATGTCAGCAATGTGCTTGCAATGAGCCTGTTGTGTGATTCGCATAGGTGCAGTCAATTCCCAATGTTTAAGTACAATTTCCCATGGTTCCCTATTATGTTGGAGCCATAATGCACTTTCTTGGATCAGTACTTCATCTAATGAAACATATACTTATATATTTATATATACTTGAAGAAGAATATGTAAATCTAGTAATAATAACCTGTAATGGATTCATCTGTTGATGTACATGTGTCATCCTCTCGTTCGCAGTTCTGGTTTGATCCAGTCAACTTCCTATAGTCTCGTATTTTGTTTCGGTATTTGTCAACAAGTTTTCCTCGCGCAGTCGTTGATTTGAGTGTTTTTGAAAACTGCTTTCTAATAGGTGGAATATAGTATGTTGCGGTATTCTCAGTGGGAAAAAGATCAACTATTTTTTTAGATAAATATTCAAAATCCGCATTCTTCAAAACACTGGGGAAAAGTAAAGCAATTATGATAAGAATTGACATTAATCTGAATTTTCAATACCTTCAACAGAATCTTTACAATTCCTCATATATCATCTTCTTTGAGTCAAAGTCGAAAACATGATAATAAGTCTATAAATCGAGCTATAAATATTGTTTATATATACCATTCATTGTCTTTCAATGTCCCTGAGATAATAATGTCTACTAATCTGCTCCTACACTTTCGGTCCAATGCTTTTGTTTTATTATATGACTTAAGTATTGCTCGTCCTTCAATTGTAGATTTGAGTAAATCTTGGACACCCGTTCGAGTAGCTTGGTTAAATTCTAATCCACCCAAAAACCTGTCTTGTCTTTCTAGCTTGAACACATCACCAAGCTCTGCATTTAAGTCTGAATCAGACAGTACACTAAGAGGGGTATCTGTATCAGTATCATCATTTATTTCCTGAAATAACCAAAAATATTTTACCAAAATTTCACATAATACTATGATACAAAATTAAACAAGATACAGAAACTACCGAAATTCAATTACTTCAAAGAGTTGAGTCACCACTAATTTTCCAATCGATTTATCAACTCCAATATCTGTTTTGTAGGTGAAAAAAATAGTAGCATCAATCTCGCAAGACTGGTGAAGTTATAAAATATGTAACTTATACTGATGAAGCGCAATGGTTTGCAATATCATACCTAAGGAGAGATATATCTGTGAACTGTACTACTATATTGACTCTATAGTACACTATCTGTGACGCAACCCCTCAGAGCACTTTTAGACATCTCACGCAAACGAAATTACCTGTAGCTGAGTGCATGATAATATTGAAAATTTTAGATAGATTAAAAAAAAAAAAAAAACTTTCAACTAAATCTTGGAAACCTAATACTTATTGACAGATCAAACCACTACAACAGCTATATGTATTATATGTACAGATGTTGAGATGCAATTCAATCTTTTACTCACATTCATTAGAATTGCAGGCTTATCACGTTTTTTGCTGAATGCAGACTCCCATTTTCTAGTAAATTTGATTCTCATGCCAATTTGTGGAATCAGCTCTTTTATCAATTCAGAGGATAGGTCTTGAATAGTAGATGAATCTATAAGGTTATCTATGTGAACAAAAATACCGATATTTTCAATTTCATTTTACAAAACAAGACACACAATATCGTAATTCATTGATTGCGTCCATCAAAAAATCACTGCATGCCCATTTTCAACATATTCGCTGTCATATTCTGATGAGAATTGAACCTACTGGAACAACGGTTATGGGTGGCAGGGAAGGTGCGATTTTACAGTAATATTCGCTTGAACCAACGAAATATTAATCGGAAGTTACGCTTACACGGATCACAATGAAAAATATTTAATCCATCTGAACAAATATTCGCTGCATACAAATATTTGATTGTATTAAGTAAATCTGCGCTTTTATTCGAATAACGACACGGTACACTAATCTGTTATAATTTAAGGAAAGATCAAATCACGCGATTGCGTTAATTTTTTTTCACATAGCCTTGTTTGATATTATTTATAAGGTTGGACTTGCCTTTAAAGGTCTTAACAAGGTCTGCAAACCCCCAAGCCTGTAGTAGCTCTTCACATTGTGGGTCGGCCATTATCCCACCCCACGTGTTGAAATGATTAAACACTACAAGTACCGAAGTTTTCATAATATATTCTACGGAATACGGATATATAATAGTATATAATTCTGCGGTAAGTTTTATACTTACAGATATTGCCAGTTCTGCCTCTTGATGGATGAATTTATTGCGATCCTCGAGAGATGTTGATCAGCGATCACAATTCGTAGCACCGGTTGATGACTGATGCCGGTCGCCATGCGGATGCGGGTACCGGATGTAACGGTCTCACGATTTGCGCATGCTCCAAATGGCAAGACTAACTAGTCATTTTTTTGAATCAACCGAAATTAGTATTTGATAGGGGGCTCCGGCGGCGATGCGATGCGCGCCAACCCCTGAGATTTATGCGCAACGAAACTTTCAAAGTTGCACAATATGTATGATACCTCAACCAATCCGGAATATCTAACAACTACTCGAAGTGTCCAGTAGAGAGTTAGGTTGTTTCGATGAAATTAGACAATGTGAGACATCAAATAACATGGGTTTCTGTACTCATATACCTACACCTATGTATATTTAACATCTCACTGCCTTAGAATCACCCTCGCTGAATAGAGAAAATTGAAAACTCTTGATAAATCATTCGCAAAATAAGACAAGGAAAAATCATCATATCTTGTTATCGCAATTATTATTGAAACAAATCATCTCCTTATCATACGCATAATCTCTCTGTATATAATAATTTTATCCGTATTTGAAATGTCACCGAGAGGTTATTTGTCGGTATAATATACGAAACGTTGGATACGATAAAATGAACGTTGTCCCGCCACAAATAAATATTTTTGAAATGTTATCATTTACGTTTGATCTAAGTTGTACATGAAAACCCTTTTCTACCCTTTTTCACTGCACATATACACACATGCATACATATACTTATACATTCACCCGTGCATACAAACGTAAAGGTGTATACGATGAAATACGTGTTCTTTCGCAATGAAAAAACAATTGGTACAACACAAATTATTACAAACAAATTATTCCAAACAACCGTCACATTAAAGGTAGTTCTGGAGTTTTGGTCTAATCTTAGGAACCGCCTGATATTTTAGTATGGTGTAGACACAACCTACATGAACCGATTCGGGAATTTTTAATTCGATCTACTACTTAGTTTGTGAGATAATTGCAATTAAAAACGTGGAAAAGCAACAAATGAATAGTTCGTATAATCATATAAAAACAGTTCGATGAAACTAATTATATAGTTGGGAAAACTGCATATCATGGTGATGGACCGAATTCACTCGCATGTCAAGTCGACATCACAATTTCGTTGTATCAAGCTGTTCGCATGATTCAACCAACAGAATATTCATTTAATGCAATACGTTTACTGAAGAAATGGATATTGTAAATTGTACTCCATATTTAGTACATGTTACTATTTATTAGTTCATAAAATAGCTAATATAGTTGTATTCACTGAGTTTATCAACAAAATTTGTTGTTTCAGGGAAAAGAATGTAAATTCTTGTTCCAATCTATATTTATTTGACTCAAGTGTCAAATGTTTGAAGCAACAATTTCCACTCTGACTAAATATATTTGGTTAATCCAAACGATTTTTTTTCTCGGTGTAATCTATCTGTGATTCAAGCGTTAATTGTTTCGATTATCATACATTATATTTTATTCAATAATTAAAGTAGTATATTTATTATAATATGGAATCGAATAAGCAATTTGATCGATGTTGCAATCCTTTTGGGATAGTAAATCATTTTAGAACGATTGGCTTACGTCCAGCGACTGACAATATGAAATTAACGTTGGAACTAAGTGATAATTATTTACTATGCAATACATGTCGAAAGAGGGCTCCAGTTTCAGTTAACCGACAAACAAATAATAGTGATGATACTAATGATAATAATAATTTAAGTGACAGTGATAATGATTTAAGTGAAAATAATCATAATAATAATAATCAGACTGATAGTGACAATAACACGGATACCACGGACATCAACAATCATTTCGTAAGGTTTTTTTAATTCAATTCGTAGGACTTTTTTCTGACAATGAAACAGTTTGCGGCTCTGTGAATTAAACAAATTCCTGGCGACTACTTATCTAAACTTTTTTTTTTTTAAGGTTCCTTTTCGTTCAACAGCGAACCCGTAGATTCACAGTCAAGCTCTGCATCACAAGTCAGCACTGCAACTCAATTGCCAATAATTAATTAAGCATTACAATTATTAAATCAATCACCGATTCCATCAAAAAAATTGAATGATAATAATTTCTTAAATAACAAAGTAAATCAGATTTCTGATAATTTGAAAAAGCTTCTACTCTCTCCTACCGATGAGGAGTCAAATTTTGACGACGACGGTGAAAATTTTCGTTCTTTAATTGAAAAGTTGTGCGCTAAATTTAATGATAAAAAAACAGAAAAGTCGGCAAAAATACAAATTTTGACTTTATTACCGACGAAATGGAGTGAAAGACGTATTTGTGAAGCTATGAATACTTCAAGGCATATGTCACAAGTAGCAAAGAAATTGACTGAAGATGAAGGGATCCTTTCAAAACCTGAATCGAAATTAGGTATACATAACTTAAAATAAATATCTTAAATACTACCGAGAAATTTATTTCTGAACTCTTTTTAATAGGAAGGACAATTTCGGATCAAGTGAAATTAAACATTGTGAATTTTTATAACGATGATGAGTATAGTGCTCCGATGCCAGGCATGAAAGATTATGTTTCAATTCGGAATGATGATGGCAATCGAGTACATGTCCAAAAAAGACTCATCCTTTCAAACTTGAAAGAACTATACCAATGTTTCCGCAAGATATACCCTACAGAAAAAGTTGGATTCTCGAAATTTGCTTCTTTGCGACCAAAACACTGTGTGTTAGCAGGAGCAAGTGGAACACATAGCATCTGTGTTTGTACAATCCATCAAAATGTTAAATTGATGATGCTCGGTAGTTGATCTATTTGATATAATTGATATAAATCAATTATCAAATTGATTTATATTTATAAATAAGTGGATTTTCCGATAATTGAATTAATCCCATTCCAGGTGCTAATTTTAATGCATTAATGAAAAAAGCTAAAGAGCCAATGAACCATTACACCGATTGTTTAAACATAATTATATGTGAGCTTCCGTCAACTCAATGCTACTTGGGTGGCTGCAAAAATTGTCCAAGAATGGACGAATTAACTAACACTTTGATGACACATTTTGATGACAATGAAATCGAAAATATTACCTATAAGTATTGGATTTCGAAGCCAAGAACTAGTCTAGAAACTTTCATCAAACCAACGGATGAATTTGTTGAAGATTTTTGTAATGAGTTGAAGACTCTGTTACCTCACTCATACATCTCTAAAGAGCAAGCCAAATTTTTGAAAGCATTAAAAGAATCATTAAAAACAGATGAATTCATTATTATTTGTGACTTTGCAGAAAATTATGCTTTCGTAGTGCAAAATGCGGCATCTGGTTTTCACTGGAATAATAATTCAGCCACCGTTTTTCCAGCCGTTATTTATTTTAGAGTGAATAACAAACTTGACCACAGAAGTCTGGTAATTATTTCAGATTGCAATAATCATGACGCCGTTGCAGTACATGTTTTTATCAAAATAATAACTGATTTTGTGAAGAGTATTTCTGACAACGTTAGCAAAGTTTATTATTTCTCGGATGGGGCTCCCCAACAATTCAAAAATTTCAAAAACTTTGTCAACTTATACTACCATGAAAGTGATTTTGGAATGCCTGCCGAATGGCATTTTTTCGCGACTGCCCATGGGAAAGGTCCGTGCGATAGTATTGGTGGTACAATCAAAAGACTAGCAGCGAGAGCAAGTCTGCAACTAGCGGTTGATAAACAAATAACCACACCTCGCGAACTCTATGGATGGGCTTCTACACCGGATAACCTTCCGAATATAACGGTAAGGTTTTCGCCAGAAGAAGATTACAATAAAGCTGTGAAGGATTTGAGTGACCGATTTTCAAAAACGAAATCAATTACGGGAACTCACCAATTACACAGTGTGATTCCAGACACAGATGGTTGTCTTTATGTCCGAAATTTTTCGAATTCAGTCGAATGTAGAATATGTAAATTATTTAAACGCCAAAGAAATATGAAATAAATCGTTTGTTAAATTGGTATAAAAAATATGGGTTGTTATTTGTATTAATCGTGAAATCCTAATCATAAATCATTGGGTCAACTTATAAATTAAGTATAAAACATCGTAAGATCATTCACTTGGACTTATTTGATGATAAAAACAAAGCTTGTAAAATCGAAAAAATAAATTGGGAAAAAATGAAAATTTTTTTTTCCTTAAAAAAAAAAAATAGAAGGAAAAGTCGGCCCACTCTGGACCTAGTGCCATTAATCACATAATGAATCAAAGTTTTTTTGGGATCCAAAAAAAAAAAATTAAAAATGGCGAACTTCGAAAAACTGACGATTTTTCTCAAAAAAGTCAAAAATTTCATAGAATTTGAAATCCGAAAATAGATTTGTATTTTTTTTTTGAAAAGGACCTTTGAAAACAGAAATTTTGAAGAAAAAAACGTCCCGATTAGTTAATTTTTGAAGAAGTTATGGCTATTTGAAAAAAAAGAGCTACTTTTTTTGGGTTGGGTAAAAAAATTTGAAAAAATTATGAGGAACGTATTTAGTGGGGTAGAAAAAGATAAAAAATTTTCAGCGAAATCGAAAGGGGTCAGGTTCAGAAGTGGTCGATTTGGCATGGAATGCCCCATATATATATTAGGGTGCTTCAAAAAAAAATTTTTTTTGTTTTTTTCCGTTCGCCACCCCTCAAATGTTGATGGTTTAGAAGAAAAAAATCCTCCCCAAAAATGGTCTCTCTAACTCAACTCTAAGAGGTCGCTCTTTTCATTTTAATTTCCCATTTACTTAACATTGGAAAATTTGTTTTTTTCATTAAAAGTTAAATTACTCGCAAACTACTTGATATTTTTCGGATTCATGCATAGATCTTTGAAGCTAATTCTTTGAGCTTTCCAAAACCGTATAATAAATAATAAATAAAAAAACAAAAAATAATAATAATTCATGATTTCTTTAAAAATCAGTACTTTTCAGATGGCTGAAATTTGTGTTTTCATTATGATAATTATGCATTATTATAGGGTTTTGGAAAGCTTGAAGAATCAGCTTCAAGGATCTATGCATGAATCCGAAAAATATCAAGTATATTCGAGTACTGGAGTCACCTAATCGGGATCGACTTGTAACCCTTATTCGTTGACGAGAAAACCTAAATACTTGACTTGGGAGCAACAAAATTATTTTTCTGGATTGATGGTTAATCCAGCTCGGTGAATGGTTCTCAACACATGTTGTAGCCAACGGAGGTATTCGTCGAACGTACTAGTCGCGAGAATTATATTATCAGATATGCAAACGCGTAGGGGTCCATATCTGGTTCAATGAGTCGATCTAATAATCGCTGAAAGGTCGCGGAGCGCCGGTGAGACCATATGGCATTCTTGTGAAGTGGAACAACCCTTTTCCCGGTACGATAAATGTAGTGACTTTGCGACTCTCTTTAGATAATGGGATCTGAAAATAAGCCTGACTGCGATCGATAGTCGAAATATGCCGTGCTGATCCTAATTTATCGAGAATATTATCCATGCGTGGCAATGGGTACGCGTCTTTCTTTGAAACTCCGTTAACTTTCCGGAAATCTATACATAATCGATAGGAACCATTAGGTTTTCTAACCATCACTATGGGACTAGCCCATTCACTATGCGAAGGCTCTATTATTCCGGATGCAAGCATTTTATCAACTTCTTCGTCAATCGCCTCTTGTATTCTCAGGGAAACTCGGTACGATCTTTGCCTAATCGCGGCGTGATTATTTACGTCGATGTGATGTTATGTCAGATTAGTGACCCCTGAAGTTTTCGGAGTGGGTGGTATTTCAGAAGCCAGAAGTGCATTCAACTCATCCTTTTGTTCGCCAGTCAAAACTAATATTCCGTTACAAGACGAAATTTGGCCGGGACGGTCTTGTGGAAGGAACTTGAATGTCTCAAAGGGGTTGGTTTTGAAATACTACTCAGATTCCGGAAAATTCGCGACAATCTCGCATGCGCGGATGAAATCTAGGCCGACGATACAAGAAAAACTAAGAGACGGTATGACGTGAGCTTTAATAGTACGTGTCACTCCCAGTAATTCCACGGGAAGTGCAACTTCTTAAGTGACCTTAGTCTGTTGACCTGCAGCCATTGTGACAGGACCGGAACGAGATTCTTTATAGGGTAGCTTCAGAGTTTCAAGAGGAGGCATCGCTTTCGAGCCTAAAAAGGTACCAGAGGAACCGCAATCAAATAGAGCATTCACTGAATGGCCGAGAATATCAAATGTGATAAATAACAACGCTGAACCTTGAGTTGACTGCACGGGACTGCAGAACGGTGTCGAAGTACGAGACGATACGATACGAGACTTTGCGGGCTCTGTTATGGAATCCACTATTGTCCGCGCGGTTGATTCCCTTGTGCATTTCCCGAACAACGAGGACAATTTGTTTTGATCACGTCTGCACTTCTGCATCGGTAGCAAAATACGATGCGTGCTTCCGAGCACTCCTGGAATCTATGTCCTGGCTTACGGCAATTGTAACAGACAATTCGACGGTACTTTGGTAAAACCTCGTATCTCAAAAATCATTACTTTACAGGAACAACAAAAAAACTCTATATTAATAATAAGAAAGTATTTTTAATAACTATCCCATCTGGATGTTCAACATACCCCCTGGCGAAAATGAGCTGTACAGAAAACGTGGGAAAGCGTACAGGAAACGTAAATTGGAACAAATTCACACTCCGGTCACACTTATTTGTTCCAATTTACATTTGCTTCGATATTTTGTACATCTCATTTTCGCCAGGGCCGTACTTTTAAATTAATTAAGGGTAAAATATAATGAATCACAGTGTTTATTCTTACTTATCTAGAGTTCGTTTCTTACAGTAATCAAGATGGGACGAGTGAGTGAGAGGGTGAATGAATAAAAGACACAATTTCGCGGAAGAAAAAAAGGATGCTTGCTTCGGCATAAAAACCCTCACGGTCGGAGGGAAAAGCCGGAACAAGTCAAATATTTATTAAATTCAATCAAATGAACCAAATACACACAATGAATGGGCTGATGCGTTCCTTATGCGCTAAGTTGAATGATCATTCAATAATCTGATGGTGGCTTACCGAGTATGATACAACCAACACAAAACGCCGCAACTTCCGACGGTTACGTGGAAGCGGGGTTACGGGGAGCGTCCGAAATGGCCCACGGCCGTGCAAACAACGGTCTCGACGTCTCGGGGAACCTACGCTAAAGTGCTCGGGCGACAGTTTGTCGCCGCTATGACGCTCGCCCGGGAACGGACACCTCAGATTACCAGAGGGTAACCGCGTTTCAATCAACCAAACTCAATCACTTAAACTATTCGCACTTATACTTATTCGAGCGCTCTAAACTCTTATTAAATAATTAGCCGGCGCGCAGGTTACAATTAACAGTTACAAAGGTCGCAAAATGCTTACTCAGTGAAATTAGGGTAAATGTGGGATAGATGCCCACCTTTTTGAAATGGGTGATTGAAATACAGAAGATAAGCATTTCATTATCTTATACTTGAGTGTTAGTTTGTATACTTATCAATTAACAATATAATCAGGATAATTTAATATTATTTGTTTTATTTCTTTAGTCAGCAGTTAGACTCTGCCTGTCGCAGAGTACGGTCGCGCTATAATTTGCTGTCAACAGTGTCCCTCACTTACATACACATTAGGTGGGTGTGCGCAAGCAAGTGTGAAACACGTGATGAATAACTAAAACCCGGCCTCATGGCCAACGAGCCAACGAACGCGACAACCCAAGCGTCATCTGATCATGACCTGACAAAGTGGCAAACAGCAAATAATAGAAAGAGGACAAGAACTAGCCCCGGCAAGCTAAGCATTCGTAAACGCCAATCGGTCATTGGCGACTACTGGTTGAACGACCCAATACCTACCGGAAACCCCTTTGAACCACTATCAGACGCCAACAATAAAGACGATGAATCCGAACCTTCATCTGTACCGCCAGCCAAAACAATTAAATCTCCACCTATCTTTATAAGCGGAGTCAAAAACATTCGCCCACTCCGGGATCTGCTGGACGAAATAGCTAAAGACGAATACTCGCTAAAGATACTGTACAACGACCAAGTAAAAATACAGCCAAGTTCCTCTACAAAATACATACCTATCGTAGAAGCGCTGAAAGAAAAAAAAACGGCAGTCTACACCTACCAAGGGAAACAAGATAGGAAGTTTAAGGTAGTGCTCAAAAATATGCACGCCTTAGTTGACATCAACGAACTAACACACGAAATAGAAACAAAACAACACAAGGTCAAGTCCATCACAAACATACTTCAGACTAACACGAAGAAACCCCTACCACTCTTCCTAGTAGAGCTAGAAAGTAGCGGCAATAACAAGGACATCTACGAAATTAAATACCTACTAAACACAATAGTAAGCTTTGAACAGCCGCGTAAGAAGAGAGAGATACCTCAATGTATGAGGTGCCAAGCATACGGACACACGAAGAGATACTGCTACAAGTCCCCGAGGTGCGTTAAATGCGCCGAAAACCATCTAACCACCGACTGCCCGAGAAAAGAAAAAAGCAGCGAAGTCATATGTTACAACTGCGGAGGTAACCACCCAGCAAGCTACAAGGGCTGCGCAATTCGGAAGCAGCTTCAGCAACGACAGTTTCCCAAACTAAGAGAAAAAATACTACCCCAAAATGCCAACCTAAGAGAAGCCGCACATGCAACCAGTGCAGTGCAACAGAACATCTCCTACTCCCAAATGGTGAAAGCAGAGCGGAGTAAAGGCAACAGCCCAGAACACAACAAACCACAGACCGGCACCTCTACCGTCTCCCAACCCAACAGCAAACTAGACGAAATGATGCTACTACTAATGACGAGAATTGACACCATGATGAATCTCCTCACAGCCCTGATCGCGAAAATGAAATAATGCCAATGGACCTGAAAATCGCAATTTGGAACGCCAATGGACTAGTCCAAAGAGGCCCAGAACTAAAAGTCTTTCTTCTCACACACAATATAGATGTCATGCTGATATCTGAAACGCACTTCACCCCGAAAAGCTACCTTAAGATCCCAAGCTACACGATCTATACTACCCAACACCCAGACGGCACTGCCCACGGTGGAACTGCTGTCGTCATCAAATTAAATATAAAACACCACGAATCCGAAAAGTACAAACACGACTTCCTATAAGCGACCAGCGTCTTAGTAGAGGATGCAAACGGGCCAATTACGTGCTCCGCCATATACTGCCCCCCCAAACACACAATTAAGTCGGATCGATTCTCACATTTCTTCAAATCGTTAAGCCATCGCTTTATAGCCGGCGTCGATTACAATGCAAAACACCCGTGGTGGGGATAGCGGTCCCCCACACCAACCCCCCGAGGACGGCAGCTCTACTCAGCCATGCAGGAAAACTATTTACAGGCAATATCTACCGGAGAACCAACCTACTGGCCGGCAGACCGAAGGAAGACCCCGGACGTGATCGACTTCGGCATCACCAAAGGTATTTCCGAAAAACTCCTGTAGTGTATAGAACACAGAGTGTAGAACCCCGGATAGCATGGTGTTGACATAATAAAGGTATACTGGGTCAGAGTACCGGGAGGGTAGTCGTTGTGGAACCTTGGCTGAGGCTGGACGTAGAGCGGACACACAACGGAGATACGGAAAGAGTGAAACATTACAAAGTGGCGACGAGGATAAAACGTAAGTACAAAATAAGAAAAGGTAAATTAGCAGAGTATAATTGGTACCTCAAACAATATATCACAGATGATATTCGAATGGTATAGAGATAAGTCGGCAAAGCTGGCTGGTATCTGAACGAATCCAACAGAGGTAAGTTAGCAAAGCTAACTGGTACCTAAATCTGTTCGGCAAAGGTAGGTTAGCAAAGCTAACTGGTACCTAGATTTCACTGAAAAAAAAAAAAAAAAAAAATGAATTAGCAAAGTTAATAAAACAAAATTGTTGTTACTAAGGGGTCGACCAGGAAGAAGGTGTCGGCCATCCAGGCGTTGGAAGGTTTCGACTGTGAAGGAGACCCTAGCTCTGTCGGATTGAGATGGGAGAAATGGAAACGAGCATTCCAAATATTTGTCGAGGCGTCAAATATTGAATCACCGAGAAAGAAAAGAGCAACACTTCTACACACAGGGGGCCTGGGATTACAAGAAATATACTACAGTATACCTGGCGCGCACGTAGTCGCAGACGAAACGGACGAAACAGATGTCTATACAATAGCTGTAACAAAGCTAGATGAATATTTTGCACCAAAACAAAGCAAAATCTACGAACGACATCTATTCAGGCTGATGAGGCAAGAACCAACAGAAAAATTCGAAAAGTTTCTGGTCAGACTCCGGAATCAAGTTAAAAAATGCAAATTTCTGAACGACGAAGAAAATTTAATCGATCAAATCGCGGAAAAATGTAGTTCTGCTGAATTAAGAAAGAAGATCCTGACAGCAGGCGAGTCAGTAACGTTAGATGCGATCATCGCTGAAGCAAACGCGCTCGAAACAATCAATAGACAACTGGAAGAATTCTCCAATACAAAAACGGACTCACAGCTAGTAAATAAAATCGAAACGAAAAACACTAAGCCGAAAGCCAACAGCTGTACACGATGTGGGAGCAACAGGCACACAAAGGATTGTGACAGGTGTCCTGCAAAAGACAAAAAATGTTTTAAATGCGGCCACATAGGACATTTTCGAGGCTGTTGTAAGACCTCATCAAAAAAGAGGAAGTCACAGCACGGAAATAACTTTGAACACCCAGAAAAAAGGTATAAACAGAACCGTCCTACCGAACAGAAGGAAGAACGAGTGGATTACGTGTTTCATATTGACGATGACGCTCTCATCGATTGTAACATCGGAGGAGTATTGATGGAAATGTTAATCGACTCCGGTTGTAAAAGCAACTTGTTAAAGGAAACTACCTGGGAAGAGATGAAAAAATCGAGAGTCACGGTATCGAATCAAATAAAAAATCCGGATAAAACATTCATGGCCTACGGGTGTAAAGAACCGTTGAAACTGGTCGGATCATTTGAATCTAACATAGCCATAGGGGACAAGTTGGAAAAAGCTACATTCTACGTTGTCAAGGATGGATCAAAAAATTTACTGGGGAAAAGCACTGCTATGGCTTTCGGAGTACTGCAGCTGGGATGCAACGTGAATGCAATTGGTGCATTTCCCAAGTTCAAAGATGTCCTGGTGGATATACCCATTGACGAAGCAATGAAACCAGTGTGTCAACCCTACAGAAGAATCCCGATCCCGCTCGAAACAAAGGTGAATATGAAGCTCAAGGAACTCGTAGAAGCAGATATAATTGAAGAAGTAAATGAACCATGTAGGTGGATCTCGGCAATGGTTCCTATCTTAAAAGAGAACCAGGAGGTGCGCATTTGTACCGATATGAGATGCGCGAATATTGCCATCATCCGAGAGAATCACCCCTTGCCAACAATGGATCAATTCCTGCCGAAATTCAGAAAGGCCAGTTTCTTTTCAAAACTGGACATAAAAGACGCGTTCCATCAAGTCGAAATACATCCAGACTCACGATACATAACCACATTTATAACCAGTAAAGGCTTGTATAGGTACAAGAGGTTATCCTTCGCTATAACTTGTGCTCCGGAAATTTTCCAAAAAACCTTGGAGAGGAAATTAATCTCATGTGAAGGGACGGTAAATTTCATCGATGACATCCTTATCTACGGCACCGACGAAGCCGAACACGACAAAAGGCTCGAATATACACTGAAAGTCCTGAAAGAAAATGATATTCTCCTAAACAACAACAAGTGTGTCTATAAAGTATCGAAGATAACATTCCTAGGACACGAGTTATCGCAAGAAGGGGTCAAACCCTTACCAAAATACATCGATGCAATACAAAAGTTCAGAGCTCCTGAGACAACCGAGGAAATCCAAAGTTTCTTAGGCCTGGTTGATCTCGTGGGTAAATGGATTCCGAATCTGGCAACGTTGACGGAGCCGTTCAGGAAACTGCTGCGCATGAACTTCGGTAAGCAGACAAATATTAAAAAACTATGGAAATCCGAACAAGACTCAGCATTCCGAGAACTAAAAAATGCGTTGTCCAAAATCCGCAGATTAGGATACTACAACCCAGAAGATACGACCCAAGTCATCGCGGACGCAAGTCCAGTCGGTTTAGGAGCAATCCTCATTCAATATGATGTAAAAGGACCACGGATCATAGCATTCGGAAACAAGAGCTTAACAGAGTGCGAAAAAAGATACTGCCAAACTGAAAAGGAGGCTTTGGCTCTGGTATGGTCGGTCGAACATTTCAATATATATCTGTACGGGAAAAATGGATTCGAATTGATCAGCGATCATAAACCCTTAGAGGTTATCTTCGGACCAAGGTCGAAACCGTGCGCCCGAATCGAAAGATGGGTCCTGAGACTGCAAGCGTACAAGTATAAAGTCATATACCGCCCTGGAAAGTCCAATATAGCAGACCCGCTATCCAGATTGTGCAAGGGAACCTCGAGAAACCCTTTCGACGACGGAACCCACATCAACCAAGTCGTAGAGCACTCGCGCCCGATAGTAGTCTCGCTACAAGAGATCAAAAAGTATTCAGAAGAAGATGAAGAAATAATCAAAACAAAAGAGGGTATATGCCATAACAACTGGGACAGCCTGGTGAACAACTACAAGGTTTTTGAGACAGAACTGTGTTCTCACGAGGGTATCCTACTGAGAGGAAATAAAATAATTATCCCTCTGAAATTGCGTCAACGAGTTTTAGAAGCAGCACACGAAGGACACCCAGGAGTAGTGGCCATGAAAACCCGTCTTCGTACAAAAGTATGGTGGCCCAGAATCGACAAAGACGCGGAAAAAATGGTGAAAGCCTGTAAAGGTTGCACGCTGGTCTCCGCCCCAAATCTACCGATTCCAATGAAGAGACGCGAACTTCCCGTGGAACCGTGGGTAGACGTTGCCATTGATTTCCTGGGACCTCTACCAAGTGGAGATCATCTTCTCGTCATTATCGACTACTACAGCCGCTATAAAGAAATCAAACCTACGAAAACCATCAATGCAAGCGAAACCATTAAGATTCTGAAGGAAATATTCTCCAGACTGGGTTTTCCGGTTACACTAACCGCGGACAACGCGAAACAACTCATCGGTACGGAGTTCAAAGACTTCGGCAAAGAAAATGGAATCACACTCTACAATACCATCCCGTACTGGCCACAACAGAATGGGGAAGTTGAAAGACAAAACAGAGATATCCTTAAGAGATTAAGAATCAGTCAAATCGAAAGAAAAGATTGGAAACAGGATCTGCTGATCTACCTGATGATGTACAACAGTACACCGCACTCCGTGACCGGGAAGACGCCTTCAAAACTTTTCTACCGAAGGCAGTTCCGAGACAAACTTCCTTCAGTAACAGACATCGAAAATAAAGCAGATGACTCCGAAGTAAGAGACAGGGATAAAGATCAAAAAGAAAAAGGCGAGCTTGAATTGGTACGAGCTTTCTTTGTTCAATGGAGATTTGTCTCCAGGGTCAAGCACCTTTATCGCATCAGTTATTGTTTTCTTTTGATTTTCAGTCAATACACAGTTTTGCATCTCTATTTTTATAATTGAGCTTAAATGAGAGGATGTAGTGCTGTTTGTGGATGGGCTGGAAATCAATGTTGTGGGATCTATGAAATTTATTATTTTGGTTGCTTCGTGATGATTTTTCTCACTTTCAGCTTCTTCTTTCTTGTCTTCTCTATCTAAAGTTCTATTTGATTTCTTCACGAAATTGAAGCATGTTCTTGGGATTTCTACCATGTCCAATATCAATGTCCCATGTTCTTTTGAGAATACCGTGTCCTCTTGAGGATCTTGAGAGAAGGGATTTTCTGGGTTGCGGATTCTTAATAGATAATCATTCTCGTCCTGACTTCTTGCGTGGTGGTGAGACAAGCTAGTTTCTTCTAAATGATAGTTAGCACTATGCCACACTTGACACCCTCCATCTGATAGCAGTTGAACCTTGTCTGAAATTCCTGTTCTTTTTCCTTTTTCCCTTTTTATCCTCCACAATCTCCTGACTCCATCAATCCCCGTTCTAAGTCGAATGGCAGCACCCATGTGATTTATGGTTAGTGTGGCCAATGATATTGATGTTTCTTTAGCCACTGAATAGAAATCGTCGTGAGGATTTATTCCCTTAGGTCTGATAGAAGCTGTTTCTGTTCCGAATTGTGAGATGAATTTTCCATCCATGTACCATGAAGTGTATTCTCCTAATCCTTCTCTTTCGAAAAAGGCGCGAACAAAGAAACCCAAACCACCAATTTGGCTTCAGGCACAAACATGCAACGACAGAACAAGTCCACAGGATAGTAAAAACAATCGGCGAAGACTTCGAAAAAAAGAGATACTGCTCCGCGGCCTTCCTCGACATCTCTCAGGCATTCGATAAAGTATGGCACGCAGGGCTACTCTACAAAGTTAAGCAGAAACTACCCAACAAGCTGTACCTACTCCTGAAGTCGTACCTCAGCGATAGATACTTTCAAGTAGAACACAAGGACGAATACTCCGACCTACATGCCATCAAATCTGGAGTACCCCAAGGGAGTGTCCTGGGACCCGTACTATACCTCATATACACTGCTGACCTACCAATAACTACGTCGGCGACCACAGCCACATTCGCCGACGATACTGCCATCCTTGCATCACACGCAGACGCGGCTAGAGCCTCACAGCTCCTTCAAAAAAACCTGAACAAAATCCAAAAATGGCTTACCAGGTGGAGACTGAAAGTCAACGATACAAAATCCACACACATAACTTTCACACTCCGACGAGAGACCTGCCCGCCCGTATACCTGAACAACATTGCTATCCCGCAAACAGAGAACGTCAAATACCTCGGCATGCACCTAGACCGCCGCCTAACGTGGAAAACGCACATGTGGACGAAACGCAAACACATGAACCTGAAACTGTACAAAATGTACTGGCTAATAAATCGGAGATCCAGGCTCTCAGTGGAAAACAAACTACAACTGTACAAGTCCATTCTAAAGCCCATATAGAGCTACGGGATCCAGCTATGGGGCTCGACGTCGAACTCCAACCTAGAGATCTTGGAAAGATTTCAAGCCAAAGTCCTGAGGAACATCGTCGACGCTCCGTGGTTCGTTCCGAACGAGAGAATACGGGTAGACGTAAATATTCCACTAGTGAAGGACGAAGTCACTAGATTCGCCACCAAATATAAAGAAAGGCTTAGCCTACACCCCAACCTGCTAGCCCAACAGCTCCACAAAAATACAAGGAGGACCCCTAGGCTTGAAAGACACGTACCCACAGACCTGCTAACTAGATTTCGCAAACCCTAATATCGTACCCCAGCAGCAATAAAAGTAGCTGACTTCTCAACTACTTCCTAATTACAGATGTGAGCCGATGGGCAATCATCTCCAAGCCTTACACACACATACAATTTACCCATTGTCGACGAGTCAGATTGTAAATATTCTGGGATAATAAAAAAAAAAAATTCTCTAGTTATAAACAAAATAAAAGAGTCTTATAGAAGGGGATAGATGCCTACTCTGTGAGTTAGATGCCGCGATGATATTTTGACTTGTGAGATAGTTGCCCCAAGAAAAAAATGAAAGAATATTCTGATTTGCTTGACTTTAATCAACGTTAACGGAATGGGAGATTGAAAAGAAAAATGAAAATAATCATATATTCTTATAATCATATATTTGACGAAAAAATATTTCGACTTCATAGATGGCACATCTTTGGTATTTTCCTTAGATATTTTTCTACCCGTGTAGAAATTTATATCGGGATCTGGTCGGGTCCCGAACAGTCAGCCCCGTTTCAAGTCGGGCGCTGGTCAGGATAACTAGCCAGAATCCAGCCAGTAGTGTCACGCTAAATCATTAAGGGGGTATATACACCTTTGAATTTTGAAAAAATGGATTTTGTGTTTTTTGCATTTTTGGAACATTAGGGATGTAAACTATCTGTAAAAAAATCATCATGTGAAAATATGTAAAAATGAAGAAGTTACAGCGATTTTTTGAAATTTTTTGAAATTTAAAAAAAAATCAATCTTGTATTTTTTGCATTTTTGGAGCACTAGAGGTTTAAACTATCTGTCTTACTATTAAAATGCTTACGGAACAACCCCAAATCAGTTCAAGGTATAAAAACAGCTATATGGACTATATGGTACCACAAGTCTTCGACAGACGATAAGCCGCAGCACCATCTCTACCCGGAGGGTCGAGACTCTTGGTGTAAGTATCAACAGGCAATTGCAGTTCGAACAGTTAAGACATTCAAACACCGGGCTAATCTCCCAGAAATTGAGATGAATGAGGTCAGACCAGTCTCCGTTGACCTCAGCGACAAGGCATTACTAAAGCGCTGTGTCGGAGGTAAGACACAGCATACGAGCGAGTCCTAAGACTTTATTTTCAGGTCGTGACGTCCTTCAAGTTGGAGCCAACATTGCAGCGATCAACTCCCAAAGTCAACGAGGTATGTTGAGAATCATGCAGAAATTTTCAGTAGAGGCAAGACGCTACGCTGTCGCTGCAGTGAAACTACAGGGCTAAGCCCGAATCGAAGTTGTCGATAGGCGAGCGGAGCAGAGGACCAAGGAAGCTCGTGTTGCTCTGAGGTAACTACGGACAAACCCACAGGAGGAGGCCATCGAGGTGGAAGGTAGCAGTTATGAACCAGGTGCTTTTTAGAAATAAGGCAACGCAGGACTTATGCGACGTCGCAAAACAAGCTTTTAACTTTACCTGCGTTGGTCCAACGCCTGGATCAAAAAGAAGGATGGAAAACTGTTTTGCATTATTAATTCACTTGATAGATCATAGAGAAGTATTATAGTAGTTTATCGGCATCCAGAACCATCAACGTAGTGATAAAGTTTAAAAGTTAATTTCTGAACAATCACTATTTTGACCGGTTGTCGTAAAGAATAAAATCAACCGTTGGACCGATCTTTGATTTTTTGGTCTTGAATTATTCATGAGAGATGCCTCTATCAGATGAACATAGAACTTTTTGATAAATCCATTTTTAGTTGAGATAATAGAAAAATGAGCCAAAATTTTGTCAAAATAAAAAAAAAAAATCGAAAAAATTCAATAACTCAAGTAATTCTTGCAATATCAAAAAGTTCTATGTTCATCTGATAGAGGCATGTCTTATGAACAATTGAGGACCAAAAATTCTTAGATCGGTCCAACTCTGGTTCTGATTCTTTACGACAACCAAGTGGTTTTGTCTTTTCTTGTCTTCAGCGCAACCACTATTAGACTGAAAGTAATACATGATGTAAAATATGGATAATAAGGGTCAAACCCTCCTCAAACATGATGATTTTTTTCAATTTGTTCAGAGTCTTCAAGTTGCAGAAAAAAAAAAAATTGTTTTTCAGAAATTCAACCCATTTAAAGGTGTATATACCCCCTTAAGTTGCTGGCCAGTCACACCGATTTGTCTCTAGCCGGGATCTGGCCAGGCACTAGTATCGGGCCGGTACGAACATTTTATTCAAAAAATTATCTGGGTTTGATAAAAGGATTTATAGGTGTAAACTATCACAACGATTTAGAATTATTTTTATTTTACGAATATTTATTATTATTGTGTATAAAAATATCAAATAATATACACCATTACATATTGACGCTCTAATTAGCAAAGTGGCTATACACTGTATAACTATAAAAAAATACCCCAAGCCTAAATACCCCACTGTATAACTCCACTTTTTTTAAGAGAAATAATATTTCATATTCAGAAAATACGAATCATTCTAATAAAGATAACCAACAAACATGCGACGAGTCAGTCCATCACCGAGGAACTGCTAGCTTGTAAATAATTTCGCAAATAAACATAACTTAGAATCTGCGATCAATTCATAACTTTATCACGACTTTAATACGAATTAATATCGTTTGACATTTGTTGGTTACCTTTGTTACAATTAGATTCGTACATGTAGACCCAAATATATAACGTTGCAAATAAACAGAAATCGACATCTGCAATCAATTCGCTAATTCGTTACCACTTCTTCGCGAATGAATATCGATTCCCTTTGTCTTACTAGTTATATTACGATCTCAAATATGTCATTCTATCACTTGATTCTGACCAAACGACGTGACAGTTGCCGCTATATCGTCTGCAGATGCGGTCGTTCGACTGTTCCTACGACAGCGTTGCCATAAATATTATATAAATATTATTATAATATTCTATAATCATAATATTATTCATAAATATTATTATTATTATTTATGAATATTATCCAAAGTTATAGTGACTGCAATTAAGTTTCGGTCAAAAATAGTACGGCCAGAGTCTGACTAGTACCCACCAAGGTGATATGAAAAATACCCCAATCAGCCCCCGTTTAGTATCCAGTAAGGTTTTTTGGTAAATCAAAACTATCCCGACCAGTACCTGATCCGTACCCGATCAGCAATCTTGATAAAAAATAGCCTGACCAGTACACGACTAGCGCCTTACTTCTGATCGGGCTAAGTGGGGCTATTTCTAGACGGGTAGTAATATAAATGATCATAAATTCCTATTCAGCAGTATATTCATTATTGCTTACTTTACGTATTGTATTATTTTATCTTAGCAAAATGAATAATTTTTTTTTATAACATAATTGTACACAATATTGTCTTACGTTTATAAAATTTTTTAACTTTAATTAACGTTAGCTAGATGGCACAATTATCTTTGGTACTAGGTAATCTTAAATACTTTTACTCACTACAAATATCTTAATTATTAATGCGGGAATAAATAAACGGTAAAGACGAAAATAATCAGACAAGATGATTAATAAAACCAATAAGATATACAACGTGATTTACTGCTACCGAGCCAAATTATGTGGGTGGGTTCCTTGGGTAACTACAAGACGAAAGTTCCTCAGCGAAAACTTGAAAACTTGGAAAAAAAAATAATAAAAAAAAAAAAAAACTTTAACGTGGTTGACGTTGACGGCAAAAAACTATGGAGCGGACAACCTGGCTGCCAAAAATTATGGAGCAGTGGACAACTAGGATATTCGATAACTCGGACAACATTGATCTCTCGAAGTTTTCGCTAAGAAATATTTGTCTTAGAATTCCTCACGGAACTTACCCATTCGATTTGGCTCAATAGCAGTGAATCACCCTGTATATTTCAATTTTCAAAAGCCTAAGTATCTACCTAGTGTCAATTTTTTGGTATCCTGTTTCGCAAATCGTCTCCTTAGGGTTCCAGATGGAATACCATACCGAAGAGAAATTTCATTAATAGAGTATCTATTTGCTTTGTCTCATCTCTTCGAAAGCGGCTAAAAGACCCTCTTCGGTCCACACACCTCGAGATTTCGCACTTGCTTCGCGTACGTACTTTCGTGGCATGTCCAGAAAACGAAAAAAAAATTAAGTTCACGATCGTGATGCATCGTGGGATAGATGCCTCGGGGCATCTATACTCATAAGACACTGGGGCATCTATCCTTTATTGTGGGATAGACGCCCCCGAATTTTTCAAATAAATCGTGTTAAAAAAAAAAAATTCAAAACCATTTACTAGTTCTTATTAGATACATATATAGATCATAAGTACAAAAATATAAGTACTTACTTTATAATATTAAAAGTTCTAGACACCTAAAGATTATTAGAAATCCAAATTCAGCAATCCGCCGTCGCGTCAATTCGTTTTCTCTTCACAACTCATAACATGTCCGTTCCAGCGAAGTACTCGGCGTTGACGAATGGGAGAAAAGAGGTTAACTTGTAAAAGACGAAACACTGCGAACCTCGTATACGTACCAGTACGTTAAATGATGACTTCGGCATCTATCCCTCTAGGGCATCTATCTCACATTTACCCTATATGCTAAAAGATTACACAATAAGGGACACTGCAATGCGTGTACACTGATTGAAAGCGAAGCTGAGACTGACTGTTTAGGCCGAAGTGCAGGCGTCGCTTGGGCCGAGACAAAGGGCCCAGGTCGCGTTGTAAAAAGCCACATGTGTAGACATTTTCCAGACCCGGGTAAACTTTTAGCCCCGACGAATGCAATCGGCGCCTGACCTGCGTGGCAAAACTAAGAGAAAGTATTTGTAAAAGAGAAAATTAAAGACTGTGTGGAGAAATATTATTTAGGATCAGGGTTAGAAATAATAATTTAATAGCCCGCTAGATTCGAGCCCGAACACACAGTCCCGTGTGGAAATCGAACCGAGGTGCTGGCCGGGAGACGGCCATGAAGACCGGCTTTTAGTCAGGCGCTGGCCGGACAGTCTTACCATAGCCCGCCTAGAATCGTCACGCTCGGGTATCCAGCACCCGGCCAGGAGACCTGGCCGGGCTATGGCCCCACTGTCCAGCCATAGCCTGATCAGGTTTTACTAGGGGCTATAATTTTATCCGATTATTCGCAGTTGAAGAATAAATCCAAATCATACTCCAATTTTGTTTCAATTTCTTCAATTTCAGCCATAGCTAACTCTTAAAGTTATGAACATTTAAAAGAGGACCCTACTGAATATGTAGAATATGTTCTTTAAAAAAATGTCAGTCTCTTGTGATAAAAGTATATGCGGGGAACCTGTCGCAGCGCTGCGAGGGATAGATTCTGCCAAAGGTTCCCTGCGCATACACTTTTATCACAGGTATTGAATATTTGATTTAAATGAAGACACAGCATTTTATTTAACACAACAAGTTTTATTTGTTTAGAGATAAATCAATTAAACACGTAATCCGCGATCTTTTTATTACATGTAATTTATATTAAGGGGAGGGACCAGTCGAATTTTACGGACCTGTCTAAATTCTCGAATATCTCCGAAACGGGGGTATCAATCGGATTGTCCTTTCGGCAGCCGATGTTTGAGGAGTAATGACATCGAGTTCCCTTGTAAAATGCATGAAATCTTCATTTTTTTTTTTTTGTGCGTCGAAAAATGCGGGCGGGTGACTTATTTCGACTAGCATCAGTGCCCACGCATCATTGACGCGGACAAAAGTATGTAACAGCAAGTCTATACGGTATGACGAGCACACCCATTACAAAACATCTTCGTTCCAAGCAGTATTTAAGTGGAAAAGTGCGAAGTACGATTTCGTTGTAATTAGCGATTAAAAATTGTTGGGCAGCCATGGTAAATGGTTGGGTTGTCATGGCAATCCTTAGTTTCCGAGATGCAACAATGTAGTCCACCGTCTGCAGTACCGACGAAACGACTCTGCGCTGTCCTTTCTTTCTCGGGCATCCGGATTTACCAGCAGGCTAAGTAGGCTGGAGCCTAGGGCGGCAAATTTGGAAAAAGAAAAAAAAAATGAAAAATCACTAAACCCTCTGTAAAATATATTTTTGTGATCATGAATTTTTTAAATATTCCAATAGCGTTTCAATATTACAATTTAAATTTAGTAATTTTTACTCATTTGTTTTTTATCAATCATTCTTGTAAATTAAAACAACTAGGGTATCGAATTTCAGAGGTCACTAGGGGCGGCAAAAATTGAACAGCCTACTGGCGGCAAATTTGTAGATCCGGCACTGGCTGATCTGTACGTTGTTTGTAAATATAATTTTGAAGAAGATTTTCTAGAATAATGAGCTTCTAATTTTGGTAATTTGGTTAAAAAATTTTGAACGTGTTATAGTTTTGTTCGATTGTTTTTTTTTTTTTTGTATTTTTTTTAGTCTTACTAGGGGCTTCGCCCCTGCGCGCTTCGCGCGCCAACCCCACTCGGCGCTTCGCGCCTCACTCTGTTGGTGGTTTACGCGTGTGTGTGTGTCTGTGTGTGTGTGTAAAATCAGAGGAGCGGAAGACTCTCCATAGATCTTCTACGCCGAAATGTCATAGGCCGTGTCCCAATTGGTAAGGGTGCACTCTCATACCCTCGTACCTTCGTACACTCGCGTACTCACTTGTCTATCTTGTCGTTCGGATTGCTACTGGTAGATGGCACTGGCATAGAGAGTAAATATACGAAAATCTAATCAAGAGACTCGGTAGAGTCTCGCGCCAAGTACATTAAAAAAAAAATTTTTTTTGTACGTGGCGAGTCTACCGAGTCTCTATACAGCTACGGCAATTTTCCGCGGAGTGGGGGGATAATGTTTTCTTTATACCATCGTATTTGGTGATATCATGCGGATCTACGACTTATCGTCAGAATGAGGGTCGAAAGCGCTTTCATTTAAGCCTAACATCAATAGAATCTGTGCACGTATAGCTAAGATATGATAATTTTTAATTTCGAGGTGGCTCGATTCACGTTCTCAGATTTTCTCCCTTTTCAGCACAATTCTATCGCTCCAGACCAATGCGCATGCGCGTCGCTCCAGACAAATGCGCTTGCGCGCCGATCTGTCAAACTGACAGCTAAAGTCAGCCGGTATGTGCGACTCAATTGCAGTAGTATACATAGCTGAAAATTTTATTATGAAATTTCCCTCTTCTGTACGGAAAACATTGTCGAAATTGGATACGGTATCCCACAGATCAACCATCGATATTACTCATTTCATTCATTATTAATAGTTCACCCGACGAGCTAGAATCTTTGAGGTTATGTAAATTATCTGTCAATTTGGTGGCGAATATTATGAACGCTGTTGATGTACTCGGTTTCTGTTGTAGGCACATTCAGACGCTGATATATTTAGATATTTATTAAAATGCTGTAAAATAATATTTATAAATAGAATTGCTTGTAATTCATATGGCAGCTTCACGAATAATACCACTGCAACTTTACGCCAAATTGCATTAGGCAGTGATAAGAATGTTACGTTGTTTGAATCAAAGCATCGCTAATAACTACGTTCATCTTACTAAAACCGGAGGTAGTTTGAATAAGCTCACTGACAATAGATAAATAATTTTTAAGTTACTTTGAGATACATACAGAGAGATTCTGTGGAAAGTGGAGAGCCGTGTGGTAGGCAACTGGCATTTTTCGAGGAAATGGCAATGCTGTCGTAGGGACAGTCGAACGTCTGCATCGACAGATGACATAGCGACAGCTGTCACGTTGTTGGGTCAGAATCAACTTACAGATTGACATATTTGAGGTTGATTGTAATATAACTAATAAGACAACGAGAATCGATATTCATTTGTAAAGAAGTGGTAACGAATTAGTGAATTGATTGCAAATGTCGATTTTTGTTTATTTGCAACATTATTTGGGTCTAAACAACCGTCGGGGTGAAATTCACGAATCATTCTCATAAAGGTAACCAACAAATGTCAAACGATAATAATTTGTAATAAAGTCGTGATAAAGTTACGAACGAATTGATCGCAGATTCTAAGTTATGTTTATTTGCGACATTATTTGCAAGCTAGCAGTTCCTCGGTGACGGACTGACTTGTAGCATCACTACGACAACTATGGTCAGGAACACAGCGATGCAGATTCGATTCAACGAGCAATCTACGAGGCATCTCTGACGTAGCAGACAAAACCCCAAATTTCTTCACCGCCGAAGAAGTTTGAAAGTACAGTCTTGCAGAAATCCTACAACCGATGCTGTCAACCTTGCTTCGAAACACACCTATGTAGATCACCTGTTTGCCTACCGAATCGTGTAGAAGTTTCAGCGAGGAAGAAATTAATTGAAAGTATTGTTCTGTGAATCAACGTAATTGTGCCTTTGATAGCTGATTGAAATCAAGCGTCGCATATTTGTAAAAATAATTACATTTCAATGAGTTTATATCATGAAATAACATTTTTCATTAATCAAATAAATAACAATAAACTCAACACAATAACAATGAACTAAATACAATAACTGAATACACAGCACAGCGAGAAAGTACTGCGCACTCGCAGAAGATGGACAGAAGCCAACCTCAAGAGTTTCTCAAGAGGTCGGCATATCGAAGTCGTCGGTACAATACTTTCAATTAATTCATTCCTCGTTGAAACTTCTACACGATTGGGTAGGCAAACAGGTGATCTACGTAGGTCTGTTTTGTGGCGAGGTTTACAGCATCGGCTGTAGGATTTCTGCAAGACTGTACTTTCAAACTTCTTAGGCGGTGAAGAAATTTGGGGTTTTGTCTGTTACGTCAAAGATGTCTCGTAGATTGCTTGTTGAATCGAATCTGCATCGCTGTGTTCCTGACCGTAGTTGTCGAAGTGATGTGACAAGTCAGTCCGGCACCGAGGAACTGCTAGCTTGTAAATAATTTCGCAAATAAACAGAAATCGACATCTGCAATCAATTCACTAATTCGTTACCACTTCTTTACAAATGAATATCGATTCTCGTTGTCTTATTAGTTATATTACCGTCAACCTCAAATATGTGATTCTGTAAGTTGATTCTGACCCAACGACGTGACAGCTATCGCTACATCATCTGTAGATGTAGACGTTTGACTGTCACTACGACAGCGTTGCCATTTCCATGAAAAATGCCGGTTGCCTACCATACGGCTCCCCACTTCCACAGAATCTCTCTGTATATGGGTCATTCCATGTCAATTCAACGACGTTGCGACAGTGACCCTCTTTGATTTTTTTGATTTTTTAACATGTTTTCATAGACGTAGAAAGAAGTCTTCAGCTAAAGTTTCAGCTCTTTATCTCCACCCATTCCGGAGTCATCGATTTTTGCTTAAAAAGTGTATATCTTTGACTAAAATTATGATAATCTTATTTTATAGGGGTCATTTTTTTTTCATTTCCAACGCACTTTCTGAAAAGAAAAAAAAAATGAAAAAAAAACACTTTTAAAAACTTTTTGATGCTTTTTCGGCGATTTTTAGTAAAAAAAATGCGTTTTCCGTTCAATGGGACACTTCTGATTTTTTTCAAACAAATTTACAAAATTCTACGTTAAAAAACAAAATTTTTGAGCCATAACTCAAGATGGGCTTCAAATAACTTCTAGTAAAAAAAATTAAAAACCATTTTTTTTCCGTATAATGAATCAGAATTACAGAAAAAAAATTGTTTATTAATTTTTTTTACTAGAAGTTATTTGAAACCCATCTTGGGTTATGGCTCAAAAATTTTGTCTTTTAACGTAGAATTTTGTGAATTTTTTTGAAAAAAATCAAAAGTGTCCCATTGAACGAAAAACGCGTTTTCTGACTGAAAATGGCCGAAAAAGCATCAAAAAGATTTTAAAAGTTTTTTTTTTTTTTAGTTTTTTAATTTTTTTCAGAAAGTGCGTTGGAAATTAAAAAAAATGACCCCCTATAAAATAAGATTATCATAATTATAGTCAAAGATATACACTTTTTAAGCAAAAATCGATCACTCCGGAATGGGTGGAGATAAAGAGCTGAAAATTTAGCTGAAGACTTCTTTCTACGTCTATGAAAACATATTAAAAAATCAAAAAAATCGAAGAGGGTCACCGTCGCAACGTCGTTGAATTGACATGGAATGACCCATATATTTTATTAATGACATTATAGGTAATACTATTACAAAGCAGAAATGGCCCAAAAATGCTCAAGATGCATACGTATTCTTTTTATATCAGACCTGATCAATGCTAAAGTCAGCAGTAACTGTACCCTTACTTCAAGTAAAACCCCCGATGTCTGTTAAAAGCTCAAGCATGAATAAATATGCAGCTGAACGGTGCAAAAAGTAATGAAATCCCCCCAAAAACACCTCACGTGCAAAAACCTTGCGCCAAGTCCATTAAAACGTAGTAACTATCAACGAAAATTTGTTAACAAAATATTCGAAGAAGTAGCACTCGATCTACAAAAGTATTGAAATCAATGGGCGTTGCCAAGTACAATTAAATTTTTTCACAATTTATTTTTGAATGTGACTTAGTATTAGGTTTGGTTGGTACTCACATCTGAATATACATAAGGTGCGTAACACGTAATGACATGCGGCATATGTACACGTAAGAAAAGAATAATCCAAATCAAAATTGAAAAAAAAAAATTTTGGAGGTAGTGGTACTTGGCGGGCTGATGTTTGAATTATTATAAGAAATTTAACATAGTTCAATTATCATTTTCTTCTAATTTGCACATAAATGCCCGCCAAGTACCACTACCTCCAAAATTTTTTTTTTTCAATTTTGATTTGGATTATTCTTTTCTTACGTGTACATATGCCGCATGTCATTACGTGTTACGCACCTTATGTATATTCAGATGTGAGTACCAACCAAACCTAATACTAAGTCACATTCAAAAATAAATTGTGAAAAAATTTAATTGTACTTGGCAACGCCCATTGATTTCAATACTTTTGTAGATCGAGTGCTACTTCTTCGAATATTTTGTTAACAAATTTTCGTTGATAGTTACTACGTTTTAATGGACTTGGCGCAAGGTTTTTGCACGTGAGGTGTTTTTGGGGGGATATAATATAACATACAGGGTGATTCAGATTTAGCGACCGATATAAGGTGGGTGTATTTCTCTCGAAAATCTAACACTAAATTTCCTTTACCAAAACTTGTAGGGACTAATAGTTTCGGAGCTACAGAAGATTTTGGTCGATCAATCACGAATTTCTGGTGGTCCATGTCCTCTGCTTCGTAGTTTTAATCGTCTCGGTCTTCCACTTCGTAATTCTCGTAGTCCAGGTCTTCCGTTTCATAGTTTCAGTCGTCTAGGTTAACACTCGGTGGACTGAAGCTACGAAGTGGAGGACCTAGAAGACTGAAATTACAAAGAGGTTGACTTACAAGACTGAAACTACGAAACGGAAGACCTGGACAACTGGAACTTCGAAGCCGAGGACCTAGACTATGAGGACTACTAATAATTCAAAGAAATCAAATTAATTAAATTTATTTAACACAGATTTGTTTACAATAATGATTATTTATGAATTATTTATATTATGAATTATTTAGGGCGCGCCATCTCTCGTAATAACTTCACCAGATTTCGCCTGTTGGCATCCTCTAAACGTTGTTTCTCCAGCCAAGCTTGGCGTCGTTCCGCCGCTGCACGGCGTTCCTTCACCCACCGCCCGGCTCGTACCCCTCTGGGCGTGTTTGCTGATAAATAAAAAAAACGATAGGTGATTAATATTATATAGTAACTATGAAGACAGTTAAATTAGATTACATAAAAAGAAATAAAAATACCTTTTGGTTGCGAGCCTTGGCTTGTTTGCTCGAGGGGTGTCGCTCCCTCGGTCGCTCCAGGGGTGTCCTCCCGCATTTGACTATTCATATTTTCTCCCGGTTGCTCCGCTTCATTTATATGCTTCTGAGACATGTGGAGAAAAAATCGGTTCATAAAAACGTAATAGCAAATAATGAAGTTGAATTAGTCCATAAAACAAATTCAGATAATATGATCTATTATTATTATATTACCTTTCGGCTTGACCGTTGATTTCCTTGTGATTGATATCACTGTTTTTTATTTTTTTCCATAACAACAGGGTATTTAAAAAATGAATAAACGTATAGAAAGCAATTAGAAATAAACGCAATGAAAAAAGAACGCATCAAATACATGAAGCTGCAGCCGATATACTTAACATACAGAGTGAGGCGTGTTCAATCACTGTGATGTTTCAAACCGTTCAATTCTAATTAGTGGTAAATATCTTAGTTATCC
Organism: Rhogogaster chlorosoma; assembly: GCA_944452935.1. Classification (NCBI taxonomy): domain Eukaryota; kingdom Metazoa; phylum Arthropoda; class Insecta; order Hymenoptera; family Tenthredinidae; genus Rhogogaster; species Rhogogaster chlorosoma. The sequence continues at coordinate 9,815,587 of OX101802.1, forward strand.
ACTGCTCCATAGTTTTTGGCAGCCAGGTCATTCGCTCCATATTTTTTCCACGTCTACGTCAACCACGAAATTTTTATTTCTTTCTATATCTCTTCTCTCTCTAGAAACCAAAAAAAAAATATAGGTTTCTATTTAAGAAGCCAAAGTTGACCCTCAAATGACCTTGATACCTCGACTTTGGAAAAAATTCAAGGATACTTTCTTGTGTCCCCCTCGAAACCATGAAACTAATGTATATAACATTTTTTCGTATCTCGCGTCGTTTGGGAAAAAATTGCCTGGACGCTAATTCTAGAATCGTATCTGATCGTATCACCGGCGGGATACACTGTCTGGACCAATCAGAAAGCAGCGTTAAACGGAAACCCGGCTCATACGCGCGTGATACGATGAGATACGATTCTAGAATTAGGGTCCTGGTACACATGTATGCATGTATATCAAGTGTTAGCACCGATCTCCATTAGTATAGAGATCAGTACCCTAATTCTAGAATCGTATCTGATCGCATCACCGGCGTATGAGCCGGGTTTCTGTTTAACGCTGCTCTCTGATTGGTCCAGACAGTGTATCCCGTCGGTGATACAATCAGATACGATTCTAGAATTAGGCACTGAACTCTATATACTAACATAGAATTCAGTGGAATTAGGGTCCAGTGAGTGTTAGTGAGCCTTGCGTTTGTATGTACACCTGTCAGAGCCCACAGCGCCATCGACGTCGTCAGTATTTACTATGCTACCCGAAATGAGCGCCGATTGGCCGCTCCTCAGCCAACCAACGACCTTCGCTCAGTTAGCGGAGTTTTCAGAATCGCAACCCTGAATATACTTCTGGTGCGTTCTGAAGTGTATTGAATAAAACGACATGTTTTCCTTGATTCGCTCCCGAATCAGGACAAAAAGAACCCCACTTTCCGTGCACGTGGTACGAAAAGTATACTTCAAGCACTGTCAACGGCGTTCCGAAGATACGCACTAATCTAATGCATCCTATCAATGACGCCATTGAACTCGAAACCACGTTACTCAGAGCGTGCTCAGAGCAGAATATACATAGGTAGACTACTGCAGTTTGTGATGTGAGGCACTGCAGTGAGAGTAAAAATCGCGGCGTAAACATAAAGTAAAAACGGAATGTAGCAGTCGACTATGTGACGTCACACTCGGCAGTACTGGTAATCTACTTCGGAACGCACCCGCACGATACGCAGTCGCCAATTTGAACATACTCAAATCTGTATTTCTAAATTTATTTTCATTTTGATGGCAGCGCGCGAAATGTCTTGAATCGAATAGAAAAACTGTACATCTATATTACCACACATGCATTGACCAATTTAACAATTTTTCCATATTTTTTATTATTAAAAATACATTATTTCTCTGTAATTTTAACTAATTTTTTTAACGGTCGCCCACTTTGCTAGTCCGCAGCTTTGCCACTGTAAAATAGAATTGCTTTGATTAGATTCCTGTGTACTATCAAAATTCAGATAATGATTCGACCACAGGAATTCGACCATAATACAAACCAAAGACATATTCTGTCTCATGGTGTATTTATATTTTAAATTAGACCCTACAATTCAATTTGTGTAATTATGCGATCAATTTTAAAACCGGGTAAATTTTAATTTGTTAGCAAATTGCCTCGGTAAACACCATCAAAAATCCATTCTAAAAATTATTTTTCATAGAATAGGATATATTTATAATGTTACAGATAAATTCACACGGTTCATATCCATTTTTTTGATGATTTGTAATTGAGGTAAATATTTTTATGGTTTTAATTGTAATATGCATGTATGTTATTAGTTTGTTTGTAAACTACATTTATCTAGCTATGTTGAAGTAGTTGTTGTTAAATTTAATTTGCCAGTTATTTTTCATGACTTTTGACTTGATGTTTTAACTGATATTTGTAATAATTGGAAAATCTGTCGGTATTTTTTACAGTACTTGAGAAAGTCTCGAAAGAGACGAAACGTCGTACGAAAATTGAATAAAGATCATTAAACAATAACAAGTAAACTTCTATCCACCATCCCATGTTACAGATAAATTTAAAATTAACGCATATTTTATATTTTCTTACCAAATTGCTTGCCTCCGCGCTTCTTCAGCTTTTTCCGCTGCCTCCGCAGCCACTACCATTAAATCATCCAGGCCATCATCTGTAAAATTAATGTATCGTATTAAAATCAATTCCGAAGTTTCAGCCACCTAGCTCCAATAAAAATTGAATCACCTCCCCAAAGCTGTCGAATCTTACTATTTGAATAAAATACGATTTTTTGCAGTATTGCAACTAATAATTTTAAACCTCGGCACATTTCTTACCTATTGTAGTAGGTATTTGATAAAAGTTATGAAGATTGTCTGAATTATTATGGTATCTCGCCTAGTGTTCAGGTTTTGATCAAATTTATCAAAGATTTCAATAAATAAGGCAGCTTGATTTAACAATTCATTACGGGATTCTATCGCGATAAAGTGTTTTTTCTCGGATACTCACCACTATAGGCAAGAAATGTGCCAAGTTTCGAATTATTCGGTGCAATACTGCAGAAGTAAAAGAATATTAACCAGAAAATGCCAAAAATCGTATGTTATTCAAATGGTAAGATTCGACACAATTGCGGAGGTACTTCGAATTGAGCTATGAAGCTGAAACTTCGGCTAGTTTTTTTTAACGCGTTTAGAGAAATTTTAACCCGGAATTATAAGTAAGAAATTTGATTAAATGAAGAACTACCCTAATATATTGTTACACGGGGTGCGTCCACCCCTTGTATTGCTTTATATTCACTCATTTCATAGCCACCCGAACTCCCATGTATTAAACACAGCAGTAATAATTATCAAACATCTTTTCACAAAACAACCAACTGATGTTACCATAGGACTCTTGTTTATAACAGTCCTGTCTCAGACGTTAAACGAGACACTTGTATCTTACTGAATATAATCCAATCTGCTTTGACCATTAATTTGTGTCTCCAAGTCTGCTTATTTCACTCAGGGACTCACTAGCTCAATTTAAAGGTAACTCCTAAAGTTACATTTGGTGTCAGAAGTGGGATCGTTTCTGAGTCCGATAAGCTGATTTGTTTGGTGCATTTCTTTTGGTTTTTGCCGATTGCTTGTATTCAAGAGCTATAAGCCTTCGTTGCCTTATTCGCAACGTCAAATCCTACAAATCCTACAATCCTACAAATCTGCTCGCTATGAGCAATCGACGAAATACTCGTCGCCAGGAATCCCCTGCTGCTGCTGCCGCTCACGCCAATCAAGAACCACGGGCGGAAGAAATGGAGGCCAGCCCGATCACCGCCCTGGTAGCACTTCTGCAGCAGCAGGCTACTCAACAGGCCGCCCAGCAAGCTGCACAACTCGCAGCTCAACAGGCAGCTCAAGCTGCTCAGGCCGAGCAGCAAACTCTCCTCTTACAGATTCTCCAGGATCAACGTCTGGATCGAGAACGAGCTGAAGGACGGCTTCTCGAGGAACGCGAGCGATCTGAGGGAAGGCTGATCGGAGTGCTGCAGGATCAGCAGCAGTCGTTCACCCAAATCCTTTCCACCCTGAGAGACGACCGACGAGGATCTGGAGACGAGCCCCAGCCTATCCAGTCCTTGACAGAGCCTATCCCCTCTACCTCTTCCTGCCAGCCGACCCAAACTCCAGCTTCTCTAAGGTCTGTGCCTTCAATTAGGGAAACTGCTCCCCCAAATACGCTTGCTATTGCTTCGCCGGTCGATCGCGGCCTGGTCGCAGTTGAACCAAGTCTGGTCGATGTTCCTTCCCAGGAGCCGATTTTTACTTCTCTTGCTCAAGCTAACGCTACTCCGACAGTAAATGCTAACCCCGACATAGGCAACAGATCCGCGGCTAACCTCAAACCCCCGACGTATGACGGAGACAGACCGTTAGCTCAATTCGAGCAGCAATTCTTGACGGTTGCAAGTGTGAATAATTGGACCCCGACAGTAAAAGCCGCACATTTAGTAAATAGTTTGAGAGGCCCGGCAGCCAGTGCAATATCTTCTTTGACCGCGGCTGAGTTATTAGATTTTGATAAAGTTCACGCGGCTCTTAAGCTAAAATATGGGAACGAACATCTGACCAAGCTATTCCTAACTCAGTTTAATACGCGGCGTCAACGGAGGGATGAGGATCTTGCCACGCTCGGGCAAGACATAGAGAGATTGTCGCGAATAGTTATGCCTCATGGTGACGAGGCCATCCGTGAGAGCTTCGCGACGGATAGATTCATAAACGCATTAATTGATCCTGAACTAAGACATGCCCTGAGCTTGATAGGACCCACTACCCTCCGTCAAGCCATAATAAAGGCATTGGAAGTAGACGCTATAAATAAACAATATCTGGGATCCGGCCGCGTGCGGCAGGTTGAGGCGGTGAAACCGACCCCCGACAAACCTAAGATCGAAGAAAAAAGATCCTCTTCCTTGCGGCAGGAACGGAATTTAAATACGAAAGACAATTTCAGGAATAGCGTAGAATGCCGGTATTGTCGGAAGCGCGGACACTCACTAGAACAGTGTTTCGCGCGACAAAGGCGAAACCGAGCTAATAACGACCAGAGATATCCTCCCAACCAACTTTCATGGAGAGATAACGACCGCGGCTTTAACGTCAATTCCAATCAGGGCCAAAACCTGTTCCCCGGACTTAATCAAACTCAGGGTTTTAATCCTGCCCAGGGGGAGAGGATGCTTCCCTTCAATAACGCTAAGACAACTTCAAATCAACAAAAAAACTAACGATCGATGATTGCGGGGGGCGGGAATCATCGCCTGTAGCGAGGGAGAATAGCCCTGAATTACCTATATTGCCTGAATTACCTGTTCTAATTAGAAGTCTAAGACAGTCCGGTCTCTACGCTCAGGGATCTGTCAACGGTGTTGACTGTCTCTGGGTTGTGGATACCGGAGCTGAGGTGACCGTAGTTCGCTCGGATCTCCTGAAAAATCTTCCCTTTGACCATCATTATGCCACCTTAAAGACCGCGACAGGGGAGACCACCCCTGTTTTAAGAGAAGTTTCCGTCCAAATAAACATCGCGGGTCAAATCAGTTCTCCCCATAAAGTTTACGTGGCTGATATCGAGGATGAGGGAATTTTAGGGATAGACTTCTTGAGCGAGCATCAGTGCATAATTTCAACGGTAGGGAACTCGCTACGTATAGGTCAGCATACGATTCCGCTGTTAACAAATAGGAGCAAAACCCCGAACCCCCCAACTTTTCAACTCGATCAATTACAAACTACTAGGGAAAACGAGATTATAGATTCTTCACCTCGAGAGATTTCTGAACAGGTCCCCGATCATCTGAAAAACCTTTTTGAGAGGTCTTCGATAGAGCTAGATTCTCCTTGTAAACGTCAATTTTCGTCTCTCCTACGAGACTTTAGCGATTCTTTTGCAAAGACTAGCGGCGACAAGGGGAGGTGTACCCTTGCTCGCCATAAGATAGATGTGGGGGTCAATCTCCCGATCAAACAGCACGCCAGGCGGATTCCCTTCAATGGTAAAGAAGAGGTACAGAAAATGGTAGACGACATGCTCCTTAACGACGTCATTGAGCCATCTTCAGGACCCTGGGCCTCGCCAATCGTCATCGTTCCTAAGAAGGACGGAACAAAAAGATTCTGTATCGATTATAGAAAGCTGAACGAGGTCACCAAGAAAGATTCCTACCCCCTTCCACGGATTGAGGATACTTTGGATATGTTGGCTGGAGCTCAATGGTATAGCACCATCGACCTGCAGAGTGGCTACTGGCAGGTCGAGATGGATGCAGAGGACAAGGAGAAAACGGCTTTCGTAACTGGACTGGGAGGACTCTGGCAGTTTAAAGTAATGCCCTTCGGTCTTTGCAACGCTCCAGCCACCTTTGAACGGACGATGGAAGTCGCACTGGAAGGACTGACGGGGAAGATCTGCTTGGTGTACCTGGACGACATAATCGTTTTTGGTAAGACCTTCCAAGAAGAACTAACTAACCTAGAAAAGGTCTTTGAGAGGCTAAGACGGACAGGCCTGAAGATGAGCCCCAAGAAGTGCCACCTTCTCCAACACGAAGTTACTTTCCTCGGACATGTCGTCTCAGCCCAAGGAGTCAGAACAGATCCCGCGAAGATCGAAAAGGTGCGAGATTGGCCCCGACCATCGAATAGGGAAGAAATTCAGAGTTTTATAGGTCTCTGCACGTATTATAGGCGCTTCGTTTCGGGCTTCGCCTCGATAGCTAGGCCTCTTCACAATCTCACCGGGTCTACCTCTGTCTTCGAGTGGACCCCGGATTGTGAAGAAGCATTCAATCATCTAAAAACTTGCCTCATTTCTTCTCCAATCCTGGCTTATCCGCAGACCGACACTTCTTTTATTTTAGACACCGATGCATCCCTGTATGGAATAGGCGGGGTTTTGTCCCAGGTTCAGGAAGGATCGGAGCGGGTGATTAGCTACTTCAGTAGGGTTCTAAAAAAACCGGAGAGGAATTACTGCGTCACACGACGAGAACTTTTAGGAATGGTAGAGGCTATAGAGCATTTCAAACATTACCTAGTAGGAAGGAAGTTTTTAATTCGTACAGATCACGCTTCGCTTAAATGGTTGCTCTCGTTTAAATCGCCGGAAGGCCAAGTAGCTAGGTGGATCGAGAGGTTAGGGCGGTACGACTTCGAGGTTCAACATCGTGCAGGAAACCTCCACGGGAACGCCGACGCACTATCAAGACGCCCGTGCCAGGAACTCGGTGACTGCAAACAGTGCGCCAGGATGGGAAAAGGACTGGATACCCTAGACATCCGGGTGATATCCCTCGGTGAAGACCTAGGAGAGTGGAAGAGAGCCCAGGAAAAGGATGAGATCCTGAAAAAGCTACGAGCCTGGAAGAGCTCAAATATACGCCCAGAGTGGCAGGATGTTTCCCCAGCTGATCAACAGCTCAAAATTTACTGGACTCAGTGGGACTCCATCTTCTTAATAAACGAAATACTGTACCGCCGATGGGAATCCCCGGATATGAAGATCATTAGATGGCAACTTCTAGTCCCCAAGGAAAAGGTCAACGAAATCCTCGAAGCGTACCATAATTCATCGTCAGGAGGCCATTTTGCCTCAAACAAAACTCTAGAAAAGATTAGGGAAAGGTATTTCTGGGCAAGATGCCGATTAGATGTGGACGAGTGGTGTAGGGTATGTTCGGTATGCGTAGCCAAGAAAGGTCCTCGCGCAAAAGGTCGTAGTCCGTTACAAACTTACAACGTAGGCGCGCCTTTTGAGAGGGTAGCCATGGATGTCCTCGGGCCTTTACCAGTCTCTCATTCAGGGAATCGTTACGCGCTAGTAATAGCTGATTATTTCACAAAATGGCCCGAAGTCATCCCGATACCCAATCAAGAGGCTCAAACTGTAGCTCAGGCTTTCATTAGGGAATTTGTATGTCGGTACGGAGCTCCGCTCGAACTCCATACCGACCAGGGTCGCAATTTCGAGTCAGTCCTTGTCAGTGAAATAACCAAAATATTAGGAATCAGGAAAACTAGAACTACTCCTCTTCATCCCCAATCCGACGGGATGGTTGAACGTTTGAATCGGACTCTACTTTCTTATCTTTCTTCTTTTGTGGAAAGGAGTCAGAGGGATTGGGACGAATGGGTTCCCCTCTTTCTTCTTTCCTATCGTTCTTCTGTCCACGAGACTACAAAACAGACACCGGCTTCTATGCTCATGGGAAGAGATCTTCGGCTGCCCTCCGACTTGGAGAAAGGCCCTCTTCCCATCCAGGATTCTCTCTGCTCTAACTTTGCTTCGCATCTAAGGGAAAGGTTAGAGGAAATACATAATTTTGCTAGGGAAAGGATTCAGGTAGCTTCAGATAGGATGAAGGCACGTTACGATGTGCGAGCTAGGGATTTGACATTCAAAACAGGAGATTTAGTATGGCTCTTCCAGCCGAGACGAGAAAGAGGACGTTGTCCTAAACTGCAAACTAACTGGGAGGGTCCTTATACGATAGTAGATAAAATAAATGACGTAGTCTACCGCATCCAACGCTCTCTACGAACTAAACCAAAGGTAGTTCACTTGGATCGCCTAGCACCCTATGAGTCTGAAGAAGCTCACGTAGACAACAGTAGCTCCCTCCGCTCTCTTCAATTAAACCCGAACCAACAGGTTCTCGGAGATTTTTCTTCCCAGAGACAGGAAGAAATTCCCCTTTCCTTCTCCGATTCTTCCAGGTGGTCCAAGGATCTGCCTTTTGGAATCAAGCGGAGGAGCGATCGCCCTTTTACCATACTCGTTGAGGGGAACATTGGGTGCGGGAAAACCACCTTTACAAGTAGATTCCTAAAAGATAAGAACATTCTCACTTTATTAGAGCCTCTAGAGGAATATAGAAACGTAGCCGGAGAGAACCTCCTAGAAAAGATGTACAGGGACCCTTCCCGTTACGGGTATTACTTCCAGCACCATGCCGCGATGACGATGAGGAATAGGCATCTAATTAAAACTCTATTACCCAATAAACTCATGGAGAGGTCGATTTTCAGCTGTAACTGCTTCGTAGAAGCACGTAGGAAGTTAGGAGGGTTTGAAAATTTAGAAGCGCATCTTTTAACAGAAAACGTTAGGATTTTATCGGAGAATTCGACAGATTTTGAGGTTGACATGATCGTTTATTTAAGGTTATCTCCCGAAACGTCGTTTGCTAGGGTTAATTCACGCGCGCGTAGCGAGGAAGAAAACATTCCTTTAGATTATTTGAAAGCTCTTCACGAGGTCCACGAGGATTGGTTAGTTCGCGGAAAGTTTTCAGCTCTTCCAGCACCAGTTTTTATCCTAGATGCCGAAGCTACAGCCGACGAGGTATTCAATGAATTTTGTGAGGTTATGGGGGAATAGTCGTTTGACAGATCACCCGCTCCGAGTTAGGCTTTCACTCGGTTTCGTTCGGTTCTACTCGTGAATAGTCGGCTTCTTCTGACCGAGTTCACGACGCGACAACTTCGGAAGAGTTCGTTTACGTCCGGCTATGTCCGGTTTTCAGCTCGCTGGGAAGACTCGTACGCGGCTTCTTGGACCTTCGGAAGCGCTCGGGTTTAATCGTTTAGGTTCAGGAAAGGAGGGAAAATACATCGCATTTTCAATGAGAAGCCGACATCCATTTTGAACGTTTGGATGCTAGCACTTTATTAAAAATTAGAGAAAGAACAAGATGTCGCAAGACGCTTTAAGGTTGTGGGAGCTGGATCGAGGACCTCTCGATGGCGACCTCCCTCACCACCTCCTTGATTTCCGCGCAAGCAAAGCAATTCCCCATGGGGATCGGTGCGAGGAGCGCCTCCCCGCAATCAAAGCATGAGCCGCCTCGTCCGGCCCGGAAAGCGCCCACGAAGGTACGGTGGGTCCGAACGACCCGCTTCACATCCCCCTCCGAGTATGGTCTAAAAAGAAAAGGGGGAATTTCGAATCAAAATGAAAACGAATTCTCAATGTATTTTTTTTTTATTTCGTTTGACTTCGGGGCTGAACTCACTTGATCAGGAAGCATTGTGTGCAGATTAACCGGGATACTCCTCCCCGCAATTCTATGGCTTCACCCTGGGCACAGCGGACCCTGTCCCATTGACTCTCCAGCCACTCTTCAAAACTTGCTAAACCAATTGGGTTTAGCCCTTCCCAGTCAAGAGACGATATCACCACTCCGCTTCGCACAAGAACTGATTGGCTCGACTTCATGTTGTCGAATGACGCTTTAGATTATTGTTTCTTCAGTAACGAATTTTCGCTCGGTTTTGTTTTTATTCCTCGAAGCTGATTGGATCAATAAATAACTCCGATCATTTATTAATAAGGGGCGAGATCTTTCTTTTGTTTTCAAATACTGGCTTTCGCGCCGTCTCAAAACCCGCGCTGGACTTTTCAACCTCCAATCGATTCCATGTATCGATTATCTGTTCTTCGCGCCATCATAGAATCGCGGCATAATTTTCAACTCCCCGTCATTTCTTTCACGTCTTCTGCTCTGGTTCTCTCCTGTCGCCGATCATAACCTCCTTTTATAACTTCACGTAAAGATCCGAGCGGATTGCTCTCAGTTATCGTTCAGGGATAAGAAATAACCGCTTCATTTGAAAGCTTTAGGTATCTCACCGAGTAATTCACAGAAAACGACACCCAAGATGTGGAACAAGAAGAAATAAGGCCGACCTAACCCCAAAATTTCCCTATTTACGCCCGGACAAAGATAAGATCGTTCCATTTTATTCTTCTACCCAATTTTTATTTACATTCAATCCCATGCAATTCTTACGAAGTAATTTAGTTCAATCGAAGTCCAGCCTTTAGTGGACTAGTTCGATAAAAATTTCTCCTATCCTTCGCACACTCACGTCTGTCCTCCAATCTAGGGTGTGCAGTCTTCCCGTCTTTTGGACCCGCCTGGGAGCAGTTCGTGATCCATGAATCCTGTCCTCCTGCCGCCGCCTCTCCTGAATTCCTGATTTCCTGACTCGCAGGATTTTCCTGACTTCCCTGACTCTCCGGACGGATCACAAGCTGACTTCATCCCCAGACGGTTTCCAGTTTTGCAGACGATTCCTTTCACCCCTCCAAGGACGGACTTCACTTCGACTCTACACTTCAGCCTGACTAGGCGAAGACCTTTTTATACCAAATATTGTTGTGAATTTGTAACCAAACTACCTTCTCAGGTTTTCTGTGGTTTCCCTCGAGGCTTAGGATGGAATTACAGGTAGTTTAGGGAAGATTTCAAATACTTTAAACGTTTTAAAGTCTGATCCACAGCTCTCAGTTCACTCTTCCCTTAGCAGATAACACACTCGCTATTCGATTACTTAAGAGTCGGGTCGCCTCTTCCCTTCAGGGGGGGGCAGTGTTACACGGGGTGCGTCCACCCCTTGTATTGCTTTATATTCACTCATTTCATAGCCACCCGAACTCCCATGTATTAAACACAGCAGTAATAATTATCAAACATCTTTTCACAAAACAACCAACTGATGTTACCATAGGACTCTTGTTTATAACAGTCCTGTCTCAGACGTTAAACGAGACACTTGTATCTTACTGAATATAATCCAATCTGCTTTGACCATTAATTTGTGTCTCCAAGTCTGCTTATTTCACTCAGGGACTCACTAGCTCAATTTAAAGGTAACTCCTAAAGTTACAATATATATTACACTTAAAATACTATTCACCTTCAATTATGTCTGCCTCCCTCTTATCTTCGCAGATCTCCGGTAACTGTAAAAAATTGATGCGGATTTAATTTGGGGTAGCTTGTATTTTATTTTATTTTTTATTATTCGGCATAAATACTCACGTCTATTTTCACCGAGTTCATTGCACTGAATGACTGTTTATAATTGTTTCGTCGTCACCACGGCATTGATTCTTTTTTCTTTCTGAAAATCGTAGTATCGATATATCACGTTAGAGTCACCTTTCTGTATTTTAAATTATATACTATATGCAGTGCCGGAGTTAGTACAAATTAGGCCCTATATGTTTTCTTGTTGATTTTTATTTTTTCGTTAATTTGAATATTATGGATTGGCACCTACTCGTTCGATCGACGTAGGGGAAGTTTCTGCGGAAGAACTCAACTACTACTTCGCTGCTGTCTCTCAGAGCCCCTCATCCGCGGTTGCTGTTGCTGCTTTTGTTGCTGATCCACCAGCCGCTAACTACGACGTCTCGCCAGTGGCTGTTCTAGACGCTGTCAATTATTTCAGCTCGTAGCTTCTGTGTTGATGATCTCTCGGCGTGAAATGTTCGGGATGCATTCCGTGTCAAAAATCAAATCGCTCATCTCGCTCAGCAGCTTCGACCGAATGTTGACCTCTGGACGCTGTCTAAGACCTTTAAGATAGTTCTGGAGTTTTTAGTCAAACCTTAGGAATCACCTGAAATTTTAGTATGGTGTAGACAACCTTCATGGACAGATACTTAAATTTTTAATTTGATTCACTACTTAGTTTTCAGAACTACCTCAAGTAGCTGCTTTTGACGCTGCCTTGGACTTCATTAATGACCGTAATTTTTTTGAGAGCTTAGCACAGTACTCTTCGGCGAGCTAGGACTGGGCGATCGGAGTCGTGTGATGTCTTTCTTATTCATCTATTTTTTATTTTTTATTTTACTTTCTACTTCTCATTCTGTTTCCACTCGCCTAATATTATCATGGGTGTACAACATAATTCTCTTATATTCTATTCTAATCTATTCTACTTCATTTTCTGTTCTACACACTAAGTTAGTCCTACGATCACTTTGCTTATTCTATCTATTATTCCTTGTCTTTGCCCAATTTTCTTACACAGTTTATATCCTGCTCTCTTTGCTAATCCTTATCCTTATTCCTACTATTAATATTATCTTAATATATTACTTTCCTGTACATTAAATAAGAATCAACGTGTAGAAATGTGAAAATGTCTTTATACATGTATACGTCTGTTATAATTTTACTCGCTGGACATTTATTTCATTTTTACACGCTTCTTCCTAAACAATTTATGCTATTATGAACATTTCTTAACATTATCATTGCGCACTATGCAACTATATTATTGTGGCGCATGATGCAGCCTTACTATTTGCTGTGGCGTACGATGCAGCCTGATATTAGAGCGTTTATTTACCGTGGCGCTTATTATGCAGCCTTTTATGAATTTTTCAAATGAATGTGGCGCATGATGCAGCCATGTTCATTTACTGTGGCGCTTATTATGCAGCCTAGTGTTGATCTGTTCATTTATTGTGGCGCTGATAATGCAGCCTTTTATGAATTTTTCATATCAACATGGCGTTTGATGCAGCCTGATATTAATACGTTCATTTACTATGGGGATTCATCATATCAATCTTAGAATTAGAATTTTCATCTTAGACTGAGATTTGCACCATCAAAGTGTGAGATAAGATCGGCTGTGAGCGCCTATTATGCGGTCAATGTATTCAAAACTCTGTTCCCGTGACTTATTGGATGCCATAGTGAATGCCTGCAAGCGTACAATAAACTGACACCTCTCTATAAACCAAACGGTGTTTCCAGTACACCACAAATCAATTTAAATTTCAATATTTGCGCTATATTTGCAGCCTTCATCCTAGTATACGACCTGCGATATAAACCGAAGCACTGGTATTTGTACATTTTCATTTATGTTGCGCTTATAGCAACCTCCATCGTCGTATGCGATCAAAAACCTTACGTTTGATAACGTATACTTCATTCAATTTAGTACCTCCTTGTATACAATGTCATCAATGTCATTTTTATCTGTTGCCATTTGAATTTTTAAGCCTTCTTTAAATCTGCACCGTGAAAGAGCAACGTAAAACTGGCCGTGAGCAAAAATGGGCCGGTCAACGTACAGCCCTACTCGGCTAAAACTCTGGCCCTGCGACTTATTAATTGTAATTGCAAATGCCAAGCGAACAGGAAATTGACGTCTGTGTTATATGAAGGGTATTTCTGTATCATTGCGCGTATCTAATTTTATACGCGGAATTTCAGCAATTTCTCCGCGTTTATCACCAGTTAGAATTTCTGAGATAAGAATGCGTGAATGTACAGCGCGTACAATTAATCGCGTCCCATTGCAAAGACCGTCCGATACTGATAGGTTACGCAACAACATTATAATAGCACCAACTTTGAGTTGCAGGTTGTGCGGTGGTAGACCACACGGTGTTAGACTGTTAAGATATTCCATTGGATACCGTAGCGTAGCCTCTTCATTTAAGGTTGTATCAGCAGCATCGGAGCCATGAAGTGTGGCATAGTCAATGCTACGCGATTCAAGTATGTTCCCTTCCATACGCATAAGAATCTTCAAGTTGATTTGATTGACCTCTGAATTTTGTGGCGCTAAAATAGCTCTTTGTGTTATCTCATCTTCTGATAGATTTAATGGGTATAGATCGTCAATTAACGTCTTGCTTCTCATTTCGTTGTCAGGAACAAATTTTTGTATTTCTCCATTTCTTACGTCAAGTAGCAATTTCGAGTACGCAACTGCGTCATCTTTGGCACGCATGTTGCGTTTAAGACTAAATCTAACGAATAAGCTCCATAGCGGCAAGAATTTAATAGTTTCCGCTATGATTTGATGTTTACCAGCTCGTTTGACAATTGGTAAAACTTGTCTAAAGTCGCCACCTAGTATAACTATTTTGCCTCCAAAAGGTGTCGTACGTCCAGTGACATCTCGGAGGGTGCGATCAATCAATTCGAGTGCACGTTTCGGGATCATTGAACACTCGTCCCATATTATTACATCAATGTTTACAAGTTTTTCTTTCATCGATGCATTTGTAAAGATAGTACCTTCCTTCGGTAATTCTAATGGCAGTCCAAACATTCTATGGGCGGTCGTCCCACCCGGTAGAAGTATTGCGGCAATGCCTGTCCATGGTACACAGGCGACGGTTTTTCCCAATGACCTTAGCATGTAATATAGAGCACTGTACACGATCGTTTTTCCAGTTCCTCCCGGTCCATCGATGTAGAAACATTTCTTCACTGTACCTATTTCTGCATTGCTTTCTGTCATAATTGATTCTAGAATAGCATTGTAAATAATTCGCTGATCGTCGTTAAGTTGCTCAGTCAATTTATTGCTATTTATTGTAAACATTGCTATATCTGCTACTGCATTTTCTTCAGTATTGTCATGTAGCTCATTCTGCATCAATGAATCTGGGGTTGGCAAACAAAAATCATGACATGATCTACCTTCTTCTTGAAGAAGACGTTCAATATCGCGTAAAGCTCGATTTTCATGTTGATCTTTGAAATCCTCTGAAAGTGCACCCTTGTATCTCTGCCAAAGCTCTTCTGCATCTGAAGGCATTTCACCGATCAAATACCATACAAAAAAGTGTCGCAGACGTTTCGGCATTAACAGCAGTACAGCCTCATCCAATATTTTGAACGCTTCGTCATTTGTTGTTGTCAAACCCATTGCTACTGCAGCATTTCTGAACGTATCGTAACTTTCACCGTTTACAACACGCAGATCACTAAAACATCTAGCGTTTGTTGCTCGTCCAAGAATAAGCTTGAGATGAAATCTCTCTGAATCACGTGGCGAAACGCTAGTAATTCTGGCGATGACTTTACATGCATTTTTACGTCTCGTCCACTTTTTCGAGGCTAGATTAAATGCATACAGGTCCGGTGTATCGATATAAGTTATAGTTCTTGCCTGTTCATGGATAGAATTTAGTTCGAACCACGCAGTGAGGGCCGTTTTCCATTTCTTATTATCGGATACAGCTTCATTTTCTTTGCCTTCTTCAAAGGTAGCATACTGCTGTCCTGGCAAATGGACAGGTAAACGTGTCACTGCATGACTGTGCCCATGCATTGGTAATTCTAAAATACGCCAACTTGCTTCCATTGGGCTCACATAACGCGAATCAATATAATCCTGTATCTCGTCTATATTCTGTTCGTACATTCCTTCATGCGATATACGTTCGACACTAACGCGCGCTTTGTCATGTCCTTTGTAAATATATTTATGTATTGTGACGTGCACTGCCGACGGTGGGGATACTCCCGTGACAGGCAACGCCAGCAAATACAGGACGATCCGCGGTGGGATTACTCGGGATGAATTTAATTTAGAAAAACAAAACTATGATAATTTAGAAAATATTTAATTCACCACAAGCTAAAGTGTTGGGCGCCAGGTACCGAATAGTACCGCGGTAACTCAATGACCCAAAAGCAAAAAAAAAAGGCAAAAATAATTCAAAAGAAAATTATAATCGAAACCGAAATCAATAAAAGAATTAAACTGTATCTCGGAAGCACACAAGTTCCGCGTTAGCTCAGGGTGACGGGAACATGGGGGCGAAATAATTAGGGCGAATCAGACAATTTATGGTTTATGGAATTTCAACAAAGAAACCAATATTTAATTTTCTTGAAATAAAACAATACGATCTTTCCCGTTCAGTATAGGGAAAATATCGTTACGAGCAAATTGATCCTATCTAATAATCAATCACGAAGTCATAACACAATAAATAATATTCCCTATTAAATTAAAATTCGGTGGGCAGAAGGCCTTAAACCGAGAAAAACACGACAATGGAAACAGCTGATAGACTAGCAGGTATGTAGGTCACCAAAGGAACAGTAGGTCATATGGTAATATAGGACAGATAACCCAAATAAAACAACACAAGTATCTTAGGATAAGGTAGGAAAGAATGACGTGATATTACAGTGTGACGTCAGGTCGATAACGTCGGGGAATGCGGAAGGATCCGGAATCAATTTTTACGGGACTCTAACAAATTAATGAGGGCTAGATCGATAATGTAGGACTTTCTAAAGAAAGTGCAAAGCGTGGAAGACGCGAACAAACGACTCGATCCGAATTCACCCGAACATTCCCGAATATTTGAAGAAGAAACACAACATACAACTATGTAATACTAACTAATTAAACAAATGGCGAGTTATAAAGTTTCTGGTAAAATAATAAATCTACGACGGAAAATAAACCAGCTCAAGTTCCCCACTAATTTAGGAGAATTTATACAATCTGACTCTTATAATCAACTTTCTAGGTTTTATAATAATTAAAGGAAAATTTAATTAATTTTGAGGGGATCGATCTTTCTGGAAATTATGGCGGAATTGAGGACAAGGAAAGCGTGGCTTCGGTTTTCGATTGAACCGAAGGGAAAAATTATTAAGGGATTGACGGGGGATTTTTATCTCATAATCAACGTCTACAAATTAAATGAACAGGGGTAGGATGAGTGTGGGTTTTCCCCAGGACGATTTAGACCGATAAATCCAATAAATCAGGGACGAAAAATTACAAAGGGGAAAAAGGACGCTATCAATGAAATAATTATTTTTGAAGCTAATATTCGCGAAAAATCGATTCACTCTTCACAAAAATATCAATAGGGGACACAAAATTAATAGTACTAAACAATTAACCCGATACAATAAAACTAAAACACGAAAATCCCAATATTATGCGAATGGCGTCACCCTCGTTGAGGCCTGACCCAACTACGTAATCACACAATGCAACAAGAAATCGATCAAATCAATCAATAAATGGGCGAAAGCCTACCTTATTGATGGACTCTGGTACTAACAACACAAACAGAGTTTATTCTATAATAACTTTTGACGCTACGGGGACAATTTCTTCTAAAACTTTTTCAAACAATAAAAATGCTCGCAAACAAACAACGAAAAAGGCTCTTATCGTCACGCTATCCAAGCAAGAAGTGGCGGGCTTGCGCCCGTCGTTAAGGGAATCAACAAGAGGGGTGGGGTTTTCGCGAAGACATCATTATTGGTCCTTTTCAAATGACGCTGTGGGTGTTCTTTCTTCTGGATCGCGGCCTGGCAGGGCCCGTTGGTTCTCAGAGCTTTCGCGAGGATGACGTAAGGTGGCGGGCTGACGATTTCGATATCCTGGAAGGCGGAATTTCTGCTTGTAACCGGTGGACGAGGCCGGTGAGTGATGTAGGAGAGGAGGGCGACAGGGGAGACAGTTTTGCAGCGCTCTTCCAGGCATATCTCTGGATACGATGTTCTCTGCTTCCTCGCTACTGACTCTGAGACTTCCAGGTTACCTGCCAGTAGTGTTCTTAAGAAGGGATGATCTCCCTCGGCGGTAGACTCACGACGATATTACATAAGAGACATAGGAACAGGATAGGAATTAATATACAGGGTTATAGGTTACAAACGGGACCTTGGGAACTTGAGCTTCGGTACTTCTTGCTTCGATACGGAATTAATTTTTAACGCGAGGGTCGCTGTCGCCGGGAGAAGAGGCGATGGTCATTACGCGGCAGCTAATCTGCCACGTTACAGTATATATTTAACGCTCATAATTGACGCGCAGTATTCAACATTGATATGGCTGTCGTATTTAGCGAGCAGATAAGGATTATATGGTACAGTCCTGCACATTAATGGTGTATACATGAACATAGCTGCGGTTAGATTTTCGCATCGTGTATCGTGGTTCCAACTCGCACCACGGAGCAGACGACAAGCAGACGCTATTTCGCTGAACGAGCGTATGCGTGCCCAACACACAACGCAACAATGACAACAATTCATTTATTCCTTGCATCCCTAGCAGATGGCGCATGCCGTCTGCTAAATATCGACTGTGGGCGCATGGTGACGCTAGTAGAGTTTAGTTCATGTTACATGACGCTGATTTTTTTGGATACACCATTAATGTGCAGGCCTGTACAACCATGCTATTGTCTACTCTTATCAGTTTTCCATCCACTCTGTTTTAGTAGAAATTCAATTCCTTCGAATTGTCACGTCTCCTATATTTTGGATAACCACCACTGGTCATATCAGTTTCTTGTGTAAATGCTTTCGGAAACTTTTTTGAGCAGGATTTCTCTTTTTCATTCCAGCACATAATTTTTGATGTATGCGGGCCGTGCAACATGTGCGATATCACAGTTTGATATAACTTCGAATAGCTTGATTTGTCTGGTAGCTCTGCGCATATGAAACGATCTATGCTTTCAGTTGTTAGCAATTTGTTCTCGTAGTTTAGAATCATTAAAATATGCGCGTGTGGCAAACCACGTTTTTGAAATTCGATTGTATAAACATACCCCTCAATTTTTCCAAAAACAGATCCACTATTTATTTCTTTCAGTAGATGTTGAAGTCGCACGTTGAATACACGACAGGCAATCGTTGGGATATCGTTAACTGTCGTGTTTGGCGGATAGTTTACCAATGCTCTACGAAGCTCAGGCCACTTCGGGTTGCAAGTAACAGTAATAAATAGATCTGGTCTACCCACTTTCCTTGTCATCGCCATTGCATCTTGATACTGCTGTTGCATATACCGTGGACCACCGGAGAATGTAGACGGCAATATCATTATGTTACCAAGTCGTATTTGATCAGACGTATTCGCCGAACTATGTACAACATGATCGGTCATTCCTTGATAGCACTCGATTCGTAATTGTTTTTGATTATGTCTCAAAAATGATAAACGTTGTGATTCTATCGTTAAATACGCATGAATTACATAATGTTGCGTTAAGCGTCCGCTTCGTAGCAAGTGGTTTGGCGCTCCGTCGGGGCGTAGCGCCAAACGATGACCATAATATTGCACCGGCGTGATTGACTTCTTAGTTCCGGCTTTTGTTAAATTAAAGCTCCAGCCCAAATCTCCGCTTGGAAATAATAACGGAAATGTCATTGGGTCTACGTGATGTGAAGATTTTGGAACATAACTGACTACCCGCTCTTGCCTTGGACAAACTTGAACTTCTACGTCTTCCGAAATTGTTCCATCCAATGACACAATTATAGCCGCGATTTCCCCACAGGTTGGCGCGTTGTACCGTCGTCGATCATCATTTTTTAGTGAAATGAATTTTAAAACTACTTGGCTCTCTCCTTCGTTATATCGTTCGTGGAGTGTTTTATAATTAGCTGCATAGGGGTTCCTTTCATTGATTATGCTGCTAATCATCTGCAGCACATTTGCTCTACATCCGTTGTTTTCTCGCAGACCAAGCTGAGTCTCTTCATCATATATATAAATTTGTCCATACCGTGCACGAGTATTACCATCATTTTCCAAACTCGTTGATACCTTGTAACTTACGTCACCCACAATTTTCATTACGTAAGGTCCACTACCTCTGATGTCAGGTACTGTACAATTGAATGATGCAAATGCAAACGCATCGTTGTATGATCTGATTCTTTCCCTGAAGTGTTTTGAAGTTTCATCATTTCCCTCTCTGAGCACTTCCAGCTATTTCGGATAAGCTGTTAGCGGTGGTAGTTCTACCTTACCACCATGACAGCAATTATTTCTAACTCTACCGAGTTCGTTGACAAATGATACGGCGCTGCAATGGCTACAAGGAGCCGACATATCTCCTATATCCAATTGCTCTACTTTTGAGAACATTTCGTTGGACACATCTCCACTAAAACACCTTTCGGTATTTTCTTGATTTCTTCTTTTTTTCTCTTGTCGCCACTTACGCTGCTGTTCGCTTCGCGAAGCCTTTTTTTCCACTCCATTCAGCATAGATTCTGCCTCTTCCACTCTTTTCAGGCTTATAGTATCGTCATTTTTATTTTTCTCTTCTTTCTCCTTGTTTATTTTTTTCCCTTGCTTGTATCTACGCTGTTGTTCTGCGCGCTTAATATTTTTTTCTTCTTCTGTTAAGAGAGATCTCGGTCGTCCTGTCTTTTGCTTCTTATATTCGTGTTTAGACAATACGACGTTTTTTCGTTGACTTTCAATACATACATCATCTTCTATGTTTCTCTGTTCGGATACATCAGATCCTGTGCGCTTGTTGCCACATTCTAGAATTACTGAATGTCCTCCTGTGAACTCCACGTATCTTCGCTTACGTGCAGTAATTGTGTCCTTTTTTTCTAAAATTACAGTGTCGCAACGTACACGCTCCTGTTCAATAAGTACATCTGCTGTTAACGATGGAATTACGGCATAATTTTCATCAACTGACATGAACTCCGGCAAATCACTTAAAACATCGTAATGTCCAGTATCTCCGTTTCCTGTATACAGCAGCGAAAATTTTCTTACATTTTCTGATCCATATTCGTTGGGAGCTGCATGTTGCGCACGGTGTACCGATAAACATATTTTAAAAATCGAAGCAGCTGCTGTCAACTCCACATCACCTGCATAACTTCCACTTTTGCCCATCCACTTCTTATAATGGTGTGGCGATTTTATTTGCATACCATAAGATTCATCACCTACGATGTACCCTTCAAATGCTTGCCAATTACTCACCACGTATGAAACGATACAAGATCTTACCTTTTGATGTCGTTCTTGAGTATTGAATAAACAGTACGATATCGCTCTGAATAGACAGTTTCCATCGGGCATCATCTTGACTACAAATCCTTCCATTTTATCAATTTTTATTATCACTTTTTAATATCTTTACTATAAAGATTTTATGCTGGCGATGATAATAATAAATATTAATGACAGAATAGTGAATTCATTTGATTTGGTTTTTGTTTTTGAGTAGAGTTTATTTCTCCGTGAATTCAGATAGTCTATTATTCTCTGCGGCTAGGTCATCCGTTTTTTAGCCATCGGTGACCAGATCTTCTTCGACATCAGTCTTACAGTTCGTAGCTCTATACACCGACAACTATAAAGCAGATGACCTGTGCGCCTATACCCAAGAATCGGTCGACCTGTACACCGCGAACTACGTGGTAGATGACTTGTGCGTTAAGAACTACGGCGAGGAAGACCTGGACGCCGAAAACTATGAAGCGGATGACCCAGCTACGAATAACTACGAAGCGCATGACCTGGCCACCAAGAACTACGATCAGGAAGACCTGGATGCCAAAAACTATGAAGCGGATAACCTGGACACCAAGAACTACGATCATGAAAACCTGGATGCCAAAAACTATGAAGCGGATGACCTGGACGCCGAGAACTATGAAGTGGATGACCTGGGCACCAAGATCTACGATCAGGAAGACCTGGACGCCGAGAACTATGAAGCGGATAACCTGGACACCAAGAACTACGATCATGAAAACCTGGATGCCAAAAACTATGAAGTGGATGACCTGGACGCCGAGAACTATGAAGCGGATGACCTGGGCACCAAGATCTACGATCAGGAAGACCTGGACGCCGAGAACTATGAAGCGGATAACCTGGACACCAAGAACTACGATCATGAAAACCTGGATGCCAAAAACTATGAAGTGGATGACCTGGACACCAAGGACTACGATCAGGAAGACCTGGATGCCAAAAACTATGAAGCGAATGACCTGGACACCAAGAACTACGATCAGAAAGACCTGGACGCCGAGAACTATGAAGCGGATGACCCAGCTACGAAGAACTACGAAGCGGATGACCTGGACACCAAGAACTACGATCAGGAAGACCTGGATGCCAAAAACTATGAAGCGGATGACCTGGACACCAAGGACCACGATCAGGAAGACCTGGATGCCAAAAACTATGAAGCGGATGACCTGGACACCAAGAACTACGATCAGGAAGACCTGGGCGCCGAGAACTATGAAGCGGATGACCCAGCTACGAAGAACCACGAAGCGGATGACCCAGCTACGAAGAACCACGAAGCGGATGACCCGGACACCAAGAACTACGATCAGGAAGACCTGGATGCCAAAAACTATGAAGCGGATGACCTGGACATCATCAACTACTACCTGGCTGCTCTGTACGAATTGGATAAGCTGCTGACTGTGAACTACCGAGAGGAAGACCTGTACCCCGAAAAGCACAGAGCGGAGTTACCTGGACATCGTGGAACACGAACCATAGTACCCGGCCACCCGATATATAAATAATTCAATACTATTGTTATTGTAACTTTAGGAGTTACCTTTTAATTGAGCTATGAGTCCCTGAGCGAAATAAGCAGACTTGGAGACACAAATTAATGGTCAAAGCAGATTAGGTTATATTCAGCAAGATACAAGTGTCTCGGTTAATGTCTGAGACTAGACTGTTGACAAATTGGCTATCGCTGGTTACATCGTTTAGTTGTTTTATCAGAAGATGTTTGGTAATTATTACTGTGATGTTTAATACATGCGAGTTCGGGTGGCTATGAAATGAATCGATATAAAGCAATACAAAGGGTGGACGCACCCTTTGTAACACTGCCCCCCCCCTGAAGGGAAGAGGCGACCCGACTCTTAAGTAAGCGAAAAGCGAGTGTGTTTTCTGCTAAGGGAAGAGTGGACTGAGAGCTGTGGATCAGACTTTAAAATGCTTAAAGTATTTGAAATCTTCCCTAAACTACCTGTAATTCCAACCTAAGCCTCGAGGGAAACCACAGAAAACCTGAGAAGGTAGTTTGGTTACAAATTCACAACAATATTTGGTATAAAAGGTCTTCGCCTAGTCAGGCTGAAGTGTAGAGTTGAAGTGAAGTCCGTCCTCGAAGTGCAAGAAATCATCTGCAAAACTGGAAACCGTCTGGGGATGAAGTCAGCTTGTGATCCGTCAGGAGAGTCAGGGAAGTCAGGAAAATCATGCGAGTCAGGAGATCAGGTGAGGCGGCGGCAGGAAAACAGGAATCTGGGATCACGAACTGCTCCCAGGCGGGTCCATAAGACGGGAAAACTGCACACCCTAGATTGGAGGACAGACGTGAGTACGAGGAATAGGAGAAATTTTGTCGTACTGGTCTTCTAAGTGTTG
This sequence comes from Rhogogaster chlorosoma, assembly GCA_944452935.1. Lineage (NCBI taxonomy): Eukaryota > Metazoa > Arthropoda > Insecta > Hymenoptera > Tenthredinidae > Rhogogaster > Rhogogaster chlorosoma. The sequence continues at coordinate 9,838,914 of OX101802.1, forward strand.
TATTGTTGATCTTAATTATTCCATTGAAGTTAAATGAGAACAGAGAAACATAAATTGAGTAGAGAGTTAAATTGGAACGATCTTATCTTTATCCGGGCATAAATAGGGAAATTTCCGGGGTTATATCCGCTGAATTTCCTCTTGGTCCGCGTCTGCGGTGCCGTTGCTTGAAATTATTTGGGTAAGAGACCTAAAGCTTTCAAAAGAAACGGTTATTTCTTACCCCTACACGATAACTAGGAGTAATCCGCTCGGATCTTTACGTAAAGTTATATGAGGAGGTTATGATCGGCGACAGGAGAGAACCAGAGCAGAAGACGTGAAAGAAACGACGGGGAGTTGAGAATTATGCCACGACTCTATGGTGGCGCGATGAGCGGATAATCGATTCAAGGAATCGATAGGGGGTTCAAAAGTCCAACGCGGGTTTGTGAAGGCGCGAAAGACAATATTTGAAGACAAAAGAAAAATCTCGCCCCTTATTAATAAATGATCGGAGTAATTTATTGATCCAATCAGCTTCGAGGAATGAAAACAAAACCGAGCGAAAATTCGCTACTGAAGAAACAATAGTCTATAGCGTCATTCTTCGCCATGACTTCGTTCAACGAGGACGCAATCCGTACCGGGATAGTTATTTCCCAGCTAAATTGGGATGGGGTTGCTAATATGGGTCCGGACGAACTCCGCTCTTGGTTCGAAACTCAGTGGGGGAGAGTTAGCTGTGCTCGAGGTGAGGCCGTACGTCGTACCGGCACCTTGACTCGCCTTTATTGTAATCGATGCTTCGTGCTCCGGTAAGCCTTCATTCCCTTGGCATCTTTTTTCCTTCCGTTCGTCCCTTTCCTCTATCAATCTTTATTTCCCGACAGTATTCCTGTAGAGAGTGTCACCGGGGTCGTGCGGACTCACCGCACTTTTGTCGGGCCAGTGGACCTCCGAGGGCCGTACTCGACCTGCGAGTTTTGTCGCTCGTCTTTGCTGCAGCCCGCGGATAAGGACGATTGCGAAGCCTGCGATCGCGTGAAGACGGACATAAAGTTCGTCGCGGAAAAATTGATGACGAATCGCTACTAGGCCTTTACCCCTACGCCTTTCCTTTCTTTCTTCACTTATGTTTTATTAACGCTTCGACTAAATAAAGTCTCCCTTGTTAAAATCATAAATGAATGTCGTCTTTTACTGAAATGAATCGAAACTCCCTTCGCCTCGTCGAACTTAATCAATTAAGTCCGTTCATCTTCGAAAATTTGAAGAGACGCGTAGGCTCTTTTATTGAATTGCGTCTCAAATTCCCTCATCTCCCGATCCTAAACGACTAGGCCCGAACGCCTCCGAAGATTCGAGAAGACGCGTACGAGTCTTCCTAGCGAGTCTAAAGGCGGACAGAGCCGAACGAAAACGAACTCCTCCGAAGATACCGCGTCGTGAACTCGGTCAGAAGAAGCCGACTATTCACGAATTAAACCGAACGTACCCGAGTGAAGTCTGACGTGAAGCGGGTGATAGCTGTCAAACTACTACTCTCCCATAACCTTACTGAATTCGTCAAATACCTCGTCAACCGATGCCTCGGCATCTAGAATAAAAACTGGAGCTGGAGGAGCCGAAAACTTTCCGCGAACTAACCAATCCTCGTGGACCTCGTGAAGAGCTTTCAAATAATCTAAAGGAATGTTTTCCTCCTCGCTACGCGCGCGTGAATTAACTCTAGCAAACGACGTCTCGGGTGATAACCTCAAATAAACTACCATGTCGACCTCAAAATCCTGCGAATTTTCTGTTAAAATCCTAACGTTTTCTGTTGAAAGATGCGCTTCTAAATCTTCAAACCCACCTAACCTCCTACGTGCTTCTACGAAGCAATTGCAACTAAAAATTGACCTTTCCATGATCTTGTTAGGTAAAGAAGTTTTCACTAGGTGCCTATTCCTCATCGTCATCGCGGCGTGGTGCTGGAAGTGATAACCGTAACGGGAAGGATCCTTATACATTTTCTCTAGGAGGTTCTCTCCGGCAACGTTTCCATATTCCTCTAAAGGCTCTGATAAAGTAAGAATGTTCTTATCTTTTAGGAATCTACTTGTAAAGGTGGTTTTCCCGCACCCAATGTTCCCCTCGACGAGTATAGTAAAAGGGCGGTAATTCTTCCGCTTGATTCCAAAAGGCAGATCCTTGGACCACCTGGAAGAATCGGAGAGGGAAAGGGGAATTTCTTCCTAACTTGGGGGGAAAAATCCTCGAGAACCTGTAGGTTCTGATTGAATTGAAGAGAGCGAAGGAGGTTACTGTTATCTACGTGAGCTTCTTCAGACTCGTAGGGGGCTAGGCGATCCAAGTGAACTACCTTTGGTTTGGTTCGTAGAGAGCGTTGGATGCAGTAGACTACGTCATTTATTTTATCTACTACCGTATAAGGACCCTCCCCGTTAGTTTGCAGTTTAGGACAACGTCCTCTTTCTCGTCTCGGCTGGAAGAGCCATACTAAATCTCCTGTTTTAAATGTCAAATCCCTAGCTCGCACGTCGTAACGTGCCTTCATTCGGTCTGAAGCTACCTGAATCCTTTCCCTAGCAAAGTTATGTATCTCCTCTAACCTTTCCCTTAGATGCGAAGCAAAGTTGGAGCAAAGAGTATCCTGAATGGGAAGAGGGCCTTTCTCCAAATCGGAGGGCAGCCGAAGATCTCTTCTCATGAGCATGGAAGCCGGCGTCTGTTTTGTAGTCTCGTGGACAGAAGAGCGGTAGGGAAGAAGAAAGAGGGGAACCCATTCGTCCCAATCCCTCTGACTCCTTTCCACCAAAGAAGAAAGATAAGAAAGAAGAGTTCGATTTAATCGTTCAACCATCCCATCGGATTGGGGGTGAAGAGGAGTAGTTCGAGTTTTTCTAATCCCTAATATCTTAGTTATTTCTCCGACAAGAACTGACTCAAAATTACGACCCTGGTCGGTATGGAGTTCGAGCGGGGCTCCGTACTGACATACAAATTCTCTAATGAACGCCTGAGCTACAGTTTGAGCCTCTTGATTGGGTATCGGGATGACTTCGGGCCATTTTGTAAAATAATCGGCTATTACTAGCGCGTAACGATTCCCTGAATGAGAGACTGGTAAAGGCCTGAGGACATCCATGGCTACCCTCTCAAAAGGCGCGCCTACATTGTAAGTTTGTAACGGACTACGACCTTTCGCACGAGGACCCATCTTAGCTACGCATACTGTACATACTCGACACCATTCATCCACGTCTAAACGGCATCTTGCCCAGAAATACCTTTCCCTAATCTTTTCTAAAGTTTTGTTTGAGGCGAAATGGCCTCCTGACGAAGAATTATGGTACGCTTCGAGGATTTCGTTGACCTTTTCTTTGGGGACTAGAAGTTGCCATCTAATGATCTTCATATCCGGGGATTCCCATCGGCGGTACAGTATTTCGTTTATTAAGAAGATGGAGTCCCACTGAGTCCAGTATATTTTTAGTTGTTGGTCAGCTGGGGAAACATCCTGCCACTCTGGGCGTATATTTGAGCTCTTCCAGGCTCGTAGCTCTTTCAGGATCTCATCCTTTTCCTGGGCTCTCTTCCACTCTCCTAGGTCTTCACCGAGGGATATCACCCGGATGTCTATGGAATCCAGTCCTTTCCCCATCCTGGCGCACTGCTTGCAGTCGCCGAGTTCCTGGCACGGGCGTCTTGATAGTGCGTCGGCGTTCCCGTGGAGGTTTCCTGCACGGTGTTGAACCTCGAAGTCGTACCGCCCTAACCTTTCGATCCACCTAGCTACTTGGCCTTCCGGCGATTTAAACGAGAGCAACCATTTAAGCGAAGCGTGATCTGTACGAATTAAAAACTTCCTTCCTACTAAGTAATGTTTGAAATGCTCTATAGCCTCTACCATTCCTAAAAGTTCTCGTCGTGTGACGCAATAATTCCTCTCTGGTTTTTTTAGAACCCTACTGAAGTAACTAATCACCCGCTCCGATCCTTCCTGAACCTGAGACAAAACCCCGCCTATTCCATACAGAGATGCATCGGTATCTAAAATAAAAGAAGTGTCGGTTTGCGGATAAGCCAGGATTGGAGAAGAAGTGAGGCAAGTTTTTAAGTGATTGAATGCTTCTTCACAATCCGGGGTCCACTCGAAGACAGAGGTAGACCCGGTGAGATTGTGAAGAGGCCTAGCTATAGAGGCAAAGCCTGAAACGAAACGCCTATAATACGTGCAGAGACCTATAAAACTCTGAATATCTTCCCTATTCGATGGTCGGGGCCAATCTCGCACCTTTTCGATCTTTGTGGGGTCCGTTCTGACTCCTTGGGCCGAGACGACATGTCCAAGGAAGGTAACCTCGTGTTGGAGAAGGTGGCACTTCTTGGGGCTCATCTTCAGGCCTGTCCGTTGAAGCCTCTCAAAGACCTTTTCTAGGTTAGTTAGCTCCTCTTGGAAGGTTTTGACAAATACAATTATGTCGTCCAGGTACACCAAGCAGATCTTCCCCGTCAATCCTTCCAGTGCGACTTCCATCGTCCGTTCGAATGTGGCTGGAGCGTTGCATAATCCGAAGGGCATCACTTTGAACTGCCAGAGTCCTCCCAGTCCAGTGACGAAAGCTGTTTTTTCCTTGTCCTCTGCATCCATCTCGACCTGCCAGTAACCACTCTGCAGGTCGATGGTGCTATACCATTGAGCTCCAGCCAGCATGTCTAGGGTATCTTCAATCCGTGGAAGGGGGTACGAATCTTTCTTGGTGACCTCGTTCAGCTTTCTATAATCTATGCAGAATCTTTTCGTCCCGTCCTTCTTAGGAACGATGACGATTGGCGAGGCCCAGGGTCCTGAAGATGGCTCGATGACGTCGTTAAGGAGCATGTCGTCTATCATTTTCTGAACCTCTTCTTTGCCATTGAAGGGAATCCGTCTGGCGTGCTGTTTAATCGGGAGATTGACCCCTACATCTATCTTATGGCGAGCAAGGGTACACCTCCCCTTGTCGTCACTAGTCTTTGCAAAAGAATCGCTAAAGTCTCGCAGGAGAGACGAGAACTGTTGCTTAGAAGGCGAATCTAACTCTATCGAAGACCTCTCAAAAAGGTCTTTCAGATGATCAGGGACCTGTTCAGTAATCTCTCAAGGCGAGGAATCTATAATCTCGTTTTCCCTAGTGGTTTGTAATTGATCGAGTTGAAAAGTTGGGGGGTTCGGGGTTTTGCTCCTATTTGTTAACAGCGGAATCGTATGGCGGCCTATAAGTAGCGAGTTCCCTATCGTTGAAATAATGCACTGATGCTCGCTCAAGAAATCTATCCCTAAAATTCCCTCATCCTCAATATCAGCCACGTAGACTTTATGAGGAGAGCTAATCTGACCCGCGATGTTTATTTGGACGGAAACTTCTCGTAAAACAGGGGTGGTCTTCCCTGTCGCGGTCTTTAAGGTGGCATAATGATTGTTTGAGGGAAGATTTTTCAGGAGATCCGAGCGAACCACGGTCACCTCGGCTCCGGTATCCACAACCCAGAGACAGTCAACACCGTTGACTGATTCCTGAGCGTAGAGACCGGACTGTCTTAGACTTCTAATTAGAACAGGTAATTCAGGCAATATAGGTAGAACAGGCAATACAGGTAAAACAGAGCTATTCTCCCTCGCTACAGGCGATGATTCCCGCCCCCCGCAATCATCGAGCGTTAGTTTTTTTGTTGATCCGAGGTTGCTTTAGCGTTGTTAAAGGGAAGCATCCTCTCCCCCTGGGCAGGATTGAAACCCTGAGTTTGATTAAGTCTGGGGTACAGGTTTTGGCCCTGGTTAGAATTTACGTTAAAGCCGCGGTCGTTGTCTCTCCACGAAAGCTGGTTGGGATGTCTTTGGTCGTTATTAGCACGGTTTCGTCTTTGTCGCGCGAAGCACTGCTCTAGTGAGTGCCCACGCTTCCGACAATACCGGCATTCTACGTTATTTTTCGGATTGGCTCTCGCATAAGAATTCTGCTCCTGCCGCAAGGAAGAGGACCTTTTTTCATCGATTTTAGATCCGTCGGGGGTCGGTTTCACCGCCTCTACCTGCCGAACGCGGCCGGATCCTAAGTATTGCTTATTCAAGGCTTCTAATTCTAATGCCTTAATTATGGCTTGACGAAGGGTGGAAGGTCCCGCCACGCTCAGGGCGTGTTTCAGTTCGGCATCGGTTATGGCGTTTATAAATCGGTCGGTCGCTAAAGTTTCGCGAGTCGTCTCGTCACTTGAGGGTAAAGCTATTCGCGACAAACGTTCTATGTCATGTCCGAGGGTGGCGAGATCCTCGTCCCTCCGTTGTCGTCTTGTATCAAATTGTGTGAGGAAGAGCTTAGTCAGGTGCTCGTTCCCGTACCTGAGCCTCAAGGCAGAGCTAATCTTTTCAAAATCGTAGATTTCCGTCGAGGTCAGGGTAGAAAGGACGCTAGCCGCGGAGCCTTTCAGGCAATTTACTAAGTTACCAGCTTTCGTGACTGAATCCCAATTATTCAGTTGCGCGACTACTTGAAATTGACATTCGAATTCGGCCCAGGGCCTATCACCTTCAAAAGTAGGCGGTTTTAGATTACTCGAGCGTTTTTGACAACCGTCTGCGTTGCTGTCATTAGTAGAGGTTAGGTTAATGTGATCTGCAGAGGAATTATTCGGTCTTTGGGAAGGAGCAACGACTAAACCCGAATCGCGGACAATCAGGTCGCGCTCGACCGGCGAAAAGGAGGCAAGCGTATGAGGGGGAGCAGTTACCCTAGTTGAAGGCACAGACCTTAGAGTATCGGGAGTTTGGGTCGGCTGGCAGGATGAGGTGGAGGGGATAGGATCCGTCAAGGGCTGAGGCTCGTCTCCAGATCCTCGTCGGTCGTCCCTCAGGGTGGAGAGGATTTGAGTGAACGACTGCTGCTGGTCTTGCAGCACTCCCACCAGTCGTCCTTCCGATCGTTCGCGCTGCTCTCGGGCGGCCTGCTGGTCTCGCCGTTGGTCTTGGAGGAGCTGTAATAAAAGAGCTTGCTGCTCGGCCTGAGCAGCTTGGGCCGCTTGCTGTGCTGCCAGTTGAGCGGCTTGCTGTCGTTCCTGGGCGGCTTGGGCCGCTTGCTGTACTGCCAGTTGAGCGGCTTGCTGGGCAGCTTGCTGAGCAGCCTGCTGCTGCAGGAGTTGAACCAGGGCGGTAATGGGGTCGGCCTCCTGTTCTCCCGCCCGTGGAACTTGGCTGGTGTGAGCGGCAGTGGCAGCAGGGGAGCCTTGGCGGCGGGTGTTTCGTCGATTGCTCATAACGAGCAGATTTGTTCCTCAGGGAGGTAGGATTCTTTTACAGAATAAGGCAACGGAAGCTTATAGCTTATGGATACAAGCAATCGGCAAAAACCAAAAGAAATGCACCAAACAAATCAGCTTATCGGACTCAGAAACGATCCCACTTCTGACACCAAATGTAACTTTAGGAGTTACCTTTTAATTGAGCTATGAGTCCCTGAGCGAAATAAGCAGACTTGGAGACACAAATTAATGGTCAAAGCAGATTAGGTTATATTCAGCAAGATACAAGTGTCTCGGTTAATGTCTGAGACTAGACTGTTGACAAATTGGCTATCGCTGGTTACATCGTTTAGTTGTTTTATCAGAAGATGTTTGGTAATTATTACTATGATGTTTAATACATGCGAGTTCGGGTGGCTATGAAATGAATCGATATAAAGCAATACAAAGGGTGGACGCACCCTTTGTAACATTATTATAATCTACCCAATTTTGTCGCAAAACTTTTTTAATAGTATAGAGAGATTTAATTTTGCTTTTTTCACAATACCATTGTCAGTACTTTTTTTTATCCAGTTGAGGACTTGCCACTCACCTAATCCCAGAGTAGAAAGAAACATTTTTTTACAGACTGGTAGTTGCTTGTTATTCACTTTCAGATGATATTTTAGATTTAGATTTCGTCTTGACTTAATATTTTCATTAGAACGATTAATTTCTTTTTTAATAACAAGAGAAACTACGTACACTCTTCTCTGTTCCCAATCCATGTCTTTCCAGAAAGCATTAAATAATTTACTTCTTGAATTTTCGTTGATTTCATTACATTTATTTATGGTACTTTTAGCACACTTTTTTGAAGTACAGCCAGGTTATAATTTTCGTTATTGTCTCAATTTATATGATTCCGTATCATTACTTTTATCAACACTTTGAGTATAATACGATCTACCTTCTTCTCGAGTCTTTTTCGCTTTAATTCGATCATATTCATCTTTGTTTCCTTTATTTTTTCGAGCTCTTTTTCTGGTTAAAAGTCCTGAATATTCATTCAAAATTTTATTAATTTGAGGATTATGATTTAAATTTTCAGGGTTATTGCTTTTACTTAGATTAATTTGATTATCTAGCATGCTGCTATCAGTAGTTTGTGACCTAGGTGAATACATAGATTCTTCTAAGTCCTCTACAAATCGACGGCAGTATGGAAGAACGTGACATATCAAATTGTGCTAGAAGAACGTGACATCTCAAATTGTGCCAGAAGAAGGTGACATCTCAAATTGTGCCAGAAAAACGTGACATCTCAGATTGTGCCAGAAGAACGTGACATCTCAGATTGTGCCAGAAGAACGTGACATCTCAAATTGTGCTAGAAGAAGGTGACATCTCAAATTATGCAAGAAGAACGTGACATCTCAAATTGTAAAAGAAGAACGTGACATCTCGACTGAGGACAAATTTTTCATTGATACGGCACTGGGATTTTGGGTCCATGAATTAAGTGAAGTATTTTTTACAAAATGTATGTATATTTGTAAGCCTAACGCCTTATCGGGCCGGGCCTCCTAAAACTAAGAGCCACCACGAGGGCTCTCGTCGGTCTGAGTCGTCTCCAGATAATATCCATTAAAGACCACATTACCTTCGTCGTCCAGATAAACTCGCCTCAGTTCGTCCTCCGCCAAGGTTATGACCACGTTTCGGAATTTGTTACGTGTTTTTAAACTTTTGACTACTCCCTTCGCCACTGTGTTTTCGAAAAGTTGTGGGTGTTGAGCACTCGTTTGCCAATCTCGGGGGAATTGAAAAATTTCCTCTTGTCCCACTAGTTGAATTGTTTTGACTTTAACCACCGTTGTTTTGCTGTCTATTGCCTCAGATGCAAAGTGGAATCTTGCCCTGATGTCGTCCATCTTTTCTGTATGGATTTGTAAGCCTCGAAATCAGAGGCGTGATGCAAATTGTGAGGAAGGGAGAGAAGATAGACTCGACACGTGTGGTTGCAGCTAATAATTACTGTAATTTAGAAAAGTATGGTTACAATTGTGTTACACTTTCTATAATCACTTAATACTAGTGTCGCACCTGAATCCATACAGTGTCGATGTTCCGTTCCGCTCTGTCGCGGTGTATCTGCCGTATCACCGGCGACCGACGAGAGCCCTCGTGGTGGCTCTTAGTTTTAGGAGGCCCGGCCCGATAAGGCGTTAGGCTTACATATTTATATACGAAAATCATACAAATGATACATTAATTTGTATACGAAATGATATTGTCATAAAATGGTCGAGAATTCTGTGGTACTAGCCCACGATCACATAAATTTGAGATCGTCGATTTTACATTGCGGAAGATCGATCTTTTTATCGTTAGCCCTTTGATCGACCCTTCTCCAAAAACCACTAAAAAATATAAAAAATATTTTTTTAATAATATATTTTTTTTATTAGTTATTTAAGCTATTTCCAAGACGCCTTTTTTTCACAGTTATTCCTTAATGTGAAATGTGATTTTAAGCCTAAAATAGGAATGTTATTCCGGTTTTTTCTATTTTTCCAGAGGGGTTCAAACATTTTATTACAACAATTTTAACGCAAATTGTACCATTTTTGTGTTTCGGCGTTGTAATGAAACGTTTGAATCTCTCTGGAAAAATAGAAAAAACCGGAATCACATTCCCACTTTAGGCTTAAAATCACATTTCACATTAAGGGAAGACCCTACAGACATTTTGACCAAAATCGCTCAAAAAATCGATTTTTTGTTTCTGCTGGAAAAACACTCCAGGGGCATGCCCGCACCTTGTGAGAAATTTTAGAAGCCCTCCGATTTTTTTCAGCTGGCCGGCCGGTTGATTTTATGAATAAGATCGATAAATTTTTTTTTTCTTTTACGTTTGCTGTAATAAACTTCTAAAATCACATCCAACTATTTAGAAATACCACTGAATGCATTACGTGAGATTTATAAGATAACGCATTACATCGATGCAGTGATTTATCGATATATCATTATTTTTGAACGTTGGCGCGCTGCGGTAAGCGGCTTCCCGCCTTTTTCACCCGGATCGGGTTAGTTTACTACAAACTGGCATCTTGGTGACAGCAAGTGTAAACTTCTCTGCATATTTGTGATTTTCACTCATTGCGAAACAAAAAAATCTTGACAAAGAAATGGATTCGATTACTTCACGGTGGCGCAGGCCTAAAAAACGTCCATCTTCGAGAGCAAAGCATTCGAAGAAAATTCTTGAGGGGCGATCGGCGTTGAGAGACGTAACCTCCAAAGTAGCTGGTCAACAAGAATTGCGTGACGAATCGGAGCCTGGCCCGTCCGGAATGCAAGTTGATAAAGTATCTCAACCAAAAAAGATAAGTAGCGATGTAAAACCTAGTACATCTACTAGTAAGAATAAAATTGAAACTTTTATTTCATCGCAATCATCAGAGCCAGGTGATGCTGTTGAAAATTTTTTGCTTGTGCATTCTAGTACCTGGCAGGAGCTGTTTAGGAATTTAGCATGCACCGAGTGTGGAAAAAATAGTCTTGTTGTGCAGATGAGAGATCGAAAAGGATTCGCCGCCCGGCTGTGCGTCAAGTGCGAAGACTGCGGCTACCTCTCTGCACAGAGTTTCACAAGTCCAAGAACAGCGAACAACACCAAACATCCACCGTTTGAAGTAAATAGAAAAATGGTAGAAGCTTTTTCAGAATCTGGCGGAGGACACGCTCAAATGCAAAAGTTCGGAGCAACAATGGGCATGAGTGTGATGGCATCTCGAACGTACCACACACATTTGAAGCAATTGGCAGACACAAGCAAGTCGCTAAAAGAAAAGGTGCTTGCCAAGGCTCGTGACGCTGTTCGACAGGCTCATGTGACAGTGAATCCTGATCTGAAAGATACAGAAGTAATAGATATAGCAGTATCTTATGACGGCACATGGCACAAACGTGGCCACACTTCCTTATACGGAATTGGGGCAGTGGTAGATATTCTGACCGGCTTAGTAATTGATTTTGAAGTTTTGTCAAAATTCTGTCACATGTGCAGTCTAACAGCAACGAGCCTTGATGCTAATTCGCCCGACTATGCTATATGGAAGGAAGGGCACCAGAGTAGTGGAGACTGTAGTGTGAACTACGAAGGCTCATCTGGAGCTATGGAAGTGACTGCCGCTGAACGTATGTGGGTGAGATCCATTGGAGATTCCAAGATGAGATACACCACAATGTTATCAGATGGCGATGCAAAGACCCACGCCCATCTACAGAAGTTAGCTGTTTATGGCCCAGATGTCATAATTTCCAAAGAGGAATGTGTCAACCACGTGGCCAAACGTATGGGTACTGGACTCCGAAACTTGATAAAAAGTTCAAACGCTCAAGGCATTAAACTTGGAGGACGAGGAAAGGGTTCCTTGAAAGAGACAACCATCGTAGCGCTCACCAACTTCTACAGGACAGCCATTACCAGGAACATACCCAACGTCCCGGAAATGAAGAAAGCCATTTATGCTACGCTGGAACATTGCCAATCGACGGATGAAGAACCCCAACATGAGAACTGCCCACCCGGTCCCAAGTCGTGGTGTTTTTATAACAAAAAAGTGGCACTGGGTGAACCTCTTGATGGCCATGAAAATATGCCAGTCCAATTGGCTCCAGAAGTAGTTGAGAAGCTGATGCCACTCTATGATAGATTAGCCAGCGACGAGCTGCTGAATAGGTGTGCACGTGGAAAAACTCAGAACGCCAACGAAAGCCTTCACGCAAGCATCTGGCGCAAGTGCCCAAAGGGTGTCTTCGTTTCCAAAGGAAGAGTTGATTCTGCAGTAGTGAACGCTGTTGCAGAATTCAACATGGGCTGTGCGATGAGCTACCGTTCCAAGGCAAGAGCCAGAGACGAACGGGTGATGAAGATCAGCACCAAGATTTTGAGGGAACGGGATACTCAGCGCAAGAGGAAAAGTGAGTGGCAGAACGAAGCACGACGAAAGAAGCTTCGCCGCGCTGTCAAATTGACCAAGGCGCAACTTGAAGCCTTACAGATCAAGAACGAAGGCATCACATACGGAGCAGGACGGTTCTAGACTACGCAACAATGAGTCAACATTGGAAGAACAACCTGCTGGTGATACTGCTGGAGATTCGGTGACTACTTCTAGCTATTTTAACGAGGGTCAAATCAATATTTCCAATTTTATGTTATTTTTTATTTTTATTTTTACTGGCATTTATTGAAAAAAGCACATCAATGCCATAATTTGATATTTATTTGACCCTCACTATTACTCTGTCAGAATACTCATTTTTTTTTCAATTTTATTCCATGTGACGACAAACTTGGAAATATGGAGCGAAGATGATCCACGGTCGAAGTTACGCCAGAGCGACAGGAATAGCAGATCTGACATGTGTTCATCAAAAAGATTCACAACATAACTTTTCTTATCATTTTAAGCCAAATAGTCTGAAGAATTTATTAATTTGTACCATTTTTCATTAAAACGCCATTTACTCAAAACTACATTTTCAGCTACGCTAAATGTCCCTTGCGTCATAGTTTTGCTCCGATCAACTTCCCCTTCGCAGTGTAGATTCATGCATACCTTACACACAAAAGTATGTAGTGAATTTTTTCTACTGTAAAAGGAACATAGTTTTCAAATTCCATATAACATGAAAAATGCGAAAAATTGAAAAATACAAGTTTAAAATTCTGGTAAAAAAAAAACCAGTAATTCAATCTCAAATCCGTTACATACTTTTCTTCGCCTAAGTGTACCGAAAGCCCCAGTCAAATATTAGTATGATCCGAATAAGATTATGACGCAGGAAGCATTTTGAAATTCAGTATCCTTTTGCCCTTAAAAGTTATGTAACTTCTATATTACTTAAGTAATCTAGAAGCTCATGGTGAGAATTTCTTAGTTTTAGAGTACAGTTTCACAAGACCTATCAATAATTTTAAATATTAAAAAAATGTGTAAGTTTTCAGTTTCTGTAGGGTCTTCCCTTAAGAAATGACTGTGAAAAAAAGGCGTCTTGGAGATAGCTTAAATAACTAATAAAAAAAAAAATTATTCAAAAAATATTTTTCATAACGCATGCATGGCAACCTTCACTTTCTCTTCGTGTAAACAGTGGAGAAAATGAGTCTTTGTTCAGGAGTGTGACAAAATTTTTGTTACACTATCATGGCGTCGAAAGCGAAGGTTGCCATGCAGTTGTCATGAAAAACAGTATGTGATACGCGTGAAGACAGAGACCTTGCACTCGTGTGATGTTTTCAGCACTCGTGCAAAGTCCCTGTTTCTCCACATGTATCACAATCTACTATTTTATATTTTTTAGTGGTTTTTGGAGAAGGGTCGATCAAAGGGCTAACGATAAAAAGATCGATCATCCGCAATGTAAAATTGACGATCTCAAATTTATGTGATCGTGGGCTAGTACGACAGAATTCTCGACCATTTTATGACAATATCATTTCGTATACAAATTAATGTATCATTCGTATGGCTTTCATATATAGATATACATACATTTTGTAAAAAATGCTTCGCTTAATTCATGGACCCAAAATCCCAGTGCCGTATCAATGAAAAATTTGTCCTCGGTCGAGATGTCACGTTCTTCTTTTACAATTTGAGATGTCACGTTCTTCTGGCATAATTTGAGATGTCACCTTCTTCTAGCACAATTTGAGATGTCACGTTCTTCTGGGACTATCTGAGATGTCACCTTCTTCTGGCACAATTTGAGATGTCACCTTCTTCTGGCACAATTTGAGATGTCACGTTCTTCTAGCACAATTTGAGATGTCACGTTCTTCCATACTGCCGTCGAAATAACCCTGTTGTTTCATCGAGCCGCATTTTTATAAATCTTGATTCATCAATATTTTCCCCTATATCAAGTAGGATGTACTCGTATGGAACGAACAATCCTGTTGTTTCATCCAAGACCATCATACTTGAACTGGTTGTCAAACTTGGAACTTTATCTGTTTGAATATTTAGTGATGATTCTTCAGGTAAATCAATATTCAAAATGTTAGATGAATTACCAGTAATTTTTTTATTATTATTATCATTATTATCCTGTTGCGAAAATTTTGCTGCAGTACTGTCATTGGTTGCTTTCGCAGATATTTCTCGTCTATTTATTTCTAATAGTTTTTTATTTATCTTTTTTCTTGGCGGCATTTCTATAAAAATAAAAATTTCAATTTAATTTTAGGTTAATAATCGATATGATGATATATTGATTTATTTATGATTCAATTCTGGATATCTTTCGACACTAAAGTTACGTTAAATGACGTTTAATGAAAATTGTATACTTACGTTTTGATGATAGTTTTGAATAAATAAATTAATGTATTATATATCAAATATATATTATTTATTGTAATGAAAAATTCAAATGCTACATTTTTAACCGCGATGACAGTACGTAATACTTATTAATCATATGAGATGTCGCTCGTGTATATCCTGAGATACGAGGTGTTGCATCGTTAACTTATCGCGGTATGAGATACGAAGTTTTAATTTGTTTGATAAAAAATAAACTGTCTAATATTCTTACATAAAACTTATAAAAGTTATAAAGGGACATGTGCTGATAATTTCTACGATCTTAACTCAAAACCGTCAAAAATCGACTTACGAGGTTTTACCAAAGTACTGTCGAATTGTTCTATTGAACGGAATAGTTCGTTCTATTGGCAGGAACGGATTGTTTGCCGAAACAGCTGATGTCGGTACGGTACTCGCTCCCGGATTACTTGCCGACGAGCTCCGATGGGTATTGGCGTTATTGTCGCGGTTTTGGTTGTTTTGGCGGTTGTTCCTTGAAGAGGATTGGTGCGCGGCATTAAAACTTTCCGACGGCTCGTCACAAAGGGTGAGATTAGCTAGCGTTGTTATTGCCTGACGTGTTTTAGTACGCGGACCAGGGTACGGAAATTCTGGCAGTAGAGAGTTTTCTGGTGTCGGTGGTGCTTGATATTTGATTACGGTACGGAAATTGACTTCTAATCGTCGCGCGATGTACTCGAGGTCATCAAGGCTATGTAGCTCAGCTCGTCGGTTTAGGATGTGAAAGTGTGGCAAAAGATTCCGATACGCGTGTTCCAGCTGTTCTTCTTCCAGCCAAGGTGGATGCAATCGGCTGAAATAAGCGCGCATGTAGGTGAGATAATCCGCGACGGGTTCATTTTCACCTTGTGTACGCCTACGTATCTCTTCTCGCAGAGAGAACTGCAAATTTGGATGGACAAATCGATCACGCCACGCGACTTCAAGGTCGTTAAAGGTTCGACAACGGCCTCGCACGTCACGATACCAATAGAGCGCTAAACCGGTTAGAAAGAATGGCAAACTGTGAATGATATCGATACCTGCGCGGAATAACCAGCCATCTCAGAGTCCGCTTGAAAAAGCTGCTATCTCAGAGTCCGGTTGAAGAAGCAGCTATCTCAGAGTCCGCTTGAAAAAGCGACTATCTCACAGCCGAAATTTTTTTACCGCGAATTAAGTTGATACCACTGTCCAGCAAAATTTAAACCCCGACCATACTACATAAAACATCTTTGATTTCGACCACGATGTAGCAAGTAGTTGTATTCTACAAATTTGTGGTAATTAGCGATCGTCAATGACTGGGGGCGGCCATTATATTCCACTAAATTAGTTCTCAGAACGCCTGTGAGATATCACCGCGCGCTAATTTCATGCAATTTCATGCAATTTCATGCTTCTTCTTCTACCACCGCTGTTATATTGGTGAAGAGAGCATGAAATCAGGGCGCGGTGACATCTCACGTGCGTTCTGAAAACTAATTTAGTGGAATATAATGGGTGCTCCCAGTCGTTGACGATCGCTAATTACCACAAATTTGTAGAATACAACTACGTGCTACATCGTTGTCGAAATCAAAAATGTTTTGGTATAATCGTGTTCGGAATTTCTCACAGAATCGGGCTCAGGCAGCCGATTTTGCATTTTCGATGCATAGGCTTTGGTATAAGTCGAAATAAGTGGCACGCCCACACTTTGCGACAGGAAAAAAAAAGAAAACAATTTTATTTAATTTTAGGTTTGCTCGATCTCATTCCTCCTCAAACATCGGCTGCCAAAAGGACAATCCGATTGATACCCTCGTTTCGGAGATATTTGAGTAATTAGATGGGTCGGTAAGAATCGACTGGACCCCCCCCCCCCCTCCTCCTAAATACCGTTTGCCTTTGTTCTTCGGTGATCTTAGCGTGACATTTAAATCTGCAGTTTTTTTCGCAACCACGACCCATGACTCTGCATTCTAATTCTTTTCCTCTGAGCGAAACCCCACTCTGGCCCGAATTTTTGGCTGTTTTTGCTGCCCTGTTTATCCACTTGGTCACATTGCAAGGATGCTTCCGAGATTTTATAATTGTGCCAGGTACTGTAGCATCATTCGCTGACGTAGACTCACAGGTATTCGCCAAAGAACAGTCTTCGAAACCGTGAAGTAAAGAAGAAGAACATTCGTCGTCATGGGCAAGTGTACTGACCGTCGGTAAATCTTGTGGTGCAAGGTCTCTGGATGAAACATCTTCCAGCAGCAGAATATCTAAAAGAAACATTTCTTTAATGAATACTTACTGATTTGATATTCAAAAATGTTACTGACTATAAATTTTGTATTCAATCAGCTTATACAACAATTGCCAAGGAATTTGTACTGAGTTTGAATTTTTTTTTATCTTGATTTTCCATGGAAAGTAGAAAATCGAAGTTACAAAAATTCAGAATTTCATATGACAATCTCAACTCCATAAGATAATATGAACGGTTTGTTTTACCGACAAAGTTTCGGACAGTTTTCTCATGTATGAGTGAGTTTTTTTAGGAATCAGGAAACGTCACGCCTTGCAGAATTCACTGACGCAGCGGCTAACGTTTTTATTTTCCTAAATATTATTTATCTTTGAGAAATTGCTGTCCTAAAATTTGAGAGATCTTCCTCGCATTCGTATTCCAGCTGGTCCACTGTCACATGCTCTGAACCTTTACAATCCCAGCATGTTCTTGACCGACTTTTTCGTTTTTCCTAATTGTATGAACATTGTGACAGGAAAAAAAACCGTCCTCGACGTCAAAATTCGAATTGACTCTTCAAGAACCTAATCACTCCCCTATTCGAAATAATCAGCTAACCCTGCAGATATAAGATCAGTGAACATAACTGTAGGTACAGTTTGAACCAAGTACCAAACTCAACGAGCAAAGAATCACACCTATTAGCTGCGCATTAGACACATTTTAAGACACTTGCGAGTGAGTCCTCGAGGAGTCTGGCCGTCTTTGATCGCATTGTCAATTGATACTGTTCAATTGTTCTATATATTTGTCGTTCGACCGTATGTTGTCGATCGATAACCTAATAGTTGTCAATTTGAATATAATTGGTTAAATGTTGTTCCTTGTTTGTACCTTCGACCGTATGTCATCGATTAGTTAATCATATCACTCTAATTTGTCAGTTAATTGTGAAGGATATAAAATTTCACCTGATATATCAACGAAAAGTGAGTTAATGAATTTATATATCTGCGCTTATACGCTTTTCTATTGTCTTGCAATTTCTTATAGTCCTCCACGTATCCTCCTTGTGTTGTCTCTGCTATATTTAATAATTGAGCTAGTCGAATTCTTATTTATCTATTTATTTATTTATTCGTTAACTGTCAGAATTATATAAGGAAATATAGGTGTTGGTAAATTTATAAAATTGATCAATTAGCCTAGAGCCCTGTCAACTGACGGACCACGGCCGCGGCAGGTGTAGCGTACAGTCCGACCTCGGGCACTGTTAAGTCTCGGGACCGAGCAGCCCTGGCACTGTTACTCCCCACTCTTTGCCTCACAAACCAATGAGCGCAAAGCTTCAGGTCTGTAGCTATTATGAACACGGGAAGCGAATTTCAATTGCCTTTAAGAATTCGTCTATCGCATTTTGGGAGACTTGAGTCGGCCCCGGTCGGTTCACAGTGCCCGAGTTAATAGTGCCCGAGGTCGGACTGTATTTAATATTTAATATTGGTCGAATTTTCTTTGTTAAAAGTACGCTATCTCAACATATAGTTTTGGTTTCTCAACATTCTTTTTAGAATTTCTTTTTTACTTCGTTCGAAAATCAGTTATACTATTTTCAAGTCATATAATTCTTAGATGTTCATCTCGTAAATTTGCTTTTACGTGATTAGTAATGGAGGTATCAATTTTCTAACAAAACCTTGAATAAACCATGCTCTCCGAAGATCTTGATTCCGAATATCTGGATTACTTTTTTAATATTGGGCCTGCCTTTTTGGCACAATAATCCAACTCCTAAAGAACAAGTAATATTCGAAATAATTAGTGTACAGTACAACCTGGTTATAAGTTACTCGGCTATAAGTTACTTTCCCTCAATTTCTTTTCGCTTGTCTCGAGATGGTACCCCTACTCTAGTTCCACTGACGAGGTCTTTCGGTCGTCGCGAAAAAAATTGTTTCCGCAGTCCTTTTATAAGTTACTCAAGTAAACTCATCTTCTTACTCTAAAATGTACTAAGATTCTTTATAATCAAATTATTTATTGATCAATAATCAAAAGTAAATGGTATTTATTGATTGATAATCAAAAATAAATGGTACATGAATGAGAAAACGTTACTTAGGATTAATAAATAAATACTAATACAATTATTAGTGGAAACAAATTAAATTTATTCTATGGTTTCAAAAATAAGGAGTATAATAGTTGTTTAAAAAAACCAAAAAACCTACATATTAAAAGACAAGATACATGCAAAATTTAGAGATAAATTCTGACAAAATATTGATCGGCTGTAATTATTTAAATATTTTTAATTTAATAATTCAAAAGAATCAGTTAAAAAATGAAAATCAGAATCATTTGAATGAAAAGTTTCATTATCATTTACGTTGACATAATTGTTTTTTGAATTATCAAGAGGTTCTTCATTTTTTTCAACACAATTCATTTCGACCATTTCTCCAACGAATTCAGCTGTAATTGTTGTTAAAATATTAATTATAAATATATGTATCTAAAAAAGACTTTTCTTCAACTTATAGCGACATTAACCCTTCAATTCTGCATCCGAAAGCCATCTCTCCACTTCATTCTCGCTGATACTCTCAAAACCTTTGATTTTTTTTAACGCTCTCAATAACGTAGATGTTCTTGTATCTTCTTCACCCAGAGTACAATCTGTTGATTCTGTTCCTACATTACCATCCGAACAAGTCAAAATACCAGGCTGATCTTCAGTTTGTGTCGCTACTTCACGAGTATCAACTGTCATAAGTTTGTTCCAACATTTATAAATAGTTTGTGAGTTTATTTCATTCCACGAATCACTGATCCACTCGATTGTTTCTTTTAAAGAAACTGTTTTTAGAAATTCTTTTACAGAAACATTTAATTCTTGGGCATTAAAAATAGCTGTGAGAAGTTTGGTTTTGTATCTTTTTTTTTAAGATTCCAAAATACCTCGATCAAGTGGTTGGATTATCGAAGTGACGTTTGGAGGAAGAAACATTGTTTCAATTTCTCCAACTTTTAAATTTATATGAGATTTACAATTGTCGATAAGCAATATCGCTTTTACCGGAAGACCAGAATTTGTCGCAAAAATCTGTTATTTGAGGTACGAATTCCGATTCAAACCAATCTTTAAAGATCTGAGCCGTCACCCAGCTGTTTTTCTGATGAGTATAGTACACAGGTAATTTTTCTTTAGACTGATTTTTTAACTTTCGAGGCTTCGCTGCTCTACCTATCACCACCAAAGGTAATTTACAAGAACCGTCAGCGTTACAACAAGCAGCAATCGTTATGCGAGTCTTATCTTTCTTAAAACCAGGTGCCTCATTTTCCTCATTAGAAACAAACGTCCGAGTAGGAAGTTTCTTTAATTGTAGAGCAGATTCATCAAAATTAAAAATCTGTTTACGGTCTAAATTGTTTTCTTTTCTCACTTTTTCAATATCTTGCTTGTAGATACTAGCAGCATCATAATTAGCAGATAATTTTTCACCTGATATAGTCAATTGCCTTATTGCCTAACGACGTTTCCATCCAAATAACCACCCTTCACTAGCTTTAAAGTCCAGGATATATAACTCTTTAGCAATTTCCTTAGCCTTTTGTTTGATCATAGGCCCACTAATAGGAACTGCGACCGGCTATTCGATTTAGGGCAAGGGTGGACCCGATAGCCGTGCACTTCGGCGTCAAGTAACAATTATTAAAGAATACGACAAACTAGATTTTTGGGCGCCAGACGTTATCACGTCACTCGAAAGACTATACAAAAATATAACTTTGACGGCGGGAGTTGCCGGTTAGCTCAGAATACAATTACTAGATGGTAGAGTGGGTGGGTTGCCAATTAATCAAACAAGATAATTAATATTCACTTATTTGAACAGTTTATTTTAATTTGCCATGATTTACCAAAGAAATATTAACGATACACCGTAATTTTACGGGACTAATGCTTGAACTACTAAACGATACACCGTATTTTTACGGGACAAATTCTGCTGAATCGAAACCGTATTTTTACGGGAGTTAAACAAACTAACAGTAATAAATCATTATTAAGTGTCTCAGATATAGCGTGGATAATACAGTTTCAATCAGAAAAGATTCATAAGAAATGTCATAGAAAATACAATCAGAGAAAATATACGGGAATAATATCATAGAAAATATAATCAGGCAAATATACTCAGGCCTTAAACTAAGATAACTTATAGACTAAATAACAAATCTAACAAATGCTATCTTCTACGCTCTTTCTCCAGAAAATTGCCGGTTACAGGTCGATCGTTACCTTTTTAGGTTTAATATTACCAGAAAATATTACCAGAAAATACAATCAGAAAATAGAAATAGAAATAGAAAAGCAACTAGAAGAAAATCTACAACGTGCTTTAAGCAAGGAAAGAAAACCCACAAATAATTACTCGCACGGGTAACTCGTGAAATCCGTTTTTAATTACTAAAAATACTATAAATTGATCGGGACGAAGTCACAAAGACTTACGAGCCCAAGGCTCGTGGCCTGCGCCACACAATAATACAATAAAATATAAACTAAACGGGATTCGGGAGTTACCTCGTGGTTACAAAAAGAGGTCTTACCTTACAGACGACTTGTTCGTTCGCAGAACGATATAACTAACGATAAACGATAAACTGACTCTACTGAAAATGACTCTAAATTATAAAGATGACTCTAATTAGCAACGGGAACTCGGGAACTCGGGAATACGGTACACTGTTGTTCGGTGTCGACGTGAAGACAGACGAGCGAAGAAGTAGGCCGAGTCCAGCGTTACAGCCTATTTTATAGAGTCGGGATCCCCTCGTGGCGTTACGATTTCGGTTTTACAACGAAACTACGTCATCAGGGTAAAGGCGCCAAATCTTAGATTTGCCTTTACCGGCTGGAATGAGTTTGTGGACGCGTTGTCCAGTCCACTTTGGCTAATTTGTCCAGCTTCGATCGGTAACGGGATTGTGACGTAACGGGACTCTGACGGTATCGTCTCTCCGCTCATTCTGACGTTCGTCTCGGGACTCCTTGGCGATGTTCTCGAGAACAGACCAGTCAGAGGAGCTGGCGGAAGTCGATGCCCCAATGCCCGGATCTGCATCCAGACTTCCCCATTGATGACGTGGAAGACTTGCAGACAGGTCTGCATCACGTGGTTGCATCTTCTTCCTCGGGAATCAGCAAGATAGTCGATGTTGTAGTCCAGCTCGATAAGTCCTCGGCAACGGGAAGCGTGCGGCTACTTTGGTGTTTTCACCTTGCTTTATTCAACCGATGCCGAGACTTCTGGAAGTCGTTGACGATGGTGGTCCAGCGCCAGGCGGGATAGTCGTCGGGAAACGGGAGAGTGACTCTTAGAGTCATCCTTATTCAACCGCTCCTACGGCATCCACGGCCAGAAGTCAAACGGGAGAGTCGTCGTTGTTGCTCGGGAAGAGCTTCGTTTCGGCGTCGATGGTCATCCCACGACGTCCTGGCGTAGCCCTTCCGAGTTCCGTATTTTACATAAAAAATGTTCACACGAGAGTGAGACATGATACGGGAAAATAATATTAACAATAAGTAAGAATTCCGAAGAATTTGAAAATATTGGAGAAATAATCAGAAAGACGGTAATAATAATGATAAGAAAGAGCTAAATATAATTAAATAAACTACGACCTGGTTTCGGCATACTTCCTGGAGCTGTCTGTCTTCACGTCGTTGCCCGTTTGGGGTGTTTACTGTGACGGTTGCAAAATGCAACGTCACAGAACATTAGAAGATCTGACCACGCCTGGGAGAATGAACACCATTTCCAATCAGGCCCGGACATGGAAACCTAGGGCCCCCAGGCGGTTAACAAAGTTAGGGCCCTTTTTTTAACCCTTCGTTGTCACACTGGGTCTACCAGACCCACGGACTAACTTCGTAGCTAAATATCTGTATCTGAAAGGATACAAATAGGCCAATACAAATACACCACCAAGCTATTTTTTCCCTCAAAGTACCCTATTTAGAGAGTGTCACCTATAAATTTCATGAAAAAATATTGTAAATCAAAAGAGTTATGATTTTTTACGAGAAAAACGGTCTTTTTTGCAAATTGATGGCTTTCGGATTTTTTTTTACCATGTTGACATTTTATTTTTCAAAAAACAACGATGGATTCTTATTCTAGAGAGTTCAAGGTATGTCCCATATTTTTTTGATCGAAATCGGACTGATAGTTTGCATGCAAGAGCGTTTTGAAATCCGTCGCGGATTTCGGCGGGATTCCACAGAAGTGTGACAACGGAGGGTTAAATAATCGAATAGAACAAAAATTTTAGTTATTTTTCATTCATTTAACGTAGATCGACCTTAGAAAATAAACAAGCAGACTTAGAAATATACCATTTCGGGCCCTGGCAGGGCCCCCCTACAAGGTGGGCCCCTAGGCAACTGCCTAGTTTGCCTAGGCAGAAGTACGGCGCTGTTTCCAATGGAATGATACCCGGATATTGTTGAAGGAATTCGATCCTATCAAACGGAAGCTGAAGGAGTCAGCCTGTATAGCAGTCAGACCGAATGCTGTAAGTTAACCCAGTATAGAACTCAACAAATTGTGGTTACCTTTGTACAGGGATGAGGTGTAGAAAGCCATGAGCAAGCCAAGGCGGCGCCGCCAATCATAGCTGGCGCCACCCAGCCGCCGAGACGATACATTATTTGACTCTTCTAGAATTTTTTGTTTTTCTACGTAAGTGTAACGCCTGCGTTTCTTGATTTCTTTCTGTTCTGCAGAATTGCAGATTTCGGGATTAGTTGATGTTTCGTTCCCACTTGTCTGTACACTACTAACCGAACACTTGTTTCTTCACAGTATCCGACATGTTTGTTATTGTACCCTATTGACTAGAAATTATATCATTCCAGGGAATAAATGATATTTGGGATAAATGAAAATTTGGACCCATACCGAAAAGTAAGTCATAGAACCGGGTGCCTTTAAGCAGAAATTTATCTTTGGACTTTCGGAAAGCTATACACTGCATAGCGAGGACTCGTTGAAGAAGCTTTTTAATTATTGCTGTGATCGTTCGTTGAAGATCTGAGTCCAGCAAGGTTTCCATCGCAATTTTCTATAAAAATCATTATTAACAAACAGATCTGGGTAGTTGAACTATGGTTTCATTATACATTCTTACCAAATCTTTTGTGTATTCATCATTTTCCAACCGTTGATCGAAGGCTTCGAGGTCAGCAACAGTTTTTCGAATTTGTATTTTTCTATGAAAGATATGATAGAGATTTGATCCACTTTTGTTTTCAAGCTCCTTTCAATAGAGATGCGCAGGGCTTGTGATTCGCTTGTGACGGTACTGACGACTATGGCCAATTTCTTCACCGCCACATATATTAGTGCAGAATCTGCAATAAATTCGTAACAGATAATGTATTATTTTTCCTATCAATTCGTTTTCAAGTCATCACTTACTTAATTATTCTACGTTTATCCGAATCTATGTATTTTAATTTTATCAAAAATTTGCGTTACTTTAATAAAAAATCAAATAAAGGGTTGTGACGTGGATTTTATCAGACCTCGGATCCAGCCCGGATCACTCGACCACGAGGTCGTCCAGTCTACAATTGGCTAAGAAAATTATAATTATTTATTATTGTTGGGCGCCAGGCGGATAACCGCCACGTTCAAAATTCTAAATTCCAAATACTTCACAATACGGGTACTCGAAGCGTCGGCTAGCAACAGTACCGCGGAGAGTGGTCGGGATTAAATGAGGAATTAGCTAGGCGTTGAATGACGACTCGGAAAGTTTCAATTTAACAGAAATAATAACGAATTTATTCAAAAATAGGAGATATAAAAAATCTACGTGCTTTCACGTACCCGGGGGTACTCCCCCTCGGGTTTCGGACGGCTACAGGCCGTGTAAATGCGACCTGGCCGCGATTTGCGAGTTTTACAATAATCAGAATTAACTAACACGCTCCCACGTAGGGCGGCGATAACAAAAATAAATTAGTTAATAATCAACTTGGCAAATCTAGTCCCCGCGGGACAATAAATAAATTTTACGACTAACAATGGGACTTAATGACTAACAAGGAGGAGTCTAGGACTCGAAATAACAAAATAATAACAAAATAATAACCGAACAATAATAAAGTTGAGCCCGCGGCTCAAAATTAATAATAGAGTAATGCCAGCGGCTCAAAATTCAACAAAATAAATAACGATAACGTCGCCGACCGTGTAAGGCGATCGGCACGCCTTCGAGAGGCGAAGCCTTTCGGAAAGAAATATTTACAATTTAATAAATAATAAATTAACTAAACCTAACTTAACCTAACTCTGCGGTACATAATTATTCAACAATAAGGTCTCGAAATGTAGTCGAAACGACCAGCGCAAAAACAAGAGACTCGACGTCTATCAACAAGGCTCTTCCCACAGGAGGGAGAGAGAACGACAATGACCGACTGTCTTCGTCGCACTCGTGTGCGAACCGATTATACTCAATACAACTCAATACAACTCAATACCATTCAATATATCACAAAAATCCTCAATAAATGAACTCAAGATATAATTCTCTATAACATGGGGACACTGGTGACGGCCTACCAGTCGGAAATCGGTTTAATTCGATCTCAAATAAGCTAAATAGCCTCGTGGCTTCGCAAAGCAAGGCGGCAGACGGCCGTTGCCAGATTCAAATCAGTATGGGTAAGAATGGCTAACGCTTACCGTCTTCCAGCCACCGAACAAACAAGATCTTCTCTCTTTCCAAATCCATGGCCGAAACCCACAATCCCTCGGGGATGGTCGCAGTCACACCCTCAAAAATCGCACAGAAGAAATGTTTGATATGGAGTCGTAATTAGGTGGAAATGGTGAAAAGAAATATATCTTTAGTTTAGCTTTAACGTAACACTTTTATTCAATAGGCGAAATGTTCTGATTAGAAAAACATGTGTACTTTTGACTAAAGACGGTGAGGTACTGACTAATACCGGTGGTTGGTCACGTAATACGCGCAACCATATAGTTACAAGTAACTAGACGACATAAGGACTGAACACAGCCAAATCTAACATCCCTATATGACTTTATTACTCATAATTTCACACGCCGCCTTAATAAAGTCATTTACAATATTTCTTACAGTTTATAATTTTTTTTTTTTCCGCCGCCTTATTCATTGCATGTACATTTCATTTCATATTTAACATATTTCTAAAAGTAACAAATTTGTCTTTAGCTAACGGTTTGGTAAAGTAATCCGCCAGCTGTTGCTCTGTAGGTATATAATTGAGAGTAATTAATTTTTTTTCAAGTTTTTGTTTAATAAAGCTTATTTTTATATCTATATGCTTTACTCGTTTATTATTTTCCGGGTTATTCCCTAAGTGTATTGCGGCCTGATTATCCACATAAATGCGCACAGGTTTCTCGTTTTGTATTTTAAAGTCAGCTAGTATTTTAATTAACCAGCATGCTTCTACTACTGAAGACGTTAAGGCGATGCATTCGGCTTCAGTAGACGATAAACTTACAGTTGGTTGTTTTCGGGACGACCATGTTATGGTTTTACCAAACACTTTAAAAATGTAACCCGTTGTTGATTTCCTATCATTTGTATCGGTTCCCCAGTCTGCATCTGAGAAACCTTGCAGTACGCTTTCATCTTGTTTTCTTTTGTAAACTAATTCTAGGTTTATGGTGTGTTTAATGTATCGCAAAACTCTCTTGAGGGCTGTAAAAAGTTCATGATTCGCGTAGTTTTGATACCTACTAAGGTACGATATACTAACACATAAGTCTGGTCTCGAACCTATCATAGCGTACATTAAGCACCCAATCAGTTGTCTACATTTGGCTTCGTAATATTTATCACTCTCTACAGGCTTAACATACTTAAATTTATTTTCCATTGGAGTTTCTTTTGGTTTGCAATGTTCCATATCGAACCTCTTTAATACCGAATTTAAATAGTGAGTTTGGTTCAGTCTTGTTTCTCCGTTAGTTAGATCCTGAGTTATGTTAATTCCTAGGTAGTTAGTTGCTAGTCCCAGGTCTTTCATAGAAAATGCTTGTTTCAGAAAATCTTTTAACTCTAGTACTTTATCTGGACTTGACCCGAATATTAGGATATCATCGACAAACAGTAATAAGTAAATCTTATCGTTATGATTACAGTTTGTATATAGACAAAAAACATTTTGAGATCTAACGAACCCTTTCTTACAAATTGTTTCATCGAATTTTAAGTTCCAGTACTTAGGAGATTTCTTTAGGCCATAAATAGATTTATTTAATTTACATACGGCTCCCTTTTTAGTGACTGGATTTTCTGGCAACTTCATGTATACCTCCTCATTTATCTCTCCGTACAAGAAGGCACTTTTGACGTCCATTTGATGGACTGGTAAACGTAATTCGTTTGCTATAGCTAGAAAAATACGGAAAGTAGTTATTTTAGCTACAGGGGAGTAAATATCGTGCATTTCGTTTATTCCCATTTGCTGAAAACCCCGCGCTACCAAACGCGCTTTATACAGAGAAGGATCCCCTTCGTTATCTGTTTTTATTTTATAAACCCACTTACTATCTATTATCTTACTTCCTATCGGAGCTTTAATTTCTGTCCATGTATTATTATCTAAGAGATTTGTCATTTCAGTTTTCATAGCGTCTTTCCATTTATCTGCATGAGCACTGTTTATGGCTTCTTCGAACGTTAGTGGTTCTTCGTGAACGCTTAGAAAACTTGTTTCGTAGTCACCCCACCTTTCGGGCTTTTTAATTTTTCGTTTACCTGGTTCTCTGACTATTGTTTTATTTAAGTCTAACTGATCGTCTGGTTCACTAGACTCACTTGTATCACTTAACACTGGTGTGCAGTCCTCGAAGACACTACTATCGGATCGCAAATCTTCTTCCTCGTCACTCATCTCTTCACGACGCTGCTGCTGAGGATTTGGTTCCGCTTCATCATTTTCTGGGGACTCGAATAATATGTTTTGCATATTTTCTTCCGGTTTATCGGATAGAAATACGACATCTCGTTTTACCTCTATTCTATCTGTCTCTGGAAAATATATCCTATACCCTTTTGTATTCTCTTCATAGCCTACAAATGTACCTTGCACCCCTTTTGTGTCCCATTTTCTACGCTGCTGCTTAGGTATGTGTACAAAAACTTTTGAACCGAACACTCGCAAATTTTTTATATCGTATGTCTTGCTATGCCATAAATCGTAAGGAGTTCTATCTTTAATCGAGCTTTTACCAGATCTGTTGAGAACGTAGGTCGCCGTGTTTACGGCTTCTGCCCAAAGTTTCTTCTCCATGTTGTTCTCCAAGAGCATAGATCTCCCTGCTTCCACTATTGTCCGGTTCTCTCGTTCAGCTTTCCCATTTTGCTCAGGGGTGTAGGTCACCGTTGTTTGATGTCGAATCCCTTTTCCATCGAGTAGCTCCTTCATCTCCCGGTTAACGAATTCTTTGCCATTGTCAGTCCTTATGGACCTGACCTTGTTACCAGTGTCTTGTTCTGCTAAACTCAAAAACAACTTTACTTTATTTACTACCTCAGACTTGTTCTGTAAAAAATATGTGAACCTATAGCCTGAATAATCGTCTTTTATTAAGAGAAAGAAACGTGACCCTCCAATTGACTTATGTTCCATAGGACCACAAACATCCATGTGGACTAGTTCAGCTGTTCTCGTGGTAACTGTCTCGCTCCGTTTAAACGCCAATCTGGTCATTTTACCTTTTAGACAACTTTCACAGTCTATTTTTACTTCTTTAAACGCAATATTGTTTTTTTGTAGCACTTTTCTTACATGATCCAAGTTCTGATGACCCAACCTTCGGTGCCACTCAAACAAACTATCTTTTACCTGTCCTAACGCAGCACATTCATTTTTACTAAAACACATGGTGTAAAGTTTCTCACTTCTGTAGCCTATTGCAGCCACTTGACCGTCTTTCATTATCTTACAATCGTCTCTGTTGAAAAGCACTGTACACCCACGGTCAGTTACGCTACGCACCGAGAAGAGATTTACTGCCATATTTGGCACATATAGCACGTTGTGTAACGTGGTATTTATCCATTCTGTCCCGTTAAACGCTTGCAATTTGATTTCACCCTGTCCCACGGCATCAAGTTCTCTCCCATCACCGAGAACTACCTTTTTATTTATACTTAAACTTTCATATCTTTCATAATAACTTTTTACATGACACATATGCTCGCTGGCACCTGTGTCTATGAGCCAGTTTTCTTTGTCGGTGTAGCTCATCACGAACGCGTTGCTTTTGTCTTCGTGATTTGTATTATTGACTTTGGTGTTCTTGTTCTGTTTATATTTGAGCTTCCTACACTCGCTAATCTGATGCCCTGTTTTCTTACAGTAATGACACTGACCTTTGTATAATCTACAATCACGTTTAATATGGCCCGTTTTGCCACACACGAAACACTTTGAATCTGTCGATAACGTTTTGCTAGCTAATGCCGCGGATGGTTCCGCAGTTACCGATGTCTCATTACCGACTCTTTCCTCTTCCGTTAACAGCCTAGCAATTAACTCATCCAACTTTTGATTTGCTTCAGGTACCGATTCCCAGGCCACGATAAAATGCTTGAACTTTTCAGGTAGTGACGTTAATACTTTTGTTATCATCATCCTTTCAGATATAGTTTCACCCAGCCGGGATATGCGATCTCTGATTTCTTCAAGTTTCGCGAAAAAAACTGTGACGTCTTCATCACACTTCAGATTGAAGAACCGTTGCTGCTCTAGATAGAGACTTGTGGTAGACTGTCGTTCAAATACTGTATTTAATTTATTCCACATTTCAGCGGACGTTTTGGCCGTAATTACATGTACCATAACTTTTTCTGCTAAATGAGTTACTATTATTCCTTGAGCTTTATTGTCTTTAACTATCCAATCACTGTAACTCGCGGCTTCAGGTAACGGTTTCGGCACGCTGCCGTCTACAATTTCAAACATACCCATTGACGTGAGCAGTACTCTTAATTGGAACTTCCAAACGCTCCAGTTTGCACTTCCATCCAGTTTTATGCCCGAAGTTATGAACGTCTTTTCCATCTTTAAACTTATTGTCTTTTCACTTCAACTTTTCACTTTTCGTCTCACCGCTTTTTCTTTGAAAACCGAACCGGCGAATCTTAACGGCTAATGGCGGCCTTGCTCGACCGACCACGCTGTCTGAAATCTTTACTTGAACACGTTAAATCCAACCTAATTACAACCATCAGCGAATTCTGGGCCCATAACCTGTTTGATATGGAGTCGTAATTAGGTGGAAATGGTGAAAAGAAATATATCTTTAGTTTAGCTTTAACGTAACACTTTTATTCAATAGGCGAAATGTTCTGATTAGAAAAACGTGTGTACTTTTGACTAAAGACGGTGAGGTACTGACTAATACAGGTGGTTGGTCACGTAATACGCGCAACCATATAGTTACAAGTAACTAGACGACATAAGGACTGAACACAGCCAAATCTAACATCCCTATATGACTTTATTACTCATAATTTCACAAGAAATATTCCAAAAAAAAAGCCTCGAAAGCTACAAACACTCGGTCTCGACAAAGAAGAAACAAAAAAAAAAAAAAACAAAGCTCAAAGGACAACGCAAGCCACGCACGAGTGCTAAGCACGCTAGTCTAAGGCAGAGTGATCTTAGACGGCATGGCGCCGATACGCAGGGGTGTCGCTAGGCCCTCGAATATCGATTTACTAATCGACCGTGCGGCTGACGTCACACGGATGGCGCTACGCTCCTCGGCGCGAATCCTTTTGAATTTTTCCACGGTGTTCTAGCTCCTTCGTCCAGAGGGATACGGGTTGTAGGTTTCTTGGCGGTGGCGGGAATCTCCTCCACCACCTTCGTACCTAGGTGCAGAGTGTCCTCGACACTCCCCCGTATCCTCGGTTGATATGGGAGGCAGTCTGGCCAGGACTAGCCTCACAAGCTTCGGTGGCGTTCATCAAAAGTTAACACCCTCAGTGCTTTCCGATCGTAGGCGTGCGTCGTGGCGTTTGACTGTCGTAGCTTAGACCCAAAACTTGGCCTCGTCGTCCACATGTCAGAGAAAAGTTTTGAAAAAGAAAAACAAAAGAATAAATAATCTATCTCATAATGTTAAGTCGGTCACGATCGTCTCTCGGAGTCAGTAAAGGCCTCGGGGCCATCCTAAACATTCATTCGATTCACATTCATGCTTCGACCCCCCGCTTAATTAAGGTCGTGTCAAGGGGTGAAGAGCGCCTTGCAACATGCAATGTTACAGGGTATAGCCGGATTAATATGGGAAATCTGCCCCCATGGCGTTTTTGACTCGCACTTGGGAGATCAATTTGGTGTCGAATAAAAATAATTCACCTAAATTTTTAGCCCCTTAACTCGAATGGTTTACGAGATTTTCAAAAAAACCTGCATTTCGATAATATTTTTATTTTCATCGTAAAATTCGGAATTAATCAATGATGATTTTTTTTCTAATTTTTAGGAGTCTAAGACATGAAAAAATAATATGATCAAGATTATTCAACTAAAAGCCGATTTTTAACGGAGAAAAGAAAATTAAAATCTTTTTTTTTTTTGCCTTTTTCAAAGGTGTCAGTCACCAGATTTTGTCAAAAAATGTCTTTTCCACTCCTCTATACTTAGGAATTTTTTCGAATTTTTCGAAGTGGTGCAACAATATAAAAAAAATTAAAAACTCATTTTTTCCCTGAAATCTTGCGAAATGATGATAAAAATAAAAATAAAAATAAAAATGATGACTTATAATGAACTTATATGTCTATAACGAAACCATTTGTAGTGCATATCGTGAATGGTTTGCACAGAGGGACTTTTTTTGACCGGAATACGATTTCCTCTGGTATTCGTTATTTGTACTTTTTTGATGACGTATATATGTTCCATCGCAGATGAATATCAACTGGTCATCTTTTACTTGATACAATTTTTTAGCAGTATTTGACGTATTAATAGAGAGTAATGTTTTCCTACTGATCGCATCAATTCCAAAATATTGGGACAAAACATCTTTTTCAAAGAAAGATATGACTTCATCACAGTAGTCGGATACCGTTTGGTCCCGAGCTAATCCAAAACTAGATGATATTACTGCATTTGAATTTCCGGTTCGTAATTTGAATAAAAAAATTACAAGAGCTTTAATGACATGACGATTCACGGAATTTCTCATCGACGTTAACATTTCACGAAGTTTTATCAATTTAATTTTCTATTTTTGGATTAGCTCGGGATCAAATGCTCGGGAATAAATACAGGGACTTTCTGTGGAGACGGCACAGCTAGTTCCACCAACACACATGCACGCTTCGTCCGTGTGCCAGGGATACCAACCGAAAAAAAGAATGATGCAGCTTGAACAGAGCAAAGAGTATAGCAACCGTAAGCGTAAAGTCTTCGGTTGTCACATGGACGAAGCGTGCCTGTGTGTAGTGGCGGTGGCTAATGGAACTAACTGTGCCGCCTCCACAGAAAGTCCCTGTATATCAGAGATGCCCGAGAAAGAGAGGACAGCGCGAGAGTCGTTGCGTCGGTACTGCAGACGATGGATTACATTGTTGCATCTCGGAAACTAAGGATTGCCATGACAACCCAACCACTTACCATGGCTGCCTAGCAATTTTCAATCGCTAATTACAACGAAATCTGATTTGCACTTTTCCACTTTATTACTGCATGGAACGAAGATGTTTTGTAATGGGTGTGCTCGTCATACCGTATAGACTTGCTGTTACATACTTTTGTCTGCGTCAATGATGCGTGGGCACTGATGCTAGTCGAAATAAGTCACCCACCCGCATTTTTCGACGCATAAAAAAAAAAATTATAAATATTTCATGCATTTTACAAGGGAACTCGATCTCATTACTCCTCAAACATCGGCTGCCGAAAGGACAATCCGATTGATACCTCAGTTTCGGAGAGATTCGAGAATTTAGATAGGTCGGTAAAAATCGACTGGTCCCTCCCCTTAAGCCACGGAAATTTGACGACAAATCACTTTTTGAAAATTTGGTCAAAAACAATACTTTCACGTAGATTTGTAAATTTCTAAATACTTAAAAAATTTAGAACAACGGAAATTATATAAATTATTGAATTGTGCTATTAAAATTGTAAAAAATTACATAAATTTCTTTGTTTATTAGGAACTAGAATACAGTAACTTTTCTAAAACTTTCAGAAATTGTTCATCCATCTCCATTCGCTCCTTGTGCCTTTTCAGTTTGTGCTGTTCGTGTTCTTCTTTTTGCTTCAATCTTTTTCCCAATAAAGTTGCTACTGTTGTTTTATTTAATTCTGGAATGAAATTTAGTTTTTACATTATTTCAATAACAAATGAAACTATCTGATGTAATCAATTCACTTATTGAGCATCCACTATCAGATCCTCCCATACTATCTCCCATACTATCTAGATCCTCCCATTACTTTCTGATTGTTTCAATGAAAGACCAGTGGAAGACGCAACAGCAACTGGATCGCACCATGCCTTCTTGGCAAAAATTTCCTCCATTATCTAGTACAAATATCTAAGGGTAATTCTCATTTTAAAGTGACTTGTCACTTCCAAAACTTAACTATATCTTAAAGTAAAGAAGGATGTTAAGAGATTTGTACAAACTTCAAAAAACGGCCAAGTCCTTCTGTCATTGCCCGATTTGCCATTATGATCCTTTATCGTTTTGTATGTTTTTTTAGGCTTCGTAGCTTAGAAGAGCATTGAGGTCCAGTTACATTGTATCCTTCTTTAATTAATTTCTCGGCTACTCTTTCCCATGCTTTTTTTTGGGACAACTTCCCACTGTTGGAGACTTCTTCCATGGACCTATACGTCTCTAATAATAACATAACACAAGGTGGACTCCACCTGTATAAAGAAACTGAAATATGGACACATGTAATTGACATCGTCGCATATTAAACGAACAGAAGGATAACTATAGAATTCTTTTTTTTTATATACCTTCACTTTCTTGAGTTTCAGAGTTGATATCACCTGTATCCTCACTATCAAGAACTTCTTCATTAATCAAACTCCCACCAATATCATCACTATTAAAATCAACATTCTCATCGTCAACATTAGCAAATGTTGAGGGTTGCGGTTCTTCGTTTAAAAGTCTGTTTAATAGTTCTGTAGCAAAACGTGTGTCTGTAAACGACATAAATTTTTCATGAAAGAAATATATTCTCAATGATAAAGACTATTGTTTATTTATTACGTTAGGTTCTGTTATTGACAAATAAGGAAAAATGTATAAATGGCTATTGACTATGAACTGCATCATATAAACTTATTTTCGTTGTCGCCATTTTGAAGTTGCTTTAACGCTCACTTCGACCCACCTTTTGAGGTGGGTCGCCGTGAGCTTAGCGTGAGCGAAAACAATGACGTCAGTAGTGACGTTTTCGCCGCGACCGCAACGACCGTGGTCATCATGTGGAACAGCTGAAGGTCTATTTTGAGCGTTGTGAACGCTTAGTGGAACGTACCCTTAGAACTCGCTCGTATTCTGTGTCTTACCTTCGATACAGCGCTTCAGAAATGCCTTGTCGCTGAGGTCAACGAAGATTGGTCTGCCCTCATTCATCCCAATTTCTGGGAGATTAGCTCAGTGTTTGAATGTCTCAACTGTTCAAACAGCAATTGTCTGTTGATACCTACACCAAGAGTCTCGACCCTCCGGGCAGAGATGGTGCTGCGGCTTATCGTCTGTCGAAGACTTGTGGTACCATATAGCCCATGTAACTGTTTTTATACCTTGAACTAATTTGGGGTGGTTCCGTATCACATTTCCATAGGAAGACTGATAGTTTAAACCTCTAGTACTCCAAAAACGCAAAAAATACAAAAATCAATTTTCTTGAAATTTCAAAGTCGTATTTAAATGGCTGTAACTTCTTCATTTTTACATATTTTCACATGATGATGTTTTTACAGATAGTTTAGATCCTTAGTGTTCCAAAAAAGCAAAAAACAAAAAATCGATTTTTTTTAAATTCAAAGGTATACAGAGATGATCTGTGGAAAGTTATAAGCC
Organism: Rhogogaster chlorosoma; assembly: GCA_944452935.1. NCBI lineage: Eukaryota > Metazoa > Arthropoda > Insecta > Hymenoptera > Tenthredinidae > Rhogogaster > Rhogogaster chlorosoma. The sequence goes on from OX101802.1 coordinate 9,873,933, forward strand.
GTGTGGGTAGGCAACCGGTGATACACTATGAAATGGCAACGCTGTCGATGCGAGAGTCGAATAAGTCAAATGACCGTATCTACAGACGACGTAACGGCAGCTGTCATTCTGCGGCTCTCATGTTGTTAGGTTAGAATGAGAGTTATAAATAATTGTCAGATTTAGATTTTGTAATCACAGTTCCTTAATACAACGGTAAATATTCTTTCTTAAGAAAGTTTAATGGGTTATTCAGGTAATTGCGGATGTCAATATCGGTCTATTTCGAACATTATTAGGTTATAACCTAACATTATTAGGTTATAACCCCGCAGAATGACAGCTGCCGTTACGTCGTCTGTAGATACGGTCATTCGACTCATTCGACTCATTCGACTCTCGCATCGACTACGTTGCCATTTCGTAGTGAAACACCGGTTGCATACCCACACGGCTTATAACTTTCCACAGATCATCTCTGTATACCCCCTTAATATTTGTTGTAATTTTTCTTTCAACTAAGTTTTGACGTATGAATATTTCTTATATAAATTGACGCAAGGAATTATAGTAAATATATTTCGCATTTTCATTAAATATGTAATGTTACCTTGATTCCGGCACGGTCTCCGCCTTTTGTGCCCGTACGGTCGCCGCACTTGCGCCTCTGCGGTTTGGGCGTTCCTTTGGCGACGCCTTTTCTTCCGCAGGTTTTTCTTTCGACTCGCCGACACTGTAAATGAGGGAATCGAAGGTACAAACCGAACATTTCAAACAATCTTTCTTTCAAAAAATTAACTTTTGAGGATTATCAGATTTCCACAAAGATCGTCTGTTTGTAATCTAATATGAGTAACATTCATAGTACTGCTAAACCTTCAACACGATCGATAACAAATTTAGCTCTACGTCAAAATGGTCTTCGATGGGTAACGTGTATACTTCAATAGATGGCGATAACGGAATTAAGGCATCTCAATCAAAATGTTTTAACAAAATAAACTACGGCATGAAAATTGAGTGCAATGATTGCCTTACCGTGCTGATCTTCTCTCTGCACTGCTATTGCGGATGGTCCTCCTTCAGTAGAACAAGAAAAGAATAATTATTACAAGTAATGCAAATCAGTCTTTCGATCGTTACTGTATTCCATAAGAGAGATGAATTCTCCAATTTGACATTATGATACTTGAATATTTTATTGTATTTCCATTGGCCCTACGTCGTCGGCCGAGTCTACTTCCATCACTTCGTTCTGATCTCTTGTTGTGACAAAAACAAAAACCGAGAAACGTATGATAAATAAAAATGATGAATAATAATAACTGAGCTGTATAATTTTGTACCAGAATTTCACAATTTAAAACAAACGTAGAATTACCTGATGATTCATGCGGAGCTCCGGGCTCAGCCGTTACGGGTACCCTCTGTGCCACGTCGTGATACTCGTCCGAAATATCAATTATTTCCAGATCTAGTGTGTTTCCAGTGTTTTAGTGCAAACAAAAAAGATAAAGTTTAGCAAATAACACAATAGTCCCGTATCGACAATCATGTCATAAAATTACATCCTCAAATCTGCTCCGTGAAAAAAAAAAAACAACAACAAAATATGAAAACACGTTGATCACCTGAATCAGCATCTGCCGGTTCGTCGAGCTCGATCTCAAAACTGCGATCTCCCTCTGCGCAATGAAATCGTGTCATTATTTTTTCATTATGATTACGGTAAATTTATCTACCTTCTACAATAAAGTTTGATCTACTAGAATATTTTTATAAATATTATATGAACATTATTATACGATCCTTGCACTTGCTCAAAAAAAAAAAAAAAAAAAAATTGAGTGAATTGAAATTAACGTAATGCGAATGTACAGGTATTTGTGTACTAGCTTGGTCTGCAGGTGAATAGATGAAGATGAGTCGGAATCATCCAAGTCCGCATCTGATAAAGTGTAACGACGGCCTCAATGGCACAGTTAGCTTAGGTTTTTACCTGAGAGAATGATAGAGTGGGTGGGTCCACCTTAACTGTGGAGATAAATTAATTCGAGAACACCAGATATAGCTTTCAATTGACAATTTCGTATATTCTATTATAATGGTGCGGTATTACAGATAGCTACAGGTATTCAAGAGAAATTGCGGTAGTCTGATTTAAATGCTTTGAGATAATACTTTCTTACAGCCTAGGTACAATTTTAAAGAGCCTGATTTACGGAATTCAGCGATAATGAAGAAAAAGCAATAACAAGCTGGTTAGCTAGTGTGCGCTATGACGCGATACAAAGCCAGGTATTATCTTACTCCTCCTACTCGTATAAATGATCAACCTAGGCGACACACTAGCGGTATTATGAAATTATTTGCGATATAATGGCTCGATAAATTGACTGACGAAAGGAGTTTATAATAAAAGATACTAGATTAACGAGAGCGTACTCAGAGAAAGACTTAATTTTTATAACTTAATTAAACAACTTAACTTACGACTACTACGCCCAGCCAACCCTCGGGGAGTTGGAAAAAGGGATTAGCGACACACCACACCAAATAACACAGAGAAATTGCACAGATATTGCCAAGAGCAAATTGTGAAAGCTTAGATATGCGGTAAATCATATAAATATCACGCGAAAATTTAGCCAGAGACAAGATATCGAAATATAACAATAGGTAAGCGATAGAGAAAATAATATCGTAGAATCAGACAAATATACTGAGTGAAAAGGTACTAAACTGGCCTCAGTTGGTCACGAAGTGCCTTTCCTAGATTTTCGTAACTAATTTACTAATCACGCGGCCCTCAGGCACGCGCTACACAAGTGAGAAAAGGAATCAACTGAAAATCTAACGGAAATTCGTGGCCTTACAACGATAATTCACAGAGACCTTACCTTGGATTGATGTAACTCGTTCGCACTTACACTATGCTTGCGGTACTCTAACACAATTTAATCTCACTAGCGATAAGTGCGGTAATCAACGGAAGTTGCGAGAGAGAGAGTGACAAACGTCTAAGCTAATCGACAGCTGGTCGTAGGAGTGAGGTTCTTCTTCCTGGCAATTAGGTACCTCGTCTTGATCCCTACGTTGGGGTGGGGACCCTATGAGACGTCACTCCTTAGTGGATTGGCTCATGCAAATTTGATGTTCGCACGACCAATTCGTCAATCGGTGCGTGCGAACTGCCAGATTCTTGCCGAGCGTTAGGCGGAAGGTCCTGTCCTGCTTTATCGGCAGTTTTGCCATATCGTGCGTTAGTTGAGCGAGATGGCTGCGGGAAGGCGTGATCTGGGATTTTACGTTGCGGTATCGTCCTTGCGTCATCAACCCCTCCAGGATTTCCTCTGCAGCGGCCGGTTCACTTGGAGCCGACCTCGCTGCAGCCTTCCATCCGGATCGAAGTGTCCCTGGACCGGATCTACACTTGCGGTAGACCAGATGAAAGCATGCAGGGTGTTATTCTCGCCCACACTCGCATGGTTCGTCCTGGTGGCGGTAACGTTACGTCCCATGACGTCGGTAATGATGACAGGAGCGGTAGATGGTGGCTGGTGCTGTAACGGGAGGCTGTACGCCTGTGCACGGCCCTATACTCCGTCGTCGCAGGCCAGACGCTGGCGGCAAATGATGTCGACTGACAGGAAGCTGTATGCAAGCCCTATTCACGGTCAGCGAGATGCTATCCAAGATCATCGTCCTTCATCGTCCTCCGATTGTTGCGGTACTTCCCTCGGTACTTTCTGAGGTACATGTCCCGGGCTTCGTACCGTGGATGCCTTAGTAGCGGTAATAACGGTCATCTCGTCAGCGGAAGTTCACGTTGCGGAAGTTCTCGGAGCGGCGGATGTCTTCTCCTTCTTGTTTCCCTTTCTCTCTCTCTCTCGTTACACATTAACAAAAAAATACATCAAATTAGTCTGATTCTGGCTGATTCGCTATTAGAGGTGTGTCACTATTTTCCCGAGGGTCGAGACGAGTTCTGTCTCTCTCTCGCGGTAGGTTTTGAAATAAAAGAATGTTCGCCAGAAAGGCGGCTGTGACGGCAGCTAGGCTGCAACGTCACAATACATATATTCTGTATTAATAGAATCGAGTGTGGATAAAGTAACTTTGATTGAATGTGATACGAAGGCCATTCAACTATAAACGGTCAATATTAGAATTTCAAATTTTGAAGTTTTTCAAGTAGAATTCGTCAAAAATTTGAGTAATAACGAATTGAGAATATTTCAATCACTTCGTGTATTCAAATTTTCTGGCCTCATGATAGCGAATACGATTCGTTGAAGCTTTGCCGGTACCATTCCATACTTTAATCAGATTTGATAGGCATTTTCATATGTAAGATTATTTGTATGAGAATATTGTTAGATTGAGGGTAATTTGGGTGATCTGAAAATGATTTTGTCTGTCTTGTATAATTTTATAGTTCATAATTTACCATTATTTGGTGCCGGCACTGCTGGAAGAGCATTGTCCGCCAGGAATTCATTTACGGGCAGATTTTGAAAGATCTCTTGGTCGTCATCAGGATCCTCTTCACGAACAGAATAACAAACATATCATGTTTGTGGTAACGAAGGGAAATATTCCTTGAGTTGATATTATTTTTTCGCATATTGTATTTAAAAAAACGTTGCAACTGGAATTATCTTCTTGGTTTAAAGTGCGAAAACTAGTAATTGCAGTTCAGAAGACGTGGGTGAAATCTTCGCAGTAAATATTTATCTCGCTTTAAAAATAGCCTAAAAAATATAATCGAAAATCTCTTACTAAAAAATAAACATAATAATTAATAATCCAATTCAATATAGATTAATTATGTATTCATCAAAATGTATGTTCGGAACTGCGGCTCTCTCAAACTCCACCTCATCTTCTAAAGGCTCGGCGAGAATGCGCATCAAGATTTGTGAGATGTCACCTTTCAACATTGCAGCCTTGTGTATAAATTCTGTCGTTGTAATTTGATTGGAGTGCAACTGTTTCCAGGCTGATAAGATAACAAGAAAGTATCATCAAAAATATTTATAGGCGTCATTACTCTACACTACAAGTATATTACAGTGAAATAAATACAACGACAAACCCTTGGTCAGTTCTTGGCGTTTATATACGGTAGAATGTCGTGGATGTCGTCTGATGGCTTTGCTGAGTATTAAACTCTGCACATGAGTAAAAACACGTCAAACCGAACACCTTTTTTTCGTCGATCTTTTCGATTACTTTGAATTTTTTTTAACGGATTCTATGGGTGAAAAAAATTCGTCAAACAATTTTTTATTTTTTTTTATTTTCAATATTTCAAAAGTTATTCCTGGTTGAAAATTGCCCGAAATGCCAAAAACCGCCACACACGCTCTCCTTCAAATCTTTATATCTCGGATTCTATTTGTCAGATCAATTTGATCCTGGGCTCATTCGAAAGAGCGAAAATGGGGCTTCCATTTCATGCGGCTACAAATTTTTTAATAGCAACAATTGAAGGTTTTTATGAACAATTAATTTTCAAACACGATTTTCATCATCGAAACCGCAGTGTAAAATTCAAAAAAAAATACGAGTGTATTCCTTGATCAATTTCCTATAAGATAGGTGAGTTTCAAAATGGAGAATTAATGGAGAGTATTTTTTAAATATTAATAATCGAGCGGTGGCGCGCGCGCGCGGCGTGGGGTAGGCAACAACGTGTACTTGGAAGGAGCGGGTTTGGGCGTAGTTAATCAAGCTTATATCAAACACACATAAAATGTGAACAATGTTTATTGAAAACCAACATGTTTCATCACCTAACATATTCTCTTGATTTCAATTGTTTATTATACTCTTTGTATTATACACATAAGTACATGATATGAAATCTTAATTCTATATGAAACTTACATCGAAAATAGTTTTTATTCTGAATTTATACGAATGCTGTAACTATATATGATATTTATATTTTTTAGTATTATTATGATTTTGCTTCATCTCGATATTTTATAATAGGTCATGGAATAAAAAAATGGATTAAAAAAATGGTCGGTTTTTTCACAGTTATAATATATGATATCTACTAACGATCTTATTTATAAATATTTAAAAAAATTATAATAATTATATAATTATATAATAATAATAAATATATATATATAAATATTAAATATATTATTAAATATATATAATTAATAAATATTTATATAATTTTAATATTATAATTTTTAAAATATAAATTATAATCATATAGTTACAGCATTCGTAAGAATTCAGAATAAAAACTATTTTCGATGTAAGTTTCATATAGAATTAAGATTTCATATCATGTACTTATGTGTATAATACAAAGAGTATAATAAACAATTGAAATCAAGAGAATATGTTAGGTGATGAAACATGTTGGTTTTCAATAAACATTGTTCACATTTTATGTGTGTTTGATATAAGCTTGATTAACTACGCCCAAACCCGCTCCTTCCAAGTACACGTTGTTGCCTACCCCACGCCGCGCGCGCGCGCCACCGCTCGATTATTAATATTTAAAAAATACTCTCCATTAATTCTCCATTTTGAAACTCACCTATCTTATAGGAAATTGATCAAGGAATACGCTCGTATTTTTTTTTTGAATTTTACACTGCGGTTTCGATGATGAAAATCGTGTTTGAAAATTAATTGTTTATAAAAACCTTCAATTGTTGCTATTAAAAAATTTGTAGCCGCATGAAATGGAAGCCCCATTTTCGCTCTTTCGAATGAGCCCAGGATCAAATTGATCTGACAAATAGAATCCGAGATATAAAGATTTGAAGGAGAGCGTGTGTGGCGGTTTTTGGCATTTCGGGCAATTTTCAACCAGGAATAACTTTTGAAATATTGAAAATAAAAAATAATAAAAAATTGTTTGACGAATTTTTTTCACCCATAGAATCCGTTAAAAAAAATTCAAAGTAATCGAAAGGATCGATGAAAATTTTTGCTCGATTTCGTTCGGTTTGACGTGTTTTTACTCACATCCTCCCGTGCATTGGACGTCAGTTTTATGAGTTTGGCTGTTATAAGGATTTGAAATTATGTAAGTACGTTTGATAATTGTGAACTGTCGGAACTGCACAACATGGATTCGACTAGAGATTACAAAAATCACTTGCCCATAAACATCCAGGCGCTTGGATGTGGTCCTAATTTTCCTGCCAAGATGCTGTTGTAGGAGTCCGTGACATTATTGGTCCTGCGTGATAATCCGAACACGCTGAAACCAACCGGCTTTATTACCGACAACCACTGACGCTCGTAGTACGTCAGGAAATTGGCAAATTGACGTCGAAGGAGCAATGACAATTCCGTTTTTAGATCGAAGTATTCCATTTCAATGAGTGGTGCAGGTAAATAGGCCAGGGCCATATTTTTTTTCAAAAATAATAATTTAGCGGTCTCGCCGTTTCTAATCAGTGGACACAGGTGCAGGTATTTTTTTTTCAGCAGGGCCTGTTTTAACGAAAACAATAATCATGAATTGAAACCATAATTGCGGCAAAAAAATGTTATTTTGAGAAGAAATAATTCGTACTCTATCGTGACGAACGTTGCAGTCTACTACACATGCATTCGGAAACACAGTTCTGCAAGCATTCCTCAATGCGTGCTCAAAGTCCGTCATGATAATTTCTACTGATTCGCTGCTAATCAGCTCTTTGACAGCTGTTAACACAGCTGCATACCCGCACTCGGTTTTGTTTGACATTAAAACGTGTAGAAACGGTATAGCCTAAAAACAAGTGAGTCAAATAGTACGAGTTTGCCATCCCATTACTACTGTACAGTAGTGTTCATGTATGGATGCCCAGTGGCTAACTTTTTTTTCCGGAAACGAGTCTCCTTTCTGGTCCTTTTTATGTGCCTATGATCGATGAAGCAGTCGACGGGAGTGCTTGAGAAACCACGACGAAGCCTCCCGCCGCTGTCATTCCGCATTCGCATAACCTCTAAGTTCGCGAGAGCACAAATAATTTTAATATTTAATTAAAATTAAATTAATTTTTCCCGCATATTGTACCGCATTCAAGACTCGATGGATGTGGAATATTTTATATAGTTTAGCATATTACGGAGAGCCTAATGCCCGGAGCTTTTCCTAACCAATAAATAGAATGCCGGGAACGCTGATAAGGTTAACCTGTGCAGTAATTTAAACTGTTTTTAGATTCACTGCAACGAACCAGTAATAACCTTATTACGTATAAAATTATAACGATGACACGTAATAAAAAAAACGGGTTCATAATTTGTAAATTCATTCTGATTCTCATTATACTTGAAAATTTATTATCAATTCGTCTCATTTCACTACTCTCATACTAATCATCCATCCTTCTAGCATTTACGTCGATTGGGTTTATTTCGATCCCTCGACGATATGGAGTCGAAGTATAAGCATAAAGTCTAGTTTGAAGAGGAGAATCTACCCTCTGTATCCATTATCAAGATCTGTGTCCAAATGTTGAAGTCATCTTACAGGCCCCTTGCCAGGTCAAGTCTAGTTCTGCGATTAGAATCTACTCCATGTATCCATTAACAATATTTGTGTCCAAAGCTTAAAGTCCGGTTTGAAAATGAGAATTAACCCCATGTATCGATTATCAAGATGAGTAATGCAATATACTTCATTAAATGTAATTTGCAAATGAAAACATTCCGTCATTGATATTCAGAAATCTCATATATTATTTTTCAGACATAAAATTAGGAGGTATTTGTAAAGTGAGGTGAAATTATTTCAACGACTCAACTAGATTGATGCCTTTAAAGTAGGTTCAGTCAGAATCTAGAGGGATAGATAAAATTCAAGTAATGTATTACATTTGTTTGAAATAATTGAAATGTCTTGTCTTTAATATTCGTTGAAGAAAAGTTTGAATTATATAAAATATTTACTGAAATCTGAAACAAGCTGAATGGAAAATGCTTAATGAAAACATCAATCTAATTAGTTGAACCCGAGGCCACTTTGCAGCTTGAGTATAGTTCTACGATGAGAAACTACCCCGCGTATAGATTAGCAAGATCTCTATCTGCCGCTCGAAGTCATTTTTGAGGCCACTTGCTAGTTCCAGTCTGATCCAACAATGGGAACTGTGTATGGATTCTCAAGAGCATTGCTCCTAACGTAGAATGAACCTTGCTGCAACTTCTGTCTTATAAATTGTGGGAATTCGTTTGAGTCATATTGTCGACGGATCGAAATAAACCCAATCTACATAAATGCCAGAAAAATGGATGATTAGTATACGCGTAGTGAAATGAGACGAATTGATAATAAATTTTCGAGTATATGAAAATCAATGAAATTACAAATTATGAACCCGTTTTTTTTACAACGAGTCATCGTTATAATTTTATACCTAATAAGGTTATTACTGGTTCGTTCATCGTTGCAATGAATCTGAAAACAGTTTAAATTACTGCACAGGTTGATCTTATTAGCGTTCCCGGCATTCTATTTATTGATTAGGAAAAGCTCCGGGCATTAGGCTTTCCGTAATATGCTAAACTATATAAAATATTTCACATCCATCGAGTCTTAAATGCAGAACAATATGCGGGAAAAATGAATTTAATTTTAATTAATTATTAAAATTATTTGTGCTCTCGCGAACTTAGAGGTTATGCGAATGCGAAATGACAGTGGCGGGAGGCTTCGTCGTGGTTTCCCAAGCTCTCCTGTCGACTGCTTCATCGATCATAGGCACATAAAAAAGATCAGAAAGGAGACTCGTTCCCGGAAAAAAAAGTTAGCCACTGGGCATCCATACATGAACATTACTGTACTACGAAAGTCGAATTTAGACTCGATCCATAGATATTAATTTTATTCTCTTACGTGATCGTATTTGACGCCTAATACACACAACAACTGATGGACTCCCGTTACGCGTGGGGTCGTTTTAAATGTACCGTCTGCAAAAATCCGCGACACAGTCGCAAATTCATTTCTGATGAATACTGCGTCGTAGATCAGAATATGAGATTTTCCAATGGCATCAGTTATTTTTTTGCAGGTAATCTGTCCCACGTCATACTCCAATAACCTCTGATTTACAGGATCTTGTAATTGTACGGCCATTGCTTCTAAACTCTCTGGACACGGTGGATAAAAGCGTCGTCCCCAACGCTTTGGAGAGCTTTTAATAGCATTATAGGGTACATGTATTCTTATTTGTTCCGGGAACCTGTTGTTCGAAGGACAACAATGACAGTAATTACAGTAATTATAGCATCAGTCGTAGTTATAACATTTAACAGGGTTGAGAAATAATCTTACGAATTTCGCCCCTCAACATATCGCAAAAAAATTGAAAAAAGTACGACAGATTATCCAACTATCAAATATTAACGATTCAATGAATTTGGCACCATTACTTTTGCATGACAAACTTACTTCCAGAACGATGAAGGCAGAAGGCTGGCAATGTGCGAATTTAATCAAATATCAGAATGGATTCGTTCTACGCATACTAGCCCAAATATTACACAAGAGAGAAAGGTACATCAATACTTACATCGTAGCCATCGTTTCATAAAGCTCCTTCAGCTTCCAAAAATTGCGTTCGAGCGCAGACCTCAAAGCATCCAAGAAATTAGGTTTAGATTGAGCGTGGTTATCCTCGTAGCAAATCATTGAATGCTCTCGCTGATTGACTATGTCACCGTTGGTCAGCTTTTTGGCTGTTCCGATACAAAACTGCGTCCTGCAGCGCAAGTATAAGCTGCAAGGAAAGTTTTTCTAATCAGAAGCATGTGTGAACACTTTTCTAAATTCGCGAAGAACACGGGTGGTAAAAGTAATTCCATTTGTTTTATTATTGTATTATTATACAAATTGCTTCGTTAGAGATTAACAAATAAATCGCATGCGACAGAATTCTGATTATGTTGATACAATGTAAAATATACGCTACAATATGTGTAGAGTGATAAACCACTGCAGAGTATCCGTCATGGAAGTTTGGGCGAGCGAGTCCGCCGTTGAAGAAGTATAACCTATGCGTTTAAATGCTCTGATCGAATATAAACAATGGAAAGACGATGTTAAGCATTATTCTTTCATTAATTTTCACAGCCCGAGTGAGATTGCAGCATACGAGGACCGACGAACGCGTCTCGCGAGATCACGCTAGGCCTTGAAATTTTACGTCCGAGTAACGAATATTATTTTTTGTAAAAAAAAATTTTCATCGACCTATAGGTCCGTAAAACGAAATATTTTTGAAATAAGTCATTTTTTTAAATTCATTATCAAACAACGGACCTATGTCCGTGTAAAAAAATTTCGAATTTATTTTAACGGACTGAGAATGGGCCGTAACAACGAATTTTACGGCTCTGACACAAAAAAAAAGTACAATGCACAAAAATTATTGGATTTGCACGCCTGACTCTGATCTGCCGCTAATTTCGAAAATTCTGACATCCTCAATCCGATCTATTTGAGTGGGATCCTCGGTCTTCCGTTACCATTACAAAGCATTGTGATGCGATTATATGTGATTCGTGTACACAACTTACACTGCAGTGCACTGCGCGGAGGCACAGGGCTCTAATAGTTTTCAAAATTTCGATGTTGAAAATTAAGAATATATGAATAAATAAAACTCGGAAAAAAAAAACAATTAGTTAGCAAAACACGCTCAAAAATTGAATATGTTTGAAGATAATTATATAGTGTTGGGTTTTATATTTATTAAAGAAACTCAGCGCTTAATCGCAAGAATTATATCACATATGTTGGAGAAAGTAATACCCACTCGTACGCCAGCCGCAGACTCATCGCGCATCTTTCTGCGCCGACACACCGGACACGCGTAGCGAGCAACAGATTCACTGATGCACCGTATCGAACGGATAACCTAACGACTGTAGCTAGATCCAATGAACGCCATATATTCAATTAACCAACTCATTTCCTTAATTATATTGCTGAACCCTGCCTATCTCCTACAACATAATAATTAAAGCCTCACAGCAGATTTGTTTGTTATATGGTTACTAACTATTTTAAACAAGAAAACAAGTTAGCACCATAGCAATGGATTCGAGGCTTCACGCATGCATCAATTGAACATTGAAATTAAACTTGTAAATTGAACACGCCCGGATTCACGCCCGGTTTCATGAACGCAGGGATCCCCTTGATCGCTGGGAAAATTAAACTCAAGGGTTATCTGTCAAATGTTTCATAGCAATTGTATCCTCTCTATGGCAGCAGAACTGCGCCTATCTTCAACTGTACACGCGTTTTACAATGAATGGATATACAGGGTGATTCAGGTTGGACGGATCACCTTAGGTCTTGATCCCCGGCTTTGTAATTCTCGTAGTCCTGATCCTTCGCTTCGTAATAAAAAAAAAAAAATGACCCCCTATAAAGTGAGATTATCATAATAACGATAGTCAAAGATATACACTTTTTAAGCAAAAATCGATAGCTCCGGAATGGGTGGAGATAAAGAGCTAAAAATTCAGCTGAAGACTTCTTTCTACATGTATAAAAACATTATATCTGGTATTAATACTGGTATCTTGATCTCTATGCCCAAAGCATATTATTAATTTTGATGAGAGAGAACGTTTGCATTCTCTGTCCTGTGATTAAGGCTAAAAGACAAATCAGTTTTGAAGATAGGTCAGGCAAACTAATTATTTCATTATCCCATGTGGATAAGACGGATAATACTACACTCCCCACAAAAATTAGCGGGCCACCCAATTTTTGCTTCGAAAAACGTTCGATTTCAAAGTCTCGTAATTCGGCGAAAAATTGACTTAGCGAGTCGTTCGTAGAAGCATTTTGAAGCTTGAAGCTTCATCTTTCAGATGCTTACTTTCAATTGCGCTTATGTTTTTGTTGTCTTGAGTTGTGGACCCTTGAACCATCTTGTGTCAAATTTGTGTATCGATGTTCCAACTTCAAAAAAACGCACGGGGTCGGTCACGATCGGAATTTTAATTTCAAGATGGTCATTTTGAAGCTTGGAATGTCCTCTTCGAAACCCTTTTTTTGAAATTGCTCTACGATTTTTTTTCATGGAGTTATGCGCTGCTGAAGCAAAAATGGTTTTTCAATTTTTGATCGCATGCCCTGGGCGAACGAGTTCTCCTATCAAGGTTCCCAAAAATGGCTTTTGAAGCTCAAATCTTCATCTTCTTGAAGCTTTATTGCAATTTTCATTCGGTGACATTTTCAAGCCATGATGACCATCCAAAGGAGACCCTCCGAACCGCGAAATGGGAATTCGAACTTTGACCTCAGGGAGCACGCGCAAAAATAGCGACACAGGTGGCCCAAGGTTACAACTTCAACTTTGAAGTGTTTCCTTCAAAACCATACCTTGGAATTTGCTCTACGATTTTTTTTCATAAGGTTATTCGATTTTTAACACATACGGACGATTGAAACAGTACCTCCGGCATTAGCATTACCCAAGGCGTATCGCGTGGAGGTTGCCTGGGTTGGGATTCTAGGATCTCCGCTAACTCCGCTAACTCCGCACAATGTGTACCACATGTGCCACAAGGATAAATCGAATAAATGAAAATAAAGATTCAATTCAATTCGATTATTCGTTCTGTTTCTTTTTTTTTTCATTTATTCGGTTTATCCTTGTAGTACATGTGGTATACATGCATGTATATCAAGTGTAAGTGGGCCTCGCGTTTGTACGACTAGCGGCCAGGCAGAGCCCTCAGCGCCATCGTACGTCGTTAGTATTTACCATACTACCCGAAACAAGCGCCGATTGGCCGCTCCTCAGCCAACCAACTGCCTTCGCTGAGTTAGCGGAGTTAGCGGAGTTAGCGGAGTTAGCGGAGATCCTAGAATCCCAACCCAGGCAACCTCCACGCGATACGCCTTGGGTAATGCTAATGCCGGAGGTACTGTTTCAATCGTCCGTATGTGTTAAAAATCGAATAACCTTATGAAAAAAAATCGTAGAGCAAATTCCAAGGTATGGTTTTGAAGGAAACACTTCAAAGTTGAAGTTGTAACCTTGGGCCACCTTAGGGTGATTCAAAAAAAAGCAATATTTTTTTTTTTCTTCCAAACAGGCTCAAAAGTTTCGTTTTGATGTCAAAATAGGCCTGTCAAAATTTGAGCTCTTAATATTAATATTAGGAGTGTCCTCATCGCACTTTTCTATTTTCCATAAGAATAACACGGGAAAAATCATTTTTGCTTATTCTGATTTTTGTACGCCACAAAGGACTGCTCAAACAGTAAATCGCTATACATATTCTTGTAGAGAATTGAACGCTCTACAAAAAAGGTCTCTTGGTCTTTTTCGATAAATCTAACTGTTTTGAAGTTTCTTTAGCGATTTTGGTCATTTAATGGAAAGACTAACTTTGAAACGGGTAGATTTATCGAAAAAGACCAAGAGACCTTTTTTGTAGAGCGTTCAATTCTCTACAAGAATATGTATAGCGATTTACTGTTTGAGCAGTCCTTTGTGGCGTACAAAAATCAGAATAAGCAAAAATGATTTTTCCCGTGTTATTCTTATGGAAAATAGAAAAGTGCGATGAGGACACTCTTAATATTGATATTAAGAGCTCAAATTTTGACAGGCCTATTTTGACATCAAAACGAAACTTTTGAGCCTGTTTGGAAGAAAAAAAAAAAATATTGCTTTTTTTTTAATCACCCTAGTACACACGCATGTATATCAAGTGTAAATGGGCCTCGCGTTTGTATGTAAGACTAGCGGCCGAGCAGAGCCCACAGCGCCATCGTACGTCGTCAGTATTTACTATACTACCCGAAACGAGCGCCGATTGACCGCTCCTCAGCCAACCAACTGCCTTCGCTGAGTTAGCGGAGTTAGCGGAGTTAGCGGAGTTAGTGGAGATCCTAGAATCCCAACCCTGGTAGGATTTACACCGTGTGAGTGTGTGTGTGTGTTTGCGTGGGTACTAGAGATCAGGACCCCATGGTTCGTCACTACCACGGTATTTTGTGACTCCAAACTCTCTCTGGTACGTGTGAGTGTGAGTGCATTTGTGTGCGTGTGCGTATGTGAACCGACCTGTGGGGGATCTAAAGATGAAATTTGATGCAGATCACAATTAATAACGCGTGTTTCCACCCCTTTGCCCAATCACGTCACGGCATCTTTCCCTCATATTGATGCAGTTCCGAATGAGATACTGCGGTATCTCATGCCAAATTTCGCGCAACGCCTGGCCTAGCTCAGCCAAACTTGCCGGTTGTACGCGGCGTTGTCTCAACCTTCGTCCAACCATATCCCACACGTGTTCGATTGGATTGAAATCGGGACTAATAGCCGGGTGGTCAAGAAGGGTGATGTCATTCTCCAGCAAAAATTGTTGTGTGACTCCTGCCGTATGAGGTCGCGCATTATCTTGCATAAAGACGAGATTTCGTACATATTGCAACTGCATTGGGAGAACATGGAGTCTCAAAATCTCGGCGATATATCGTCGCGTGGTCAGTCCGGAAGGTGGAATAATTACAAGATCGGTACGACCATGTGTGGAAATTGCCCCCCAGACCATTACTGAGCCACCCCCGTATGCGTGGACTGGTACGAAACAGTTTTGCTGATGTCGTTGTCCTCTGCGACGCCAAACATGTACACGTCCGTCATTGCCATATCGAGTGAACCGCGATTCGTCACTGAACCAAACGCGGTTCCACTGTCTTTGACGCCATCTTACGTATCGTCGTGCGTATTGTAAACGAGCTTGGCGATGACGAGGAAGTAAAGCAGGACCTCTGGCCGGTCTTCGCGCGTTCAATCCAGTATTCTTCAATCTGCCTTGTATTGTACTGTGAGAGAGGCGGCGGTGGTAATGAATGTCAAATTCATGTTGTATTTCTCTAGTCGTAACGGCACGATTAGTAACCGCGCTTCTGATGATACCCCTATCCTCTCGCGGAGTTGTTATTCTTGGTCGCCCTTGACCTGATTGTCTACCAAATTCGCCAGTTGCATTATACCGAGCCAAAGCCCTCTGAACAACGGAGTGACTGACTCCGATTCGCCTAGACACAGCTCGCTGAGAGTAACCTTTCTGGAGAAGAGTAACGAGACGAACCACCTCGATTTCGGTCAAGTGGCGTATGGGCATTTTGGCATTAGAGTCTTTCAAAAGCTTAAATTTTTTTACTACTGCCTGTTGCGATATTTATTCTCGAGTTTCATAGGCATCAATTCTCCGTTTTGTCTACAGACCAACTGAGCTGATTTGCAATATTTCACAATAGGTATTGAAGTCTGCATCAAAACAAATGGAGTCGATCTGGTGAATCTAATGAAACAACCTTAGTCTTTAGTGGTTGTACGCTAAATTGTTTTAGTCAGCGACCTTTGTCACCCTTGACCATATTGTCATTGAAATTCACGAATGAGGGGGTGCTCTGTAATGGTCTGGGGTGCAATTTCCATGCATGGTCGTACCGATCTCGTGATTATTCCAACACTTTGGGCAATGCTAATGCCGCAGGTACTGTTTCAATCGTCCGAATGTGTTAAAAATCGAATAACCTTATGAAAAAAAATCGTAGAGCAAATTCCAAGGTATGGTTTTGAAGGAAACACTTCAAAGTTGAAGTTGTAACCTTGGGCCACCTGTGTCGCTATTTTTGCGCGTGCTCCCTGAGGTCAAAGTTCGAATTCCCATTTCGCGGTTCGGAGGGTCTCCTTTGGATGGTCATCATGGCTTGAAAATGTCACCGAATGAAAATTGCAATAAAGCTTCAAGAAGATGAAGATTTGAGCTTCAAAAGCCATTTTTGGGAACCTTGATAGGAGAATTCGTTCGCCCAGGGCATGCGATCAAAAATTGAAAAACCATTTTGCTTCAGCAGCGCATAACTCCATGAAAAAAAATCGTAGAGCAATTTCAAAAAAAGGGTTTTGAAGAGGACATTCCAAGCTTCAAAATGACCATCTTGAAATTGAAATTCCGATCGTGACCGACCCCGTGCGTTGTTTTGAAGTTGGAACATCGATACACAAATTTGACCCGAGATGGTTCAAGGGACCATAACTCGAGACAACAAAAACATAAACGCAATCGAAAGTAAGCATCTGAAAGATGAAGCTTCAAGCTTCAAAATGCTTCTACGAACGACTCGCTAAGTCAACTTTCCGCCGAATTACGAGACTTTGAAATCGAACATTTTTCGAAGCAAAAATTGGGTGGCCCGCCAATTTTTGTGGGGAGTGTATTTTAGGGTCCCATGTGTTATCATATTTTGCCTTGGATGGCCGCAAATTGAAGGCTCCTTTGAAAAACCTTTTGACTCGACAATCTTGTCCCACTTCAGGTCCTAAAATCAAGGTAATGGCCGACCGATAAGAATTGAGAGAACCATATGACGCCCCTCTATCAAATTCTTCACTTCGAAAGGATAGCACATTATGAATGCTAGCTTTTAAGGGGTTCGTTATGGGCAAGGTACAAAATTGCCACCACTTCTTTAGAGCGACTTCGTATTGTCTTTCAGTTGACATTGATATGAATGATAGAACCAAAGTCATTGCCTCCGGAGGGGTTCCTTTTTCTGTAAAGGCTCTCCGGACAGCTTCCCGACAACCAGGGTAGTCTGTTGCCAAAGAGGATGTGGTCGGCTGTCAGAGGAATTAAGCATATTAATGTCTGGTTTCAAAACAATCGGCTTTTCAACCAACATTGATTTGAAACGTGGATACCATGGTTGTGTAGGCCAATCTGGTACAACCAAAATACCTTAGGATGATAGAAGAAGGTGGGAAAGCATAAAAATAATCTTTCCAGGGGATTGTAAACGCATCTACTGCCATGGCTCCTGGATCTCTGGTCCAAGATATGTAATTGATGCATTTATGATTTAGACGACTGGCAAATAAGTCTTTGTGTGGTTTAGCAAACTTATTAAGTATCAGCTTGAAATAATCGTCTGACAAGGAATATTCGGTTTCTGGTTCGAGTCGTCGGGATTCGAAATCAGCTTCTTTATTATCACCTGAACTGATGTAAGATGCAAAAAACCATAAATTCCTAGATTCAGCCCAAGCCCAAATTTCTCTTGTCAGATTATTTAGGTGTGGATATTGTATACCCCCCATACGGTTGATATAGGCAATTGCAGTAGTATTATCAATGCGTAACAATACTTCACAATTTCTCAGGTTTTTTGTGAAGCACTTAATACCAAAAAAGGCTGACAGTAATTCACGAAAGTTAATGCTGAATTTTTTTTTCATAAACGTTCCAAGAACCATGTGCTCGTTCTCCCTTACAAACAATACCCCAACCGGAATCGGAAGCATCCGAAAAAATTTCCAATTCGAACTTGAATTGTCTTATGGGACACGTGATATGTGGCAGTCTAGACTCCCACCATGTTGAGTCTTCCTTAAGTAATTATGAAATTTGTAATTTCATTGATCTATCAAAATTTCCGTTATTGGATTGAAGAGCTAGATATTTTTTTCTTTCAAAAATTTTTGTATGGGCCCAGCCATATTTAACTGCATTACAAGCCGAAACGAGTTTCCCTATCAGTTTCGCGAAGTCTCTGATACGGCAAACCTCTGTCGATTTAAATTTTTTGACCTGACTAATCAAACTAACTTTTTTCTCGTGCGGTAATTCAATTGACATTTTTTGTGAGTTAAGATTGAATCCTAAAAATCGGCAACAAGTGTTGGGTATTAAATCAGACTTGTTGAAGTTAATCACAAATCCTAAATTCGACAGTAATTCGCAAGTGGATCTGATATTTTGTAAACATTCAAACTCGGTGTCACCCATGAGTAAAAAGTCATCTAAATACACTATAGATAAGAAACCCTTGTTTCTTAAATGAGCTACGACTGGCTTCAAAATTTTTGTAAATACGAATGGTGCTGTACTCAGTCCAAACGGTAAACATTTGAACTCGTATAGACGATCTTCGAATTGAAATCTCAAGTACTTTCTATATGAAGTGTCAATAGAAATGACGTAATATGCGTCTTTTAGATCAATTTTTGCCACTAAAATGTTTGGTGACATCATTCTAATAGCGGTCTTAAGGTCTTCGAGCTTAAAATGTTCTGTAACAATGAATTTGTTTAACTCTTTCAGATTTAAAATGAGCCTACTACTGCCATCAGGCTTTGGAATTAAAAAGATTCCAGAAATAAATTGGCCTTTTGTGGGAGTGCATAGAGTGATTGCACCCTTATCTAACAATTGTTGTAATTGACTTGTAATTTGAGTTTTTTCCAGATTGGACCAAGATCTTTGATATGGAGCGGTTTTTTGATAAACTGGTTTTGCAAAAGGAATCTTATAACCATGAATCCAAGATAATAATCTCATATCTGATGTGATGTGTTTCCATGCTTTCCCAAAATATCTGAGTCTACCAGACAATTGACTTACCAATGTGAGCTCTACTTCTGGGTTGGCTTGAACGATTTGTCTTGTCGGTGACTTGGGTAGTGTTGTTTGGGTTGGTATCGCTTGTTGTTTGGTCGTTGTCCGTTCGACGATGAACGCTGATTTTTGTAGTATTGAATTTCACATTCTGACCGACGAACGAACTCTTGTAGTTTTTTGGCTGGGTCTTTTGAGGTGGTCTGTTGATGACATCCTTCCGCAAGTCCTTAGAAGTTCGATCTAATGCCTGTGCAGGTTTCATCCTGTCTTCCAAATCTGCGCCAAAAAGCATTTTGTCCAAATTGCTCGTATTTAACGTTTCCTTGAAGGCATTATGAACGTTTGGTAAAACGAGACTTCTCCGTATGGATGATTCAGTATGATGTATGTCCGCTAATATTCGACCTGCGTCATTAAGATATTCTACCATCCTAATATCTTGTGATTGAAGCGAAAGAGTTATTGCCTTCCCAATAGCTGTTAACCCTGCTGCAATAGACTCTTGTTTAGCAAAGATTCGTTCATCTCTTAGTCGGGAAGTTTCTGGGATAGATCTTTTCACTTCTAAATTCATTTTTGGTGGGTCGAAATCAGGGCAATCGCTTGGAGTTGGGTGTTTTTCCAGAATTTCATCCACAAATTTCTTCGGTAGCCCCTTTCTAACCACCTCCTCCCATCTGAGAGCAATGTCACTTTGAATTGCTTCGCCCACAACCTTGTCTGGATGAAATGTTTCACCCAGGATGTTTAGGATGTTGTCGGGTAGTTTTGGCTCTTCTTGAACCGCTGGTAGGATTGGTTGAACCTCAGCATGTAGTTCTCCATCAGCTTCCGATCTAGCGACGGATGCAGGAATGTTTAAGGATGATCTAACCATGGATTCTGAACTAGAACTTTGGTTTTCCTGATCCGCTAATGGATTGTAAGAAAAAGGACTTATCAGTGGTTATTTCTGATTATCGTCAAATAAACTTCAAACTGAGGTTTTTAGGTTTTGATGTTTACAACTGACAGCTGACTCGCAGCTGACAGTTACAGTTGTTTATGTAAACCAGATGATCGCGATCGATCATTGACAACTTCAGACCTCAACACTGAGTGAACAGTAAAGTGAATTGATATCGTCTCGTGCAAACTTTTTTTTCGCATAGAGGAAGAAGAAGAAGAAAACTTTTGTTTTCACGGCCATATTGGTTTTAGCGGAAAAGATCGATCTCGATCTTTCCCAACAATGTTTTAGTCAATCTCAAACTATCTAGTTTCAGGATATGGATAGATTCCATCCATAAAACCTGGAGGTAAAGCAAGAGTATCAGTCCCTGATAATCTCTCTCTGAGATATATACCTCAGAGAATGCTTAGTACATACAATTATATTTCGAGTGCACACCGTCGGACAACGATGATGACCCACGCTGATGATGACGCCTCTGCTTTTTCCGTTCTCTCCTCCTTAGTTTCCTCTGCAGGCTTCTTATTTTTTCTCGATACGATCCTCGTTGTCCGAGATACTTTTGTTGCTTCTTTTCGGCATTTAATATCAGTTAATTCATCGAAAAAACTATGTGAATAGCTATCGCGTGTTAAACGTCGCGTACACGAAAAAAGGAATGAAGCTCGCCAGGCTGATAGATATTCAGCGACATATTCAGCAAGATATTGAGCGAGATGACCAGACAGATATTAAGTGAGATATTCCGTCAAAAATCTGTCACCTGTAGGAGTCTTGAGTCTTGAGGGGGTCTTAGAATTTTGTCTTTCATACGATGAAACTATTCCCTACCTTCTAAGAATCACTCGGACTTTATTTTTGGTCCATTTTCCTATTGTCTGGTCTGACATTCGACTTATAGGCTATGATATGAAACTATGCGCGTGAACGTGCACCGAATCGTCTTTTTTTTCGTGATTATCGAAGGAATACTTATTCATTTCACGTCTGACGAGTCTCTGATTGTTGGCCCCAACTTCCAGGCCCTGATCATGAGGAAGAAACCCGAATACAATCGTTATTATACACATGTCATTGGACCTACGAAGAATCTGTCATTATTAGCACATTGTGCTGCTACCGAAAAAATTCAAGTTACAATATTTGTCATGTAAAAGTTCCATGCGAATTGCAGCAACGAAATACAATGAATCTATTTTATACCTTCTACACATATGTAATGTTACCTTGTTCAATTTTATTCTTTGTGGCACGTCTTTTGCGGCCATAAGGTCGCACTCGGACGCTGCCGTTTTTCTTTTGAATCTGCCGTCTCCTTTTTCGGCGAAGATTTCGCTTACGACTCTTCGATGCTGTAAAAAATAAATAGGCTAATGCTCATATGGAGGACAAAGTAAATGCCAATGCTTGTGCGGGTTTAGTTGTGTAACATTGCATGTTACAAACTGCTCCTCGCCCCTAAACGAGACCTTAGTTAAGACGGGGGATCGCTAGAATGAATGACGTGTGAATGTGTAAGATGACCCCGAGGTCCTAGATACTCCCGAGAGGCGACCGTGACCGACTCAGACCATGAAATAGATTATTTATTCTTTTGTTTTTGTTTACACTTTTCTCTGGCATGTGGGCACCGAGGCATTATTTGTTGGAAAAGACCTGACGACCCCGACACACACCGACTAACGTCTGCGCCTCGATGCACCGAGGGCGTGAATTTTCAACAAGGCGCTACCGAAGCTCGTGAGATTAGCAAGGGCCCTGCTAACTCACCAACCAGCCGAGGATGCGAGAGAGTGTCTGCGATGCACTCAGCAACGAGGGACTAAGGTGGTGGAAGCGAGTCCCGCCACCCCCAAGAATCTACAACCCGCAGTCCTCGGCCTAGGAGAGCTAAAATCACCGTGGTGGCCATTTAAATAATTCGCGCCAAGGATCGAGCGCCACCCCATGACGTCACAGCGTGGTCGATACCATAATCGATAATTGCGGGACTAACGAGGTCCTTGCGCATCGGCACGACGCCGGTGGTCTCACTCTGCGTTAGGCCTTTGTCGAGATTACTCGTTGTTCTCTGCGTACTCGAAATATTCTTTTGCGTTCCAGCCAACCTTTTCTTTGAATTTGTGTGTGTGTGAGGTTTTCCCCGAGGGACTAGGCAATTTTGGAGAATCCCGATGGATTTCGCCCGAGAGGGACTTCTCTTTATGAGGTGGCTGGAGAGCGGTAAGCGTTAAGCAATTGTACCTGTTGGATAATTTGAATCCGGCAACGGCCTCCTGCCGCGTGCTTGTTCTCAGCCACGAGGCTATTTTACTGATTTTGGGATCAAATTAAGCCGGATTCCGAGTGAAAGCCGTCACCAGTGTCCCATGCCATTATTTTGAGTTCGAGTCTCACGTTAACATAGAGTCAATTATTGAGAAATTATTGAATTAAGAAATTTTGTACGATTCGCCCACGAGGGCAAGTGAGACAGTCGGTCACTGTCGCGCTCTCTCCCTCCCGCGAGGTAGGCGTTGTACCGAGGCCGAGCCTCGTGTATTGTTAAGAGATTTCGAGTCATAAATAGAGAGAATCGACGCTAGTCGAAGTTTGTAAATTATTTTGTTGTCCATTTCGCAGAGTTAGGTTAAGTTAGAGTTAAGTGATTTAGTTAATTTGTTAAGTTTGTGCCGTCGGCAAATAAATAATCCAAATTCTATGCCGCGGAATTAAGTATTTTGTTAATTAGGATTAATTTCAGGCCGCAGGCCCGTCTAATTCATTATTCAACCTGTAGGTGATTTATTATGAATTGTTATAACCGCTGTTGTTTGTTACTGCATGGTTTGAGTTTAGTTTATTGTCTCACGAGGACTTTATTGGCGAGTCATTTATTAATTTTCTTTTCTTTCTGTTATTGCCACCCTACGTGGGAGCGTTTATTTAATTCTTTTTCTTTGTAAGGCTCGTCAAACGTAGCCAGGTCGCCTATACACGGCCTGTAGTCAATTTATACCCGAGGGGAAGTGCCCCCGGGTACACCATATTTTGTTATATTTGTCATATTTTTCATATTCTATTTTTTTTTTTTTTGAATAAACGCACGTTCTTGTCTATTATAATTCAATTACTCGAGTAATTACTTCATTCGCTAATCCCTCAATTTAATCCCGACCCCTCTCCGCGGTACTGCAGCTAGCCGCCGCATTTTCTATAGTAATCTAGGCCTTTTGTTTTTCTTGCTATCAACTGTCGAGTCTCGTGGCGAAGTAGTCGCCTGGCGCCCAACTATAAAACTGTTTATTTTTTTTCTTTCTCGGTTGTCAATTGTCGACTGGACTATCTCTCGGAATAGCGATCCGGTATATTCCGAGGGATAAAAAGAGTCCACGTCACAGTTGATACAAGGATTATTTAGGGTTTGGACCATACACATGCGAAGCGAAAAAGAAGTCAATTCACCAGCACTAACGATAAGTTGACATTTTAACTGTTACCATTGATGTTAGCTCCGACCGTTGCCTCATTTTGTGGATTTAAGGGTGGAGTGACGTCACTTAATACCGCGTCCTCCAAATCTATTTCTTATAAAAAAAAAAGTTTTCAGAATTAGGATATATATAAGAAATGAATTCCGATATCAACAATATTTAGATTGTGCAGTCTTGATTATTATTATATAAATGTACAATTACCTGTTTCTCGTTTCGCGGCTTCGAGAGGCTCCAATTCGACAGGTAAACCCTTCTGCCGCATCGTTTATGTTTTGGGGCTCTACTTCTTGGATCAATAAAAAATGAAGGTAACATGAATACCATATTGCATGAACAGAGCAATATTTAATTATCGGGAACCATGCCTCATAGTCGTATACTACAATACTAAAAATGCTCAGTCCCTGAATTACCGTATAATCTTTAATCAATTACCGTCGTCATTTTCAGTTATCAGGCTCGACCGAAGAGGACGAGTCGTTGTCGTCCAAATCCGATTCTGGAACAAATTTATCAAATGTTTTGCCTGTATGAAACTGGTGAAGTGTCATGGACTAAATGCTGTGTGTGTGTGTGCATACATATAATATATATGTACTGCAACGGTGACCAGAGAAGCGCCACCGCGTCCTACGGCGTTCCTGACGATACGATAATTTTTCTACAATAAAAGATAGTTTGTTAGGCGCCAGACGCGAATGCATCGATTTACAAAGAAATCCACAAAAAGCAGCGATATCAGACCAAAACTAAAATAGCGGAAGGACGGCCTCGACGGCACAGTTGACTCAGATTTTCAGCGATAAGAGTAGAGGGGCTGGGTACACCTTATTTGATTAAATTAAATTATCGGAAATGAATAGAGAGGACCAGATAAATCCTTTAAACAGTTCGTATAATATATTTTCGCAAAATGATACAGTACACGCGGTACAATCGAATACAATCAAAGAGATACTTTACAATAATCGGGTTCGCTTAGCGAGATAGCAAAATCGATAAAACAAACTAATGCGGGAATAATAATTTTTAATACTCAAAGAATACCTATTCTATTGAGTCTGCGTCCGCTTTAGCGGCACGAGAACAAGGTTAAGCTGGCTAGCTAGCGAGCGCCTGAGAAGCGATCCAAAACAAACTACTATACTACTTGTTAGACTGCGTATCACCGAGCGATACGATACTCAGGCAAATAGGCCCTACTGGCGACGCTAGCGATATTATAAAAATGATTTACAGTATTCAGACTCAATCAGCAGTAGCAGAAGGAATGAACAATCGATATTATAAATTAACAAAGGGTTCGTGAAAGAAAACTGCCCAAAATACTAATGAAATGACCCGTAGGTTCGCAAAAGATAAACTACTGACTCGATACAGAATTTATTTCTCGATACGGAAGGTATCGAGCGGAAAATCGTCAATATGCGATATTGACCAGACCTATACAAAATTACTTAAGGGCGTTGACTAGGCCTTGCCGAGCGCGCGCTTATAGACTCCCGGGCCGTTCCTTCTCATTTCCTCATTTTTCTAGATAATGGAGTTTTTAATAAAGATTCTTATAGATGAAAGATGTATCTGGGTCACCTATTTGGCCGAATTCGCGATTTCACTTTCAGCTTTGCGGAAATAAATCTTGAAAATAGGCCATCTTTGCGATGAGTTACAACGAGGAGTGATTTTTTTTTAAATATTTGGCGAAAGACATTTCATAGCTATATCCTTTATCTTTGAATCAAGATCATGATCTTTACAATCGGATCAATGGCTTAGGAAGAATCACGACCACCATGAAGCATTGAACTGCCGATATTTGGCGGAAAAATTATGCGATTTCGGGCTCTGCCGCGTTGGGCGATCGCGACACAAATGACAGGCGTTGTTAGGGATAAATACAAACCTCCCACTACTCTTCTTCTTTCGCGAATTGGGATCTCTTCACGCGCACGTGTGAGCTGTAGTTCTTCGATTTAATTCGTGTTTTTCAATTATAAAGTTCGAGTTTTCTAGTGTAATAT
Organism: Rhogogaster chlorosoma; assembly: GCA_944452935.1. Classification (NCBI taxonomy): domain Eukaryota; kingdom Metazoa; phylum Arthropoda; class Insecta; order Hymenoptera; family Tenthredinidae; genus Rhogogaster; species Rhogogaster chlorosoma. Next base: position 9,899,780 of record OX101802.1, read on the forward strand.
GGGTAAGTTAAACAAACGTATCTCAGAGAAGAAGAAGAAAAGATCCGGTGCCAAGAATTTGGCTACTTATCGAGAAAAAATTAGGTAAATTAACCAAATTACATACTATTGGAGTAGAATAGCCAGACTTCAAAATCGAATAGCTTGACTACGAAACATCGGAGGAGTCTGATCTAAAGAGTATTTTAAAGAGCAGAGATTTCTGGTCCAATTGACAGGATAATATAATTCTTAGGTGTTCAATGTGGTACATATACGTATATTGATTAGAAAGCGTTGCGGGATTTACTACGCGGCCAGCCTGCAGACATCGTCGATAAGAATAATCAATAATTTAGATAATCATTCACCTACTTGAAGGACTTCTCGATAAATTACATGATTACATTTTATTTTGTTTGTTCATTTAACCATAAAATACAAACGCATGATTAGTCAAATAGAGCGTAGTTATTACTCACACAGCTACTAGTGATTAGAAATAGCGTGTATGGTGTGTACTTGGTAAACTGACTAGGAATATGCTTGTACACATACCTAAGATGCAACTATGAACGATATTATTATTAGTATTAGTATTACTACTATTATTATTATTATTATTGTTATTATTATTCGAAGACATACAAACTTGCGACACGGTGTAAACAGAATAGGAATCGAGGCGCTATTTACTCTTACTATTAGTGTAGCATTGTTTTCAATTGAAATCGATTTCTTGACTGATTTAAAAATGATTTTAATGACTTCAGTCATTCAATGGTGTCATTGATTTCGTATAGTATCAGTAAATGATTTCATAAATGCGTCACAAAAGACATAGTGATTTCACGTGATTTCTGAATTCAAATGATTTCTTATTATTTCAAAGTGTAATTTTACGATACTTGAATCAGTTGATTTCAAACGAGTTCATTGGTTTCTTTCTTGATTTCATTAATTACATTGTTGATTTCTCGCTAGATTGCCAAATGATTTACTGAGTAAATAGCCTCTCGACATGAATCGTCACTTCATGCGTTAAATCTAGGCTGATGCATGAACATCATTCTCAAAGTCTTAGTACGTATCCCTGACCCACTGTTTCGTATGTTGTCTTTATTAGTCCCTTGCGTATTTCGCCATCTATCAATCGGTGAGCTTCTGGAGCGTTATTATATTGTTCATCAATGATTTCTGTGAATATATTTTTTTTTACTTCGTATCTTATATAGATTCGCTGTGAGCAAACAAAACGATGGAGAAATGGTTCGAGAAGTAACAACTTCAGAGGACCCGGTAACCGATGACGTTACTGAGTTCAATGAGGTTGTACTTCCTGACGAATTAAGAGATACCGATTTGTTCTGCTCAGAAACAATTCCTGATTCCCCGATAACATCTACGAATTACAATCGCGAGATGACTGAAGTCAATGACAGGGAACTCGTGAGTATCCAGCCCACGATCGAAAGTGGTGTTGTCGAAGACCATTCTTTGTTTTTCCGTCCACCTGGCGAAACTGCCAAAGCCGAGCCTAATAATTCTCCATTGGAGTTGACTGGTCGACGAATCGTAGACATTGATCATTTTCTGAATAGTATCGCGGCTGTAGGTTCCCACGTTCCTTTTTCTTGCAGTTTTGCCGACATGTATCCCATATCCGAAAGCCGGCAAGGATTTGTTACAACCATCACCTTCAAATGTAAAATCTGTAATTTAATCAAATCAATAACTTCCGAAAAATCTACTTCAGGATCCTCTAGCGTCAATGCAGCTTTAGTTTCCGGAATTATGTCCACAGGTGGTGGTTTTTCTCAGCTCGCGGAAATTAGTGCAGCGATAGACATGCCCTGTATGGCCACAGATACGTGGAAAAAATATATTAAAATAGTGAGCGACGCGTATCATGATATTTCAAGGGAACAGATGATAGAGGCAGGTAGAAAAGAAGCTAGGTTAGCCCGTGAGGTGGGTGACGTCGACGAGGACGGGTACCCTTGCATAGCAGTCGTCGCAGATGGATCTTGGGCAAAACGGTCATATAGGACGAAGTATGATTCACTTTCAGGTGTAGCAGCAATAGTAGGATTGAAGACAAAAAAAGTTTTATTCATCGGAGTAAGGAATAAATATTGTTCAATGTGTGATAGAAAGCGAGGCGATACCGAGGCATCTGTAGGGAAGCATAAATGCTCTAAAAATTGGACAGGTTCTAGTACCGCGATGGAGGCAGATATAATAGTTGAGGGTTTTAAGTGTAGCGTAGAAATGCACGGGATCAAATATAATAAGTTAATTGGGGATGGGGATAGTAGCGTTCACCGAAAGCTCGTCGATGCGCTTCCGTATGGACCGGAAGCATTAGTAAAAAAAATAGAATGCCGTAACCATGTTCTCCGTAATTATGGCACTAGACTCCGTGATCTATGTACCAACCGTAAGGTTGGTACAGTTATTTTGCGTAATAATTTGCGCAAAAACTTGAAACGGCTACGTTATGCTGTGACTTCTGCGATTCGTCATAGAAAAGCGCAAGTTGATCAGCCATTATACGTCCGAGTCGAGGATTTGCGCAAAGATATTAAAAACGGCCCGAATCATATCTTTGGAGAACATGGGTCGTGTGCTGAGAGGGGTTACTTTTGCGACGGTAACCCCAAGCCAGGTGAAATAAACCTAGTAGAAGACTTGAAGTTGACCGGTGCTTTCCAGGAAATTCAATCGGCAATGCATCGACTCATTGAGCATGCATCTAGCCTCATATGGGATGTGGATAACAACGTAGCTGAGCTATACAACGCTCACGTTGCCAAAGCTATAGGTGGCAAGAGAGTGAACTTTGCCCTCCGCGAGTCATATGGAGCTAGATGCGACTCGGCTGTAGTGAGAATGAACTCTGGTGGGCAATTCCATAGATTAGTGCAGGAAAAATTAGCAGGTACAGCAGGTAAATTCACTGAAATCTTTTGCAGAATAAAGTCAGGGTCTGTTCAAATTAGGAAAAAGTATTTCAAGGGGAAAAAAAAAAATTTCGCGGCTCAGGTTGCTGACACCGACTATGGCCCAGATGCTGCCTGTCCGGGGCAATCAGACATGTCGTCTGAGGAGTTGGAAGCTGCTCAAAAAACATTTGTTCAGGCCTTGTATTCGGAGGACCTATTTGAAATCGAACGGAAAACAATGGGGCAGAGTTCGTCCACTGAGTGGTACGAACAACGTCGAAAGAGATTGACTGCCTCAATTTTCGGTGAGATTTGTAAAAGAAGGCCACAAACATCTTGTGCCAAATTAGTCGAACGCATCCGTTATAGTGATTTTCATGGAAATTCGAATACAAGGTGGGGCATAGAAAAAGAGCCTTTGGCGATCGCGCAATTTGCTGCCGAAAAATCTATTGCCGTGGACAGCAGTGGTCTAGTAGTAGACAAGGCGTTACCATTTCTCGCGGCCTCGCCGGACGGTCTTGTAGGTAAAAACGCGGTAGTAGAAGTAAAGTGCCCAGCATCGGCAAAAGAGTCAACCCCAATGGAGGCCATGGAATCCAAAAAAATTAAGTTCATGAAGATTATTGGTGGGAAAGTCGTCTTAAATGCTTCCCACAATTACATGTATCAAGTTCAAGGTCTTCTACACATCACGAATAGAAAGTGGTGCTATTTTATAGTTTGGACACCGAAAGGTCTAGTTTACGATAAAATAAAGCGTGACGATAAGTTTTGGACCGAAAAGATGGAAAATAAATTAGCAGATTTCTTTCACTTTTGTTTGTTACCGGAGATCGTAGATTCTAGACGCGCCCGACATCTGACAATTCGCGAACCCTCTCACATCATCGAAGCCCAGAAAGCCATCCGCGAGAGACAGTAAATTCATCACTGACGAATGACGAAAAATCAGACTGTAAATATCTGTATATACATATAAGCTTTGTACATAACTATCGTGCCATACTTTTTTGTGATTGAGATTTAGTTGTATCACGGTGTGTTCATTGCTTGTATAATATCTATTTGTTTATTTATTCCAGAAATATTTGAGCTACCGATACTGGAATAGTACAAAACCCAGTGTTTGACAAAAATAATGTATAATATGTTGTATATATGTATATAAGCTGTATATTAGCTTCAAGTTTTGGACCTTCTGTGATGAGCCGTTACGTACTTTTTATTACTTGCATTTTCGACCTGATATTTATTTGGTGCAATATAGATATATAGTGTAGTGTAGACTATAGGTATAGCGATTAATGCGTATGTATATAATGCCAATTGTCGTTGTAAATTATTATTTCGTTGCGATTACTTCTGAGATTAGATTCATACTCGGATTCATATTAGTTTATTTTTAGAAAATTCTCATAATTGTATGATAATCATTTCTTCAAAAACTTGACTTTCATTTCCGAATTTTCTATTTTTCGTCATTTCATAATAGTTTCTTTTAGACCCGATAATGGTTGGGAGGTTGGGTCGGGTTAGGTGGGTTTCTATTTAGTAGCGACCTCCTCGTGGTGAGACCTGGGAAATCGATGATATTTCAGTTAGTGTTATATATCATTGATTTGCTAACAGCTACTTATTTCAATTTTAATCCGTAAGCAGCGTACAACGACTTTTTGAGACCGCTTTCTTGCATAGAAAATCCACGCAATTTGATGAATATATAAATATAAATCCATTATATATTTATATATTCATCAAATTGTGTGGATATATATATATATTGTAACATTGCATGTTACAAACTGCTCCTCGCCCCTAAACGAGACCTTAATTAAGACGGGGGATCGCTAGAATGAATGACGTATGAGTGTGTAGGATGACCGCGAGGTCCGAAATACTTCCGAGAGGCGACCGTGACCGACTTAGATAATGAAATCGATTATTTATTCTTTTGTTTTTTTTACACTTTTCTCTGGCATGTGGGCACCGAGGCATTAATTATTGGAGATGGCCTGACGACCCCGATATACTCCGACGAACGCCTGCGACTCGATACGCCGAGGGCGTGAATTTGAACAAGGCGCCACCGAAGCTCGGGAGATTAGCAAGGGCCCTGCTAACTCCCCCAACCAGCCGAGGATGCGGGAGAGTGTCCACGACACTCTACAACGAGGGATGAAGGTGGTGGATGCGATTCCCGCCACCGAGAAGAATCTATAACCCGCAGTCCTCGGCCTAGAAGAGCTGAAATCACCGTGGTGGTAATTCAAAGAATTCGCGCCAAGGATCGAGCGCTACCCCCTGACGTCACGGCGTGGTCGATACCAAAATCGATAATTGCGGGACTAACGAGGTCCTTGCGCATCCGCACGACGCCGGTGGTCTCACTCTGCGTTAGGCTCTTGTCGAGAGTACTCGTTGAAGTTTTGCGTACTAAGGATTTTTTTTTGCGTTCGAGCTACCTTTAGAGTCTGGATCTTTTGTTTTTGTTAGAGTTGGTGTGTGTGAGGCGTTCCCCGAGGGAATAAGAAACGTTGGACAAATCCCGATGGATTTCACCCGCGAGGGTCTGTTGTTTATGAGGTGGCTGGAGAACGGTAAGCGTTAAGCAATCTTACCCGTTGGATAATTTGAATCCGGCAACGGCCTTCTGCCGCGTGCCTGTTCTCAGCCACGAGGCTATTTCACGAATTTGGGATCAAATTAAGCCGGATTCCGAGTGAAAGCCGTCACCAGTGTCCCTTGCCAGTATTTTAGAGTCCTAGTATCGCGTTAGTAGAGCCAATTATTGAGTAATTATTGAATTAAGAGATTTTGTATTATTCGCCCACGAGGGCAAGTAAGAAAGCCGGTCACTGTCGCGCTCTCTTCCTCCTGCGAGTAGATTTGGTACCGAGGCCGAGCCTCGTGTATTGTTTAGAGATTTCGAGTCCAGATAATAATTCGACGCTAGTCGAAGTTTGTAGAGAATTTTGTTGTTTAATGCGCAGAGTTAATTTAAGTTAGATTTAAGTGATTTAGCGAAATTGTTAAGTTTGTGCCGTCGGCAAAGAAATAATCTAAATTCTAGGCCGCGGGATTACCTATTTTGTTAATTAGCGTTAATTTCAGGCCGCAGGCCCGCCTAAGGCATTATCAATTTTTGTAATCGCTATTATTTGTTGTTGCATGGCTTGAGTCTAGTTTATTGTTCTTACGAGGACTTTATTTGACGAGTCATTTATTAATTTTCCTTTTCTTTTGTTATTGCCACCCTACGTGGGAGCATTTAGTTAATTCTGTTTATTTGTAAGGCTCGTCAAACGTGGCCAGGTCGCCTCTACACGACCTGTAATCAATTTATACTCGAGGGGAAGTGCCCCCGGGTACCTCATATTTTGTTATATTTTTCATATTTTTCATATTCTATTTTTTTTGAATAAAAGCACATTTTTGTCTATTATCATTTAATTACTCGAGCAATTACTTCATCTGCTAATCCCTCAACTAAATCCCGACCCCTCTCCGCGGTACTGCAGCTAGCCGCCGCATTTTCTATAGTAATCTAGGCCTTTTGTTTATCTTGTCGTCAAATTTAGAGTCTCGTGGCGAAGCAGTCGCCTGGCGCCCAACTTTCAACATCATTATTTTTTTCTTATAGAATTATTATTTATTTAACCCTCGTGGATGTTCATTGTCGACTGGACTGTCCTTCGGAATAGCGATCCGGTCTGTTCCGAAGGATATAAAGGGTTCACGTCACAAATTGGCGCCCAACGTGGGGCCTTCTAAGAAAAATTAAATTAACATTTTCGAGATTATTCGTTTAGTTCTTAGTAACGGCTTCACTGTTGCTAAGAAGAGTTGAGTCGGTTGTTTGTTTTTCTCTATTAACCGGAGAGGGATTAGCATCGCATATACTCGGGTATACTTTGTTTTAAAGTCGTGAGGCAAAATAGATTGCGTTTAAAATTTTAGTTTGATATTCGTTGCGTTTAAAATTTCGGTTTTGAGTCTTTGGTTTTTTTTTCTGGTTGCTGAAGTGACTTTTTAGAGAGTTCTGTAGTTTAGATCTTCGCTCGAAGACTGCGGGGATATATTAGCTCCCGCAGAGCCTCTTCCACGGAGGAATACCGATTATTTGTTTTGTTTGCTGCGATTTTTGGTTTTATAGTAATTTTTGAGCCGCGTTTCTCTTGTTAAAGGAAAGAACTCTGATTACCGTGTGCTAAAGCACATCGATTGCCCTGGGACACTGGTCACGACTCTAAACTAGTGTTAAGTGCCGTTGGCAATTATAAAATCATCTGCTCGCCTATGAATTGTTTTTTTGTTTTTCTGTATCTCCTGTGCATGATATTGTGGTGGTGGATAGCCAATATTGTAGGTGATAGTATCGTGGTATGAGAACTACAGTCCTTATTCGACGGACTTTTAGTTCACCCCGCACAGAGGGGAATATTTACACGTCGTCACCGAAAATCGACTCGGCAGTAGTTCGTGGTGATTCCTTGTGAGTTTTGAATTTCGTGTTTGGCAGTGGTGCTCAGGTGTGGGTTCTGAGTACCATACGTAAGAGATGAGAACAGCGGTTATCAACCTGCGGCGACCTCGGCGAGCAAGCTCGTCGAGACAGTAGGGAGCGGCACAGCTGATATGTCTTGAGTCAGATCTTTTTAAATTTCGCGTTCGCGTTCGAGTTCGGGTTCGAGTATTTTTTTTGTTCGAGTTCGGGTTCGAGTTAATTTTTTTTTAGTTCGAATTCGAGTTTAAGTATCAAATTACCTACAGTGTTGCACTCAAGTGACTTAGTCATTCTTTTTGGTTCGCGTGCACTTCCGGGTGCAAATTCAAAACTTTTGTCGAGTTCGGCTTGGGTAATTATTTTTTTTTGGTTTTCGCGTTTAGAGAAATTTTTTTTATTGGTAATTTTCAGACGACAGTTAGTCGATTTTCGCGTTTCGGGGGATCTCTTTTACGAACGACTGCGTGACTGGGAGACCAGGCAGGTAAAAAGTGCACCTTTACGCGGTGAAAATTTTTTTTTTGGGGGTTTCTTCGGAAATCTTATTCACGCGTTTGTATTTGAGTCAAATTTGGTGGTATCGACCGAGTCGGTAATGCCTCATCGAATCATGGTGTCAATCGATACCCCATACGGGTGCACTTTGTGGGATTTGAGTCACCGAGAATTGTCCCGATTATTGAGCTCGCTGCACGTTAGCCCGAACGGCTCAATTGTAGAATTGCGGGATCGCTATATTCGGCACTGGCGACGAAGGCAGGGTGAGCATACCATCCCGTGGGAGCCTGAAGACGAAACGATCTTCACCCCCGAGGAAGCTTCGCGACGAAGTCCGACTCCTCAACAGGCACCCCAGTCACTTCCGCCGCCTCTAGTAGCTTTCGCGACGAGCTCGGAATCGCGTCCGGTGACTACAACCACGACGAGTATAGCGCAGTCAGCCGGGATTACAATAACCTCTACGATGTACGGCACTAGGCCTACAGCGTATGAGGTGAGACCGACCCTGAGTCGCGTACCGAACGAGTTCGTCCCTAGACTACCTGAAGCTCCCGGGTTTGTCAGAGATTACGCGGCATGGCGTGAGATCTTCGAGCAGGAAGTACCCGTTCAGATGCCGCTAAGGTCAACGGCACACCCCCGCGAGTTAGAAGAAGTTGATCAGGAATACCGACAAATCCCCGAAAACGTCGCGCCGGGGAGAGTTAGGTACGAGGGGGAACCACCGAGGTTAGAAGGACAATATACGTGGGCTGTAGAGAGACACGCTGTTGTAATTCCCGGGCGCACGTACAACGCGACGGAAATTATAAATCCCCAAATTCGAAGGGAAAATCGCGAGTCGACGCAAGTACCAGGAGCGCCGCGTGAAGTACAGGGAGATCCACTCCAGAGTGGGATACCGAGAGTACAACCTCCGCGAGCTGAACCTAGGTATCAGGAAAGAACTCGAAGAGATCGGGTAGAGTCATCGACGAGTTCAGAAGAAGATCACCCGGAAAATGACCGAGGTGATGATTTAGATAATGATCCGAGTAATCCCCGCCCACCCGCCCAACGGCAAGCACCGGCTAGACGATCGGAGATCGAACCTCCGCAACCGAGGGACGAATCCCCGGTACACGCGCGCTCGAACTGCAGAGATCGAGCAAAAGAGGTGGAAGAAGCCTTGCGCCGGTGGAACGTGAAATTCAGGGGTGATGACGGTCAAAGTGCCGAAGATTTTTTGAGCCGATTAGAAGATTGTCGTAGGGGCACGCCGCTATCCGGGGGTGAAATTATTCGCTCCTTACCAATAGTTTTCTCAGGAATTGCCTCCGAATGGCTGCGAATCGAGCGAGACAGCTGGTCGAACTACGAAGAATTCCAGCAGGAATTTAGAAGTTGGTTCGGGGACGCGACAGTAGATAAACGTCTCAGCCAACAGGCACAAGCGCGTACCCAGGGACAGGAAGAGCCAGTGAATACCTACCTGACCTGCATTCGAGGGTTACTGCACCGGATGACGCGACCGTATGCGCTGGAAGACCAGCTAGATTTAGTTTTTGAGAATCTTCGTCCGGATATTCGCGAAGCATTAGACCGGGACAGTATTACATCGTTTAAAGAGCTAGCCCGAGTAGCCAAGGCACGAGAAAGAAATTTGAAAATATCGCGAGAATATAGACCGCCCCCGAACCCCGAGGATTCGTTCATGGCGGAATTAGCTTACAAGACTCCGACCAAACAAGCAAAGAAACCTCCTGCACTAGCGGCAGTAGAGGAGCAAGGCGAGCCAGCGAAGCCACCGAAGGCTGAAACTACCCGGAAATCCGCGAAGAAAAGGGGTAGCAGAGGTCTAGGGGGGGGGAGGATGGCCTTTGAAGAGGCCATTAAAGAACAATTAGCGGCTATTCAGAATTTAGAAAAAAGATTAGAGACCGTGGCTAAGTCGACACAGCCTCGACAGGCTAGGCAGAGTACTCCGGAAGGCCTTACACACGCGAGAGTAGCCTCAGCGGAGGCTCACTCAAACACATCGCCAGGGACAAACATTGTTCCCGCGAGGGATGGTGGACCGACGGTCACATGTTTTAACTGCGATCGTAGAGGTCATGTTTGGAGGGACTGCCCCGCGCCTAAGACTCGTTTCTGTTACCACTGCGGTAGTAAAGGCGAGATTTCGACCACGTGTTCTCGATGTAATCCGGGAAGTCGAATTTTATAGAGATGAGCTGAGGTATTAGGGGGTGAAAGTTAACAACGAGGGATTACAAATAGACCCCGACAAGATTGAACCAATAGTTAGTTATCCGGCACCCCGGAACTTGAAACAATTGCGACGATTTGTAGGGAGGACCTCGCGGTACCGCCGATTTATCCCAGCGTTCGCGGGCTCCTTGGAGCCACTAACGCGGCTTTTACGCAAAGATAGACGGTAGGAAAGGGGGGAAGCTGAACAGCAAGCTTTTGAGAAATTAAAATCCGCGTTAACAACTGCCCCAGGTTTGTTGGGTCCTGATTTTAACCGTTTGGTTTAGAGTTTTAATTTTTTGGTATTGATAGAGTATGCTACCGTGAGGGTAGAAATTGGGGGTTGAGGGCCTGATGTTGAGAAATGCAGGTCGGTTAGACGATTTTTTTTTTCCTTTTGGTGGTGGAATCTTTTGTTGTGTAGTACGCGCGATGAAGTCCGGATGGTACTCTTCGTCTAGCCCCGTGGGCAGTTTATTTCGGGAATTGGAGCTCTGTATTGAGTTGGATTTTGTTTTGTTGGTTTGTAGTCTCGTATGTTAATTTTTTTTGTTTTTTTGGTGTATCATTAACGGAATTTTTTTTTTTGTTTGTTCTTTCAGTTCGTATCGTTTGGTTGGTTGGTTGAAATAGTCTATATTTTTTTTTGATTATGGCCTATCATTTTTTTTTTTGTCTTTTCGCGGCATTTCTGAAATTTACTTGATTGAAGACTTTGCAATTATCCCCCGAGGAAAAATGTGGAGACTGATTAATTAGGTTTCAGCCAGCAGGCTAGTAAGAGTATGTAATTTTAAGACGCGGGGTGCGGCCGCCACTCGGAGTTCGGTCCATGGGTCAGTTTGGCTAGCGCTTTCGCCCCAGTGGTCCGTCTAAGGGGGGGGGAGTTGTAACATTGCATGTTACAAACTGCTCCTCGCCCCTAAACGAGACCTTAATTAAGACGGGGGATCGCTAGAATGAATGACGTATGAGTGTGTAGGATGACCGCGAGGTCCGAAATACTTCCGAGAGGCGACCGTGACCGACTTAGATAATGAAATCGATTATTTATTCTTTTGTTTTTTTTACACTTTTCTCTGGCATGTGGGCACCGAGGCATTAATTATTGGAGATGGCCTGACGACCCCGATATACTCCGACGAACGCCTGCGACTCGATACGCCGAGGGCGTGAATTTGAACAAGGCGCCACCGAAGCTCGGGAGATTAGCAAGGGCCCTGCTAACTCCCCCAACCAGCCGAGGATGCGGGAGAGTGTCCACGACACTCTACAACGAGGGATGAAGGTGGTGGATGCGATTCCCGCCACCGAGAAGAATCTATAACCCGCAGTCCTCGGCCTAGAAGAGCTGAAATCACCGTGGTGGTAATTCAAAGAATTCGCGCCAAGGATCGAGCGCTACCCCCTGACGTCACGGCGTGGTCGATACCAAAATCGATAATTGCGGGACTAACGAGGTCCTTGCGCATCCGCACGACGCCGGTGGTCTCACTCTGCGTTAGGCTCTTGTCGAGAGTACTCGTTGAAGTTTTGCGTACTAAGGATTTTTTTTTGCGTTCGAGCTACCTTTAGAGTCTGGATCTTTTGTTTTTGTTAGAGTTGGTGTGTGTGAGGCGTTCCCCGAGGGAATAAGAAACGTTGGACAAATCCCGATGGATTTCACCCGCGAGGGTCTGTTGTTTATGAGGTGGCTGGAGAACGGTAAGCGTTAAGCAATCTTACCCGTTGGATAATTTGAATCCGGCAACGGCCTTCTGCCGCGTGCCTGTTCTCAGCCACGAGGCTATTTCACGAATTTGGGATCAAATTAAGCCGGATTCCGAGTGAAAGCCGTCACCAGTGTCCCTTGCCAGTATTTTAGAGTCCTAGTATCGCGTTAGTAGAGCCAATTATTGAGTAATTATTGAATTAAGAGATTTTGTATTATTCGCCCACGAGGGCAAGTAAGAAAGCCGGTCACTGTCGCGCTCTCTTCCTCCTGCGAGTAGATTTGGTACCGAGGCCGAGCCTCGTGTATTGTTTAGAGATTTCGAGTCCAGATAATAATTCGACGCTAGTCGAAGTTTGTAGAGAATTTTGTTGTTTAATGCGCAGAGTTAATTTAAGTTAGATTTAAGTGATTTAGCGAAATTGTTAAGTTTGTGCCGTCGGCAAAGAAATAATCTAAATTCTAGGCCGCGGGATTACCTATTTTGTTAATTAGCGTTAATTTCAGGCCGCAGGCCCGCCTAAGGCATTATCAATTTTTGTAATCGCTATTATTTGTTGTTGCATGGCTTGAGTCTAGTTTATTGTTCTTACGAGGACTTTATTTGACGAGTCATTTATTAATTTTCCTTTTCTTTTGTTATTGCCACCCTACGTGGGAGCATTTAGTTAATTCTGTTTATTTGTAAGGCTCGTCAAACGTGGCCAGGTCGCCTCTACACGACCTGTAATCAATTTATACTCGAGGGGAAGTGCCCCCGGGTACCTCATATTTTGTTATATTTTTCATATTTTTCATATTCTATTTTTTTTGAATAAAAGCACATTTTTGTCTATTATCATTTAATTACTCGAGCAATTACTTCATCTGCTAATCCCTCAACTAAATCCCGACCCCTCTCCGCGGTACTGCAGCTAGCCGCCGCATTTTCTATAGTAATCTAGGCCTTTTGTTTATCTTGTCGTCAAATTTAGAGTCTCGTGGCGAAGCAGTCGCCTGGCGCCCAACTTTCAACATCATTATTTTTTTCTTATAGAATTATTATTTATTTAACCCTCGTGGATGTTCATTGTCGACTGGACTGTCCTTCGGAATAGCGATCCGGTCTGTTCCGAAGGATATAAAGGGTTCACGTCACAATATATATATATATATATATATATATATATATATATATATATATATATACACACATATATACAGTGCGATTCTGTGGAAAGTTGGGAGCCGTGTGGGTAGGCAACCGGCGTATTCACCGAAACGGCAACGCTGTCGTAGGGACAGTCGAACGTCTGCATCTACAGATGACATAGCGGCAGCTTTCACGTCGTTTGGTCAGAATCAAGTGACAGAATGACATATTTGAGGTTGATCGTAATATAACTAGTAAGACAGCGGGAATCGATATTCATTCGTGAAGAAGTGGTAACGAATTAGCGAATTGATTGCAGATGTCGATTTCTGTTTATTTGCAACGTTATTTGGGTCTAAACAACCGTCGGGGTGAAATTTACGAATCATTCTAATAAAGGTAACCGACAAATGTCAAACGATAATTATTCGTAATAAAGTCGTGATAAAGTTACGAATTGATCGCAGATTCTGAGTTATGTTTATTTGCAAAATTATTTACAAGCTAGCAGTTCCTCGATGATGGACTGACTCGTCGCATCACTTCGACAACTACGGTGAGGAACACAGCGATATAAATTCGATACAACGAGTAATCTACGAGGCATCTCTGACGTAGCAGCAAACCCCAAATTTTTTCACCTCCTAATAATTTGAATGCACAGTTTTGCGGAAATACTGCGCATAGTTCCAGAAGACGGTCAGAAGCTTATCTCGAAAGTTGCTCAAGAAGTCGGCATGTCGTCGGCACAACGCATTTAGTTTATTGATATTGTACTACGCTTAATGAATAAAAAATGGTATTACATGATAGAAACTCATTGTAATGCAATCATTTTTACAAATATGCGACGCTTTATTCCACTCAGCTATCAAAGGCACAATTATGTTTATTTACAGAACAATACTTTCAATTAATTCATTCCTCGCTGAGACTTCTACGAGATTATCGGTAGGCAAACAGGTGATCTTTGATTCGCAAATTTCACCTCGAGGGTTGTTTGGACCCAAATAATGTTGCAAATAAACAGAAATCGACATCTGCAATCAATTCGCTAATTCGTTACCACTTCTTTACGAATTAATATCGATTCCTGTTGTCTTACTCGTTATATTACGATCAACCTCAAATATGTCACTCTGTATGTTGATTCTGACCCAACGAAGTGACAGCTGTCGTGACGTCATCAGTAGGTGCAGACGTTCGACTGTCTCTACGACAGCGTTGCCGTTTCGGTAAATATGCGGGTTGCCTACTCACACGGCTCCCAACTTTCCACAGAATCGCTCTGTATACACGTCAACCGCGAATTATTAAAAATCTGACAATACTCAGAGTCAAATTATACGACTATTCGTATGATTCTGAAGCTATGTTTAAAACCAGCAGTGAATATACGACTCGCTCGAATGTATTTTGAACCTAACCAAATCTGTGGCTACTGAGGGGTAGGGAGCTCAGCGTTCTCATTCTACCCCCACCACAGTGGCCGCTACGATGCTCTGTCATTGTTGTTCGTCTGCTATCTCTCTCCTCGCAGTTTACGCGGGAAGCGGAGCAGCCCGCGCTTTTTACCTAGTCAACGCCCTTAATTAAAGAACTTATTCTATGACAACTACGTTCAGCCAACCCTCGGGAAGTTGGTAAAATAGTTTAGCGACACACCATACAAGATAATACCAAAGAGAAAATCACATAAATCAAAAGAAATAGCGAATCACATGCGTAATATAGCCGAAAAACAAGCTAGCAGATAACAGTAAGTAAGCGACAGCAGATACAGTAGACTCTAGCTATATGGCCAAGCGATGGGGCTAGAGGAGAGGAAAATTCTCGGAAATGGCCTTTTACGAAGAGCTCCCACCACGCTTGCCGGAGCGGCGTGCTACACGCAGTGGGGGAACTATGCGTGCGGGTAGGACTGTGGTGGGAGACGACATGTTTGTGTGCGTGCGCGTCCGTGTGAAGGAGAGCTCGCCCGTGTGGCCATATAGCAAATGGCCATATAGTTAGAGTCTACTGTAATAACGAAAAGCGATAATCAAAGCAACTAAAAGCACAAAAATCTAACAAATTCAATGGGCAAATTCAATAAGCCACGAAACTCGTGTGCTGAACTTCCTTTTTTTCAATAAGCTAACTTACTATACTAAATTACTAACCTACGATACAAAATGTGCAACCACGCAGCACTTCGGCTACGTACTACCCTAAATCTACGATAATCGATAATTTAGGAGGTTCAGCGGGACTTTCGTCGATTTACAAGCTTATAGATCATAAAGACCTTACCTTAACGTTGCGTCTGCTACTCGTCAGACTTAACTTTATTAACTTTTAACTTTAACTAGTCTTCAACTTTAACACCCGCACTGCGGTAACTAAGATTATAGAATCCGTGAAGCGGAAGGATATCAAGGCGGAAACTGTAGCTAGAGAGAGCGGTAATTTAGGCAAAACACGTCTTTACAAGTCAATGAGGAACGTAGAAGTGACGATTGTCTTCCCGATTTTCGGTATCAGGGTGCCTAGTGTGACTGACCATGGGGTGGGGGGTCCTACGAGACGTCTCTCAATGCCTTATTGGTTGTCTAAATACCTGACAGTAATTCGCACGACCGACTTGTCAGCCGATGCGTGCGCGGTGTAGTTTCCTTGCCGTGCGGCAAGCGGCAGGCGGCAGAGATGCGATACGATGCAGTTTATGCGGTAGCATGACCTCGGGAAGGTGTGATCTTGGGTTCTGAAGTGCGATACCGTCCTTGCGCCACTAATCCCTGCGGGATTCGCGCTGTCGTGGCTCAGCAGCACTGGTGGCAGCCTCCTGACAGGACCTGGTGCACTTTTGGCCTGCCAGAAGCACGTGGGACGCTATCCTCGCCCCTCTCCGTGGCTCGTCCTTTTGGAATTACGTTACGCCGTCCTGCATTGGCGTAACTATCCCCCATCCTTCATTTTATTTCACGCAAATATGTGCCCGAATTATATATTGAGAAGGTTTCAATCTCTTATTTTTGGACTTTCTGGGGTGGGCACTCAACATCCTGGGGGGGGCCGTGCCCCCCCAGGCTTCCCCGTAGTTACGCCAATGCCGTCCTGGTTACGCCTGCCGTCGCTGGGCTGGCGTCGTTAATAATGGCAGGAGCGGTATGATGGTCTCTGGTGCGGTAACGGGAGACTGTAGCGTGAGTGTGCAGTCCTGTACGCCGTCGTTGCCATGCCAGTTGCAAGCGGTAGTGGTATTCTGCTGGCGTGGAGTCGATACAATCCTGGTTTCACAGCGAGAATATTCCCAAGACCTACATCCTTCCCTCCAGTTGATAGTAGTACGACCCGAGGATGCACTCATCCCGGGCTTCGTACCGTGGAGGCCTCTGCAGTGGCTTTACGTAGAGGTCATCGCGGTATCCGGAAGTTCTCGTAGCGGCAGCGATATTGTCTCCTTCTTTCTTTCTCTCTCTCTCTGCTCTCTATTTTTGGAACTCATTGCCTCCCGATATTGTCGCTGCTACCTCTATTGGCGTTTTTAAGTCTGGACTTCGTGCTCATCTTTTTACCCGCGATACAGTGGAAGCTCTCTGTATTTGACCCCTCTGTATTTGACCGCTCTCTGTATTTGACGCGATTCGCTCTCTCTACTTGACGATCCTGTCTCCCACTACCATTTCGTGTCCGACCAATCAAAAATAACATAGTGGCGGGCATATTTGAAGTTTCTAACCTAAAAATTAGTTCTACGTACATAACTGAAACTGAAATTGAGGTTAGGTATGATTTGTTGATAACTTTTTTTCGGCTACTGCGCATCGGACCGCACAGACCTGCGCGTACGCAACATACGTGCTGGTATGGTGGGGACATAAGGACGAGTCAAATACAGAGAATGGTCCTGTACGGACGAGTCAAATACAGAGAGCTTCCACTGTACTGAGTCGACTTGAGTACTCTGCGTTTTTATGCCTTTGCCGTACTTTTTACTTGTTCTATTTGTTTATTCTTAGTCTTTGTATTTTATTTTTACTTATTTGATAGTTATTTTACTTATTTGATATGTTTATACCTTACTTTTACTTTTCTTTTATACTTACTTTACTGCATGTATCTTTTTATTTTGTGCTACTTTTATTTTACTTATTGTACTTTATTACTTTACTTTTGCTTTTTGGTATGTTCTCTGTTTGCTCTTGTGTCTTTTTTCTCTTTCTTTCTCCTGTATGTTGTATGCTTCTCTGTATTTATTTTTTGTGAATCTGCATTGTTTCTCTCTTTATTTGCCCCCAAGGTTACTAGGGCATAAATAAATAAATCAATCAATCAATCTCTCTCTCTCTCTCTCTCTCTCTCTCTCTCTCGCGTCACTCCTCCCGGCTTGTCGATTCTGGTCGTGCGCGCGTTTTTACCGTCCCAGCTCACAGGACTGCGTGTTATCGGCATTCTTTTGCGCTAACTGCCATCTATTTTTGGAATAGTCTACCGGAGGCAGTTCGAGACTCGTCGTCGTTGGGCGTGTTCAAGTCCAGATTTCTCGCGTATTTGTTTTCGACTGAGGCGAGTGGTGCCGTTGAGCATGTCCGGTCCAGACTTTGATTGTCGAGCGCACCCGTGATCTCCGTCCTGGTTTTTGCATGCCCTATTTCTGGTTTCATTTTCTCTTGCTTATTATTTCTGTTTTATTTCATTAGATGCTTTTGTATTCTTATTTAACTCCAAGCAATCTGTTCTAATTCTATTTGTCTCAGCTCTATTACTGTCCTCATCGGGTTGTATGCGTTATATTTCTCGCGTTTGCTTTTATTATATTTTTATTCTCTTCTCTTTATTTTTATTTCTATTTTAAGTTTATGTGTGTTACTGCCTACCGTAGTTGGTAATTAATCTGCTCTACCTTTTACTGAGTTACTGCTTTGCGCTATTTGTATTGCAGCTTGCGCTGTTTACCTCCTCAATATCTCCTATCTACCAGTTTGAGATATTCATGCCGTTTCAGTAGCTCTGTCCTGATTTGAGCATTTTATAACTCTGTTCTACTTGCGTCCCTGCTCATCTATCTATATTTTTGTATCTTTGTACTTTACTCCTGTTTTTTCCTTGTTTATTCATTTCATTCTCATTTATCTATATTTTGTATCTCTGTACTTTACTCTTGTTCTTTTGTTAATTTATTTATTTCATACTCTATTCATGTATCTTTTGTCCTTTGGCCTTTTTCTAGGTCACGGCATAATAAAATTATATCTATCTATCTATCTATCTCTCTCTTTCGTCGTCGTCGTCGTACATTAACAAAAAAAAGTACTTCAAATTACCAAGTATTCGAGACTCTACATTTGTCTGTGGTGTGTCGCTGTTTTCCCGAGGGCGAGACGTGCTTCGCCTCTCTCTCGCGATATGATTACTCTATTTCCTGACTAAGTCATTACGAAAAAGGTAGCCAGAAGGGCTCCTGTGACGGCAGCAGATCTGCAACGTCACAGTACACACACGAACATACAGAGAGCTTACATATTTTTGCTTCGATAAAGATTTTTTAAACTTTTCAAAAAGATTGCACTCTACTCTACTCGCTATGAAATATTAACTACGATTCCATATAATACCATTTCTTGTTTGATTTCAGTATCATTTCTTCTTTTCTTTTTTGATACCATTTCTTTTTTTCATTTTAGTCTCCTGTTATTTAAGAACTCAGTATGTGTGTACTAACTTCGGATATACCTATACATTAAACTGGATTAAAAATTTTCACAGCTATTTGCGATATGGAACACAATTCTGCATATAAACTACAAAGAAGCTCGTGAATGGCGACATAATTACGCAGCGGGTACATTCAGCAATTTGTTTTCCTAAAATGAATGCCCAGATGAAGGCTGACTTCATAGCAGCATTAAAAGATGCGCTCCGGAAGAATTTCTGGAAACTAAAAGAGGTGTATGAGACAGTTGTCGCAATGTGAGTGCTGATTCTGATTTCGTTTATATTGTATATTTAATCAAAAGAAATGATTGGTTTATCTGTACGCCACCCAGATAGAAATCCATCGCTCATATTGGCATCATATTTAGATCTTCCATGAGTCATAAGTCTGCTCACAGCTGTGTGTTGCTTATGAGTGCTCACCTTTGAGTAATATTTGTATCACGGCGTGAGGAAATTGTAGTGCTCATATGGAGCTCATTTTGGCGTCACAGCATGACGACTATGTTGTGATCATATGGAGCGCATATTGGCGTCACGACGTGACGACCACGTTGTACTCATATCGAGCTCATATAGGCGTCACGGCGTGAGGAAATCGTTATGCTCATATAGAGCTCACATAGGCGTCACGGCGTGACGAAATCGTAGTGCTCATATGGAGCTCATATGGGCGTCACGGTGTGAGGGTATTGTTGTGCTCAAATGGAGCTCATATAGGTGTCACGACGTGCGGGAATCGTAGTGCGCACATGGAGCTCATATTGGCATCACGGCGTGAAGAAATCGTGGGGTCAGATGGAGCTCATATTGGCATTATCGCGTGAGGGGATCGTAGTGCTCATATTGAGCTCGTACGAGCGTCACGGCGTGAAAAAATTATAAAGCTCGTAGTGAGCTCATATTAAAATTACGCTATGATAGCAGTAAAGTACTCATACCCCTCCATCACCTTCGCGTTCAATCATTTAATTATGATAAAATCATCGATCTGAGACAAATTTTTGTAATATCATCGAAATCCTCGCGCATGCTAAAAGTTAAATAAGTGTATACTGAAAAAAATTCGCCTTCACTTTTGATAGCTTCAAGGTTGTGACATAAAGTTATAAAAAGACGAAGGGAATATTTTTTACAAATTTTTTGTTAACACAGATTTCACCGATATCACAAAAAAAATCAAATATCGATAGTTTTATCAAGATGATTGAACACGAGAGTGGCGAGGATATGATAACTTTCTGCCATCATAGCGTAATTTCGATACGGATTCAATGCTTTCTGAGCAGATGTTAAAAAGTAATGGAATTTTTCTTTTTTTTTTTCGAATATCTCCAATATGTACACGCCGTTTGAATATTGATATAAACATTTTTTGTTATAGAGTTGAACTTCTTATACAAGTATATAGTTTTCTCTCTTTTAAGGTAGTAGCCCACTGTGACGGCTGAAATTTCTACGTTTTTTCGGGAATTTTTTTTAATAAGAAGATAAAATGCGATCATTTTGTAATTTTGACATATTTTTATTATTATTTTGGAGTGTTGAAAAAAAAAATTTCTGAGGAGTTTCGGGGAAGCACTGACTCAAAACCATTCAACCGATTTGGCTGAAAATTTAACCAGTTATTCTTGACACACATAGCTAAATACCTAACCTCTAAAACATTTAATTTTTTAATAATAAATGATTTTTTTCGAACAATTTATCAACGAAAAAAATTAGGTTTTCAGAAGCTTTATTTCACAAGTCCGCCATTTTATTTTATTTTATTTTCTTATGTATTGCGACCGGCTACTCAGTTAAGGGCAAGGGTAACCCGGCAGCCGTGCACTTCGGCGTCAACTAACGATTATTAAAGAATACAACAAACTAGATTTTTGGGCGCCAGACGTTATAACGTCACTCGAAAGACTAGAAAAATATAACTTTGACGGCGGAAATTGCCAGCTAGCTTAGAATATAATCAATCATGAATAATGGTAGAGTGGGTGGGTTGCCAGATCAAATAATAGAATATTAATTACTTATTTGATTGATTTATTTTAATTTGCCAAGATATTTCGATATTTAATAAATGATATTCCGTATTATACGGTACGATATTTAACAAAATCCGTGTTTTCACGGGAAAATCTATAACATGTCTCAGAATAATCGGTAATACGGGAATTTATACAATATCATGCTCAAGAAAATATAACAGAATAATATCAGAAACTTCGCAGCAGTTAGGCTCGATATAATATAATATAATCAATCACAGAGAAAAATCTGAATACAAATAAGTAAAGAAAATATATGAAAACAATAATCAATCAAGAAACTTACAGACTAAATAACAAATGCTCACTTCTACGCTCGCTATAAGCACCAGGAAATCGTACGCGACAAGTCGTTCACTCAATAAGAAAATAATATTATACAGAAAATAGGAAAGAGAATATAAAGCAGAAATAAGCTATGAGAGAATCTACAACGTGCTAGAAGACCAAATATAACCCACAATAGTCCACTAATCACGAGTTTACTCGGGAATCCGTTTTTAATCACAATAAAATATACTACAAAATACTAAATATAATCGGGACAAAGTCTGCAAGACTTAACGAACCGTATACGTGACCTACGTCACAAATGCCTCGTGGCCTACGCCACACAATATAATATAAAATAGAACAAAACGGGATTCATGAGCTAACTCGTGGTTTTACAAGAAAATAGGTCTTACCTTTTTGGCAGAGAAAACTGTGCGTAGCACTTAAACAACTGAATCTAACTTAATTGAACAACGGTAGCACAAGATCGGAAATTTGAGCGAAACTCGGGAAAAACGGTAATTCGGTATTCGATGTCTAGCTGATGTGGTCGGGAAGACGGCGAGACGTAGAAGTAGGCTGAGTCCTGCGGTGTTACCCAATTTATAGGCGAGGGGTTCCCGCGCTGCGACGTTCGTCGTTAGACTTTGGCGATCGCAAAGTAGTCGAATTTTACGTCTACCTTTACCGACCGAAATGAGTTTGAGGACGTGTTGTCCAGTCCACCCTGGTTTGAATATTTGTCCAGGCTCATTATGGCGGCGTGGCGGGATTTCAAATGCGGTACACCGGGACTCGTACTCGATAACTCCTCTCTGTCGACTCTGGCTCTCGTCTCGGGACTCCTCGCATGCATCATCGGGATGAAATGCACTCTGGTTGCGCTTTAACAGAAAAAACTGACCAACAGAGGATCTGGCGGAAATTCTGATGCCCCTAATACCCGGATCTGCATCCAGACTTCCCCATAGACGGTGTGGAAGGCTTACAGGCAGGCCTGCATCACACGATTGCAGTTCGTGTCCGGGATGATGGCGAGAAAGCCGATGATCTGGTCCAGCTTGATGAGTCTTCGACAACGGGAAGCATACGGTTACTTTGGGGTGTTCACCTGGCTCTATTCGACCGCTGTCGAGACGTCTGGAATTAGTAGACGGGATGTGGTCCAGCACCAGGCTGAAAAGTCGGCGGGAACGGAAGGAAAACTCTTAGAGCCAGCCTTATTCGACCGCTCCTGCGGCATCCACAGCCGAGAGTACGACGGAAGTACGATGATTCAGACCAGTAACAGCTGATGATCCGTGGAGATCGCTGCTTCGGACATCTCGGGATTCCCTCGACGTCCTTGCGTTGACCTCCGAGTTTCGCCGGTGACAGAATATAATAAGAAGATGAAAGAAAAGCAAAATATTAAATAAATATCCCTAAAATATAACTAAATTGAAACCTGGTACTTGTCGCTGACTTCCCTGGCGCCGTCCGTCTTCCCGATCTGTAGCTTAATTCGTGTCCTTCGTGACGTTTGCAAAATGCAACGTCACAGTATATTATTGGTTAGTTCAGTAGGATATAGTTTACAAAAAAATAATCTCTTCGATTTTTTTATTTTAGATAACTATAGAACCCTGTGTGCTTCCCCAAAACTCCTCATTTTTTTTTCGAGGACTCTACTTTCACTTAAAATATTGTAAAGAAATGAATGTAAAATTAAGTGAAATTTTTTTTTTCAACACTTCAAAATACTAATAAAAATATGTCAAAATTACAAAATGATCGCATTTTATCTTCTTATTGAAAAAAATTCCCGAAAAAACGTATAAATTTCAGCCATCACAGTGGGCTACTACCTTAAGCAAATTATGCGCATTTTCGGAGATATTCGAAAAATAATAATATAATAAATGAGTTATGTGTGCGTACGTATATGTTTATATTATAATTTTATTTTAAATAAGAATAACTTCGCTTCAACATGAATATTATATATTGTTATTGATACGAAAAGTTAAATGAAGATGAAGTTAAATGTTTAATGTTTGGATTTTTTGGTAAGACTGTTGAGCTCTCTTTAGCTTATAAGAAATAGTTTGAAAATTAAACGTTAATTACATGAAAAAGTTTCGGTATCTTTTACATATTTACTCAATATGTTTGTTAGAATATTTTTCTTAATAATAGTGACTTTTTGAACTTAAAACAATTATTGGTATGTATTGAAATTAAATGTGTAATATTTGGAATTCTTTGGAAAGGCTCTTGACCTCTCTTGAACTTATTAGCAATATCGTATGAACTAAACGTGAATCACAGGAAACGGTAAACGGTTTCGTCGTCTTTGGCATTTTACCTATAATAAATATATTATCGTCGTACGTCTTGTCATCACAATAAATTGTCAGCGACAATTATAACTAATCACGTGATTAGTTGTAGTTTTCCTGCTCAAATTCTTGCCTCGCTTTGCGTTTTCCCGTTCCATTGACTCGTTTCGCAGCATTTTTCGCACTCTGCTTATACGAGCGAAGTACTTGTTGCATATCCTTGACAAAAGAGTGCAATGTAATTGGTTTGTTGGTCTGGCTCCGATGAACGTTTGAAAAAGTATTTTTCAGGGAATCTAAAATTTGAAAAAAGGAATTTGGAATGATCATTACATATATCACTTAAAATGTATACCAAAATATCATTAATGAATTGAACTGAATAGAATTTGAAGGAAAGGGGATTTTCGAATTTGATTCAATACTTCATTAATTTCTCTCCATACAATTATACCACTTATAGTGATAAATATTTGATAGACCTTTTATCTGGTTTTTACGGAATATTTATATTCGTCTCAGTCAACTTTTCTTTCACAAACTGAATATATGACGGAAACAATAGAATATGTGTTACCAACTATTGAAAATAGTAATTCATTTGTGTTTAAATTATTGAGTGTATCAAATTTGTTTTTATTGTTTGTGAAAATATATGATTTACCGTAAAAAATGCGCATCAACTTCGAATTATACAATGCGCGTACTGTGTCTCCATTGGGATCCTTTGTACCCGTCCAAGTGTAATGTACAGCCAGAGTGTTGGTTACGGCTACTCGAATATAGTGATGTAACGCTTCACGAACATTCTGCCCTCCTAATTGCTCCAAATACTCTTGCTGTTAAAAATCGAAAACAGAAATATTTGACAATTTGTTTATAAAATTACGCATTAAGAGGGGGGAAGGGGGTAATGTTAATTGGCCACCAATTCTCACCAATTCATCGTGTATTCTTGTCTCAGCATTTTCAAATGCGTCGAATTCGGCAACTGTTTTCAATGGAAATCCATCGGGACTTTCAAATAAATGACTTTTCTTTGACTTCTTCAGTGTGATAGCCTTTTCTATTTTCGTTACTTTCTCACTGAAAGCAGTTATTTTTATCACGTTAGTCATGCATAGAAATTGAATAAGTACTATGTTATTCCCAACTCTACATACTTACTTTAGCAGCTGCAGCTCATTCAAAACTCTCCGTTGGAACGGTGAGGTGTCGTCGATTGGCTCAATCGTCTGCCGGTTCAGAAGTGTAGTAAGCGTTGGTCCAGAAAGGTTTTCGGACAAGTTTTCTCGGTCTCTTTGTGAATCCGCGGATGTGACAGCTCTGAAATTTGTTGTTTCGTACGATTGTGCAGTGGCTCCAACGTCTTGCGCTTGCTGGTTGTTGTTGTTGTTGTTGTTGTTGTTGTTGTTCGTAACAGGTACGCCGGGGTACGAGGAAATGCCATAACAAGCCGAGTATGATGGTGAAGGATTGATGGAATGGAGGTAGTTTTCGTTCGATATGTTTTGTTCTTGACCACGTGTCGATTCCATATTATTGTGAAAATGTTGTGACATACCAGATAGCTATGACCCGAATAAACAGAAAAGAAGATGTTATATAATTTTATACCGATTATTAATTTTCATGTTGTTGACACGAATTGTTTTGAATTTTGTATAAAAGTTGCCTCAGTATGAAATGATAAAATTGTACATAATTCTTCTTTCAAACTCCGATATCGGTTCACATATTCGATAGCAATGCTACTGCAATAAATGTGCCTTTGACAATTTCCTCATCTTTCCAGTACGGCATTTTGAAGCATTTCGCGAACAGCTGATCTAATTCTACTGCCAATATTGTTGGTGCGAGTTCTCTGATTTTATAGACTCCTACAAATGATGAAGATACTCCATAAGGACTATCATCAAAATTCGTTACATTCGAAAATAATTGCAATAGCATTGTCAATTGATTTGATGAGTTCTTCACAATGTTGACTATTTCACCAATCTGTCCACTTTTTAATATAATGCAGTTATCTCGATTGTTTCCGACCATGAACCGAATATATTCGAATTGTAAGCCTTTGTACTGGGTGATATTGGAATGTAGAAATTCGTCTACGATTGGACCATCACTATGTTGACGAATCGGTTTTATCGTTGGTATAACATACTTGTGATCTGAGCAAATATCTTCTTCATCAAGGCGACGAGCCAGTTGTTGGAGAAGCTGATGTGGTTTTCGAAGATGCTTACGAAAGAAGGTTATGTTATCTTCATAAGGGAATGCAGAGTAAGTGTCAGGGTTCCCTAATTCCCTAACATCCTCAACCACATATAGCAAACCGTGTATATTGTACGATACAGAGACTTCTCCATAGATTTTTTCACAATATTCAACATAAGTCTTGAAAGCGTTCTCTGCATATTGTAATTGGGTTTCCGTTGGAGATGAAACAAATATTGAGCGACATGCAGTATGCAATAATAAGAAGTGCTGATAAATCTCGTAGGGCAGAATTTCATAAAAAATAATCGGCCCGGTGTACAGGAGCAGTGAACGAAATTCCGTGGCTTTGAAATGTACGTACTCCTCCAAAGGTCTTGGGCGACGGGCAAACTCAGTGGGCAAATACTTTCGCAAGACAGTTAATCTTATTGAGATTTTGCTAATTTCAAGCTTACTGAGTCCTTTGTACTTGAATTTTTTATCGACTATTGCAGATAAAAATTTTTTTACAACCCTCAAACGGATGAGGTGCATATGAGGCGGTCGCTCGAAGAACGACCTGAGGCGACTTAGGTCATTTTTCGGGCGAACGTTTTAATAGGCAGACAAGGTCACAAAGCATCTATATACCGAATTTCATAAGATTTAATCAATTTTTGAGCAAACTGTGATTGTTTGAAACCACGCGCCTGCCATATCAAAAGATGAAAGCAGTAATTTTTACTGTTTTTTAGAATGTGAAGGTAAAAAGAATGCTAATCCATAGAGCTGTGACAGAAGCCAGTCTCTAAAAAGGTATTTTTTTTTTTTTTATGGGCGGAATCGTAACTCCGAAAGGATGAAAGCTAGAATTAAAAAAAAAGTTTCTTAAAGTACATGTTATTAGCTGAAGAAGTATATAGCCGTTTTTGGATTTAATAAAAACTTTTTTTTTTATCAACAATTTACTGCAGATTTTTACGTCGAAAACGTGAACATTTCTGAAAACTTGTGCCATTTTTGCAAAAACTGATTTAAAAATGAAACCCCATGTACTTCTCCAGCCAATAACATGTACTTTAAGAAACTTTTTTTTTTATTCTAGCTTTCATTCTTTCGGAGTTACGATTCCGCCCGTGGAGGTATAAAAAAAAAAGTCCTTTTTGGAGACTGGCTCTGTCACAGCCATTTTGTATACAAACTGCAATAAAAAAATTTATTTACGTACTTCAATATGTGTTTAATAAACGCTGAATAAATAAACCCGATCCCGTTACCTATATCTCAAAAAAAAAAATATCAAATTTCGGCCTTTTTACTGGCGCTAGTGGTATTACCCCTTAACTATTGCTAATAAGTAAATAAATAAATTAACAATAAAAAATAACATTCATTTGTTTTGTTTATATCCTTAAATAAAATTATATCAACAAATATCTCTTACTATTACATTTTTCTCGTGTTTTTATAGCTATAAAACATATTTTTAGTAGTTCGCCCGAAAAACAACCTAAGTGCTCTTGCATAAACTGTCGCTAAAAATATTGTTAATAATGTTTATTGAAGATTTTATGCTTCAAATCCATTATTCGACAGTATAATGCTTGCAATAAACAAAAAAAAATTGATTAGTTATATTCAGCGATGAGCAGTACAATGTTAAATTTTCAAATCGATTTTTCCCGAAACGACCAAATTGCACTTAGGTTGTTCTTCGAGCGACCGCCTCATATATTCAAAAGGCACTCGAGTTACCATGTCAAAATTCAATAATTTCAGAGGTGACTCATTATTTGGAAGGTGATGCTCTTTATCTTTTTGATTTAAATAATCAATGTTGTTGCGACGTTCATTCGAATACTGACAAAAAGTCATTCGTTTGTCAATTGAACGACCACGGACGGTGCATTTTGAGCAAGGACATTTTCCATTATGACCGCGGGAATAAAAGCCCGAGCAGGAGCATCGGCTATAAACGTTCTTATGTACACGGGAATCAGTTTCCCAGCAAAATGAATCCCGCCTTGTTGCAGTTTCATTTCGAAATACTCATTTAAAAAAGGTTGAAAAAATTGGATAGCGTTCCCGGGTTTTTTATTCCCCATGTAAACACCAATAATCGATGGTTTATCGACAACATTTGTAATTCGAAACTGAATCGGCCAAAATTGAGTGTTACTGCTCCGATAAATTGACATTCCATCGGTATGGAGATCAACTTCCAAATAATTTGGAATCATTGAATTTGGAAGGGCTTTAAGCTTTTTTATCAGCTGGGTCGTAAAACCTATGTGGTAGTACTCGCCAGGTTCAATTTTAATGGTTTTGATAGGCGAAGTAGAAGTTTTCAACAGAGTTTTCGTTGTTAACGGTAATTTCCTATGACATGGGTGAGTACGTAGAAACTTGAGCAATATGTCACCTTGTGTATGATTAAGGCCTGCCCTTACAAAAGTTCTCGCAAGTTCTCTTGTAAACTTATCATCTTCCTCAGCACTTGGCTCATCGGTATCAAGTATATCTTCTACACCATCAAAAGCACTTTGTTGATCAAATTCATCATCCGAAAAAATTTCGTCGGATAAGTCATCATAGTGATGATTACTGTCCACTGACGAGCCCGAATCATTACCTTCATTATCCTCGCGATTAAAATGCCCTTGATTGTTGTCAATGAATAATGAAACATCGTCACAAGTGTCTACACTACCTGATGAACATGCAGCCTCGTCATGTAACATGTCAGTCGAACAGGAAGGGATATTAGAGATAAGAGTCGGTGGTAAGGTTCTGGAAGGTTTTGGGTCTGAGATCGTATTCGTTTGAATAGAATATCTCATTGTTGCCTGAGTTCTGAGATATTGACGTCGTTGTATTATCGAATTTGTCGATTTCTTGGTTCCATGATACCTTATCATTATGAACAGCAAGAGCGTGATACCTGAAAGACGCGTCTCTACAATAAATATCAATTTATGTGTTAAGTTTTAAGACCTTGAAATTGCCTTCAAATGGAAAAATAGACGATTAAAAATGAAAGATTAAGAAATACCCTATCCGATGCTTCTGTGCCTTGCTTCTATATCAATAAGTAAATAAATAAATAAATTAAATATCTAGTAGATGGCAAGTACATTACGCGCTTATGCAGCTACCGAGAGAATTGTAGGTGCATCAGGGACTTGTGAACAATACAACCGTTGGCTCCAAAAAAAGAAAGAAAAATCTAATAGACTTTATGTATTGAATAAAATAAATAAATAAATAAATAAAAGCTTTTACGATGCACATAAAGAAATGACAAATGCTCAGCAGAGCTCCTTCGATACAATTTGAATTATGGAAAAATATCAGCGAAGCTTCTTCGATAGTAAGCAGGCTAGTCGCTTACACGCACAAAAAAAGGGTGCGAACAGACACAGTGTATAGGCCTCTTGGATACATGTACATGCTTAGTTAAATGAGATTGTGTGGCGTGTATATGCATGGAAAAAACGACCCAGTATCGCCACAAAACTCCGCAAGGCAGCGCTGATAGGCGTATATGTACACCGGTTTCACACACACTAATAACACGCATGTATGTATCCAAGAGGCCTTCGACCAAGAATGCCAAGACCGCTCCCACGGGTAGCGTGGTTACGTGACCACGACGACGTGACGGTGAATAAAAGTACTACACAAAAACTCATCTCGCCGCCATGGGGCGCTCAGGGGATGTATGGCTAAAAAGCATACATATCGCCGTCATATTACGCTCATCGAATGTATCTCCGAAAAATATACAGATCGCCGTCATAGAATGTATCACTGAGGAATACGTACATAGCTGTCGTATTGCGTTATGGGATGTGTATAATTGAGAAACATACATATCGCCGTCATATTGCGCTCATCGAATGTATCTCCGAAAAATATACAGATCGCCGTCATAGAACGATCACTGAGAAACACCTATATTGTTGTCATATTGGGCTCATGCAATGTCTCATTGAGAAACATGCATATCGCCGTCATATTGCCTACATGGCATGTATATGCTAGTAGTTCGTACTCAGTGAATGCATCATAAAAAATCATTGGATGACCTCCATGTGATGACAATCTGCAAATCCTTGTTGTAGGATTCAAATTTGCTGTTTTATGAGTTAATTTTGTAGTCAGCGGATGACGCATTTTCAAACGGCAAATTGAAGTCCAAATGTATCTCAAATTCATTATCCTGAGTAAGCTCATGAATGGTCTTCATCAATGTGAACGAAATTTCGTTCATGTTGAGCACAATTCATGAGCACAATTGATGAAACCAAAATGAATACATGCTAAAACGTCTGCACATGAGTTCAATATGACGTACAATTTACGAATATTGATAGCGGACACTTCAAGTCCAGCGATATGAGCTCGTTGTGCTTTAAACGTATGATGCATTTTAAAACGACAAATTGAGATCAAAATGTTTTGTAAATTCTTGGTACTAAATGAGCTCAATGGTTTTGCATCACAACATATAGGCAATATGCTCAAAAATTTGCTTCATTAAAATATATTCACGGCGTGCAAATCATGGCTTTCTATCTGGGCAATCATAGCCACATTTATTTTAAGGGACGACCCTACCGAAATCTTTACAAGAAGCGGTTTTTTATTTTTCAATTGGCCAAAAAATATTCAATCTAAAAAATAATATACTACCCATTCTAGATTATGGTAGAATATGTTATGAAACAAAATTTTAGTCTCCTGTGAGGAAAGTGTATGCAAGGAACCTCTCACAGTGCTATAATACAAATGATTGTTATAATTATTGAATGAATGACAGGTATCCCAACGAAATAAAAATCGAATTGCCGTACAATACAATGATAAGTTCTCTGAAACGATGGAGAAGATGTTTATATCAACTGTGCCCAGAAACGTTGGAATTGATGTCCAATCAATTGGAGCGTCGCGAAAACCAACGTCTCTTAGAATATAACATGGGACGCCTAACACCCAGAACGATTCGCGACGCCGAAGGGAACATACATTTACTATTGTACGATCCGCAGTTCGTTAGAACTCAATTTGCAGAGGTTACTAGGTTATTCGTAGATGGGACATTCCAGACAACACCTAGAATGAGAGGCGTATACCAACTCGTATCGATTCTAGGAATCAAATATGATCATGTAAAATGAGCAAATTGGATATTAAGCTACTTATAGTGATTATATTTATTCATTCTCATTATTTTAATCCATTATTTTTAGGCGATACCATTCATTCATATCTTAATGTCGAAGAAAACTCAATGCAGCTATGCGGCTGTATTGAATTACATAACGACACATAGGTATAATAAACAGCGAGTCTGTAAAAGTCGTCATGACAGATTTTGAAACCGCATTAAGAAACGCTTGCCGGGATGCATTCCGAAATGGAACAGGCTGCAGCGTCCACTACGACAGAGTATGTTGTACAATTTTTCATCATAATACAGATTCATGAGTTATTATTTTAAGTAATTACCATCTGCACTTTTGTTTGTAGGGCTTTGCTGAAGAAAATTAAATCTTTTCGCTTGACGAATGTGATAAGGGAAGATGAAGCGGCAGAATCATTTGAAAACAAAAAATTATGTGCCTGGCATGTTTGCCCGCTCGAATGGTCGAGAAAGAATATTTAAATTTAAAAAACACTCTGCCAGTCGCACTGTAGCAGCGTTGCCAGCCCCTCCAGATTGTATTATCGATTCAGGACCGTAAAATTATGGTATTTTTACGGTACGAGAATAGGAGTGCCATGCAGGACCGTGCAAACCTCGGTGCAAACCAACAAGAGTCAAGATTTTGGCGGTCATTTTTCCACCACAGTACCGTCATGTTTCAAAGTCAAATTATTTCTCGCTAATCAGGGGCCGCGGAGAAGAATCTGAAAAGAATATTACTAAAATTTCTTACGTGTTTACTAAATCCATTGAGCGCACTGTGCACGCACACGCATATTGTATATGAGGCATTCCACGCCAAACCAACCAACGTTTGACCCTGACCCCTTCCGATTGGAGTCATGATTTTTTATGTTCATCCACCTTCACGAACGAACACTCTGAATTTTTTTCAGATTTTTTCAAAATTGTCTGATTTACGTATGATTTTTGAAAATGAACACATCGATAGCCCCAATTGAAAAATTTGAAAAAATTCTGAAAAATCCTGCTTCATTTATCAAAATTTTCGAAATTTTACCCAAAGTGGGCAGACGTCTGCTTCTCATGCTATTCAACGTTGTTTTCGAAAAAAATACAAACATTGCAGAAGCGAACGTCTGTTCACTTTGAGTGAAGGCTTGAAAATTTTTACGAATGACGCGGGATTTCTCCGAATTTTTCCAGATTTTTACGACCAACAAAAGTTAGTTATGAATTTTGAAAAATTCAAAATCTTGGCCCCAATTGAAAAATCTGAAAAAATTCGGAGAAATCCGAAAATTTTTTCGGATTTTAAATCGTAAAAATTTTCAAGCCTTAACTCAAAGTGAGCAGACGTTCGCTTCTGCAATGTTTGTGTTTTTTTCGAAAACAACGTTGAATAGCATGAGAAGCAAACGTCTGCCCACTTTGGGTAAAATTTCGAAAATTTTGATAAATGGAGCAGGATTTTTCAGAATTTTTTCAAATTTTTCAATTGGGGCTATCGATGTGTTCATTTTCAAAAATCATGAGTAAATCAGACAATTTTGAAAAAATCTGAAAAAAATTTAGTGTTCTTTCGTGAAGATGGAAGAACATAAAAAATCATGACTCCAATCGGAAGGGGTCAGGGTCAAACGTTGGTTGGTTTAGCGTGGAATGCCTCATATATATATTAGGGTGGTCCAAATTTTTTTCAAAATTCTGGGTTTAGGCTCAAATGATAGTTTTCGATGAGTTAAGACTCCACCTAAATAATCAGCTCAATCGATCAAGTTTTAGAGGTCGCGGAAGGCCGTTTTATTTTTACATTTGAATAACACAGGGAAATCGTCACTTTTTACTCAATATGAGGTTTCGCGAAAACTTGGGGGAATTCGGAGTCGCTTATATCACTTTCTTGAAGTCACTAGATTACTTGAGAATGTAACGCATGTCTAATCCCAACCAAAAATATTTTGGTGAGGATTTCAAGTACTTCTTGTTGAGTCAAAATCTGCAAAAAATCACCGATTTTTTCACTAAAATCACGGATTTATCACTTTCTTGTAGTCAATAGATTACTTATCCATCTATCTATCTACTGACTATAAGAAAGTGATGAATCCGTGATTTTATTGAAAAAATCGGTGATTTTTTGCAGATTTTGACTCAACAAGAAGTACTTGAAATTCTCACTAAAATATTTTTGGTTGGGATTAGACATGCGTTGCATTCTCAAGTAATCTAGTGACTACAAGAAAGTGATATAAGCGACTCCGAATTCCCCCAAGTTTTCGCGAAACCTCATATTGAGTAAAAAGTGACGATTTCCCTGTGTTATTCAAATGTAAAAATAAAACGGCCTTCCGCGACCTCTAAAACTTGATCGATTGAGCTGATTATTTAGTCTTAACTCATCGAAAACTATCATTTGAGCCTAAACCCAGAATTTCGAAAAAAATTTGGACCACCCTAATATATACACGTATATAATTGTATAACTCCGAGAAAACATGACCAGTAGACGGATACGGAAGGGCTAAGGTGGTAAAATAACCATTTTCGGAGAATGGATAACCCGGGTAAGCAAAGAAGCATCATATGACATCTCCACTACGTAACACAGCGAGCTTGCGGCAGTAGCGCGGACGTGGATCAGCGCGCGCGGTGACGCGCGGCGACACGTTTTATTTTTTATCTCCGGCCCAGGTATTTTCTCCATGAATTTTTTTTTTTTAGGATTAAAGAAGAAGGATCCAGGTATCCAAAAAAAATTATCTCCATGAATTTCTGTAAGTCCCACGGAAGTGGCAGCGAAATCAAAAATTAAAACGCCAAAAAAATATTGAAAAATTTTTTTTTTTGAAAATATGATTTTTTGTATAAAAGTGCATTCTTTTACGAACAAAACGATCCAAGGATCTTTCCGCTCCGATGAACACTTTCGGAGATATGAATTTTCAAACAAAGTGGTGCACAAAAATTCACATGCCTCTAACTCCGCCATTTTTAAGAATTTTTCAAAATCCTCCAAATTGTACTTTTTTTTTCCATAGTACTACAGATGTATTGAATGGCGCAAAAATCCGTGACTTGACGGTTTTTTTTTGAGTGAAGTGACGTGGATCCGCTCATATGTCCGAAAATACTGATCGTAGAGTAAAAATGGTGATAACCAAAGTTGTAGGAAATAAAATTCCCTACCTGATTACTTGTTACCATTTTTTTCGATAGACTTGATAATAAGAGATATTTGTATAATAAAAAAAATTTTCACTCCTGATTTGAGTAGGGGAAGAGTGGCATGAAAGAGCCAAGTTTTGAAAGAGCCATTATCATTTACGCGGTAGTTTTTGAACGAATCATGCATGTATTATTATTTTGAGATAGTAACACTTGCCAGATGTCACCCACAAACATTTGACCGTTTATCGAAAATGAACGGCGTCGATACAACGTATTGAAAATTTCGTCGTCAAAAAGTAAGTTTCTGAGTTCATTTTATTTGTTTTCTCACGTCTATACGTACAAAACTGAAAGTAATATGATTATACTATAATCTTATAGATATATTAGGCCTTGTGATAACATATATATTTTGCAGGCAAATCTTTGATTTCATATTAATTTTCGAGATTATGTTTCTTTGGAGAATATGTTTTGAAAGAGCCGGGCTGCAGTGTAATGAAAAAGCCAGCTTTTTTGTAGCAGTTGGGCACATGAATCCTGTGGTGTAAAAGGGAAATTACATTATTTTTGCCAAAAATGTTTTCAAGTGTTTATTAGTTCTTAAAAAGGTCATACCTAGTCAGGTTGCAATGATTGATCTCAAACGGCTAATATTATGAGAATATTTTAGATTCAAGTGAATATTTTATACAGTTTGCATTGTATAAAACGTTTTATAACTATATGAGATATAAAATTATATCTTAAGATTATTAGTAGATGATATCTTTGTTAATGTACAATTTGAGTCCTGTAATAAGAACTTGGCTCTTTCAAAACTTTGGGTGGCTTTTTCAATGCCTATGTGTTATGAAAGAGCCGAATTTCACTCTTTTTATAAATGATTAGTAGTCCAAAAATATCGTTAATTTTGAAAAATGTTTTATGTCATTACGTACATAAATGAATAAACAATTACTTACTATATAAATTTTTCAATTTATTCATTTTTTTTAATATCATTTTCCCTTTTTTTAAAACTGGCTCTTTCATGCCACTCTTCCCCTATAACTCTGCAAATATCGATCCTAGGGTAAAAATTATAATGATCAAACTTGTGGGAAATTGAATTTCCAACAACTTTGGATTTTATTATTTTCGCTCTAAACTTGCAAATAAGCGAGTGATTTAAAAAAAAAAACAAAAAAATTCAACTTTAAATCAAGATGGTGGCGAACGCAATGGCGAGATTTTTCCGAAAATCGAGATTTACACTCCCAACCACCCCCCTCAAAGTTTAAAAAAAAAAAAATTGCTCCCCCTAATTATTTCCAGGTTGAGCTATTTTTATGTCTATCTCGACTGGACTATCGATATATCTTCAAAAAGAAAAAAAAAATAGTCAATTTTTTTGGCCCAGTCTAATCCATATACCAATAATCATATATCGAAGGTCAAATAAGCAGCTATCGCGTTCAGGGTGACTCTCCATGACGTGTACTTTGCGTATCGCGTAACTCGTGCGGCCAATCAACGAATTGCAATTCCGTTCTATTATCGACCGGAAAGCTTACGATGACACATGATTGGCCGACACAAGTTACGCGATACGCAAAGTACTCGTCAGCCGTGTACTGCTGCTCAAGTAATACTGAAAAACTTTAGTTATTTACAATAGCCAGAGCAATTCGTTTAATATTTTAGTTTATTTGAATGTGGACCGCTACCTCAGGGCGTTTGGCGAACCTTGGGCCTATCTTTTTAATAATATTAGTTTTGCAAGGGAAGAAGGTGTGTTGAATGAAATGTTTTGAATAACGCAATATGGTTTTATTTCTATGAAATCATAAACGTATAAATGTATGGTTTATATTCTAACTTATTCTCTAAATTTGACTTGAAGCTATATTGATATAGATATATTTAATATTAAAATGGTTTGATCACCAAGCTTTATGGTGAAGGTGGCTCTAATGCCAAGTTATGCGGTCTCAATGCCGATTTTTTAGGAAAGAATCTACTAATGTGAATCTACTGTTTTAAATGAATCTACTATATAAAGAGGAATCTACTATACAAAATGAAGCCGACTCATAAGGGGACGCGTCATTTACCCGAAACGTCATTTACCCGAATCGCCAAATACCCGAATCGCCAAATACCCAAACTACCAAATGCCCGAATCGCCAAATACCCGAATCGCCAAATACCCGAATCGCCATTTACCCGAATCGCCATTTACCCGAATGCGACAAGGCTGGTTTCCAAGAGGGGGTATCCGAGCGACAGCGACAGTTATTTGAATTATTACAAATAAATATAAGTTCTGTTCCTCGATGGCATATGCATATTGTGTATTTGTGGATATAACTATTGTTGTACGCCGGAATACATTTCTCTTCGATTTACCATAACAAGACTGAGATTCTTTAATATTATGGAATAGAATACGACAACTCAATAATCAGAATATAGTTATTAATTATGAAATTGACACTCAGACTTGGTAATATAATTTCAGAAAGAACTCAATCAATACCGTCGAGTCTATTTTAACACGCTCAATCAGAGGCTAATTTATTTAAATAAAACAAGAACAAAGAAAATACAATCGAGTCAGTGGTCTGACGTACATACATAGGTATACAAACGATTATGAGGTCTTATCCGAATAGAGGTTATCAACACTCCGAATACAAAAGATCTATCGGAGATGAATCTATCTTAAAATTAAGGTTGTAATCGGTTTTTTGACTCATCTCCGTAGCCACGGGGCTGACAAAAATTTTGTAGGGAATATTTTTATAGCTTATATAATTATCTATGACTTTTATTCATAACTTACTCGCCTGCGATCGATAATAAGAAAGTGAGGAGCAGAAAAAGATTAATAAGTGGATGAATTAATTTTGTTTCGAGTTTGTAGCATTTTATTTCATTGTGATATTATTATGCGTAGAGATATTCTTGACCGTGAGGATGTAGAAGGGAAGGACAAAATCTCGGGTGTAGACGGTCAGATGAGAATAAAATCTTTTATTATAATGACGTTTCGGTCGAAGCATGGTCGACCATCGGCATACTCTGTGAAATCACAGCAATAATTGTAAAATATGCCTAACCAAAAACATATGAAAACCTAAGTATATACATACTATTTAAAAATGCAATAAAAATTTGTAGATTACTGAGTTTGTAAGAGAAAATTATTAAATAGCAATTATACATGAGAATGGACGTAGGATATTATTATGTTTTGAATAATTATCTTTTTTTTTAGCCAGCATAATATTAACATTCAACTCTTTTCCACACCACCGTCGAGGTAAAGTTAAAGGCGCGTTTTTTTTTTTTCTGGTATCCCCTATAGGCCTAATCCACGAGTATTCTTTACGAAACTACTCAATTCTCCTTCGTTTTGAAGGGCCGGATCGCAGGTCATTTCCGGTAGGAACGTCTTCATCGATGGAACTCACAGGTAACTGGTCAGCTCTCCATTGCAACGATTCGCTGCGGAAATTTTTCAACATTTACAGATTGCAGCAGCAAACATACTTTTATAGTAATCACGTATTTCATTCTGGGGCTCGCTGTACCCACACAGCACACTATAGATACTTATAAATATTGTTTCTCAATGTGGCGTGAATAATTACAAGACATGAGATCTATATCTTGTGTACAAGATCGTTAAGAAGCCTTTCCGACAATGTTCTTCACAGATTCGGTAAACACCAATGAAAATATTCACAAAAATCTCCACACTACTAAAAGTAATCACCAAATATTTAGTCAATACTCCGGAATCGTGGACATATGATCGTTTTTAAACCATTCGTCATGAATATCTATCATTCTATCCCGTGAATTATAAATCTTTGATACATACTTCACGAATGAGATGAGTATAGAGCGCTGTGTGGGTAGCGTACACTAGAATTTATAATATAGGATCTTTGGCTCGTAACATATTCTTACCGGTTGACCATCGATTCTTTCCCAGGAATCCTCGTTCGATGCTTCAAAAAGCTGAATTTAATTGGCTGCGGTGGGCAAATTCAGGATGCGCCTGCTGTACTGTGGATTGTATCGGCCGCAAAGGCCGCCTGTGACTGTGTACTCGAACGGCCGCAAAGGCCGCGAGTGATACGTATTCGATCGGCCGCAAAGGCCGCGAATAATCACTTGCGATGTCTTCCACTGGTTAGACAGGCATCTCAGGAACTTTCCTACATTTTTGTTATCTGAAAACATTTTTCAATCAATGTCAGAATTAACTGATTCGCAATTGCGTTATAGTAATGCACCGTAGTGTTCAAATATAGTATTGTTCAGAATACAAGTCGCAGGATTTTTTTTATCAGATACCAGATATGAGTCGACTTTCATGACAAAATTTCTATCGCAACGGTATATTCATTTATAAATTTATAAATTTCATTTTTTCACTACATTCATTAGGTACTTAGACCTAGACTGAAATATTTTGCATAGAAAATCATATTTGATTCGCATAGGAATTGATTTTCTAGATACATTTATCAATGAGACTCAGGTAAATTAAAAAGTGTAAAAAAACATCGACTTATATTCGGAACAATACATGTTCCTACAGTTGTGTCTGGATTGGGAAAGAAAGGAATCGAGAATATAGACCGTTTTGCCCCAAGCCGAAATGTATAGGTATACCTGCGCAGGTGATGATCGCTTAGAGTTCGGTGTTTTTTGTTCTCTCTTTTATCTTCAGAGTTATCATCGTAGAGGCTAGGTAGAAACGAATCCTCGCTTCGGTCAAGAATTTTCTTGGTTCTTCGACACTTCGGC
Organism: Rhogogaster chlorosoma; assembly: GCA_944452935.1. Classification (NCBI taxonomy): domain Eukaryota; kingdom Metazoa; phylum Arthropoda; class Insecta; order Hymenoptera; family Tenthredinidae; genus Rhogogaster; species Rhogogaster chlorosoma. Next base: position 9,938,472 of record OX101802.1, read on the forward strand.
AATGTGGATCCCCATCATTGTCGGGAAAGCTGTTCAAGCTTGCGGCATGTTCGCTCTTCGGAAGTCAGTTGCCGGCAGGTTACAGTATGGGCATCTGACTTGCCCGAACAGAGGGTTGTCGCCATCTTGGTAGTCCCGCGCTGTGCGAAGGATGTTGTTTGCACACATGCTGCACAGAACCAGATGGAAGCAGGGCAAACTCAAGCAGGTACTCGGCGATTCCTGGCATACGCAGCACACCGCGTGGTAACCATTGATGGCATCGGGAGGCAAATCTGCGCGTTGAACACCACGCGGGATAGGAATAAGACCGGGTTCGTTATCTAGGATACAATGGAAGAGAGGTTAGTTGAAGGGATTTTCGATGCTGTAATTTAAAATCTCGGACATGTACACGAGAAACATATACCTTCTTCGTCATCTGAAATGACTATCCTTTCTGCTTCTAGGGCAGGTTCGTCTGAAAGCATACATTATGACTATAATTGATCGCACGTGATCTCTGATGCCCATTCGTCACACTAGTGTGGGCAATTTTTGACTATCATTGACAAAATTTCAACTTCTTTCGATTACGTACCCTGTTCGACCACATTGACCCTGAAGTCCACGTCCGCGTCGTCCAGGTCAGGTACATCTGAAAGTATACATTAGGATTAATTGTCAATATTGGTTGTTACAGATCATCGGAAAAGCAGTATTCGTTGCGAATGGCTGCGAACGATAGTTGCGAACGAGAGTGTCGGTAAGTTTCGATGAATGCCGATAACAATCTTTGTGAATGATCATGTTATATTGTTAATAATAATAATAATGGTTATTTTACCAGGTACAACAGGTGCATCGTCAGCAATCACAGCTTCGATCTGCATAGGGATCTCAGCCACAGCTTCGATCAGCTCCGGATCTTCCAGATCGTCGGCGACTCTGCCTGCGTGCCCCAGATTGTTGACGAGGTTGTTAACAAAATTTGACGCCTGTTCGACAAATTCGGCGGTCGTTATCCTGCCGTCCGTTAACTTCTCCCACGCAGTCAGAATGTGTCGGTTGTTCAGAACGTAGGCCATCTTCGGTGTCCGTGTGACACGTCTCCCTTGTTGCAGTGACAGTAAGTCACCGTGAGCCGCAGATTGGACGCCGATCAGTTTTCCTAATCAAAACGAATGGTGTATATATTAACTACCGCACATAATTGAAAATAGATTAGATATTTATCTATCTATTTAATAAATAAATGAACAACGCACAGGTCAATTGAGTTTTTTTTCTTTCTATATTTGAGTAGTTTATAAAAAAATAATTAGGTCATATTTTTTCATTTTTCAATCGAACAAATATCAAAGTTGATACAACGGATTGAAAGCTTTAACATTGTGACGTCACCCATGTTAAGATATATCTATATAATATTACGAAAACTGGAATATTCAAATACCTATAACTTTCGTAATTATGATTTTTAACGAATAAAAAAAAATACGACCCAATTATTTTTTCGCACTCTACATTAACCGCATGTAAAAAAAAAAAAAAAAAAAAAAATTCCATTCAAATAGCCAATTCGTTTCGTGGATAGGTATAAGCACTTACGGGTGAAGTCCCAGATATTCGGGTGCGGCGCAATCTTGTTCAGCAGCACCTTGTGGTAGGACTCGACGCAGTTGTTCGTGCGACGTAACAGCCCGAAGACCGAGAACAGCGGAGGTGTTACTCGTTGCAACCATTGGCGGTCGTAATAGGCGAAAAAATCCGCCATGGCGAGTCTGACGCCAGCGGTAGCGGTATTCACTACCATTCGGAATGCTTCCGCTATGCGGTCTGCTGGAAGGAGGGCTAAAGCCATCACTTTCTTGACGACTTTTTTAGCCTCTTCGTTCTCTACGATGTATACAGCCAGTCCCAGACTCCTGGCCTTCCTGTACACAGCCTACACGAAAACGGAACAGTAATAATTGCTTTATAACTTCCAGGATTCGTCTGCGTAGAGTATTCTAGACAAAGGTAGCGCGCTAAATAGCGCAAGATGTATGTACGAAGTAATAATCCAAAAGAAGTCCTCGAACCTGACAATGGTGAAAGAAACACCCGTGTGGCACAGCCTCAGCGTAAACTCCGTTCAGCGAAGCTTGCAGAGCTTTTTCAAAGTCCGTCATGAATGATGTTGGGGCCAAGTCAGGGGCCAACACCGTTCGAAGATGAGTCAGCACAGAGTCGTATGCCGACTGACTTTTGCGTCCCATCAGTGCCCACGCGAAAGGCAATGTCTGCAGAGAATGAGAGAAAGATAAAATTATTAATAATTCAGGTTGACAATCTAACAATGTACGAAAGACCATACACAGGGATGGGCTACAGGAGAGAAAAAGCTGAGCTGGTCAAATATTTTTGAACAACCAAAATGCCGAAATGACCAAAAACGTGAAATAATACATAGTTTCATCTTCAAAGCTTGTAACTGAAATTAAACCTTAGCGCGCAGATATCTAAACATTACTCAAATTGTTGTTTTTTTTTTTTTAATATTTTCAATACAATTTTTACTGTTCATTGTTGATTGTTAATACAACGTTTCTCATTCCAACGTGTTTCTGTCATCTTTTATTATTGATTCCCAATTCTGCTTCAAGTTCTGTCAATTTTTTATTTCATCGTTTTACTATTCTTATACGTTTAATTTATCAAAATTTATGTCAAGTGTGCTTTACTATACTTACATGGTCGTACTTGGTGGCCATGAGGGTCAGCAGCTGATAGGCTCCGTCGATCGCAGGCACAACCTTGAACGTCGCATCAACAAATATCTCCGTACAATCAGATATTTGGCGTATGAAATTGACGTCTCCAAATACGACGGACACCGAGAGGTCTGTCGCGTTGACGGTAGCGCATTGCACCCTGCCTTGATTATACCTCAAGAGCGCATGCCACTGGGGGTCGACGAGAATCTCGCCATACTCCGTCAGGGTGCGGGGAATCGGTGGCTGGATAGTTTTCCTCCAGCGACGCATCGACGACTCCACGCTTGGGTAAGTCACTATGACCGCAGCCTCGGGATGCCTGTAATTTTTAATTTCGCATTATTGAAGACAAACAAGTGCAAAGCTGTCAGTTTTGTCTTTCCAACACAATCTCATTTTTATTCTGTCGGCACTCCGTGGTAAGAATACTAACGACGAAGAATTAGTTAAATAAAGTGTTGAAAGTTAAAAAAAATGATAATCCCCAAACACTTGCAACTGGTGTATATATATATATGAGTACTCACAGCACACGCAGCTCGTCGTAGATCTCCTTCTGGCTGTCGAAGCGTACCATACAAGCGTGCTTCAGCTCATGTTTGAAGATGAGGACCATTTCCGCGTCGTCTTCAGGCGCGTGCTCGTGTTCCACCGTCAGGTGAAAGACGTCTTCTACGACTTTGCCACGACCCTTGCAGTGGCCCAGACGTGTCTCCTTGCATTTTAGGTAGCTGAAAAAAAAATTTAATGTTCAAATAAGCTGTTTTGAATTGTTTAATTTGACTTCGAATTGATTTCAATCGATCCGAGCAGAGACCCAGCATTGATAAATTGCGTAATCTATTCTCATTTTATGTAATAACTGTACACTCAAGGCTGAATATTAAATCTGAATGATAAATTAATTATGAAATCTGTATTTTTAAAAAATCATCCAAACGCAGCTAAATGAAGCAACGCAGAGTGCTTCAATCATCTTGCGAATTAATCCCAAAAGTTAACCTTTATTCAAATTTGAATAATTCTGAATTATCGAATGCTCCGGAACGGATGGCAAGTGTATCGTGTTTCGCGCCTCCCAATTCAAAAACAAATAATATTTCTTCCATTTACCAAATAATATTCCCATTTACTGCATTTATGTGCATTAATTTGGTTCGGCTTGTCTGTTAGATTCACATGGTTTGTAACAAGTAGGTCAGCAGAGCGGTTGAGGCGGTTAAAGTTTTGACTCAAACAGGCGGTAGTGGGGATGACCGTGCATCCAATCACGTGTCGATAAACGGGATCCAATAGGAAACAAGAAAATCGAAATTGAACCGTGCGCGCGCTTGGCAGCCGAAGAGCACCGCGAAAAAGTTATACCCTTTGTTATTTTCTACGCGATAAAGCCATAAAAAGGATATAACAGCAGAATCCGCGCGGTTATCCAGACACCGGTTACCCCGCGGTTATCCAGACTCATATTCTATAGCCTTATATAGTCGATGAAAAGTTATTTTCAGCCAAAGTAATATCATGCAATACATTGTATACATTGTATCGTTATAATCATACAATGTGCGTAGCTTTTATCAATACGTATCTTTGCTCTCGCACATATTCAAATATCCATGTATCGATGAAACTCTGATTCTATGTTAATTATTATATTATTACATGATATTACTATATTATTATATTCCATATAATAATATGGAAGGGAGACGAAGAAGAAAATAAAATGAGGGACCGTTGTTTTTCTTGCGGACCTCGCCGTAATCCGAAGATATTAATATTTACAACAAACAGATATTTGATCAAATTCAGATATTCGAGTTTCAAAACGGACAACTTTTGTAGAAAATTCATAGTTTTCTATCAATCGCACGTGGTCTATAATGCATGCATTTTACACACACAGGCTACTGTACTTACGTCGCGGTGTCTGTCCTCTTATCGATAACGTACACGTATCCGTCGTACACGCGGTCTCTGTTATCGGCATTCTCCATCACTCGATTTTCCATAACTTATTATAGGAGAAAACTTATCCTTATAGCTCAATAATTTAATCGTCGTCAGTCAGGACTATTCGGTTCCAGAGCGACGCTTGAACTGATTCTGTTCCACTTTTCAAACATGGCAGAATCGTTGATAGGTGCGGGGATAGTCAAGAGACGAGATGAGGGGAAAACATAAGTTACCCTCCTACGTCTACACATACATATGAATTTTATTCAGAATAATTATTATTTACCGAGATAATAGAATAACAATGAGTTAAAATTTTCTATTAAGCTAAATATAAAACCTCAGTTGTTATTATGTCTCACGATACTATAAAGATATATCAAATATAATATTATATGTTACCACATAATTTCAATCAACACTTTTTTTCTGCGGGGACATAAATAAAATTCAGCTTATTAGCATCTATATTTTTAAAGTTTATATTTACGACATTTCAATTTTACTAAGTCTAAAATTTGATTGAAATTACAATTAAAATTATGTATATGTACATAGATAATATATACTTTTATTCGTCGTTATCATTTGGTTTATTCTCATGATGAATAATTCAAATCAGAATTATGTCACTACGTATATAATTAAAATTCGTTATTGAAATTATTAATTCTGGCGGTACGTAATAAAAATTGTTTAAATTTTAATTATGTAGTGAAATAAATCTTTTTAAATTTCTATTATGACTTAATTTACTCATAATTGAATTTCACGAATTATTATCATGCGAAATATGAGAAATGAAATTGTGAATTTATTTTTTGTACTGGTTTAAATTAAATTGACTGACATTTTCTTATGTATAGTGGCATAATTTTTATATCTCATTTATTAAAATAGTGTTCAATTAAAATAGTGTATATCACCTCTAAATTATTTTCAATTATTATTATGTCGTGTAAGAGAAGAAAAATATATTTTTCATTCCATAATTAGAAATGAATCTCAAATAATTGTAGTTATGTCACAACGTAATCGTAATTCGTGGTTTTCTGTATCTCTTCTTGTGCATAAGCAGTGCCGTGGCTAGCAATGGCGCCGCCTGGTGCAAGTCTTCCAAGTGGGCGCCCCTTATGTACAGGTTCAAAACAGGGTGTTTAGAATTTTATTTTACTTTTATATTCGTACGGTGGAGTTGTGGAGGAGCGATGAATGCAGAAGAAAGAAGGCGCCGTCGCAACAAAATCATATAATCCGTGATATACACGAATAAAAATGGAATCTTAATTAGAAAAAATTATCAATAAAATTTCATTTTTTTCTGATGACATGACATTTTCGATGACATTCGCCTTTGAGGCGCCCCTTGACTCGAGGCGCCCAGGTGCGACTGCTCCAATGCACCACCCCTAGCCACGGCGCTGTGCATAACCGATTAATTTTATGTCGGGACATGATATGTAGTATTGTATTTTCATTATACAGGGTGCGGCGTTTATAGTGACCCAGGTAATTTTTTCCCAAACGAAGCGAGATACGAAAAAATGTTATATACATTATAGTTTCATGGTTTCGAGGGTGACACAAGGTAGTGTCCTTGAATTTCTTCCAAAGTCGAGGTATCAAGGTCATTGGAGGGTCAACTTTGGTTTATTAAATAGAAATCTATATTTTTATTGGCAGATTCGTATTCTACACGAGAAAATAAGAAACTGTTGTTCCGAACATTTTTTTCTTTAATCACAATTTTTCATGATAATTACTTTTTTTTTTTTGAAAATTCAAATTGAAAATTCAAAAATAAATTATTTTTCATGAATTTTATCATAATATTATTATTCAATTGTTTGCATCAATTTTAATGTCAATTTAAATTGAAGTTAAGACAAATTTGGAGAAGAAAAAATCAAATTGAGAACCATATAAGAAATACCACGAAGAGTTGACATTAAAAAAAAAAAATTTCAGACAAAAGTTTCCTATTTATTCACGTAGAACACGGTTTGGAAAGTAAAAAGCATAAGATAAAAGAATTTGAAAAATTGGCCTAAAAAATTGAAATTGAAAAAAAATATGTTTCCAACAAAAGTTCCTTATTTTTTTATGCAAAATACAGATCTGCAAAAAAAATATAGGTTTCCATTTAAGAAACCAAAGTTGACCTTCAAATGACCTTGATACTTGAACTTTAAAAAAAAACTTCAAGGACACTATCTTGTGTCCTTCTCGAAACCATGAAACTAATGTATTGTAACATATCAGGCTAGCTCCGAGGAAGAAGCGGCGCGCGCACCATCTTACGCGACCGACGATAGCCAGCGTGACGTCAGATTTAGGTATAAATATGGCACAGCTGACCAGGTAGATCAGCATTTGTCGCCTGTCGGGACACTTGACTCGAAATCACGTAAAATCATAGCATTTGTCGCCTGTCGGGACACTTAGCTCATAGAGTCATTTTCTTTTCAAAACTTAGAGTATCGCCTGTCGGGATCTCGCAAATTTATAACATAGAATATCGCAAAAGCGGCATCGAAAATTGAACTTAGAAATTATCGCCTGTCGGGATAGATTTCAAATATTCGAACTTAGAAAATTATCGCCTGTCGGGATAAAATCATAAGAAAACTTAGAGTAGCAAAACTAGAATTAAAACTCAGAATTAGACTTTTATTTTTGTATTATTTTTGTATAACTTCTTTACCGCAAAACGATATCGATTTTGTTAAATAAATAGAATAAGTGGATAAAACTTGGATATTTATTTGACAGTCTAAACAGCTGAGTTTAGGCGCACTGGTGCCTTCACTAATCAACAAGATTCGTGTTTGACATTCAGAACGCTCTCAACTTCAGCATGTTATTATCTCCTTGTGTTGACAAAATTTAAAAGGATAGGAAACCGAATTCAGGTGCATTGGTGTCTTCACTAATCGAATAGATTCGTGTTTGTCACTCAGAACATTCTTAATTTCGGTAAACAGCATAGATTTCCTGATCTATTGCTGTCAGGGAACAGAACTTGTCTGTAAAGTCATCTGCTTTTTACCCCCTTCGTGGCGTAACAAGTCAGAAAGCTAGTTAGCTTGTTTAACGCATAGAATTTTAACGTATCGCCGCCTAGAACAACTCAAACTAAATTTAATGCAACAACCACGCCTTGACTCTCGCTTATTATCGCATTATTTAATTTATTAAATAACCCGAAAAGTTGCAGTATATAACATTTTTCCGTATCTCGCTTCGTTTGGGAAAAAATTGCCTGGGTCACTATACACGCCGCGCCGCACCCTGTATAGGGGTATTCTCGCTCATCCGGGACACTTTTCTGCGCATGAATCACCGATTTTAGTGCCACGCGAGATTTTGGTTCTTGGCCAATCCCTAACAACAAATCCAGAATCATAGCCCCTGATTTCAACTGGTTCAGAAGTTATTAGATTTAAAAAATATGAAAAAATCAGGTTTCGAGCGCACCGCACTATCTTCAAACGTACGTAGCTTTGGTTCGGGGGGTCCAGAAAATATTTTCAACCGATGCTCTAGAATCCGAAAACTCCCACCTTTCCCGCTGTGATATCCAAAATTTTGGAAAAAATATTTTTGCACACGAATTTCACAATTTATTTTTATTTTTCGTCCTGTGACCAAAGGGCATAATTTTTTTGGATGAAAATTGGACTGTAGGTAGATCTCCATGTACTTAAAAAACTCTGCAATTTTCAAGAGGACGTTATTTTTCCTATTTTTTTGATAATTTTTCAGGCTCTTTTTATAGGCTTTTTTTATTATTTTTTGTTTTTCTCAAAGAAATCGAAACAAATGATTCCTTTCTTTTCAGGGGACAGGCGTATTCCTTTCACGTGAGGTTGAGACGTATAGAAAAATTGTGAAAAAAAATGTATAAAAACAAAAAATTGAGAAAGAAATAAAATAAAAGCCTATAAACAAAGCCGGAAAAATTATTTAAAAAAAAAAGAAGAATAACGCCCTCTTGAAAATTTCAGGGTCTTTTAAGTACATGGAGATCTACCTACAGTCCAATTTTCATCCAAAAAAATTATGCCCTTTGGTCACAGGACGAAAAACAAAAATAAATTGTGAAATTCGTGTGCAAAAATATTTTTTCCAAAATTTTGGATATCACAGCGTGAAAAGTGGGAGTTTTCTGATTCTAGAGCATTGGTTGAAAATATTTTTTGGACCCCCGGAACCAAAGCTACGTACGTTTGAAGATAGTGCGGTGCGCTCGAAAACTGATTTTTTCATATTTTTGAAATCTAATAACTTCTGAACCAGTTGCAATCAGGGGCTATGACTCTGGATTTGTTGTTAGGGATTGGCCAAGAACCAAAATCTCGCGTGGCACCAAAATCGGTGATTCATGCGCAGAAAAGTGTCCCGAATGAGCGAGAATACCCGCCATATAAATATATAGATTATAGGTACATAATAAAAAATCAACGCTCAGAGCAATTTTTTTTTTCCATTCAAAAATAATGAATTATTTTGTATGTTCCGTAAAAACATACTGGGATTAAATAGTAAAACGGTGTGCCATAATCGTGCTTTGTTTTTCGTTCCTCGGTCGCCTGGGATTTTTCTACAGGCGCGGGTGAATTTGAAATTTTCTACGGTCTCCGATCGACACGATCGACCGCTTATACCTATATAATAACTCCGTTGTGAAAATTCATGTCCCACTACGCGTGTTACAGCCAGGCCTTAAATATTCCGTATTTATCGGTAGGCTGACCAGACCACAGCCAGGTCGGCGATTCTTTTGGAATTGCTACTTAATAATTATGAGAACTTTTAATAATTATCAACATTTCACAATCTGCACTTTCGACTCAAATTCGAATTTTTCGACGCGTGGGTCACAAATTTTGTTGCCACGTGGGAGTTTGGTTCTTGGGTAACCGCTGACAACCTATCTAGACTCAATTCCCCCCCGGATATCATAACTGGTTCAGGATCAGTTATTCGATTTGAAAAATATGAAACAATACGCACGATCTTCAGATGTACGTATCTTTCGTTTGGGGAATCAGAAAAATATTTGCAACCAGTGCTTATTAGAATCAGAAAACTCACCTTTAACGTCGTGAGGTTCAAAATTTTCATTAAAACATTTTTGCCCAAAAATTTTTAAATATAAGTATTTTTGTTTTTTGCCCTGTTACCGAAGGACACATTTTTTTTTACCAAGAATTGCACTGAAGGTGAAGAGACCGTACAATGTTTTTGTTTTATTTAAATTTATTTTTGACTAACTCTTTTCCTCTTGCAATTTTTCAGTACGTACCAGCCTGCCGCGTGAAAAATATCCATGTACTTCGAAAATGAAGAAATTGGAACGAAAGATTTCAGTCTTTCTGGTGAAATACGAGATGAGAGTCCAATTGATTAATATTCTACGAGAAAGGCTCAACATTATATTAAAAATAATAATAATTAGAGAGAGGACTGAAAAAAACGCGGTCCCGAAAATTGCAGAATGTACTTAGTACATGTAAATCTACCTTCAATACAATATACTTCGAAGAAAAAAGTTATGCCCTTTGGTCACAGGCAAAAAAAAATATATATTGCAAAATTTGTGGGCAAAAATAGCGAGTTCGGGGCACTCATCCATCCTAGGTACGCTCCTGCCGTGGATAAAGAAGGGTAGGAAGCATATCCTGCGAAAGCTCTAACGGCAGTATTAATTTAAATTTCCGATCAGTTGAAAAGGGGAAAAATATCACAAAATTAATATCTCCGCAAACTACTAACATAAAAAAACAATACGAATTGCCAATTGCTTCGTTATAATAAGTTCGGAGCAACCGATCGTTTGTGCGTTGCACTTACATGCGCAGCTTTGACTCGCGCAGTGACTGTAGTAGGCCCGCGATTCGCTTGAATTAGTCAAAACAATTGAAAAATTGATGCGATATCCTACAAAATTTATTTATTTATAACAAATTAGTCAAAACAAATGATATTTGAAAACAAGGCATTCTTTTCAGAATTAGCTCAATTAGCAGCCATTTAAAGTTATTCGCAGCCAAATGTAAGTACTATCGCAATAAATTGCATATTATTGGTATTGTTGCATATTATTATTGGTATTGTTGCATATTATTATTGGTATAATTGCATACTACGGCTGTAAGCCTACGAATGTTGAAGAATGATGCTACGTCCATCATAAAGTGTCCGAATTGCCATTATTTTAATCCTAATACAGCGATATAATAGCTTTTATACTTTTTTATACTATTAAGCTTCTTACAAAGCTTTAAGTTAAAATTCATAACTTGAAATGATAATACTGAAGGTGTTTCATTATTAACTATTTTCAAATCTCAAAAAAATAATTATTTCATATTTAATAAGATACTTTCGGAGAAAAAATGATTATACCCAAAAATTAACTTAGATCGTGTAGAGGCACGTATTGTTTTGAATTAAAAAAAAAAAAAAATTCCCAGTGTTTTTTCATCAAAAAGAAGCTTTCTAGGGGGCGTCGCAAAAAATTTAATTTTTAACGACCACCCTAATATATATATGATAGCTTTCGATGATTGAAAAATATATATCAATCCTCAGATTTTGATCACAATCCGTCGTCACGTTATAAATTTCCAAAAAACGAACTGAATTATGCATGTGTTTGCCTCCAATTAATTATAACTCCGTTAAAAAAACGTACGCACACAAATGAGCATTTTTTTTTAAATTGTCATGGCTTGTACTGTAAGATAAGAATACATAGGTAGAACAATATATTATATAACGTATTTTTACACGTATTCATTTATTGTAAACTATTACACCGAATTTTCAAAATTCTATTTTGCAAATGGAGTTTGCAATTAACTCTAGATTCAGTTATCTTCTTCACTAACTTAATATGCAGAACATAGACAGTAGATTTTATATTTTTCATATTCACCTATGCCCGGTTTCATAAACGCTGGGATCCCATCGATCACTGGGAAAATTTATCCTATCTTCAATTTTCTAACGAATTAAATTATTAATTATTTTTTAACCATTTTTTTAACGAACTTGAAGGAAAGTGTGGATATATTATGTTAATCCGCGCGGCAATTGTAAGACGCGTGTACAATTGAAGATAGGCGCAGTTCTGCTGCCATAGAGCGGATACAATTGCTATGAAACATTTGACAGAAAACCCATGGGATAAATTTTCCCAGTGATCGATGGGATCCCAACGTTTATGAAACCGGGCACTAATGTATGAAAATGATTTTTAAGTGTAACACCTCTCTGTTTTCAGATTCAAATATCATACTATTAGCTATGGGTAGCACAACGTCACAGGGCCACAAGGCGGCTGCAGAGCTTAATGGTGAGATTGCATATATGTGGTGACTATAATTATTGCTGAGGTTTACTTATGTGTTAGGGAAAGCTTGCCAAGAATGTTGTAAATTGTACTATATATTATAGTACATTTTTATTCATCGCTTGAAATTTTCCGCTTTAAACAAAAAAGATCTAGAAACCAGGATTACTGCCTTGGAAACGGCCAGGCAAGAGGAGGAGAGGGCAAAAATTGAAAAAGAGCGCAAAAGTATGGAGAAAGAGGAGATTGAGAAGGAGGTGATGAAGAGGATTAAGGAGATAGAGCAGGAGGAGAAGGATGAAAAGAAGGAAGAGAAGGATGAAAAGAAGGAAGAAGTTATTGAGAATACCAAGGGCGACGTCTGGTCGAGATTGGGTTCTGGTGGAAAGCTAAAGTCGAGGGCTGGCCGAGGCAAAGCGGCGCGAGATGAGCGGTAGGTAGATCTACTGTTGAAGATAGATGATTGTAGAATGAGCCATAACGTATACAAAAATTATAAACAATCGAATTTTATCTATTCAAGTTTTCGAAGTACAGTTTTCGAACACTCCATTTGCTCTTCATTGGGGTATACATTTATGTAATAGTTGAAGTCGATGTAGTGAACTTCCACTCCCGATGATACTGGATACTCTATGACAAACTGGTCTTCCGCAGCACATGATGAAAAGTTCTGTGCCAAGAAAAAGTCAACCAAATAACAAACTCTGTTTTAGCAGGGTTACATTCAAAGCAAAGATTTGAATTTCACGCCGATTACCTTTTTTCCACAATTTATTGTCAAAGAAATCACATAATAAGCCGCTTAACTGCAGTTGCGTCACAGAAAATCTTTTCAAGTCAAAATCATGAGCAGGCATGTGACATATAGTATCTCGCTCTCTGTAGTAGCTGAAATTCGATTTTGTCCAATGATTCTGATATACCAATTGACCCATTTTAACACCGTGCAACATTCAATTTCCATATCTACATGAACAAATATTCTTTTAGTTACAGGTGGTCGGCGAGGCGATGAGTCGTCGGAAGGCTGTATTTTATATTATATTATATATAGCTATATTTTAATAAATATTTTGAATTGAAAATTATTTATTATTTATTCCGAACTATTGTACATAAGAATATTATGGCAATAGAATACGATAATATCCCAACAAAAAACTTGTAGGAACATAAAGAAAAATGAAATCTAAGTCCTGCGCCGCACACGATGCAAGCAATACGTTTAACTTTAGTCTATTTATTTCATGATACATTGCTATTCAAATCAAGGCATACTTTTTTTTAGTGATTTTAACAATAATTGCTATTAATACATATATGTGCCTTACGCTGTATCAGCTGCAAATCTCTTTGTAAGTTGCCTTTTAGTAAGATTCTTTGAGTTTCTATACTTCTCACATACCCCCAAACTCATTGTAAACAGACAATTAACAGCTGCGACAACCAACAGATAGTGTTCGTCGCATACATTGTGCGGAGAGCCCTAACAGCTGCTTGCGGCTGAATACTTATAATAGGTCCTGAACAACCTGTAATCATATAAAATGAAAACAAATAACAAACGCATTATAATTCTGAATAACAAAAGTTCAATTAGACAAGCTTAATAATATACGAGAATGAATAGGCAGTGACACCCAGGTTTACTTCGCTCGATTTTCCATGGGCTCAATTACTTATTGCTAATATTATTCTCAAGCTAATCAGGAATCAGTCAGTATTGTATGAGCCAATTTAGCGAATTTTATAGTTAGATAATTATACGTTTTAGGTTCAAAAGCATGTAAATTCATCGAATGATCCCTCGATCATATTTCAATTCACTTTAACTCGGATCCATACGCTGTTTAAGATGTGGACCAGCCTACAGCATCCGATAGCTTACGAAAACTTCGTTTCGCTTCTCTTCGCTTCCGCCTAGTATGCGTTGACCTTAATTGTGTACTCTATTTCAACAAGAGAGTAGCAGCATGGTGATTTTAGAACGTTCAAATCCGGCTACAGTTATCAAAGCAGCTACGTGTTCGCACGCTAATTCAGAGGATGATCCGACGTCATGATTGCTCAGTAAGTTTCGCAGTTGTGATACTATTGTCAACTGAGCACCGCCCACACTTTTCAATCCTACACCGTGAAGCAACGACATTTTCCAGAGCCTAAGGCTTACGATGCACAGATTGATGCCATGTTTTCTGAAAATATAAATACAGATTATAGCAAGAGGTAGTTTAAAGATCGTAAAATTTCATCAAATATTTTTGCCTACCCGGAACCACCAGTGATGTAAGACAGAGATTTTAAAACTTTGTAATAATAGAGCCTCTCAGCAATTAACATTCCACCTCAACAGAGAAGAATTGGACAGCCAGCCAGCTTATTATCATCAGCTGTAGAATGAGCAGGTGTATTTATGACTTGCTGTCGTCCTAATCCACCATCAACAGTACGCTAACAGTAAAATAAAATCGAGGTATCAATTTTAGGAACATAACGATATTATGTAGTATATGAATTATAGTCAAATAAATGAATGAATACCTGTAGATGCTCTATTCTATCGGCTAGTTGTTGATTTCGATTGGATTCTCCTCCCCCTATAGAAATTCCACAAAAACCCATTGAAAGACGAATACGGCCACCAAACAGACAATAAATTGCCATTGCAGGGAGGAAGATATATAGCAGAATTGTCATAATCCACCTCAAGAGGTTTTCTGTAATAAAATAAATAAGTTACTGGATTTCATTAAATTTCAGATGGTAAAAAAAGATTCCCATTTTATCTTTGATTCTTTCAATCTTCACCAATAGCATCTTCTATGAAGAGGCTGTAAAAAGATCCAATTTGTGCTATTGTTCCGATAATGATTTTACAAAACCAAACTATTTTCTGCATCTTATATGTGATAATGTGTGTTGAACTTGTTACCTTCATAAGCCGTGAGCAAATCATAAAGTAAACCGTGAGCAAATCATAAAGTAAACCACGAGCATCCCAACTCCAAGGGAAACGATACTCACTTTACCTGCAGCGCTCCAATTCATATACAGTAGACTCTAGCTATATGGCCAAGCGATGGGGCTAAAGGAGAGGAAAATTCTCGGAAATGGCCTTTTACGAAGAGCTCCCACCACGCTTGCCGGAGCGGCATGCTACACGCAGTGGGGGGAACTATGCGTGCGCGGAGGACTGTGGTGGGAGACGGCATGTTTGTGTGCGTGCGCGTCCGTGTGAAGGAGAGGTCGCCCGTGTGGCCATATAGCAAATGGCCATATAGCTAGAGTCTACTGTAGTTGATCGATATGAGTGTGACTGCTATCGTGAGAGCCGGTATGCTGGTTTCCCTCTTCAACACGATCTTTATTGTTTATATAAAATGCCTGTATCAATTGGAATTCCAGCTTTTTGTACAGCTCTAAAGTATAAAATCTGATATTATAACATCATTCTTGGAGCATAGATTATTTGTAGAAATCATTACAGAATATTTATTCAGTCAGGTTCATAGACTTAATATAATTGAAAATAAAAAAATTCTCTACTTAAATTACGATTATGTTGTGACATGGTTACAATAATTTGAGATTCATTTCTTGGAATGAAAAAGATATTTTTCTTCTCTTGTACGACATAATAATAATTGTAAATAATTTAGAGATGATAATATACACTATTTTCATTGAACACTATTATAATAAAAAATATTAAAATTATGCCACTACATGAAATTCAATTATGAGTGAAGTCATAATCGAAATTTAGAAAGATTTATTTCACTACATAATTAAAATGTAAACAATTTTCATTATGTACCGCTATAATTAATAATTTCAATAACGAATTTTAATTATATATGTAGTAACATAATTCTGATTTGAATTATTCATCATGAGAATAAACCAAATGATAACGACGAATGAAAATTATCTCGGTACATATTAATGATTGATGATTTAATATTATTATCTCAGTATACAAAATTTTCATTCTGAATTTTCATTATGTACATAATTTTAATTGTAATTTCAATCAAATTTTAGACTTAGTAAAATTAAAATGTCATAAATATTAACTTCAAAAATATAGATGCTAATAAGCTGAATTTTATTTATGTCCGCGCAGAAAAAAAGTTGTTGATTGAAATTATGTGGTAACATATAATATTATATTTGATATATCTTTATAGTATCGTGAGACATAATAACAACTGAGGTTTTATATTTAGCTTAATAGAAAATTTTAACTGATTGTTATTCTATTACCTCGGTAAATAATAATTATTCTGAATAAAATTCATATATATGTGTAGACGTAGGAGGGTAACTTATGTTTTCCCCTCATCTCGTCTCTTGACTATCCCCGCACCAATCAACGATTCTGCCATGTTTGAAAAGTGGAACAGAATCAGTTCAAGCGTCGCTCTGGAACCGAATAGTCCTGACTGACGACGATTAAATTATTGAGCTATAAGAATAAGTTTTCTCCTATAATAAGTTATGGAAAATCGAGTGATGGAGAATGCCGATAACAGAGACCGCGTGTACGACGGATACGTGTACGTTATCGATAAGAGGACAGACACCGCGACGTAAGTACAGTAGCCTGTGTGTGTAAAATGCATGCATTATAGACCACGTGCGATTGATAGAAAACTATGAATTTTCTACAAAAGTTGTCCGTTTTGAAACTCGAATATCTGAATTTGATCGAATATCTGTTTGTTGTAAATATTAATATCTTCGGATTACGGCGAGGTCCGCAAGAAAAACATAACGGTCCCTCATTTTATTTTTTTCTTCGTCTCCCTTCCATATCATTATATGGAATATAATAATATAATAATATCATGTAATAATATAATAATTAACACAGAATCAGAGTTTCATCGATACATGGATATTTGAATATGTGCGAGAGCAAAGATACGTATTGATAAAAGCTACGCACATTGTATGATTATAACGATACAATGTATACAATGTATTGCATGATATTACTTTGGCTGAAAATAACTTTTCATCGACTATATAAGGCTATAGAATATGAGTGTGGATAACCGCGGGGTAACCGGTGTCTGGATAACCGCGCGGATTCTGCTGTTATATCCTTTTTATGGCTTTACCGCATAGAAAATAACAAAGGGTATAACTTTTTCGCGGTGCTCTTCGGCTGCCAAGCGCGCGCACGGTTCAATTTCGATTTTCTTGTTTCCTATTGGATCGCGTTTATCGACACGTGATTGGATGCACGGTCATCCCCACTACCGTCTGTTTGAGTCAAAACTTTAACCGCCTCGACCGCTCTGCTGACCTACTTGTTACAAACCATGTGAATCTAACAGACAAGCCGAACCAAATTAATGCACATGAATGCAGTAAATGGGAATATTATTTGGTAAATGGAAGAAATATTATTTGTTTTTGAATTGGGAGGCGCGAAGCACGATACACTTGCCATCCGTTCCGGAGCATTCGATAATTCAGAATTATTCAAATTTGAATAAAGGTTAACTTTTGGGATTAATTCGCAAGATGATTGAAGCACTCTGCGTTGCTTCATTTAGCTGCGTTTGGATGATTTTTTAAAAATACAGATTTCATAATTAATTTATCATTCAGATTTAATATTCAGCCTTGAGTGTACAGTTATTACATAAAATGAGAATAGATTACGCAATTTATCAATGCTGGGTCTCTGCTCGGATCGATTGAAATCAATTCGAAGTCAAATTAAACAATTCAAAACAGCTTATTTGAACATTAAATTTTTTTTTCAGCTACCTAAAATGCAAGGAGACACGTCTGCGCCACTGCAAGGGTCGTGGCAAAGTCGTAGAAGACGTCTTTCACCTGACGGTGGAACACGAGCACGCGCCTGAAGACGACGCGGAAATGGTCCTCATCTTCAAACATGAGCTGAAGCACGCTTGTATGGTACGCTTCGACAGCCAGAAGGAGATCTACGACGAGCTGCGTGTGCTGTGAGTACTCATATATATATATACACCAGTTGCAAGTGTTTGGGGATTATCATTTCTTTTAATTTTCAACACTTTATTTAACTAATTCTTCGTCGTTAGTATTCTTACCACGGAGTGCCGACAGAATAAAAATGAGATTGTGTTGGAAAGACAAAACTGACAGCTTTGCACTTGTTTGTCTTCAATAATGCGAAATTAAAAATTACAGGCATCCCGAGGCTGCGGTCATAGTGACTTACCCAAGCGTGGAGTCGTCGATGCGTCGCTGGAGAAAAACTATCCAGCCACCGATTCCCCGCACCCTGACGGAGTATGGCGAGATTCTCGTCGACCCCCAGTGGCATGCGCTCTTGAGGTATAATCAAGGCAGGGTGCAATGCGCTACCGTCAACGCGACAGACCTCTCGGTGTCCGTCGTATTTGGAGACGTCAATTTCATACGCCAAATATCTGATTGTACGGAGATATTTGTTGATGCGACGCGTTCAAGGTTGTGCCTGCGATCGACGGAGCCTATCAGCTGCTGACCGTCATGGCCACCAAGTACGACCATGTAAGTATAGTAAAGCACACTTGACATAAATTTTGATAAATTAAACGTATAAGAATAGTAAAACGATGAAATAAAAAATTGACAGAACTTGAAGCAGAATTGGGAATCAATAATAAAAGATGACAGAAGCACGTTGGAATGAAAAATGTTGTATTAACAATCAACAATAAACAGTAAAAATTGTATTGAAAATATTAAAAAAAAAAAAACAACAATTTGAGTAATGTTTAGATATCGGCGCGCTAAGGTTTAATTTCAGTTACAAGCTTTGAAGATGAAACTATGTATTATTTCACGTTTTTGGTCATTTTGGCATTTTGGTTGTTCAAAAATATTTGACCAGCTCAGCTTTTTCTATCCTGTAGCCAATCCCTGTGTATGGTCTTTCGTACATTGTTAAATTGTCAACCTGAATTATTAATAATTTTATCTTTCTCTCATTCTCTGCAGACATTGCCTTTCGCGTGGGCACTGATGGGACGCAAAAGTCAGTCGGCATACGACTCTGTGCTGACTCATCTTCGAACGGTGTTGGCCCCTGACTTGGCCCCAACATCATTCATGACGGACTTTGAAAAAGCTCTGCAAGCTTCGCTGAACGGAGTTTACGCTGAGGCTGTGCCACACGGGTGTTTCTTTCACCATTGTCAGGTTCGAGGACTTCTTTTGGATTATTACTTCGTACATACATCTTGCGCTATTTAGCGCGCTACCTTTGTCTAGAATACTCTACGCAGACGAATCCTGGAAGTTATAAGGCAATTATTACTGTTCCGTTTTCGTTTAGGCTGTGTACAGGAAGGCCAGGAGTCTGGGACTGGCTGTATACATCGTAGAGAACGAAGAGGCTAAAAAAGTCGTCAAGAAAGTGATGGCTTTAGCCCTCCTTCCAGCAGACCGCATAGCGGAAGCATTCCGAATGGTAGTGAATACCGCTTCTGCTGGCGTCAGACTCGCCATGGAGGACTTTTTCGCCCATTACGACCGCCAATCGTTGCAACGAGTGACGCCTCCGCTATTCTCGGTCTTCGGGCTGTTACGTCGCACGAACAACTGCGTCGGGTCCTACCACAAGGTGCTGCTGAACAAGATTGCGCCGCACCCGAATATCTGGGACTTCACTCGTAAGTGCTTGTACTGTACTACTGCTCACATAATACTGAAATTTATTTAGAATAGCCAGAGCAATTGAATGTGGACCGCTACCTCAGGGCATTATCTTTTAATAATATTAGTTTTGGGCAAGGGAAGAAGGTATTGAATCGTATGGTAAATAATGCAATTCGGTTTATTCTTATAGATATAAATGCAATGTTCTATAAACTAACTTATTTTCTAAATGAAATGGTATTTTAACCTGAAGTTTTATTACTGAGTCTTATAAGTATGTTACAGTAAGGAGGCACTAACGCCCAATTATGCGGCTTCTATGCCGAAGAATAGGAAAGAGTTTATTTAGGTGAATCTACTGTTTTAAATGAATCTAAGATATAAAAAGGAATCTACTATACAAAATGAAGCTGGCTTGTAATATGCAAGGATCGGACAGCCGAGAGAGCCGAGGCAAACCCGGGTGCTTCACCAGTACATAAAAAGCAAGAGTATATATTAATAACTGGACAGACAAGGAGACCGAAGTAACCAAGTGTGCCAGCACCAATATTACTCGCAAGTATGAGAACTCAGGCAAGTTGAGTCTGCCGCTGTACCCGCCGGCCGGGACTTATAGACTGGAGTCGTCCGACTTTAATAGCGAGAGAGGTTTTCGGCCGGGCCTGGGCGTGAAGGCCGGGCCTGGCTGTCGGTAACAGCGTGCGGTTTGCCTGCCTAGCAGGCGCTTTGATTCTACCACGTTACAATGATCCCCACGAGAAAGTGATTTCAAGATTTGTCTAAGGCTTGAAGAGCTTTATCGTCAAAAAGTAATGATAGAATCAAACTTATGCTTACGTGATAATATTTTAAATAATTAAAAACGTATGCTTATAATTATTAGTTGTGGATGAAGAAGACTTAAATAATACTTTATGTTTAAAATACTGAGCGTGTACCTTACTGACGAATATTAACATCGGTCTAATAGGTGTCCTTACATGCTAAATGAATATAATGCTTAAATGATAAATTTTTATAACTAGTAGTTAGCTTAGTCTTATGGAGTTAATTTTTACACTTGAAATGTATGGACATACTTATAATCTACTTTCTTTTTGTGTAAGATACGTTCTTTTGAGCATCATCAATATTTGAATTATGTTAAAAAGGAGGGGAGGGCTAGGGGTTGTTGATTCCGCCGTTGACCGTCCATCCTTCTCCTGGTGTCCATCTTTCAATGTTCTCGTCTATTAATTTGACAAGGTAGAAGTTGTCGTCAGGGTTGTGCACGGAGACTGAGCGTGACTTGACTGTTCCATTTTTGTGTTTGGATGGGGAACAGTTGGCATGAAATGTTTGTGACGCATCACCGATGACGTTTCAGATGGTTATGGCTGCTTATTTGCTCCTCACGGTGGCTGGAGGTTGGGGAGCTTTTTCATTCTTCTTGGAGGAGGGGTGCAAGGGGATTGTCTCAACTGGATATTATAGCTTTGCTCATTCTGACATAGTGATTAGAAAGTAACGAAAACAATGGTGCTTGTAACTATATGAAGCATTCTTTACAGGCGTAAGGGCTTAACATTACTATATTAACTAATTATTAATCTACACATTTTTTTTTTTTTTTTTTTTTTATAATTAAATATGATTGCTGGTTGGCGTGCGTAGGGCACTGGGTATGTGTCGAGTTTAATTCTATGTGTGTGAATGTTATTGCATCTGGGCTTATTACGGAATGTATGTTCGCTTTTTCGTCTTTTCCCTGAGCTATCTGAAGCCTTGACTCGATTAACAACTTGTTGGACTTGTATTTGAAAATTATTTTTATGATCTTTAAATATTTTGAAACGAGATTGATTACTCTTACTGTGATCTGGCTCTGAGGTTGATGTGCTCATGAGACTGGCTTTGGGAGACATTTTTTGATTGTCTGTCGGACATGACTCTGTAAATGGTGACTCTATTTTTTCTTCTTCTTCTACTAGTATTTGCAAGTTTTGGCTAATGCGTTTGCGAGTAGTTTTTTCGAAGCTGACCTCTGTTGGTTCGTGAAAAATTGAGTTTTCTATTTGGATTGCTCGGGTATTTAAGTCAATTTTATGTTTGTGGATCCAATCGATCCCCAATATAACGTGTTCGAAAGCAATAGGTAAAACATAACACAGAGTTTCGATTTGATGTGATCCTATCTCGATTCTAATGAGTACCTGCTTTTTTATGGTAGGCGACTTGTGTATGAATGGTCCCTGAACTTTCATATTTTGTACGGGGAGGGTAGGCACCTTTTTATTTTTTGATAAGTGTTGGAAGAAAGCTTCGGAAATGCCAGTTATCTGACTTCCCGTATCTACTAGAGCGAAAACGGGAATATTATCTATTTTAATACGTAAATGTGGGCAATCTATTTGTTCTGTTTCGACCGGCGAATTTACGGGAATTCTTTCTACTTCTTTGATTAGGTCTTGAGTCATAGAATTTATGGCGTTTGTTGAACCGAGGCATCGACCGCTGCCTGGGTTCACGTCTAGTTTAAAGACTCTGTGTTATTATCAGGGCTTGTTCTGCGATGCGAAGCCGATTTGTCATAACGCGATGCATTTGTCACCTTGGGAATGGTCTCCCTGCTTTGGTTGTAGGTTTGTCTGTCGGGATTAGGTACATCACTTCCGTGACCACGCGGAGGTCCGTTGAATTGCGGCTGGTTTTGAACGCGTGGTTGCTCGTGAAAACGCGGCGGATCAAGCAGCATGGGGTTTTCCATGAGATTTAGTCGTTCTATGATTGAGTTTACGTTATTGCAATCGGTAGTGCCGATTAATGAATATACACATTCGGACGGGAACTGTCTGATAATATTATAACATATTTCAAAAGTGGACATCCTTTCGTCTATTCGTGTTGCCCTATGTAATTGATCGTAGAAGTACTCTGTCAGTGAAATTCCGCCAAGTCTATTGAATCGTCTGTTCGCCCATTCGCTTCTCTTTCGTAACCGTGTTGGTTCGCTCCAATGCGTGCGAAGAAATTCCTCTCGGAATTCTTCATATGTTTTTAATTTTGACTTTATAGCCGCGAACCATAGTTTAGCGCTACCTTGAAAAATATTGCTATTTACTTTTAATTCGTCTAATCGACTATCCGGCTGGACGTTCCACTTCCTAAACCAATTTTCGAGTTCTTCTAGAAACTCTAATGGAAATACCGCATCGTTGCTATAATAAGCCGGTGGTTTTTCTTTTATTAAATGGGTGAATAGGGGTAGCTGACTGTTCATCACTGCGCGGAGTTGAGCTAATTCTAATT
This sequence comes from Rhogogaster chlorosoma, assembly GCA_944452935.1. Taxonomy (NCBI): domain Eukaryota; kingdom Metazoa; phylum Arthropoda; class Insecta; order Hymenoptera; family Tenthredinidae; genus Rhogogaster; species Rhogogaster chlorosoma. The sequence continues at coordinate 9,961,464 of OX101802.1, forward strand.
CAATTTGGTTATTTGATGATGAAGCTGCTGGGTTTTGACTTGGTCTAGAAGTTTGTCTTTCTATTGTTTGTACCCGATTGTCAATTCTACTTATAGCTTGTTGAACGCGGGTATCTGTTTCTGCATGAATTTCTTGCCTAGCTGTTTCTACATTTTTGGTAAATTCTGTGCGGACTCCGACTATTTTGTCCTCTAAAGTTTTAACGCTACTTCTAAGTTCTGTTTGCAATTCGGTCATAAGTCCTTTAATGTCTTTTAACAAATTGCTTTGAGAATTCATTGTGAATTCGTTCTTATCCTGCGTATGGTTAACACTAGCCTCAGCCATTTGATTTGATTCACCTTCTTCCGATGCTCGAGATTTGGGGGTCTTTTTCGCGGAGCGAGTAAGTACCATCCCCTTCTACTGCTATGAAATTTGAATTATTTTATATTTTTATTTTATTATTATTTTTAGATAGGAAGCGGCCTACACGTTGGGCGCCATTTGTACTACTGCTCACATAATACTGAAATTTATTTAGAATAGCCAGAGCAATTGAATGTGGACCGCTACCTCAGGGCATTATCTTTTAATAATATTAGTTTTGGGCAAGGGAAGAAGGTATTGAATCGTATGGTAAATAATGCAATTCGGTTTATTCTTATAGATATAAATGCAATGTTCTATAAACTAACTTATTTTCTAAATGAAATGGTATTTTAACCTGAAGTTTTATTACTGAGTCTTATAAGTATGTTACAGTAAGGAGGCACTAACGCCCAATTATGCGGCTTCTATGCCGAAGAATAGGAAAGAGTTTATTTAGGTGAATCTACTGTTTTAAATGAATCTAAGATATAAAAAGGAATCTACTATACAAAATGAAGCTGGCTTGTAATATGCAAGGATCGGACAGCCGAGAGAGCCGAGGCAAACCCGGGTGCTTCACCAGTACATAAAAAGCAAGAGTATATATTAATAACTGGACAGACAAGGAGACCGAAGTAACCAAGTGTGCCAGCACCAATATTACTCGCAAGTATGAGAACTCAGGCAAGTTGAGTCTGCCGCTGTACCCGCCGGCCGGGACTTATAGACTGGAGTCGTCCGACTTTAATAGCGAGAGAGGTTTTCGGCCGGGCCTGGGCGTGAAGGCCGGGCCTGGCTGTCGGTAACAGCGTGCGGTTTGCCTGCCTAGCAGGCGCTTTGATTCTACCACGTTACAATGATCCCCACGAGAAAGTGATTTCAAGATTTGTCTAAGGCTTGAAGAGCTTTATCGTCAAAAAGTAATGATAGAATCAAACTTATGCTTACGTGATAATATTTTAAATAATTAAAAACGTATGCTTATAATTATTAGTTGTGGATGAAGAAGACTTAAATAATACTTTATGTTTAAAATACTGAGCGTGTACCTTACTGACGAATATTAACATCGGTCTAATAGGTGTCCTTACATGCTAAATGAATATAATGCTTAAATGATAAATTTTTATAACTAGTAGTTAGCTTAGTCTTATGGAGTTAATTTTTACACTTGAAATGTATGGACATACTTATAATCTACTTTCTTTTTGTGTAAGATACGTTCTTTTGAGCATCATCAATATTTGAATTATGTTAAAAAGGAGGGGAGGGCTAGGGGTTGTTGATTCCGCCGTTGACCGTCCATCCTTCTCCTGGTGTCCATCTTTCAATGTTCTCGTCTATTAATTTGACAAGGTAGAAGTTGTCGTCAGGGTTGTGCACGGAGACTGAGCGTGACTTGACTGTTCCATTTTTGTGTTTGGATGGGGAACAGTTGGCATGAAATGTTTGTGACGCATCACCGATGACGTTTCAGATGGTTATGGCTGCTTATTTGCTCCTCACGGTGGCTGGAGGTTGGGGAGCTTTTTCATTCTTCTTGGAGGAGGGGTGCAAGGGGATTGTCTCAACTGGATATTATAGCTTTGCTCATTCTGACATAGTGATTAGAAAGTAACGAAAACAATGGTGCTTGTAACTATATGAAGCATTCTTTACAGGCGTAAGGGCTTAACATTACTATATTAACTAATTATTAATCTACACATTTTTTTTTTTTTTTTTTTTTTTATAATTAAATATGATTGCTGGTTGGCGTGCGTAGGGCACTGGGTATGTGTCGAGTTTAATTCTATGTGTGTGAATGTTATTGCATCTGGGCTTATTACGGAATGTATGTTCGCTTTTTCGTCTTTTCCCTGAGCTATCTGAAGCCTTGACTCGATTAACAACTTGTTGGACTTGTATTTGAAAATTATTTTTATGATCTTTAAATATTTTGAAACGAGATTGATTACTCTTACTGTGATCTGGCTCTGAGGTTGATGTGCTCATGAGACTGGCTTTGGGAGACATTTTTTGATTGTCTGTCGGACATGACTCTGTAAATGGTGACTCTATTTTTTCTTCTTCTTCTACTAGTATTTGCAAGTTTTGGCTAATGCGTTTGCGAGTAGTTTTTTCGAAGCTGACCTCTGTTGGTTCGTGAAAAATTGAGTTTTCTATTTGGATTGCTCGGGTATTTAAGTCAATTTTATGTTTGTGGATCCAATCGATCCCCAATATAACGTGTTCGAAAGCAATAGGTAAAACATAACACAGAGTTTCGATTTGATGTGATCCTATCTCGATTCTAATGAGTACCTGCTTTTTTATGGTAGGCGACTTGTGTATGAATGGTCCCTGAACTTTCATATTTTGTACGGGGAGGGTAGGCACCTTTTTATTTTTTGATAAGTGTTGGAAGAAAGCTTCGGAAATGCCAGTTATCTGACTTCCCGTATCTACTAGAGCGAAAACGGGAATATTATCTATTTTAATACGTAAATGTGGGCAATCTATTTGTTCTGTTTCGACCGGCGAATTTACGGGAATTCTTTCTACTTCTTTGATTAGGTCTTGAGTCATAGAATTTATGGCGTTTGTTGAACCGAGGCATCGACCGCTGCCTGGGTTCACGTCTAGTTTAAAGACTCTGTGTTATTATCAGGGCTTGTTCTGCGATGCGAAGCCGATTTGTCATAACGCGATGCATTTGTCACCTTGGGAATGGTCTCCCTGCTTTGGTTGTAGGTTTGTCTGTCGGGATTAGGTACATCACTTCCGTGACCACGCGGAGGTCCGTTGAATTGCGGCTGGTTTTGAACGCGTGGTTGCTCGTGAAAACGCGGCGGATCAAGCAGCATGGGGTTTTCCATGAGATTTAGTCGTTCTATGATTGAGTTTACGTTATTGCAATCGGTAGTGCCGATTAATGAATATACACATTCGGACGGGAACTGTCTGATAATATTATAACATATTTCAAAAGTGGACATCCTTTCGTCTATTCGTGTTGCCCTATGTAATTGATCGTAGAAGTACTCTGTCAGTGAAATTCCGCCAAGTCTATTGAATCGTCTGTTCGCCCATTCGCTTCTCTTTCGTAACCGTGTTGGTTCGCTCCAATGCGTGCGAAGAAATTCCTCTCGGAATTCTTCATATGTTTTTAATTTTGACTTTATAGCCGCGAACCATAGTTTAGCGCTACCTTGAAAAATATTGCTATTTACTTTTAATTCGTCTAATCGACTATCCGGCTGGACGTTCCACTTCCTAAACCAATTTTCGAGTTCTTCTAGAAACTCTAATGGAAATACCGCATCGTTGCTATAATAAGCCGGTGGTTTTTCTTTTATTAAATGGGTGAATAGGGGTAGCTGACTGTTCATCACTGCGCGGAGTTGAGCTAATTCTAATTCAATTTGGTTATTTGATGATGAAGCTGCTGGGTTTTGACTTGGTCTAGAAGTTTGTCTTTCTATTGTTTGTACCCGATTGTCAATTCTACTTATAGCTTGTTGAACGCGGGTATCTGTTTCTGCATGAATTTCTTGCCTAGCTGTTTCTACATTTTTGGTAAATTCTGTGCGGACTCCGACTATTTTGTCCTCTAAAGTTTTAACGCTACTTCTAAGTTCTGTTTGCAATTCGGTCATAAGTCCTTTAATGTCTTTTAACAAATTGCTTTGAGAATTCATTGTGAATTCGTTCTTATCCTGCGTATGGTTAACACTAGCCTCAGCCATTTGATTTGATTCACCTTCTTCCGATGCTCGAGATTTGGGGGTCTTTTTCGCGGAGCGAGTAAGTACCATCCCCTTCTACTGCTATGAAATTTGAATTATTTTATATTTTTATTTTATTATTATTTTTAGATAGGAAGCGGCCTACACGTTGGGCGCCATTTGTACTACTGCTCACATAATACTGAAATTTATTTAGAATAGCCAGAGCAATTGAATGTGGACCGCTACCTCAGGGCATTATCTTTTAATAATATTAGTTTTGGGCAAGGGAAGAAGGTATTGAATCGTATGGTAAATAATGCAATTCGGTTTATTCTTATAGATATAAATGCAATGTTCTATAAACTAACTTATTTTCTAAATGAAATGGTATTTTAACCTGAAGTTTTATTACTGAGTCTTATAAGTATGTTACAGTAAGGAGGCACTAACGCCCAATTATGCGGCTTCTATGCCGAAGAATAGGAAAGAGTTTATTTAGGTGAATCTACTGTTTTAAATGAATCTAAGATATAAAAAGGAATCTACTATACAAAATGAAGCTGGCTTGTAATATGCAAGGATCGGACAGCCGAGAGAGCCGAGGCAAACCCGGGTGCTTCACCAGTACATAAAAAGCAAGAGTATATATTAATAACTGGACAGACAAGGAGACCGAAGTAACCAAGTGTGCCAGCACCAATATTACTCGCAAGTATGAGAACTCAGGCAAGTTGAGTCTGCCGCTGTACCCGCCGGCCGGGACTTATAGACTGGAGTCGTCCGACTTTAATAGCGAGAGAGGTTTTCGGCCGGGCCTGGGCGTGAAGGCCGGGCCTGGCTGTCGGTAACAGCGTGCGGTTTGCCTGCCTAGCAGGCGCTTTGATTCTACCACGTTACAGTACCTATCCATGAAACGAATTGGGTATTTGAATGGATTTTTTTTTTTCACATGCGGTTAATGTAGAGTGCGAAAAAATAATTAGGTCGTATTTTTTTTTATTCGTTAAAAATCATAATTACGAAAGTTATAGGTATTTGAATATTCCAGTTTTCGTAATATAGAGATATATCTTAACATGGGTGACGTCACAATGTTAAAGTTTTCAATCCGTTGTATCAACTTTAATATTTGTTCGATTGAAAAATGAAAAAATATGACCTAATTATTTTTCTCTAAACTATAAATATCTAATCTATTTCAAATTATATACGGTAGTTAATACATACATCATTCGTTTTGATTAGGAAAACTGATCGGCGTCCAATCTGCGGCTCACGGTGACTTACTGTCACTGCAGCAAGGAAGACGTGTCACACGGACACCGAAGATGGCCTACGTTCTGAACAACCGACACATTCTGACTGCGTGGGAGAAGTTAACGGACGGCAGGATAACGACCGCCGAATTTGTCGAACAGGCGTCAAATTTCGTTAACAACCCCGTCAATAATCTGGGGCACGCAGGCAGAGTCGCCGACGATCTGGAAGATCCGGAGCTGATCGAAGCTGTGGCTGAGATCCCTATGCAGATCGAAGCTGTGATTGCTGACGATGCACCTGTTGTACCTGGTAAAATAACCATTATTATTATTATTAACAATATAACATGATCATTCACAAAGATTGTTATCGGAATTCATCGAAACTTACCGACACTCTCGTTCGCAACTATCGTTCGCAGCCATTCGCAACGAATACTGCTTTTCCGATGATCTGTAACAACCAATATTGACAATTAATCCTAATGTATACTTTCAGATGTACCTGACCTGGACGACGCGGACGTGGACTTCCGGGTCAATGTGATCGAACAGGGTACGTAATCGAAAGAAGTTGAAATTTTGTCAATGATAGTCAAAAATTGCCCACACTAGTGTGACGAATGGGCATCAGAGATCACGTGCGATCAATTATAGTCATAATGTATGCTTTCAGACGAACCTGCCCTAGAAGCAGAAAGGATAGTCATTTCAGATGACGAGGAAGGTATATGTTTCTCGTGTACATGTCCGAGATTTTAAATTACAGCATCGAAAATCCCTTCAACTAACCTCTCTTCCATTGTATCCTAGATAACGAACCCGGTCCTATTCCTATCCCGCGTGGCGTTCAACGCGCAGATTTGCCTCCCGATGCCATCAATGGTTACCACGCGGTGTGCTGCGTATGCCAGGAATCGCCGAGTACCTGCTTGAGTTTGCCCTGCTTCCATCTGGTTCTGTGCAGCATGTGTGCAAACAACATCCTTCGCACAGCGCGGGACTACCAAGATGGCGACAACCCTCTGTTCGGGCAAGTCAGATGCCCATACTGTAACCTGCCGGCAACTGACTTCCGAAGAGCGAACATGCCGCAAGCTTGAACAGCTTTCCCGACAATGATGGGGATCCACATTGCCGAAGTGTCGAAGAACCAAGAAAATTCTTGACCGAAGCGAGGATTCGTTTCTACCTAGCCTCTACGATGATAACTCTGAAGATAAAAGAGAGAACAAAAAACACCGAACTCTAAGCGATCATCACCTGCGCAGGTATACCTATACATTTCGGCTTGGGGCAAAACGGTCTATATTCTCGATTCCTTTCTTTCCCAATCCAGACACAACTGTAGGAACATGTATTGTTCCGAATATAAGTCGATGTTTTTTTACACTTTTTAATTTACCTGAGTCTCATTGATAAATGTATCTAGAAAATCAATTCCTATGCGAATCAAATATGATTTTCTATGCAAAATATTTCAGTCTAGGTCTAAGTACCTAATGAATGTAGTGAAAAAATGAAATTTATAAATTTATAAATGAATATACCGTTGCGATAGAAATTTTGATATGAAAGTCGACTCATATCTGGTATCTGATAAAAAAAATCCTGCGACTTGTATTCTGAACAATACTATATTTGAACACTACAGTGCATTACTATAACGCAATTGCGAATCAGTTAATTCTGACATTGATTGTAAAATGTTTTCAGATAACAAAAATGTAGGAAAGTTCCTGAGATGCCTGTCTAACCAGTGGAAGACATCGCAAGTGATCATTCGCGGCCTTTGCGGCCGATCGAATACGTATCACTCGCGGCCTTTGCGGCCGTTCGAGTACACAGTCACAGGCGGCCTTTGCGGCCGATACAATCCACAGTACAGCAGGCGCATCCTGAATTTGGCCACCGCAGCCGATTAAATGCAGCTTTTTGAAGCATCGAACGAGGATTCCTGGGAAAGAATCGATGGTCAACCGGTAAGAATATGTTACGAGCCAAAGATCCTATATTATAAATTCTAGTGTACGCTACCCACACAGCGCTCTATACTCATCTCATTCGTGAAGTATGTATCAAAGATTTATAATTCACGGGATAGAATGATAGATATTCATGACGAATGGTTTAAAAACGATCATATGTCCTGCGACCGGCTACTCAGTTAAGGGCAAGGGCAACCCGGCAGCCGTGCACTTCGGCGTCAACTACAGAAATTAAAGAATATAACAAACTAGATTTTTGGGCGCCAGACGTTATTACGTCACTCGAAAGACTAGAAAAATAATATAACTTTGACGGCGGAAATTGCCAGCTAGCTTAGAATATAATCAATCATGAATAATGGTAGAGTGGGTGGGTTGCCAGATCAAATAATAGAATATTAATTACTTATTTGATTGATTTATTTTAATTTGCCAAGATTTCGATATTTAATAAATGATATTCCGTATTATACGGTACGATATTTAACAAAATCCGTGTTTTCACGGGAAGAATTTATAACATGTCTCAGAACAATCGGTAATACGGGAATTTACACAATATCATGCTCAAGAAAATATAACAGAATAATATCAGAAACTTCGCAGCAGTTAGGCTCGATATAATATAATATACTCAATCACAGAGAAAAATCAGAACACAAATAAGCAAAGAAAATTATATGAAAACAATAATCAATCAAGAAACTTACAGACTAAATAACAAATGCTTGCTTCTACGCTCGCTATCAGCACCAGGAAATCGTACGCGACAAGTCGTTCACTCAAGAAGAAAATAATATCATGCCAGAAAGAAAATAATATGATACAGAAAATAGAAAAGAGAATACAAAGCAGAAATAAGCTATGAGAGAATCTACAACATGCTAGAAGACCAAATATAACCCACAATAAGCGACTAATCACGAGTTTACTCGGGAATCCGTTTTTAATCACACTAAAATATACTACAAAATACCAAATATAATCGGGACGAAGTCTGCAAGACTTAACGAACCGTATACGTGACCTACGTCACAAATGCCTCGTGGCCTACGCCACACAATATAATATAAAATATAACTAAACGGGATTCGTGAGCTAACTCGTGGTTGTACAAGAAAATAGGTCTTACCTTTTAGATGAAAATAAACTGTGCGTAGCACTTAACAAACTGAAACTAACTTATTAACTATTTGCACAAGATCGGTATTTAGGCTTAGCGAAACTCGGGAAATCGGTAATTCGGTATCTGATGTCTAGCTGATGTTGTCGGGAAGACGGCGAGACGTAGAAGTAGACTGAGTCCTGCGGTGTTACCCAATTTATAGACGAGGGGTTCCCGCGCTGCGACGTTCGTCGTTAGACTTTGGCGATCGCAAAGTAGTCGAATCTTACGTCTACCTTTACCGACCAAAATGAGTTTGAGGACGTGTTGTCCAGTCCACCCTGGTTTGAATATTTGTCCAGGTTCAGTATGGCGGCGTGGCGGGATTTCAAATGCGGTAAACCGGGACTCGTACTCGATAACTCCTCTCTGTCGACCCTGGCTCTCGTCTCGGGACTCCTCGCATGCATCATCGGGATGAAGTGCACTCTGGTTGCGCTTTAACAGAAAAAAACTGACCAACAGAGGGTCTGGCGGAAATTCTGATGCCCCTAATACCCGGATCTGCATCCAGACTTCCCCATGGACGGTGTGGAAGGCTTACAGGCAGGCCTGCATCACACGATTGCAGTTCGTGTCCGGGATGATGGCGAGAAAGTCGGTGATCTGGTCCAGCTGATCGAGTCTTCGACAACGGGAAGCATACGGCTACTTTGGGGTGTTCACCTGGCTTTATTCGACCGTTGTCGAGACGTCTGGAAGTAGTCGACGGGATGTGGTCCAGCACCAGGCTGAAAAGTCGGCGGGAACGGGAGGAAAACTCATAGAGTCAGCCTTATTCGACCGCTCCTGCGGCATCCACAGCCGAGAGTACGACGGAAATAAGATGATTCAGACTAGCAACAGCTGATGATTCGTGGAGATCGCCGCTTCAGACATCTCAGGATTCCCTCGACGTCCTTGCGTTGACCTCCGAGTTTCGCCGGTGACAGAATATAATAAGAAAATAAAAGAAAAGCAAAATATTAAATAAATATCCCTAAAATATAACTAAATTGAAACCTGGTACTTGTCGCTGACTTCCCTGGCGCCGTCCGTCTTCCCGATCCGTAGCTTAATTCGCGTCCTTCGTGACGTTTGCAAAATGCAACGTCACAGTCCACGATTCCGGAGTATTGACTAAATATTTGGTGATTACTTTTAGTAGTGTGGAGATTTTTGTGAATATTTTCATTGGTGTTTACCGAATTTGTGAAGAACATTGTCGGAAAGGCTTCTTAACGATCTCGTACACAAGATATAGATCTCATGTCTTGTAATTATTCACGCCACATTGAGAAACAATATTTATAAGTATCTATAGTGTGCTGTGTGGGTACAGCGAGCCCTAGAATGAAATACGTGATTACTATAAAAGTATGTTTGCTGCTGCAATCTGTAAATGTTGAAAAATTTCCGCAGCGAATCGTTGCAATGGAGAGCTGACCAGTTACCTGTGAGTTCCATCGATGAAGACGTTCCTACCGGAAATGACCTGCGATCCGGCCCTTCAAAACGAAGGAGAATTGAGTAGTTTCGTAAAGAATACTCGTGGATTAGGCCTTCTCAGCCATTTTTTTATTGCCTCTTCACATTCCTTGTTTGTGTATTTGGGGTCGGACACCTGACCTGCTCCTATAACGAAGATGAAATATTTTGAGTGTATCTTTATAACAGCTATCGATGACTCTATATAACATACAGCATAAAACAAATACTCCGACGTTTCCGACGTTTCCGAGGTACAGATGCATGTATTGAAAACTTACGTATCAAAAGGTCAGCAATTTTTAATTTTCCAAACACATTCTTCTTTTTCGCACCATGCCAGCTATACTTGGACGCCAGTTCGTTGTGCATAAGAAGATGCAGGGCTCTTTTTATGAAATCGTACGAGCTGTTACCACCAACTTTGGATACTTCTTCTACCTACAGTGCAGAACACTCATGATGTATTATTCAGTTCAATTGTAAACATTCATGCTATATTACTATTTGTTGCACGACTTTGAACTGAAATTTTATCCAAAGTATATTATAAGTATCGTTAATGTACGACCAAGTATGTATATATGTAATAAGTATGATATTAAACATTACCGCTGCTGTAAAATGCTGTTCGTTAGCCAGGTATTGTTCAAGAACCTGCTCCAAGTCCTGTTCTTCGGCCAAGGGGAATTGAAATTTGTTAAAGAACGAATCTGCAGGATTTATAGCGGCCGCTCGGTTTTGTTTCAACTCGGCACCGTCCCATGATTTCATTAGTTTCCCTATATCAGCGGTTAATTTCCATAAATTCGATTTCACATGACTCAGTTCGTGCGCTGTTTTCTCATAACCAACAGCTGAAACAAAATCGTTGGTGCAATATAACGTTGAATAAAGCAACGATTTTTCAAATGAGCTACACGCTTGTAAGAACATATATTGATCTCGTTTGGAATTATTGATTTTGGGTCCATTGCCTGTCATACCGCAAATTTGATGATTTTTATGCAGAGGACATTTCGTACACAAGCATTCCGGTTCTTTATGGTTTGCCGGCCGTGTACTTGAAGTCGACGGATCCGAAATTTTCGCGACTTGATGTGGCGTAGACGGCTGCGAGTCTGGTTTTGGTCCATTGCGGTTTGCCGCCCCTCTACTCGTAGAAGGAGTTGAAGGTGCATCCACGATTGTCGTGACCTGATGTGTCGTCGACGGCTGCGAGTTCACGTGTACCTTGATCGGCGTCGGAGGCGGGGGCGTAGGTAGCCGGATATGCGATATATCGCTGCCGCCGTCCGAACTGTCCGAATCAGGCGTAGGCAATCGAGCCCGGTTAACTGTAGCGCGCCTTGTCTTCTTCACGGGTTCCACGTCTGAATTCAAATCCGACGTGTACTCAGCTTTTTTGGCCTTGGAGTCAGCAGTCGCGTAATCTTCTACAAAACATAATTTACATATATTACAGCGAAGTAAGCATATAAAGCTATATCTATAGCAGATTAAAGCTCCATAAAGTAGCGACGATTTGAAATGATAGGTTTGGCATGACCGTAACTGTATGACATGAACTGTTCATTTAATTATCCAATTACCATAGGTGCTATTCCGAAAAGTTGTGATTCGGTGTCTAGCCCATGCAGCGTCTGGTGTTGCGTTCGACATAATCGCCGATTCAATTTTAGATTGGGTCATATTCGGCCAATAACATTCGTTCCCAATAATCCACGATGATGGAACAACAGCAACCGAATGTTCTTCGGTAAAATGAACAACAGTCCATGTTCGCTCCATTATATAAATCGCCGAATATTCTGTAAATATTAATATTGTGAGAGCATAATTATGTCTGATGTGCACTTATAGATATGTGTATTGGCCCAGTCAATAGAGCATTCTTGTAATGCCATACTCGCCACAAGCATAAACTCCTTAAAAAATGTTGTTCCGAATTTTGCATAACGACCCTTATAAATTCAGTCTCTATTGTCACTTAATCTGAGTTATTATCATTGGATATGTAATAAAGGAAAAACTACGAATTTATCTTTGAATCTGAGTTTAAGGCACTTGTGCGAAATGTCCTTCCATCGCCAACCGTTCAAAGGCCCAATTACATTAGCTACTTTGAAAATCCCATATTTGGACGATCTGCACGGGGTGGTGTAAAAATCCTCCGTTGATAAATATTTATGTCCAAATATAACTGTACCCTCTGTGTCAGCAGCGAAGTTTTTTATTACAATAATACTTCCATCATTTAACGAACAACAGTTATCTGGCTCGCGAATTGTGAAAGTGCATCTACGATAAATCATTTTCTCAAACTGCTTGACATTGCCTAAACGTACTACAGGACCTCTGTAATGCTGGCTTAACAGTTCAGGTTCATGTTGTTCCGCGGATTTTTTCTTGTTACGTGCAAAAACATTTTGTTCGGTAATACGTCGCATGATTTGTTCCAATGGTTTCTCGTGTTTCCTAACAAACTTTTTCAATATTTGCATATAATTTTCGAATGGAAAGGCACTATATTCATCCAAAGTTCCAAATTTTCGTGCATCGTGACAAACGTGCAACAAATTATGAACGTTTTGTGATGCATTCTGTCTGCCATATAACTGGATGAATGTTTGTACAAAATATTTCAATAGCGCGTCGGCATAATCTAAGTTCGCCTGTAGGTGTTTCGGTGAAGACAAGATAGTGGAAGCTACATGTAAGGATAGAAAATTAACGTATTGTTCGCTGTTCAACACAGATTTTAACACAACAGGTCCGGTGTAGAGTAAAAATTGGCGAAATTCTGTACCCTTCCATCTTCGACATTCGTTCAATGACCTTGGCTTACGATTGAACTCACACGGTATATCATTTCTCAACTCAATTAAAAGCTGTGATATTTTTTGGATTTGATCGGCAGATAATTTGTTTGGTGGTTTACCGTTGAGCCAGCAAAGGAGAATTAGTCTTCTCATCACCCCCAGATAGAATAAATGCAACGCATCTTTCGGAAAATCATCGATCATATCAATGCCTGGAATTTGTTCGAGAATCGATGTCCCGATATGATGATTTTCGTCTAATTTTAAGCGGAAATCCGTGTCATTCCTTAATCGTAAGTTATTGATCTTTGGGAAACAGACTCTATTATTAATATATTTCCCTCGTATATAACACTTAGTACACGAATGATAACCTGAATGACCTTTTGTGAATTTAATAAAGGCGTTAGCAGGCGTGTCACAAATGAAAGCCTTTATTTTAAAAACGTAGATACGACCGTTGAGCGAGAGACCATTGGTTGTCAAATCAATAACTTCATCTACGAAATCTTTCAAAAAGAAATTAGCATCCGCGGGTTTTTCATATCCATGATATATGCCTACAATATCAACCACATGAGGATTCGCAACTAAACTACACAAAATCGGATACACTTGAGAGTTTGTACTTTTCGAAAGCGGTAGACCATCAATGTTGACATAAACCTCTATTGTCTTTGAATTTGTAATAGTCGTCTGTCCCAACAATTTTTCAATGCAACTTCGCACTCCAAAATGACTGTAATGCCCAGGACTAACTGTACTTATGTTTGTTTGCCTCGGAGTACTTAATAGAGTACGGGCATCGCTAGGCAATTCTGGGCGCGTTGCTTTCAAAATTGCTAATAGCTTATTCAACGCCACGTGAGTGATTTTATTTTCTACAGCCCACTGTGCTAATTGCGATGCAAAATCCGTAGTATCATTATATAATTCATCTCGCGGCGCAATGTGCGAATCGGAATCATCAGTAAGATCACTTTGCGAATCGATAACTGTATCACTCAGAGCTTCCTCAATATGGAACATAATATCATTCGATGGTTCCGCATCGCAACTTCTACCATGTGAATTCTCATTGACTTTGTCAGTCGGTGTATCAACAATCATGTTCTGACTCGATTCGACGTCCATCGGTGGAACCCGATCTTCTGTTTCACCCGGAAGATTAATTACATGCTGAAGATGCCTTAACAGATCTAGAGCGGCTTGTCTTTCGGCACGAGCCCTTCTATAGTATTTGCCAGGTATTCTAGGCATATCTATTACCTCGAGTTGTAGTCTGCAGTGATGCGTTGGCTGATAGAAGCAAACTCGCTGACTAGATGAATGATCTCGCAGAAATGTTGTTCACAACTGTGTGTAATTTCTCGATGAAATTATTGGCAACCGGAGGTTTAATAAAATAATTTGATAATCAGTGACGTATTTGCACGAGGACACTGACGATGCGTTCACTGAAAAGTGCACAGTTCTGAATGACTGAGCCGACACGGAAAAGCCCGGGTTATATGTTGGTGGCTGGGGGTAAAAATTTGGTGAGAGTGGGAGTGAACCTCCCGCGGCGCGCGGACCAGCGGTCATTGCTGTTTTCGCTGAAATTTAATTTGAGTCACTTGGACTAATTATATTACAATACGATGGTTCCAGGCATATGCACTCGGCAAATCCCTTGTTGAAATTATTGCACTGAAAATCCACCATTATAGTTTCGAGTAATTCAATCAGATAATTAAGTGTTTTATACTTACTTATTCTGCCTTATCCACACCCGCTGTACATATTGAACCACTTTCATAGCGACAAATGCGCTCTACTAGGAGCACTCTCAACCACACATTGCGTTTACAAATATCGAATATACGAATACGATCGGCAACTCCATATCGGTGTAAAAAGTAACGTACATTTTTCCGAACCCTGTTATAGCCCTGATGAGTCAGCCTGAAGAGTGGCCATGTGGTTTTTCAAGGCTTCGTGGTCACTCTAAAAAGCAGCTATTTCGACGCGAAAGGTTTCTCGGGCATGTATTTCTCGGTATGAGTATATTAGGGTGGCCCAAAAAAAAGCAAGTTTTTTTTTTTTAAATTCCTCAAGACAATATGTTAGTTTTTCATGTTTTAAGAACCCCCTTCACAGCGTAGCTAAAAAAAAAAAATCTTGAGCGGTCGCTAAAGATTTTTAAAAATTTAAAAAAAAGTCGAAAATCTACTTTTTACTAAAATATTATATTTTTGCATCTCTCTAGCCTTATTTATATTCTTCACTATGTCAACTTCGAAAAAAATATAGGTCATGATAGAAAATGATTTCTTTGGTATATTTGTGGGAATACAATGAACATCATCACGATTCGTAAGCAGTGCATAGCACAGTGAGTAGCGTGTCGGCTTCGTAACCGGTGGGTCGTTGGATCGAATCCCGCTGTTCTTTTTTTTTTTTCTCGCTTCCTTGCTACGGAGTAAAATATTGAAAAGAGCCCTACAGCCGTGCCTTAGGAACGGCCATGTGGTATAGGTATTTCAGAAAGTTGGCAGGGTACTTAGATGGAAAGCAGTATACAGTTCGACTATACAGTTTTTTCGTAATAAAAATTTCGTGGGCCAAAACCTTTCAAAGTGTCTGCAACAGGACGGATGACGACGTATTTTCCCGAGTTTTATGACGATGGACTTGTAGGCTCGTAGTGACACATCTCGTCACAATTCCTCAAGACAATATGTTAGTTTTTCATGTTTTAAGAACCCCCATCAAGGCGTAGCTCAAAAAAAGAATTTTAAGCGGTCGCTACAGATTTTTAACAATTTCCAAAAACGTCGAAAATCTACTTTTTATGGAAATTTTCGTTATTCTCGTTGTTGTGAAATAACGTTGTTGTAAAATGACGAGCAAAACAAAAATTTAAATAAAAAGTAGATTTTTGATGTTTTTGGAAATTTTTAAAAATATTGAGCGACCTCTTAAAACATGATAAACTAACATATTTTCGGAAGGAATTCACAAAAAAAATATTCTTTTTTTTCGGCCACCGTAGAGTATATATACCGTAGAGTAAAAATTTTAATCTAACAACAAAATTAATATTAAAAATACATATACAACATACAAAATATTTTCATACGAGACTACAAAAAATTAAAAAGGCGGTTCTTTTGGTACCCTGGTATATATAAATGCAAAAATGATTTGTTTGGTATATTTGTGGGAATACAATGAACTTCATTACAATTCGTAAGTAGTGGATAGCCCAGCGAGTAGCGTGTCGGCTTCGTAACCGGTGGGTCGTTGGATCGAATCCCGCTGTTCTTTTTTTTTTTTCTCGCTTCCTTGCTACGGAGTAAAATATTGAAAAGAGCCCTACAGCCGTGCCTTAGGAACGGCCATGTGGTATAGGTATTTCAGAAAGTTGGCAGGGTACTTAGATGGAAAGCAGTATACAGTTCGACTATACAGTTTTTTCGTAATAAAAATTTCGTAATAAAAATTCTAACGACGATGTCGTGAACCGTGGGACAGCTATGAAGGCTAAAAACTTCCGAAAATAGCAGATATTATATACAGGGTGTCTCGAAATTCGCGCATGTGCTACATACGGGCGGATTCCTTGCGAAGAATGGATACGGAATATCCAAGTAAAAACTTCCGCGAGGACTTAGTTTTCCTGTAAAAGCACTTATTAACGAACCAATCAGCGTTCATCTTTAGAAGACTGTCTAAAATCCGTATCGCCGTCCGCCTTATTAGCGCGAGCGAAACAATAATGTGTGGTGTTCCCCGCTCGCTTGTCACAACGCGCTCGTATACGTGAGCGCGACACATAGACAGATATACGAGCGCGTTGTGACAAGCGAGCGGGCAACACCACACATTATTGTTTCGCTCGCGCTAATAAGGCGGACGGCGATACGGATTTTAGATAGTCTTCTAAAGATGAACGCTGATTGGTTCGTTAATAAGTGCTTTTACAGGAAAACTAAGTCCTCGCAGAAGTTTTTACTTGGATATTCCGTATTCATTCATCGCAAGGAATCCGCCCGTATGTAGCACATGCGCGAATTTCGAGACACCCTGTATATATATATATATATATATACATATTATTTTCATTTTCGTTTTCCTTTTTATTTTGCCCAATTTTATGACGACGGACTTATAGGTTCGGAGTGACACATCTGGTGATCAAATACAGCCACGTGTTCGGCTTCTACAGAATACTGGACAGAATAGCCTTCGAGAATTTGTCACAGAAATGCAAACATTTTAGAGAAACGTGGATTTTTAAGTCGGAGTTTCACACATACGTTTTTGCGATTTTTTCTGACTTTTACAGAAGTTTGCAGGCTTACGTATGTAGGAGTAGAACTGTTTCTATATTGGTACCTATATATTGTATCGTCAGTAATATTTGTGCATCACAAAAAATACCTTCATAGTAATAACAATTTCATGATCCAGAATTAGTCAGCAACTCTTTTCTTCTACTATATACCTATAATATCACTAAGCTGTCTAATATGATACGAGCACAACATCAATTTGAACGACAATCGTCCGTTCGAAATTCAAATCCGCGTCTCAATGTTTCTATGTGGATCAAATATTCGAATTATTCGAGCGACAAGAAAGCCACGAGCCGGAATAAATAATAATAAAGAGAATCACGTCATCGGTTTTTCATCCATCGGCAGACAAATCCGTTATTAGCACTCAAATTCTAATCAGTACTTATCCCAAGCACGAATCATGCAGTCGACACAAGTCAGCAAAAATATTTTAGCCTTCTGGGTTATGCTCGGGGTGTGTGCGATAGCACGGCCAAATGGCCACATTAGTTGCACGTTGCATCAAAGTGACTCAATTATCAGATGCAGCGATTACAATCGCACAGAGGCGTCAAAACCCGCGCGTACCCCCAACGAGTGCGGGAAGTGCATGAACGGGTAAGTCGTATAACTGCTTTTATAACAAAGTATGCAATTTCTTGCATGTGGTTCATTCAGTTTTCATAGCAATTGCTTGACGATGCACCGCTGCTGTCGAATCAAAAACTAATTACGCAACATACGATTGCAATTTGTTACAGTTATGCGGCGGTATCCGGGACAGCGGATAGCTGCATTGTAATAAAAGGTGAGTAATAATATTTAAAAAGTTTATAATGCGTACGGGACCCTATAAGTCCCGTATAATAACAAGACTGCAGCCTTAATTTCGGATCGTGTTACATTCGGATTCAGAGAAAAATGAGACAATTTATGAGAGACGTACGGATGCCTGCGCCACCGCAATCTGGCTAGGCGGTGTATTTTTCGGCATTGTGATGGTTTTTGCCATCATCTTCGTTGGTGCCCGGATAATGTGTAAATACATTGATTAATTATCATTTCATATGAATCCTGATTCCAATAATACGATAACTTCTATATGTTTCGTTAACGATTAATCCATAATGTTATTTAGCTCGATCTACGTATCCTCACACCGACACGGATATCGCAGCGGTGCTTCGCAATAGTACGGCCGAGGCAGACGTTCAGCCAATAAAAACCGTCCCTCAACATCTGGGCGCACAAACGGTCGATGTGGAGAATTTGGTGAAGGCTGAAGTCTTTTATCCTTCAGCCCCAGAAGACCTCACTACTAGCGACGAGGACGAATACACATCGTTGACCGACGGCCGGACGACAAACAAGTAATAACGATGTTTTACTATTTTCAGTAATTAGTTAGATACAAACTTACATCTTTCACCGAACGCATTGGGCGATATTTTGCAGTACACCGATAGAAATCAGCCCTGCGATATCCACGGCCAGCCTGCAGGAAAGCAGTGGAACGGCAGACAACCGTACTTCGGAGATAAATATTAGTATAAATATTTGTAATGTTTTATATAATGCGCCGCATTAAAACGGCTCATTTTAACAATATATAATAGTAATTGTTATACCATTGATGCGCAAAACAATTCGTTTGATTTATGCAGGCTTTTGCGGATGTTGGATTGAATTTAATGAAATAAGATCGCCGTCAATATTTCTTCTGAATTTATTCGTACTGGACGGCAGTATCTTAATTTCATTAAATGTCGATCCACATCCCGTAGAGCCGTATAAGTCAAGCGGTTGGTCACGTGCATCAGTGATATAACAATTACTAATATATAGCTTCCCCTAGAATTAAGTGACACTGCTGTTATATATATTCATAAACGATACAGTGAAAGGTAACATTCAGTCACCGCCAACACGGCACACTCCAGTCTTTCGTCCGTTTATTGCAGGATGAACAGTCTGCGCAATGCATAGATGAAAAATTGGAATGTGCCATGTTGGCTGTGACTCAATGTTACTTTTCACTGTATCGTTTATGAATATTTATTATCATGTAACGAATTTTAACAAATATCCTACATAGAATTTTTTTTAAATTCATTTATTATTACTGTATACCAATTAGACACTACATGATATACTAATTATACTAGTACATAATAATAATGTTCAAATTCAAATTATGTACTGGGATAATATTAAATCATCACTCATCGATATGTACTAGGATAATTGTTAACCGTCGTTACTATTTGGTTTATTTACATGATGAATCATTCAAATTAGAATTATATTTCTACACAATTAAAATTCGTTATTGACATTATCAATTATGTCGGTACATGTTTCAATTTTGATTAGGCAGTGACCGAAATCTTTGTAAATTTTGATTATGACTTTATACAAATTAACAATACAAATTTGTAGATAAGCGTCATTTTTCGTGAATTTTTCCTTGCCGCTGCCCGAATTTTGTTGGAACTATGATATATTGTTGAGCCTGCTCATTTATTAGGTTTCACAATTTAACCCTGCAGGTTATAAATATGTGTATTCGATCACCAAACCACATGCAAGCTAAAAACATGGAAAGCAGAAATTTTTTACGATAACTACCATTGTGACTCGTGCCACACGACGTAATATGCCTAACACTAACTAACACCACTGACTTAATATCATATTAAAGATATATGCCAATATAAAATATCATTTTATTTCCTACCCGACGTCGTTGTTTTTTTTTTTTTTTGACAGAACCTTTATTGTTCATTTATAATGAATATTGTTTATTTAAAGTTGATATTCCCAATGAAAAATTCAATTTTCGGAATGTGAAGAAGAATAAAAAAGGAAAAAGTTTCTATGAATAAAAAAACATAAAAAATCACGCGACGAGACTCGAACCAGCGATCCAGCGATTACCAGACTCGAACTCTACCGTCTGCGCTACGCCTTTCGTTGAAACAAGCGTCGTATCTAGTGAATATAAGGTCGAGTACAAAACTTGAAAGTCGATTATCTCGGAAAATTCTAAATATGTGACGTGCGCCGAGGAAAGGGGTCTTACGCTGCAAATCGAGATTTTACAGGGCAAGCGTTGGAACTCGAGCGGATAGATGCGACTTTTAGGAGAGAGGGAAGACTCATGAATTCTTCCCCCTCCACTTTCTACTACATTCTCACGCATTTAGCAGCTCTGCTGCCGCGTATTTCTTTTCTTTCTCACGGACGGGGTATCGAAGAGACGCGGAGATGTAGTGGTAAGTGGTGGGAGGTGTTTCACGGGATCTCGAGTTCTCGAGCGGCAGACCGATTTCTCGCGTACCCAACAACCCAATTATTAGAAAAGTAATGCTCGGATTTTTTTTTATGGTTTCATCAAAAAGAGCAACTCAAAAACTATCCAAAAGTGTAAAAACCTCAAAATCGAATTTTACAGCGTTAGACCCCTTTCCTCGGCGCAAGTCACATATATTGCCTCGAACTGCTTTGGGAAATGCTTATTCAAGGTCCCAACTACACGTACCATAAATATAAAAAAAAAATTCCGTTTGCCGTTAAGGTCTCCTTGTGAGTGAAAATGAAAGTACATATAGGAAAAGGTATTGAGTTGGCACGGACGTGTGCGAATATATAGTATAATGTACATAGCGAGACTTCGTTACTTTACCGACACTTGCATCTATTGGAAGTTTAGTTCACATTGAAGCGAATCGAACTAGAGAGATGGCGTTTTGCGCCGACGTATAACATATATATATATATATATATATTACAGCCTTGCTGTCTTATATATATATGTATATGTCACACCCTATTATTACATAATATATATATTTAGAAATATTATTATACGTATATATCTGCACGTACATGCACGACTATATGATTCGGCTCCTTTTTTTATACATGCGTGTTTGCGGAGACATCATTACATTATTATAGCAATCTAGCATTATTATATTATATATGTACATATATATATACATATATGACGTATTTATATATTATATATACATATTAAATATAATATATATATATATGCATATATATAATATATATAAATATATATATATAACAGTAATATAATATATATATACATATATATATATATATATACATTTAATATATTATATTATATATAATAATATATAAATATATACAAAACCGAATGTCCGTGGGATGTCTTTTCCCGGACCATCCCAGTTCGGACATAAATTGACTATCCATAAGATGTCCCGTAGTGGAAATTCGTTGGTTGTCCGAATCCGTATGTCCAGTGGATATCCTACGCTGGATAGCCACTGCATGCCCTTAACCGAATGTCCATGGGATATCCTAATTCGGACGATCCAAGTTTGGACGTTAAACGGACATCCATAAGATGTCTCATATTGAATATCCGTTTCATGTCCAAAACCATATGTCCAGTGGATATCCTAAGTTGGATAGCCACTGCATGTCCCTAACCGAATGTCCATGGGATACCCTAATTCGGACGATCCAAGTTTGGACGTTAAACGGACATCCATAAGATGTCCCATATTGAATATCCGTTCAATAGCCAAAACCCTATGTCCATTGGATATCCGTTTCATGTCCATGGACATCAGGACGTGTTACGGACGATAATTGGACATCCATAGGATATTTCGTGCTGTCTGGGCGGCCATGTCGTTCGGCCTCCGCTAGTCGCATCGCGCGGGCTTCTCTTGCGGCTACCAGTCCGGCCGTGAGATCACGGTGTATGTTCGGGTTTTCCCGCATGAATCGCCGAATCGCCAGCTCGTGTGGAACCATGTAAGGCCACGCGGCTTCGAGGTCCTCCTCGGATGCGAAGAACATCTCGGGATGACGGGAATACGACTATACGGGAGAATCAAGCAGAGTCATGATATGGTTTCAGATCTTTTACATGCACTATTCCCACTACATTTCTACCATCTACGTCACTAAGTTTACACACAACAGGAGAAAGAAAATGAGTAATTTTGAACGGTCCATGGAACTTTTTAGCTAGTTTTGCCGCGACATGCTGTGTCGCCGAGGACATGACATGTTGTCGTTTCAGTACTAGATCTCCTACAGAGAGTCGTACCGGTCGTTTGCGGAGGTTGTAATATCCGGCTTGTTTTCCATGAGCGTTCTCTAGGTTCTCGGTCACCCATTCTCGAAGTAGTTGCATCCGTTGCATACGCTCAGTCCATAGCTGCGGTGGCTGCGGTTCGATCTCGGGATTTCCTTCGATTTGATCTTTAAAAGAGTTCACGGCTCTCGGGATTCGTCCTAGGTTTAGGAACGCGGGACTTGTCTCGAGTGAGGAATGATGAGCCGTATTGTATGCAAATCGGAAATCGGATAAATGAAGATCCCAATCGCGGTGATCAAATTCGAGAAATGCAATTATCATAGTTTTTAATACGCGATTTACTCGCTCGACGGGATTGGCTTGCGGATGGTACGGGGGAGTAGTAGTGTGTTTAATATGAAACGTAGTAGCTATTTCTTTAATAGTTTTGTTATTAAACTCGGTACCATTATCGGTTAATAAAACTCGAGGAGCACCCCATCGATTAATTACATTTTCTTCGAATGCGTCGCGAATGGTTTTGCCGGTGGCTTTTCGAAGAGCGCAACACTCTATCCATTTCGTAAATAAATCCTGAATAACGAGAATATACGTAAATCCTGCTTTACTTGACGGTAACGGGCCCATAATATCCATTGCAACAACTAACCAAGGTTCTTCAACAACGCGTCTTCCCATAAGACCGGCGGGAACAGCTTGTTCCACCTTGCTTCGCTGACAAGTGTCGCAGAATTTAACATAACGGGAAATATCGCGAAACATTCCAGGCCAATAATAGGTGGTAGCGATTCGTTTATACGTTTTATCCGTGCCTAGATGTCCGGATTGCGGTGCGTTATGTGCCTCGTTTAAAACTGCATTTTGTCGGTCTTTCGGGAGTACTAATTTCCAGGCGTTCAAATCGTTGACTACAGTGCCTATCACGGGATTAGGTCGGTGGAAATATAATTGATCGTTATCGATTTTCCAATCCGGAAATCGTTGCGGGAAGGTTTCTACATCGCGTTTTCGTTTATCATACCACGGGATAGGTTGCTGAACTATAGCTGCACTAACTTCAACAGTTTGTTCGGGAATTCTCGATAAAGCGTCTGGTACGTGATTAAGTGCACCTTTTCGGTAAATTATGTCAAAGTCATATCCTAATAATTCGAGTGACCACCTGGCTAGTCTGCCAGTAGGATTTTTCTGATTGTGAAGCCACCTTAAGCTGTTATGATCCGTGATTACGGTGAATTTATAGCCTTCGATGTAAGGTCTGAACTTTTGAATTGACCAGATGACAGCAAGGCATTCTAGTTCGGTAACTGAATACTTGCGCTCTGCATCGGTCAAGGATCTACTAGCGTAAGCTATCACGTGTTTTACGTCACCGGGAGATTGTGTTAACACGGCACCTAGACCTACGATACTTGCATCCGTTTGCAGTACGAACCTTAGCGAAAAATCGGGACACGCGAGAGTCGGAGCTGATGATAGGCAACGACGGATTTCATTAAAAGCGTCGGCCTGCTCTTTTTCCCAGATCCATGTTTGATTTTTACGTAAAAGACGATTTAGTGGTTCGGTTGTACTAGAAAAACTCGGGATGAATCGACGATACCAGGAAGCCATTCCTAAAAATCTCCGTATTTGCTTCACGGTTCTTGGTATAGGATAATTCACGACGGGAGCTACTTTATCGGGATCTACTTGCAAACCGTTTTGATTTACAACAAAGCCTAAATATTTTACCTCGGAACAACAAAATTCACATTTATCGGGATTAATGGTTAAACCTGCTTGATAAATTGTACGCAATACACGGCGCAGCCAAAGAAGATGATCTTCAAAGGTTCGAGTTGCGATGATAATATCATCTAAATAAGCAAATGCATGAGGATCCATGGCTGGTCCGATTAATTGATCTAATAATCTTTGAAACGTGGCAGGTGCACCAGTTAATCCATAAGGCATACGAGTAAAGTGAAAAAGACCTTTGGTCGGAACTATAAATGCAGTAACTTCTCTACTATTTTCTGCAAGAGGAATTTGAAAATAGGCTTGGCTTAGATCAATGGTGGAAATATAACGAGCTAATCTCAATTTGTCCAGAATATTATCCATTCGCGGGAGAGGATACGCGTCTTTCTTAGATACGCTGTTAACTTTCCGAAAATCAATACAAAATCGATACGATCCGTTTGGTTTCTTCACCATAACAATAGGACTAGCCCATGCACTTCGTGAAGGTTCGATAATTCCGGCTTTAAGCATTTTATCTACTTCTAGGTCAATTGCTTCTTGAATCGCGGGAGATACACGGTACGCACGCTGTCTAATAGGGGGATGATTTCCTACATCGATCGTATGAGTCGTTAAAGAAGTGACTCCGATGACATCTGTAGCAGGCGGGATTTCCTTAGCTAGTAAAGATTGTAATTCACCCGTCTGTTCGTCTTTTAGCGTGATGATACCGTTGCAATGCGAAAGAGATGTGGAAGATAGAGTCTCAAATTCAAATTTACTAGAAGGATTATCTCGAAAATGCCAAGATGACGTAGCGAAATCAGCTGTTATCTGAAAAAGTTTGATGAAATCTAATCCGAGAATACACGGAAAATTTAAATCGGGAATGACTCGCGTGGAAATCTCGCGCGTTATTCCTTGCAATTCTACGGGAACTATAATCTGACCTGTAATTTCGGATCTCTGTCCTGCAGCCATTAAAACGGGAGTAGAACGGGATGTTGTTGTTGTTTCGAAGCCTAAGTGTTTTAATAAGCCTTCGGTTTCCGCGTTTAAAAAGGTACGGGAAGAGCCACAGTCGAATAAAGCTTTTATAGAAGTCCCACGAATTTTTATTGTAAGAAATAAGAGGAAAATTTTATTACGCGAATCTACCGGACTACAAAATTCAAGATCAACAGATTGCATTTGTGCATTTTTCTCGTCATCCCTTATTTTTCCGGGCGTTACTTGAGAGTCCGCGATAGCCCGTGAAGACGGCTCTTCTATGCGTTTCCCGAGCAGCGCGGGCAGGTCAACTTTGTAACCTTGTCTCGGCCGCATCTATAGCAGAAGACGCGTCGAGGCTCGGTGCAGTCGGGCCAACGATGACCGGGTTTACGACAATTGTAACACGTAGTGTTACGATTCGGCGTGTTTGCCTCGGGAGTCGGTAAAAACGGGTTAGACGCGGCTGGCAATGTAGCACGGGAAGTCGAAGGTTGCTCGGGATTAGTGATAGCGGCGGTAGTTGATTGATCTCTCGACGAATTACCTCGATTATTTTTACGAGGTGCATTACGGGATTTGTCTTTAGACGAGTTTTTCTTTCTTTCGTTTGACGTTTGCACTGCGTTAACGCGATCGGGAGATTCATCGGACGAGTCGTAGTTTTCCAGGTGTAGGTGAGCTAACGCGAGGCGATTTTGGCGAGCTGCGTTGCGCGATCCGCGATATGCAAGCTCGGGCATCAGCGATCGTTCGGGAGTAGGAGGTGCCTGATAATTGTTAGCTGCCTGAAAACTGATCTCTAAACGACGTGCTAAATGCTCAAGTTCATCTAAAGTCATTAGATCGTCACGATTAATCAATACTTGATATCGCGGGAGTAAATTACGGTATGCATAATCTACTTGCTCTTCCTCTGGCCAAACGGGACTCAAACGATCGAAATAGGCTCTCATATACGTGAGATAATCGGCGACAAGTTCGTTTTCGCCTTGAGTACGTCGTCTAATTTCCTCTCGTAAAGCAAATTGCAAGTTCGGATTACCGAATCTATCACGCCAAGCGAATTCGAAATCTCTAAATGTGTGCCAGGCGTTGCGTTTAGAACGGAACCAGTATAAAGCAACACCGGATAAAAAGAATGTAATGCAGTTTAATATATCGGGATCTCGGATGTTAAACAGCTGTTTTCCTTCCTGTAGTCGCAGGAGAAAAGCTTCGGAATCTTCATTTCGGGAACCGGAAAATTTTAAATTCCATCTTCGCATTACTTCGTACGCGGCGTGAGGTGAAGTATTTTGATTCGGCCGCGGAGAAAAATTAAATGCTTGCGCGTGCGGATTAAAATTGCTGCGCGGAAAATTTGATTGACGGGAAGTAAATGGTGGAAAATCGGTTCCTGTTTGGAAGTGGGGTTCAGGTCCCATATTATTTTGCTGAAAATCTGGATTCGGAATATTAAAAGCACGATAATCTGGCTGAAAACTGCGTTGCCTGTAGTTATTCGGTGGTAAATTATCGTTGACTATAGGTGAATTAGTATTGAATTGAAAACCGTTATTATTAGGCGACTGCGTATTTACGAATTGAGGGTTGTTATTGTTAGGCAGTTGCTGGTTGTCGTGAATCGGTGACTGACCTTCGCTAGGTCCCGGAACGTTTGTTTGTTCCTCGCGTGCTGTTGCGTTTTCGTCGTTAGGCGGGACGACGTGTGTTGACTGCGGACTATCGTACGTTGCATCATGCACTTGAAGTCGGGAAGGTTCATTAATTACGGGAGGATCTCCTGCGGGAGATGGCGGTTTATCGGTATCTTCTCCGCGTTGAGACATGAGGAATCGTAATAATCTATACCTTAGAGTCGGTACTGTCCCTACTTGTAATAAAGAACGTTCGCCGAGTTCAAAGCGTAGTTGGTCGGCGTCGAGTAAAAAGATCCACGCGTCTTTTGAAGACGGCTGAATCATACAACGGTCGATTCGAATTTGTAAACAAACCTTACTGCGTCAACACGAGATCACAACACACGGGAAATAAGAAATCGTTCGATACGGGATTAGGATTTATTTTCATTCGCTAATCCTCTTTTGTTCAGATCGTTAATACCTTGATTGTTACTATATTTTCGTCGGGATAATAAAGTCGATATCGTCTATTGTTCGATATTATGGATTAATAATCGCTTTTGTGAACCAGAGTAACTTATCGTTGATCAATCCCTTTCTTTCGGGATTCGGGGTTTTTCTGTATTTTGAAACTATCGAGACTGCTGGAATTTGAATTTTAACCGAATTTTCGTGATTTATCTGAGACAGAATCTACTAATTTATCAAGATTCGCGGCAGCGAATCGCCGAGTTCCCCCCCCCCCCCCCCCCCCCTCCGACAGTGAAAACTCGGCGCGCCAGCCACGAAACATTTACCCGAGCCAGCTCTTGTTCTTGTAAAAAATCTGTCATATCTTTTGAACCGCTGATTATTTCCTACTAAAATTTATATGGGCGTAAGGCCCTCACCATTTGACCTTGCTCGCGAAATTTCGACAAAATCTACCGCGTGGTTCCGGAGATATTGACCGTCGAAGTTGATCGAAAAACACAATCTTCTCCTTCTCCTTCTCCTTCTTCTTCGTTGCAGACCGTTCTTCTTGAGACCACGATATCTGTCGAACCGTTGCACTTATGAACTTGCCATTTGGAAGGAGTGTTCTCGTCACCGAAATCTCGCCCCCTATTGTTTTTGAGCAATAATTGACCACGCATAACTGAGTTATTAATAATATTAATTATTTTACAAAATGCGCATGCGCAGAATTATTGATCGATGCCTGATTTACAAAATGCGCATGCGCAGCAGCAAATCGCGGCCGCGTGCCAGTATGATTATAATATTATTATATTATTATAGTATTATTTATAATCATATTTCATTCATCATTATTATTATTATTGTCATTATTATTGATGCGTCACGTCTACTCGTGCTCCCCAAAAAAATTTGTACTCAGTAATGTGTCCGCACCGCAGTTTTCGGTGTCCAGGTCCTTCACTCCGTAATTTCCGGTATCCAGGTCCTTCGCTCCGTAGTTTTCGGTATCCAGGTCCTTCGCTCCGTAGTTTTCGGTCCCCAGGTCCTTCGCTCCGTAGTTGTCGGTATCCAGGTCCTTCGCTCCGTAGTTTTCGGTATCCAGGTCCTTCGCTCCGTAGTTTTCGGTATCCAGGTCCTTCGCTCCGTAGTTTTCGGTATCCAGGTCCTTCGCTCCGTAGTTTTCGGTATCCAGGTCCTTCGCTCCGTAGTTTTCGGTATCCAGGTCCTTCGCTCCGTAGTTTTCGGTGTCCAGGTCCTTCGCTCCGTAGTTTTCGGTATCCAGGTCCTTCGCTCCGTAGTTTTTGGTATCCAGGTCCTTCGCTCCGTAGTTTTCGGTATCCAGGTCCTTCGCTCAGTAGTTTTCGGTATCCAGGTCCTTCGCTCCGTAGTTTTCGGTATCCAGGTCCTTCGCTTCGTAGTTTTCGGTATCCAGGTCCTTCGCTCAGTAGTTTTCAGTATCCAGGTCCTTCGCTCAGTAGTTTTCAGTATCCAGGTCCTTCGCTCCGTAGTTTTCGGTATCCAGGTCCTTCGCTCCGTAGTTTTCGGTATCCAGGTCCTTCGCTCAGTAGTTTTCGGTATCCAGGTCCTTCGCTCCGTAGTTTTCGGTATCCAGGTCCTTCGCTCAGTAGTTTTCAGTATCCAGGTCCTTCGCTCCGTAGTTTTCGGTGTCTACGTCCACCGCTCCGTACTTTTTTCATAAAATTTATAGGGGCGTAAGACTCTGCCCACTTGATCTTGTTTGTGAAATTCCGACAAAATCTGCTGCGTAGTTTCTGAGATATAATAACATTTATTTGGCAAATTTTTTTTCTATATAATCATATATAATTACGTATAATTTGATATAATTTTATATGATAAATTTATCGTGAAAAAATTTTTTTTCTCCATATAATTGAAGAACCAATTTTGTAGAGAAATAAATTTTCTACAAGATTATGGAAACGAAAATCCGGAAAAAAAATTTTACACCCATTTATTTTAGAAATAAGAAAAACAAATTTTTACATGTACGTTTTAAATGGGATAGGGGACCCCTCGTTGCGCCAACTGAATTTTCGAGATATCGAGCTGAAATTTTAAGGGAATTTTTTTTTTCGTGACAACGAAACTTTTGAGATACATTTATTCCAAAAAAAATTATAGAATTTTTTTTCTGAAACAGTCTGATGTAGATATTTTTTAGATCAACTTGAAAAATAATATAGAATCTCATGATGGTCTGTCTCGATTGGACATGGCTATTTTATTCAAGAGTTTCACAATCGAACAACTGTAGAACATTTTCCGTATTCTATGTTCGTACGACATCTAAATATGTTGCTTTGTCTGAATAAAATGGGATCATGGGAAGCATGAACTATGATCGGAACAAGCTATTGTATAATTCTCGAAATGAAATTTCTTGGAACAATAAAATAGCTCGTATCTTTTGCGCAAGTTCCAAAATACACTTGTTCATTGTAGCACGTGCATTCCATCACGAATGATCGGAAGTTGATCTTTATACATGTGTAATATGTAGAATACATTAGAGTCAGCTTAGCGCTGACCCGTTTGCACATACAAAAAGTAATGAAATAAACGCAAAAACATTGTAAATGTAAAAAATTAAAACCGAGTTCCAAAACGGTTTCCCCAGCCAAAAACTCGAGAACATCCATACTCTTTTTCAGCGTCAGATTACAAACATCATTTCCTTACAAAAATAGTACAAAATAATACGTGAAATCAGGCATCGAAGCCGAGCGTTCCCTTTGTTAATTTTCAGACTTCAAATTATGTTCTTCAAATGCTAATCAATCAATGGAAATGAATGGAAAACCAATCGAATCATTGATAAAACCTGTGATAAAACAGCATATTGGCGACGGAAAATATTGCTGAAGGAAGTTAGCTCGTATGATGATACGAACTCGGCGGGCATAGATTGTTCTGAAAATTATCAATTGCTGAAGTGTGAGGTAAGATCAGCAATTAGTGCGTCTTTCAATGCAGAATAGAGAGACGTCGCAAGAGCATCACCGAAGTGTACCGATAATGGGTACGTCCAGTATAAGTATGTATCGTTTTATGGATGTGACATGTTTGTAGCATGGAGTTATAACTTTAGTCGAAAATCAGTCAACGATAGATGCAGAATGAAATTGAACTCTTCTTCAAAACTTGCATTCGAATTTAAATTACTGAGATCACCGTGCCTGGACCATTAGTTCTTGTTATGAACACACTATAGGTATTTTTTTAACTTCAATTTTCAACGGATTACTCATTCCTTTCATTCATTTGTTTCAACACAACCTCTTGCGAAAACCACGAAGCACTAGTGCGTGGAAAATGTTTTCTGATTTTTAAATTTGAAGAAAAAAAGGATAGTATGTAGGGCACGGGCACTGAAAAGGACTTTATGAGGAGTGTGAAAGTGTCACACGATTCGAAGATGAGGTCTTTCTGCGCCATTGCCATATAAACTACTATTATATCGCAGTTTCAGTCTACAATAATAAATATATTATCAATGCCAAGAATATCCTAACAGTATTTGATCATGCTCCCGACAATTTTGTGGGTGTGATCGTTACACATTGACTGGAAGAAATAATTTTGAAAAAAGAGTGCAATTGATAATTTTCAGAACAATCTATGCCCGCCGAGTTCGTATCATCATACGAGCTAACTTCCTTCAGCAATATTTTCCGTCGCCAATATGCTGTTTTATCACAGGTTTTATCAATGATTCGATTGGTTTTCCATTCATTTCCATTGATTGATTAGCATTTGAAGAACATAATTTGAAGTCTGAAAATTAACAAAGGGAACGCTCGGCTTCGATGCCTGATTTCACGTATTATTTTGTACTATTTTTGTAAGGAAATGATGTTTGTAATCTGACGCTGAAAAAGAGTATGGATGTTCTCGAGTTTTTGGCTGGGGAAACCGTTTTGGAACTCGGTTTTAATTTTTTACATTTACAATGTTTTTGCGTTTATTATTTTATCATTGGCAAATACCCTTTTTCGATGGCGCGAGCCCCACGTTGGGCGCCAATTTGCGACCGGCTACTCAGTTAAGGGCAAGGGCAACCCGGCAGCCGTGCACTTCGGCGTCAACTACAGAAATTAAAGAATATAACAAACTAGATTTTTGGGCGCCAGACGTTATTACGTCACTCGAAAGACTAGAAAAATAATATAACTTTGACGGCGGAAATTGCCAGCTAGCTTAGAATATAATCAATCATGAATAATGGTAGAGTGGGTGGGTTGCCAGATCAAATAATAGAATATTAATTACTTATTTGATTGATTTATTTTAATTTGCCAAGATTTCGATATTTAATAAATGATATTCCGTATTATACGGTACGATATTTAACAAAATCCGTGTTTTCACGGGAAGAATTTATAACATGTCTCAGAACAATCGGTAATACGGGAATTTACACAATATCATGCTCAAGAAAATATAACAGAATAATATCAGAAACTTCGCAGCAGTTAGGCTCGATATAATATAATATACTCAATCACAGAGAAAAATCAGAACACAAATAAGCAAAGAAAATTATATGAAAACAATAATCAATCAAGAAACTTACAGACTAAATAACAAATGCTTGCTTCTACGCTCGCTATCAGCACCAGGAAATCGTACGCGACAAGTCGTTCACTCAAGAAGAAAATAATATCATGCCAGAAAGAAAATAATATGATACAGAAAATAGAAAAGAGAATACAAAGCAGAAATAAGCTATGAGAGAATCTACAACATGCTAGAAGACCAAATATAACCCACAATAAGCGACTAATCACGAGTTTACTCGGGAATCCGTTTTTAATCACACTAAAATATACTACAAAATACCAAATATAATCGGGACGAAGTCTGCAAGACTTAACGAACCGTATACGTGACCTACGTCACAAATGCCTCGTGGCCTACGCCACACAATATAATATAAAATATAACTAAACGGGATTCGTGAGCTAACTCGTGGTTGTACAAGAAAATAGGTCTTACCTTTTAGATGAAAATAAACTGTGCGTAGCACTTAACAAACTGAAACTAACTTATTAACTATTTGCACAAGATCGGTATTTAGGCTTAGCGAAACTCGGGAAATCGGTAATTCGGTATCTGATGTCTAGCTGATGTTGTCGGGAAGACGGCGAGACGTAGAAGTAGACTGAGTCCTGCGGTGTTACCCAATTTATAGACGAGGGGTTCCCGCGCTGCGACGTTCGTCGTTAGACTTTGGCGATCGCAAAGTAGTCGAATCTTACGTCTACCTTTACCGACCAAAATGAGTTTGAGGACGTGTTGTCCAGTCCACCCTGGTTTGAATATTTGTCCAGGTTCAGTATGGCGGCGTGGCGGGATTTCAAATGCGGTAAACCGGGACTCGTACTCGATAACTCCTCTCTGTCGACCCTGGCTCTCGTCTCGGGACTCCTCGCATGCATCATCGGGATGAAGTGCACTCTGGTTGCGCTTTAACAGAAAAAAACTGACCAACAGAGGGTCTGGCGGAAATTCTGATGCCCCTAATACCCGGATCTGCATCCAGACTTCCCCATGGACGGTGTGGAAGGCTTACAGGCAGGCCTGCATCACACGATTGCAGTTCGTGTCCGGGATGATGGCGAGAAAGTCGGTGATCTGGTCCAGCTGATCGAGTCTTCGACAACGGGAAGCATACGGCTACTTTGGGGTGTTCACCTGGCTTTATTCGACCGTTGTC
This sequence comes from Rhogogaster chlorosoma, assembly GCA_944452935.1. Lineage (NCBI taxonomy): Eukaryota > Metazoa > Arthropoda > Insecta > Hymenoptera > Tenthredinidae > Rhogogaster > Rhogogaster chlorosoma. Next base: position 9,994,195 of record OX101802.1, read on the forward strand.
GAGACGTCTGGAAGTAGTCGACGGGATGTGGTCCAGCACCAGGCTGAAAAGTCGGCGGGAACGGGAGGAAAACTCATAGAGTCAGCCTTATTCGACCGCTCCTGCGGCATCCACAGCCGAGAGTACGACGGAAATAAGATGATTCAGACTAGCAACAGCTGATGATTCGTGGAGATCGCCGCTTCAGACATCTCAGGATTCCCTCGACGTCCTTGCGTTGACCTCCGAGTTTCGCCGGTGACAGAATATAATAAGAAAATAAAAGAAAAGCAAAATATTAAATAAATATCCCTAAAATATAACTAAATTGAAACCTGGTACTTGTCGCTGACTTCCCTGGCGCCGTCCGTCTTCCCGATCCGTAGCTTAATTCGCGTCCTTCGTGACGTTTGCAAAATGCAACGTCACAGTCCACGATTCCGGAGTATTGACTAAATATTTGGTGATTACTTTTAGTAGTGTGGAGATTTTTGTGAATATTTTCATTGGTGTTTACCGAATTTGTGAAGAACATTGTCGGAAAGGCTTCTTAACGATCTCGTACACAAGATATAGATCTCATGTCTTGTAATTATTCACGCCACATTGAGAAACAATATTTATAAGTATCTATAGTGTGCTGTGTGGGTACAGCGAGCCCTAGAATGAAATACGTGATTACTATAAAAGTATGTTTGCTGCTGCAATCTGTAAATGTTGAAAAATTTCCGCAGCGAATCGTTGCAATGGAGAGCTGACCAGTTACCTGTGAGTTCCATCGATGAAGACGTTCCTACCGGAAATGACCTGCGATCCGGCCCTTCAAAACGAAGGAGAATTGAGTAGTTTCGTAAAGAATACTCGTGGATTAGGCCTATAGGGGATACCAGAAAAAAAAAAAACGCGCCTTCAACTTTACCTCGACGGTGGTGTGGAAAAGAGTTGAATGTTAATATTATGCTGGCTAAAAAAAAAGATAATTATTCAAAACATAATAATATCCTACGTCCACTCTCATGTATAATTGCTATTTAATAATTTTCTCTTACAAACTCAGTAATCTACAAATTTTTATTGCATTTTTAAATAGTATGTATATATTTAGGTTTTCATATGTTTTTGGTTAGGCATATTTTACAATTATTGCTGTGATTTCACAGAGTATGCCGATGGTCGACCATGCTTCGACCGAAACGTCATTATAATAAAAGATTTTATTCTCATCTGACCGTCTACACCCGAGATTTTGTCCTTCCCTTCTACATCCTCACGGTCAAGAATATCTCTACGCATAATAATATCACAATGAAATAAAATGCTACAAACTCGAAACAAAATTAATTCATCCACTTATTAATCTTTTTCTGCTCCTCACTTTCTTATTATCGATCGCAGGCGAGTAAGTTATGAATAAAAGTCATAGATAATTATATAAGCTATAAAAATATTCCCTACAAAATTTTTGTCAGCCCCGTGGCTACGGAGATGAGTCAAAAAACCGATTACAACCTTAATTTTAAGATAGATTCATCTCCGATAGATCTTTTGTATTCGGAGTGTTGATAACCTCTATTCGGATAAGACCTCATAATCGTTTGTATACCTATGTATGTACGTCAGACCACTGACTCGATTGTATTTTCTTTGTTCTTGTTTTATTTAAATAAATTAGCCTCTGATTGAGCGTGTTAAAATAGACTCGACGGTATTGATTGAGTTCTTTCTGAAATTATATTACCAAGTCTGAGTGTCAATTTCATAATTAATAACTATATTCTGATTATTGAGTTGTCGTATTCTATTCCATAATATTAAAGAATCTCAGTCTTGTTATGGTAAATCGAAGAGAAATGTATTCCGGCGTACAACAATAGTTATATCCACAAATACACAATATGCATATGCCATCGAGGAACAGAACTTATATTTATTTGTAATAATTCAAATAACTGTCGCTGTCGCTCGGATACCCCCTCTTGGAAACCAGCCTTGTCGCATTCGGGTAAATGGCGATTCGGGTAAATGGCGATTCGGGTAAATGACGTTTCGGGTAAATGACAGCGTCTCGACTCATAATATGCAAGGATCGGACAGCAGAGAGAGCCGAGGCAAACCCGGGTGCTTCAGCAGTACATAAAAAGCAAGAGTATATATTAATAACTGGACAGATAAGGAGCCCGAAGTAACCGAGTATGCCAGCACCAATACTACTCGCAAGTATGAGATCTCGGGCAAGTTGAGTCTGACGCTGTACTCGCAGGCCGGGTCTTATACACTGGAGTCGTCCGACTTTAATAGCGAGAGAGGTTTTCGGCCGGGCCTGGACGTGAAGGCCAGGCCTGGCTACCGGTAACAGCGCGCGGTTTGCCTGCCTAGCAGGCGCTTTGATTCTACCACGTTACAGCCGTCATGGGTATGAAATTATGGTACAAAATTGTGGAATAAATTGGCGAAAAGTAAAATTATAATACATTTGTGAGTTATGGTACGAGAGTTATGGTACATGGTACGAGAAGTCAAATTCTGGTACGTTTCCATAATTATAGTACGGGCTGGCAACGCTGCACTGTAGCGACCGTTGAGGAATTTCAAAAATTATTTCGAGACAGTGGTTGAGGATAGTGAAGCCGGCGGCTGGCTTCAGCTACTTCGGGTTGTCCAGACGGACCAACAACGTCATCGAGTCATACAATAGCGTGCTCGCGGCCAAATTACGGCAGCATCCATCCGCCTGGACGTTTATGGATTAGTAAGTTTTCTATTCTATTTAATCTAATAATTAGTGGTTTCTACGCAGTCCTCTGGACCTAGCGCGATCGTTCACACCGTTTTGCGATTTGCTATCAAGGCCAGAAGCTCGTCCGCGGTATTCCTCGATTTAGTTCATATTCATTTTTCGTTTTTTCTCGCAATATTTTCGTGATTATGCATACAACTCTTTTCTCATTAGGTAAACTGATCAAATTGACGTCAAACGCCAGAGAAGACCTAGAGAGCCTACGGCTAAATAAGCGGATCAGGCGACATCCCCGATACTCCACCATCTTTAGACAAAGGGAATTGACGAATGGTTTGTTTTTTACGTTCATTCGATATCAGAGAACAAGATAACAAAATTTTGACAGCGGTTTTATTTTTTGACTTAAAATATAATTACTAAAGTCTGATTTGCATGATTCATGAAATTGTATATAACGTATACCCATTCATCAAAGTTTCGTTCAAGCAGAAACGTTATAAGAAAAATGATGATAAATTATAAATGTCAAAATATCTACTCATAGTGAGAATTAGTCAAAATACAGTCCGACCTCTCAATAAGAACGCAAAAGCTCTTTCCCAAGCGGAAGAGTTTTTCCGAGAATTCAAGTACTCCCACCATGCGTGCATTCATCGCTTACTCACTCTCTCTGTCTCTCTCTCTCTCATTCGCACGCCAGTGTAATTCGAGCTTGGAGTGGGGGTAGTGCTCGAGCGAGAAGTTGGGGAAGCGTTCTCATTACGAGCGTGCTTATTGGGAGGTCGGACTGTATGTACTCATAGTAAAAATTGGTATTAATTAGGCTGGCAAAAGCTAAGTGCAAGGGAGATTACACCGGCCGAATTCCTGGACCAAACATCATCATTGAAAGGCAACATTTCGGATTATCTAATGCGTGTCGTTGACGAGCCTGCGGGCGACGAACAAGAATTTGAGAAACGCCCCGTCGATATAAATTTTGGTAAATGAAATACCTAATTGGATTAAATTTAGCAGAGTTAAAAAGTTAAGATTGATCGCTTATTAGTCTCGATACGTAAACAGAGTAAATAATGTACTACCGATAATAGAATGATAGCGAAACAATTTGATTTCTTGATTTATCAATTGAAGGCCCGGATCGAATAACCCGCCTAGCGCTCGGCCGAGTCAAAAAGTGACGCCCTGGTGACCAAATTTTAAAAGTTGCGGAAATGAATGTTGAAAATTCCTATCATGTAGAGGATCGATAAAGACAACTTTTTTGCATTGAAAGTTTATTTCAATAGTCAATAGTTTTCGAGAAAAAAGATGAAATTTGCAAAATCGTCAAACCGATTTGCACCACGTTTTTTAAACTTAACTCGCTATAACTTCGGCAAATATGAACGGATCTTTTTGATTTTTGGCATGCAGCCGTGGAATACGCTAGCGCTGCTGATAAGGTCATAAAAAGTTTTATATTAAATAGTTTTTATCCAATAAATCAAACAAAACCAGCGAGTGAGTTTTTATACGATTCCGTTTGTTCAAAGAGAAAAAGTGTGCTATGAAGTTGAAGTCTCGAAAAACTTTCAGCGAGGCGTTTGTTCGTTAACGTAACGGGAAGATTCTCAAAAATTTTCAGATCATTCGGGTGAGAAACTATGAAGATAGAGCGATTTTACAAAACTCGGGCTATGCGTGCGGTCTCAATCTTGCGATATAATTGCGATATAATAATGCATCGCCCGAGTTTTGTAAAATCGCTATATATACTAGGGTGGCCCTTAATATGGGTCTGAAAAATAATTTGTCGGGCCGCCCTCCAAAACGGTTCCAAATAATTTAAAAAAAAAAACTACGCGAGGCCCTAGCTTTGTCCGTTAAGAGGAAGGCGTGCCTGTAAGCATGAAATTTCTCGTAATTAATAAAAATCATTATTTTTTCCTAATCGGCATCGTTATTTTTTTTTAAATTTATGTTGGTGTAAAACTTTTTTTGCCGTAACCAATTTATTTATAATCATACTATTACGCCAAAATAATTGGATGGTTAATCCGAACGCTCATCATATCCAGGAGGACCTTATTATTTGTGCTGCATATTGAATACTATGTAATATACCCGTGTGGAAAGTGATCCCGGAAGCTGGCCGGGTACGAGCCGGGGAGCCCGGCTTTTAACCGGGTTCTGGCCGGGCCTTTTGGCCGGTACCCGAGCAGAATCGTTAAGCTCGGTTGGCCGTGACCCAGTCAGAATGCTTGGCCGGGATCCGATCGGCTTGTCCGACTATGGCCCTACGAGCTTTTTGACAGGGCTACAGAATTCACTCTTTGTAGCTTATAGAGTTTTCCGCTGAAATTCGCGTGGAATTTGACATCTAATATATCCCAGACGATTAGAGAGTTCGATTTTATTTCTAATACTTACTTTATAATTGAGATTGCCTGACATCCAATACTCGATCAGTTTTTTCATAATCCCTTGGCAACAGAGATGCATAAGATCCAGCACGAAAAAAGAAATCATATTTATCATTACTGTCCGTAGGTCTAGCTTGAATTTCTGACCCAGATTCGTCTGCAGTGGTAGAACTCTCATCGTGACCATTTCGTCTTCTTCGTCCGATCAATCTCATTTTTTTTTAACGAATTCGGTTCTGTCTACGGACCAGGGTTCTTTTGAGATCCATGGCAACTAACAATAGGCAGTACGCGAGGAAAGTGACAACGAATTTGAGGTTGTGTCAGAAATTATTAGATGAGCTAACTCGTATCTATGTTCAGATCACCCGCGTCTGCCTCTTGCGGTTCGACTTTCTCGTGACAAAATTGCTGGAGTAGTTTCTGATCAGCACCGGGTCAGCACTTGCAAGTGCCTGAGTAACACTTTGAAAAGATTATTGCCGGACTAGCACCCGGCCAGCGCCCGGTTAGGCGGCTTGGCAAAAATATTGCCCGACAGAGCCTTGAACAAACAAAAAATGCTTAACCACGGCCCGGTCAGCGCCCGGTTAGGAACATTGACGAAAATATTGCATGATTAGCGCTCGGCCAGAAACTTTGTTGAAACAGGGTCAAACCGGGAAATTTCCACACGGGTACAATAGCTTCGGAAAGTTAAAAAACAAATTGACACATAAACTGGATTACAAAAAAAAAAAATTATTCTAATCATAATGAAAAAAAATTGATATTTAAATTTTAGTTCATGCTTACAGGCACGCCTTCCTCTTAACGGACATAGCTAGGGCTTCGCGTAGTTTTTTTTTTTTTACTATTTGGAACTGTTTTGGAGGGCGGCCCGACAAATTTTTTTTCAGACCCATGTTAAGGGCCACTCTAATATACCTTGTGACGTGCACCACCGACGGTGGGGATACTCCCGCGACAGGCCGCGCCAGCAAATACGCGGCGATCCGCTGTGGGATGGCTAGGGGTTGAATTTAATTTGGAAAAACAAAACTACAATAATTTAGAAAACATTGATTTCGAGACAAGACTAAAGTGTTGGGCGCCAGGTACCTAATGGTACCGCGATAACCGAATGACAAGAACAAGAAGACAAAAATAATTGAAATGGATAATATGAGTTGACTATAACCAAAAACGAAATCAATAAAAATTAAACTATCTCACGAAAACATACAACCAGTTCCGCGACAGCTCAGGGTGAGGGGAACATGGGGGCGAAATAATTAGGGCGAGGCGAGCAATTTATGGTTTATGGAATTTCGACAAAGAAGCCAATATATTTTCAAATTAAAACAATTCGGTATTTTCCGTTCAATATAGGAAAATATCGGGGATAATCAATAAATGTGAACAAATGATCACTTAACAGTTATTAATACCATAAATAAGACTCGACAAGAAATAAAATAATCGGTAGGCAGAAGGCCTTAACCCGAGAAATATATTATAAACAGCTGATAGACTAGCAGGTATGTAGGTCACAAAAGAAACAGTAGGTCATATGGTAACGCAGGACAGATAACCCAAATAGAACAAAACGAATATCTTAGGATAAGGTAGGAAAGAGTCACGTGGTAACAAAGTATGACGTCAGGTCGATAACGTCGGGGAATGCGGAAGGATGCGGAATCAATAATTGCGGGACTTTGCCAAATTAACAAGAACTAGATCGATAACGTAGAGCTTTCTAAAGAAAGTGCCAAGCGTAGAAGACGCGAACAACCGACTCGATCCGAATTCACCCGAACATTCCCGAATATTTGAAGAAGAAACACAACATACAACTATGTAATACTAAATAGTTAAACAAATGGCGAATTATAAAGGTTTTATGAAATAATAAATATATTACGGGAAAATAAACCAGCTCAAGTTTCCAGCTAAGAATTTAAGGGGATTTATATGGTAGGATGGCTATTATTTATCAGATCTTAGGAAGGATCTGATTAATTAGGAGGAGATCGATTCTTCTGGAATTTATGGCGAAACGGATAACAAGGAAAACGTGGCTTCGTTATTCAATTAAACCGGAAGAAATATTATATGGGAATTATTATGAGATTTTTACCCCAAAATCAATTTCTACAAATCAAATGAATGAAAATAGGGTTAATCTTTGGTCTCACAGAGACGGTTTAGACCGATAAATTAAACAAATCAGGGACGAAAAATCACAAAGGGGAAAAAGGACGCTATCGATAAAATAATTATTTCCGCAGCTAATTTCCACGAAAAATCGATTAACTCAGCAAAATAATATCATAAGAGGACACAAGATAAATAGTACTAAACAATTAACCCGATACAACAAAACTAAAGCACGAAAATCCCAATAATATGCTAATGGCGTCACCCTCTTTGAGGCCTGACCCAACTACGCAATCACACAATGCAACAAGAAATCGATCAAATCAATCAATAAATGGGCGAAAGCCTACCTTATTGGAAGTACTCAGCGTACACAACACAAAACAGAGTTTATAATTTAATAAGGTGGGGTTTTAAAACAGATAAATTATTCCAACGCAATTAAATTAAAAATATCGATCACAATGACAAAAAAAAGCTCTTAACGCAACGCTATCCAAGAAGTGGCGGGCTTGCGCCCGTCGTTAAGGGAATCAACAAGAGGGGTGGGGTTTTCGCGAAGACATCATTATTGGTCCTTTTTGAATGACGCTGTGGGTGTTCTTTCTTCCACGAAGCGGCCTGGCAGGGCCCGTTGGTTCTCAGTGCTTTCTCGAGGGTGACGTAAGGTGGCGGGCTGACGATTTCTATATCCTGGAAGGCGGAATTTCTGCGTATAACCGGTGGACGAGGCCGGTGAGTGACGTAGGAGAGAAGGGCGACAGGGGAGACAGTTTTGCAGCGCTCTTCCAGGCATATCTCAGGATACGAAGTTCGCGGCCTTCTCGCTACTGACTCTGAGACTTCCAGGTCCCTGCCAGCGGATTCTCAAGGAGGGATGATCTCCCTCGGCGGTAGACTCGAGGCGGCATTACATAGGAGAAATAGGAACAGGATAAAGAAATTAATATACAGGATTTAGGGGTTACAATTGGGACCTTGGGAACTTGAGCTGCGGGACTTCTTGCTTCGATACGGAATAATAATATTTTAACGCGAGGTCGCTTACGCCGGGAGAAGAGACGATGGTCAATTACGCGGCAGCTAATCTGCCACGTTACAACCTATACATATAATGTATGATTATTTCTAGTTAATGATCCTGATTTCGACCAGAACATATTCGGAGAGAATCTGGATGCAGCAGTGCAAGCGCAGAACTATGGTAATAACTGAAATATAATGGGACTTCCGCTTCTGGTAGGGAATGTGACAGACGTGTGAGAGATAGAGAGTGAAAGAAAAGCTGCGAGAAAGGTACAAGAGAAGTGAAAGCAAGGCAGAGAGGATCTTTGTGTGAGAATAGGGTGAAAGAGGGGTGAGTAAGAAAAGGGAACTAAAGAAAAGAGAGGTTCAGAGAGAGGGAAGGGAGATTAAAATAGTGTATAGAGGTTAGGAAGTAACGAGGGAAAACAGGGGAAAGCTAGCGACGTGGTGCTAGAAAAAGGTAGCTAGAAAGGAACGAGGGTAAGGTAGAGCATCGGAACGGGAAGGTAAGGCAGAGCAGGCGCGCGGGTAAGGAAGATAGTAGAACAGGAGGGTCAAGCAGGGAGTGCAACGCAAAGAAAAGGAAAAGTAGGACAAGTAAGAAGGGATGGATAAGGAAGGCGAAGGGGTAGGTGGAAAGGAAGGGGAAAGGGAAAAGAGAAAACCGGGTAAGCCGTCTAATAAAGAGATGCTAGAAAGATTAGGAAGAGAGAGGAGCAATACCTTATGCTCGGTGAAGGATTTGTGGAAGAGAAAGAGAGAAAGCGAGGAGGCGCAAGGGGAAGACGAGTTTGCGACGGAGATAGTAGCTAAGCTGGCGGAAGAGGAAAAGAGGATCTTCGGAAAAAGTAGAAAAGTGGGAAGATCACCGGAGAAACAGAGTGGGGAAGGAGCAGGAATGTCGTACACAGAGGAAGAAAGAGGAAAAAATGAGGAACAAGGTGAAGAAGGAAGGGAGGAAATTGAAGAAACAGGGGAAGAGCGGATAGGGATATCAGAAATGAAGAGATTGATACGAGAGGAGGTGAAAATGGAGACGGGAAAAATGAATTCGAGAGGAGAAGAAACAAGCAAGGAATTAGTAAGAATAGAGGACAAACTAAAAGAAAAGGAAAAGGATTGGGAAAGAGAGAGAGGAGAATGGAGGAAGAAAGTTGAAGAGCTAGAAAGGAGGCTAGAGGGAGTAGAAAGAAAAGAAGCAGGGATAGGCGAAGTCAAAAAGATCGAAGAGAACGTAATGAAGGTAATGGCGGTGAAAGAAGCGGAAATAAGGAGAAAAGAGGAAAAGAGAGAAAAAGAAAAAAAAACAGAAGAAAATGAACTAGGAAGGAAGCTGAGGCAAATAGAGAAGGAAATAGAAAGGAAGAAGAGAGAAGAACTTAGAGAGAACATAGTGGTAAGAGGAGCGAGATGGGAAAACGGGAAGGCAAAAGAAAAGGTGAATGAGCTAATGAGAAGTATAGGAGTGGCGGCGGACCTCAGAGAGGCAAGAGAGGCAGGGGGGGGGGGGGGGGCGTGAATAAAGTGATAATTGCCAAGTTAGGAAGTATTGAGCAGAAAAAAGCGGTAATGGAAAGTAAGAAAAAACTATGGGGAAGAGAAGAAAGGATAGAGGACGATCTAACGTGGGAGGAAAGAAGGATAAAATGGGCAATAAACGAGACAGCGTGGAAAGAGAGGAGAAAATGGAAAAGAGCAAGCGTAGGGTATGGTAGGCTGTGGGTAGAAGGAGTAGTGTGGAAATGGGACGAGGAAAGAAATGCCCTGATAAACAGGGCAGGAAGGGTGTGGAGGGAAGAAAGTGAAGAGGAAGAAGAAGGCGAACAGGGAATGGAGACAGAGCGAGAGAAGGGAAAGGAAAAAACAGGAGAGGGGAGGGAGGTGAGAGACGTGGAACAAGAATTGAGCAGTGAGGAAGAGGAAGGAGATCAAAGGCAATGGACGAGGGTAAGAGGGGCATCGAGAGTAAGAGCAAGGGGAAGGGGAGGCAGAGGAGCTTTAAACGGGGGGTGGAGGCAGGGGAGAATGTAGAAAAAGAAAGGGAGAAACGGGACGTGCAAAAAAGAAAATGGAGAAAGATAGATAAAGAGAGAAACGAGGGAGAGGGAGGAGAAAGAAGGGGGAAGGAGAAAGAGACATGGAAAGTCGCGTTTTGGAACATAGCAGGGTTGGCAAGGAAAGATAAAGGATTTTGGAAGGAGCTGCAGGAATGGGACGCCATGGTACTTAGCGAGACCTGGGTAGAGGAAAAAGGGTGGGAAAAGATGAGAAGCAAGCCCCCGAAAGGGTACGTGTGGAAAGTACAGCACGCAAAGAAAGAGCACAAGAAAGGGAGAGCAAAGCGAGGGATAGTGATGGGGACGAGGAAAGAGATAGTGGATAGGGAGGACCAGGAGAGAAGAAAAGAGGAAGAAGGGATAATAGTAGGAGAGATGAAGATAGGAAGGGAAAGGTGGGCGATAATAGGAATATATGCGAACGGGGACGTGGAGGAAAAAATGGAGAAGATAAAAGATATTGTAGACAAGATAGAAAGGGAAAGATTAGTAATAGCGGGGGGAGACTTAAATGCAAGAACAGGGGAAGAGGGAGGTGGATGCTGGGGAGAAGAGTGGGATGAGGAAGGAACGAGAAGGTCGAAGGACAGAAAAAAAAAACGGGGAGGGGAAAAGGTTGGTGGAAAAGATAGAGGAACTGGGATGGTCCATAATGAATGGGAACACAAGAGGAGATGAAGAGGGGGAAATAACGTTCGTAGAAGGCAGGGGGGGAAACAGTGATAGACTACGCGATAGGGAGCAAGGAAGTGAGAGAAAGAGTGGATAGAATAGAATAGAATAGAATAGAATCTATTCACATGCCCATGACAATATTGGGCAACTAAGATAGGTACAGTATAAAGAGTAGAGCTAAGCTTAAAGTAATTAATAACTAAAGGCTTAAAAACTAGAGATAAAGATAGAACATAGAAAGAAAAATTGACAGAGAAAAAAGAGAGAATTGAAAGAAAAACAACGGCAACTAAACTGGGACATGTCACAGACGAGTGCCCTCGGTATTAAAAAGAAACTCATGGAGGCCACGCTTAAAAGACGAGAGTGAGCGAGTTGCCCTAAGCTCCTGAGGGAGAGCATCTCACTGGCGGATGGCCGCCGCTGAAAAAGAATTCGCTAAGGCCTCCGTACGCGGTCGCGGAGGCAGAAAGTCACCACGAGCAATCCTGGCCGAGGCGGACGCCGAAGGATTACGCTCAACGAATAGCTCGGGAAGGTAGGCTGGACGACCAGAGCGAATGATAACAAAAAATAGCGCAAGCAAGAAATAGAGGCGCCTATCCCTGACTGTGAGCCAGCCCAGCCGCCGCCGATAAGGTGAGATGTGCTCGTCCCTGGCGACCCCCCATACAAAACGCACGCAGTTATTAAGGAAGCGCTGAAGTTTGGTGTTAAGCACCCCCGACAGGTCATTATAGGCAACACAACAGTAGTCGAGCTGCAGAAATAGTAGCGTGACCACGAGCCGGCTACGAAGGTCGTGCGAGAGCAAGCGTCTAGACGCTGCAAGCTGCCGCAGACTACCATGCAGGCGACTAGAAATAGCAGCAGCCTGGCCCGCCCAGGTGAGCTTACTGTCCAGGATAAGACCAAGATCACGAACGGTCTGAGAGTACGACAGTGGGGAACCATCCAGGAGAATCGGCGGAAGCGAGGCAAGATCCAGCCGAGAGATGTACGGTGAGCTGCCAAAGACACACGCATTGGTCTTAGCTACATTAAGCCGAAGGAGAGAAGCGTTCGCCTAAGAGAGAACAGCCCTAGCATCCTCGTTGACTTTCTCCAGACAGTCCGGAAGATCCCCGGGAACGCACTGACGTTAGATTTGCAGGTCGTCAGCGTAGACTAAGTGACTCGTGTGACGTAGGACCCCGGAGATATCGTTGATAAACGCAGAGAACAGCAAAGGCCCGAGGACTGAGCCCTGAGGGACTCCCAAGTCGAGCGGAGCCCACGAGGACAAATTACCATCTCTACCCACCACCGCCTGGACTATGCCTTGGAGGTAGCTAGCAAGCCAACGGAGTGCATGCTGCGAGAGACCCAGCACAGAGAGCTTCGACAACAAGATGGCATGCGGAATGGTATCGAACGCTTTACTAAAGTCAAATAGCACAAGGACGGTAAGCCTGCGATTATCGACTCCCCTACGAATATCTTCAGTGAGGCGCAACAGCGCAGACTGCGTACTGAAACCCGGCCGAAAACCCGACTGCCTCGGGTCGAGCTTACCATGATCCTCGAGATAGGTGGTCAACTGAACAAGAACGACGCGCTCGAGAATTTTCGACAGCAGACAGAGGTTGGAGATGGGACGAACTTGCTGAAGTGACGTCAGCGATTTCACTTTAGGCAACGGACGCACACGGGCACGCTTCCAACGATCCGGGAAGATGGCTATACAGAGCGAGTGATTAAAGAGAGCCAGCAGGAACGGGAAGATAGCCGGAAGGGCATCACGAACGTTGCAAAGACGAATGCCATCCACACCGCAAGACTGCGAGGTGAAGTGCTCGATCGCACTGGTGAAGGCAGCCGGAGAGATATTCTTAAAATAGAACAGCGAGTCACTATACAGAGATGATCTGTGGAAAGTTATAAGCCGTGTGGGTATGCAACCGGTATTTCACTACGAAATGGCAACGTAGTCGATGCGAGAGTCGAATGAGTCAAATGAGTCGAATGACCGTATCTACAGACGACGTAACGGCAGCTGTCATTCTGCGGGGTTATAACCCAATAATGTTAGGTTATAACCTAATAATGTTCGAAATAGACCGATATTGACATCCGCAATTACCTGAATACACTATTACACTTTCTCAAGAAAGAATATTTACCGTTGTATTAAGGAACTGTAACTACAAACCTAAATCTGACAATTATTTATAACCCTCATTCTAACCTAACGACATGACAGCCGCAGAATGACAGCTGCCGTTACGTCGTCTGTAGATACGGTCATTCGATTTATTCGACTCTCGCATCGACAGCGTTGCCATTTCGTAGTGAAACACCGGTTGCATACCCACAAGGCTTATAACTTTCCACAGATCATCTCTGTAGACAGGCGCAGGCAGGCCAGAAAAGAACTCCAGGGCCTCAGAGGCAGAAGATGGCAGAAGACCGAAAAATCTCCGTAGTCACTAGAGGACGCGATGGCAATGCCAAGCGACCTGAGCTCACTCCAAAGCGCACGAGGATTCGTCAAACCCGCGAGGCGGCTGGCATAGAACTCTGCCCGACAAGAAGAGATGCGACAATGTAGGACGTCCCGAGCTTCACGGTAGCGGTGCAGAAGGGCCTCGGAGCGGCCACGCTTGTAGGCGCAATAAAGCGCATCCCTAGCACGCAGCTCCACGTACAACGCTGGGGTGACCCAAGGTGCGACTTTATTCCGGCGATTACGAGTCACCACGGGCGCATGAGTATCAAGAGCCGAGATCAGGTTGTCCTCGAGGCACGCGACAAGCTCATTCGTGTCAAGAGCAGTAGGTGACGCAAAGATAGCCCAGTCGGCTTCGGACAGATCACGCAAAAAGTCGTCAGCAGTGAAGTTCGCGTACGTTCGCGTCCTAATGATTGTGGTAGGCGAAGGCGCACGGAGCAGTAGTTTCACAGAGATCAGGTCGTGACCGGCGATGAACTGGGTGTCGGACTGGCAGAAAGAGTGCAGCACCGCGGGGTCACTTAGCAGACAGAGATCCAAAAGCGTGTCTGAGGTCGCCGTATGACAGGTAGGAGAGAACGGAACGGGGAATAAAGCATGAGAGGAGCAGAAGCCGCGAACGTCATCGGCATCGTAGGAGGAAGCAAGAAGGTTAGCATTAAAGTCACCGAGGATTGCGGCAAAGACGTAGTTTGCACAGTACAAGTCAAAGGCACGCTCGAAGCAGGAGAGGTTAGCAGCCTTGGACGGACGATAAACCACCGCGACAACAAACGCAGGTGCATGGTGAGGCTTGACTTCAGCGATGAGAAACTCCGGACTGCAGGAGTATTGCGAGGGCGAGCACGTCAGCACTTTGACATGCAGGGCATCATGAACATATAGAGCAACGCCCCCTCCCATTTTCCCCAGGCGGTCGTTTCGGTAAAGAGTATAGCCAGGTATGTTGACCGAGGCATCAGAGAATGACAATCGGAGACAGGACGGACTCGGACCATCATCCAGTGATAGTAGAAATAAAAGCAGAAAAGTGGGTAAGAACAAGAGAAGAAAAGGTGAAAAAAAAACGCCGAGAGGAACATGGACGAGAGAGGGGGTAGAAAGGTTTCAAAGAGAAATTAGGTGGAATAATGAAACAGCGTAAAAGTTAGACGAGGAAATAGAGGAGAAAACAAGAGAGATCAGAAGAGTAATAGAGGAAGAAGAGACAAGGGGAGAAAATACGAGGATGAAGAAAGCAGGGTGATGGGACGAGGAGGCAAAAAGAAAAAAACAGGAAGTGAGGAGAAAGCTAAGGGAATGGAGAGAAGGAAAAGCAAGTGTAGAAGAGTATAGAAAAGAGAGTACAACAGGTTATGCGAAACCAAGAAGTAGGCAGAAAACGAGAAATTCATAAGGGAGGCGGAGAACGCAAAGACAGAGAGAAAAGTTTGGGAGGTACTGAACAGGGAAAGAAAAAAAAGGTAAGAAAGAAAGAAAGAAAGAAAATTCATTTATTTATTACAATTAAGTTGGACAATTACATGGAAAAGAAGGGAGGAGAACATTGAGAAGGGGCAATGGAAGGAGCACTTTATGGAACTACTGGGAGGGGTGGAAAAAGGAGAAAATATGAGAAAGGGGGAGGAAACAAGAGATGAGGATGAGGAAAGAGAGCTAGGAAGAGAAGAAGTAAGAAAGGTGGTAAGAGAAATGAAGGACAGAAAAGCACCAGGGGGGGATGAGATAGTGAGCGAGGTATGGAGGTACGGAGGGGAGGAGATAGAAGAGTGGATATGGAAAACGTGTAACAGGGTATGGAAAGGAGAAGGGTGGCCAGAGACCTGGAAAGAGGGATTGATAATTGCAATAGTAAAAAACGGAGAGGGGAGGAAAGTTGAAGACTACCGGGGTGTAACGCTAATGCCGAATTGTATAAGGTAAACGCAAAAGTACTAGCAGGGAGACTAGAGGAGGAAATGGAAGGGAAAGGGATGGTACCGCATAACCAGACAGGGTTTAGAAAGGGGGTGGGAACGGTGGACAACATCTATGTGCTAAATCACTTGATAAACCGGAGAGTAAACAGGAAGAAAGGGAAATGGTGGTCATGTTTATAGATCTGAAAGCCGCGATTGACTCTGTAAACAGGGAAGTGCTGTGGGAAGCGATGAGAGGGAGAGGAGTCAGAGAGGAACTCATAGTAGGGGTAAAGGAAGTGTACAGGGAGACAAAGAATAGGGTGAAGGTAGGAAGCGAGATAGGGGAGGAGTTCTGGACGGTGAAAGGAGTGAGGCAGGGGTGTCCGCTGAGCTCGTTTCTATTTAACCTGCTGACAGCGGATATGGAAGAAGAGTTAGGAAAATCAGGAAGCATGGGGGAAGTCAAACTGGGAGAAGAAAGGGTACGCACGCTAGCCTACGCAGACGACGTAGCAGTGCTAGCGGAGAATGAAGAGGCAATGAAAGTGATGATAAGACGACTGGAGAAATACCTGGACCAAAAAGACCTAGTGCTGAACGCAAAGAAGACGAAAATAATGAGATGTAGGAAAGGGGGTGGCAGGAGTAAAAGAGTAGAATGGAGATGGAAAGGAGAGGAGATAGAGGAGGTGAAGGAATTTAAATATCTAGGGTACATGATGATGAAAAATGGCGGACAAGAGGCACACATAAGGGACAGGGTAAGGAAGGCGGGAGTATTCATGAAGCAGGTATGGGGAATAGGAAAGAGGAGATTCAGCAAAGACTGGGAGAAAAGGCTATGGATGTTCGACAGATTAGTGTGGACAGTGGCAGAGTACGCGGCGGTGGTATGGGGATGGAAAGAATGGAAACAGGTAGAGAACCTTCAAGAGAGGTATGTGAGATGGACTCTGGGGGTGGACTGGAGAACCCCGGGCTACATGGTAAGAGAAGAGACTGAAAGAATAAAATTAAGGACGAGAGCAGGGAAAAAGGCGTGGAATTTTGAAAGGAGACTGGAGGAAGGAAGAGGAAGTGAACTGGCGAGGAGATGTTGGGAGGAGGTAAAGGAGAGAAGCAGGGGAAGCACTGGACTGTCAGGGTGGGAAAAAGATAGGCAAGAATGGATGAGAGAATGGGTAGAAGAAGGAGGAGAGCAGATGGAGGGAAGTGGAGGGAGGGAAGTTCAATACGAGGAGATAGAGGCGAAAGACATAGAGCGGCAAAAAGAGGAAAGGTGGGAGAAAATTAGAAACTCGAGGTTCAACAAATGGTATAAGGGAATTAAAGGGGAAGGAGTGCCAAAGTACTTGAAAAGGGGATGGGGAGAAAGCAGGTGGGGAAAAGTAGCAAGGTTTAGACTAGGTGGGGAGGTGAAAGAATCGAAATACTGGGAGGGAGAGAATGAAAGGAAATGCAGAGTGTGTGAAACGGAAGAGGAGACTTGGGAGCACATATGGGAAGGATGCGTGAGAATTAGGGAGAAAACAGAAAGCTGGCAGGAAAAAGTAGGAATGATACTCGGGGAGGATGGGGAAGGTGAGGCATGGATGAGAGAGATTGAGAAAATGAGAGAGGAAAGAGACGCGAACAAGAGGAGAGAGTGGGAGGCGGAAGTCGATAGGGAGGAATGAATGAGGAAAAAAAGAATGATAGAGAAATGAATAACAAATCATGTTTAATGGTCAAGGATAGCGACTAAGAAAATAAAGGCAAACAGAGATAAGTAGGTTAAGTAGGTTGAGAATGGAGGTAGAACGGGCGTGCCAAGAGAGAGAGAAAGTAAATAAAGGAATGTAATGAAAAGTGAAAAGGCTAGGGTAAAGTAAGGATATTGTGGAAAGAAATGTAAAAACGGAAAGAGATAAAAAAAGGCAAGCGAAGATAGCAAATGTGGAAAGAAATGGGAAGAGAGTAGAGAAAAGAATAGAGGTTAAGGTTTAAGGCATAGTTTAGGGTTTAGGATAATGAATAGGATAAGGGATAGGATAAGCGTAGTCAGTAAGAAAAGTATTGTAAAAAGAGGTATTGCAAAAGCACTGTATAAATTTAGGTAACCGATGTGGAAGTTATGTAACCCCGAGGGGAATCATTAAATAAACATACATACATACATACATACTGAAATATAATGTCAAACATAGCAAACTGAATTGGCTCAAGATTGTAAGGTCACATATGCATAAGAGTCGTATATTTCAAATATCGGCAATATGTTCATTCTTTTTCCCCTCGTGAGCAAATAATAAATGTAAGTTAAAAATTTACGCAAAAGTTATAGACCTATCAATTTTTTTAATTGGTTTCACATCGATATTAGAAGTACACGACTGATATCACAGATTATCATAAAACTTGAAAATACTCAATTCTCTTGTTTAAGGGGACCAGTACACCTTGATTTAAAAAATTCTACATACTCCAAAAATCATTTATATCTTAACCAAAGTTCATAATACATCAAGAAAATCACTTGTCTGAAAATCACTTGTCGTAAGGTTTCAGGCACAGCGTTGATCCGATTATGTCTCTTGACGTCTCATTTTCTTCGAAGAGCAATTCTTCATCACATGAATGTAGGGAACTGAAAAAAAAAATCCAGTAATAAGTTATGATCAGTTATCGAAATTTAGCAAAAATCTGATCACTCTTTTGCTGATAACTTTGTCTGGAAATTTTTTCTTTAAATTTCCCTCATTCATGTGATGAGGATTTGTTTTCTGAAAAAAATGAGCCCTAAATGAGTCAAATCGGAGCAACGGTGCTCCTAAAACCTTACGACACGTCGCCAAAAATGTAGTTCTGAGAAAAACGGTTTTGGAGTTTTCACTAAAAAAATAAAATTTACTACTAGAAAAGTTTGAAATATCGAAAAATGTTTCAAATAAAAGTTGTTGGTTACAAAATTTCTGACAAAATTTAAATTTTTATTTACAAAAAACAAAATTACTTTGTTCAACTTTCAAACTAATAATTTCATCGTACCATCTTTAAGGGAGGACCCTACTGAAACTTGGAAAAAAGCAGTGTTTCATTTTTCAATTGGCCAAAAAAAGTTCAATCTAAAAAGTAATACCAATTAGAGATCACGGTAGAATATGTTTTTAAAAAAAAATTCACTCTACTGCAATAAAAGTGTATGCGCAGGAGGGAACCTTTGACAGAATCTATCCTGCGCAGCGCTGGGAAAGGCTTCCTACGCATACACTTTCAACGCAGAAGACTGAAATTTTATTTTAAAACATATTCTACCATAATCTAAAATTGGTAGTATTACGTTTTAATCTGGACCTTTCTTGGCCAATTGGAAGATAAAAATCTGCTTTTTGTCAAGATTTCAGTAGGGTCTTCCCTTAAAAGGCTCCTGCAGCATATGACAGTCCTTCTCTAGCCGCTGTAGTCTCATTTTGGTCCAGTCGTAGTCTTCGGATAGCAATTCGGGCTTCTCGAGTACTATCAGCTGCCTGTCGTTGAGCCTGTTATAGCCATGTCTGGTCGGTCCAAATCATGTGAGCCTTCGCGTTGGATCCTGAGGGCACTCCAAGTGCAGTTATTATTATATTTTCGAAAATTGTAACGATTTTTTTCTTCTGGGTGTAAATTATGAGATCTGTGAACAAAAAGCAAAAAAACTTCGAACGCAAACGTGAGTATGCTATACTTACTTTGAGGTTAGTTGGTGGGAACCCACAAATAACCTCACACACACTGTCACTCGATGTTTATACACGAAAATGACAAAGCTAGATATTTAGCACAATGGAATCGCGGATTTTTTAGTACTAAGTACTGTTCTTGTTTTTATTGTATTTGAAACAAGTAAAGAGCGGGAACGTTACACGATCTCAGAATGTTCGACAAATAATCACCGGTCACGAAACATGTGAGCGATATGAAAACAAAGCGACAGCGCTGCTTGCGCCAGGTCGCTGAAACTCAATGCCAATTCTCGATCATTTTTACGAATTCGTCGATGGCGACTTTTTTAGAGATAGATATGACCCTGAGACAGCGAAATCTACAAAAAACGAAAAAACGATTTTTGTGAAATTTCAAGCTGTACGATTTTCGGTCTATAAACCAGTTATTTTCACGAATTCATCAGTGGCGATTTTTTTAGAGATAGATATGACCCTGAGACAGCATATTCCGCAAAAAACGAAAAAATGATTTTTTCAAAATTTCAAGCTATACTGGTCCCCTTAAAGAATGCTCAATCAAAATGCATACTATAATCGTATTTTAATGGTATTTTGGTCTCATCAATGATCGATCAATTACGAATTGGCAATATGTTAGGAAAGCATCAAAGTTAATTTGCATCCAAATACCTAGTATGCATAATTCGCGTAATTTATCGAGCCTATCGTTCCTGAAACAGGATTAATGCACCAAAATGTAGCTGTGAAAGAAATTCTTACATCACGCCTGTATTAGCTCTCTCAGCTTTCTCCCACGGAAATTACATATTGCGGATTCAGGATAGATAAATCTGGGTTACATAAAATGAATGAGAAAATTACGGCAATAGAAAATATGCCAAGACCGGAAAATCAATCAGAAGTACGCGCACTTATCGGGTTCATTAATTACTATAATCGTTTTATTCAAAACGCGAGCACTTTGATGAAACCGTTGTATGAATTACTACAAAATGATAAAAAATTCATTTGGTCTGAAGAATGCGAAAATACTTTCTTAAAAATTAAAAATGAATTTCAAAGCGAAAAGTGTTTAATTTTTTATGATGCAAAATTACCACTAATAGTTGCAACTGATGCAAGCCCTTACGGTTGCGGGGCGGTGTGATCACACAAATTGAACGATGGAACAGAGAGACCGATCAAATTTGTCTCACATGCATTTTCAAAAACTGAAGCGAAATATTCCCAGATAGATAAGGAAGCTTTCGCTAGAGTTTTTGCTATTAAAAAGTTCCACCAATATTTATATGGTGCAAAATTTACATGAGTCTCTGATCACCGTGCTTTTGTTACTTGCGGCTCCACAGTATTAAAAAATTTTATTTTTCAAATGGTGAACGCATATATATTATTAGAGATAAAAAAGCCGTGGGAAGAATTTAGAAATATAATCCCAAAACCCTCTTTACTTAGTCACGAACTCTGGTCGAGTTTTAAAGATAACGAACGAGTAGAATAAGTTAAGTTAGGATCTAATGCAGTGCCGGGTTTTGCTGACCCAGCACTGTATAATCGGTTCGATGTAACTCTCTCCCAAATAGACATAATCAGACTATATCCTAATATATGAAATTATAACAAACAGACTGTCCTGAGGTTGGGATCGCTGCACGCTGTTGGAGGTAAAACGGTCAGGAGGATGGGTTTACTCGGCCGCGGAAAGACGCAGATCTTTTGATTAGGCTAGTTACCGCTGCGGAGTAATACCTAAGTTATCTAGAAACGGCCTCCTGGCTGCCTCCAACCTGGACAGTGTCTTCGTTCTCCAGAGTTGCGACCGCACAGACGTGACCCGGGGTTTTGTCATAGAGAAAAAGTTAGCGCCCGAAAATCTGTAAGTGACGACGCTAAAGACTCCTAAGCCTCGAAATATAATTATATAACAAAAGTACATGGACACATTCATTAAAAGTTTCGACTAAAGAAAGTGTATTGATTTTTTTTTGTGTTGTGGGTGCGAAAGGTGGGACTCTGTCGGGATAGAAGCAGACCCAACCTCAGGACAGAAGCCAAAACGCTAAGTCTTTATTTTTTCAAGTCAATCACCAAAATCTGTCCTAGTAGTAAAAGAGGAAGAGAGTTGCATCGATCCAGTAAAAAATATATATATTGTGACGTTGCAGATTTGCTGCCGTCACAGGAGCCCTTCCGGCTACCGAAACTATAGCTTATTTAGAATACCGATACCGCGAGAGAGCCCGCGTCGAAATTTAGCACCTACATTGAACCTATACTCCTAGGTTCAAATCAGGATGTGGAGGATCACAGGAGGGTTAACTTGCATTGTAATTAGCGCCTACTTTGAACCTCAAATGGGCCGTTATTGGACGATCTTCCATGTTTAGGTTCAAAATAGGGGCTCGCGAGCACCTCAAAAAACCCTCGACCTCCTCCCATTTAAAACCAAAATAGTAGGTACAAATCAGATTCATACTTTCCCATACACTTGTTGGTTACATGATAAATGTAACAATCACTGTATGATAATTGTTGAAGTCTAATAGCATTTTCGACTGGGGCTACACCGAGCTACACTGGTGTACTGTAGCCATCTCTATCTCTCTCTTCCTCAAAGAAAAGAAAGAGGATGAAGATAGCTACACTACACCAGTGTAGCTCGGTGTAGCCCAGTCTAGAATGCTATAAGGTATGTTCAGATTATATACAATTGATGCAGTAGTTACATTTTTCAGGTAGCCAAAAGTCTATGAAAAAGTACAAATAGGGTTCGGCTGTCGATGGAAGAGAGAACATTTTTTCACTTCTTTATTAAAAAGAAAAGTGCGACATATTTTTATCATAAAAATAACATAATTTCTCCAAAACAGATATTAAAAACTAGAAAACGAATATACGTATTCTATACTCATAATATAGGACATGCAAACGTTAAATATGACAAGGCCATGTTAAAGGGAGTTATAGGTTCAAGAGTTGGAGGTCTAAAGGAGGAGCAAACGTAGTAAATGGAGAACTTAGAGGTTCATTGTAGGAGCTCTAGGTCGAATAGTATCATAGGAGGTTTAAATAGGCGTTGGGAGAATCAAAGCAGGGTTAAAATTTCGACTCGGGAGAGACGAAGCACGTCCCGCCCTCGGGAAAACAGCGACACACGACAGACAAACAATAGCTTTTGAATAAATGGTAATTTGAAGTGCTTTTTTGTTAATGTGCTGCGAGCGAGAGAGAAAGAGAAGAAGAAGGAGAAGGAAATGCCGCTACGAGGACTACCGCAAGGCTGGATTTTCATGCGCAGCAAGTTGCTGCGGCAGCGAGTTACTGTCGCTGCGCATGAAAATGAGGTTCGGCAGCAGCAGCGAGTTACTGCTTGTCAAACGCACGTGTCTCCGCCAACGGTTCTCATTTCTGTTTAGTCGCATTGCATCAAATAAGAGACACTCTGATGCCCCCAGTAATAGTAAGTAATTGCCATAAATAAGAACTCAAAATTCGTTAAAAAAATCGAAATAATCGATTGAATTGATCAAATGTTGTAAATAATTTCAACAATTAATAAAAACTTTCTCAATGCACAGGTGTGGTGAGAGAAAACGTTAGAGAGGTTCTTATGATGTGGGTTAACGAATTAGCGAGATAGAGGCCTAGGATGAGTGACTTTCGGGATAAATGATTAGAGAAGGCTCACACTGATTTTTGTCTTTAATTAAAACTCGTGGTTTATTTCGTACTCACGATTAGAGATACATAAAATACATATAAGACCACGAGGCCGATAGTTTACAATGTATTCCACGGGGAATGTCGAGACACACTGATCTATATGGACTTCGATCGAGTCCGCAAGGATACATACATATATTATACATATACATCGAATAGTTCTTGCGCTCGGTGCGCGGTAGGACTTCATAGTCAGATTGGAGTAAACACCACACGGTGGTGTGTGTGCGAGCGATAGATACTGGCCGTCCAGCTGATCTACGCGATCGCACACTTTGCCCGAACAACAGGTATAACGAAATGCAGTGCAATAATGTTGGACGAATTCTTCATGCTCATGCATTATATCATGATTGGATTTTCAAATATCCTACATGTGCGGGATTAATCAATTTAGGGAACTCGTGTTTTTTAAACAGCACATTGCAGGCCTTATACTATACCCCAACTTTTGTGAACTGGCTCATGTTTAATATTGAACATGAAGTTAACTGTACGAAAGGTAATTTTCTTATAATTACATAAAAAATATCGTATTGGTAATAATCAGGGCCAGGGACTTCGTATGGAGGGGGAAATACTAATACACTCGAATAAAAACAAGCGCTGTACGTGTATTTTTTGATATTGAAAAATTGATGTTCACGTTGAACAGCAACCAAATTCAGAACTGTCAAAAACAACTAACTTATCTAACCTAACATACGATCAGAATATATTTCATGCATCTGTCGTTCAGATGTGTAACAACGAAAATAGAGATGAAAAAAAAATTTATTTTAGAATTATTGAAAGAAAGAATATACGATGGGTAAAAGACCAGGACCTGCAATTGCCGAGTAAAAATTGTAGAATTTTATCTCGCTGGCCAGCGAGATGGCAAGCGAGATGACCAGCGAGACGGCAAGCGAGATGACCAGCGAGACGGCCAGCGAGATATTCAGCTAGATATTAGAAATTTACCCGCATGGAATCGTCGCTAGATTCGATAAACCTTGGCAGAGAATTTTCAATCGTAGCAAATTCTGCGAGAAAGAATTGCACGGGGAATTGTTCCTTGGCAGCTCAAGAGTTTTAAGAAATCGTTTTTTTCACGCGATAAAATTCTACAATTTTTACTCGGCAGTTGCAGGTCCTGGTCTTTTACCCATCATATATTCTTTCTTTCAATAATTCTAAAATAAATTTTTTTTTTCATCTCTATTTTCGTTGGTACACATCTGAACGACAGATGCATGAAATATATTCTGATCGTATGTTAGGTTAGATAAGTTAGGTGTTTTTGACAGTTCTGAATTTGGTTGCTGTTCAACGTGAACATCAATTTTTCAATATCAAAAAATACACGTACAGTGCTTGTTTTTATTCGAGTGTATTAGTATTTCCCCCTCCATACGAAGTTCCTGGCCCTGGTTATAATTTATTACTATAATGTATTATTTCTTCTGTCAACATACAACAGAGAAAACAATGTGCATCACTTGCATAATGAAAGCAACATTGCAATTGTGTCATGAGAACTCTGGTGGTGTAATTAAACCATACAAACTGTTTAATATGTTGAATCGTAAGTATTAAATTCATTTATTTTCAGATTATTACCGCTTTTGCCACATACATGTATATTTTATGATTTTTGCAGACATTTCTAATGAATTTGTTTAGGGGCAACAAGCAGATTGCCACGAATTATTCATGTACCTTTTAGATGTCCTGGATCATGAACATCAAAGTCTGCGCAAAAATGATAATTCTGTGAATAATCCATTGCCGATGGATCGCATATTTGGTGGCAATTTTTATATAGAACATGAGTGTTCAGAATGTCATTTCATATCAGTTTCTACAGAAAGATTTCAAGTGAGAAGTATTAATATATTCAGGTTGCGCATTCAACTTGATCCACTGGGCATATTGGAGCATTTTTTTGTTTCAACTAATTCGAGTTTATATTCTTCATCCATCTGATAGTGCAAATGCACATTGATGTTGACACAGTATAACATTGCTTTCAGAGCATTTCAATTGATATATGCAATGATACCATTAACAGTTTGGACGATGCTCTTGATCATTATTTTCGCAACGAAACTTTTGCAAATAATGATTATACTTGCATGAATTGCCAAAGCAAAGTTACGTTACTTAAAAAAACGTTTATCAATCATGCGCCCCATGTATTATGTATGTAATAAGATTTTAGGTTGTCGAGTGTTGTTGTAGGTGGAATAAGCAAGTCGAGTTTCTCTGTAATAAACAAAGATTTTGTATTTTATCCGCTTAGCATTTACATCGTCTCTATATCCTATTTATTAATCTATCTACTAACCTGTAATAAACAAAGAAACTACATTCAAAGTTTATTCTTCACCTCTCTACTCTTCCTCTTTTAGGTTAATTCATTTATTCGCTCTCACGTGGTCTTCCACGATTTTGGTCTATGACTCTACCTCTTGACTCCCTGCCCTACCGACCTATATCCCTATGATCTGCTGCTTTACCGACCCGCGTGTAAGCGCGGGATTATTTGGTTGGTCTAAGAAAGTGAACTTTCTTACATCCCCCCTCCTCGGGGAGAAAATATCATATATTTTCTTTCCGTGGCACCGGAATCAATTTCGTGACGTGAAACAGGTTGGATTCAATTTTCTTGTGTCCTGTGTTAATTCTGTATATGGAGTCCGAGATCTTCTCTTCAATTTTGTATGGTCCAATTCGAATTTCATCTAATTTTTTTCTGTTGAGACGGTTTCCATTTTCGATGTACACAAGATCACCAGTCCCAAATTTGTGGTCTTTTCTATGTTCATCGAATAATTTTTTGTTATACTTGTGATATTTAATACTGTTTTTCAGTGCAGTTTCTCTATCTTGGATTAGATTGTCGTATGTTTTTTTTTTTCTTAATTCTTCAGGTAATATTGCACTATCCATACCCTTTAATAAATGTTCAGGGCTGAATTTTGTAACTGTATGAATTGTTTTGTTATATTCATCAACACATTTCTGAGCAATTGTTGTCCATGCGACCTTTTTCGCTTGTTCGTTTATTTTACATCTGATTCTATTTACAAGTGTCTGGTTCAGCCTTCCATTTAATCCATTAGAAAAAGGTGCATTTACAGCGGTGAATATTAGTGGGATGTTTTTCTCGTCCAAAAATGTTTTATATTCCTTGGAATTAATAGCTGGATACTGATCTGTCAGGATTTGTCCTATGTCTCCTTCTTTTAACGCTTCGTTTGTTATCTTTATAAAATCTGTTGCCATCTGTGTTTTCGAAGTTAATACAATTGCATATCTCGTAAAGTGGTCCACTAGTAAATGCAGGTATTTTTTTGTCGATCTTGTGCCACCAAAACCGCCTATTGTGTCTACTGAGACGATTTCAAATGGTTTGCTAGCCGGACCCAGTTGAGACAACAAACCGTAATTGTTCCTTATTCTTGTTTTGTTTTTTATGCATATTTCGCACGTTTTACAAATGTCTTTTACATTTTCTAGGAAATTATCTGATGTGTAATGTGGCGTTAACAACGAAATCATTTGATTTATACCAATGTGTCCCATGTTTATATGTAAATTTTTCATGAGGTTTTTACTAAATTTTTCTGTGAGGATGATTTTTTCTTTATTTTTTATTCTTTTTAAAAATATATCTTTTCTTTCTATCGTGTTTTTATATTTTCTTATATTTTGATTTTTATCCTGATCTTCTTTGATTTCCTGAAGACTTACTAGGTTTACTATTTTTACTGGATCTTCTTGATTTTCTTCCGGTTCCAATACTGGATTCCTGCTGAGACAATCCGCTTCCAGATTGAATTTTCCAGGGTTGTATATTATTTTCACATCAAATTGAGTCAAGTATAGGGTTAAATCACCTAATTCTTCATCCGGCCTAGCTTTTATGTTTAGATCTTCAAGTGGTTTGTGATCTGTGAATATCGTAAAGGATTTCCCCATCAGCCAGTGCTGCCAGTAAAGTATAGCCTCTTTTGCTGCCAATGTTTCCAAGTAAATTGCCTTTTTCTTTTTTTGTGCTTCATTTAACTTTCTGGAGAAATAAGCAACTGGTTTCTCCTTTCCGTCTTCATCTGGTTGTGGTTGTTTCATCACCGCTCCCAATCCTTGTAGACTTCCATCTGTGTATATGTGAATTGGCAACTCCGGGTCATAGATAGCTAGTACTGGCTCTGTACATAAAAAGTTTTTCAAGTAATCGAGCGTACTTTGACATTCTTCTGTCCATTCGAATTTTTGGTTTTTTCTCAACAATTTAAGCAATGGTTCCAGTACCATTGTTTTTCTTGGTATGTACTCATTATAAAAATTAATTTTGCCTAAAAATTGTCTGATATTTTTTTGATTTTTCGGTGTTGGAAAATTCTTTATAGCTATTAAATTATCTTTTAACGGTGTAACTGTGTTGTATTTTATCCCATGTCCTAGGTATGTCACTGAATCCATGGCAAATTGACACTTTACTAGTTTTAATCTGAACCCTTCTGATTGTATTGCTGATAACAATTTTTCAAGATGAGTTATGTGTTCTTGAAACGTCTTAGAGAAAACTAGAATGTCATCGATATAATTCCTAGCGAAATCAGACAAACCATTTTTTCTAATAATGTTACTTAATATTCTTTGAAATATTGCTGGACTTGTTTTTAGGCCAAAGGGTAAACATGTCCATTGGTGATGGCCTTCTTCTGTGACGAATCCTGTTTTCTGTCGATCTTCAATCCGTAAAGGTATTGACCAGAACGCCGAATTAATATCTAATTTTGAGAAAAATTTACAGTTCTGCGTTTTAACCAAAAGATCTTCTATTCTTGGGAATGGTTGAGGCTCTGGCACTACTATTTTGTTGAGATCTCTAAAATCTGTACACAATCGGTTCCTCTTTTCTTCATCTCTCTTGAAGGCCAATGTGACTGGAGCTGAAAAAGGGCTACACGATTCTTCTATCAAATTCCTTTCTAACATTTTTGTTATTTGTTCCTCAATTTCCTTCTTATCGTCAATGGTGCATCTGTACGGTCTTTTGCTGCAGTATTTATTAATTTGCAGATCAATTCTTGCTTCGTAGTCCTTTACTGTTCCAACATCAAATTTGTCTCTTGCGAATATTGTCGAGTATTTACTTATCAAGTTTTCTATTTCTGTTCTTCTATCCGAATCCAAATCATTCGTTGTGGCTTCAAAATTATTCATCTCAATATCTTCATTAAAATTTATTGTTGTATTAAATTCTTGATTTTTCACTGCTTTCATTTCTTCACCATTATTCTCTAAGCTATTTTGTTCTTTTCCAGTCTTACCCTCTTCTGCATTGGGAATTTTTGACTCGGTTTTTGCAAAGTTAATTTGTTCAATTTCGAGTTTGTCGTTTTGACATAGTTTGAATTTTTTTATGCAGTCAAGACCAATGAGGAAGTCATAATTAAAGTTACTGTTGTCTACAACGCCTACAGTGACGTTTTCTTCAATATTCATAATCTTGACTTTTAATTTGATAATTCCACTTGTTGCATTCACACCATTAATCGTCTTCAAGTTAATTTTACTTGTATCTTTGAATTTATTCGTCTTCAAATTCAATAATTTTGCGTTTACTAAAGATATGGTTGAACCTGAATCGTAGATTGCTTGAACATTTAACGAATCCTTTAATTTTATCTTGATTGAGATTAATGGCGTGCTTTTTAGTTTTTTGCTTCTTCAAATTCTTCGATGTTTATTAATGATGTGTTTTCTACCCTCTTTTCTTCCTTGTTGAACCAGCATTTTTCTTCTTGATGGAACCTGTCTCCCTTCCCTTTGTTTTTGCATATTTTGCAGGGTGTCTTCTTTTTTATATCCTTTGTATTGTTTTCTGAATGAGTGATTTTTTTTGTATGAAATGTTCCAATCTCCCTAATTCGTTGCACAATTCTTCTGTTGTTTCTATAGTTTCTCTGTCTATCTTATCAGCAATAAAGTTTGGTAATCCAGTAGCTATTAAATCAATCAGTGTGCCAGTGTCAATTGTTCTTCTAACCTCTAGTAATAGCTTTTCTTTTTTTATAGCCTAGTCGACTAAGTTTCCTGTCTGGTATCTGTATGATATAGCGTATCTTATGGGAGACCAACCTTTGTTAGCGTAAGTCTCACAGAAGATTTTTTTCCACTGATCCCAATCCGAGTCTATAGATAACTTCAGCAGCATGCAGCTATACCAGTCCAAGTATGGTTTATCTAGGAATAATTTTAATGCTTCAATTTTTTTTCTGTCTTGATTAACATCAAATCTTGCACACTCTTTTTCAAACTCATGCATCCATTGGTTAGCATTTGTTGTTTTGTTATTGAATTTTTCAATCATGAATTCCTTAGTTATTGAACTCAAGCTTTTTTCTTCTGATTTTTGGGTGTTTGCAATTAATTTTTCGAGTAGTGTAGCTATTGGATCATCTTTTATCGCTGTATTATCAGTACTTTCATTTATCTCTTCTAGATACAAATCATTCAATTGTATATTTTCATCTTCATCAAAGTACACTTCCTTCATTTCTGGGCTCAGAGTGATCCATATATTTCTTGATTGGTGTCTCTTCTTTAGACTGTTTTTTATTTTTGTGAAATTTGTTGATTCAAGAATCAACGTATGCTTTCTTACATCTTGATCTTCCTTAGGCAGGCAGAAGGTTCTATCATCTTGTGTCCCAATTGAGGTTATGATTATCATATTCGATTTTCCATCCGCGGCTGCCACATTCTTAAATTGGAATTATAATTTATCCATTTTCCCATAAACGAGAATGTAGTTTTGTAATAAGATTTTAGGTTGTCGAGTGTTGTTGTAGGTGGAATAAGCAAGTCGAGTTTCTCTGTAATAAACAAAGATTTTGTATTTTATCCGCTTAGCATTTACATCGTCTCTATATCCTATTTATTAATCTATCTACTAACCTGTAATAAACAAAGAAACTACATTCAAAGTTTATTCTTCACCTCTCTACTCTTCCTCTTTTAGGTTAATTCATTTATTCGCTCTCACGTGGTCTTCCACGATTTTGGTCTATGACTCTACCTCTTGACTCCCTGCCCTACCGACCTATATCCCTATGATCTGCTGCTTTACCGACCCGCGTGTAAGCGCGGGATTATTTGGTTGGTCTAAGAAAATGAACTTTCTTACATGTATACAATTGAAACGATTTGATGCAAATCACCAAAAAATTATGAAAAACTTGAATTTTTCTGAAATAATAAATTTGGAGCCTTACACTCAAACAACTGAGGCTAGCAGTATCAATAAAGCCACATCCAATTATTCATTGACATCTATGGTTGCCCATATTGGATCGACAATAACTTGTGGCCATTACATTGCAGTAGCCAAAGAATCATCCGGAGAATTCTATACCTTTAATGACTCACAGGTGCAAAATATTGTCAAAATAATTTAATGCAATAGAAAATTACTTGATCTCTCGAAACTTAATTCTCAGTATACATTATAATTAGGTTCAGCACACATCAATCAATAATGTCTTGAATAATAAAGATGCGTATATTTTAATATACAAGAAGATGACTGAAAGTAACAAGGAGAACAGTTCTTTGTTAAGGAACATCCATAAGGAAGCAAATAACGAAACATCGGCATTGTCTTCGGAACTGGTATATATAAACACAATAAATCTATAGGATTTGTATGTTTATCAGCAATATTGTAATAAATCTCATACATTTAATACAGTAAAAGGTGTCAAGTAAATTACAAATACGTGGAAGATTTTCAAAACCAGTGCAAACTACTCCAAACACAGTAAAAAAATCTTCAAAGGCGAATTGCAAACAGCCTAATGTAATGAAGCCAAAGGTACAACTATTCTGTAGATATTGTTATCCCATGATAGTTGAAGATAATGTAACAATATTCGATAGAAAGAATATTTTCGATGAATGATAACTATTAAATAGTAGAGGTGTTATTGACTTGATTATTATAATTATACTATTTTTTGGGGGGGTTCAAATATCACGTATATTTGTATGATGATATTGATATCTTGCATTCTTCTTCCTTTCAGGTATTTCAATCATTGTCTGAGAAATCCCACGTTGTAAGGAAAAAAACAGCTAGCAGCTGTAGCAACGTCGTTAATATGCCTTACATTAGTTAGATCTTACACGCAAAAAAATATTGGGCACGGCCTCTCTTTCAGATGAGGAAACAGCATGGATGTTTTCATAAAAATTATCAACTGTTGAAGAACGATCCAGAAAAATTCAGAAACTATACGCGAATGTCCGTGAAACAATTCAATGAGTTATCAAAGATCATAGATCCTATGGTTCGCAGGAAAACTTGTATTAGGGATCCTATAAGCACAGACGAGCGATTATTATTGACCCTAAGGTATACCTACCTATATGTAATAAGTTATTTTGCATCACAAACATAAGTTTAGCAGGTTGCACCTTCCCATTTTCGATTAACAAAATCTATTGAATTTTTTCTGTAATTTAGATACCTCGCTAGTGGAGAGCTACAAATTGCTATTACTTATTCATTTAATATATCTCCCACGGCAGTATCAAATGTTATTGCTGAAGTGTGTGAGGCAATCTGGGAAGCCTTGCGACCAATAGTCTTCAAGCAATGTTCTGTACAAGATTGGCAGAACATTTCCTTACGGTTTGCTAAAAAATTTCATTTTCCTCATGTACTTGGCGCAATTGACGGGAAACATGTGACAATGGAAGTAAGGATCCCACAAATTATAAACTTATTATCCACATATTTTAATATAATTTTCGAATTACGTTAAATCAACATTTACCGTAATAAATGTATGATTTTCTGCAGGCTCCAGCAAACGCAGGATCTGAGTACTACAATTACAAGGGCCATCACAGCATAATATTATTAGCCGTAAGCGATGCTGACTACATTTTTCGTTACGTTGATATCGGAGCAACTGGTCGGCAGAGTGACAGAAATGTTTTTACAAAATCCAATATCTGGAAAATATTCGAGACTGATAGAGCCAATATACCACCTAAAGAGCCATTAGGAGAATTTGAATTGCCATACGTAATGTGAGGAGATGCGGCATTTCCATTGGCGGATTATTTATTGGTGTCCTATCCAGTAACTAATAATATTGCACCAGAACAACGCGTGTACAATTATCGACATTGCTATGCCAGGAGAGTGGTCGAAAATGCTTTTGGCATTCTAGCATCTCAATGGCGGATTTATAGGAGACCTATAAATTGTTGTGTTGGCACACCAATTCAGATTGTCAAAGCTACGGTGTGTCTGCACAATTGGTTACGAATGGCAGATTTAACAAATCAATCATCGCATTACACGTTGCGAAATGGTATGGAAGATAGTGATTGCGTACCAAGTAGTTGTTTAGTACCATTACATCGAACATCAAGAACCGTATACCAAGCTGGTGTACAGTTGAGAAACGATTTTTGTGAATATTTTAATGGTGAAGGTTCCCTACCTTGGCAATATAAATATATCTAAACGATATCTAAGTGATATATCCAAGTGATAGCTTATGCGTGTAAATATGTACATCTGTTACCTGTAAGTACCCGTTTCACCATCACAATGCGAAGCATTGCTGATATTTTCCAGTGTAACTTAAAATTTCAAATGCATCATATTCGAGTCTGGCACTAGTTTATTACTCATTAGGATAAATTACATTTTTCTCATATACCGCGATTGATAGAGAGCAGAGAATAAGACGTAAAACTTTATCAGAGATGTTTAGTTGAAAATACATACAAAAATAATGCTGTATCGATACATATGAGACGGATAAAAACAATACAAATGCAAGTTTTTTTGTTACAGTTTGCATGCAACTAGATTAAATATCATTCAATCAATTGCTCTGCACCATATAATACTTTCATAATCTCGAACATCACATTGTTTTGGAGACTATGATTTGGAATTTTTTTAATTTTTTCGACTACCAATATACCAAACCCATCAATCTCAGACAAGTTATTCTTCTGGCATGTTGATTGTGGCTGCGTCATCACATCTACTATTTTATCCAAAGCTGAACTAACAACTTGGCCGAGAGATCGTTTTCTTGATCCTGAAAAAAACCGTAGAAGCATAATTACAAAAGAACCTGTTTGTTGTGTGAGAAGGAACGTAAACTCCTCACACTGGTTTAATTTGAAAGAATGAAGACTCACTTCATAAAACAATCGATATATTTTTAAAATAGTGAAACTGTATAAATATGTTTACCAGGTGTATGAAATATTAAAGATGAGGTTAAACTTGTGAATTTGATGAGTATTCTGAGTTTGGTTGACTCTTCATCTACTCATTCCTGAACTAGACCTTAGTCTTGGACGGAGTTTTGATCTGAATTGTTTCGACTTGAATTTTTTGAACTGAATGTTTTGAACTGTCTGAAAAATGCCTGCGCAGAGGCTTATATGTGATCTAAAGGTGCCTCCCTCGTGGGTGGTTCCAAATTTCTAAATTTTGATTGGTTTTTCCCCTCGAAGAAGGACACCGGTCATTTGAAAGGTGGGATATTTCCCCTTAAACATTATGTACTGGATTTTCCCTAGCCGCGTACATAGACCGGGGTGAATTTGTTCAGCCCTGGTTGACTAAGCGTTGGGTTTTTTCCGCGTACCTACGTTAACTTATATATTACACTATTTCGCGTGCAGACCTCTGGTTTTTCCAACTTTCTAGGGATGCAATGAAACATTTGGTGACCAGACGCGCGACCGTGATTGTAAAGTATTTGTCCTTGAAAATCTGTTGTCCCTAGAACGTTGGGTTTATGGATGTACCCCTAATAAAACATCTGGTCTGCAGCCGTTGCTGCCAAATTATAGATTTTCGCTGGGACTATAACAAAGTATGGCGAGGTATTACTAATTACAGGCTTATAGTTATTGCCTACAGAAAATAAACTCTATTTGTATTAATCCTACGCTATGTGGACAGTATGGCTCCGAGGCCTTCCAGGGTGTCGGTGAGGCCGAACAGAACCAATATGAAGACAGAAGGGGATAAAAACAACCAATCATATGATGCATCGGGACAATTCGACAATGATGCTATATATTTGGAAATACGTGGCATGTAAATGAGAGAAGTGATTAACTGATCAACACATTACAACTTAATCAAGAGACTCGGTAGAGTCTCGCGCCAAGTACATTAAAAAAAAAAAAAATTTTTTTTGTACGTGGCGAGTCTACCGAGTCTCTATACAGCTACGGCAATTTTCCGCGGAGTGGGGGGATAATGTTTTCTTTATACCATCGTATTTGGTGATATCATGCGGATCTACGACTTATTGTCAGAATGAGGGTCGAAAGCGCTTTCATTCAAGCCTAACATCAATAGAATCTGTGCACGTATAGCTAAGATATGATAATTTTTAATTTCGAGGTGGCTCGATTCACGTTCTCAGATTTTCTCCCTTTTCAGCACAATTCTATCGCTCCAGACCAATGCGCATGCGCGTCGCTCCAGACAAATGCGCTTGCGCGCCGATCTGTCAAACTGACAGCTAAAGTCAGCCGGCATGTGAGACTCAATTGCAGTAGTATACATAGCTGAAAATTTTATTATGAAATTTCCCTCTTTTGTACGGAAAACATTGTCGAAATTGGATGCGATATTCCATAGATCAACCATCAATATTACTTATTTCATTCATTATTAATAGTTCACCCGACGAGCTAGAATCTTTGAGGTTATGTATATTATCTGTCACTTTGGTGGCGAATATTATGAACGCTGTTGATACATTCGGTTTCTGTTGTAGGCACATTCAGACGCTGATATATTTAGATATTTATTAAAATGAGGTAAAATAATATTTAGAAACAGAATTGCTTGTAATTCATATAGCAGCTTCACGAATAATACCAATGCAACTTTACGCCAAACTGCATTAGGCGGTGATAAGAATGATACGTTGTTTGAATCAAAGCAGCGCTGATATAACTACGTTCATCTCACTAGAACCAGAGGTAGTTTGTATAAGCTCGCTGACAATAGGTAAATAATTTTCAAGTTACTTTCAGATACATATATATATTTTATTAATTACATAATTTATTAAGCTTATTATATAGAATTATTAAAGTGAAAAAACAAGTTATGGAAACGAGTTAGGCACCGCCTCTGCCCGATGGTCCCTGGTTGCCAGGTTGATTTGGGGCTGCACCCCTGCCAGGTTGATTGGGGCCTGCGCCCCTGCCAGGTTGATATGGGGCTGCGCCCCTGCCACGTTGATTGGGGCCTGCGCCCCTGCCAGGTTGATTGGGGCCTGCGCCCCTGCCAGGTTGATTTGGGGCTGCGCCCCTGCCGGGTTGGTTTGGGGCTTGGTCCTGATGTCTGCCCCGACCCGCACCGCCACGGTGCGGATTGGCCAGCTTATAGAGAAAGTTCACTAGATTCATCTGATGGTCACGTTTTCGACGCGCCGCTTTTCCGGCCTGCTCATGCCTACGTTGCCCTGTCAAGGTAAGAAAAGAACATTTGAAGTCTGGCAAAAGTGTGTTAGTAGGCTGACAAGAATAGTATCAGACCACCGGGTCACGGATTCGAATTAAACTTCTATTCATGGTTCCTTCAGCAAATGTAAAACCCATGCTACTCAATTCATTCTAATGAGCTCTTATTCCAAGTTCGTTTGATCATTATTCTAGCTTACAATTTTGAAAGGTCCTTCATAGAGTTTGATTTTGTCTTTGGTAATATCATAACGATACATACTTGACCGAAGAGCTTAGAATTCACGTTAACAATTCAATATGATGTAAACACAAATTAATCTAATTAATATTTTCCAATTTTAATTTCTAATTATTCAGCAACAGAAAATGATAACGCATTGTTTGACAATTTCTAACGTTTGGATCATCCAATTTTGGCTTTAAAGATCTTATAAAACAATTTTAGTAATCGGTTTGAAATTTTTATAGAAGGAAAACCATTTGATATAAGTTTCAACATAATCTGTGACCCAGAGGTTTCATACTCTCCTACATGCACAATAGTGAGTTATACTATATTGGTTTGAAATTAATTGCTTATAATTTTGTTTTAATTTAAACTAAAAATGTACTTTTAGATAAAATTTTAGAAAAACAATAATGGAAATACTAATAGAGATAAGAATAAAAATAAGAATGGAAATTAGAATGGAAACAATTAGCATTTATAGTGATACCATTATTGTTGTCGACTGCGACCGGCGGTGCCATACCGATGGGCTGCGGATGTTCTTGTTGTTGAACTTGTGGGACGTCTGAAAATGCGAACATATTATTTAGTAAGAAATTGTTTGTACCGAAAAGTTAGTTGAGTTGATGTTCCAATCATACTCACGGTCGAAATTCCCAGGGTTTGCCACCTGTTCAGGATTGTTTTGTTGCACAAGACCTCTGGCTGGGACTTCGTTGAGGTCAGCGGGGACTTCGTTGAGGTCAGCGGGGACTTCGTTAAGATCCATCGCATCAAAATCAAGGAGCTAAGACAGGAATAAAGCGTTAAACTACTGCGACTTCAGTTAAATAATACCGATCAGCGAAAAAAAAAAAAAAAATTTCACCTGCTTCGCAAATGCTTTGATTTTCATACCTTGGCATAAGATCATTTAGAGTACGCTTAAAAAAAAAAAAGGCTCGGGATGCAATATGTCTTCGAATATTCATTTCCTTGATTTTCATTTCAAGTTTTCCCTTGAATACTAAGATGCTATAAGCGAAGAACACAGAGAAAGATTTCATTAAGACTTTATGGCGATGGATAAGAGATTCCACCAAGAAAAGAAATGAGATCAAGAAAAATGGTCATCGAATGATCCTATTTGAATGAAAAAAAAGCATAACGAATAAAAAAGACATCTAAATAATTAATTTTTAAAAAATAAGATATTTAAAACTTCTCAGGCATTTTTGATTTCGTAAATGAACATATTTTTCAAAGACAATGTGTTACTTTTTTTTACAGACATAGTTCAACTGATCTTATGCGAAAGTATGAAAAAAAAAGCATTCGTGAAGCAGGGCGAAAAATATCTCTTCAGCACGCCGTGTGTACAATTCTATTTTGTGCACGCTTTCTATGCACAAAATTCGACTTTAAGCGTCTTGTGTTGAAGAACAAAGTTCGATACACGTGCGAAAGATGATAAGGTTACACTTTGTCATATATTTCCAAATTCAGATGATTTATTCGGTCATTACTTATGTACGTAATAAAACGACAAGAAACCGTGTTGACCAGTGTAATATAATTATGTATTATGTATAAATTCATAAATAATACTTACGCTGTCTGGAGACGAGGCTCGATCCATGTTGACGTCTTCACGATTCACGATTCTCTGCTACTAGCACAGTACGTTGAGCTTGGCCGGGAATCCCATAGACACGACGTGGTTTCGGCACGTTCCTAAATGCACTTTTCCTGGCTTAATAATTTTTCAACAGCAGTGATAGGCAGACATAGTAAAATGAATAATCTAACTATGGCTGCATTTTCACAGCAACAAATCACTGCTGTATGAGAAACACGAATCGGTTTATTGCCATTAGAACGTCGACATTGACTATGTTTCCATCGGAGGGTCAGAGTCGGGTCAGGTTCAAATTTGAGCCAATGAGAAATAAGATTCGAAAAGAAATTACGGGAGTCTTCTCAAATCTCACTTCTCATTGGCTCAAATTTGAACCTAACTCGACTCTGACCCTCCGATGGAAACATAGTCAATGTCGACGTTCTAATGGCAATAAACCGATTCGTGTTTCTCATACAGCAGTGATTTGTTGCTGTGAAAATGCAGTCATAGTTAGATTATTCATTTTACTATGTCTACCTCGGCTACTTTCCGAAACAGGACATAAGCCATAAAGGTTCAACAAACAAACTATGTCTACCTATCACTGCTGTTCAAAAATTATTAAGCCCGGAAAAGTGCATTTAGGAACGTGCCGAAACCACGTCGTGTCTATGGGATTCCCGGCCAAGCTCAACGTACTGTGCTAGTAGCAGAGAATCGTGAATCGTGAAGACGTCAACATGGATCGAGCCTCGTCTCCAGACAGCGTAAGTATTATTTATGAATTTA
Source organism: Rhogogaster chlorosoma (assembly GCA_944452935.1). Classification (NCBI taxonomy): domain Eukaryota; kingdom Metazoa; phylum Arthropoda; class Insecta; order Hymenoptera; family Tenthredinidae; genus Rhogogaster; species Rhogogaster chlorosoma. The sequence goes on from OX101802.1 coordinate 10,032,181, forward strand.
TACATAATACATAATTATATTACACTGGTCAACACGGTTTCTTGTCGTTTTATTACGTACATAAGTAATGACCGAATAAATCATCTGAATTTGGAAATATATGACAAAGTGTAACCTTATCATCTTTCGCACGTGTATCGAACTTTGTTCTTCAACACAAGACGCTTAAAGTCGAATTTTGTGCATAGAAAGCGTGCACAAAATAGAATTGTACACACGGCGTGCTGAAGAGATATTTTTCGCCCTGCTTCACGAATGCTTTTTTTTTCATACTTTCGCATAAGATCAGTTGAACTATGTCTGTAAAAAAAAGTAACACATTGTCTTTGAAAAATATGTTCATTTACGAAATCAAAAATGCCTGAGAAGTTTTAAATATCTTATTTTTTAAAAATTAATTATTTAGATGTCTTTTTTATTCGTTATGCTTTTTTTTCATTCAAATAGGATCATTCGATGACCATTTTTCTTGATCTCATTTCTTTTCTTGGTGGAATCTCTTATCCATCGCCATAAAGTCTTAATGAAATCTTTCTCTGTGTTCTTCGCTTATAGCATCTTAGTATTCAAGGGAAAACTTGAAATGAAAATCAAGGAAATGAATATTCGAAGACATATTGCATCCCGAGCCTTTTTTTTTTTTAAGCGTACTCTAAATGATCTTATGCCAAGGTATGAAAATCAAAGCATTTGCGAAGCAGGTGAAATTTTTTTTTTTTTTTTCGCTGATCGGTATTATTTAACTGAAGTCGCAGTAGTTTAACGCTTTATTCCTGTCTTAGCTCCTTGATTTTGATGCGATGGATCTTAACGAAGTCCCCGCTGACCTCAACGAAGTCCCCGCTGACCTCAACGAAGTCCCAGCCAGAGGTCTTGTGCAACAAAACAATCCTGAACAGGTGGCAAACCCTGGGAATTTCGACCGTGAGTATGATTGGAACATCAACTCAACTAACTTTTCGGTACAAACAATTTCTTACTAAATAATATGTTCGCATTTTCAGACGTCCCACAAGTTCAACAACAAGAACATCCGCAGCCCATCGGTATGGCACCGCCGGTCGCAGTCGACAACAATAATGGTATCACTATAAATGCTAATTGTTTCCATTCTAATTTCCATTCTTATTTTTATTCTTATCTCTATTAGTATTTCCATTATTGTTTTTCTAAAATTTTATCTAAAAGTACATTTTTAGTTTAAATTAAAACAAAATTATAAGCAATTAATTTCAAACCAATATAGTATAACTCACTATTGTGCATGTAGGAGAGTATGAAACCTCTGGGTCACAGATTATGTTGAAACTTATATCAAATGGTTTTCCTTCTATAAAAATTTCAAACCGATTACTAAAATTGTTTTATAAGATCTTTAAAGCCAAAATTGGATGATCCAAACGTTAGAAATTGTCAAACAATGCGTTATCATTTTCTGTTGCTGAATAATTAGAAATTAAAATTGGAAAATATTAATTAGATTAATTTGTGTTTACATCATATTGAATTGTTAACGTGAATTCTAAGCTCTTCGGTCAAGTATGTATCGTTATGATATTACCAAAGACAGATTCAAACTCTATGAAGGACCTTTCAAAATTGTAAGCTAGAATACTGATCAAACGAACTTGGAATAAGAGCTCATTAGAATGAATTGAGTAGCATGGGTTTTACATTTGCTGAAGGAACCATGAATAGAAGTTTAATTCGAATCCGTGACCCGGTGGTCTGATACTATTCTTGTCAGCCTACTAACACACTTTTGCCAGACTTCAAATGTCCTTTTCTTACCTTGACAGAGCAACGTAGGCACGAGCGGGCCGGAAAAGCGGCGCGTCGAAAACGTGACCATCAGATGAATCTAGTGAACTTTCTCTATAAGCTGGCCAATCCGCACCGTGGCGGTGCGGGTCGGGGCAGACATCAGGGCCAAGCCACAAACCAACCCGGCAGGGGCGCAGCCCCAAATCAACCTGGCAGGGGCGCAGGCCCCAATCAACCTGGCAGGGGCGCAGGCCCCAATCAACCTGACAGGGGCGCAGCCCCATATCAACCTGGCAGGGGCGCAGGCCCCAATCAACCTGGCAGTGGTGCAGCCCCAAATCAACCTGGCAACCAGGGACCATGGGGCAGAGGCGGTGCCTAACTCGTTTCCATAACTTGTTTTTTCACTTTAATAATTCTATATAATAAGCTTAATAAATTATGTAATTAATAAAATATATATATATATATCTGAAAGTAACTTGAAAATTATTTACCTATTGTCAGCGAGCTTATACAAACTACCTCTGGTTCTAGTGAGATGAACGTAGTTATATCAGCGTTGCTTTGATTCAAACAACGTATCATTCTTATCACCGCCTAATGCAATTTGGCGTAAAGTTGCATTGGTATTATTCGTGAAGCTGCCATATGAATTACAAGGAATTCTATTTCTAAATATTAATTTACAGCATTTGACTCTGACCCTCCGATGGAAACATATATAAGGTTTGTTCGAGCTAGCTACACTTTCTACACTTTTCTTACACTTTTTACACTCGCCCAATAGAAGGTGTAAATTTCTAGTGAAAAGAGTACAATCTAGTAAAAGTGTAGAAAGTGTAGCTAGCTCGAACAAACCAATTGTCATTGGGTGTTCTCGGAATATATTGCTCACGGTGTCTCAAATCACACAGCCAATCAGAACACACTAGTCCCTATCCGTCTTGCGGCGTAAGGCCGGCGTCCCATGGTCCGGAATATATCCGGACGGAACGCTCGGTAGCCAATGGCTATAACGATTTTCTGTTGGATCCGTCATTGATGATTGGCCACCGAGCGTTCCGTCTGGACATATTCCGGACCATGGGACGCCGGCCTCACCCCGCACAGCGTACGCCATACACTTCTCAGATTGCTGCATCCATTACGGATTAACAATAGAAGTATATGACGTTTGATCAGTAATTGTTTTATTACTGCAGTACTGTTATTGTTGTTAATATTTGGCTATAGGTTACAGGATTTGTTTTTTTTTTACAGTGTTGTGATTGTTTTTAGTTATATTTGCAGGTTATAGGTTAGATTAGCTTAGGTTACGATACAGAAAAGGCAGCTTTGCGCCACAATATCTGAAGGCTGCTTTGCGCCATAATATCCAAAGGCTGCGTTGCGCCATAAAATTCAAGGGCTGCCTTGCGCCGAATTCTAAAGTCGACAAGTTATAGTCACATAGTGATAGGTTTGCGTACACGACTGTGTGAGCATAAGTCTTAGCCATGTCAGATTTCCAAGTACCAATCTTACAGAAAAAATACATGGATATGATCAAGGATGGTGAAAAGTTGTATGATGATCATATCGATCACTTTGGGCTGTTAATTCAACGCTTTTCGCAATATACACCTAGGGAGGCGTGGCGGGTACAATTACCAGACACAATTAGACCCGTCTTACCGAACGTGAAGCATATTCAAATACTCTATAGCGGTTACTCAGATGCCGATGGACACTGGGTATGCAGTTACTACGATTCAAAGTCGATAATTATTTACGATTCTTTGAACTCAAAGACCCTTCACGAACAGCATAAAAAATATTTAAGTAAACTGTTTCCGTTTTGGAAGTTCAGCACGATGCCCATCACATTCCCGACAGTTCAGCGACAACCCAATGGGTTGGACTGTGGAGTATTTGCAATCGCCTTCGCAATTTCGCTTATGAATGGACATAAGCCGGATGAAATTATATATGACACGGCGCTCATGCGGAATCATTTGTACAAAATGTTTGAAAGAAACGTCATTGACGAATTTCCGCATATTAGTACAATTCCAAGCATTGTACATTCGAGGAAAGATGACACAACGTGGGCTGGAATTGTCAAACGATCTCAGACAACAAGTAATAATACACAGCCGAAAGTTGAAAACACCGGTATGCATTGCAAGGAAAAGGCAATACTGCGAGTCGCCAATAATACAGATGTGTCATCTGCAACTAATATTTATTTAACTGCAACCGATCATAATGATTCAAGAAAACTAGCTACAAGTCGAGCGAATGCTCCATCACGTGCTAATAATAACGATGTAAACCATAAAGCTGTATTGAGTCCTTCGAACACGGATATTGGCGTCACTGCTAGGCAATCTGTGAAGCCCAATCGGGACTATTATCATCTACAGGAAGGTTTGCCTGAAAAACCAGTGCAGAATTTACATACAGCTGCAGTTACGCCGGTGGCTGATAGAAATCAACGGCGTCGTGTGCGTAGTAACGCTCGACCAGTTTTAGATAAGATATCCATTGACAAGATCAAATATGGGGAATGGCTGACTGACCTTCATATGGATCAGTTCGTGTATCTTGTTAAAAGCTTCTCACAATACTCACCTCGTGAAACGTGGCGGATACAAATGCCCCGTACGATCTTACCCGTTCCTCCAACCGTAAAGCACGTGCAAATACTGCACAGTGGTCAAATGCACTGGATATGCGCATATTACGATACTGAATCGATTTTCATATTCGACTCTCTCAATTTGAAGAGGCTTCATAAACATCACAAGCATTATTTGAGGAACCTGTTTCCATTCTATCAGTTTAAAGATCGACCCGTGAAATTTCCTACAGTTCAATACCAGCCCAACATGTCCGACTGTGGGGTATTTGCTATTGCCTTTGCCACATCACTCATAAACGGATACAAACCGGATGAAATAATATATGACGTTACTGTAATGCGAACGCATCTATTGAAAATGTTCGAAAATAATATGATAGAAGAGTTCCCACATAGTCGTGATATTCAAGTCGCTGCTCTCAAAGTAAACGTTGTGAAACGTAAACGCGTGTACTCGGAGAGCATTCAGAAAACAGCAGCGAAAGAAACTGCAGGGATACAGCTCCAGGAACCAAAGACGAAAAGTTCGAGAAACGTTTCATCAACAGAAACAGGAACATATTCACATTCGACATCCGTGAGAAATGGTGCACGTGTCTTACAACAACCACGGCTTCAAAGCCTAGCCGGGACGGAACAAACATCCTCACCCAAACAAGACTTTGAGGCGAATGATATAACTTTGGATAAAAATGTTGATCCCGAGATTATGAATCACATGCAACGAGAGTGCGATCGGTATTATGCTAGAAAAGATAAAAGCAATGCCCAGAAACGTGTTGCATACTTGAAAAAAAAAAAAGATAAACACACAGTATCTTGTTTTACTGACAGAAAGGTGTGTCATTCCAGTAGGGAGGTCAAAAGTGCACGAAATCGTAAACAATATGTTTTAAACGTTCAAAAAATCAAAGCTGAACGGAATAAAATGTATTTCTTAAATGCTGAAAGACGAAGAGCTAGGGACAGAGAACTTTATCTTCTAAACGCCGAAAAGATTCGAACTCGTAAGCGGCTGTTCTATCGCTCAAATGCAAAACAGCACCAGACAAAAAAACGTTATAATTACTTATCTAACTTCGCAGAAACAATTGATCAGAAATCTGAGCGAGATAGTAAAAGAAATTCTTACACGATTGGAAGGATGAATGCCACTGCTGCTAACAAAATCATTTCGAAGTATCGTCGCATAAATATTACTAATACTATAGTGTTGATACAATCTGAAGAGAAATTCGTTGAAAAGATTTTACCGAAGATTAGTGAGCAAACAGCAGCAGACAATAGAATGAAAGCTCAATCGATTGTAAAGTGGTGCATTCATGCTAGAGATTCGAATATCAGCGTTATGAGAAAAACTTTGAAGACTCTGAAAAAAAAGGCGGAAGTCTGCATAACACAGGCTGCCGAATGCCAAGACCACATCATTGAAGACAGACTGAATGCTCTATGTGGTTCTTCGAAACACATTCCATCGGCTGAACACTATTTTGCGGGAACTGCGTATGCAAATGTTCAGTGTACAGATCCGATCGTCATTAATAAAACAGGGCAAGCAGTTAATATTTTGCCGTTGGTAACGCACGTTAAAAAAAACAGGAAAGGCGACAAAAAGGGTTGGCTTTGCAATGATATGTGTAAAACAAAAGATGCTGCTCTGCTACAGAAATATATAAATTTCTTGACAGTGATATCCACATGTACATTGAAGAATATATCCAAATTCATATACTCATTGGATTGTACAGTAAAATATATAGATACAAGACAAGGTCATTCGATGATTTGCTACATGGCTGATGCAACCTGCAAATCGATCTTATTACCCGTTCTAATCTTATCTGCGCATTATCCATCAGTGCGGTACATAGAGAGGCTGGTATACGAATTATGGAAATGTTATAAGGCAATTTGCGTAATTGATACGGCCTTAAATGATGCCGATATCGTAAAACTAAAACAAATATCGGAATTAGTTCAGAAAAAAGTAAATTCTATAGCGTTCGATTTTGCGCATGAAATTGATTTGAATGAAGAAGACATCAGGTCCGAGTATTTACGTGCTTTCAAAGCTTTTACGAAACGCTCGATGGACACCCCTCGTTTCGTTTGTGTATCTTGCGAAAAGCTTTGTTTTAGAAGAGATGTGACGAAAATTTGCAATTTTCGAAATCCACCTACGGGAAAAATATGGATGGATCTAATGGAATATGCTGCAGGCGAAGGTATTGAATGTGATTACGTTTGCAACTATTGCCTTCCGAAGCTTCGTGAAAATATTATGCCAGCTAGATGCATTCTGAACAATCTTATAACTAAACCGGTACCAGATGTTATATCATCTTTAAATGACTACGAACGCATTTTGATACAGAGAGCTAAAGCGTTTCAAACCGTTCAGAGGATGGGTACTGTTGCGAAAAAGAATCTACCGCACAGAGAGATGGTGCAAAAGGTTAAAGGCAGAACATTTCATTTGCCATTACCTATGGAAGAAACTTTGAAAAAAATATGCCCGGACACGGACCCAATCAATAATCATACTGAGCTATATATATTAGTTCGTGGTGTTCCGACGAAATCCAAACTAGTGTGGGAACAATTAGTCGATATTAACAAAGTATGGAACGCATTAGCATGGCTCAAAACAAACAATCCGCAATATTTCAAAATAGAGCTACCAGCGTCTGCCGATGTTTTGCTAGCTAATATCGAAGATGTTGAATTCCAATTGCAAGATACGGTAATGGATACTGAGGAGGCAAATAACACATCTGCGACTGAACAAATTTGTGATGAAATAAATGATAAAGCTAATGTTGCGTTATTGACTCAGGTATCACAATCTGATGAACTATATGAACAATTTACTATATACCCAATGTACGAGAAGCGGCCGAATGAAACTGCGACCGATCTATACCAAATGCTGAAGGTTCACGATGTCCCATTAGATAGTCGTCAAAAAAACCTTGATTTGCTATGCTTTCCGCATGTGTATCCGTATGGTTGTAACGGACAGCAGGAAGATAGGCCACAACGGATCACCCATGCAGAATTTATTAAATCGAGACTTATGTCAAAACATCCTCAATTCCGTTTGGATCAACAATATATTTTTTTCTTATTGGACGATGCTAACAATCGTCAATTAAGTGGTGGAATTTATCACAAACTTAATACAACCAACCTAAACGAGCGAATCACTGCGGCCAGTTATTTACAACAACTCTCGAGGCAACAATTGGAAGGGGATCTCAATTCTATATTTTCGAGACTGCGCAACACTCCACAATATTGGAGTCGACCAAGAAATAATTTATCATGTATGATACATCACTACGGCCCAGCTACATGGTTTTTAACACTAAGTCCAAGTGAATGGTTGTGGTCCGATATGGCGAAATACCTCCGTGATGTAGGGGGCCCATCCACCACTAAAATGTCACCTGGTCAATTAATTGCCAATGACCCAGTGTCTGCATCCCGTTTTATTGACAATACGTTTAAAGCTATGCTTGATTTCATATGTTCTTCCGATCATCCCATCGGAGAGGTAACCCATTACTTTTGGAGGCGCGAGTACCAAGGCAGGGGTACTCAACATTTTCATTTATTAATTTGGATCAAAGATGCTCCGATTCTCGGTACTTCTTCAAATGAAGAGGTAGCAAACTTCATTAAAAAATATGTTACTTGTAGAATGCCGTCAAAAACTGTTTCACCGAATTTGTATCGTCGAGTTAATACACATCAGCGACACAATCATAATTCGTATTGTTTGAGAAGCAAAAAACAAAAAAATGGTCGTTCGACTAGAGTATGTCGATTCGGCTTTCCTCGCCCTGTTACCAATAATTTCGTTATGAGAGATGTGGCCATTGCGATAGCCGGTAGGAGAAAGCTGAAGTCGAGAAGTAGACTGTACGATCTGCCGCGTGCAGAACAGGAGGCAAATATTAATGATTACAATCCAGCGATTCTTACCGCATGGGAAGGCAATATGGATGTGCAGTTTATAGGTGAAAAGTCGACTCTACTGAGTTGGTATGTGACGAAGTATGTTGCGAAGGCTGAGAAAAGCAACTCAGATAAAGAGTTATTGGATCAGGTTCATTCGACCAAATCACTGTGTAGTCGTCTTTGGAGTTTTGCCCAACGCAGGTTAAACCACCGAGAATGTGGAGCGCTTGAGGCCGCTGATACTCTAATCGGAATTTCATTATACGGCACAGACCCGCAGACAACCATTAGATGGATAGATGTTAATATGATCAGGAGTAGAAAAGTTAAAACTAGATTGGAAATTGAGATGTTGGATGCTGATTCCACCGAAATTTTTTGTGATTCGTTAGTCGATACACATTATCCTGCTAGACCAAAAGAATTGGATTCGATAAACCTATACGACTTTGCGAAATGGTGGGAAGTGACAAAAATAAGGCCTACCTCTCAAGATGTCGAATATTATTGTATGACGAAATCGTTGTATGTAAAAAAGCGAAAACATGGGTACCTCATAAATCATTATAAAAATAATGTTAACAACCAACCCGAACGCTATTTCTACGCGTTACTGCTACTGTTCAAACCGTGGAGAGATGTCAATGAACTCAGAAACGGACGTGATACTTATGCAGAGTCTTTCCAGTCATTGCAATCTGAGCTTGCAGAGGCGCTGGAGTATCATGAACGCATTACAGAGATACAAAAGGGCATGGAGCATGCTAAGGAGTTAATTGATAAACGAATGACGGAAGCAGATCAATCCCAGCGTAGTAATAATTCAGGTGTGGTTCCTTTGGGATGTCAGCCCATCGAAGCTGAATGTGCAATGAAAGATTTTCAAGAAGGCCTGCAAAAGGTCGATACAGTTGACGTCTCGGAGATGATATCGGAATTGAATACTGATCAGAGACGAGTATTTGATAAAGTCACATGTGCTGTCAGTTCAAACAATGTTTTACGGCTTTATGTCAGTGGCGAGGGCGGAACTGGCAAGAGTTTTCTTATAAAAACTATCAGGTGTTGGATTAAACAACATGCTGGCAAAGATACCGCAGTATCGGCACCAACTGGAATAGCGGCATTCAACATCGATGGTTTGACTATTCATAGATTGTTTCAGCTACCTGTTGAACACGGGCGGACTCCTAAGTACAAACAATTGTCTGACGCAGTTTTGAAAACTATAAGAGATCAACTCAGAAATGTTGTACTAATTATTATCGACGAGGTTTCCATGATTTCGAATGTTACACTAATGTATATACATCTTCGCTTGGGGGAAATATTCGATACCACAGACTGCGATGATGGTTGGTTCGGTAAGAAACATATTCTGCTTTTCGGAGACTTGTTACAGCTACCACCTGTTCGTGAAGGGCCTGTTTTTGTACAAATCTCGAACGCAGATACGGACAAACTTCTAGGGTCAATAGGCACTGTCGATCTATGGAGCAATTTGCTTAGTTACGACGAACTAACGATTAATATGCGGCAAAAAAATGATACATCGTATCGCGAGACGCTTTCGAGAATACGCCTCGGAGTCGTTACTGATTCGGATACAGCAATGTTAAACTCAAGAAAACTACACTTTAACTCATCAGAGTTCTCTGACAGACTACGTGAACTATGTGATTATATAAAGGCCCTATCTAACGACACTGTGTGTCTACTTCCCACAAGTCGCATGTGTGATGTTCTCAATGAAGCTATGCTGAACGAAATTCAAACAGAAGAAATCCAATTGTTAGCTCACGATACTATCGACTGTCCTCCGTATTTCAAAAAAAAAGTGCATAAAATGCTGAATACAGATGATGAGGATAGTTCTCGAACGGCTGGTCTAGCAAAATTAATCACTGTAAAGATTGGTGTGAAAATTATGATAAGACGAAATATTGATGTCACGTTAGGACTTGTTAATGGTACAATTGGTACCATTACTTCAATATCCCGAACTATTGATAGTAATGACGTTGAAACAGTAAACGTGATTTTAGCGAACGGAGTCGAACATATTATAGAGCGCGTTGACGTAAAGTTTGAGGTGATGGAGGGGGCTTTTGTCGTCCGAAAACAGTTTCCTATTTGCCTTAGTTATGGGATTACAATCCATAAAAGTCAGGGTCTAAGTCTTAAGAATGCCGTTATCGATGCTGGTAATTCAGTGTTTTCGTGCGGACAAGTTTACGTTGCCCTTTCACGAGTGACTTCATTAGAAGGCCTTCATTTAATTAATTACGACCCTCATTCTGTATTAGCGGATACAGCGGCTATTGTAGAGTACAATCGATTGAGAAAGAAATATCGACCTGACCTTATGATGATGCCTATCGCGGGGATACGAGCTCGGAAAGCTCCTGACCGCCGATGGTCAATTCCAAAAATCGTAATCGCGTGTCAGGAGCCGAGCACAGAAAATACCTCAGATGATTCTTGGCGAATAAAAGGTTTTCCTAATAGCGATGGCGTTTCTTGCTATGCCAACGCGACGATTCAGTGCATGTTTCATTCTGCTTCGATCAGAGAACGCTTGTTACATGAAAAAAGTGATGATGTCATGAGGATATTATTGGAAAATTACAAAAACTTAGAAGTTACCGAAAATGTCTTCACGGCTAGAATACTCGCAGGTGAACAATTCACAATGAATGTTCAGCAAGATGCGCCAGAATTTCTTACAGCTATCCTATCGAAATGCGATAGTTTAAAAACAGCCGTTGAGCATCAGATAACGACAAAGGTGCGGTGTGAATCTTGTGGTTATACCAATACAACTTCCGACTCTAATTGCATATTGTTGCTTACTTTGCCCAAATCTTGCAAGAAAACTCCTAGTTTGTCGGAAATAATTGATTTTAACCTTTCACGCTGGAAAACAATTGAAGGGTCATCCTGCAATAATTGTCGGTCGGAAAATATACACATAAAAACTGAAGTTACGTCGGTAAGCGGCTGTTTAATTATACAACTCCTATTATATACCGTACAAGATGAACATGTTATGAAGATTACCAATTGTAATATAAAAGCTGTGCCCACCGATAAACTATTACTTTGCTCTAGAAGATACAGGGTAAATAGTGCAATATTCCATCATGGTCAGAATATTCAATCCGGCCACTACACCTGCATGTTACGGGAGGGAAATTCTGCTTGGAAACGTGTAGATGATAAGACTATTACAAAGCAGAGATGGCCCAAAAATGCTCAAGATGCATACGTATTCTTTTTATATCCGACCTGATCAATACTAAAGTCAGCAGTAACTATACCCTTACTACAAGTAAAACCGCCGATGTCGGTTCAAAGCTCAAGCGTGAATAAATATCCAGCTGAACGGTGCAAAAAGTAGTGAAATCCCCCCAAAAACACCTCGCGTGCAAAAACCTTGCGCCAAGTACATTAAAACGTAGTAACTATGAACAAAAATTTGTTAACAAAATATTCGAAGAAGTAGCACTTGACCTACAAAAGTATTGAAATCAATGGACGTTGCCAAGTACAATTAAATTTTTTCGCAATTTATTTTTCAATGTGACCTAGTATTAGGCTTGGTTGGTACTTACATCTGAATATACATAGCGTGCTTAACACGTAATGACACGTGACACATGTACACGTAACAAAAGAATAATCCAAATTAAAATTGAAAAAAAAAATTTGGAGGCAGTGGTACTTGGCGGGCATTTATGTACAAATTGGAAGAAAATGATAATTGAACTATGTTAAATTTCTTATAATAATTCAAACATCAGCCCGCCAAGTACCACGTACTCCAAATTTTTTTTTTCAATTTTAATTTGGATTATTCTTTTGTTACGTGTACATGTGTCACGTGTCATTACGTGTTAAGCACGCTATGTATATTCAGATGTAAGTACCAACCAAGCCTAATACTAGGTCACATTGAAAAATAAATTGCGAAAAAATTTAATTGTACTTGGCAACGTCCATTGATTTCAATACTTTTGTAGGTCAAGTGCTACTTCTTCGAATATTTTGTTAACAAATTTTTGTTCATAGTTACTACGTTTTAATGTACTTGGCGCAAGGTTTTTGCACGCGATACACAATACAAAACCAATAGTGAACAGATCTATAAAACTACACTAGACGCTCGTTAGTACGCACCTCTTTATTGCCCGACCTTGGCTAGCGGGAGCTCCAGGCGCAGGGACGTCGCTATCTAGCGCTCTTGCGGCGGAACTAAACCACGTTTGAGCCAAGCTCGGTCTCTGTGGAGCCGGCACTGTTCTCGCTCCTTATATGGAGGTATTAGCTCGCGCTCGTTAGTACCCGTCGGGTCCCGAAACTCGGGTAATAACGAGCGTCTAGTGTATTATTCAAAACAAAGTAAACGATCAAATAAACAAAAAATGTTGGGACCAACAGATACATTCACTATAAAACAATCAGCAGCTACTATACATGACATGTTGATTACTGGTAAATGAATGAAGAAATGAAATGAAAATCTCACTTGTTTTAAAAGATGATGGACTGGCTGGTTCGGAGCTCTCACTTTCTGTGACTGCTTCACTTATATTTGATATTGTTCTACAAACATACAATAAGTTTATAAATCCCACCAATTAATAAATTATTGCATCGAATATTCATAAAATGTTGATCTTATTTACTGATTTGTATCCAATGAAGTATCTAAAAACGTCAACATTTGATAATATGCCCAAGCTGGTCTCCCTGAGGTAGATGCTGCTGCACCACTTCTAAAACGTTGTTTGCGGTCTTCATTTTTTATCCTACAATATCTGTCTCGTAATGTTTTCCACCGAACCTTTGCCAAATTTGGTGTTACTTTACCTATAATCATTCACTGTTGTCAATTATTAACCGCCAGAGATGGTCAGAGAAATGTTGAAAAAAGACTTGTATTGAATTGCAATTATATGTCGATAAAAATATCGACACGATTCCCTAAGAATACATAACGGATAATGATAATATTACCTTTCAAATCCTTTACAACTATTTCCCACGCCTTGTATACATTTTGTCTGCTTCTTTCATCGATACGCAATTTATAGTCCCAAATTACTGGCTGTCTGCGCACTGCTGCTATCAGATCAGGTATTAGTTCACTGTCCATATTTTTTTTTTTTTCTTTGATTTGATTGTTTAGTATACTCGGTGGCTACTCGACCGTCTTCTTGTGCATCTTCTTCCTCATCTTCTTCTTGTTCGTATCTTTGTTTATCATTTTTGGCATAAGTCTTCTCAAATGCTTCTGTATCGCTTGGTGTATTCGGTTCCCCATAATTATTATTGATCTGAAATAATTTTAATAACTGACAAGGGGACCCTCAAAGTTGTCACTCACCGATTTTGATGAATTTTAGGTATGTTGTACAGGGACCTACCCTGAGTACCTGAGTACCGGGATTTGTCCCAATGCCTCCTAGTTTCCGAGAAATTTTTTCGAAAATTCAAGTCTTACGAATATATACCCTTAAGTATGTCACCCGTTCAAGTCAGCGATCATAGCACACTAGGCAAGGTTCCCGACTACTACCCTGGCGGTCCGGGTTCAAGTCTCACCTCCGCTGCACTTTTTTTTTTCATCATTAATTTTTTGATTCATTTGTTCGAAGATATTTTTTTAAACTTCTCTTACCTGTTACAGGATAAAATAATCCATCGCAATAACACACGGTTGGTGGGTTTGTTGGGCAACATGCATGGAATAATAATTTTCGATCAAACCATTGTTTACATAAGCCACACTGATCGAGGGTTGGACGGCAGTCATTGTTTATTGCCTTTTGACATTAAAAATACATAAAAAACAAATTATAAGTATATCCATTATCATTAGCTATTCCATTTCAATACATGCGATATAAATAACAGATATTGAAGATATTAACGGACAAACTTTAAGTACAAAAGAAATTCATACGTTTGACATGTTCCGAGCTAATTTTCGATGAATATGGTAATGGAACATTAAAATGTTATGAATTAAAATAAACAGAAGTGAGAACCGTTGGCGGAGACACGTGCGTTTGACAAGCAGTAACTCGCTGCTGCTGCCAAACCTCATTTTCATGCGCAGCGACAGTAACTCGCTGCCGCAGCAATTTGCTGCGCATGAAAATCCAGCCCAAGGAAGCTCAGATGTCGCGATGACCTCCGCGGTACGCACTCCGGGGTAGTGTACTACCGCTCACAACTGGAGGGAAGGACGAGGACCTTGGGAGTGCTCTGGCCTGTGAGATATAGGGGTCGCATACGGCTCCACGCCAGCAGAGTGCACCTACCGCCTGCGACTGGCCTTGCAACGACGGCGTATAGGGCTGCACGCTATCGCTACAGCCTTCCATTACCGCACCAAGTACACCACCACACCTGCCGCTATCGCCGACGCCAGGATGGCCACGGCGTTCGGTTATCACGAAAGCATGAGCCGCGTGGGAGAGACGCGCCCCACGTGCTTCTGGCAGACCAAGAGTGCACCAGGTCCTGTCAGAAGGCTGCCACCAGTGCCGTGGAGCCACAGCAGTGTAAATCCCGCCGAGATTGGGGGCACAAGTGTGATATCGCATCTTAGAATCCCAGGTCCCGCCTTCCCGAGGTCACCATACCGCATAAACTGCACCGTAGCGCATCTCTACCGCCTCACAGTGGTCTAAAATGAGTGAAAACTGGCCAAAACCTCGCAAAAAAATTTTTTGTTTATGTTATTCTTCGAACGCGTTTTGATAGAGGTCCGTTGGGACCATCGAATTCCGGGAAGTAAACAAAACAAGCATCGAAAACTTCCCTCAACTCAACTCCCACGCCCAATGTGGCAATCGAACGCGTAGCATCGTGTGTGCAACAGCTACTGGAAAATCATCTCATTGCGAAAGTGTATATTACGAAGTGAAAAATAATTCGTTTTTAATTCTGTAACATGGCTAAGGCACAGGAAGGTATGTAGAATGTGAATACGTCATCGACAATTGAAATATTTCCATCGCATATTAATTAACTAATCACAATCAATAGCGAAAATAATAATTGATTGAACTTGGAAAATTATATTTGTGGGTGGATACAAAAAAATGTCCAGTTTGTTCCAAGATAAAATTGGTTCAGGCTTGTTTATTAGATATCTATTATTGAAAACAATAAATAATTTTTTGCATTTACCTGCTCCTCTATTTTCAGTATGATCTTTTTCATCATTGCAACCTCAATATTGCAACTTCGTTGCGATTTTCCGGCTTTCACGATGAAAAAAAATGAACGTTTCTCGTACGTAAAGGCTTTTTGACGAACCTCTTCACAGCACTCGCCTTCGGCTCGTGCCGTAAACCTTTGGTTTCGTCAAAAAAACCTTTCCGTAGTCGTAACGTAATGTACTATTATGAAGTTGTTCGAAAAATGAGGAATTCTCCGCATTTATATTTTATAATGCATTCATACATTTTCTATTATATTTGTATTTCGGACTTAGGTAACAAACGTGGCATGACGAGGGAGGATCTTTTTCACTCATTGAAAAATTTATAATTTATAATCTTCATGTTTTTCAAATGAGATTAATTATTCGCGATTGCCTGAACCTCCGAATAATGATCCTCGTAATTTCAAACTCTATAAGATTATAGGGCTTATTATTGTTGCCCCTATTGCGTTCACAATTTCATGAAAATCGGCACATGCGTTCGGGTTTTGGCGAGTTTTTTAAATTTTATATCAGTGTGGAATTTGAAACGGTGCGCTATTCCAAATTCTCAATTTTCGAGATCATTTTTGTACTAGGCGACCCGAAAACCCCTCGAATTCTTTATTTTGAGAATAAATATCGACATTTGCGGTTATAACCGGACTCAAAGTTGGCCATTTTGTGTCGGCCATTTTGAATTTCTCTCTTTCTTAGGTTGTTTTTGTGATCAGCGACCTAAAAAACCTTGAAATTTTCAATTTGGAAAATATATATCGATATCTTCGGTCATTTCCGAAGTCGAAGTCGGCCTTTTTGTGTCGGCCATTTTTAATTTCCCATTTTCAAGGTCATTTTCGTGATCAGTGACCGGGAAAACCGAATACCCCACAATTTGAAAAAAATCGATGAATTTCTCGAGTTTTGGCCAGAAATTCGCGATTTTGGACCACTGTGCGCCTGCCGCTTGCCGCACGGCAAGGATCAACGCATCGCACGCATCGGCTGACGAGCCGATCGCGCGAAATACCGACGAGTAATTAGAATAGCCAATAAGGTACAGAGAGACGTCTCATAGGGTCCCCATCCCCTTGACCATGTAAGGAGCTTCGTTCCCGCAAATTAGGAAGACTGTCGTCACTTCTACGTTCCGCATTCGAGCCGTCAGACTTGCCTCTATCGCTGTCTCGCATCGTTAATTATCAGTCATATTTCCGATTCGCGGGTGTTAGAGTTTAAGTTAATAGTAGTGTGTACGAGCAGCAAACTCATCGTAAGGTAAGGCCTCTATTAATTCCGCTTGCCGAGACACGCAATTCCCGCTGGACTTCCTAAATATCGCTGAAGTAGTCAGTTTTTAACTCGTACGTAGTCGGCGGGCTACGTCATTGCACATTCTCTTAGATTAAGTAGTATAGTAAGTTAGTTAAGTTAGATTAGTTGAAAAGGAAGTCCAGCGTAAGGGTTTCGTGCCTGATTGAGCTTTTCTGAATATTTGTGCCTTTGAGTTGCTTTTTGAGTTGTTATTTGCTATTTTCGTATCTTTCGCTTGCTTATATCGATTTGCTAGCTCGTTACCGCTTCTCTTACGCATGTAATTTGTTATCTTTTGATATTTCTTTGATTTTCGCTTGATTTCTGTGATCTCTTTGATTTTACATGATCTCTATGATTTTCTGTATCTTGTATTTCGTAGTATCTTGTATGGTGTGTCGCTAATTATTTTACCAACTCCCCGAGGGTTGGCTGGATGTAGTTGTCATAGATTAAGTTGTTTGATTAAGTAATTAAGCTTTCTTTGAATAATAGCGCGTATCGAATATTTTTCGCTCGATATCTTCTATATCGAGCCATTAGTAGTTTAACTTTTGCGAACCTACGGGTTGAAAATAGTAGTTTCTCTTGTTTATTTTATCGCTACGCGATCCCTTGGTTAACTTAGCTTCTTCTGTTGTAAAATCTCTCGAGTCAATCATTTTACTGAGCTAAAGTATATTAGATCTTTCATAATATCGCTAGTGCCGCCAGGTATAGGATCTTTTGCCTGAGTATCGTATCGCTCGGTGGTACAGTCGGGGAACCGGATTCTGAAGCTCCTTATCCCGCGCCAAACGCAACTGAACATACACCTTTAATTTAATTGATGTTTAAGTTGGCATGAGATTACAACGACATTAGCTCAACTGATAAGTTAGCGATCTGCTCTGCTTTTTTTCAGAGAATGTCAATTCGCATAACCTCTTGAATGCACAAGTGGTTGAAAAATAACCTAGTTCTCGTAAAGTGTTCATAGGGTCAAGGGACGGCCCTAATGAAACTTAATGTTGTATTCTTTCATGAAACCGGACCGATTTTTAATCATTTTCAAGTGCTCTTGAAAAATCTGTCACATCGGTTAACCCCAAAATGCGCGTACGTTTTTTCGAATTCGGTTGCTCCTAAAATAACCTAGTTCTCGTAAAGTGTTCATAGGGTCAAGGGAGGGCCCTAATAAAAGCTAATGTTATATCCTTTCATGAAACCGAGACGATTTTTACCGATCATCAGAATGCAATTTACTGACATAGATTTTTAGCAACGCCGTTTGCTCCTTGCATATAATTCGTATTCCAATTAGCTTCCTAAACGGAGCATACCCTTCACACACATGTTAAGCACGAAGTGCGGTATAGATATTACTGTCATATGAAACCTATGTTCCGAATCACTTATGAGTAAGATCACGTCAAGTGGACCCCCCATTTTCCACTTGATCATGAAAATTAAGCCTATGTATTTTTTTCTGAAGTAGTCACCATGCAAAATTAGTCCCCCGAACGATTTTTCAAAATTTTCATTTTAACAACAATTTTTTTTACAGTGAAAATTTTGAGTACTTTTAATTAAAAAATAGATTTCAAATCAACCGTTAAAGATAAATTAATGAAATTTTCCGGATTTATTGTCAAATGTCTATATTTTAATAAAATAATAATGGCTTGAAATTATTTGTTCATTATCCTATTGTTAATTAACTTTTAAATAAACAAATGAAAATTTCACTGATTTCTCGGTGAAAAAATGAAGTTTTTTTTCATCAGTTACATGCGTCATTTATTTAAGTTTTAGATCCTGAAAGAAAATTTCACTGCTCGTGATTAGTTTAAACAATATGAATTTATTTATCACCGCGCGCCGCCTGCCGGGCGCTCTCAATACAGCGCGCGGCCGAGCGTCTCAGGCTATATTGTAGCTTCGGTCAGTCGTAATTAAGAATTACAATTAAAAATATTATTATTGAACAAATTTCATTCTTTTAAACAATATCATGAAGAATATAATAGAATAATTTTCCATTATTAAACTGAAACAGGGAAAACTAACTAATGATCAAGTATCAAATTTTGCAGAAACGCGTTATCTTTATTTAAAAAAAAAAAAAAAAACGGATTACACGGTTTTGTAAAATTTATATTTGATTATTTATTAATTTTTTTCTGTCTTAGTTTCATAATTAAAAATTATTTCATCATCACATTGTATCGTTTATAAACAATACAATGAAATAATCTTTAAACATTGCATTGTTTATAAACAATACCGTGTGATCCGTTTTTTTTTTTTTTTTTTAAATAAAGATAACGCGTTTCTGCAAAATTTGATACTTGATCATTAGTTAGTTTTCCCTGTTTCAGTTTAATAATGGAAAATTATTTTATTATATTCTTTATGATATTGTTTAAAAGAATGAGATTTGTTCAATAATAATATTTTTAATTGTAATTCTCAATTATGACTGACCGAAGCTACAATATAGCCTGAGACGCTCGGCCGCGCGCTGTATTGAGAGCGCCCGGCGGGCGGCGCGCGGTGATAAATAAATTCATATTGTTCAAACTAATCGCGAGCAGTGAAATTTTCTTTCAGGATCTTAAACTTAAATAAATGACGAATGTAACTGATGAAAAAAAACTTCGTTTTTTCACCGAGAAATCAGTGAAATTTTCATTTGTTTACTTAAAAGTTAATTAACAATAGGATAATGAACAAATAATTTCAAGCCATTATTATTTTAATAAAATATAGACATTTGACAATAAATCCGGAAAATTTCATTAATTTATCTTTAACGGTTGATTTGAAATCTATTTTTTAATTAAAAGTACTCAAAATTTTCACTGTAAAAAAAATTGTTGTTAAAATGAAAATTTTGAAAAATCGTTCGGGGGACTAATTTTGCATGGTGACTACTTCAGAAAAAAATACACAGGCTTAATTTTCATGATCAAGTGGAAAATGGGGGGTCCACTTGACGTGATCTTACTCTTATGACAATGAACTGTAGAGACTTTGAAATAAAAAATGTTAACTATGCTTTCTGAGTAACGAGACGACCGATATTAGATCCGATACTTGGGATTCTTTGCCTAAGTGTTCTGAATACATTGCCAAATTTTGAATAGCTTGCTATTCATCGTTGGTGCGTAATCCTCCTATATTTAAGATTGAATTTAACATTTCGCAGGCTGATTTTATTAATTTCAGCTAGCACTTTAAAATGATTGAAATTCGATCCGGTTTCATGAAAGAATATAATATTAAGTTTCATTAGGGTTTCATTTAGTTTCATTTCATCCCTCCCTCAACGATATGAACACTTTACGAGCACTAGTTCATTTTAGGAGCAACCTAATTCGAAAAAACGTACGCGCATTTTGGGGTTATCCGATGTGACAGATTTTTCAATCACTTGTGCATTCAAGAGGTTATGCGAATTGACATTCTCTGAAAAAAAGCAGAGCAGATCGCTAACTTATCAGTTGAGCTAATGTCGTTGTAATCTCATGCCAACTTAAACATCAATTAAATTAAAGGTGTATGTTCAGTTGCGTTCGGCGCGGGATAAGGAGCTTCAGAATCCGGTTCCCCGACTGTACGTCGCCTAAAACGTAGTATAATGGCTTGTTTTGTATCGCTTCAAAGGCGCACTAGCTAGCCAGCGTATTATTGTTTTTTGCCGCTAAGGCGGACTAAGGCTCAGCAAAATAAATATTTTCCGTAGTTAAAAATTGTTATTCCCGAATTACCGTTGTTCTATTATTTGGCTATCTCGCCTAGCGAATTCATGACATTATAAATTATCTTTGATTGTAATTGCTTGTACCGCGTGTACTATCTGATTGAAATAATATACGGAATTGTCAAAAAGGTTTATCTGGTGTTCCCGATTTATTCCTGATAATCTAATTAACTAAGTAAGGTGTATCCCGCCCCTCTATCATTCTCGGAGGAAAATCTGAGCCAGCTGTGCCGTCGAGGCCGTCGTTCCGCCGTCTGCTTTGTTTGAGTTACTATCTTAGAATTTCGCTATATCGAATTTAGTAGAAAAACTTACGCATTCGCGTCTGGCACCCAACACTATCTTTACCGCAGAAAAATTTAGGATATCGTCAGGAACGCCGTAGAGCGCGGTGAGAGCTCTGAATCACCGTTGCAATATATATATATTGTAACTTTAGGAGTTACCTTATAATTCGAGCTGTGAGTCCCTGAGCGAAATAAGGAGACTTGAAGGCACAAATTAATGGAAAAAGCAGATTGGCTTATATTCAGAAAATACAAGTGTCTCGTTTAAGGTCTGAGACAGGACTGTTTATAAATTGAATGTTGTGTAGCATCCCACATTGGATGTTTTACAGAGTGAACGAAGTTAATTATTATGAGGTTGTTTAATACATGGGAGTTTGGGTGGCGTTGGATTTATAGATTATAAGATTGACATAAAGGGTGGATCCAACCTTTGTAACAATATATAGGGGAGGGTGGGGCAAGACGGCCCCCCTAAGCCGGTTATTACTCGTTGTGGCTTTCAACCATCAAATCAGTTTACTTTTGTCCTATTTTGAACAAATTTATGGACATTTTGATGAAACTCTGAAAAACAAAATTTTTTTTCTGGGGCAAGACGGCCCCCCCTTCAAAAAATGAAAACAATAATTTTTTTTTTTTGTTTCATAAAATTTTTTTCAACGTTAAGAATGTTTTTCTGTCTCTTGACAACTATATTTACTTTTCTATTACTGAAAAAAAATTAGATAACTTTACTTTAATTAAAAAAATTAATTAATTAAAAAAAAATTATTATTTTCAAATGATGTTAGCGGCTCATTTTACCCTACAAGTAGACAATCAGCCTGAAAATGAATAAGTACATTGAATTTTTCATAATTTGACGATAAAAATATTTAAAAAATCTACTTCTCAGAATTTTTGGCTGGTCCATTTTGCCCCAGGTATTTCGCGTAGGGTTAAAAATGAGCTATAATATCAAAATCCCGATAATTTTAAGAAAAAAAAATTTTTTGACCAAATTTTTGGAGGGGGCCTTCTTGCCCCGGGGGCCATCTTACCCCACCCTCTCCTATGAATAAAAGTATCAAAAAGTAGAAAAATAGAGTTTTTCCAAAACAAGATTTTTCTTTTCTTCCGGGAGGATACTATTATTAACATTGGGAATTTGTCTTGTCAATAACTTGCTCAAATCGTTCAGAATATATTTTTAATTTTAACAGTTTAAATTCTCAGCTTCATTTCATTAGCCTCACCCTCTCTATATTCCTTTCCCTCATAATTAGATCATTGAAAGAAACGTATAGTTCTGTACAGAATTTGGCGAGCAAAGATCTCAGTATCGAGCTTATCACTAGATAAGTCAAAATAAAAAAATTAGATTTTGGTGACGTGAAAGCCTAAACCGCTCGGGTTCTACCCTCACGTCACACTTTAGTCCAAATTTTTTCGAAAAATAAACCACTACCAATTTTTAGTGCAATGCGTATGCAGCATTATGCCATTTTTTTAAAGGCATACAACTTTGAAATAAAGTACAAGCGATCGGAGGATAATAGTAACGCTGATTGTTTATCGAGACTGCCTATCATAGAAGATGAGGAAAGTGTGGATAGAATTAAAGTTTTTTACAATGATATATTGAATGAATTACCAGTTACAGCCAAAGAAATCATTGGAAAAAATAAAAACGATACAAAAATATCCAAAATAATACAAATTTCAAGGTTAGGTAAGAAATTTAGCTCCAAAGACGTTTGGAATTGTAATATAAATGACTTTTGCTCAGAAAATGATATGTTGATGCGAGGATATCAAGTAGTAATTCCGGAAAATTTGAGAAATAGAATCTTACAGGAACTGCACGTAGGTGACTTTGGAGTGGTTAAGATGCAAAATCGAGCTAGAGGGTACTGCTGGTGGCCAAATATGCAAGGTGATATCGAACAATTAGCTAAAAACTGTTTTGAATGCAATGTGAAAAAAAATAATCCGGTAAAAGAAAATAGGCACATTTGGGAACCAACAGATATGCCTTTCGAAAGAGTACATGTCGATTTTGTTGGTCCTTTTTACAGAAAATGTTTTTTTTGTGATGGTAGACGCATACAGCAAGTGGCCAGAAATTCATATCGTTGAAAATATTACAGCTAGTACAATTATTGAAAAATGTCGAGAAATTTTCGGAACGTTCGGTTTGCCCAGAATCATGGTGTCGGATAATGGAAGCACATTTACGTCTGCTGAATTTAGGACATTAAAAAAAAAAAAAAAATGGAATTCAATTAAAACTTACAGCTCCATATAACCCGGCAACAAATGGCCAAGCTGAACGATTCGTTCAGATTTTGAAGTTAGGGATAAAAAAAACTGAATAACGAGAAAAATTCGATTGAAAATGCATTGAAAATTTTGTTAGAACGTTACAGAATTATGCCACACACAAAAACAGGCAAAGCACCAACAGAGCTGATGTTTAATAGACAAATTCGTTGCCTTTTGAATTTAATAAAAGAAAATAATGAAAATTTAGAGATTGAGAAGTACAATAATAAAAATGTCAAAAGTTTCGAGCGAGGAGAGAAAGTTATTGCGAGGAATTAAATTGGTGCACGAAAATGGAAAGGGCATAGCCGAATAAGCATGTCAAAAGTGCCCTTTCACCAAATGAGTCGCGGACTTCACTGCTAGTTCAACCTTGGTAAAAAAGGTATCCATGCCAAATTTCAACCCTCTGGCCCTTCTGCCGTGGTAGTTATCACGGAAAAACGAGATTTTCGAATTTTATTTTGATTTCTGCCATTTCATCGATTCGACCTTCACCAAAATTCATGGTACTGTGTTTCCATTGGAAAAATGGGAAAAAAATTGCCCCAATGTTCAGCGTAGCAAATCTGATCTTCAAAAAATTCCTAAAGGTTTGAATTCGATATTTTGAGTGGATTTTCACGAGGCACTAAGTTCTTATAATTTTATTTGCAAACTTTGACGATTTCCGCGTCGATTTCTTCATTGGCCTTCGTTCTACTTTTGGTGCGTCATATCGAAAAAAAATAAATAAGCCTTCTTGAATTTTTCAAAATTCGAATTCCATTCCGAAGCAAGTAATATACGTATTTTCGCATGTATTTTGATCCCCTTCTTCTCTCCGAATTCTTTCAAGGCTATAGATTAGGGTGGCCCAAAAAAAAAGAATATTTTTTTTTCGAATTCCTTACAAAAATATGTTAGTTTATCATGTTTTAAGAGCCCCCTCCAAAGCGCAGCTCAAAAAAAAAATCTTAAGAGGTCGCTCAAGATTTTTAAAAATTTCCAAAAACGTCGAAAATCGACTTTGGAATTTTTTTTTTTTTTCTCGTTATTTCACTATTTTCTACTATAAAAATGATCAGGATCCTGAAATTTTCAAGTCGATATTTTGATATTTAAAGGTCGCTCAAGATTTTTTCAAGTTTCCAAGCAGAGTACTATAAACCTTTTCGAGCGACTTCTGAACATGAATATTAATGACCTTTTTTTTTTCATTTCTTGAAGTTGACATACTGAAGAATAGAAATAAGGCTAGAGTGGTGCAAAAAAAAAAAAATTTCGAGACGATTTTCAAATAAAAAATAAAAAAAATTTCCTTCAATTACATTTTAATAGTGAAAGTCGTCTCGAAATTTTTTTTTTTTTTTGCACCACTCTAGCCTTATTTCTATTCTTCAGTATGTCAACTTCAAGAAATGAAAAAAAAAAGGTCATTAATATTCATGTTCAGAAGTCGCTCGAAAAGGTTTATAGTACTCTACTTGGAAACTTGAAAAAATCTTGAGCGACCTTTAAATATCAAAATATCGACTTGAAAATTTCAGGATCCTGATCATTTTTATAGTAGAAAATAGTGAAATAACGAGGAAAAAAAAAAAAATTTCCAAAGTCGATTTTCGACGTTTTTGGAAATTTTTAAAAATCTTGAGCGACCTCTTAAGATTTTTTTTTTGAGCTGCGCTTTGGAGGGGGCTCTTAAAACATGATAAACTAACATATTTTCGTAAGGAATTCGAAAAAAAAAATATTCTTCTTTTTTGGGCCACCCTAATCTATAGCCTTGAAAGAATTCGGAGAGAAGAAGGGGATCAAAATACATGCGAAAATACGTATTTTACTTGCTTCGGAATGGAATTCGAATTTTGAAAAATTCAAGAAGGCTTATTTATTTTTTTTCGATATGATGCACCAAAAGTAGAACGAAGGCCAATGAAGAAATCGAAGCGGAAATCGTCAAAGTTTGCAAATAAAATTATAAGAACTTAGTGCCTCGTGAAAATCCACTCAAAATATCGAATTCAAACCTTTAGGAATTTTTTGAAGATCAGATTTGCTGCGCTGAACATTGGGGCAATTTTTTTCCCATTTTTCCAATGGAAACACAGTACCATGAATTTTGGTGAAGGTCGAATCGATGAAATGGCAGAAATCAAAATAAAATTCGAAAATCTCGTTTTTCCGTGATAACTACCACGGCAGAAGGGCCAGAGGGTTGAAATTTGGCATGGATACCTTTTTTACCAAGGTTGAACTAGCAGTGAAGTCCGCGACTCATTTGGTGAAAGGGCACTTTTGACATGCTTATTCGGCTATGCCCTTTGGCACAATGGAAAAAAGAATTGGTCCATTACATTATCTCATTAAATTAAACGATGGTCGTGTTTGGAAACGACACCTAAATCAAGTAGCCAAAGCAGGCGAAAAGACTAGAATGCAAGATTCAAATTTTGAAGAGGGTTTTGATTACTTTGTTGAGCCAAATGAACAAATTTGTGTTAAACCGACAAAGAAAAAGAAACCACAAGTTACAAATATAAATTGTCAACATAGTCCTACAAAACTAAGAAATAGAGATGCTTTAACTCTGCCTATACGTTACCCCTGTTACGTCCCAACTCCACCTACTTCCAATGATCACCCGATTTTACCTTCTCTCAACGATCATCCGACCCGCTACTTCCTTTCTGCTAATCTCTCGTTACTTCGTTTCCGCTAGACCTGCGATCATCACTTTCCGTATTCCTGCTCATTCCTCAAACTCGTGCGAGCTGCACACGGCACCACAATTTGCGAGTCAACCAAAATCCCCTCCTTATTCCGAGTTTACCTTATTCTAGTCCTACAATCCTCAATCACTTCGAAAACCTACTTCAAGCTCTTCACACCAGTTCTCGCAACCAATCCTTCTCTCCCTAAGTGGTATTCTTTATTTAATCAGTAAACGAACATTGAGAATAAACGTAATCATAGTGGAAACTAATACGAACTCATTTCACCATCTACAAATCCATCTCCATCACCTTACCTTGGTTGCGTACCAACGCATAAAACAGGATAGAACCCATAAATCGATTGTGTACGACATCACACCCCGAAAGAGAAAATTAAATTACTATTGTTTATTTTTCATTACAAGGGGGAGTGTTGGGTTTGAGTTAGTGGTCGAGTAGTGGGGACGCGTGACTGCCCAAACTTGGGAGGGAGTCGCGAGAGTGCTAAACGTTAGTTGCTCAGTAATCGGCATACAAGGAAGACCGATTCCACGATACATATTAATTAGAATTAATGAGACGCCACGTGTTTGTTAAAACGATAGTTGATGAATAAAAGTGAAGTTACTGCTTATTAAACTATTGTCTATACATTATTTACAACCCACAGACACAACAGATTATTTGTATGGAGGCTGGGAGCTTGTACACGTCGTCGGGGTGCACATACACTTGTCGTTTAAAGCTAAGTATAAGTGAAGGGTGGCACGGCAAAACGGTGTAAGTACCACCGTGATGACTTTTCAGTAGAGCAAAAAAACTGTCTCGAAATTCTGGAACCTGATTTGAAAAAAAAAATGAGAAAGTACTTTGTAGAGTTTTTCGAGCTCTTTGAAATGGCGCAAACCCCGATTCAATATAGCTATCTACCTTCGAGAACATCGTTCGCGAAAGTCGATTTTTTTCGTGCCAGTGTAAGTGCCACGTTTCGTGCCCACTTTTTTTTTTACTTTGGATGCTGATTACGAATGCAATCACGATGCCTAAAATTATGAAAAAAATATGAATCGAAAGCTTGAACCGTAATGAATGAGATTCGCTTATAGATTTCCAAATTCGAACAAATTTTCAACTAATACGGGGCAAAATGGCGGACAAGGGAGGGATCGGAAACGGTGTAAGTGCCGAAATGAACATAATTTTTATACGAAATCATGGAATTTTAATGAAAAAAAGGTAGAGCAGTGTTATTTGAGTAATTCCTGATAGTAGCGTCTGGCCTGTGGAGGCATGAACCGGAACATATCCGTGAGGAAATTTGAACTGTGAATAAACTCGTTTTCCGATTATTTACTTACAATCTGCTTATGGGTACGTCTGTTCGCTACGAGTCTTAGACGAAGACTGATTTTAATTGTTACAACCCCGGAGAAGTCATACAGCACGTGAAAGACCATTGTAAAGACGTGGGGAAAATCATTTATTTCACTGACGGAGCCGCACAACATTATAAAAATCGATTTCAAATGGCTAACGTCTTGAGTCATAAGACAGATTTTGGCATACACGCAGAGTTACATTTTCATGCAACTGCACACGGTAAAGGCGCTTGCGACGGTGTAGGAGCGGTTTTCAAGAGAGAAGCCAGACGTAAAAGCTTACAGATCGTGAATGGTGAACCCATCCTCACGCCAGATGCCTTGTTTCGATGGTCGAAGGACTTCTTCCAAGTAATTGACATCTTTTTCTTCACCAAAGAAGAACATGAAAGTGTCAAAGCTGAATTGATAGAAAGATTCGACACTGCAAAAGCTATTCCAGCCATTCAGAAGAATCATTGCTTTATTCCAAGGCAGGGAGAGCAATTATTGATAAAACGATGTTCTGCTTCACTCAATGAAGAGGTGTTCCCAAAGAATAACGGACTCAAGTCACGAAAAAGACATTGATCGAGGTTTCAGAAATGGATCAGCACTAATTGACGAATTGTTGGTAAAGAGTGGAATATTTTCTGGTATTGTGAGAGTAATACTGATTCTGTTCTATGTTATATATATGTATATACTGTAACCGGTGACTCGCGCTAGGCTCGGGTGCACCCAGGGGTAAGCCGAATACAAACCTGGCCTCGGGGGGAAGCGAGACTGGGGTACCTCGGACTCTCTAACTCGCAGCAGCGCGGCGCTGTGACGCGTGACGTCAGAAGAATCGCAACGGTGGCGCTGGGGGACGGAACTAGAGGAACTAAAAGATTACTAGGCACTTTTGAACGTTAACGGTTCGCGGGGAATCGGCACGTGGCTGCGGGTGGATTTTCTGGGGTATCTGCGAGACTCGTAGGCTACTAAGATTGATAAAACGGGACTGGGGATGGCTAGAGGGCAAATAGGAAAGATCCTACCTTTAAGAAGGTCTTGTAGAGGGACGAAGTAAAACGCCGGTGATAGTTCGTGACTCCACACGTGGTCCAGGGGTCTAGCCAAAGTCGTCGTATTTCCAGTATTAAAGTCCAGTAGTCCACAGAATCAAGTCGCACAATAATCCAAAGGATAGCCGGGTCGTTATAATGGGATTCGTCGAACACTCTCTCTCACTCACTCTCTCACAAAATAGACGAACGTCGTAAGGCATTGGTGCCTCACGCGACGGTACGATAAGAAGTGGCGATTTTTCCTCTTCCGTTTAGTTGGGAATTTGGCCGGTCGTCCTGCGGGCGCTGACCGTTGCCGGTCAGCGGCATGTGGCGACACCATGGACCTAAGAAGTAAATGGACGGAGCGTAAGCTGTGCGGGGTAACGCCGTAAGACGGAAGGGGACTGGTGGTCGATGGTGTGTTCTGATTGGTTGCGCCATGTTGAGCACCTCACTCGTAGTGTCACCTAGTGGTCACTGCTGACGTTATTGATGTAAACGAAAAGTAGATTATTGTTCTGAGTGTCATATTTAGTGAGAAATAGTTGATTGCACCTGAACAATTACTTTACAATAAAATTCTAAAATCCTTAATACTCATTTCAGTGTCTACCTTTGAATTTCTTACGAAGTTTACAGTTTGCTCACCAGGTAACACTACGAGTGAGGTGTTGCAAATGGCGCAGACCCTGAATTCCCCTTACGGCTAACAGTGAGCCCCCCGCACCCATATAGTAAGCTTACGCTCCGTCCATTTACTTCTTAGGTCCATGGGCGACACACAGCCAAAATGGCTCCGCGGGATGACGGCGCGAGGAATTTAAATCGCGAGGACCGATACTTAGACGGGTGCGGTACTAAGTACGTCCGTAAGGCTGGGAAGGAGGAGGTTAGAACGTTTGCCACGTTACAATATATTATGTTATGTTATATTATATTATATTGCAGTAGAAGAGAACGAAAAACTGGCTTTTTACATTTTTTTTCCAGTTAAAAAGAGATTTGGTCACTTTGGAGATTATTTATAACAATGTGAATGGTACTCCTCCATTTAAAAAACAAAAAAACTCGATTAACAGTGACTTTACTTGCTAAAAATCATACAGCTGTTCCGAAAGACTGAAAAAAAACGAAATTTGGTAGAAAAAAAATTCTCTTGGCCTGATCATTGCCTCTTCCGTTGTAATTTTTTTTTTTATTCATTAGATATGGATATCTCCTATGAAGAAAAAATAAATCGATCGAATACCACTGGTCCCTCTGGGGAAAAATAGGCAAAAAACACAAAATTTTCATCAAAAACCAGTATTCAAACGTCCACACCATCTTGCAATAATTTTTTTCTCAAAGTGTAAAAAAAGTTGAGAAATTTCGTTTTTTGATCGTTCGAATCGGATGCACCAGTGAGGATCTATGATTTTTTGAAAATTCAAAGTTGGAAATTATTATCTCAACACTCGTCAATGGTGGGGCGATGAAAATTGGCAGAAATGTTACTTATACATCAGTGATTCTATAGAAAGTGGAATTTTTTGCCTAAAAAATGTTAACATGCTTTTTTTTGTAAATATGAAACAACAACTCGTTTTTCTAATGGCAGATGATGAATTATCACTGCTATGAGAAGGGCCAGTAAATTTCACAAGTATTTCAATTTTTATTAGCGCTTTTCGAAAAAATGCTTCCAGGGGACTGATAACGTGTACATGGGACTGAAAAATCAATACGAATTACAAATAGAACGAATATTTTATTGAAATAAAGAAATAATGGATAAACGAAATGTTACATTTATCAATGTGAAACCGAAAATAACATTTTTTTCCATGGAAAAAGTGAAAATTCTTATCACATACGTATTATTAACTTATGTATGTAGTACGTTTTTTCTAAGCGATTTCTTATAGTATAGTAGGTTTTTATATAGTCTTATAAAATATTAGTTTTTATTTTACGGTAACTTTTCCCATAATATATAGTAAATTAGATTGAACAGTATTTGTTGCTCACACATTTTGCTTATACTATAATATTGAATATTCTTATTAAGTATTATAATTTTTTTTAATCATTTTTAATTTTTTCATATCTAGCTCTTTCAGCGACTCTCTTTTTTTCTAGCCTTTCCTCTCTGCTCAGTATTCGTTTATGCGTTGGTGCCATTTTTATTTCGTTTCCGACTGTAAATATACACATTATATATAATCATAAGCTTCGTATAGTTGTTAAATGTATTCAGAAATAAAATTTCTATAAACGTAGGTGGTCAACAAAGGAAGAAAAACGCATTTGTTGCACAGATTTATCAGTCCCCTGGAAAAATTCTCAATCCCCTGCAACAGTTTGTTGCAGGGGACTGAGACCAGGGGACTGAGATTCTTCACGAAAATTGTTAATAACTCCGAACAAAATCATTCACAAATGTCATCATTGTACACACAGCTCAGGACAGACTTTATAATTTCATTCTATTCAATAAATATGAGACAATTAAGTAAATTTTAACAATAATACTTACCAGGGGACTGATAAATTTACTGTCTCCGCCACGTCTTCCATTAATCGAGTCGTGGTTGCTACTAAACAAAACCGATGTACATAAACTAATGGTACATTTTCGTTAACTCCAGTTTGACAATTATTCTTAGATGGAAGCACTTGATACTACGAGGTGAAGAATATCGAAATATTTGAATTTTGTTCGAAGCCAGGGGACTGAAGTCTCAAACTGGTGACAAGATTCACGATCGATTTTTATGTAAATACAATAATAAAAAACCGCAAACAATATTATAATCATCATCCACAATCTATGTAGTTTAGATGTCATGAACCAAAATGAGTGAAAATTTCATTTTATGCTCGAGAATACGTTTAGTTATCTGAATTTTGCGTTGGTGACATGCCAGGGGACTGAGATTTGGACCGAACATGAGTGATTTTGACGAAGAAAAATGTGAAATTCCATGACTTTGTTGCATTGCCTACGTAGCCCAGTGTAGATTCTTCTGCGCCAGTACGAAAAAAAAATTTATTTCATGTTTCAAATCCCTATAAAATCGAGGAACGCAGAAAATTCCACTTTCTGTAGAATCACTCATATAGTAGTTTAAGATCCCGATGTTAAATTTTTTTTTTTTTTAATTAAAAAAAAACTAGGGTGGCTGAGTTGACATGGAATGTCCCGTATATACAAACGACGAGTATTATAAAATGTTACAAAAGAAATTAAGGGAGCTCCATCGACTACGGCCGAAGTCAAATATCGTCGAAAACTAAATTCGTATTTTAAAGCTTATATTCATCTTGAAAAATCTTATAATTATTTTTGAAGCAATGATACTGTTACAAAGGGTGCGTCCACCCCTTGTATTGACTTATATCCCTTCAATCCATAGCCACCCGAACTCTCATGTATAAAACATCACAATAATAATCATCAAGTATCTTTTTTTAAAACAACCAAACGATGTATCTAGCGATAGCCAATTTATAAACAGTCTAGTCTCAGACTTTAACCGAGACGCTTGTATCTTTCTGAATATAACCAAATCTGCTTTTGCCATTAATTTGTGCCTTCACGTCTCCTTATTTCACTCAGGGACTCACAGCTCAAATAATAAGGTAACTCCTAAAGTTACATTTGGTGTCAGGAGTGTGAGATCGTTTCTGAGCCCGATAAGTTAAGGGGGTATATACACCTTTGAATTTTGAAAAAATCGATTTTGTGTTTTTTGCATTTTTGGAACATTAGGGATGTAAACTATCTGTAAAAAAATCATCATGTGAAAATATGTAAAAATGAAGAAGTTACAGCGATTTTTTGGAATTTTTTGAAATTAAAAAAAAAAACAATTTTGTATTTTTTGCAATTTTGGAGCACTAGAGGTTTAAACTATCTGTCTTACTATTGAAATGCTTACGGAACAACCCCAAATTAGTTCAAGGTATAAAAACAGCTATATGGGCCATATGGTACCACAAGTCTTCGACAGACGATAAGCCGCAGCACCATCTCTACCCGGAGGGTCGAGACTCTTAGTGTAAGTATCAACAGGCAATTGCAGTTCAAACAGTTGAGACATTCAAACACCGGGCTAATCTCCTAGAAATTGAGATGAATGAGGTCAGACCAGTCTCCGTTGACTTCAGCGACAAGGGATTACTAAAGCGCTGTGTCGGAGGTAAGACACAGCATACGAGCGAGTCCTAAGACTTTATTTTCAGGTCGTGACGTCCTTCCAGTTGAAGCCAACATTGCAGCGATCAACTCCCGAAGTCAACGAGGTATGTTGAGAATCATGCAAAAACTTTCAGTAGAGCCAAGACGCTACGCTGTCGCTGCAGCGAAACTACAGGGCTAAGCCCGAATCGAAGTTGTCGATAGGCGAGCGGAGCAGAGGACCAAGGAAGCTCGTGTTGCTCTGAGGCAACTATGGACAAGCCCGCAGGAGGAGGCCATTGAGGTGGAAGGTAGCAGTTATGAACCAGGTGGTTTATAGAAATAAGGCGGCGCACGACTTAGGCGACGTAGCAAAACAAGCTTTTAACTTTACCTGCGTCGGTCCAACGCCTTTATCAAAAAGAAGGATGGAAAACTGTTTTGCATTATTAACTCACTCAATAGATCATAGAGAAGTAGAATAGTAGTTTATTGGCATCCAGAACCATCAACGTAGTGATAAAGTTTAAAAGTTAATTTCTGAACAATCACTATTTTGACCGGTTGTCGTAAAGAATAAAATCAACCGATGGACCGATCTCTGATTTTTTGGTCTTGAATCATTTATGAGAGATGCCTCTATCAGATGAACATAGAACTTTTCGATGAACCCATTTTTAGTTGAGATAATAGAAAAATGAGCCAAAATTTTGTAAAAAACAAAAAAAAAAAAAAATCGAAAAAATTCAATAACTCAAGTAATTCTTGCAATATCAAAAAGTTCTATGTTCATCTGATAGAGGCATGTCTTATGAACAATTGAGGACCAAAAATTCAAAGATCGGTCCAACTCTGGTTCTAATTCTTTACGACAACCAAGTGATTTTGTCTTTTCTTGTCTTCAGCTCAACCACTATTAGACTGGAAGTAATACATGATGTAAAATATGGATAATAAGGGTCAAACCCTCCTCAAACATGATGATTTTTTTCAATTTGTTCAGAGTCTTCAAGTTGCAGAAAAAAAAAAATTGTTTTTCAGAAATTCAACCCATTTAAAGGTGTATATACCCCCTTAATTTGCCTGGTGCAATTCTTTTGGTTTTTGCCGATTGCTTGTATTCATAAGCTATAAGCTTTCGCTGCCTTATTCTCCTGGAGAATCCTACTTTTCTGAGGAACAAATCTGCTCGATATGAGCAACCGACGCAATACTCGTCGCCAAGACTCCTCTGCTGCCGCTGCTGCACACACCAACCAAGTACCACGGGCGGAAGAACAGGAGGCCAACCCCATTACCGCCCTGGTCCAACTCCTGCAGCAGCAGGCTGCTCAACAAGCTGCTCAGCAGGCCGCTCAACTGGCTGCCCAAGAACGGCAACAAGCCGCCCAACTCGCTGCTCAGACCGAGCAGCAGACTATTCTCTTACAGCTCCTCCAAGATCATCGGTGGGACCAGCAGGCCGCGCGTGAGGAACGAGAACGAGCAGAAGGACATTTGGTGGAAGTGCTACAAGACCAGCAGCAGTCCTTTTCCCAGATCCTGTCCACATTGAGGGATGACAGTCATGGATCCGGAGACGAGCCTCACCGTATCCTGCCCTTGACAGATCCAGTTCCCTCTACCTCATCCTACCAGCCGGCCCAAGTTCCTGATACTTTAAGGTCTGTGCCGCCAATTAGGGAAATTGCTCCCACACATACGCTTGCTACTGCTTCGCCGGTCGATCGTGGCCTGGTCGCAAATGAACCCAGTTCGGTCGGTGTTCTTTCCCAGGAACCGACTATCACTTCTCTCACCCAAGTTAACGCTAATCTAACGCTAAACGTTAACCCCGACATAAGTAGTAGAACCACAAATAACCTCAAACCCCCGACATATGACGGAGACAGACCGTTAGCTCAATTCGAACAACAATTTTTAACGGTAGCGAGCGTAAATAATTGGACCCCGACAGTAAAAGCCGCGAATTTAGTGAATAGTTTGAGAGGCCCGGCAGCCAGCGCAATATCTTCCTTGACCGCGGCTGAATTATTAGATTTCGACAAAGTTCACGCAGCTCTAAAGCTTAAATATGGGAACGAACACCTGTCCAAGTTATTCCTTACTCAGTTCAATACGCGGCGTCAACGGAGGGATGAGGATCTTGCCACGCTCGGGCAAGACATAGAGAGATTGTCACGAATAGTCATGCCACATGGTGACGAGGCCATCCGCGAAAGCTTCGCGACAGATAGATTTATAAATGCAATAAATGATCCTGAACTGAGACATGCCCTGAGCTTGATAGGACCCACTACCCTCCGTCAAGCCATAATAAAAGCCTTAGAGGTAGACGCTATTAATAAGCAACATTTGGGATCCGGCCGCGTCCGCCGGTTCAAGGCTGTGAACCTGTCCCCCGACAAATCTAAAGTCAATGAAAAGAAGTCCTCTTCCTCACGGCAGGAACAGAATTTCAATACAAAAGCTAATTCTAGGAGTAATGTAGAGTGCCGGTATTGTTGGAAGCGGGGGCACACATTAGAGCAGTGCTTCGCGCAACAGAGAAGAAATCAAAATAATAATCAAAGACCCCTGCCCAATCAAATTTCGTGAAGAGACAACGACCGGGGCTTTAATTTAAATGCAAACCAGAGTCAAACCTTTTACCCTCGATTCAGTCAAAACCAGAAGCATAATCCTGCTCAAGGAGAGAGGATGCTTCCCTTCAACAATTCTAAACCATCTACAGAACAACAACAAAAAAACTAACTATCGATGATTGCGGGGGGCGGGAATCATCGCCTGTAGCGAGAAAGATTAGCCCTGTATTACCTGTTTTAATTAGAAGTCTGAGGCAGTCCGGTCTCTACGCTCAGGGATCTGTCAACGGTTTTGACTATCTCTGGTTTGTGGATACCGGAACCGAAGTAACGGTGGTTCGCTCGGATCTCTTAAAAAACCTTACCTCTAGCAATCATTATGCTACTTTAAAGACCGCGACAGGAGAGACCACCCCTGTTTTACGAGAAGTTTCCGTACAAATAAACATCGCGGGTCAAATTAGCTCTCCTCATAAGGTCTACGTGGTCGACATCGAGGATGAGGGAATTTTAGGTATAGATTTCTTGAGCGATCATCAGTGTGTCATTTCAACTATAGGGAACTCGCTACAAATAGGCTGTCATACGATTCCGCTTTTAACAAATAGGAGCAAAACCCCGAACCCCCGAACTTTTCAACTCGATCAATTACAAACCACTAGGGAGATTGAGATTATAGATTCATCTTCAGGAGGAATTCCTGAGCAGGTCCCTGATCATTTGAAAGACCTTTTTGGGAGGTCTTCGATAGAGCTAGATTCTTCTTCTAAAAAACAATTCTCGTCTCTCCTAAGAGATTTTAGTGACTCTTTTGCTAAGACTAGCGGCGACAAGGGGAGGTGTACCCTTGCTCGCCACAAGATAGATGTAGGGGTCAATCTTCCGATTAAACAGCATGCCAGACGGATCCCCTTCAATGGGAAAAAAAAGGTTCGGAAGATGGTAGACGACATGCTCCTCAACGACGTCATCGAGCCATCTTCAGGACCCTGGGCCTCACCGATCGTTATTGGTCCTAAGAAGGATGGAACGAAAAGGTTCTGCATTGACTGTAGAAAGCTGAACGAGGTCACCAAGAAAGATTCATACCCCCTTCCACGGATCGAGGACACCCTAGACATGTTGGCTGGAGCTCAATGGTATAGCACCATCGACCTGCAGAGTGGTTACTGGCAGGTCGAGATGGATGCAGAAGACAAGGAAAAAACAGCTTTCGTCACTGGATTGGGAGGTCTGTGGCAGTTCAAAGTGATGCCCTTCAGATTATGCAACGCTCCAGCCACATTTGAACGGACGATGGAAGTCGCACTAGAAGGATTGACGGGAAAGATCTGTTTGGTGTACCTGGACGATATAATTGTATTCGGCAAAACCTTCAAAGAAGAACTATCTAACCTAAAAGAGGTCTTTGAGAGGCTTCAACGGACAGGCCTGAAGATGAGCCCCAAGAAGTGCCACCTCCTTCAACGAGAAGTTACCTTCCTAGGACATGTCGTCTCAGCCCAAGGAATCAGAACGGACCCAGCGAAGATCGAAAAGGTGCGAGATTGGCCCCGACCGTCGAATAGGGAGGATATTCAGAGCTTTATAGGTCTCTGCACATATTATAGGCGCTTCGTTTGAGGCTTTGCCTCTATAGCTAGGCCTCTTCACAATTTCACCGGGTCTATCTCTGTCTTTGAGTGGACTCCGGATTGTGAAGAAGCATTTAATCACTTAAAAACTTGCCTCACTTCTTCTCCAATTCTGGCTTATCCGCAAACCGAAACTTCTTTCGTTTTAGATACAGACGCATCCCTGTATGGAATAGGCGGGGTTTTGTCTCAGGTTCAGGAAGGATCGGAGCGGGTGATTAGTTACTTCAGTAGGGTCCTAAAAAGGCCAGAAAGGAATTATTGCGTCACACGACGAGAACTTTTAGGAATGGTAGAGGCTATAGAGCATTTTAAACATTGCCTGGTAGAAAGGAAGTTTCTAATTCGTACGGATCACGCTTCGCTCAAATGGTTGCTCTCATTCAAATCGCCGGAAGGCCAAGTAGCTAGGTGGATTGAAAGGTTAGGGCGGTACGACTTCGAGGTACAACACCGTGCAGGAAACTTTCATGAGAACGCCGACGCTCTATCAAGACGCCCGTGCGAGGATCTCGGGGACTGCAAGCAGTGCACCAGGATGGGGAAAGGACAGGAATCCGTAGATATCCGGGTGATATCCCTCGGTGATGACCTAGGAGAATGGAAGAGAGCCCTGGAAAAGGATGAGATCCTAAAACAACTACGAGCCTGGAAGAGCTCAGATACAAAGGAAAGGTTAGAGGAAATACATAATTTTGCTAGGGAAAGGATTCAGGTAGCCTCAGATACGATGAAGGCTCGTTATGACGTGCGAGCTAGGAATTTGTATACGCCCAGAGTGGCAGGATGTGTCCCCAGCTGATCGACAGCTCAAAATCTACTGGACACAATGGGAATCTACCTAACAAACGAAGTACTATACCGACGATGGGAATCCCCGGATATGAAGATCATCAGATGGCAACTATTAGTCCCCAAAGAAAAGATCAAGGAAATCCTCGAAGCGTACCATAATTCTTCGTCAGGAGACCATTTCGCCTCGAACAAAACTTTAGAAAAGATTAGAGAAAGGTATTTCTCGGCAAGATGCCGTTTAGATGTAGACGAGTGGTGTCGGGTATGTCCAGTACGTGTAGCTAAGAAAGGTTCTCGAGCGAAAGGTTGTAGTCCGTTACAAACTTATAACGTAGGCGCGCCTTTTGAGAGGGTAGCCATGGATGCCCTCGGGCCTTTACCACTTTCACATTCAGGGAATCGTTACGCGCTAGTAATAGCCGATTATTTTTAAAATGGCCCGAAGTCATCCCGATACCCAATCAAGAGGCTCAAACTGTAGCTCAAGCTTTCATTAGAGAATTTGTATGTCGGTACGGAGCTCCGCTCGAACTCCATACCGACCAGGGTCGCAATTTCGAGTCAGTCCTTGTCGGAGAAATAGCTCAAATATTAGGAATTAGAAAAACCAGAACAACTCCTCTTCACCCCCAATCCGATGGGACGGTCGAACGCTTAAATCGGACTCTTCTATCTTATCTATCCTCTTTCGTGGAAAGGAGTCAGAGGGATTGGGACGAATGGGTTCCCCTCTTTCTTCTTTCCTACCGCTCCACTGTCCATGAGACGACTAAACAGACGCCCGCTTCTATGCTCATGGGAAGAGATCTTCGGCTGCCCTCCGACTTGGAGAAAGGCCCTCTTCCCATTCAGGATTCCCTTTGCTCCGACTTTGCTTCACATCTAAAGGAAAGGTTAGAGGAAATACATAATTTTGCTAGGGAAAGGATTCAGGTAGCTTCAGATACGATGAAGGCTCGTTATGACGTGCGAGCTAGGAATTTGACATTTAAAACGGGAGATTTAGTATGGCTCTTCCAGCCAAGACGAGAAAAAGGACGTTGTCCCAAACTTCAATCCAACTGGGAGGGTCCTTATACAGTAGTGGATAAAATAAATGACGTGGTCTACCGTATCCAACGCTCTCTACGAACTAAACCAAAGGTAGTTCACTTGGATCGCCTAGCCCCTTATGAGTCTGAAGAAGCTCACGTAGATAAAAATAACCTTCTTCGCTCTCTTCAATTAAATCAGGACCTACAGGTTCTCGAGGGTTTTCCCCCCCAAAGTCAGGTAGAAACTTCCCTTTCTTTCTCCGATTCTTCCAGGTGGTCCAAGGATCTGCCTCTTGGGATCAAGCGGAAGAGTTACCGCCCTTTTACCATACTCGTGGAAGGGAACATTGGGTGCGGGAAAACCACGTTTACAAGTAGATTCCTAAAAGATAAAAACATTCTTACTTTATTGGAGCCTTTAGAGGAATATAGAAACGTAGCCGGAGAAAACCTTCTAGAAAAAATGTACAGGGACCCTTCCCGTTGCGGTTATCACTTCCAACATCACTCCGCAATGACGATGAGGAATCGGCACCTAGTTAAAACTTCATTACATAACAAGCTCATGGAAAGATCAATCTTCAGTTGCAACTGCTTCGTAGAAGCCCGTAGGAGGTTAGGGGGGTTTGAAGATTTAGAAGCGCATCTTTTGAAGGAAAACGTTAGGATTTTATCAGAGAATTCGCCAGATTTTGAGGTCGACATGGTAGTTTATTTGAGGTTATCACCTGAGACGTCGTTTGCTAGAATCAATTCACGCGCACGTAGCGAGGAGGAAAATATCCCTTTAGAATATTTAAAAGCTCTTCATGAGGTCCACGAAGATTGGCTAGTTCGCGGAAAGTTTTCAGCTCTTCCAGCACCGGGGGAGTAATAATTTGACAGATCACCCGCTTCGCGCTAGGCTTCACTCGGGTTCGCTCGGTTTTACTCGTAAATAGTCGGCTTCTTCTGACCAAGTTCGCGGTACACAATCTTCGGAGAAGTTCGTTTTCGTTCGGCTCTGTCCGACTCTAGGCCCGCTAGGAAGACTCGTCCGCGTTCCTCGGGAGTGTTCGGGTTTCTTCGATTTAGTTCGGAGAAGGAGGGAAAGAAAGGCGTATTTCAATAAAGGAGGCGACAACCATTTCTGATTAATTGAACATAGATAATTTATTTAGAACCTTCGTAAAACAGAAAGAAAGATAGGGAAGGATAGATAGATAGACTTTATTTGTCCATGACAATATTGGACAAGGAGCAAGGTACAGATACAGTAGATTGTGAGAATAAAATACAAAGAAAGAAAACA
Source organism: Rhogogaster chlorosoma (assembly GCA_944452935.1). NCBI lineage: Eukaryota > Metazoa > Arthropoda > Insecta > Hymenoptera > Tenthredinidae > Rhogogaster > Rhogogaster chlorosoma. Next base: position 10,072,016 of record OX101802.1, read on the forward strand.
GGTAAACAAAAAAGAAAAAGGTAAGATAAAATAAGAGAAAGGAAAATAGAGTAAAATAAGAAAAGTAAATAAAATAGAGAATGAAAAATAGTGAACAAACAAAATTTGACGCTAACAGCTAAAGTAAGAAAAAGATAGAGTAAAGCGAGAGGACAACAATTGACAAAAACATAAAAGATGAAGTAAAGCGAGTGGACAACAGTTGACAGAAACACAGACTAACGGCTAGAGAAAGTGGAGAGAAAACCGAGGACGAAAATCAGAGCAGCGCCGACTCACGCGCTAAGAGATAGGCAAAAAGATCGCGCTTGAACGAGGGGAGGTTACGCGCGCCGCGCAGCTCGGACGGAAGTGAGTCCCACAGATACACCCCCGCAATCGCAAAGGACCTCCTATATGCCTCAGTACGAAAGTGCGGGAGACAGAAATCGCTACGAGGAAGCCTCGAAGAACAAGCGGCCGACAAATCGCGCGGGGTGAAAAGCTCACCGAGGTAAGAGGGCCGACCAGAGCGAGTGACCAGGAAGAGGAGCGAGAGAAGAAAGTATGTCCTCCGATCAGAAGCCAAGAGCCAGCCGAAGCCTGTCCATAGGGAAGGAATGAAAGGGAAGAGGTGTATGGAGCCTCGAGTTAGAAAGAGGTCCTCTCCTCGGCGATGAGCTGGATGAAGTCTGTGACCCGTCCACAGGCAGCGCACCACATTTTTACTGCCAGGGCCAGGAGAGCCTCGCGACAATCGCTGCATGCCCCGCTCTTCCGGGTGTTAAATTCTCCGCCGAATGAGCGATGCGTTCGGACGACTTGGTTTACGTCATCTTCAGTATAATGTCTGAAAAGGAGGAAGTGTGGAAAGAAAAATTTTAATGAAATAAATAAATAAGGGATCAGATTAATGGTCAAGGCTTTACTCACTGAACAACGAAGCAGTGTAAGCATATAAAACGCCCCAGCTTCCCCTTGAGCAACACCGCCTCTCCTCGGGCACATCGTACCTTGGCCTACTGTTCAATTAACCACGACTTCACCTCACTGGCATCTTTACGGTCGAAGCCGTCCCAATTCAATTGGGAAACAATACGTCCGCAGATAACGACGTCCGATTTGATCGAGTTCATGATGTCGAATGACGCCGTAGTCAAATTGGTTCTTCAGCAACGAATTTTCGTTCAGTTTTGTTTTTCTTCCGCAAAGCTGATAGAAAAAGGGGCAAGGTTTTTCTTTTGTTTCAAATATTAGCTTTCGCGCCTCCGCAGACCCGCGCCGAATTTTTCAACCTTCTATCGATATCGTTTTATTTATTTTATATTAGTGACATAGTACTCGGTGTCCAGGTCCTTCGCACCGTAATTCTTGGCGTCCAGGTCCTCCACTACACGGTTTTTACTATCCAGGTATTCCGCCCCACAGTTCTTAATATTCAGGCACTCCACCCTATAGTCACCGGTGTCCAGGTCATTCGCACCGTAGTTCTCGGTGTCCAGGCCTTCTACTCCATAGTTTTTAGTATCGAGGCACTCCGCCCCATAGTCAGCGGTGTCCAGGTCCTTCGCACCGTAGTTCTCGGTGTCCAGGTCCTTCGCACCGTAGTTCTCGGCGTCCAGGTGTTCTGCGCCTAACTGCATACTGTCCAGCGATACTGCAGAAATGCTGCGGTCTGCGGCACCGTGCGGCGCCGAGCGGCAATGGTGTAGTCCAGTCGGAATGTACATGAATTTGGACGACTTCTATTCAACAGCCGTGCCAAATCACCAATTTTTTTGTAGGTAGTTTGGACCTCAAAGAATAAAGTGTGAAGTTTGTGGAATCGAAAAATGACGACTTTTGGTCGAAAAAATTATTTAAACAAACAAATCTCACTATTTTGATGTTATTATCTTTGGCATGAGATTTATCGAAAAATGTTTTGTACGAAAAATGTGCGCCGTAATGAAATTTACAAAATAAGTCCTATGCAAAAATCACGTAGAATTATTAGTTTGGCGGTAAATCACTGTTAAACAACAATTAAAAAAAAATTTATTATTGTATTTACGTGGTTTATTTACAAAGTTTTGTTCTGAAACTCATCCACTACCTAAAAGAAGCTGACCTGAAGAGATATCGGTAAGATTTATCCAGCCATGTTATATAGTTTAGCAATAATGACCGATTTTCATAAATTTTGCGTGTCGATATAGCATTTGTTCCACAAGGCCGAGAAGGTTCCAAAAAATCAGGGTGATTCTTTTCAGCATGTACATTCAGGATTTAACTGAAAAAAACAGGATTAAAAAAAAAAAAAACATGTTTTTCGAGGATATAAAATTTTAGCTGATAAACAAATAGAAGTTACGCCTTAAATATATAAGTTATTCAAAATATTCTTCAAGATTCTCATAGGTCTTAGCAAGACGCGTAATTTAAAAAAAAGTCTCAATGGCTTTATTACAAGCCGAGATACAATCATTTTTACATTTGTTTAATTTATTACTGTTTAAATTAACATTTTCGCGAAATTAAAGTTCACGGGCATTCGTAATAGTGTTAGGCATAATATTTGATATTATAGAAACCGTCTTGAGCATTAATCTCTTGGCAGATCATGATTGCATTCGGTCGCTCGCGCGCGCAATGTACGGATGGCGGCGTCGGTACGCCGGGTGGCGTGGTGGGGGCCTGCATCTCTCGCCCCGCGGCTCCGCTCGTGCGGCTTAGTTAACTATTTCCATATCTCCCTTATAAATTGTCGTAACCAATTTTTTTTTTTTTTGATTCAACGTAGTTTTTTCTCACGAATTCGAAAATGCTCATGAAAATTGATATTCTCCAAGCCTCGCGCGGCTTAGTTAACAATTTCCATATATCCCTTATAAATTGTCGTGAAATTTTTTTTTTGTTTTTTTAATTTCACATAGTTTTTTCTCACGAATTCAAAAATGCTCATGAAAATTTATATTGCCCAAGCCGCGCGAGAATATTAATTTTGCTAGTTTCCGAGATGCCGAAGAAAGAGAGGACAGCGCATAGTCGTCGCGTCGGTACTGCAGACGGTGGACTGCATTGTTGCATCTCGGAAACTAAGGATTGCCATGACAACCCAACCACTTACCATGGCTGCCTAACAATTTTCAATCGCTAATTACAACGAAATCTGATTTGCACTTTTCCACTTTATTACTGCATGGAACGAAGATGTTTTGTAATGGGTGTGCTCGTCATACCGTATAGACTTGCTGACTCTTGTCCGCGTCAACGATGCGTGGGCACTGATGCTAGTCGAAATAAATCACCCACCCACATTTTTCGACGCATAAAAAAACAAAATAATAAAGATTTTATGCATTTTACAAGGGAACTCGATCTCATTACTCTTCAAATATCGACTGCCGAAAGGACAATCTGATTGATACCCCCGTTTCGGAGATATTCGAGAATTTAGATAGGTCGGTAAAAATCGACTGGTCCCTCCCATTAACAATACTTTGTAACGTGGCAGAATCAAACGACTGCTACACGGAGAGAAGTTTGGGCGAGCCGTTCGCCCAACACGCGCAACTGTCGCGCCAATCACACAGTGAGCTGTGTCACCTCTGTTTGGTTAAACGATTCCACTCATTCGGGCGACTCATTACCCCGAACTGGGTAAACCGTTCCACCAACCTTATAGTCGAGCCGTTTGACGTATGGGCGTTGAATTTTGTTTGCTGCGCGGTCATATGCCACTTGCAGGTTAGAAAAACTGAGAGGAAAACAAAGCACCCATATTTTGGAGGAACTGTTCCACCCAAGTTTGGGGTAATCAGTGCCACAAATTTAGAGTAGTCGTTACACCAAACTGAAGTGCAGCGACTCTCTCACCGCTAGCGCGACGGTTCGATCAAACTTCTCTCCGTGTAGATAGGCAAAACGCGCGCTACTCTAGACAGCCAAGCCCGGCCTCCACGCCCAGGCCCGGCAGAAAACCTTTCTCGCAGTCAAAGTCATTCGGCTCCAGTGTATAAGACCCGGCCGGCAACCACATCGTCAGACTCATCTTGCCTGTAATATCATACTTGTTACTTTGCTCTTCTCGTCTGTCCAGTCATTGATATAACGGCAAAAACATTGTAAATGTCAAAAATTACAACCGAGTTCCAAAATGGTTTCCCCAGCCAAAAACTCAAGAACATCATACTCTTTTTCAGCGTCAGATTACAAACATCATTATGTTACAAAAATAGTACAAAATAATACATGAAATCAGGCATCGAAGCCGAGCGTTCCCTTTGTTAACTTTCAGACTTCAAATTATGTTATTCAAATGCTAATCAATGGAAATTAATGAAAAACCAATAGGATCATTGATAAAACCTATGATAAAGCAGCATATTGGCGACGGAAAATATTGCTGAAGGAAGTTAGCTCGTATGATGATACGAGCTCGGCGGGCATAGATTGTTCTGAAAATTATCAATTGCACTCTTTTTTTAAAATTATTTCTTCCAGTCAATGTGTAACGATTACACCCACAAAATTGTCGGAAGCATGATCAAATACTGTTAGGATATTTTTGGCATTGATAGTATATTTACTATTGTAGACTGGAACTGCGATATAATAGTGGTTTATATGACAAGGGCGCGGAAAGACCTCGCGTCTTCGAATCGTGTGACACTTTCACACTCCTCATAAAGTCCTTTTGAGTGCCCGTGCCCTACATACTATCCTTTTTTTTTTTTTTGTCAAATTTAAAAACTAGAAAACATTTTCCACGCATTAGTGCTTCGTGGTTTTTGCAAGAGGTGGTGTTGTAACAAATGAATGAAAGGAATGAGTAATGCGTTGAAAATTGAAGTTAAAAAAATACCTATAGTGTGTTCATAACAAGAACTAATGGTCCAGGGACGGTGATCTCAGTAATTTAAATTCAAATTCAAGTTTTGAAGAAAGAGTTCAATTTCATTCTGCATCTATCGTTCACCGATTTTTGACTATAGTTATAACGCCATGCTACAAACATGTCACACCCATAAAACGATACATACTTATACTGGACGTATCCAGTATCGGTACACTGCGGTGATGCTCTTGCGACGTCTCTCTTTCTATTCGACTTACAGTATAGATACACATATTCTGCATTGAAAGACGCACTAATTGCTGATCTTACCTCACACTTCAGCAATTGATAATTTTCAGAACAATCTATGCCCGCCGAGTTCGTATCATCATACGAGCTAACTTCCTTCAGCAATATTTTCCGTCGCCAATATGCTGCTTTATCATAGGTTTTATCAATGATCCTATTGGTTTTTCATTAATTTCCATTGATTAGCATTTGAATAACATAATTTGAAGTCTGAAAGTTAACAAAGGGAACGCTCGGCTTCGATGCCTGATTTCATGTATTATTTTGTACTATTTTTGTAACATAATGATGTTTGTAATCTGACGCTGAAAAAGAGTATGATGTTCTTGAGTTTTTGGCTGGGGAAACCATTTTGGAACTCGGTTGTAATTTTTGACATTTACAATGTTTTTGCCGTTATTTCATTACTTTTTGTATGTGCAAACAGGTTAGCGCTGAACCGACTTTAATGTATTCTACATATTACACATGTATAAAGATCAACTTCCGCTCATTCGCAATGTACTGCATGTGCTACAATGAACAAGTGTATTTGGGAATTTGCGCAAAAGATACAAGCTATTTTATTCGGCCAAGAAATTTCATCTTGAGAATTATACAATAGCTTGTTCCGATCATAGTGTATGCTTCCCATGATCCCATTTTATGTAGACAGTGCAACATATTTAGATGTCGTACGAACATAGAATACGGAAAATGTTCTACAATTGTTCGATTGTGAAACTTTTAAGTAAAATAATCATCTCCAATCGAAACAGACTATCATGAGATTCTATAATATTTTTCAGGTTGATCTAAAAAATATATACATTAGACTGTGTCAGAAAAAAAATTCTATACTTTTTTCAGAATAAATGTATCTCAAAAGTTTCTTTGTCACGAAAAAAAAATTCCCTCAAAATTTCAGCTCGATATCTCGAAAATTTAGTTGGCACAAGGAGGGGTCCCCTTTGCCATTTAAAATACATGTAAAATTTTTTTTCTTCCTATTTCTAAAGTAAATGAGTGTGAAAATTTTTTTCCGGATTTTCGTTTCCGTAATCTTGTAGGAAATTAAATTCTCTACAAAATTGGTTCTTCAATGATATAGGAAAAAAATTTAATAATAATTTTATCATATAAAATTATATCAAATTATACGTAATTATATATGATTATATGGAAGAAACATTTGCCGAGTAAATGTTATTATATCTCAGAAATTTTGATTTTGTCGAAATTTGGCGAACAAGATCATATGGGCAGAGCCTTACGCCCCTATAAATTTCATGAAAAAACTACGAGGCGGTGGACCTAGACACCGAAAACTACGGAGCGAAGGACCTGGACACCGAAAACTGCGGAGCGAAGGACCTGGATACCGAAAACTACGAAGCGAAGGACCTGAACACCGAAAACTATGAAGCGGAGGACCTAGATACCGAAAACTACGAAGCGAAGGACCTGGATACCGAAAACTACGGAGCGAAGGACCTGGACACCGAAGACTACGAAGCGGAGGACCTAGATACCGAAAACTACGAAGCGAAGGACCTGGATACCGAAAACTACGGAGCGAAGGACCTGGACACCGAAAACTACGAAGCGGAGGACCTAGATACCGAAAACTACGAAGCGAAGGACCTGGACACCGAAAACTGCGGAGCGAAGGACCTGGATACCGAAAACTACGGAGCGAAGGACCTGGACACCAAAAACTGCGGTGCGGACACATTACTGAGTACAAAACTTTTTGGGGAGCACGAGTAGACGTGACGCATCAATAATAATAATAATAATAATAATAATGACAAATGAAATATGATTATAAATAATACTATAATAATATAATAATATTATATTATAATCATACTGGCATGCCGGCCTACAGGTACTTGGCCGCGATTTGCTGCTGCGCATGCGCATTTTGTGAATCAGACATCGAAGCCGATCAATAATTCTGCGCATGCGCATTTTGTAAAAGAATTAATATTATTAATAACTCAGTTATGCGTGGTCAATTATTGCTCAAAAACAATAGGGGCCGAGATTTCGGTAACGAGAACACTCCTTCCAAATGGCAAGTTCATAAGTGCAACGGTTCGACAGATATCGTGGTCTCAAGAAAAGCGGTCTGCAACGAAGAAGAAGAAGAAGGAGAAGAAGAAGATTGTGTTTTTCGATCAACTGCGACGGTCAATATCTCAGGAACCACTTGATAGATTTTGTCGAAATTTCGCGAGCAAGGTCAAATGGGGAGGGCCTTACGCCCCTATAAATTTTATGAGAGAATATTTAGCGGTTCAAAAGATATGACAGATTTTTTACAAGAACAAGAGCTGGCTCGGGTAAATGTTTCGTGGCTGGCGCGCCGAGTTTGGTTTGGGAACTCGGCGATTCGCTGCCGCGAATCTGGATTATACTCTTCCTGTTTGTGTCTGGTGTAGCACCCGGATTTGCCTTGGCTCTCTCGGCTGTCCGATCCTTTACATATACAGAGCGATTCTGTGGAAAGTTGTAAGCCGTGTGGGTGGGTAACCCGCATATTTACCGAAACGGCAACGCTGTCGTAGGGACAGTTGAACGTCTACACCTACAGATGACGTAGCGACAGCTGTCACGTCGTTGGGTCAGAATCAACATACAGAGTGACATATTTGAGATTGATCGTAATATAACTGGTAAGACAACGGGAATCGATATTAATTCGTAAAGAAATGGTAACGAATTAGTGAATTGATTGCAGATGTCGATTTCTGTTTATTTGCAACATTATTTGGGTCCAAAAAATCTTGCTTCGAAACAGACCTACGTAGATCACCTGTTTGCCTACCGAATCGAGTAGAAGTTTCAGCGAGGGATGAATTAATTGAAAGTATTGTTTTGTAAATCAACGTAATTGTACCTTTGATAGCTGAGTGGGATAAAGCGTAGCATATTTGTAAAAATGATTACATTTCAATGATTTTCTATCATGCAATAACATTTTTTATTCATTAAACGTAGTACAATAACAATAAATCACACGGAGAAAATTAAATTATCAAAATTACTATCTGGTGTATGGTAGAATTTACTAATTCTTGATAGTAGAACTTGATCGTAGTGAGTACTGCTTGTTAGATGATTGTATAAGTCATCTTGATGATTCGTACAATCATTTTGATGAATTATACAATCATCTAAGTATAGTATTCACTACGATCGAGTTCTACTATCAAGAATTAGTAAATTCTACCATACACCAGATAGTAATTTTAATCATTTAATTTTCTCCGTGTAAATGCGTTGTACCGACGACATGCCGACTTCTTGAGCAACTCTCGAGACTAGCTTCTTCCAAAACTATGACCGTCTTCTGGAACTATGCGCAGTATTTCCACAAAACTGTGCTTTCAAACTTATAAGGCGGTGGAAAAATTTGGGGTCTTGTCTGCTCCGTGAGAGATGTCTCGTAGATTGCTCGTTGAATCGAATTTACATCGCTGTGTTCCTGACCGTAGTTGTCGAATTGATGCAACGAGTCAGTCCGTCACCGAGGAACTGCTAGCTTGTGAATAATTTCGCAAATAAACATAACTTAGAATCTGCGATCAATTCGTAACTTTATCACGACTTTATTACGAATTAATATCGTTTGACATTTGTTGGTTACCTTTGTTACAATTAGATTCATAAATTTCATCCCGACGGTAGTTCAAACCTAAATAACGTTGCAAATGAACAGAAATCGACATCTGCAATCAATTCGCTAATTCGTTACCACTTCTTTACGAATTAATATCGATTCCCTTTGTCTTACTAGTTATATTATGATCAACCTCAAATATGTCATTCTGTCACTTGATTCTGACCAAACGACGTGAAAGCTGCCGCTGCGTCATCTCTAGATGCAGACGTTCGACTGTCCCTACGACAGCGTTGCCGTTTCGGTAAATATGCGGGTTGCCTACCCACACGGCTTACAACTTTCCACAGAATCGCTCTGTAGACCGGGGGATAATGACCAATTTTGGGACGTGATTATACCTAGTATGCCTTCCACAGGGCACTATTATACGTATATTCCGATGATCACAATAATGGAATTAAAGTGCTCGCATGTGTTCTTCATATTAAAAAATGATTGATGATTTGTTCGCAAATAATGTTTTCCCACAATTTTACTCCGCATGCCATGTGGTTCATAATGAAGTTCGAAATGAAAAACCCCTGGAAAACCATTGGCATACCGTTAGGGTGCGATGATTTTATATCAAAACTGATCTTTAATCAACCGAAATTCTATTTGTGATGTTTACAAAATAAAATAAACAAAAATGCTCTTACTTTTCTATTTCTTAATTTTACCTTAATTTCTAATGGCTCCTTCTTTCTTGTTCTGTTCTCGACTTTCTACTGAAATTTGGAATGTTATCGCGATTTATTGTCAATGTCTCGATTTTCTGAATATTAAGATCTATTCTCTAATAAGCAGCAATAGACTGTATAATTTTTATACGATGAAATGATATCTGTTTTAGTATATCATTCGATAAATTATATTTTATATTTGAGGTTTGATTGTAATTGAAGCTAAATTGTTCTAAGTTATTTTATGAGTCGACCGGTTGCTTTAACTCGTGTCGCTCTAAGATTGTTGGTGAGACGTCTACGAGTTTTTGACTACGTATCGCTGATGTGGCTCGTCCTCACCAGCTTTTATACTCTTCGTCGCTCTGTTCGATGTCGCAGGTCCGCCTGCCAACGTCACCGACGAGGTGGTGGGGATCGTCACGTGATCTGCCGATCACGCTGGCTTCCTATTTTATCGACAGGCTAGCCGATACGTTACACTCAGCGCCGGACTTAGAAATTTGCCGCCCCTAGGCCACTCTCCTGCGCCGCTCCGACAGCAGGAAAATCGCTGGTTATCATAGTAAATTTTGAAATCCCCATAAAAAGCACCTCTGGTGCAAAAACCTTTCGCCTAGTTATATAAATGTGATAGTCACCCACAAAAAATACATTCTCATGCCAAGAAAACATTATGCAGTTATTATTTTATAAAAAAATGATTTGAAATCAGATGCTATTGCCTAGTACCGATATCACGTCGACTTTTTTCGAATTGACAATTAGGCTTCTCATAAGACGGTACATATTGACAGTCTTCTTGAAAACAGAAAACATAAAAAAATTAAAAATAGAAAAAAAAAAAATTAAAAAAAATTTGGAGTACGTGGTACTAGGCGGGCCAGTATTTCGTGTCACTATATTAGGATTATTGACATGGTTCAATCGCAGTTTCCTTGTACTTATCTAGAAAAGGCCCGCCTAGTACCACTACCTCCAAATTTTTTTTAATTTTTTTTTTCTATTTTTAATTTTTTTATGTTTTCTGTTTTCAAGAAGACTGTCAATATGTACCGTCTTATGAGAAGCCTAATTGTCAATTCGAAAAAAGTCAACGTGATATCGGTACTAGGCAATAGCATCTGATTTCAAATCATTTTTTTATAAAATAATAACTGCATAATGTTTTCTTGGCATGAGAATGTATTTTTTGTGGGTGACTATCACATTTATATAACTAGGCGAAAGGTTTTTGCACCAGAGGTGCTTTTTATGGGGATATCACTACTTTTTGTAGAATTAGATTAATCAAGTACAATCATTCTCGTATCGATAATAAATTGCATAAATTGTAGACCACTCTCGATGTGGAAGGTATACATAGAATCAAGAATTTCCTACCGCGTCTAGCGTTCTATTGTCTACTAGATCCTGCGAGGCAGAAGTCAATTGCCCTGTAACCGTAACGCTAGAAAATTTCTAAATTAATTCCACATGAATCCAAGAAATATAATATTACAAGCTGTTAATTGTCCTCGTTCGCTCGCTTCGCTCGCTCCCTCGTTTGGTTTTGCGTTATTCCTCACTCGCTACGCTCGTTCGGTTATTGGTGGTTTTTGCGTTATTCAATTTTCGGGATGTGTGTGTATGTGTACGTGGCTACCTAGTGTCAAGTCCGAAAACGGATAGCTCACTAAGAACCAATATCATGAAACACGGTACTTCTCGATATCATATCAGATAGATATACAGATGAAATAAGAAACCCTTACCTATGTATACAGTACAGTACAGTGAGTACAGTAAAGTATACAGTAAGAAACACACAACACGTATCTACGATCTGTGACGTCATTTGTGACATCCGCACATCCGAACTGTACTTTAATATATAGATTACAGCTCATCATCAATCGAATAAAAATTTGAGCCACAGGCTACCATATAACAATTATTCAACCATATATTTTATAAAAATATACCCATGCAACCGTACTGGAAAGTGTCGTGTGCTGAATTATATAACACTGAATATAATACCCTATACTGTATATATACCCTATACTGTTAACGAAGATAAAGATATTGTTGAATAATTGCTGACAGCCCTTGGTACAGTTGAGAAACTTTGATCACTTTACTCTCTAATATGGAAAGCTATGGGTAACATTATCCCTCCAATCCCTATTGCCTCTGCGATGAAAGAGACTCGGTCAAGTTTCGCGCCGCACTTGGAAAAAAGTTTCTAACTCTAATTTGTAATTGATTGCCGATGGTATGTTCAAATTCAGCGGCATGGTTTCGAATAGAATATACAGAAAGACTCTGAGTAAACCCAAGACTACAACGGTTGGCGATTCGATTTTGTGCAAAATCGCAACGCTGTCGTACGACCATATCTACAGCGTCGGCTAAGAGATTTCCGCAAGACTATGTTTTCAGACTTCTTACGCTGTAAAGAAATTTCGAGTATTATCTGCTACATTAGAGATGTCTCAGAATCAAATTGTCTCGTTGAATCAAATTTACATCGCTTCATTCCTGACCGTCGTTGTCGAAGTGATGCCATGAGTCAGTTTATAGTCCTCGAGAAACTGCTAGCTTGTCAATACTGTCGTAAACGAACAGAAATTTACATCTGCAATCAATTCATTAGTTTCTTACATATTATTCACGAATTAATATCGTTTGACATTGGTTTATTAACTTCATTATATAGTTGTTTATAATTAAATAATATTGCAGATAAACAAAAATTGCCATCTGCAATCAGTTCGCTAATTCATTACCACTTCTTCGCGAATGTATATCGATTCCCGTTGTCTTATTAACCATATCTGACTCTGACAGTTAATTCTAACCTAACGACATGACAGCTATGGCCACAGCGTCTGTAGAAGTCTGTAGAATCATCAAAAACTTGCATTTATCTCATATTATACGACCAAAAATAAATTGACATGATACATCATACTACGCATGATCGGTATGATACCGCACTGTAGTTGGTGAAAATAAAGAACTAACCACAGCGCCATCTGGCTGCGTCCGTATTTGGTAAGTCTCTTTTCTCTGCGTAGCCTAGCGAAGGCAACTCTATACTAATTTTTATACACCTGGGAAATCTGGCACAAGTGAGTGACGTCACTGACTGACGGAGATGACGAAAATAAAGTCTCGTCGAAGACACGTATAAATTACTTGCATCGAAACTTCGAATAATCATATCTCAGCTCTACGTTTACCGATTCAATCGAAATAGGGCTTAAATGAAAGCTCTCCTCGGCCACATCCTACAATAAATATTAGAATTCCGTATTTATAGCGAGACGAAAGATATTAACGATCATAAATTGCCGTAACGGTCGCTCAGTTGCCGTTCGGGTATATAGACTCTGTCGAGTCTCGCGCGGCGCATGCGAATTTTTTTTTTTTTTTTCTATATAACTAGGCGCGAGACTCTACCGAGTCTCTTGATAATACATTTTACGTCTATTTTTTTTTTTTTTTTTGGCAATCATGAACTTTTCCATGAGCTATCACCTACTTCTCGAATATTTAATATTAATAATGTGACAGTCGGCACTATGGCCATCTGCCGCAATAGATCTAAGAGCAAAGGTATCAATAACTCGTTAATATGTCACCATTACCGACGGACCACATAAGTCAAAGTACGTGCGTAATTCGGACACTAGTCAAATATATACCTAATAGATCTATCGTTTCCGCAAGTGAACTGCCTCGGTCACTCTGCGAGAAGACGCCTGTTAAGGGGATATCCAAGTTTAAAACAGAATAATATGTATACTGTCTTTAAAATACAATAACTTTAAGGCTAATGGAGGAAAATGAAATCGGCCGACAGGGTTTGAACGTATTTAACTTTAGCTTTATTTAAAAAAAAAAAATTTCATTTATCTTGAAGACTGTGCTCTCCGTAGGCCGCTCAAGTAAAGGCTGTGCAGAGCGCCGGAAAAAACGGTGACCACGATTGCAGCCAAACGCAATGTCTGAAACACAAATACTAAAATGCATTTTATTTGTAACTGAACCCTCTAAGCTCTCACAGAACCGATTTTTGATAAATTGTACTTTGGTCAAAATATCGATTTTTACAATGAGAAAAAACTATTTCATGATTTTAATCTCTGTTTTTGCTTGTTTTCTAAAAAACGGAGAGTCAAATGAAAAATCGGTTCTGTGAGAGCTTAGAGGGTTCAATTTGAAGGGAAACTTTTCTGGCGTTGCTTAGGAGAGCAGCGATACTCCAGATAAGAGATCGAAATATAAACAAATAGCGGACCAGAGACGTAAACATATTGGGGCCAGACCACCGGCCCCGAGGGAGAGAACTCACTTGGTCTTAGGCCCTAAAGCAGAACGGTTGCGCGACGCATAAAGCATTTGTCCTATACTGTATTAAGAGAATAAACCACCTTTATATCAATTCTTAAAACAATTTCTTACAGATCAGAAGTGGGATACACACGCGCTCTCTTGTGATTAAGAGTATTGTGTATCAATAACTGAACTTTCGCTAGACAATGGGTTAAGTGATCCTAGATAGCAATAAGAAGACTTGAATATAATATATACGCGCGCTTAAACACATTCGTTGGTGGTTGATAGCGATTAAGCCGTGACGCAATCTGATCGTGAGTGTAAAACTTTGTGTGAAAAACCTATCCAACAATAGCAATGCTCAATGACGGGTTTGCCCAATGAGATTTCATTGGCATCGTAAAGTGTACCGTTGAAGAGTGCAAGTTAGCATTCAGTTCTAAGTGCGTATGATAATGTTACATAAGAGCGTAACATAGTGTATATGTACGTGAGGTGGATCGGCAAGACGAGTCTATGGATAATCTTGCAAACATTCTTATTGGGAGCGATACAGTTTCAATCCGGTTAAGTAAGTAGTACTGGGTTGTCAGTACGGGCAGCAGTGGATCTTTGAATGAGCTATAAGCCCATCACAAGCTGATCAAAGTCTCATATTTATCGCCGTCGGAAGACCGCTTAGGAGAGCTTAGAAGAGCTACATCCCGGAGTCTCCGATTGGGTATTGGCAACTGTCTCAGAATACCTGAGACTTCCTGAAGGGACGACGATATTGGTTGTAGTGCCTATGGCAGTTTAATCATGGGCACGGATTGAACGAATACTCAACAGCTACTAATTCTTCGGAATGTAAGGAGAAGACAGTTAAATCTACAGCCGACAGGCTGGATCTACAAGGTACAACGTAGACCGTATCGAATACGGGGCGCCGAATGAACTTTCCAATCAGTACCGGCCTTAAGACAGGGCGCGGTTGAGTAGCCCCAGGGCGCCGGAGGTGAAGGGATGTCGAAGGCCAGAAAACAAGGGGGCGCTGCAGAGATCTCGCCCAGGAACTATAGTATTGCTAAAACCGGCGCTGTTCCAGTATACATTGGTTGGCAATCTGGCACTGCAGATGTACCTGATATCGTGACGGTGAACACGGATAGATATCTGCCGTTGTCCGGTGCTTTTCTACCGGCATTGCGGAATGAGAAAACGAGCCGCGGAGGTTGGCCGGTGGAACGCAAAGGCGACAATTGCCCAGCACAGACGTGTCGCAGACAAAGGGCACATGAGAGGGTGATGTATTTTTCTAACTTAGCGTATAGAGAGAGCAGGTATAGTGAGTATACTGCATTCCTTGTTATGCCTTGGCATATGGTTGGGACTGTTAAAGATCATAAATTCGCTAAACGAACCCTTGTGTAAATAATACTGAGGGACAAGTCCGTGTTAGAGCATAGCTGAATGGGAAAAGATCTCGTTCGAGATGTGAGTTATTTCACTTGTTTACCCTTAGGACAACGATATTCAGAAATCTTCTTGAGTGACATGACCGGGTAATGAAACACTTGTTTAAAGTGAAGCAAGAAACTTATTTTATATTTGTGGCACTCTTGCTGTGATTGGGTTGTTTCAAGTTTTCAGGCAACAGAATTGAATAATAGCTATATTATTTAGTAACACTTGAGCCCTACTAATGGTCTTATACTAAAGGCAATGCAGCTCGTGAATTGGGTCGCGGATAACTTGCGGATGGAATTCACTAGTTGTCAGTTCAATTTTGATAACGCCCGTTGTCCAGAAGTAGCAGTATTTTAACATACGGGTGAAAGGTCGCAATAATTGAGCTCAAGCAGCCGAAACGAACTTGCAGGTTCTTAATTATCCTTGACAAATTTCTGAAGGGCGAAAATGAAATCAAAACTTATCATCAGTAAATAGTATCCGTTTTTGTTTCCTTAAAAAGACAAAGCTCAATGACCTCTGTGGTCGAGACACCTAGTAGGGATTCGTCCCAACAGATGTGGACGGATAAATTCATAACTTGAAGCGGTTCGCAGCGGGCACGGTTCATAGATCTTGTGAGTTGCTATCAAGGGCTCATCGGGAGTCTTGAGCGATAGTCAGGCTGCTTACTCATAGCTGGCACGCATCAAATCAACAAATAAAGATATGAATTTGAGAGCAGCTTCGACAGCGGAAGCGTTTGCTTGAATTTCGATTTTTTGACTAGTGCTGTTGTTGTATAATGTATAACGGGTATACGGAGATTATTAATACAGTAGCAAGTCAATTTCGGAGAAAAATATATTTATATGGAGATATCATTAGAGCAAGCTTGAGGAGATGTATGTAGTAACGATTTGTCAATTCTACGAATGGTAGACCTGAGTTCGAATTAAGTTAATTAAATGGTAAACATTTTTATCAAGAGCTGAGAGGATTGAGATAACTAACAGTACTGAGTGACCAGAAACGAAGTACACGAATTTTTAGTTATCATAGCCGTTGATAGCTTCACGAAATTGCGGTCCTTGAAATGCTATGCGGTATAAAAGAGGGTGAATTACGAAGCTTTTCGATTGGGTAGTGCCCAACTTGTCACGTCTAGCTGAATTGTTCACGTAGGGGAGTGTAACCTTCATAACACATGCTTACAAGTTTTCAGAAAAATTCTGTACGATCTATCTGTCAACGCATGGTCCTTGAAAAGGCTTGCAGGGTAGCCAGGAGTCATATCGATATTGACTAGATGAGGCAAAGGACAGGCGAAGCTGATGTTGGTTTAAAGCACGTTGAAGTCATGGTGATTTGTTGAAAAATGGATGTGAGGATTAAAACCCCACAAAGATGACGACCTCTGCTGAACAACCAAGTATTGTGACAGTGGAAGTGAAGGGTTGGCCGAGCTCCGAGGGCAGATTGACAGATGAACGGGACTACGACGAGGGTGTCGTGAAATCTAGAAAGCCTTTGGCGAGGGCCAAGAACCATTCAAGGTCACTGTTATACTGCCCAAAGATCACTATAAAGTTAAAGATCTGCGGGAGTTGAACACACTTCTTAGTTAGAGAGGCGTGTTTGCTGCGGAAGGCAGGTAAAAGTAGATCGTGCTTGATATTCTCGAGTAGATCGAGGTGAGTTTGGTACCATTGTCATTTAAAAGCAACATGTTGTTTGATACTACTGCAGTAGGTCAGTCGGAGTCTGGGGTGCTCTGGTACGGCTCCTAGTCAGGGCCGTACGGAAAGTAGAGACCTCATGGCAAGGCTGGGACTGGGGGTCGGAGTCTTGGGTACTCTGTGTCCCCTGTGGTCGGCGACACAGAAGGCCCTTGGCGAGGCCCGGGACCACGGGCAGTCGGAGTTAGGGTGGTTACTGGTCAAGTTGGCATTGGTCGCACGCTTGACTGTAAAGTGACCCCTAGCAAGGCTGGCGACCAGGTTCAGTTAACTTTGTTGGCTGGCAGTTAACCTGGTTAACTGGTGAAATCGGAATTCCGTACCTCATTTCACCCTATCCCCACCGATTCCTCAGGCGCCACCTTGGTAGTCGCTGTGGTACGATCCTTGTGCTCAGACGGACTTGATCACTCCGTTGAGGGGGCAGGGATCGGGTTACAGAGGCTGTCATATCCCCAAAAAAGAAAATATCTGAAGCCTAATCAATCCTTGATAATTTGTGAAAAATGCTAGGTACAATGTTCAACGTACGAGGTGATGAGAAATCTATACCCATTACCGACAACTTTTCTTGGTCAATAGCGTGCAAACGAGATGGTTACCTAAAGAGGAAATACGCACTTCGTATTTGGCCGATCGAAGCCCGGGTTAGCAGGGTACCTACGGCCATGATGTGTCGTTAGGAAGGCGAGAGTATCATACTCGAGGACTGACTACTACCCAGTGAGAAGTTGACGTCTGGTCAGAGGAAGTCAGCCAACAAAATCACTTGGTCCAGACGTTATGCAGCGAGCTACACCGAGAACTGTGGCCAGCATTCGGAAATCAAATACGCGATAGATATATTGATTGATATCTATGGGCGCTTATCCTGGACCTGAGATCCATTTATGCCACTGATTCTGAACTATGATCCGAACGAGTTACACGTCAGTCGAGGGTGGAGTCCAGTAGACTTATGAGACGTCTGGGCAGACTTCATAACAGTTGGGATTTCCATAAAAACAGGAGTCAAATCAGTTGTACGGGAATTTTGGAAATTCACCCCATTTGATGATTAAGTCCATTGGAGCGGATTGAGGACAATCCACATGTCAGTATGGCCGAATGAAGGGAAACTTTTCTGGCGTTGCTTAGGAGAGCAGCGATACTCCAGATAAGAGATCGAAATATAAACAAATAGCGGACCAGAGACGTAAACATATTGGGGCCAGACCACCGGCCCCGAGGGAGAGAACTCACTTGGTCTTAGGCCCTAAAGCAGAACGGTTGCGCGACGCATAAAGCATTTGTCCTATACTGTATTAAGAGAATAAACCACCTTTATATCAATTCTTAAAACAATTTCTTACAAATTACAAATAAAATGCATTTTGGTATTTGTGTTTCAGACACTGCGTTTGGCTGCAATCGTGGTCACTGTTTTTTCCGGCGCTCTGCACAGCCTTTACTTGAGCGGCCTACGGAGAGCACGGTCTTCAAGATAAATGAAATTTTTTTTTTTTAAATAAAGCTAAAGTTAAATACTTTCAAACCCTGTCGGCCGATTTCATTTTACTCCATTAGTCCCAAAGTTATTGTATTTTGAAGACAGTATACATATTATTCTGTTTGAAACTTGGATATCCCCTTAAGCAAGTTGTACATTATTTTATATCTTCCTCGTAATTTCGCAAAGTTTTAAAACTTACCTGCTTAACTCAAATTTAAAGTATCGTTTAACCAACGAATACATTACAAACTATCATTTCATTGTGAAGTGACATATCTGATATCAAACATTTGAAAACATAATTTATCGGCATTTCGGAGAGATCCACATCTACCATCAGTAATATCGTATAACGTGACCACGTTTGGATGTCCACATCCAAAATCCAAAAGCATCATCCATAACGGATGCTTTAATTGAAACATCTCTACTGGAACGAAGACCCGAGGAGGATATTTATCCACGAATTACATATATCTTGACATCATAGAAGCCAGGCCTCAACATACCACGTCACTTCGCCGCATGGTTCTTCTATAACTTTGCCGATAAGTAGCCAAAGAACTGATAAATCTATCGTCTTCAGTGTCAGATATATTTTCAATATAAATGAAACAACTTAGCTTCACATCAAAATTTTTATCTTGTATCTTAAATTGTCACATCTGGCATCTCTCTTGGATTAAGAATTCCATATAAATTTCGTAAACTAAGTTCAAAAGCAACAGGCGTATTTTAAATAGTGTATGAATGGTGATGGATGAATGGATATAATAAATTAGTCTCAATGTTCAATGGTTAATATATCTTAACGTTTCTTTTCTGCACGCAACCCGTGCCCAAAATCTTTAGTAAAGAAAATTCGAACGTTCACTAAATCAAATCATGTCTTAGATATTTCACTTTCACTATTCCCATACCTACTTTAAATATAATATAATTAATTGTGACGGGAAGAAAACTAAATTCGTTACAGTAATAAATTTAAAAAAAATCGAATGCCGCCTTACCGAAGTGCGCCGCCCCTAAGCCATGGCCTAGGTTGGCCTAGGCCAAAGTCCGGCGCTGGTTACACTATATTGTGTGCGCGCGCGTGTGGGTGTATCGGTGTTTGGAACGCGAAATCCGGGTCCGCCTCAGCACCGTTCTCACTCTCATCCCCCGCGCGTTCGATCTCTTCGTCGATCGTTTTGATCCGTGGAAGCTTTGAAGGAATTAGTTCCTCGAGGTTTTCAGACTCGACCGTAGGAGGATCGATGTCCTGTAACTCGACTCCAGCTATTTTCTCACCGTCCACGATTCCGGGATATACTCGCTTGATATCGAGGAGAAAGGTCATAATCTGGGACTCAAGATGATCTTTGTACTTCATCTCCAGATGTTGCTGTCGATAAAAATGAAGCGCCATGTACAGGTGAAGAAGCTCCGGCGTCCGACGGCGCAAAAGGGCACGTTTCAGCAGGTTGTTCTGGTTCTCGAGATCGTTGATCGTGTTTTGAGGATTGTTCCTCGAAACATAGTCGCCAATGCTGCGATTCGTAGCCAGATGTACCGTGCTTTCACTGCACAGCTTTTCCACACCAACATATTGCTTCGCACTGTCGGTACACAAGTGACGCGTGTCTTTGGCGACGTATTTGCTGACTTAAGGCCACAAGTCGGCTTTGCTCTTCGAATTGACTTTGAAGAAAAGCCCGACTTTATCCTCCTTACAATATAGCCCCAAAACTGTCGTCGTCATCTGCTCCGTGACCCGTCCGCGATGGTATTTCCGTTTTGTTAAGAACGTTTCTGCAATCTGGACGGTTTTTCCTTCACCACCAAGGAGAACGTCGTCATGAGAAGCGATCACTTCAGCTATCTCGCGACAATAGCTGTAATAATCAACTATCGTTGATCTGCTTAATATTTCGCCATCTCCTTGGCAACGCCATTGTTGCATATGTCCGTACAGCTCTGTCACCTTCATTTTGCTGACGAAACAAATGATGATGGCAAGAACTTCGCGGATTTTTATACGGCAATCGGCGCCATCAAAAAACGTGCCAGTGCATGGGTTCTCCGACGCCCTGCACAGTTTGGCACCTAAAATGTAGTTCCCCATGTTAATGTCAAATGTTCTATTATAAATGTTCGAGACTCCTGTAGCATTCCTATATGTGTATAAAGATGTCCTCTTCCAAACTGCAATCTTATCTTCATTCCACACAGACGACATTCTCTACCCTCGTAAATTCTCAAAACTTCGATACCGCCCGCCAACTCCCACCGCTTTTTTTTACAAAATCAACACTTTTTTCCCTTGCCAATACTCCACGCAACTTCTAAATCAAAAAATACTGTTTCTGACTATTTCACAACATCGAACTTATACTTTTTTTTCTTCAATGAAGAATTATATTTCACTTGAAAATATCTTGTATATAATTTATTCATAGTCCATCACACACCTTTTTTCTTCGCCCCTTGAGTCGAACAGCGCCATACCCATCCTAATTTTTTTGCCGTGCATTTCTCGACTTCCATCGGCTTACCGCAGCATTGTGGAGGTGTCGACGATTTTGACGGAAAAAGGCCAATCTCTTCGCAAAAAGTTATAGCCTTTTCCTCCGTCTCGATAAGATCGTGGAACGATATTAAATAAGAGAAATTTCTCAACTTCGGATGAATCGCGGGATGAACTGATTCCATGATTTGATCGAAACAACACAACGTTATGACATCAATACGAATCTACTCCCGCGAAAAAAATGACGATCGTAAATACTACGGGCGAACAATGGTGAAAACACACTACCCGATGATAATCTTTGTCTTTATCATCAGAGTAGTGAATTCAATAATATAAAGTGTCCGCTGTCATGCTGTGTTTTTACCATCGTTCTTTTTACAGGTCTCCCTCTTAATAAGTTCCCTCTGAATAAGTTCACTTCCCCTGATTTTTCGTCGCACGCTTCCCCCACCACGACGCGTCAGACTCAGTCGAGCGTTTGATTCCTTTACCTCCGAATAAGTTCAATCGCTTACCTCGCTGAATATCGAACTTACTGCTTGTTGTCACAACACACTCTCACAATAGCGTCGACGCACACAGAGTCACAGACGCGCACGGATGTCGAGTGAACGTACAGTCGCCGAACTTACTCAGAGGGAACGCTACCGAACTTATTCAGAGGGAACGCGATCATTTGACTCGAGCGGCGAGCAGGCGTGCAGTGGGGGTTTATGGTTTCTCGGAAAAATGTTCCCCTACAGCCCCGAAGTTGAACTTATTGAGAGGGAGACCTGTACCATCCTTCGATAGTAGTATTTATTGAAAATTTATCTCTATGATAAATTCTGTACGAAGAGTAAGGTGACATACTTTAGGCTGCACATTCACACGCACACCTATATTCATGCGGAAAATCAGGCGGTGGCTGTGGCTCTCAAAAGGTTAGAAAAAGTTAGGCTACCCTACTGATGCCACTCACACATACCGACACAACCACACACGTGCGGGACTCAGACGGTGGCTGTGGCTCTCCAAAGGTTGGAATGTGCATGCCAAATGCAATGGCGAAATTCGGGTGACGGCTTTCGACTATTTTTAAGATTAAATTTTGGAAAATGAAATAAAATTTATATATATTTTTTTTTCAATCGCTTCGCACCGCGTCCCTGAGCCGAATATCGACTTTTGTCACTCCTGTAAAAGTGTTTTTTTCGGTCGAACATGAAGGTCACGTGGTCAGAATTAGGGGCCACAGATATCGTAATGCTGCCCTCTTTTTTAATAAGCTGGTCATTGGTCTAGCGCGATCTGCAAAATTGAGTATGAACCGCCTATAGTAGCCGGCTAGGCCGAGAAATTGTTTAATGTTCTTTTTATGAGTCGGGGCCGGGAAGCTTTTGACGGCTTCCAGGTTCTTCGGGTTAGGTTTAACCGCGGATTCACCAAGGATGTGGCCTAGGTACGTCACCTCCGTGCGAAAAAATTCGCACTTATCCGTTTGCAGCTTGAGTCCGTGTTCTCTCAACCGTTGCAGTAGTCGCCTGACCTTGTACCCATGTTGTTGCAGGTTTGTGGAGTATACCACGATATCATCCAGGTATACGAATAATTCTGTTCCTTGTAGACCACTTAAGACCAGCTCCATCAGGCGCTGGAACGTGGCAGGAGCGTTCTTCAGGCCGAATGGCATACGTGTATATTCGTAATGCCCGTTAGCCGTAGAGAATGCCGTCTTCTGTTGATCGTTCGGATCCATGCCGATCTGGTGAAAGCCACTACCGAGGTCGAATACGGAGAAGTACTTCGCACCACCTACTCTGTCCAATATATCAGTTATATTAGGGAGTGGATAGCTATCTCCTACTGTTTTTTCGTTGAGTGCTCGATAATCAGCCACCATTCTCCATCGCTTGTTCCCTTCAGAATCCGGTTTCTTGGGGACGATCCACAGGGGGGAATTGTATGGCAAAGACGATGGCTGTACAATCTCATCTTTGAGTAGTCCGGCTACCTGTCTCTGGATCTCTTGCTGGTGGACCGGAGGAAAGTGGTACTGCCTAGTGTGGATAGGCACATCATCAGTAGTGATAATCTTGTGTGTCAGCGTACCTGTTTTTCTCAATTTGTCTCCAGTCAGATGAAAGCAGTCCGGGAATTCTTCAATGATCTCGATCATATGCCTCTTTTCTTCTGCGTTGAGATGTTCGATACGGAGGCCTCCGATGATCCGGTTGACGCGATCTTTGCCCAAATTTTCCTCAGGCTCCTCGTCGGATTCGGTTTTTTCCATAGTCAGATCGTATGGCTCTAATTGTTGCGGAGCGACGGTGATTTCCACATCCTTGTCGTTGGCGGTAGTGGCCATCGTGTAGCACTTTTCATCGTGATTTCTCACTGCTACTTCGCCGATGTAAACCTGGGGCGGTGTGGCGATACGAGGCAGGTTTCCTTCCCGTATGCTATTGTTCTCAACTGGGATCGAGACCTGAGTCCTACTGCGGGCGGCTAGTCGCAGAGTTGTCTGACGGAACTCTTTTTGCACGACATCTATCTCCCGCCTATTACAGAAGGGGATTGGTGTAATAGGTGCCTCACAAGAGACAATAGTTTTGTGGTGGAAAGAAATTTCTGCCTGATGCTCCAAGCAGAACGGTGATCCGAGAAGTCCACCTCCGTCAATGCTGAGGTTATCGTGAACGTAAAACAGACTAGTCTTACCCAAGGTAGTGAGGGTCGTGGTTCCGAGGGTGTACAGTGGTTCCTGTGATACCCCCATGACTGCTGCCACAAACCTCTCGATGACCGGGACAGCTTCCCCGACTGCATCAATGTGCACAAGGTTCACTCCGGCTCCAGTGTCTACGGTGAATTGTCCCTCACCCTTCTCCAGTTCTGGCGCTCTGATCCCCGGATTCTCGGAGCTGGGGCCTACTCAATATGGCACTGGGTTTGAGTTTCGCCTGGGTTTCTCTCCTCCCTACGTCCTCAAATCGTACGTTCTTCGTGTCTTCCACTGGGTCCGCGTCGTGTCGCCCGCCCTCGTAGTTTAGAGAACCCGTGGAGGAAGCGGACGAGTCACGGCGAGTAGGTTCTCGTGAGAAAGGTCGGTAAGATGGATCCTGTACTTCTCGTTGTTTGCGCATCAAAGTTCGACAGAACTCAATCGCATGGCCACTGCGTTTGCAATAAAGGCAGGGCGAACTCCTTTCTCCGGAAGGTGATCGTTCCCTGAAAGGAGAGCGTGTGGAATTATTGTTAAGTACCTTCATTCCTGCACTAAAGAGTCTCGCTAGTGCGGTTGGGCTGAAATCGTAGCGGCTGGAACGTCTCCGATGATCCGCGCCCGATGAAGTAGTACTATCTTCCGTAGTGGTCATCACAATATTGTCTCGCCGTCCTCGGCCGTGGTTCCGAGGGTACGAGCGCCCAGGCGAGTCTGATCTGTCGTAGTCTCGGTAGCCTCCCATGGCCTGACGTCTGTTGCGCCGCACTTGATCTTCGTCGATCACGAGGTCGTACGCCGCATCCAAAGATTCAGGTGCCTTGGGAGCCACGGGGTAGTATATTCTATCCGGTAGGCCCCTCAGAAAGTTATCAAGGGCTGTTTTTTCCATCTGTAATGTTTTCCATCTGTAATGTTTTCGTCGCTGTTCCTGTAGGTGCTCCGGATCGCTGCCCGTGCGTTGTTCACTATGCTAGAGGTTCGGCCGATGTAATTCGCCAAGCTTTCTCTGTCTTGAATCTGGAGTCGTCCCAACTCAGCTAGGAACGAAGCAGGATCTCGTCCCGGGGCGTATCTCTTCTTCAGGTGGGCGATCAACTGTTCAATCGTCTCGAAGGTTTTGCCCTCGACACCGATTCGAGCTGCGCCTACCAGTCTGGTGATGACCAGTCTCACGTATTCGGTTTCCTCTTCCTCGTCGATGAGCGTGAACCCGTCTCTGATCTTACGGATGACCTCGTTGAGCGGTGGATGTTCGCCATCGGATTCGGGAATTCTGGCCACAGTTTTGAAGAGCGTATCCCGGTTCCTGGTTGATCGGGTATACTCGATGAGTGTCGTAAGGAAGTCATTCGTATCACCCATGGTTCGTTGGCTTCTCCGACGAACTCTGTTTGAAGTCCCTGACGTCGTCTCAGCTCCGGTATCTGGCGGAAGGTCGTCACCCGACACTCTTTCGGCTGCTGCGTCAGCTTCCCGTGCCACTGCGGCCAAGCTCAAGTGCAGGCTATGCTTTTGGCTGGGTGGCAGTATACCGATTATTGGAGATCTTCGACCGAATGTTATTTCGCTCTCTAGGGTTGGAGTAGTCGGCGAGTCCAGGGATGTCGACCTGGTACGTCCACCCGGCACCAGCTTGGGTGGGTCTTGCTCTTTACCACTTTAGCCCGGTGATAGGTCTCAAGGCAGTTGGCTCGAGTTAACCGGAGAGTTAACTGGGGGGGGGGGGGGATACGGAAAGGTTGTGGCGGATATCGCGAATGAAGGATCGCGGACAAGGATTAAACTATTGACAATTAAACTATCCCGAACAATTAATTAAAAGTAAATGAATTCGATTCTACGTTATACTACACTAGCCGCGTATCGCGTGATTGAAATGTACCGCGTCAGCAAATTCGTTACTTCGCGACGTTTCTTAAGGCCGTTGACATATAGCGGCTCGGGTTCTCACTGGGTCAAGTCACAAAATGCACAGTTTAAGCGTACCCCACACTTAGCACCATTTGTTACGGACAACCGAGCTGAAGGCTTCGGGTGTCGTATTCTTATATAATTTAAAGAGAGTAATCTCCGAGGGACTGAAGGTCAATCTCTTGGGCTTGCTTGAACAAAGTCCTAAGGACATCTGCGCAATCTGTGAATGGTCGAGGAGGAACCACTGACGTGTTACTGTTAAATATACGTTTATTTAATGGAATAAACGTATGTCGCTGAATTGGTGGTTTCGGAGATCATCTCCTGCTCTGCCTTCGGCCGAGCGCGCGCGTGTAGGAATGCGCTGACTGCACTACTTGCAGTAGAATGATCTTGAAAAATGCGGTATCAGGGCCGTTCGTAACAATACAAATATGTTGCGATACCTTATATTCAACTACCTTCTGTTAAGAGAGAGAACTATACGTTTAAATCTGCGCGCGCGCTATACGAAGATGGCGTGCCGGGTAGATGGCGCTCTAGGCGAAGAGTCACGTATGAAAGAGAGTAGTAGTCGAGAGGACTCGACGAGAGTTAGGCATTTTGAGCCTCGAAAGAATATTAGAATTAAGCTCAATTATCTATATATTTATATGTGTCCATTCAATTTAAAAAGAAGCCTCCAATCCTCACATTTATAATAAATGAAATTATTACTGCAAGAAAGAGAGTTTATTTGCCATCCTTTAACACTTCTCAGGTTTTCTGTGGTTATCCTAGAGGCTTAGGACAAATGTCAGATAGTCTTCGGTCAATTATAAAATTTTAGAGCCACAGCTCACATGATCCCAAATAAAACACTAGGGGGGGGGGGGGGGGGGGGGGGGGGGGTATAATTATATTTAATTATAAATGAAGCTTTTTGTAAATAATATGATAGATATATTTGCTAATGAATTGAAATTTCTCAATGAGACCTTCATTCCAATAATATTACGTTATTTGTAAACACTTCAAGATAGTCGAACACAAAAGAGTCGAATTGAATCTTTTGTTGCAATTCAAAGCTAAACCAACACTCCTACGTGATTTTTGCATGGAACCGATTTTGTAGATAAAAATTATATCTACAACTTTTGTCTGAATTTTTTTTCTCTCAACTTGATGAATAAAAAGAGAGCTTCGAAATTGAACGTTTTCAATTTTCAATTAATTGTTACCACCAAAGCCGTCAATAAATTTTGCAGATAACTGAGGGTTGTGTTCCTGGGCATCCCCGTAAGCCGTACAAAAATTTCTAGCTGAGTATTATGTTTTTGCACACCTCATGTACGTGCCGACTGGGCTAAGGGCCGAATTATTAGTCATAAGATCAAACTTAGGATGGAACCTAAGATCGAACTTAAGATAATAAACTTATAATAAATAAATAATAATTTAATCAATAAGTTTATTTACAAGTTTGAATATAAGTCGGATCTTAAGTTCGATCTTAAGTTCCATTTGAAGTTTGATCTTACGACTAATAATTCGGCCCTAAGAGCTCGAGAGCGCGCGACTTTGATGAGGCTGGCAGGCACATATTGCAACGTCTTAGTCCAGGCAGGCACTCGCCAATGAATTTCTAGTACTTTAAACTATATTCTAAATTTTTTTCGTGCGGTTTGCGATGAGGCGAGTGGTGCACTTTTTTTTTACCGGTTTTTAATAGGCAGGCGGTATTTGACAACTGATTTAGGCGGACAGGCACTCGAATTCATTTTCAGTAATGTTTTTAGAACCTGTGTGTAAAATTTCATCCGGATCGCGATGAGCACGGAAATCGTTTTGAAAATACAACTTCAATTTTTTTTGTGCACAAACGCAACCGATTCGAGCGGGAGGCACGCGATTGCATATTGTACACCAACAGAGCTATTTTCTGTCATTTTTCCAGCCAGGATGAAATGAGCCCGAAAAAGGTGTTGCTAGCTCTTGGACTAGTACAAACGCGAGGCCCACTTACACTTGATATACATGCATTTGTACCACAAGGATCAACCACAATGTACCACAAGGATAAACCGAATCAATGAAAAAAAAGATTCAATTTAATTCGATTATTCGTTCTGTTTCTTTCTTTCCATTTATTCGGTTTATCCTTGTGGTACATGTGGTATACATGCATGTATATCAAGTGTAAGTGGGCCTCGCGTTTGTACGACTAGCGGCCAGGCAGAGCCCACAGCGCCATCGTACGTCGTCAGTATTTACCATACTACCCGAAACGAGCGCCGATTGGCCGCTCCTCAGCCAACCAACGGCCTTCGCTGAGTTAGCGGAGTTAGCGGAGTTAGCGGAGTTAGCGGAGTTAGCGGAGTTAGCGGAGATCCTAGAATCCCAACCCAGTTCCAACTTGGGAAAAACTACATCGAATCGAAAGTCTAAAAAATATAAAATAGGTTGAAAAATGATTCATAGCAAAAAAAACATAAAGAATGTTGGAATGGATATTCTAAACATATATATTGAGTTCAATACATTCCAAAAATTGTTAGGAAACCAGCCAACATAATTGGGTATCGATGAAAATGCCCTATATAATACAGTTGGTATAAATGACCCCATTTTCGTAGGCTGTGGAGGTCAAACAGGCGCACGGTCGATATATAGCAGACCTACTTATTGACACAGCTAATAATAACCAACCCACTACACGGTCCTTCCGTACCGACAAGACCGCTCATTTGGAAATCTGCCATTACCCTCATGCCCCGCGGTGCCACGGACCGGGCTTCAAAAAATTGCCCATGGCTGGCCGTCTTTACAAATCTTTAGTCAATGACTGAACCTTCCCCTACTCACAGTGAATCCATACCCATCCATACGCCCCCCTCTCAAACACCTGTCACTTTCCATGAAACCATAATATGTTCCATCCCGCTCAACCGCCTAAATAAAATAAATTGAAAAATAAGAAGAAGACTAATAAGCCTCGTAAGGGTTAAAAACCAAGTGCCTTGATTAATACACGCATATACAGAGAGATTCTATGGAAAGTAGGAAGCCGTATGGGTAGGCAACCGGCGTATTTCACCGAAACGGCAATGCTGTCGTGGGGACAGTCGAACGTCTGAATCTACAGATGGCGTAACGACAACTGTCACGTCGTTGGGTCAGAATCAACTCACAGAGTGACATATTTGAGATTGATCGTTATATAACTAGTAAGACAACGGGAATCGATATTCATTCGTAAAGAAGTGGTAACGAATTAGTGAATTGATTGCAGATGTCGATTTCTGTTTATTTGCAACATTATTTGGGTCTAAACAACCCTCGGGGTAAATTTACGAATTATTCCAAAAAAAGGTAACCAACAAATGTAAACGATAATAATTCGTAATAAAGTCGTGATAAAGTTACAAATTGATCGCAGATTCTGAGTTATGTTTATTTGCGAAATTATTTACAAGCTAGCAGTTCCTCGGTGACGGACTGACTCGTCGCATCACTTCGACAACTACGGTCGGGAACACAGCGATGTAGATTCAACGAGCAATCTACGAGGCATCTCTGACGTAGCAGACAAGACCCCAAATTTCTTGACCGCCTAAGAAGTTTGAAAGCACAGTGTTGCAGAAGCCCTATAGCCGATGCTGTCAACCTCGCTTCGAAACAGACCTACGTAGATCACCTGTTTGTCTACCGAATCGTGTAGACGTTTCATCAAGGAATGAATTAATTGAAAGTATTATTCTGTAAATCAACGTAATTGTACCTTTGATAGCTAAGTGGAATAAAGCATCGCATATTTGTAAAAATGATTACATTTCAATGAGTTTCTATCATGTAATACAATTTTTTATTCAATAAACGTAGCACAATAACAATAAACTAAATGCGTTGTGCCGACGACATGCCGACTTCTTGAGCAACTCTCAAGACTAGCTTCTGACCGTATTCTGGAATTATGCGCAGCATTTCCGCAAAACTGTGCTTTCAAACTTATCAGGCGGTGAAAAAATTTGGGGTCTTGTGTGCTACGTCAGAGATGACTCCTAGATTGCTCGTTGAACCGAATTCACATCGGTGTGTTCCTGACCGTAGTTGTCGAAGTGATGCCATGAGTCAGTCCGTCACCGAGAAACTGCTAGCTTGTAAATAATTTCACAAATAAACATAACTCAGAATCTGCGATCAATTCGTAACTTTATCACGACTTTATTACGAATTATTATCGTTTGATATTTGTTGGTTACCTTTATTAGAATGATTCGTAAATTTCACTCCGACGGTTGTTTAGATCCAAATAACGTTGCAAATACAGTAAAGTCTCATTTATCCGAAACGATCGGGACGGAGGACGATTCGGATAACGAAAATTTCGGATAAACCGAAGTCCCGCGTGAAACACCCCGCATTGCATCAATACCGCGAAATATGATCGTAAAACGTGCGTACGTAGAATGCGATTGATATGGTTGTGAATAGGCCTGTATGTTTTTGACTGAACAATTTGTGTTGACGGGTTAAACAGTTTTCAAATGCTGAATAACAAATCGCGATGGTATTCGGTGGGTGCGGGTGGGGTAGGTGCATTCGAAAAAGTTTGTTCGGATAAAGCGGATTTCGGATAAACACTATTCGGATAAACGAGACTTTACTGTAAACAGACATCGACATCTGCAATCAATTCGCTAATTCGTTACCACTTCTTCACGAATGAATATCGATTCCCTTTGTCTTACTAGTTATATTACGATCAACCTCATAGACCGAGAGCCAGCAAGAAAAACGACGTATGATTTGCGAAATTTTTTCCCTTTGAGAGAAGTTAGCCAGTGTTATGAAACCCGGGAAAAAGCAAGTATGGCGGCCTTTCGGTGTCGACGTTGCGCTGCGCAATTTTTTGAATGTGTCAAAAAAAGCTGTGTCCTTGGAGAATGTGCGAAAATGTAATTCTTGTTTTATATCATAGATTCGATAGCCCGATTATGACGGAGTCGTATGCCATACCGATACGGTGTCTCAAACTGTCCGCCATACTGAATTAAACGTGTCATTTTTTTTATGTTCTTTCGAAATACTTGCGAAAAAATGATTTTTTCATCCAGCCTTAAAAAAAGATGTCTCATCACCGATTATGACCATGCCATACCGTTTCGGTGTCTCTAAGTACACGCCATACTGATTCAAAGATGTCGAATTTTTGACCAGTCCATGTATCATAGGCGAAAGTATGGCGGTCCGTTTTTATGACCCTCGTGGTCCATTTCGAAGAATGTATGCAATGCCATACTGTTTCGGTGTCCCTAAGTACACGCCATACTGGTTCAAAGATGTCGAATTTTTCACCAGTCCATGTATCATAGGCGAAAGTATGGCGGTCCGTTTTTATGACCCTCGTGGTCCATTTTGAAGAATGTATGCAATGCCATACTGATAGGAGGTATATAATGGCTGCCATGATGAAAAAACTATTTTTTTTTTTTAAATATTCATAAAATCATTGGTAATTGTTGGAAGATAATTCTCTAATCGTTACATTAATGAAGAAGTGATATGAAATGAATGTTTTCAAGAAAAATTAGGACTAACATCTATATATTAAAGTACAAGTCGGATGTCCGGATGTCACAAATGACGTCACAGATCGTAGATACGTGTTGTGTGTTTCTTACTGTGTACTTTACTGTACTCACTGTACTGTATATAAGGGTTTCTTATTTACATTATATACAAGAAATATTGTCTACAAGGAAATACTAGGTGCTGTGTGAATAAATCAATTCATAGCTACAATTGTATATTCATGATATTTGTTCTTAGTGTGCTATCCGTTTTCGGACTTCACACTGGATAGCCACGTACACATACACACACATCCCAAAATTTGAATAACGCAAAAACCACCAATAACCGAGCGAGCGTAGCGAGTGAGGAATAACGCAAAACCAAACGAGTGAGCGAGCGAAGCGAGCGAACGAGGACAATTAACAGCTTGTAATTTATTAAAAGAAATGAAATACATTAAATTTGGATTATATGTTTCGCATTATTCATTCTCATTAGATTAGGTGCCAGCTGCTTGGCTCCGCAGTTTCGTCCCCCTCCCTGTCGAACCCTCACCGCGCGTCCCTCTCGTCACGTCATCCCAACAATAATCCCCGCGGCCTTGTGCGCGTCAAAAATTTTACAACTTTACAGGTTTGTTCCTCGCCTTAGAGACATGGTATCGGTATGGCACATATTTATTCGTATTCCAGACATTAAATATGTCTCAAAAACATGAGTATGGCATTTTCGCCTGTTATACATGACACTTGTAAAAATTTGACAACTTTAACGGTTAATTTCTCACGTTCGAGACATCCAATCGGTATGGCACATACAGACTTGTCTTCTAGACATTAAAATCAATGGATACTTGTCTTTTCCAGGTTTTCGACTATGATACATGGACTGGTCAAAAATTCGACATCTTTGAATCAGTATGGCGTGTACTTAGAGACACCGAAACGGTATGGCATGGTCATAATCGGTGATGAGACATCTTTTTTTAAGGCTGGATGAAAAAATCATTTTTTCGCAAGTATTTCGAAAGAACATAAAAAAAATGACACGTTTAATTCAGTATGGCGGACAGTTTGAGACACCGTATCGGTATGGCATACGACTCCGTCATAATCGGGCTATCGAATCTATGATATAAAACAAGAATTACATTTTCGCACATTCTCCAAGGACACAGCTTTTTTTGACACATTCAAAAAATTGCGCAGCGCAACGTCGACACCGAAAGGCCGCCATACTTGCTTTTTCCCGGGTTTTATAACACTGGCTAACTTCTCTCAAAGGGAAAAAATTTCGCAAATCATACGTCGTTTTTCTTGCTGGCTCTCGGTCTATCAAATATGTCATTCTATCACTTGATTCTGACCAAACGACGTGACAGCTGCCGCTATGTCGTCTGTAGATGCAGACGTTCGACTGCCCCTGTGACAACGTTGCCGTTTCGGTGAAATACGCCGGTTGCCTACCCATGCGGCTCCCCACTTTCCACAGAATCTTTCTGTATATATTTTACGTACCTTTTATTCATAATTCGTTGTATAGTTCTCTATGTTTTCCTTCATTTTCCATGCCGTACACGCTATTTTAATTTTATGAAACAAAAATATGTTATCTTTTGTTGTTCTTGTCATATGCACAATTTTAATTTTATCAAGTAAGGATATGTTTTCCTCTTGATTTTTCATTGCCGTATACACACGCTATTAATTTTATAAAACGAGGATCCGTATATTCCAATTGTTTTTTGTTTATCACCGTATATATGAGCGGATCCACGTCACTTCATTGAAAAAAAAACCGTCAAGTCACGGATCTTTGCGCCATTCAATACATCTGTAGTACTATGGAAAAAAAAGTACAATTTGAAGGATTCTGAAAAATTCTCAAAAATGGCGGAGTTAGAGGCATGTGAATTTTTGTGCACCGCGTTGTTTGAAAATTCATATCTCCGAAAGTGTTCATCGGAGCGGAAAGATCCTTGAATCGTTTCGTTCGTAAAAGAATGCGCTTTCGTATGAAAAATTATATTTCCAAAAAAAAAATTCTTTCAATATTTTTTTGGCGTTTTTATTTTTAATTTCGCTGCCATTTCCGCGGGACTTACAGAAATTCATGGAGATAATTTTTTTTGGATATCTGGATCCTTCCTCTTCAATCCTAAAAAAAAAAATTTACGGAGAAAATACCTGGGCCGGAGATAAAAAATAAAACGTCTTGTGCTATATTTTGGTGACCCTGACATGAGCCGATATTTTTCGCGATAATTTGCTGGATGACACTTATTGTTAGTAGGAAACCTCTGTTTGAAATTAATCAGAAATTAATTCATAATTTTGATCGAATCAATTTTTCTGATGCGGAAAATAATTTTGTTTTGACGAGTTTGTGAGATATTGAAATGACCGCATGTAATTTCAGAGTGCCACGAACTGTAAATGCTTTATCGAATCGGTTTTGTAAAATAGTTTCTTCCAGTTGATGTTCTGCAGATGTACAGTACTCGAAAGATATGCTTCGAAAATAAGAACATGCTCAATTATATATAGATCCAGTGGTGTTTGAATAGGATCGGAATTGCCAATCAGTTGTAAACTCGCGATATGCGGACAATAAGTGTCATCCACCGAATTATCGCGAAAAACATCGGCTCATTTGAGGGCCATTAAAATATGGCACAAGATCCATCAGTCATATAGCACAAGCCGAGTGAAATGGAATCAAACCTAATTCCAGCACAAGTATGTTCAACGATCCATAACCGTACTGGAATTTTCAGAACAGGCATATATACACGTATACAATTGTATAACTCCGAGAAAACATGACCAGTAGACGGATACGGAAGGGCTAAGGTGGTAAAATAACCATTTTCGGAGAATGGATAACCTGGGTTAGTAAAGAAGCATCATATGACATCTCCACTACGTAACACAGCGAGCTTGCGGGAGTAGCGCGGACGTGGATCAGCGCGCGCGGTGACGCGCGACGGCACGTTTTATTTTTTATCTCCGGCCCAGGTATTTTCTCCATAAATTTTTTTTTAGGATTGAAGAGGAAGGATCCAGGTATCCAAAAAAAATTATCTCCATGAATTTCTGTAAGTCCCGCGGAAATGGCAGCGAAATTAAAAATAAAAACGCCGAAAAATATTGAAACAATTTTTTTTTTGGAAATATAATTTTTCATATGAAAGCGCATTCTTTTTCGAACAAAACGATTCAAGGATCTTTCCGCTCCGATGAACACTTTCGGAGATATGAATTTTCAAACAAAGCGGTGCACAAAAATTCACATGCCTCTAACTCCGCCATTTTTGAAAATTTTTGAAAATCCTTCAAATTATACTTTTTTTTTCCATAGTACTACAGATGTATTGAATGGCGCAAAGATCCGTGACTTGACGGTTTTTTCTTGAGTGAAGTGACGTGGATCCGCTCATATATTCTGTCTGTCCGAATATCATTAAAAGTCTGCCACTAATAATGACAGCAAAGTTTCTCGAAACATATTCACATGTTAAATTTATGTTAAAAATATATTCAGAATCACTATGCTGTGGGGATGATTGTAATGCGGCCAAAAGCCACGACCAGTATTTAATACAAATACAGTCCGACCTCTCAATAAGAACGCAAAAGCCCCCAAGGGGAAAAGTTTTTCCGAGAATTCGGGTACCCCCACCATGCATGCGTTCTTCGCTTACTCACTCTCTCTGTCTCTCTCTCTCTCATTCGCACGCCAGTGTAATTCGAGCTTGGAGTGGGGGTAGTGCTCGAGCGAGAAGTTGGGGAAGCGTTCTCATTGCGGGCGTGCTTATTGGGAGGTCGGACTGTATATTATGTAAGGCACGCGTGCCATCTACCACTCGTGCAGTCAACTAGGGCATACGCCATCTACCACCGTGCATCTAACCACAGTAAAACGCCATTTTCTCAAAAATCGCTCTCGCTAACAAAGTAACTAACAGAATTGACTGGACGGAAAATAAATTATGATTTAATCAGAGAAAAATCACGTCTTTCTAGGTATAGCAAAGTAAGAAGTTAGTGGGGTTGTTTCGACCTCTCCGCCTGTCCGACTATTTTCGCGTAACTATTGCATTTTTAATAACACAGTCTCATTCAAGGTAGTTCACTAATAAATGCGAAATTGGAAAAAGTCTTTGAAACTTCAAATCTAAATAATTAAACGCATAATACATCAACTGTTAAAATTTGAAATCAATTAACCGTACCAAACATGAGATATTTGCATTCAAAAATGACATTTTTGTACAGGCGGTATAGGAAAAGAGCGAGAAAGCCGGACATTTTTATGTTTTTACGTTGAACGGCCTGGAAGATCTTTATAAAAAACTAATATCTATTAAAACAATATATTTATAACTACCCCAAAAAATTCGGAAATTTCTGACCGCACAGTATTTAAGGTATTATCAAAAAAACTAGTAAAGTAAACAAAAATAGTCGTGAGTGAAAGCAAGTTAGAGATAGTCCGTGAGAGAGGCAGCACTAGTGAGTAAAAGAGATAACAGTAGCACAACCTATGGGTCGTGAGTGAACTACCTTAAGAAGTGGTGGATAGCTAGTGGTATTGTTTCGGCAATACTACCTATAGTTAGGGAGGCGAAGAGGGGATTTTTCGGGCATACTCGAGCGCGGCAGTTTAAGATATGAGAGATACCTTAGACCTAATAGAACAACTTTGGAAAGTATTGGCTCTATATCTAGTGACGCGCGCCTAGGATAGACGATCAGATTAGTAAAAAAAAATCGATAGTCGGAAATACTCGAACGCGTCAGATTAAGATATTGGGGGTTGATTTTAGTGTTTTAAGACTAAATTTAACTAATCTGACGATAAGTCTTTGACGCCGCAGAGTTATAGGGTCGCGAACTTGTAAAAAAAAAAACGTTAATCCGGCATTCTCGAACGCGAAATTTTTATTTTTTATTTTGAAGGATATAATTTAAAACTTACTAAAAATACAAAATCTGCCGGTTTCCGCATGACCGGAAGCGTGGAGGAGCCATTTCGTCTTCCGAAAAACGCGTTGCGGCATATAAGTCGCGAACGATACATTTTACAAAAAAAAAGTTTAAATAAAAAAAAAAGGTAATTTTATTTTACACAAAAAAAGTCTCTTGATATTTTTGTCTAAACTTAAAACTTTTGGACTTAAAGCATCATGAAAACTCAAACTCCCGGTTTTTTGAGTAGGTATATCTCGAAAACGGAGGGTGTTAAAAAAAAATTGATATGAAACAACGATGATTAAATTATGTAACTTTTACTATATCTCAAAAAAAAATTTTTCCTAAAGCTTCTCGAAAATTTTCGTGGACTCGGAAAAAGTTACGCGTATCTGTATACAAAAGTATTATTGACATGTACAGTTTCATTTATTTATATTATTCAATAGCCTGTTGATCCTCAAATTGTTTTTTGGACGTACCGTAAGCAAAACGAAGTGAAGAATTGAAGCAAAAAAGAGGAATGTGCCATAAACATGTAATACAGACTGAGCGCTCCACAAAAAAAAAAACCTCTTTCGGTCAGATTAAGAGAACCCACCAACATTTTTGTCAGATTAAGAAAATATGCTTTCAGGATACCGAGATAAACCTCCCCTATGAAAATCTGACGCGCTCGAGTATTTCAAAAGATCATTTTTTTTTTTGCATTTTCAAAAATTCGTCGTACCTTATCGTCACGCCGAATTCGTCAGTTTTTTTAAAGGGAGCTTCCTTGGGGCCTACTTAACACCCCTTCCGAAAATCTGACGCGCTCGAGTAAATTTTTTTTTTCGGATTTTTGACTCCTTTACATGCCTACCCCCACCACGCAAACCGGCAGATTAGTATACCGTTGTTATCAGAGGGACTTGCCGCATACGTGGTATGAATATCTGACGCGCTCGAGAATGCCCAGGTAACTGTTTTTTTTTTACATTTTTGAAAACCCGTACACGCCATACCCACCGCTAAAATGATTTTTACCATACGTGCTTTTCTTTTCGGAATTACTTGATCTGTCGATTTTGATAGGTCTCGACCGCGCTCGAGAATGCCGCCATTTAGCGGCCTCGCCTCCCTAACTACTATCCTTCCTCCCATTTCTCACACGCACAGCTGATGGAGTAGAATCAGTAAATTCATTTTTTGTCTTTTAAAAATTCACTTATTCATCCAATTTAAGGATGGGCATTGGGCACTCATGTGAAAATAATCGATTAATCTGATAATCGATTTTAAAAAAATAATCGAACACGATTCGATTTTATCGGCGAAAAATAATCGATTAATCGATAATCGAATAATTTGTATTTTTTTAGATAAGTGCATTTAAAACCAATATCCAAAAATTTCAGATTCAAGACTTGGTAGTGGAAAAGATTTTTAATAATCTACAGTTTAGTTAAAAATGATGATTTATTTTTTACTTATAACTAAGAGTTGTATGACAATCATATAAATTGTTATTGTTCATTTATGAATCAAACCAAAACTGGTTGTTCAGTGAGCTCAAAAATACCATGTGACGTCGGGGATTTGTGGCTACCGAATCGTCACAGATGGGCAATGCTGTCACATTATTTGGAACCAAGTTCCGGAGTTAATTAAGTATTGGAATTCTTACCTTATTGGAGCGGGTCTTCGGGCGAGCGGGTAGGTGGTCCTGGTAGGCACTGCTCAGGGAGATCGTCAGGATGGCTCGGGGTGATGCTGATGATTTGCGTGACCCCTTGGTATTCCACTGTATGCCACACTGAGTTTGATAATTCGCTTACCTCACTAGCTTTAGCTAACTGCTCAATTATGGCCCGGCGCCTCCTTTCGCGTACGTCCTTTCCGCCGCGGCGTCCGCGCTGCCGTTTGCCGGTACGGCGGGGCATAAGTTCGTGAGGTAGGATTTGAAAAGGATGGGTGCCAAGACACGGCACGCTCGCGAGATTGAAGGGTGCAATACTCGAACGTAGATTTCGTGGTTAAAGTTTATTATACAGAGATGATCTGTGGAAAGTTATAAGCCGTGTGGGTATGCAACCGGTGTTTCACTACGAAATGGCAACGTAGTCGAAGCGAGAGTCGAATGAGTCGAATGAGTCGAATGAGTCGAATGACCGTATCTACAGACGACGTAACGGCAGCTGTCGTTCTGCGGGGTTGTAACCTAATAATGTTAGGTTATAACCTGATAATGTTCGAAATAAACCGATATTGACATCCGCAATTACCTGAATAACCCATTGCACTTTCTTAAGAAAGAATATTTACCGTTGTATTGAGGAACTGTGATTACAAAATCTAAATCTGACAATTATTTGTAACCCTCATTCTAACCTAACGACATGACAGCCGCAGAATGACAGCTGCCGTTACGTCGTCTGTAGATACGCTCATTCGACTCATTCGACTCTCGCATCGACAGCGTTGCCATTTCGTAGTGAAACTCCGGTTGCATACCCACACGGCTTATAACTTTCCACAGATCATCTCTGTATAGTTGAATCGCGAGGAGAAGCCAGATATGGGTCATTCTCAGTTAAGAGGTAAATTCGACGTCCACGGTGAAAAATCACCTTTTTTAAAAAAATTTATTAAAAAGAATGTAATTATCTCTTAAAACTCGTGCTCATGTAAGTGGTTACTCAAATTCATTTCTTAATTTCATTTAATTTAGTCACAATTCCATCTCAAAGTCGGAAAACATCTCTCCCCTGGCCTGTCCCCGGGCCGATTCTATTTATGTATTAGTAATTTAAAGTATTTAGAAATGAAATATATTATTTAAATTATATATTTCAACAAAATAAATTAAATAAATTATTGTAATCAAGCAAGTAAAATTGCGTGATATTTTTTTTTCTTAAGAAAAAATTACGTTTACGTTTGTCCCCCGCATTTTGCGTCTCGTCCCCTGGCATGTTTATTTTCCTGTAAAATCGGGATTTGTTTACTGACTCGCGGAAATTGAAGACCTTCAACAAATGTCGTTGAGTTTATAGTTTGTAATCAGCACCACTCGAACTAGGTGCGCAGTCATTTTGTCATTTATTTCATTACTGAGACTCTGTGGATACAGTTGAGAACGAGTGAATTAAGTCTCTCCCCTGGTCAGTTATATTTTGAAAATATTCATCTAAAATTTTTAATTCATCTGTATATTTACTTCTTGTTGTGTATAGATTCTAAGTTTTCTTGGTTAATCATGTACAATAAATACATTTGTCATTATTTCTGTTTTCGTTACTAAAAAGTATCTCCCCTGTCTTGTAAGAGCCAGGGGAAAGACACGATATCCAGGGGAGATATGAAAACTTCAAACTATAATTTTTTTAACTGTTTTTTTATTGTTTAAAGGTTGACTATTGTTATTTAATTTAACCTGGGGGGGGGGGGGGGGGGGGGGGGGGCAAACTGGAGTACCCAAAAAATTTTGTTGACAAATTTTTTTCCACAAATGTCACTCAAATGGTCATAAATAGTTTCTAACATCATTTTACGCTATTTTACATATTTAATAAAATAAATTTCGAAAATATATATATTTTTTTTTTTCATTTTTTTTTCACGAGTCACTCAAGTACAGAATGTACTTATTTTATCCAGTAATAGTTAATTTTGCAATATAAGTCCGATATATCCAAATTTTAGATGGAATTAAAAAATTTAAGAAGATAAACAAAATTTTTTTAACGGCAGCTGAAAATTCGCTGTATTTTCTTTAGATGCGATTGAATGAAAAGAAAATTCATCATATTTAAACCCCCCAAAACTGATGACTTTCTTAAGTACCCCGTTTTGCCCCCCCCCCCCCCCCCCCCCCTTTCCCTATAAATATATTCACAATTTAGTTCATTGAAAAAACTCGATCATTATGATTTTTTATCCTACTCTGTACATCAAGTCTCTCCCCTGGATTGAGTATCTCCCCTGGCTTCTTATAAATCAAGATAAAATTAATAAATTGACTGACCGTCTTGCAGACATGTTTAGAATGATTGTTTTGATCGAAACATTATGAAATTTGATTAAATTTTCAAAATTTTTATCGTGCCGCGTTTTATCAATAAGCGATTTACCTCTTAACTGAGAATGACCCATATAGCAAAATGAATAAAGATGCCCCTTTGTTTTAGTATTGAGAAGTATGCGACTTGTTGGTAGCAGAAATAAGAAGGGACTGTCTTTTGTTTGCTGGGTCTTTTATGCCTTCTTACTATCTGCCTTCTCCCCTTTTTCAGGCGGACGATGGCTGCCTGAGAGACTTGTAAACTGCTAGATTGCAGTTCTCACCAAGCAGGCAGTCGCCGTTTGCTACATGATCCTGTGCTCCTTGCGTGCATGTGCAACATGCATGCATATATTATAGGATCTCACATTCTAACAATTATCTATATATATTAGGGTGGGTCAAAAAAAATGACTATTTTTTTTTTCATTTCGTACTCTGAAAAGTCGGTTGCTAGACACCTCTGGGGAATACTCACCAAATATGAGCTCTTAATTTTGATAGAAAGGTCCTCCGCTTTATGGTTTTCCATTTTTTCCTCAGTGTTAGAAACGAGAATTTATATCTCTCTATCGACTGTTCGTTAAAAAATATCGCTACTCATATTCTTGTAGGAAATTGAACGCTCTACAAAAAAGGTCTCTTATGATTTTTTCGGAAACCTCACCGTTTAGAAGATATCACAGGTTGAAATTTGATTATTTTAAGAGAAATTGCTGTTTTGCTTATGAATTTTATAACTCGTTTACAAAAAAATTTTATGAAATGCGCAATTCATAGTTTTGTAAGAAATTAACTGCTCTACAAAAAAGGTCTCCTATGATTTTTCGATAAAAAAAAAATTTCAAAAGGTCTCTTATAATTTTTTCGGAAACCTCACCGTTTAAAAGATATCACAGGTTGAAGTATATTGTTTTATCGAAAAATCATAAGAGACCATTTTTGTAGAGCAGTTAATTTCCTTCAAAACTATGAATTGCGCATTCCATAAAAAAATGTTGTTAACGAGTTATAAAATTCGTAAGCAAAACAGCAATTTCTCGTAAAATAATCAAATTTCAACCTGTGATATCTTCTAAACGGTGAAGTTTCCGAAAAAATTATAAGAGACCTTTTTTGTAGAGCGTTCAATTTCCTACAAGAATACGAGTAGCGATATTTTCTAACGAACAATTGATAGAGAGATATAGATTCTCGTTTCTAACACTGAGGAAAAAATGGAAAACCATAAAGCGGAGGACCTTTCTATCAAAATTAAGAGCTCATATTTGGTGAGTATTCCCCAGAGGTGTCTAGCAACAGACTTTTCAGAGTACGAAATGAAAAAAAAAATAGTCATTTTTTTTGACCCACCCTAATATATATGTATATTAAGGTGGACGTTAAATTCCAACTTGAGGAGTGAAGCCCGACAGTTTGAAGGAAAAAAAAAAAGAAAAATTTTGGTCCCAAAGCGAAGTTTCTGAGATGAAGTTAACACGTGCCGGTAAGGCCTCAAAGTTTCCCATTTAAAACACATGCATTTTCACGGATCTTAATTCAAAAATTCACTGTGAGGCTAATTTTATTTCGAAAAATCCTTAACTACGTCAGGGTATCGGGTATGTATTGTAACGTTTCAAGCCTAACGCCACTAGACTATAGCATAGAGCACGACTCAACTATAGCATATTCCAAGTAACGAGACTATAGCACAGGCCATGTAACGAGTATAGCATATTTACAGCAGACGACAGGCGATAGCTGCGCACATTGGTAGGTGAAGTATAGGCGAGGGGACCCCGCGTCAACATATACTACGCCGTAACTGACTATAAAAAGGCGGTAACACCGAGCTCAGGTACCGCAGTTGAGCTAAAGCAGCCGTGCGAGTCGCTTGTAGAGTCGCTTATAATAACACTTGTAGAATTGCTTATAGAGTCGCTTATAATAACGCTTGTAGAGTCGCTTATAATAACGCTTATAGAATCGCTTATAATAATGCTTATAACGCTTATATAATCTAACGTACAGTCAGATTGGAGTATTGTGCTAAAGCAGCCGTGCTACCAGAGAAAGAGAAAAAAGAAAAAGAATAAAATCGAGAGTATTTTATATCAAGCCACCATTTTGTTGATCAAATAAAATCAAGAGTATTTTATATTGAATTATATCAAATCACCATTTAGAAAAGAATAAAATCAAGAGTATTTTATATCGTATTAATTAAGATAACTTTAACGATAAACTGTTAATTTCAACTAAAATTTAGAAAAATTAGAAATAATCAAACATAGAATTATAA
The DNA here is from genome assembly GCA_944452935.1 of Rhogogaster chlorosoma. Lineage (NCBI taxonomy): Eukaryota > Metazoa > Arthropoda > Insecta > Hymenoptera > Tenthredinidae > Rhogogaster > Rhogogaster chlorosoma. The sequence goes on from OX101802.1 coordinate 10,114,431, forward strand.
ATTATCCTTTAATTATTTTTATGTTCAAACCTTTATAATTTCAAACGCAAACATATTTTTATTTTCAATAAATGACATATGGGTAAACATATGTCACCATCAATATAACCAGTTCGTTAAAACTAATCTTTCCATATCCATTCTCTGTTTAATTCAAAATTAGAAAACTTAGTTAAAACAAAACTAGGTAGAATAGCGAAATCAGACAAAAGACGACGCTGAAGGGATCTTTTCTCAGCGAGGTTCTTAGTTCAGTGTAATTGCTAAAACGATTCAGATAATATAGGGTACAGGGATATTCTTAATTTTTATACCACAATCGAGTTCTAAATAAATAATAGACAAAGAACACACCCGCACTTAGGGTAACTCTCACTCGGAGAGCATATCCAGGGATTAAGTTAGCTCTGCACCACACTAGGAGGTACATTAGAAGATAACTTAATAGAAACCCCCACAAAGTTGCAGTATACTACTACATGAGGAAGAATAGAGGATATCGTACCATTCAATCTGATCATGATTTTACTCCAAACTAAAATTCTCTTTATCGATTTTACGGCCTAAAATTCTAATTTTCAGTAAATATCCTGCGGATGAAAATTCGGTGATGATTTCAATATCATTTCTAACGTAAAATTTCTCGAGGAATTCAGGGGAACCAATAAAAAAAACTCTACTCTCAATATTTTCTGAAATATATCGATTTTTATTGAAAAAAAATTGTGAAAATTGAATTTTTCGAGGTATTTTTGTCGGAAAAATTGGATCGTCCATTATTTGAAATCCATCATAACAGTACTTTTCGTCGAATCTTGGAATTGTTTCCGGTATTCTGCAACCACCTGTAGCATGTACAACTTTTGATCTTCGTCCGTTGTGATTTGATTGTTGTAACTTTGTACCAAATTCACAGCCCTTTCTGCCGTGTCGTTAACCACTCTGAAACTTCTCACGATATCCAATCCTTTTTCCAGTCATTGTAGACATGAAAAAGCTAAAATTTCACAATAAATCCAAAAGTTTTGAAATTTGTAGGCAATATCGGGAAGGGTCTAAAAACGAACTATAAAAATTTGCAACCCTTTTTTAATAACGGAACATTGTCAAAATTGAAAAAAATGAAATTACGGGATATTCTCGTCAAGAAAATTGCAAAAGTTCCGCAAACTGAAAATAGTGTAAAAGGCATTATTTTTCATCACGTGTCAATTTTGCAACCAATTGAAGGCTACGGAACATTTATTTTATTAATAATGAAGGTTTTATATTTATGAAAAACGAAAAAATAAAATCCAAAAGTTCTGCAAGCTTCACAGATCAATCGCAATAATGAAACAAACAGGTGCATCGATTTGCAACCATTTGCGTTGACCGGAACGTATTCATCCGTAATTTTCGCCATCAGCGGTCAGTTTACCGAGCAGGATGGTCTCGTGAAAATTACAAAAGTTTTCAATTTTGGTTGCAAATACTCAGAACGTCAATTGTGATGTTTATATAGATTTGCGACCTCGTGTGAGACCCGGAACCTTTTGCAATTAACGGAAATTAATTTTTTTTGTTTTTTCACCCTCAAAAATATTTTAAAAGTTTTGCAAATCCAGTAGCTTGATGTAATTGGTAACAAATTACGGTTCCTCCATTTGCAACTTCGTGCGTGATCCGGAACATTAGTTAACTTACGGAAAGCAACTTTTATAATTTCTGTACCCTCTGAAGAATTGTAGAAGTTTTGCAAATTCGGTGAATTGTTGTACTTAGAAATCAATTACTTAAATCAGTACATTCCTGCACCAGCTGCTGAATTAGATACAGAAGTAACGACTTGTAATTTCATTTTTTTCAATTTTGACAATGTACCGTTATTAAAAAAAGGTTGCAAATTTTTATAATTCGTTTTTAGACCCTTCCCGATATTGCCTACAAATTTCAAAACTTTTGGATTTATTGTGAATTGGTTGTCCGTACTGACTGGTCTAGTTCTCAGGCCACATAGAAGGATCGACGGTCAAAAATTCTGTACCGATACAGAATCTTTCGAAAAATCGCAAGGAATCGGAGTTGATGAAATGGTCGATCTCTTTATCGAGAAAATTTTCATCGTTGCCGTGTCCACTCTGAAACTTCCTGGAGTTTATGTGACTCAAACTGTCAACAACATTCAACTTTGATACCATTTTCCTTTTGATATCAATCGTCAATTTCTCGTCGAAAAATGCCATCGCTGCGGTTTGTGGATTCAGATACCATAAGTGGTTCTTCATTTTCTCAAAGGCTGCCGTGGAAACTTTTTTGTCAATCGATCGGTAATTGATAATTTTTTTCAATAATTGGAGATCATGGTTCTGGGCTTATGGAGCAGAAGGTGCTGTAAACCATGCTTGCACATAAATCACGATAATGAAGAGGCAAACCTCCGGTATAACTTTCTTTTCGTGCGCTGTCAATTTGAATTCTTCACGAAATAGATGTATTTTCAAAGAATAAATAGCTTTTCCCATAAAACGAGCATGGTGGAATGCACCCGGATGCCGAAATTTTACTCTTTCAGGCGGAACCGTTCCAATGAGAATTTGGACTAGATCCAGAAACTCTTTGTAATCGTCTCGGGGTTGTTTAGTCCTTCTCGCTTCTTCAATAAACGCATTGATTTTTCCGACATTTTCTGCCAGCACTCGTTTCAGCTCTTCGTTATCGAATCCAACTTCGTAATTACTCTTATAATGGTTTTCCAGGATTCTTGGAACGTTTTAAATAAAGGAACAGCTGGACCACTTGTCCCTGGAATTTTCTCCGTGAAGACACCTTTCAATACGAGTTCACCAATATGATGTCGGCAAGGAAACCATACCAAATCTCGTTCGAGCAATTGCTCCAATAGAACCGCTGCCCCATTATGCATCTCAAGGTTAGAGTTTGTTGTATCGCAGCAGAAACCCTTCACCTTTTCACAAAGATCCCAATCAACAAGCAACTCATATATGGCTCTGGCTTGAGTTGACCCTTTTGAATTTTCAAGCTCTGGTATTCCCAAGAGTTGCTCAATTTTTCCATTACTGATGACGACCGGCAATCAGTAGTGTCATGTTTTAGAAAATTTGGCATCAGTTTTCCATCCCAATGGAGGACAATTGAATTTAATTTAGTTCCTTCGAATATTTCCTTGATTTTTTTCGCTTTTTCTTCCCGGAACTCATTCCTACTGCATCAAATCGAAGTTGTATTAATGACCAAAGACGACACATCACAGTTCAAAGCTTGTGCTGTTGCAATAATCAAGTGGACAGCATTCCTATTCGTCACTTTGCACCTGTCCAATACTGCCGCTAACTTTTGAGTCATAATCATTGTCGTTCCTCGTCGTTTTTCTGGTTGTGATGAACCACCGCATTCTTCAGGGTTAAATTCAGAACTTATTGATTGTTGACTGGAAGCTGCTTGCGAGCTGCAGCCTGATTCCGGTTGTACTTGTTCATCTAAAACAAGTAATACAGACGGTTGTAATTAAGAAATGTTGTGAAGTTGATTCGTAAAAAATCAAGTGAAACAAAATTTACCTGTATTCAGTTCCCGCATTTTCTGTTTCTGTGATCCTTTTTTTTCAATCGCTTCCTTCTGGAGTCGAACATTTTCCTCCATATCATACGCTGTTTCAATATTTGCGATGTATCCTATCCGTTCATGCTTTCTCTGATTTGATAAAAACTCTCTTGCTTGTTCGTCGATATCATTCATCGCATCTTGATGAGCGATATCAAATAGCTTTTTCAGCATTGATGAGAAATTTTTCTCTTTTTCGAGGTTATACGGTTTTGAAGCACTCTTCTGTAAAGTCCTCCACGCTTGATAAAGAGTTTTAAGTTTTTTGACACAATCATGCGGCTCCCTCGTCGGTATTCGAGCTTTTTCCCAAAACACACATACTTCTTTTATAGCCAATAACGCGCCTTCATCCAATGATAACTTCAAATATCGAAGATTGAAGAAAAGAACTTTCAAAACTTGAATGCTCGATGGAAGTTTGTTCCCACATATTTGCACTTCCACGTCGCCAATCAGAAAAATTCTCTCACGCAATTGAGGAAGACAGGACATCATAGAACTGTTTATAATAATTCTGGATTGAGGAACATTGTTCTTGAAAAAAAAAACAACACAGAAATTACGGTCTGGAGTCAATAGTCAAAGTGTCTTCTCGGTGGACCCATATAATATATAGCCGCCGCCTAACGTCGCTGCTAAGCCGAGGAGTTCCTGCGCAATGTGGTTCTGCACATTTGAATAATCAGAGATGCTACACGTTAAGGTTACATATAACATGCGCACTATCACAATGCACCGCAGTGCGCCAGTACTCCTTCGTTAGCAGCGACGCCAGGCGGCGGCCATACACGGGCCCATTTCATAATACAGGCTTATAGGTACGAGCTCGGTCTCCTGATCTCGTCTATTTGATCGATCTGATCTATTTTTTTTTAATACATCATACCCAGACAACACAGAGGGCAAAATGACGAAGTATAGTCGACTTATTTGAGTCGTCTTTTAGTCAACTTCTCGAGTCGACTAGAAGTTGACTACGGTTGACTATAAGCTATTGGGATAATGCTATTAAAAGTCCGTTGCACGATTAGTAGCGCTGAGTGAGATTACTCCAGCGCCTGCGAGGCTAAATGAAATGATTCCCGCCCGCGCGTTCACGCTCGTGACTAATCGTATTCATCATATGACAAGCGCAAGCGCAAACGCCATATTGAAACAGCGGTAGTTCAAATGTTTCGTACTGTTTTGTACAATTATGACTATGGAAACGCAGTATTATCTGTTATGTTTGTTTACGAAAAAAGAGTATGAAAAAGAAGACTGATATGGACGCATGCGTATAAAAAAAAATTGTGAGAATTAATTAACAGTGAGTTCATAGTGAGACTGTTTATAGTGAGTGCGATAAAAATACATAGAAATTGTCAGAGGAAATTTTATCAAGGTAAGAATTGCTCCATCTCATCTGTTTATTCCGCAAATCTTCAGTCTTCTCAGTCTTTATATGAAGACATAACCGCGCAGCGCACGTGTCCATGCCAACTCTGAAAATATTTTTCCCCGACCATTTTTGATTCCGCCGATTTTTTAAAATCTTTTACCATTCATCAAAAGTAACCTTCATGATTTTTTCAGACTTTTATCTCATCCTTAAAAATTTCAATTGCATCGAACTCGGCGAAAAAAAAATGATATTGCCAAAAGTAAAGGCATAATTCTATTTGCCTTGAACTGCACTTTGATGAACAAATATTGAAAAAATTATTCACGATAATTTTGATAGAGTCTATTCTAGGGTGGCTCAAAAAAAATTGATAGTTATATTTCCTCGATAATAGTTGATAGAGAGTTAGAGTATAGTAAAGAAAAAAAAATCGTAGAAGGAGACGGTTGTAGCTGAAGGTTGCGCAAGCGACTTTGATATTTTTTTGCAATTACAGGCAGAAAACGATGATTTTCTTGATGATCGTGTGTAATACACATGATACAATAGGGTGCTTTTTTTACAACTAGTTTAATTTTTTTGGTCCCCACGCAAAATCTTGTTGGAAATGTCCAAAAAATGATTCCATGAAAATTTGAGCCATTAATATTAACTCTAAGTACTCTCCCAAAGCGTATGAAGATTTCACATTTAAAATACACGGAAACTTTGATTTTTTTTAAACATATATATCTCAGCCGTATTTCATGCTATTGGATTGTTCCAAAGTGGGATTTACTCGAGATTAAAAGTTCTACAAAAATGCTTAGTGCGACGTAGCTGAATCTGCACCTGTACGATGGTACGGGTCAGTAGATCTGATTTTGGTGAAAAATTCTCATTTTTTTGAAGATATTTCGAAGTGACTGAATTTATCGAAAAAATGTATAGGACAAGCTTGTAGAAAATTTAATTTTCTACAAAAGATGCCTGTGAGTCAAATCTCTAAGATTGATATTTCTCGAGTTATTGAGCTTTGACTTTTTTGTAGTATGAAATTACATTACTAATTAGTAATTACATTACATTACTCATCTTTTTCCTCACTCGCAACTTGAAAAATAGATAATCACTCAAGGATGTGGTGATAGGAAATGGAAAATCAATGTACATTACAAAAATTTGACTCTAATTTCATACTACAAAAAACTCAAAGCTCAATAACTCGAGAAACATCAATCTTAGAGATTTGGCTCAAGGAACTTTTTTTGTAGGAAATTAAATTTTCTACAAGTTTGTCCTTTACATTTTTTTGATAAATCCAATCACTTCTGAAATAACTTCAAAAAAATGAGAATTTATCACCAAAATCAGATATAGTGACCCGTACCATCGTACAGGTGCAGATTACAGCTACGCAGATTACAGTTAGCCTTGCCGTTAAGGTAGGTGACTACTAGGCTGATTCAAAAAAATCGACCATTTTTTTTTTTTTTTTGAAAGCCCGTGTTACGTCCTGGCATAGCCATTCCTCACCTTTTCGACTATCTCCTCGCCTATCATGTGCTACCCAACACCTGACTTCCTCAGTCCATTCTTCTCCTCAAAATCATACTATAATTGCATCTGCACTTTTGCTTCCCCACCTTGCTTACAACCGACCTCTCCTCATTATTCATTTCTGTCGCTAACTTACTCTTCAGTCAACCTCCTAACTCTTAACATCTTCTCTCCTTTTTCTATCCCTACCTCCTCCTTCATATCCACTCATTATTCAGACTACCGATCATATAATAAAAGAAGTACTTAAATAAACCAATTACGCATCAATAAATATCATACTTAGTCAACTACACCATCTTCCACCGCCGATCTCCTACCTCAAATACAATAATCATCCAAAACATCTATCGACGAGTATCTAATAATCTGTTGTGACATAACACCCGCATCGAAATATCTTCAGAGTACCGAAAAAAGACGCCTGTGAAAATTAGAGCTCTTAATTTTAATATTTAGATGTCGCGCATCGAGGATTTCTATTTACCATTTAAATAACATGGGGAAAAACATTTTTTTTTTTAATTTTCTAGCTCACAAACCAATCAACGGATTTTTATGCGCGATGAAGATTTTTGTATGAAATTGAACGCTCTACAAAAAATGTCTCTTATCATTTTTCGATTAACCGACGAGTTCAAAAGTCAACTTTTCAAAGTTAAAAGTAAAAAGCAAAAAAGGCGATTTTTTTGAAACGGTCTATTATATATACTACAATTCGCGTCTTGCACTGCACTTGTATAAGTGTATATTTTATATCAACTTAGATGCCTAAACATTATCGAAACCTGTCTCGGAGACAACAGAACAGGCGCCTCCGTGCTTATGAAACCACTGAGAGACTTTTGAAGACAGATCTCATGTCTACGTCAACTGTAACGGATCAGCGAATTGATCGTATTTCGGAAGATGATGCAGGCATGGAGAATTTGGACATTGGAACAGTATCGCCCGACAATTATTCTGATGAATGTGACGAATTCGCATCAGGAGAATCACTCGTAGATGGTAGCAATGGACACCGATTAACGGAAGAAAATTCAGCCGACGTCACCGAATCAGAAGTTATGTCATTATCACAATGGTTATCTACATGGGCAGTGAAGTTCAACATCCGCCAAAATGCCCTCACATCACTACTCCAAAATGTACACACGCAGGGTCATAGTGAACTACCACGCGATGCTAGAACCCTTTTGCAGACCCCAAAAAAATGTAATATCCAAACCTGGTCATTGGGATCATATTTTCACTATGGATTGGAAAGAGCATTAACTGATAAACTTATCAGCAGTGAGTTAACATTTGATTCTAATGTTATTCTCATAGATGTGAACATAGATAGGTTACCACTTTCCAAGAGTTCCAAGAGTCAACTCTGGCCAATACTGGGAAAAATTTATCACGAGGAGTCTGATCAACCATTTGTAATTGGTGCTTACCATGGATCTACGAAACCACCTTCTGTCAGTGAATATTTAGCTGCATTCATCAAAGAATACGAGACTCTACACAATGATGAATTTGATTTCCACGAAAAACATTATACTGTGACTATCAGAGCTGTAATCTGTGATGCTCCTGCAAGAGCATATGTGAGCTGTACCAAATCCCATAATGGATATTTTGGTTGTGGCAAATGTATGCAAGAAGGAAATTATGAAGATAATCGGATGCTATTTTTGAGTTGCCATTCGCCTCTTCGCACTGATCAAAATTTTCGAGAGCGGGAACAAGAAGAACATCACACTGGCTATTTCCCTTTCGAAACAATATCCCTGGGAATGGTATCTCAATTTTCTAATGATCCCTTACACTTGATGTGCTTACGAGTAACTAAAAAGATGATCGGATTATTTTTACATGGGCATCATACTGGAAGATTGAGCGGCGAGAAAATACGAGAGTTGTCAAAAAGATTGATTGATATATCCAAATGGATACCAAAAGAATTTGCCCGTAAGCCAAGAGGATTAGATGAACTATCGCGGTGGAAAGTCACTGAGTTTCGACTATTTTTGCTGTATGTTGGGACTGTTGTACTCCAAGATATTCTGCCTGATGAAAATCTAATGCATTTTAACACTTTAAATTGTGTAGCGCGGATACTCTCCCACCCAAGAGAATGTCATGGTAACAACCAGTATGCTCGAGAGTTATTATTTCATTTCGTCGAAACTTTCAAAATTTTGTACGGAGAATCCAACATAATATTCAACGTGCACAACTTAATTCATGTACCTGAAGATGTTAGAAACTTTGGACCGTTGGACAATTTTTCTGCTTGGCCTTTTGAAAATTACATGCAAACATTGAAAAACATGCTTAGAAAGGCAGAAAAACCGCTGCCCCAATTGTACAATAGATTAACTGAAAGGTCTCATCTCACTCCAAATGAAAAACTTAAAAGGCGATCCAATACCCCTATTCTGTGCAAGAAGACAGGAAAACAGCTACCAATGAATTGCACCCATGGCCACAAAACTATACAGTTTAAACATTTTAAACTAACAAATGAAGAGCCGGACAATTGTTGTGTTCTAAAGGATAAGTCCATGGTTATAATTCAACATATCGGTTACGATAAGAATGATCCAGTCATCATTGGTAGGAAATTCACTGATCCAAAAGCATTACCGGCTTATCCATGTCAGTCCACACATCTCGATATGTGGCTCATTTTCAGATAACTGTGATTTTTCATGTCGAGTATATTATTTATCATCCAACAGAGTTTTTTTTCATCAAGTAGTCATTAATGTCATAAATCTGATAGTTTTCTACAACCTACATTAGATATTGGAACATAAGTGGTTTCGGATTATTCATAACTGACGAAAATATACTGGAAATGTCAGTACCGTGGCATGTCCGATTCTCATTTTTCAAACTAAACGTATAAATTTCTATCAATATTCGTTTTGTAATATAAAATCAACCTCTCATAACTTAAGTCTAATGTATACTCAATCAAATTGTATTGCAATTATACGAAAATATTGATTGTTGAGAAAAATAATCATCATTGAATTATGTCCGGGAATTTTATTCAATTTTTAAATTTGAAATGTTTACCGCCTAATCGCTATCTTAATTTAGTTTCATTGGCTCTATCTGGTGTCATTTTGAAGAGAGATTATTGGTGCATTGTTTACAGCTGTGTGTTTATTTGGAAGTTTAAAAAATATGATTAAAGCAATTTGTTTAGTTTTTAAAAATGTAAGTCATAAAATTACATGTCAGTACCATGGTATTGAAATTTAGGGTTATTATTATGATGTTTGAATTAATTGTACTGAATTCTTATTTGCTTTCACGTGAAACATCAAAATTATTTGGGAAATTATTTTAACTATCCGCATTATAAAGTTAGGTCAATTATAAATCCAAATGTCAGTACCGTGGATGTCAGTACCATGGCAAAAATAAAAAATAACTTATTTATTTGTTATTTAGTTTAGTTGAAAATGGCTAGAATACTCCGGACGAGACTGAAAGACATACCTGGGCCCCAAAACTTGTGCAATAATAATCAATTAAAAATAAGAGTGAAGACCCAAACCAAAAAAGTAACTAAATAGGCCAGCAAAAATAGACGTTTTTTTTGGTCAACTTTGCACTAAATTGCTGATCGAATTTTTTTTTTTCATAAGGTTTAGGACCACTTACTGAGTATAAAATAAAAAATAAAAAAATATAATATTATAATAATATAATATAAATATTTTTCAAATATTGTCATAGTTTTTGTTCTGTTATAGTTGTAGTAGAACTACATTACAGGCTTAGTTCTGTGTATAAGTGAAGCAAAAAAACACCCGAAACATGCGTTTTAATACATTTTTAATTTTAGAAAAATTGAATTGAATTGAATAGAAAAAGTGTTACAAGGGGTGCGTCCACCCTTTGTATTGCTTTATATCGCTTCATTTCATAGCCACCCGAACTCCCATGTATTAAACATCACAGTAATAATTACCAAACATCTTCTGATAAAACAACTAAACGATGTATCTAGCGATAGCCAATTTGTCAACAGTCCTGTCTCAGACGTTAAACGAGACACTTGTATCTTGCTGAATATAACCTAATCTGCTTTGACCATTAATTTGTGTCTCCAAGTCTGCTTATTTCGCTCAGGGACTCATAGCTCGATTAAAAGGTAACTCCTAAAGTTACATTTGGTGTCAGGAGTGTGAGATCGTTTCTGAGTCCGATAGGCTGATTTGTTTGGTGCATTTCTTTTGGTTTTTGCCGATTGCTTGTATTCAAAAGCTATAAGCTTTCGTTGCCTTATTCGCAAAAAGAATCCTACAAATCTGCTCGCTATGAGCAATCGACGAAATACTCGTCGCCAAGAATCTCCTGCTGCTGCTACCGCTCACATCAACCAAGAACCACGGGCGGAAGAAATGGAGGCCAGCCCGATCACCGCCCTGGTACAACTCCTGCAGCAGCAAGCTGTCCAACAAGCTGCTCAACAAGCCGCGCAACTCGCCGCCCAGCAAGCAGCACAGGCTGCTCAGGCCGAGCAGCAAGCTCTTTTGTTGCAGCTTCTTCAGGACCAGCGGCGAGACCAGCAGGCCGCTCGCGAGGAACGGGAACGAGCCGAGGGATGCCTTCTAGAAGAACGAGAGCGTTCTGAGGGGAGGCTAATCGGAGTGCTGCAAGACCAGCAGCAGTCGTTCTCTCAAATCCTCTCCACCCTGAGGGACGACCGACGAGGATCTGGAGACGAGCCCCAGCCCTTGACGGATCCTATCTCCTCCACCTCTTCCTGCCAGCCGACCCAAGCTCCCAACACTCTAAGGTCTGTGCCTTTAATTAGGGAAACTGCTCCCCCTCATACGCTTGCTTCAATTTCGCCGGTCGAGCGCGACCTGATTGTCCGCGATTCGGGTCTAGTCGGTGCTCCTTCCCAAAGACCGAGTAACGTCTCTGCAGAACACATTAACCTAACCTCTACTTATGACAGCAACGCGGACGGTTGTCAAAAACGCTCGAATAATCTAAAACCGCCTACTTTTGAAGGTGATAGGCCCTGGGCCGAATTTGAATGTCAATTTTCAGTAGTCGCACAACTAAATAATTGGGATTCGGTCTCGAAAGCCGGTAACTTAGTGAATTGCCTAAAAGGCTCCGCGGCTAGCGTCCTTTCTACCCTGACCCCGACGGAAATCTACGATTTTGAAAAGATTAGCTCTGCGTTGAGACTCAGGTTCGGGAACGAGCACCTGACTAAACTCTTCCTCACTCAATTTAATACAAGACGTCAACGGAGGGACGAGGATCTCGCCACCCTCGGACACGACATAGAACGTTTGTCGCGTATAGCTCTACCTTCTAGTGACGAGACGACTCGGGAAACTTTAGCGACCGACCGATTTATTAACGCCATAACCGATGCCGAACTGAAACACGCCCTGAGCGTGGCGGGGCCTTCCACCCTTCGTCAAGCCATAATCAAGGCATTAGAATTAGAAGCCCTAAACAAGCAATACTTAGGATCCGGCCGCGTTCGGCAGGTAGAGGCGGTGAAACCGACCCCCGACGGATCTAAAATCGACGAAAAAAGGTCCTCTTCCTTGCGGCAGGAACGGAATTCAAATACGAAAGATAATTCCAGGAATAGCGTAGAATGCCGGTATTGTCGGAAGCGCGGGCACTCACTAGAGCAGTGCTTCGCGCGACAAAGGCGAAACCGAGCTAATAACGTCCAAGGACATCCTCCCAACCAGCTATCGTGGAGAGACAACGACCGCGGTGCTAACTTAAATTTTAGTCAGGGCCAAAACCTCTATCCGAGACTAAATCAAACTCAGGGATTTAATCCTGCCCAAGGGGAGAGGATGCTTCCCTTTAACAACTCCAAAGCAAACTCAGATCAACAAAAAAACTAACGATCGATGATTGCGGGGGGCGGGAATCATCGCCTGTAGCGAGGGAGAAAAGCCCTGTGTTATCTGTTTTGCCTGAATTACCTGTTCTAATTAGAAGTCTAAGACAGTCCGGTCTCTACGCTCAGGGATCTGTCAACGGTGTTGACTGTCTCTGGGTTGTGGATACCGGAGCCGAGGTGACCGTGGTTCGCTCGGATCTCTTGAAAAATCAGGGAGGGAATTTTAGGGATAGATTTCTTGAGCGAGCATCAGTGCATAATTTCAACGATAGGGAACTCGCTACGTATAGGCCGCCATACGATTCCGCTGTTAACAAATAGGAGCAAAACCCCGAACCCCCCAACTTTTCAACTCGATCAATTACGAACCACTAGGGAAAACGAGATAAAAGATTCTTCGCCTCGAGAGATTACTGAACAGGTCCCTGATCATCTGAAAGACCTTTTTGAAAGGTCTTCGATAGAGTTAGATTCTCCTTCTAAACGTCAATTCTCGTCTCTCCTTCGAGACTTTAGCGAATCCTTTGCCAAGACTAGCGGCGACAAGGGGAGGTGTACCCTTGCTCGCCATAAGATAGATGTAGGGGTCAATCTCCCGATTAAACAGCACGCCAGACGGATTCCCTTCAATGGAAAAGAAGAGGTTCAAAAAATGGTAGACGACATGCTCCGTAACGACGTCATCGAGCCATCTTCAGGACCCTGGGCCTCGCCAATCGTCATCGTTCCTAAGAAGGACGGAACAAAAAGATTTTGTATCGATTATAGAAAGCTAAATGAGGTCACCAAGAAAGATTCGTACCCCCTTCCACGGATTGAAGATACCCTAGACATGTTGGCTGGAGCTCAATGGTATAGCACCATCGACCTGCAGAGTGGTTACTGGCAGGTCGAGATGGATGCAGAGGACAAGGAGAAAACAGCTTTCGTCACTGGACTGGGAGGACTCTGGCAGTTCAAAGTGATGCCCTTCGGTTTATGCAACGCTCCAGCCACATTCGAACGGACGATGGAAGTCGCACTGGAAGGACTGACGGGGAAGATCTGCTTGGTGTACCTGGACGACATAATTGTATTCGGCAAAACCTTCCGAGAGGAGCTAGCTAACCTAGAAAAGGTCTTCGAGAGGCTTCAACGGACAGGCCTGAAGATGAGCCCCAAGAAGTGCCACCTTCTCCAACACGAGGTTACCTTCCTTGGACATGTCGTCTCAGCCCAAGGAGTCAGAACGGACCCAGCCAAGATTGAAAAGGTGCGAGATTGGCCCCGACCATCGAATAGGGAAGATATCCAGAGTTTTATAGGTCTCTGCACGTATTATAGGCGCTTCGTTTCAGGCTTCGCCTCTATAGCTAGGCCTCTTCACAATCTCACCGGGTCTACCTCTGTCTTCGAGTGGATCCCGGATTGTGAAGAAGCATTCAATCACTTAAAAACTTGCCTCACTTCTTCTCCAATCCTGGCTTATCCGCAAACCGAAACTTCTTTTATTTTAGACACCGATGCATCTCTGTATGGAATAGGCGGGGTTTTGTCTCAGGTTCAGGAAGGATCGGAGCGGGTGATTAGCTACTTCAGTAGGGTTCTAAAAAAACCAGAGAGGAATTATTGCGTTACACGACGAGAACTTTTAGGAATGGTAGAGGCTATAGAGCATTTCAAACACTACTTAGTAGGAAGGAAGTTTTTAATTCGTACAGATCACGCTTCGCTTAAATGGTTGCTCTCGTTTAAATCGCCGGAAGGCCAAGTAGCTAGGTGGATCGAAAGGTTAGGGCGGTACGACTTCGAGGTTCAACACCGTGCAGGAAACCTCCACGGGAACGCCGACGCACTATCGAGACGCCCGTGCCAGGATCTCGGCGACTGCAAACAGTGCGCCAGGATGGGGAAAGGACTGGATTCCATAGACATCCGGGTGATATCCCTCGGAGAAGACCTAAGAGAGTAGGAGAGAGCCCAGGAAAAGGATGAGATCCTGAAACAGCTACGAGCCTGGAAGAGCTCAAATATACGCCCGGAGTGGCAGGATGTTTCCCCAGCTGACCAACAACTAAAAATTTACTGGACTCAGTGGGACTCCATCTTCTTAATAAACGAAATACTGTACCGCCGATGGGAATCCCCGGATATAAAGATCATTAGATGGCAACTTCTAGTCCCCAAAGAAAAGGTCAACGAAATCCTCGAAGCGTACCATAATTCTTCGTCAGGAGGTCATTTCGCCTCAAACAAAACTTTAGAAAAGATTAGGGAAAGGTATTTCTGGGCAAGATGCCGTTTAGACGTGGATGAATGGTGTCGAGTATGTACAGTATGCGTAGCTAAGAAGGGTCCTCGTGCGAAAGGTCGTAGTCCGTTACAAACTTATAATGTAGGCGCGCCTTTTGAGAGGGTGGCCATGGATGTCCTCGGGCCTTTACCAGTCTCTCATTCAGGGAATCGTTACGCGCTAGTAATAGCTGATTATTTTACAAAATGGTCCGAAGTCATCCCGATACCCAATCAAGAGGCTCAAACTGTAGCTCAGGCTTTTATTAGAGAATTTGTATGTCGGTACGGAGCCCCGCTCGAACTCCATACCGACCAGGGTCGCAATTTTGAGTCAGTTCTTGTCGGAGAAATAGCAAAAATATTAGGGATTAGAAAAACTCGAACTACTCCTCTTCACCCCCAATCCGATGGGATGGTTGAACGTTTGAATCGGACTCTTCTTTCTTATCTTTCTTCTTTCGTGGAAAGGAGTCAGAGGGATTGGGACGAATGGGTTCCCCTCTTTCTTCTTTCCTATCGTTCTTCTGTCCACGAGACTACAAAACAGACGCCGGCTTCTATGCTCATGGGAAGAGATCTTCGGCTGCCCTCCGACTTGGAGAAAGGCCCTCTTCCCATCCAGGATTCTCTCTGCTCTGACTTTGCTTCGCATCTAAGGGAAAGGTTAGAGGAAATACATAATTTTGCTAGGGAAAGGTAGCTTCAGATAGGATGAAGGCACGTTACGATGTGCGAGCTAGGGATTTGACGTTCAAAACAGGAGATTTAGTATGGCTCTTCCAGCCGAGACGAGAAAGAGGACGTTGTCCTAAACTGCAAACTAACTGGGAGGGTCCTTATACGGTAGTAGATAAAATCAATGACGTGGTCTACCGTATCCAACGCTCTCTACGAACTAAACCAAAGGTAGTTCACTTGGATCGCCTAGCACCCTATGAGTCTGAAGAAGCTCACGTAGACGACAGTAACCTCCTCCGCTCCCTTCAATTAAAACAGAACCAACAGGTTCTCGGGGGCTTTTCCCCCCAAAGTTAGGAAGAAATTCCCCTTTCCTTCTCCGATTCTTCCAGGTGGTCCAAGGATCTGCCTTTTGGAATCAAGCGGAGGAATGACCGCCCTTTTACCATACTCGTCGAGGGGAACATTGGGTGCGGGAAAACCACCTTCACAAGTAGATTCTTAAAAGATAAAAACATTCTCACTTTATTAGAGCCCTTAGAGGAATATAGGAACGTAGCCGAAGAGAACCTCCTAGAAAAGATGTACAGGGATCCTTCCCGTTACGGGTATCACTTCCAGCACCATGCCGCGATGACGATGAGGAATAGGCATCTAGTAAAAACTCTCTTACCCAATAAGCTTATGGAAAGGTCAATTTTTAGCTGTAATTGCTTCGTAGAAGCACGTAGGAGGTTAGGAGGGTTTGAAGATTTACAAGCGCATCTTTTAACAGAAAACGTTAGGATTTTATCAGAGAATTCGACAGATTTTGAGGTTGACATGATCGTTTATTTAAGGTTATCTCCCGAAACGTCGTTTGCTAGAGTTAATTCACGCGCGCGTAGCGAGGAGGAAAGCATTCCTTTAGATTATTTGAAAGCTCTTCACGAGGTCCATGAGGATTGGTTAGTTCGCGGAAAGTTTTCAGCTCTTCCAGCACCAGTTTTTATCCTAGATGCCGAAGCTACAGCCGACGAGGTATTTAATGAATTTTGTGAGGTTATGAGGGAATAGTCGTTTGACAGATCACCCGCTTCGCGTTAGGCTTCACTCGGGTTCGTTCGGTTTTACTCGTGAATAGTCGGCTTCTTCTGACCGAGTTCACGACGAGATATCTTCGGAGGAGTTCGTTTTCGCTCGGCTATGTCCGGCTTTAGGCTCGCTAAAGAGACTCTTACGCGTCTCTCCAAATCTTCGGAGACACTCGGGCCTAATCGTTTAGGTTCGAGAAACGGGGGAAACTGAGGCGTAATTCATTTCAGTAAAGACGACATACAATTATGATTGAACAAGGGAGACTTTATTTAGTCGGAACGGAAATAAAACATAAGTGAAGAAAGAAAGGAAAGGGGTAGGGGTATAAGGCCTAGTAGCGGTTCGTCATTAATTTTTCCGCGACGAACTTTATGTCCGTCTTCACGCGATCGCAGGCTTTACAATCGTCCTTATCCGCGAGCTGCAGTAAAGACGAGCGACAAAACTCGCAGGTCGAGTACGGCCCTCGGAGATCCACTGGCCCGACAAAAGTGCGATGAGTCCGCACGACCCCGGTTACACTCTCTACAGGAATGCTGTCGGGAAATAAAGATTGATAGAGGAAAGGGACGAACGGAAGGAAAAAGGATGCCAAGGGAATGAGGGCTTACCGGAGCACGAAGCATCGATTACAATAAAGACGAGTCAAGGTGCCGGTACGACGTACGGCCTCACCTCGAGCACAGCTAACCCTCCCCCACTGAGTTTCGAACCAGGAGCGGAGTTCGTTCGGGCCCATATTCGCAACCCCATCCCAATTTAGCTGGGAAATAACTATACCGGTACGGATTGCGTCCTCGTTGAACGAAGTCATGGCGAAGAATGACGCTATAGATAATTGTTTCTTCAGTAACGAATTTTCGTCTAGTTTTGTTTTTATTTCTCGAAGCCGATTGGATCGATAAATTCCTCCGATCTTTTATTAATAAGGGACGAGATTTTTCTTTTGTTTTCAAATATTAGCTTTCGCGCCTTCGCAAACCCGCGTAGGACTTTTCAACCTCCTATCGATTCCTCGTATCGATTATCTGTTCTTCGCGCCACCATAGAATCGTGGCAAAATATTCAACTCCTCGTCATTTCTTTCACGTCTTCTGCTCTGGTTCTCTCCTGTCGTCGATCATAACCTCCTCATATAACTTTACGCAAAGATCCGAGCGGATTGCTCTCAATTATCATTTAGGGTCAGGATTATAACCTTTTTCCCTTGAGAGTCCTAGGTGCTTTCCCATCTATTCCCAAAGAAACGACGCAGAACCCGCAAGACGGAACAAGAAGTGGCTTTGATTCCCCGGAAATCTCCTTTAATTTTCACAGGATAAAGATAAGATCGTTCCTTTTTACTCCTTGTTTAACCTTTGTTATAATTACAATCCACTCCTTTTTAGTCACTTTATGACGGAAATCTTTTATTTCGATAAGAATGAAATAATTAAAAGATCAGAGCCTTTAAAGCTCCTCATATTTCGCACACTCACGTCTGTCCTCCAATCTAGGGTGTGCAGTTTTCCTGTCCTTTTTGGTTCCACCTGGGTGCAGTTCGTGACTCCTGATCCCTGTTTTCCTGCTGCGGACCTTACCTGACTCCCCTGACTCTCCCCGACGGATCACAAACTGACTTCACCCCCAGGCGGCTTCCAGTTTTCCAGACACTCCTTCTCCTCCAAGGACGGACTTCACTTCAACTCTACACTTCAGCCTGACTAGGCGAAGACCTTTTTATACCAAATATTGTTGTGAATTTGTAACCAAACTACCTTCTCAGGTTTTCTGTGGTTTCCCTCGAGGCTTAGGATGGAATTACAGGTAGTTTAGGGAAGATTTCAAATACTTTAAGCATTTTAAAGTCTGATCCACAGCTCTCAGTTCACTCTTCCCTTAGCAGATAACACACTCGCTATTCGCTTACTTAAGAGTCGGGTCGCCTCTTCCCTTCAGGGGGGGGCAGTGTTACAAAGGGTGCGTCCACCCTTTGTATTGCTTTATATCGCTTCATTTCATAGCCACCCGAACTCCCATGTATTAAACATCACAGTAATAATTACCAAACATCTTCTGATAAAACAACTAAACGATGTATCTAGCGATAGCCAATTTGTCAACAGTCCTGTCTCAGACGTTAAACGAGACACTTGTATCTTGCTGAATATAACCTAATCTGCTTTGACCATTAATTTGTGTCTCCAAGTCTGCTTATTTCGCTCAGGGACTCATAGCTCGATTAAAAGGTAACTCCTAAAGTTACAATATGAAGCCCCAATTTCAAGCTGAATGCAAACTACTCTATACAGACACTGATAGTTTAGTTTATGAAATACATTGCGATGACATTTATGAAATAATGAAACGTGATATTGAAAAATTTGATACAAGTGACTACGATCCAAATAATTTGTACAAGATCCCCCTCAAAAATAAAAAAATCCAGGATTAATGAAAGATGAAAATAATGGTGATGTAATGACCGAGTTTGTAGGTTTAAGATCTAAAATGTATTCCATCAAAATTGATAAAAAAGCTGAAGTTAAAAAAGCGAAGGGTGTGAAAAATTGCGTCGTGCATAGGCAAATAACGTTCGCAGACTATCTTGAATGCTTAACCACAAACTGTGAATTAGATAAACAGCAACAGACTATACGTTCAAAGTTGCATACAGTTTATTCAATATGTGAGACGAAGGTGGCTCTCAGCTCAAACGATACAAAACGCTATGTCATTCCTAATTCCACTGAAACATTGCCATGGGGTCATTACAATATTCCAGTTGCACATCAATCATGAAATAATCAGGAAAAACAGACAGGTACATTTATTTTGTATTTATTCATGTATCAATACACAATAAAAAATTATAAAACATTTTCCTTATTTATCCAAGAATTATGCGACGAATCAAATCCCAACCACCTAACATATACTTTATTTCCTTTTCTACGTAATATTTTTTCCACTAGATGTACGTCCGGATATTTAGCTTTTTTTAATTCATGTTCATAAAAGCCTCCCAAGACTGGTTGCCCGCGAGAATCTTTCAGTAAGTATGTTGCAGGATTCGTGACTTGCACTTTTATGATTTTAAATACTTCGGTAGACCAATTGGGTGTAAATCCGCGAGAAAATACCGTCTTGTATTTGCTGATGCGTACAGGGTCACTGATTTTAAATTTACTTGGACCAGCGATTTTAATGTTGCTGTACACAGTTGTCAGAAGTTTTTTTGCAATCAGTGCTGTGACTTTTTGCGGCGACATTCCAATAGTTCTGTGTACGCGATTGTTGTAGTCAGCGACCAATCGTTGAAGAATATTAATCCATTTATATGTCCCATTAGCAGTGAAAGTCATCCACATTGAATTTTTGAGAGTTCTATTCCAACGTTCAACGACAGATGCCTTCATAACGCTGTAGGTTGAATAATGATTGATTCCGTATTTCGACAGAAGAGTCTTGAACGACGCGTTGTAAAATTCTTTCCCGTTGTCGGTCTGAAGGTGCTCAGGTTTGCGAGGTCCACATATGATTGTAGTAAATGCTTCACACACATCTTTAGCGCTTTTACTCTTGAGGGGAACAGCCCAAGCATATTTAGATAGAACATCAATTATTGTCAATATGTATTCAAATCCATTATTAATTCTCGCATAAGGTTGCATATCAACGAGATCTGCCTGCCACAAATCATCATAACCGTAAGTAATGACCCTTCGGCGGGAGTAATTACGTCGCGCAGGTGCATGCAATTCTTTTACCAAACGCAGCTTTTCTTTGCTCATTTTTTAATGTTGACCCCTCACAAGATTGGTAAGTATTTGGAGTTCATTTTTCACTTGATCATGTAGAAAGTCGACGTACTCTTCGTTTACGCCGTCGGTCGGTTGAGTAGGCTTCCGCACGTTATGTAGCGCCCTGTTCTTAAAATCAAAGTCATCCATGAGACCCACTCGTTTCACAGTAGGTTTTGTATCAATATAATACCGCGTTCGAGCGGTAGCTCTGTCAACGTATGATTTCGTTGCTGCGTCAGAACTGTGAATGGGGTCATGAACAATAGTTAGTCTTTTACCGGCAAAGTGATAATGTCCATCCGATGTAACGTTTTTCTCATCGACATATAGTTTATTTACCGCATCGAGTTGATTTACCGGATTTTCAACGTTTCTTAAACGATTTTTCTTGAAATTCCAACTTCCATCGGCTTCAGGTTGTAACACATTTTTGCATAGTGCATCAATATATTTCTTGGTAACAGCATCGTCATCAGCCCGAGGAGTGTCAACACGGATTATCCGATGGTTTTGCGCATCAAACTGTTCAGACGTTAGTTCGTCGTAGTGCGAAAGTTGGAGCGTATCAGTTTTCATGGCATCAACGTATTATTTGTTCGCGGCATCGTTTTCAGCCAGCGGTGCATGAACTTGTTTCAATCGCCTGTTCTTTACATTGAAATGTCCACCATTTTTAGCAGTTAAGAAATTCCCATCGACGTACGCCTTAGTCACAACATCGCTTGACTCGATTGGGAGGGCTGCGTTTATCAACCTTTTAGCGTGAACGTTGACGTCACCAGTTATTTTGAAAATATTAGCACCGCCGTTATTGTTGGATGTGTGCGATATAGGCAGACGTCTAGAATCGAGATGTCTTCCGAATTTATCGACTGACATTTCTACACTGATGAATAATAAAATAAGTATGCCTATTTATTCAATAAAGCCGGCCTCACGAATTTCCTCTATGATGGACATTATTTCATTGTCATGACCCGTGTGACCGGCAGTCTTGGAAGCAATCAAAAGTCGCAATCTTTCCACAAGTTCATTCGGGTTGTCCCAGTACACGTAATCCGTGGGGTTATTTGTGACAGCTATTTTACTGGGAATCAAACCTCTTCCAGAAGACTGGCTGCGTGCGGCAGTATTGAATAAATGTGCAATTATGGACCTCCATTTGTAACTTTTATTTCCATTTAATTGACCACTCACAGTGTATCCACGCTTGTGAGCATTAGTTGCAAGTAATATGCTTTTGTATTTTGCCAGATCAGTATCAGTGAAAATTTCCGGATCGGGAATTCTTTTGAAAATCAGTTCCAATAATCCTGGCGTACATTTGTATGTTACATTTTTAACTATGATTTTATCGTTTTTATCGATCTCGATGGGAGAATCACCAATCATCCATGATCCATTCACAAAACGAATCCCGTAGGTTGAATCATATATATTGGCTGTATCAAAAATCAATCCTTTGAAATATATTTTAGTCAATTCACCAAAATGCTGGTCAATGTATTGTTCGGCAGTAGCCCTACCGGTAGGCGATTCCAAGATTTCACGCATAGTTGCTTCGTCGGTATGTGACTGGGCTATGGTTTCCGAGTTCAGGAAAACGGTATCATTATTCGATGGCGATCCGGTTTCAACTGCAGCAGGTGCACTTTGCAGTCGTTTCTTTCGAATATCTTTTGCGATCGGGGTGCTCGACGGTTTGAAACGAATATTTCGATTTTCCTCCACATCATCCTCCTCATCGTCTAGTTCAAGTTTTCGCTTCACCTGCATCATTGACTTTCGTTCCGACAGATCATCAATGTTACCGCGCTCAGCTAACATCTTCAGCGGTGCCACGATTGGTGCCAGATTTTTTTCTAGAGCATCTTCAACCTCCGATTGACCAACTTTCAGTGCCCTATATTTTGCACGAATCGTCTTACTCGATCGCGCGATCGCTCTTTTAATTTTTTCCTCACCAACTTTTGCAGAATTATTTTTGCTCACTTTTTTCATGTCAGCATCAAGCACTGCGGACTCATCTATCAAATCAGACGTCATTGTGCTTCGAAAGGTGGAGTCCAACTGAAAGCAATGAATTACCAGACGGTGTATTCACTGAACCCCCGCCGATACCGCCCCGCTTTTAGTGGGCTGTCCTTGACAATCACAAGAAAGCCATACTTTTTTTGCCAACAGTTACTGCAAAGTTTCTGAAATGTTTCATACACCATGTCACTGTTGACGTGATCATCATATACGTGACGTAGATTCATATTATCTTGTTTGAATAAGATTAAAAAGTTTGCGTTATCACGAATCAAGTGTTTGGGAATTCTCGCATACGTCTGACATAAGTAAAAACAATCAACTTGTGCACGTCTACCCATGGAAAAATATTCTCTGACTACATCTTGCTTGTCACAGGCAACATCATCAAATACAAACACCGAGTTGGGCAACGACTCATTCGGGGAAACTACATCACAGTTCGAGAATGAGAAAAATCCAATTTCTTCGATATTTGATAGCAGTTTTTCCAGGTATTGATACTTGGGCTGTTCCAACGATTTCGAATAGATGTAGACGTTTTCAAAGCGTACTCCGTTACAACTCTCCAGCAAACTCACAACAACATTTGTTTTCCCGCAATTAGATGGACCGCAAATTATAGACCTTATCGTATTAGGTAGTAGAGGACCATGTCGCTTCGGAATATCCACCTCCGTTTTATTGTCAAGATTGACCACCTGGATGGAGTACGGTTGCTTGATGAAATGCATATTTGCTTTTGATTCAAGTTGTGAGGAAGCCCCGGGTATTTATAGACTAGCATGCAACTTTTTTCCTTAGTTTTAATTAGTACATGGACATTGATTGATGGTCAGTTCAATTTATCGCAATTAACATACGTTCCTCGAATTGTATGATGTTCACAACTGACAAGAAATTGCTGTAAATGTCAAAACCAATCTCAGTTGGACAGGGTGTATTGAATCGGGTCATTGATTCATTACCGTTTGAACTACATATACCAGGCTATCAGTACTGCGGTCCGGGCACGCACCTAGCTAAACGTTTAGCTCGAGGTGATCCCGGCATTAACCCGTTGGACAAGTTTTGTCGCGAGCACGATATTACTTATTCTCAGAGTAAAGACCTCGAAACACGTCATCACGCTGACCAAAAACTTGTGGAACAGGCGTCACATCGTGTCACGGCTAGGGACGCACCTTTGCTCGAACGAACGGCTGCATGAGCAGTAGCACGTGCTATGAAGCTGAAATTGAAAATGGGAGCGGGTTTGAAGAGGAGTACGGGGGGCAGACTTAACGTTAGGAAGGGGTTAAAAATGGAAAATAGAAATTCTCGAAAGAGTACGGGGAGAGGTCGTAAGCCGAGAATGTTGCCGCTAGCAAAACGTGGTGGAATTTTACCCTTTTTAGTTCCGTTATTGGCCGGATTATCGGCAGTAGGAAGTTTGGCTAGGGGCGCCGCCGGTATAGCTAAATCTGCGAATGAGGCGTCAAATGCGCGCAAACTTCTTTCTGAAACCGAACCACACAATCGTGCTATGGAGTCAAACGGTCGGGGGTTGTATTTGAATCCATACAAGAAAGGTGGGGGTATAAGAAAATCTCGAGGAAAAAAAAAACATCAAAAAATGAGATAATTCTACCCACTGGGCCGACAACCAACATTGAGCTACTTGTGTATGCCAAACGTATGCGCATTCCATATTTTAAAGGTGTGCTTATGCGATCTGAACTACGTGAAAATCAAAATTCTCTTCCGCGGAATGAGTGCGGAATTATTAACTTGGATGATATAAATGGACCTGGTACACATTGGGTTGCATACGTCAAACGGGGTCATCACGTCAAGTATTATGATAGTTATGGGAATTTACCGCCACCTAGGGAATTTATTAAATATTTTGGAGACAACGTGCAAATAGACTACAATTATGAACGAAATCAAACCTACAATTCCGCAATATGTGGACAGTTATGTTTAATTTTTTTACATCATAATACATAAGATGCATTGATATTTGAAGTTCAGTATGCATGTGACTGCGCTATGTCTCTGACGCTTACGCTCTCGGGGTCAACGTCGATTCTTAGTGCAAATTATTTCCCACCGATTGTTCTGAGTGGAAACGGTCAATATGTATTAGGATTAGTGGATCTCGAAACATTCAACTCCATACCCAATATCGATGAAACAAATAATACATTTTACTATAGCGATAGCAAAAAAATTATCATTCCGGAGGGATCTTATGAAATCGATGATTTGAATAGATACTTGGTTAGAAAAATAATTGAAGGTGAAGTAGGTGGAGGTTCTGCAGAATCACCACCACCAATTATACTGCAACCAAACAACAACACGCTTAAATGTGAAATAAAGTGCAAGTATGACATTGACTTTACTCAGCAAAATAACCTCGGCTCATTGGTAGGATTTGCGAAGCGAAAGCTTGAAGCTAACGTGTGGAATGAATCAGATTTACCCGTCAACATTCTCAAAGTTAATATCATACAAGTTGAGTGTAACATCACCGCTAGAGCCTACAGCAATTCTCAGCCAGTGCACACGATTCACGAATTTTCAGCAAACATGCCACCGGGCTATAAAATCTCCGAGTCACCTTACCACGTCATTTACTTGCCTGTGAGCCCGTGTGTAATAGACAACATAACAGTTCGGATCGTAGACCAGGACGGTAATCTGGTTAACTTTCGAGGAGAAGAGATAACGATTCGCTTACACGTAAAAGAGCAGAACAATTGATTTTCATCATGCTGACTTATGAAGATGACCACAAATATCGTGCCAACACGGTCAGCTCTCTCAGTGTTCAAAGTTCAGTCAAACGAACAACACCGTACGCTGTACGTCAATCGCTGACTCCCGATAACGTAAACTTTCTGAAGTCATTGGGATTTATTATGAAAACTAGATATGGCGAGTATGTTGAATATTAATGCTCGACCAGTATTTGATAATAGTATAACTCGAGTCGAAGTTCATGCCCATGCCCCCTACGCCAGTACGTCTTATCAGAACAACGATGAGATACGCATTCCGATTCAACAACAGGATTTGTATACATTGCCCTACAACAGTTTTTTATACATTGAAGGTACACTATTGAATTCAGTGCCAGATGCTGCCGGTGTCTATCAACCTGTTAAAACTGCAAAACTTGTAAATAACGCGATGGCCTTCCTTTTTGACGAAATCCGATATGAATTGAATGGTGTTGAAATTGATCGATCTAAACATGTTGGAATTACCACTACGCTCAAAAACTATTTATCATTGAGTTCCAATTCGAGTAAAGCCCTGGAGGTTGCCGGCTGGTCGACGACCAGCAATATGGTTGAACTGGATAGAGGATATTTCAATTACTGCATACCCTTACGCATTCTGCTAGGCTTCTGCGAAGACTATAAGAGAATTATTGCCAACACACGTCATGAGCTGATCCTAATTCGTTCAAGGACGGATTCAAATATTTCAAACTGAAGGTACCAGCGTAAAACTGAAGCTAAATAAATTGCAGTGGCGTATGCCTCATGTTAGCGTTGAGGATTTGCAAAAATTAGAGCTGTTACATCTTCTCGAAAGCGGTACATCGATTCAAATGAGTTTTCGGTCATGGGAGTTATATGAGTATCCAGTGCTTCAGGAAACTATGCATCATACCTGGTCCGTGAAGACTGCAGTGCAACTCGAGAAACCCCGCTACGTAATTCTGGCGTTGCAGACCGGGCGAAGAAATAACCTGACCCGCGATCCCAGTGTATGCGATCATTGTGAATTGACAAACGTGCGCCTGTACCTCAATTCCGAGTCGTATCCGTACGATAATTTAGATTTAGATTTCACCCGAAAAAGATACGCTTTG
This sequence comes from Rhogogaster chlorosoma, assembly GCA_944452935.1. Lineage (NCBI taxonomy): Eukaryota > Metazoa > Arthropoda > Insecta > Hymenoptera > Tenthredinidae > Rhogogaster > Rhogogaster chlorosoma. The sequence continues at coordinate 10,140,578 of OX101802.1, forward strand.
CTCTACGATATGTACGTCAAATTTAAAGCATCGTATTACGGTGAAAGTGGGGTGCCGCAACCAATGCTCGATTTGGATACATTCAAATCGCATGCTCCAATCGCTGTAATAGATTGTTCGCGTCAGAATGAATCATTGAAAAGTGCCTCGGTAGATATTCGTCTTGAGTTTCAGTGTAATGTCAATGTGCCCGCAAATACTACTGCATACTGTCTAATTTTCCATGATAAAATTATTGAATACAGCCCGCTGACAAATGTGGTTCGAAAAATGATTTGAAAAAAAACTGGAATTGTATGAAGTAGGGAGGGGATTTTCAATCCATAAATATGCAGTACGAGCTAGATTATATTCAGAAAATTATACGCAGTCATGAGTCCCACATTTATCGACCTTCAGGGGTTTACGGGACCCAACGATACATTCATCGTGAAAGAACTGGCAATTCTGAAAGATAATTATAAATTTCTCTGGTCAGTTTTACCTGAAGTTAATCGTCGTGAAGCACTTGAGAGTAAAGTTTCTCACGGATTCAGCTGGGACGATGGATACGTACCCTACTCGGAACTACCGTTCCAGATACGCCCGCATTTACAAAATTGCGCATCGTTTCTTGTAATGAACAAATCTGTGGGAAAAGTATTGAAACGATTATTCAATATTGATACCACATATTTAGCTGATGAAATATGTTCGAGTAGACAGCAACCAAGATGTGTCTATCACTCGGGAATCTGTGCTGTTGAAAATGTATTTTCTATGTGTAACAGATGTTGGGTTGGATAATAAACATTGTTAATTATTATACACAATTTATTCATCAATAAAAAAAATATTTAATCAATCTACTACATTTTATTTTAATCATCTTAAGCCCCAATCCCACTCCCGCATTGGAATGCGACTATTTTCATAGTCCTCACGTAGTTGAGATTCCCGAATCTCCTCCAGGGTCTCAACGTAGTCCTCGTCGTCTTCATCGTCGCTCTCCGCGCCAGCCGGATAAAAATTATAACCTGATTTCAAGGACTAGATGGTAAACTACATTGGGTGGGGGGTTGGATGTATCGATTTCAAGAGTATAAAAGACGCAGGACTACATCAGATCGTCAGTCTCCAACCATCCCTCGAGTAACTACGAACACTTTTTCAAAAATCATGGACTTTTCGAAAATCAACCGAGTGGGTCGATGTGACGAATTTCTTCCGACGAAGAGATTGGCTGACCTCGAGCAGAAACAGTATTTAATCACGAGCTTACGTAAAGTTCAAACAAGATACGGTCAGCGGATCACGGTCGACATCGATAACACCTTTTCGGTGTTTATACCAGCTCGAATGGCCAAAGTGTTGGTGGAAGATGACGGCATGTTCCAAAAAATGTTGACTGCTGCCGAGGAAAACCAGCTGCAAATGGTGTATCTCGGAGGGCTATACAACCGAATCGAATTCAACTGTTTGTAATCGACATCTGGGATACTGACATCTTTGGAAAAAGATCGCTACCCGTCTCCTCACGCACCACCTTGGAGGTCCTCGAGTTGAATTCCTATGATTTTTGTGCTATCATGATTGCTAAATAAAAAATCATTAGTATAAAATGCATTGTTCTGTAATTTCGTACAACTCCACCCCCCCTTAGAATATTTATCGAATCTAGTCTGTAAGATAGTTTTAATTCATCCTGCACCAACTGTCGAAAAGATCTGTTCGTAAAATATGCTAGCTGTTAGTCAGATTGCTTCTTGCATCGAGTATTGTTTGATTTTATAAAAAATGGACGATCCAGGGAATCGAACCCTGAGTCTTACATACTCATCCTCTCGACATCGGGGTAAAGCCTCCCTGATGATAACCAAGGATTTAAGCAGCCAGACCACCTAGCTCGTCCTCTCGTTATGATTCCTCGAAGCTACAGGATTGACACAACAGTGTTTCTGTCACACATCTCGCGGTAGAAGATAGTGGTAAAGATAAAAAAGGTATACTTACCAACTATCATAAAAAATCTGTCACACATCTCAAGATTAAAACCGGTATCGTTGTAGCACCTTACCAACTATTATAAAAATCTGTCACACATCTCGCGGCAGAAATAATTATCGATGCAACAGTGTTGCAATTAAACGGGTTTCGTCGATAAATGCGAAAAAAATGTCAAGATTTACGATGTTAAAAAATCCCTAGGGACATTTATGTAACAAGATATCATAAAACGGTCACACGCCTCACGGTAGAAGATAGTGGTAAAGGTATAAGGGACATTTATGTAAAAGATATCATAAAGCGGTCACACGCCTCACGGTAGAAGATAGTGGTAAAGATATAATTACACATATCTCGCGGCAGAAATAATTATCGATGCAACAGTGTTGCAACGGGTTTCGTCGATAAATGCGAAAAAATGTCAAGATTTACGATGTTAAAACAGGTATCGTTGTACCACCTTACCAACTAAATCTGTCACACATCTCGCGGCAGAAATATTTATCGATGCAACAGTGTTGCAATTAGATCGGAAACGGGTGTCATCGAAAAAATGTTAGTGTAATTGTATTGCAAAAATGTGAAGATTTACGATGTTAAAACAGGTATCGTTGTGGCACCTTAAAATCTGTCACACATCTCACGGCAAAAATAATTATCGCTGCGACAGTGTTGCAATTAGACCTGAAACGGGTAATGACCTTCGACGACCTTCGCTGATCGATGCGACAGTGTTGCAATTAGACCGGAAACGGGTGATGACCTTTCAATGCGATGTATAATTATAGCGGAAAAAAATGCAAAGATTTACGATGGTAAAAGGTGGGGGTCAGAACTCCTGAGATATAAGGCGGGGGCGAGTGATGTCACGCGAACTGAATATGCAAATTGGTCTAGAACCCGCCTTACTTCACTACTGTGTTACACAGATACCGTTCATTGGATGAATTAATTATTGAGATACAATAATCACAAGAAGTAAATTAACCTATAGATAGCTGTCGATGAATGGACTGTTGGATCAAGCTGAAGGTACATGATGAATTGGACGAAGCTAACAGCTTCACTACACCGGAGATTCAATGAGATAAACTTCATAGCGTGACGATGGGTTATGCAATATGTATACATACCTATATATGCTCAACGACTGCTAATCACATCGATGACAAAATAGATGTTATCGGATGTCTTTCAAACGTAAGCACAACTAACACAAATTTGTGCTATTGTAGCTTAGATAATGCAAATTATGGTAGTAATGGAAATGTTTAGTATATAAAATCAAAGATACTGTAATAAATTATGATTTCTGATTGTGAGCCAACTAAATATTGTATCTTTTGTAGGTGCTGTGTGTGTGAAGAATTGGGTGGTCCTTTTTTTGGTCAAGTTTCTGTTTTATAGCTCCCATGGGCTGAAAAGTCTCCGGAAAATAAAAGTAACCGAATTTTCAGCCTCGTAGCTCAACTCTGTGTGTCAAAAGTAATCGCACGTTTTTCAAATGGTGAAATTCGACAGCTTTACCGAAGTACTTATAATTGAGCTAGGAGGCTCCAACTTCGGATACTTTTTTTCAAACGCTTTTAGAGACACTTTAGCACATGTGATCAATATAAATAGAATTTGAGCAAATTAGGGATTACCCTAGTGAAAGATCAACATATTATTGAGTATTATTATTGAAGACACCCGAAGCAGAGTTATAGGCAACATCAAGTGGTGACATCAGCTTCACGCAAACTTTGAGTGTCAATCTACGATGAATAAAATAATTTACTTCAATAGGTTTCTTGAAATCAAAATAGTATAGATTTTTACTATAATGCGTATATTGATAATTCGGTGATTAATGACATGGTGGCCACTCTGGGTCAGGCGAATCAGGGAAATCAAGGAAAAGTCAGGGCATTTGAAAATGGTCATGTAAATGTATGATTTGATAGAAAATGATACAACAGTCATGTAAAATTTATAGTTGCCTTGATAGATTTGTATGAAAAATATAGTTTAATACTTTATCAAATTGATTGTGTTGGTGAAGGTACACACGGAAGTACACACTAAATAAATCGAAAAAATTATATATCGTATACGAATACTGCTGCAATACAATCATTTCAATGTTATAATAATGTCAACATCAGCGAGAATACAATAAATACACAATAAAGGTCATTGGTTAAATATTTATATGATGTGTTAATGTACCTATATGATTCTTGTCTGATTTATGAAACTCCGTTATGCAGTTACAGGGCAGGGGGTTACAGAGAATTTAAACTTGAAGAGAGAGGCTATACCGAAATCTAAGAGAAATAGTTTTTCAGCTTTGAAATGTGTAAAAAAAAGTCCAATAAGCAAAAACCTATGTCAAATTCTAGATTATGGTGATATCTATATTTCGAAAAAATTTCAATAAACTACAACAACTACACAACTTGACATGGGCGTTTGTTAATTGGACCTTTTCTACACCTTTAAAAAATGATAAACTATTTTTTACTATTTTTAGTATAGGCCAGCCTCCCTCTAGTCAGTAAAGGTAAATAATATATTAACACTACTGTATAATATTTGCTAAATATTAATACTACATGCTGCTACAATTTTTCCCGCATAAACATTTTTTCCCGCATAAAAATAATTAGTTAACTGGCAGAATTACGTACTTACCTCATATTCACTCATAAATTCTATGCTGTCTCATTAAATAGTGGTTTACATCAATTTAAACTATTCGCGCAAAATTGTTGAAGAAGAACACACTATAGAATATTTCGAAGCGATAGAGTAACAAAACTCTCACCCGAACGAACACGGATAGAGTGTTCTCATTGGCTACAAGCACTAGCCTCATGAACAGGCCCCGCGTTTATCATTATGCCATTCGTCATCTAGCAGCCCTCAGATTTTATGCAAAACGTTGCGTCGGCGCTCGCTAGCAGTCGCTATAAACGGTCGCTATCTGCATTATAGCACGGTCGCTATAAACATGAAAAGATCCAGAATCGCTGCCCTGGTATTAGGCTACGAGGTGCGGTATCGATCGATCAGACGCGTGGGTCTATATTCGCCGCGTGGGGTAATTATCGTTGCGGGAGTAAGAGCGCTGACACACACAGCGGTTTCTGCCGACTCGACGGCCGAGTCGGCTGCCGCTCGACGATGACACACACAGAGGTTTGTGTCGCGGTTTCAACCGCGGCAGAACGCGCGTATCTATCCCAGTGAAAATCTATTTGCATATGGCTGCGTTTGTGGAAAAACGCGAGACAAACAGCCGTGTGTGTCAGCGCTCATACGGAACAATGTAATTAAGCGCCGCTCGAGCCATAAAACCGCGCGCGTTTTTTCAAGTAGATGACGTGTCGCGACGTCTCTCTAGCCGCCAGGCGGTGCTCGCCGCGGCGTGTGTTTTGCATTATTTAAAAATATAGTGTAACTTTCTATGATATACTTGCCAGAAGGGCAGGGTAAAATCGTCAGCTATGTGAGTTGTTTTGTCCTGAAGGGACCAGGAGCTCCTCTTGCGAAAAATCCGAAAACGCGTTCCCTAACTACGACGGGCTCGGTAGGAATTATACCTCCACCGATCCGCCGTGCAGACTCGGAAGCCGATCTATCCCCCAGACACGGATAGCAATAAAGCTCTATCAGTGCTGTCGGAGATAGCTCGTCATCAGAGCTGTCTCTGGCTAACCTGAAAATTTGAAATAAAAGATTAGTGGACAGGCAGACAAGGAGACGAGACACCGATGGACCGAGATAGCTTATGAATCTTATTTATTATTTGTAAGCACTGAACAAAATAAAAATTAATCGAATCGAAAAGGTTGCAACCCGCAAATTATACTTAACTCAAAAATAAAACAAATATAACAAAAGAAAAATTAAAGATACTGTGATCGATGAGTTCACGAGAATTGAATAAGGCAAGAGTTGTATAGATCGGCAACAGCTGCTGTCAACAAACAGCAGCTCGTAGGTCAAGACAGCTATGCTGAGTAAACTGAATAGAAACGAATTTGCTTGAGCGTTGTATTTGAAATGAATTTAATTTAATGATATTTTATAGCGTTGACGTTAAGTTATGAAAAAAAAACAAAAGTAAAGTTAAATGAAATAATCAGACAGACGCAATTTTTAGACAGTCTCGATAAATTGTAGTGAAGCTGAGAGTCAAACTCCGTTTTTGGTAGTTTGCTCGCAAATGTGAAATGTGGATACGCTGGCGCTTTGCCTTCGAACGCTCCCCGAGCGCCTGTTCATCGTCGGTTATATAGCCGGTGTGACGTCACCGTCACACCGTTTGCGCTGCGCGGCTGTCGGTGCGCCTTCGGTTTCCTTCCCTTGCTCGGAACGGTTACAATAGATATAAGTGCAGATTCGGCAGCCGACTCGGCAGTCGAGTCGGCAGAAACCGCTGTGTGTGTCAGCGCTCTAAAAGTAGGTGATGCGCCGTGTAGCGGCAGCGAGCGGAGCTGCGGCGGCCGTTGCCGCGCGACTCAGCGACGCGGTGAGCGCGGTGTGTAGCGGGGCAGCCATGTAGGCCGGGTTGCCTGCCGATAGGCGCCCTGAGGAGTTAATACAGAGCTATGCGTGTAACAAGATAATGTGCACACCACTTTGAGCATTTTAATGCGTGTTTGCGACAACCACGAGATTCGGTTAACCACGTTAACACGAGATTCGGTTATACCACGGGTATTCGGCTACATACATCCTTGCTGTTTCCAATGCGTATTCCTTGTACTTTTCCACATCGATATTTTTTCCACTGGATATCACCTGTAAAATCGTGTGAAATCTCTACATCAGCCGTTCATTTACTCCAGTTATCAGTGAAACTTTCGGTGAATGTTCGAAAAAACGCCTGGCTGTATTACCATCGTTACTGCTACCATAACCCGGTTTTGGTCGATCCACCACAAGTCCCAAGCTCGATCTCAACCCGTTTTGGACATCAGATTTTCGTTGCTTAACTGATGCCTTTTCACTCTCCGTACGGGCTTGCCATTTTTTGAGGTGTAATTTGTAAGAAATATGTAGTAAACACTCGAACATACGGATCCACGTGTGTAGTGTTGACATGTCGTAACTCAAAGTGGACTCGATTAATGGCAGTTCCAGAATTTTGTCGATTAAATTGAAGTGAAGTTTGATGTGGCAAGACACAAGTTACACCTCAACGTTGAAGTTGCCGATGTCACAGCATTGCACACCTTGCCATCTATCATCGTGAACAGCATTTTGTAATTTATCGTGATTACAGAACCATCTGCAACCATTGTGAATGGTTCCAGCAAAGCTATTTGATCATCGATGTATTTTTTTTCATTTACAGTCACTTCAGTAGTTTCATGAACGAACTGCATTCAAATTGGTCGGCAGAATCGAGGTGATGAGGGCCTTGGATTTTCCCATATGACTTCGTTGGTGCTTTCGTCAGATTCGCTAGTAGAGAAGGCAAGTCGAAGAGGAACGAATGACGTAAGAAATATATGTGCGTCCGAAGCAGAGTCATCACTGAATGATTGTTTATATTCACTCTGGCCTGAACTTCCATCGCATCCCCACTTACATATCAATTCAGCTGTGATACGCTGGGTATTGAGTGATTTCAAAAAATCTCTTCTCGAGAGCAAGAGACGTTCGCTAGTGTGATCTAGTAAGCCTTGTAATTTTATCTCCGCACTAGTTTCGGTGACGGTGTAATGCTGGATGAAGACGGATAACAGAGCTTCTTGGCTACTTGCACGGAGTCGTAGCTCGGATAAATTTTTCAATTCACTGTCTTCAATCTCTTTCTCATGACGTTGTACTGATGTCTTGTCAGTTTTCCTTCGACTATATCTGATAGTGCTTCATCCGCAGAAATTTTTTGCTTTGCAATAGATGTTTTCGCAAACGCTGTCCTGTAGCGTTTCGCTCTTGTTGGTGAAGCAGTAACATCTCGTATAACTTTTGCAGAATCCAAGTTTCCAGAAGACCGAAAATTCGTTGTTGTTGCTTGTAATAATTGTACAGGCGTATATTGTTTGCAAAGCTCTTCCGTTTTTCGACGCTTTGAACGATCGCTTGATGTAGCGAAGTCCAACCGCCTGCTACCAGGTGTGATTCGATATTCATTTGAAGAACAGTCCTTTGAAGATGAGTCTTCGGCTCCGTAATTATCTGATTGGTCGAAGGTGCGAACAGGGAATCAGAAATCAACGTTTAGCCAATTTTAATTTTTTTCGTCACAAAAATTATCATTGCCTCTCGCCTCCTTTCACTTGGTTTGCATTTTGAAGAACAATTCCGATAACTGCGATCTTGCGGTCGATTGTATTTGCACAGGACAATCAGCTTCTCTCGACAGTTCCTCCTCCAAACTTTTCATTCGAGATTCGAACTCGGATGATATGCAGTTGCGCAGTATCGAAAATATTTTTTTCCGCGTCCAAACGACGACCTGATCCTTAGATCCTTTGAAAAAAAACAGAAAAAACAAGTAGGCAAAATTTTGGTGGAGGCTCACTCAGGCCCCGCAATATTATAAAATTTAATCCAAATGCTATGGTGCATTTGACCGTCATTGTAGATTTAAGCTGAAGAATATTTTACAAGTTCACTAAAATAATTTGGGACTGGGGTAAAAATAAAGGGATGCAATATTCAAAAATTTCAAATAAAGATTTTCCAACAGTTTTGCTTATTATTATTTTTCAAATAGTCAAATAGAATGAGATCGTCATTATGTGATCGATATTTGGTACTTGCTTATTAAAACTCTTATACGTTCAGATATATTCATATATGTAGAGGTATTTTTATTGCTTATTACTGAAAATTATAAGTTTATCGGTATCGATTATCATGTAGGTTTTCATATTTTATTTTTATAGATGCATATCAAGTATACTATTTATAAGGGAACTTTTCTAGATTTCTTCGCGGTGAAATCTTCAATTATGTCAGAAAAATCAATTTCTTTTAAAAGATCACCATCAATACTCATGAGAGATAAATTATTGAGTCTTTCTTGATGCATTGATGATCTCAATCGATCTTTTATTAATTTCAATTTTGAAAATGCTCTTTAATCTGTGCAATTCGTCGTCATTTAAACAAGATGTATTTTTAGAAGGGTTTCGACATTTGGAAATGTATCCGTAAGATTTTTTTCAATTATTAGCTTATATAATCTAGCTTCGTAGCTAATCTTCTCTTCCTTGTCTTTATTTCCTGAACGCACGATGAATGTTTTGGCGAATTCTCTAAATTGTATAAGTTCAGCAGACAAATGTGCATCTAAATCGTTTTTATATAGACCAGTTATTTTTATCGTTTGATTTCATCAGCAGAAATGGTATCTAATTTATTTAAAAATCCAAAATAGCTATCATCCTCTTCATAAGCAGATATACGCTGCGTTAAGGAAATGACGAGCGGGTCGATTATTGGTAAATAACTTTCGATTCTAAAATTTTCCGAAGGCGTTAAAATTGCTTCTTCGTTTCGACCGTAGTCGAGAGGGTCTAGGCGAATGTTTCGTCTGCGAACGCGTCGTCGCTGTTCTTGATACTCATCGCATCCAGATAAAATTTTTTGGTTATCTTCATACGTCTCAAAATTGTCACGTTTAGCTCTATAAAAGCCTTTACGATCCCAGCGAACGGTTACTTGATTTTATTGATTATTTTCTAATAATAAGAAGGACTTTGATTAGTAATTGGTATTAATATATTAAAAAAATATAAATTTCAATAAAATTAGCTGGGATCGTAAAATTAGATGGGTTTATCATCGCTGAAAGTGGTGAATTTGATCAGAATACATGTATTTTATGAACTATAGTTTTTAATGAAATCTAAAATGCGAAAATTTATTTTTGTAGAGGACGTTGAGTGGTTAAATCGCTTTAACGTTGATATACATGGTGTAGTTACTGGATTCGTTGATGAAGATGTCGGTGATGAGTCAAGTGAAATTAATAATGAAGATGATGCACCAATTAACGAAAATGACGATGAAGCGGAACATGCGGTTGATTCAGATCGTAATAAAGTAGGCGCTGGTGCAACTGACTCAATTTCTACTGATACGGACGAGGAAGATGATAAAATTGAAATAAAAGGCGGAGCAGATCATCATCAAGAAATTGTTCTTGCAAATAATAGGGGGATAGCTGTCAATCACGACGAAGACGACGATAGCTCTGAGTCATATTTCACGGCTAGCTCTGGGACAGTGAGTAGTGATGACAGTGATGATATCGTCGAGCTTGAACCTGGGAGTAAAGTCTACGTTGATGCCTTAGAATTAAAAGACATCACTGATAGATTTAAAAATAAGCCGAGAGAAGCTACACGTCGACTGTTACTACAGATAATTGGCCGCGAAGATTTAATGAAAATGACTCTAAAAGGAAGAAATAAAAAAGAAGCTATTCCTGATAATATTGACACAACGATAAGAAGTAAATATTTCATAGTTATTATAATTGTACAGGAAAGACCCAACGATGAATATTTTATTTACAGAAATCGTTTTGAACATAACGCCAAAGGAACTGAGACTAACAGAATTTGAACACAAGAAGTGCATCACCAAATTTTTGACAAACCTTCGAGCCTCACAACCAAATCAGTGACGTCTTAATTTTGAGTTTAATATCTAGTTACTAATTATAATACTTTAACCGCTCGCTGTAGTTTGATTTTAATTTAACCAATAAAGTACTCATCTCGTCAATGTCATCTATATCGACTTTTTAAGTAACCTAAATTGTCTAGATCTTAACCCTTAAAATATCCTCAATTTCATCCTTCGTACTAGTCTAGTTATCCTTCTGGATCTAAACCCTAAAAATATCTAGAATTTTATCCCGCATACTAGACTGAAGATTGTCTTTTGAATTGTCATGGATCGCAACCCTAAAAATATTCGTAATTTCATTTTTAATGTGATTGGTGATGCAGTTGACTCCGCTGTGTTCGATTTAACTACTACTGGCAACCAAGATGAAGATGATGGAAGTTCTGAGCGTTATTTCACAGCCAGTTTGGGTGAAGACGATGTATGAAATGATGTATCCCACATTTGATTTTTCTATCCATCATTGTATCATTTAAGACAGAAGAGTACGCTTATTACTATGTTCGTGTTGCGATCGATTGTCTTTTAACTCTGTCACATTAGCCGTGTTCGCTGGCATATTTTTGCGCGCATGCGCTTTAAATTATATACTGCGCATGCGCTCTACATTATATACTGCGCATGCCCGCGTTTCAAATTTAAATAAAAAATAAATAATCCATTTATTCAATTTTTTATTCATTCATGTAATTTTCTCCTTTATATTGGTGTTATTTTCTGTCTGCCTTTAAAAACCGATAGTAATATCAATAGAAATATGTCTGCAGAACCCAATTTTGTTACAAACATTTATTTGGACCCTGAGTCCGGAAAACGTTATCCCATTTGGGTTACCAAACAAACCCAAGATAAAATTCAATCAGGTAATTTGCAATATAAATGTTTTTACAACACATGCATGAAAAATGCGGGTTTTTAAACATCTAAAGCGAGATAAAAGCTGTATTTAGACCTGGCAAAAAAACTCTCGGAACAAGGAGAAAAACTCACCATAGTGAAAAAACCTATTAATAATGATTTTTTGAAAATACGCGTCTTTCATGCATATGTTGTAAAAAATAGGTGCATAATATACTATTTTTTTTATTGAAGTCATATCTCTTATAATGAGCAAATTCAAGCTTAGTTTTAGAGGATTTAAGATTAATTTAACTAATTATTTACGTGTATTTGTATAGATAAAACTTTTTCATTAAAACTTTTTGACTGGGCAAAAGCGATGCATGCCAACAACACCGGTAACGAAGAAATTTTTTACCTTGGAGAAGAGAGTTTTAATATAATTAATAGAAACAAAGATGCAACTCAAAATGATGATAATGAGGATTTTAACATGAGTGAATTCATTTCTTTCGATGAAAATTCTTCAGCTACTCAAAATTTAAAGGAAGCAGTACAACAAAACCCATGTCGCTCCTCTGTGAATCAAAAAAAAGAAAAATACGAATGGAAGTATGAAGATAGTTTATCCTTAATTAGGAGTTATGGACTTCATTATGAAGAAAAAGATCATCCAACGTATAAAAAATTCTTTTGGGACAATATAGTTAACGATTTGATTAGCCAAAAGTATAATGTCAACAAAACAATATGTCAAAGTAGATGGAACAGTCTTTATCAAAGTTACAAACAGTGTAAAGACAAAACTGGACGTTCTCCTGATCAGCTGACTTTTTTTGAAGAAATTGATGAAATTTTAGGAAACAAGCCTGTAAATTCTTCGCGACACTGTTTAAGTTCATTGACAAAAAAATTTGAAGAATGTGATAAAGAAACTAAAATTAAAAATAAATCAAATAAATCAAATATTAAAAGAAAATCTTGCGAAGATGAAAAGGATGAAAGAAGACAGTTAAAAAAGCTCAAGCTTGAATTAGAAAAAGAAAAATTGCAAGTACAAAGAGAAAAATGTCAATTAATTAAAGAATATATTCAATTAAAGAAAAGTCAATAATTACGAATATAATTCGTCGTCAATTCTTCAAGAGTGGCTTAGGCCATTCACGTGTTTGTAACTTTTGATATTGAAAATATTTATATTTACAAAAGCGTATACCTAATTATATTCAATGTTCAATATTCGTGTTATTCTACAGTCGTATATATAATGTATACCTGTAGCAAGTAAACTTATTTATCGTTATTACCAACTATACTACAAAATATATATATTACACATGTTCTATAAAACGTTGGGTGTGAGAATAGAGAATTTAGGAAGCTGAATTCCACAATATTTTATGTGAAACTTTCAAACTCTATCTAAATACAGATTTTCTCTTCTTCATCTGATGACAAACTATTGTTTTCTTCTGATGTACTCTATTGTATTTTTCTTGATGTACTCTTTGAAACGAGAACAGTATCGCTGGGTCCTGCTGATTCAACATCCGTACGTCTATAGTCCTCTTGTAAGAGCCGTGTCTTGACCAGTTCACTTGAGTTTCACATGTGTCGCTTCAATCCCATCACGTAAAATCTTCATACATGGTCCTCAGTAAGCGTCTTAAAAGACGTTACTTTTAGTAATTAGTTATTAATAAATCAGTTCACGAAAAAATTACACACGTGTAATACCGTGTGTACCACGAGGTAACATAACCTCAACAACTAGACTCAACGAAAAAATTAATCAACACGCATAGATTTTGATAAACTACAAATTTATTATCATTATATGCCCATAAGCTGTTGGTTTTTGATGGATTAGGTGTGAATAATTAAACGATTGATATCGATATAATAAATTTCCAGATTTAATCATTTCTTCTAACGCTTCTATATACAGTTTAAGCCGTAGTACACACACTCCCGTGGAGAACGGAAACGGGAACGTATGCGTCTATTGTGGACCGAGCCTTAGTAAAGCAAGAAAAGATATGCGCACGCAGGCGTAAAACCGGATTTCTTAATCTAACTTATTTCTTATTCTAGGTATACTTGCAGAACTTTGTTACACATGGAGCACTAATAACGCCCTCTTATTTTGATGGCTTATTTGCATACGAAGTTCGTGCTCTTTGTCTAGTCTCCATGCACGTGTTTGTAACTTTTGTGGTTCCCAAAGATTATAATAAAGTTAATACTTATATATTAATCTCTTATTGAATACGATTGTCCGTGTAATAGGATGTCAGATTTCTTCGTAGATCGAGCTCTCGTTCTCATTAATTACTTGAGAGCATTGGGATTTTTTTTACACGAAATAACCAGGTTACTTTGATTTATTTAATCATTAATATTGTGCCCAAACATTTGATAAAAAACGTTCTGTCTTCTATCTCCGAAGTTGATTATTTCATTTTCATTTTCGATATTATTTTCTATATCATTCTCCATGTTATTTTCGCTTTCATTAGCATCATCATTTTCTACGTCATTCAAAATACTTATGTTGTGTAGTATGCAGGCGCCCATGATACTACGTATAATCATATCCAATCTGAGGTTATCGAATTTTGTTAATCTACGAAATTTTCCTTTTAATAGTCCAAAAGCTTGCTCAACGTGTACGCGTGTAGAAGAATGTCTCAGATTGAATAGACGCTGCTCATGAGTTAACCTTCCATTGTCTTTAAAAGGAGGTACAAGCCACGGTAAATTTGGATATGCTGAGTCACCGAGAAGAAAATGATTTCCAAAAAATTCTGGATCGTTTTGAGCCCTTCCATATAAAGGAGATCTTCTCAAAACACGAGCATCGTGCATCGATCCTGGCTCACCTACGTACACATTTGTAAAAAGCTTTTTGCTTGTCACTACCGCTTGTAGCACGACACTGTGAAATTTTTTGCGATTGTAATAGTCATTTTGATCTTCTACAGGTCTCCGGATCCTCACATGGCAGCCATCGATTGCACCGATAACGCAATCGATATTTCTTCTACGGGAAAAACCATGGCTAATGGCAATTTTGTCATTTTCCTCTGTTGGCCATCTGACAAACTCCTCGCATAATGAGTTAATGAAGTCTAAGGTATTATTCAGAACTTTATGTGCAGAACTGCGACTCAAATCAAATCTATCTGCAATTTGACGAAACGTCTCAGTATTGGCTAAGTACCATAGCGTCATAAGGAAAGCTCGTTCGTGGGTAATTGCATTTTCTTGGGGTTCATTATTTATAAGGAAAAGAGTTTGCTGAAATCGTTCTGAAAAATTTTATCTATCATCAACTAAAGCTATTTATAATTATTTGAATAAATTCCAAATTAAATCTTGGTGATACTATATGAAATAAAATATCATAATTATCTACCAATCAAATTATAAGTCGTTTGTCGAGAAAGTCTGAAGTGGCTTTTAAATTCAGAATCAGAATAAAGATTGAGTGTATTTGCAACGAAGTATTTAACACAGGTTCTTTTTTGAGGAGGTCTATCCATAGCATCATCATCAGAAGATCCTGTATTGCTGGATGTGCTATCATCTGATGAGGAATCATTAACTAACCAATCCTGTGAGATTATAGCATAATAAAAAATTATTGAAACTTTAAGTTTTTAAATTTTAATAAATTATTAGTAGATATTCATACTTCGATTATTTCTTCAATAACATTTTCCATTTGTTCATTATTATTAATATTTTCCATCTTTCTATGAATAAAACTTCTGTTATTATATTCATATAGTAAGGAGAAAATTACATGAATGAATGAAAAATTGAATAAATGGATTGTTTATTTTTTATTTAAATTTGAAACGCGGACATGCGCAGTATATAATGTAGAGCGCATGCGCAGTATATAATGTAGAGCGCATGCGCAGTATATAATTTAGAGCGCATGCGCGCAAAAATATGCCAGCGAACACGGCTATTAATTGATTCGCTGTAGATTGTTTGTGTCATTGCATTTGATTACTTACCTAAAAGTTCACATAGTGGTTAATAGATTTTTATCAAATATCATACGGCTGAATATACTGCTCAAGAGTATGCTGATATGGTTCTCCTTTATGGCATGGCTAACTGTAATGCTGCTGAAGCAAGACGCAGGTATGCAGAGCGATTTCCGAATCGGCGACATCCAAGTTCTCCGGTAATTCTTGGTGCAGTCAGCCGATTACGTGAGTCTGGTAATGTTTTACCGAATCATAGAGAAGCTGGTGCACCACGTCATGCACGAAATAATGAAAACGAAGAGGCCATCATTGATGCTGTCGAAGAAGATCCAGAGATTAGTATTCGTGGAGTTGCTCAGCAATTAAATCTCTCTTATGGTACTGTGCAACGAACGTTGAAAGATGAGAAGCTCCACGCGTATCATTACCAACGAGTTCAAGAGTTGAAGCCCGAAGACTATCCAGTTCGTGTTGCTTTTTGTCAGGAACTCTTAAATCGAATCGAAAACGATGATAACTTTTTGAAAAGAATTTTGTTTACTGACGAAAGTAAATTTGGCCGGAATTCGTTTTGGAATACTCGAAATTTCCACTGGTATGCTCCGGAAAATCCAAACTGCACGATTGTTCGCAATCACCAAGACCGGTTTTCCATCAACATCTGGGCCGGAATCCACTTTGGTCAACGTACTATTGTAAATTAGATTCATTACGATAATTTTCTTTTACCAAATTTTTATTCGTGAATTTGTGACATTAATATATATATATATATTATAGGTTGGCCCTCATGAATTTGAAGGAAATTTAACAGCCGAATTATATGTTGATTTTCTCGACCAACGTTTGCAACAAGAATGCCGAGATGCAGGAATCCCTCGGAGAATTTATGAAGAAATGTGGTTTCAACAAGATGGCGCTCCGGCTCACACAGCAGGAGCTTCTCAAGCATGGCTTCATGCACATTTCGCCAATCGCTATATTGGTCGTGGTGGAATAATGAATTGGCCTCCTAGATCACCGGACCTCAATCCATTAGATCATTTTGTTTGGGGTCATGTTAAGGCTAATGTTTACCGTCATCCCGTCGACGACGTTGATACTCTGCGAGAAAAAGTCACTGACTACCTGGGTGAAATCACGGCGGAGATGATTGAGAACTGTGCCACAAATTTTGTTAAGCGTCTTCGGTGTTGCATTCAAAATAATGGAGGGCATTTTGAACAATTCCTGTAGATATGTTCCCTCACAAAAGTTTTGCGTGTTAATAAATTTGTTCGAACATAATAACCCAATCGTTATGATGTAATTTAGGTGAAGTTAATAATTGATCGAATAATTACGTTATTGGCCTAAAACAGAAAGCAGTAAGTAAGTTTTAATTGATTTGACCTTTTTTACGTCAGCATGATCTTATTTTTGTCTCTGAATGAAATTTTACAGTTTTTCTTGAAGTCATCCTCGTACTCCACCTGATAAAAAGCCTGAAAGTTGTCCTCGTACTCCACCTGATGAAAGTCCTTATCATTATCCTGATGAGCAGCCTGGAGTTTGTCCTTTTTATTTTTCTATTAAAAGTCCTTATCATTATCCTGATAAACAGCCTGAAGGTTGTCCTCGTACTTCACCTGATGAAACTCTTTATTATTATCCTGATAAACAGCCTGAAAGTTGTCCTCGTACTCCACCTGATGAAAGTCCTTATTATTATCCTGATAAGAAGCCTGAAAGTTGTCCTCGTACTCCACCTGATGAAAGTCCTTATCATTATCCTGATGAGCAGCCTGGAGTTCGTCCTTTTTATTTTTCTATTAAAGGTCCTTATTATTATCCTGGTAAACAGCCTGGAGTTTGTCCTCGTTCTCCACTTGATAAAAGTCGTCAATATTATCGTGACAAACAGTCTAGAATTCGTCTGCTCAATTGTAAACATGAAATACATTTTTTTCTCCATTTTACATTCATTTAATAACTTCCTAGAATTTTATAATCATTTTTACAACTAAAAATTTAATTCCATTTCGAAGGTTACATTTGTTTGAGTTCTTTAAAATTGGAATTATTTAAAAAAGTAAACAAACAAAAGTAAAACCTGAAGTTGGAAACCGCGACGCAGCAAAATCTATTATTCATTCTTTTGTATTTTTTTTAAATGCTAAATCTCGCATCTGATTGGTTAACTTAAATTTTTAATAACTCAAAAACTATTCATAATTTCCAATCACGACTAAGGAGTCTTTTGCTCAGAATTGTCTCTTCTATCAGAATATTTTGGCTGTAAAAGAAATTTTGGATCACGCTGTATAAATGTGATAGTCACCCACAAAAAATACATTCTCATGCCAAGAAAACATTATACAGTTATTATCTTATAAAAAAAAGGATTTGAAATCAGATGCTATTGCCTAGTACCGATATCACGTTGACTTTTTTCGAATTGACAATTAGGCTTCTTATAAGACGGTACATATTGACAGTCTTCTTGAAAACAGAAAACATGAAAAAATAAAAAATAGAAAATAAAAATTAAAAAAAATTTGGAGGTAGTGGTACTAGGCGGGCCTTTTCTAGATAAGTACAAGGAAACTGCGATTGAACCATGTCAATAATCCTAATATAGTGACACGAAATACTGGCCCGCCTAGTACCACGTACTCCAATTTTTTTTTAATTTTAATTTTCTATTCTTAATTTTTTTATGTTTTCTGTTTTCAAGAAGACTGTCAATATGTACCGTCTTATGAGAAGCCTAATTGTCAATTCGAAAAAAGTCAACGTGATATCGGTACTAGGCAATAGCATCTGATTTCAAATCTTTTTTTTATAAAATAATAACTGTATAAGGTTTTCTTGGCATGAGAATGTACTTTTTGTGGGTGACTATCACATTTATATGGGTGATTCTCTGTAAGGACGTCTTAAATCTATATAAAACTGTCCGACCAAATTATTTTTGATTTTATAAAAAAAAAAATTACCAAGGGCTGGAAAACTATCAGCTTAATGATAATTAATACGCAGCCAATTGAATCTTTTTTTTTTCGAGATTTTAGTATGTTTCCCAAAACTGGTGACAGGGGACTGTTATAAATGCATTAAAACCACAATAATAACTTATTATGATCATTTATTTTTATATTCCACACACGAATAACATTTTTGTTAAAATATTCTTATTATTACTAAATTTATTAAATTATTTATTAAAACATTTTTATTAAATAATGAGTTTTCAAAATAAAATCGACGTAATTTGCTGTAAAATTTTTAATTCAATCTGAGATTGATAATTATATATGGTTTACTTGAAGTTAATGTATTATTCATACATCAGTTTATAACTTTTTAATTTTAGTTTAGTACTTTTTGGTAAGTAATTCCTTGTAACAGCCTTTTATTTCTATTTTAACATAACTTAGGTCTTAGAGATAAATTTTATAGAGATTTTCATCTTAAATCTAAATAAGGCACGTGAAATCACAGCAAATAATTACCACAATAATAGAATACTACTGATTTAAAAATTTCTCTGGAAACAAGAGAATCAACGCTCTAAAACGTCTACTAATACTGAGAATTTATCAAATACTCTCCTACTTCTAAGTATCACATCAGGATTAGCCAACTTATAAAGTATTTGGTTAGAGGACACATGAGAAGTATCCTTTTCATCTATTCTAAAGGTTTGTTCTTTTTTATTATAAATCTTTAAAAATGTAATCCGCAAATCGTCATCTTTTTCATCAATTTCATTAATCACAGCTATACTGAGAGGATTCCGTGAAAGTTAACACTCAGTCAGAACAGACTGGACAGTTTCCGTGTTATCATCTGTTTATTGCAGGCTGGTCATCCGGTCATCTTCTCAGGCGTCTCGGGAAACTCAATTCGACCATTAATGAGAAAAAAACGGATGTCCAGCCTGCAACAAACAGACGAAAACACGGAAAGTGTCTAGTCTGCTCTAACTGACTGTTAACTTTCACAGAATCCTCTCTGTATATCGATACTCTACTTTTCTTACTGGGAATCTTACGAGAATGTAGTCTCCGGTCTTATAACATGACTGCTGTTGATCAATGGGCTCAGCTTCAGCATGATTTTCTTTCGATGTTTCAGGTAGTTCATTTTGCGTAGTTTGAGATAAATCGAGGTCATCTTCTGATTCAGATTCAGTAAACACTTCATCTACGATTAATTTAGGTTTTAGTTTATAGTTCATTTCGCCTATTTTAAAATCATTACAAGTGTCGTCATTACAAAAGCAGCTAAGACTTTTCATTGTCAGAGTTGTACAGTCGACTGGACCAGTGTTGGAGTCAAAAATTACACCAGGTACTTGATGCACATTCAAGGTACCTTTGAAACTCTTTTGCTTTGTCGCCTCTTTATCAATTTTCTCAATCATATTTTGGATAACTTCAGCGTCAATTGGGATGCATTTAATGCTCGGGCAATGTTCTTGGATGGACTGAACGAATTGATCAATATTATTTACGTCGGCACCAGCATTCACAACGAAATCTGCACTTCTCTTGCACGTTGTTCCAACACCATCTGGGGCCCCCTTACCATGTCCACTCTCTGTATAATTCCATGTAAATGTTTTCACACCTGGGACTTCTTCGGAGAGTTTGGTCGCCATGATAAAAAACATTGTTTTGTTACGATACTGCGTAACAGGGCCATCCACTCAAGAAGTGTACGCGCCTAATATTATCTGGTAAGCTTTTAAAAATTGGCTGTAAATGTGCCCAAATAGCAGCAGATGAATGGGTGATATTCTTAGAGACAGTACAATACGATTGTTTTGATCCTTGTAAGTAAACTACTACTGTATGTGGACTTAGCTGAGCTCTCGATGCGCCAAAATGAATCGCTTGTATTTCTTCTGCATATTTCGTACAATAATTTTCGCTAAAATCCATATGAATAAGGACTGCATCATCTTGAAGATTTTCTTTCAAATACTTTATAGCCCTCAACTGGTGAACAATATTTCTTTCATGAGCAGAGAAATTTTTCAAATTCTCATGCAATTGTAGTATAAAGTCACGTGGTTGAATATCAAAAGATTTCTTCAAATACTTTGTTACTGTTCGTAATGTTTTAGTTTTTAAATCTCTATACTCTTGTCTTTCAACGACCCACATTTTGTATTTAATGGTTTTGCTGTTATCAAACTCTTTATAATTCGGAGTTTTATCATTGCACTCCGTGCACTTCCTCGATAAACATTCTACGCTATAGCGATCACAGCACAAGTCTTCTAATAATTTTTGGTGACTATTATAAGGCAATATTTTAACATCATATAAAGCACTTAACTTCATGTCCAAATTGCTGTGAATTATACAGAGACATGTATCACGATTGGAACCATCAGGTTTTACTACCCAAAATGGACGTAATCGACAAAAAGTTTGATAACTAATTGTAAAATTTTATAGTCAGAAATTTCTTGTGTAAATTACGCACTGTATCAAGAAGATACCTTTTTTGTTTTTTAAGCTTATTCTTAGTAATAAATTCTTTCTTTCCAGCTCCCATACGACTATTACTGTCGTCTTCATAAAAATTTCGAACAGCTTGTATCAAACTTTTAGAAATTTTCTCTCGTCGTAACTTAGGTACAGATAAAGTATTGTGCGCGTGAGATTTTTTTGCCCTACTAAAAATAACAGCACTATCTTTAGGAATACAGTGCTTATGTTTCTCAATGATCTGTCCAGATACTGTTTTTTTAAATATTTTTTTATCATCGTTACGTTTTAGCCGTGAAAAATTTTCTTTCAGCTATTTGTTGAGAACATCACCAAACAATGCCTTTTTGACTACTTCTTCTTTCCCACCAGGTTTTTTTAACAATTTTTGCATTTTAGTATTTGGTGTATCGTCGATACTGGTCTTTCTCTTAAGCCTATGAAGCCGTTTTTTATACTTTTCAACACTGTGTTCCAAAAATGCAATCCTTTCACGGTTTTCTCTGTTCAATTTGTCTCTTCGTTTTTTTGCATTTCTTCTACTTCTTAAAACTGAATTAGATACGGTGGAACTTGAAGCAAGAGAATTTCTTACGGAAACTGGTGTAATGTATTCTGAAGCTGGTGTCACAGATCCTGAAGCTCGTGGGGTGCATCTAGAAGTAGTTGGTGTTAAGTTTCCTGAAACTAGTATGGGTCTTTCAGAATCTACAGATGGTATGTTTTCACGATTCAATGCATTATTACTAATTGTTGACTTTGTTCTGGTCCGGTGAGCCTCATTGTGTCGGTGCCAAACTTTTTTAGCAACTCTGTGCTCACGTGGAGACATATCTTTTACAAGTCTTCTCTCTTCTTTATCTTTCTTTCTCTGATATTTCAACCTTTCTTTAGCTTGCTGTTCTTCCCATTTCTCTGGATTATTTTTTAGAAGTTGATACCTCAAACGTTCTGCATTTCTCTTTTTTTCTAATAAATCCGCTTTAGATAATTTTTTATTTTGGTGTGACATGGCTGAACAATCACAACAAGCCTACAACAAATTATTATAACTATTAAAGTATAAATAACGAAATAAAATTCAACAGAATTACCATTGTCAAATCTACGCAGTCCCCTGGAAAAAAAACAGTCCCCTGCCACATAACATGGCAGGGGACTGTTGCCAGGGGACTGTAGATTTTGATCAAATTAAGAAAAATCAAGCAAACTATTTCAATCCATTCAACTTTTCAAGTTCTCAATGAACACGTACATCAAGTAGTCTGATATGGAGACTTATGAATCCAGATTTATAAATAAATTATAAATAAAAATAATTACCAGGGGACTGAGTATTGAAGTGGCCCAGACACATATTTCGAAAACAAACGGTGTTTTGACACTAAATGAAATGGCGATAAAGCGTTAACAGCGCTACGGTTATTAACTTAAGGCTAGTTAGGTTCCTATAAACCCGACAGAACATAAAATAGCTCGCTGGATTTTTTTTTTTTTTTGGCTTGGAACTTTTGACAGGGGACTGTTCTTAAAACGCAAGGACAAACTTTAGTTTAATGAATTTAATGAAATAAATAAATTTTCGGTACTTTTTATTGAACATAATTGTTAGTTAACTAATTAAGTTTATAAACATTATGGACAAAATTATATATTACAGACGAATAACTTAAAATTTAATCTTAAAGATTCAATTTTGGGAAAGGGACAGCCCAGGGGACTGAGATTTCGGTGGTTTAGGAATTTATAACAAAAAAACCAAAAATTATTTCATTTTAGCAATCAATGCACCAAGTAGAAATAGTCTTTTACTTTCGTAATAAATTTTTTTTAATTACAATACAACAATTTTTCTAAAAAAAAAACCTAGGACAGCAAAAAAACATCCTTACAGAGAATCACCCATACAACTAGGCGAAAGGTTCTTGCACCAGAGTTCTATATATTCAGTATATTCTGAGCAGGACGATTGTTAGTCGTGGTAGAGACCCATCCGTCTCGTAGTAGAGAAGATGCCATGCTGGCGAATTATAAGGAATTCGTTTGAAAAGTGGAAGTGAGTGATTTGAATAGTATCAATTATGATCTAAGGGATGGCGTTACTCGTATGATTTGAGAAATTAGGCGATGCGTGTCGACTAAGGAGCCGAAACTAATGTAGCCGCACGGCGGTAAATTAGAATAGTTGAAATGTGCGGACACATTGTCACAACGTAGTAAATCACTGCTGCTATATGTTTACAACGTCTACTCTTATTGTAAACACAATCGCAAGAAACACCAATGACTTTTTGAGCTGCATTAATCTGTAAGAATGTATTATATAAAATTAACCCTAGCATGCCACACTTATTTTTTTGGGACATACTTGCCACACTCGGGTTCGTTGGACCCCATTCAGATTTCCAATCATAACTCTAAAAAAAATAGTCCTGTTTCGATGTTTTGTTTTTTAATCGATAGCCAATTAGTCGAGGAATCTGTCTATGCATTGACCAAATCGTAAAAGTTGAGAACTTCTGAAATATACTCGTTTAAAAAATATTTTCTCTCGAGAAAAGGGAAGAAATTTGGGAAAGCGAAGTTTTGTGATTCCTCAGATCCCAGTGGGGCATGCGAGGGTTAATAATCTGTTTAGTAAAAAGCGATAAATGTGAAAAAATCTTGTATGGTTACATTCTATCTCGTACAGTAAAGTGGAGACGTGACTGAGGTTTGCCTTAAAACTTGAGCCCGAATTAAAAAACTTTCTCTGTTCGCCCTGTGTTTCTCAACATTGCGTACATGATTTGCTTTTACCAAAGCTTTTCCTTTGGGTATCGTTGCTGGTTGAAATATGATATCATGGGTCATTCTTTCAAATCCTGTCGTGATGGTTATATTCATTTAAAAATAATATTTTATTTGCTGGAAGAAAAAATCCAGAAAGAAAATATTATTCCTAAAAATTAACATTGTACTTTCAAATCAGAATTTGAATGACATTACATTAATTTTTGTTGTTTTTGAAATTGCAATTCTTATTTTAACACTAACCAACAACTTTTCAAATTAGTATATTAGTAATCACAACAGCTTGACAGAACTAACCTCTAAATGAAAAGCAAAATCATACAAATGTATGCACACAGGAATGTACTGTAACGTGTTCGGCTATGCCACACTGCCGAACACGTACATGAATACACCGACTCACACACTCTCACGCAGTCACCAAGCAACCAACACCTGGGTCTCCCACTAGACCAGCTGTGACGTCATTTTGAGTATGAACATGGCCGGCAAGTATTGTGTGGTTGGTGTGGAGACAACCACACTCGAGATGTTCCGTGTGTGGATTTTCCATACACGGAATTCGATCACTGCAAACCAAAATAGACTGAAGACGTATCCGAGATCGACTATAACACAAAAAAGGCTCAACAGCATCGCTGTATTGCGGGTCCGCTGAAAAGTGACGGAAGACTTGGACACAAATGAGCTTGTGAATGATATCATCAGTAAAAATTCTATTAGGAGAGCTACTTTCGCTATGACTGAATAAAAAATCTGAAAACTGAAAAAATTGTTACCCCCCCCCCCCCCCCCCCCCGCCCCTGCCAAATCCACCACACACGGAAAATTCATAACTTGCCGGCACTGAGTATGAAAGACCGCGCAATCCAACGAACATCAGCGTATTCGAGCCAAAGCGGCCGTGCGACTTAAAGCCAATTTCAAAATTTTAGCACACTAGCCAAAGCGGCAGTGTGGCTCATAAAATCATAGAGAATAGAGCGTGTATGAGCCAAAGCGGCCGTTGCGACTCAGTAGATTAACTTAGACTCAATTACTTTTGCTCAAACTTAACTTCTCATCTTCTAAAACTTATAGAATCAATTTCAAATGAAACTTAATTAATTAACACTCAAAAATCTTGCTTTATGCTAAAGCAGCTAAAGTACAAGTAAATTCATATAAATTTTCGACAGTTAGCTAAAGCAGCAACTAGTACGACATAACCTAAAAATTGACACGAATATGAAAACGACACGAAAAGCTCAGTAGAAAAATTAAGACGAAGCACGCGATCATAGGATTCTTGAATTATGATAACGATTAAAATTATGATTTATTTTTATTTTTATTTCTATTTTGTTTAATTTTGGATTTGTAAATAGTTGAACGAAGAAAAGCTTTATTAATTAAATGTTAGACGGCTGTAGCCAGCCTATTAACAAGGAGACGGTCAGGTACGTGGATCACCGATTCGGACCAAACTTGTTCCACAGGTAGGTGGCACCCAGGGGAGTAACAGGTGCAAGTAATAGAGCGCACTACTCAGCCGTTCTCAAAATTGAAAATTTTGAAAATTTTCGAGCGTTCATATACTATCGGCGTTAAACAAAATTCAACGACCGCGCGGCGTAGTCGATAACGTCTCCGCTTCGTAAGTGCTGGATCGCTGGTTCAAATCCCGGCCAACACTTCGTTTTTTTTTAATTTCATCTATTTTACGGCAACTGCGATGCGGTAAAATTAATATTTCTGTAAATAAATGAATAAATATTTTTTATTGTGGATTATTTTGGTGTTATAAGGAAAAGCGAACAGTTTTGACTGTTCTAATATATTTACGGGATGAACGAAGTTAATGATTATTATCTTGTTTAATACATGGGAGTTTGGGTGGCGTTGGATTTATAGATTATGAGATCGATATAAAGGGTGGATCCATCCTTTGTAACACTGCCCCCCCCCCCCCCCCCCCCTCCCGAAGAGAAGAGGCGACCCGACTCCCGATTAAATTAAATGTAAGTGTGTGATCTGCTGTGAGGGAGAGTGAGAGCTGTGGCTCGAAATTTTATTTGAAATCTTCCCTAAACTACCTGACATTAGTCCTATGCCTCGAGGGAAATCACAGAAAACCTGAGAAGGTAGTGTCGTTTAAATATTCTCAACAATTTTGGTATAAAAAGTCTTCGCCTAGTCAGGCTGAAGTGTAGAGTTGATGGTGAATCCGTCGTCGAGGAAAGAAGGGTTGTCTGGAAAACTGGAATCCGCCTGGGGGTAAAGTCAGTTGGTGATCCGTCAAGGGAAGTCAGGAGAATCAGGTAAGGTCCGCAGCAGGAAAACAGGAATCACGAACTGCACCCAGGTGGAACCAAAAGGACAGGGAAAACAGCACACCCTCAATTGGAGGACAGATGTGAGTACGGAGGGAAGGAAAAGTTAAATGTACTGGTCCTCTAATCGTCGAACTATTGGATATGATTATTTCATTAAAAAGAGAATAAGAGGGAAAAATTCATAAATTAATTAGAGGTTAAAATGGTTAAAAATCTTATCTTTATCCTGGGTGAATTAAAAGGAAGGTCCGGGATTTCGGAGTCTTTTCTTGTTCCGTTTTGCGTATTTCTCGCCGTCTCTTCGGGGTAAATTGAGGAGTACCTAAGGCTCTCGAAGGAAATGGTTATAACTTAATCCTAGGTAATAATGATGAGAGTAATTCGCCCGAATCTCCGAATAAAGTTATTTGTGAGGGTTATGACCGTCGACAGGAGAAAACTAGGAGCAGAAGCCACAAGAAGTGACGGGGAGTTGAAGATTATGTCACGACGTTACGGTGGCGCGAAAATCAGATAATCGATATGAGAATCGATAGACGGTTGAAAGATCCGTCGCGGGTCTGCGAAGGCGCGAAAGCCACTATTTGAAAACAAAAAAAAGTCTCGCCCCTCATTAATAAATGATCGGAAGAATTTAGCGAACCAATTAGCTTCGCGGAAGAAAACAAAAACAGCACGAAAATTCGTTGCTGAAGAAACAATTGTCTACGGCGTCATTCGTCACCATGAACCCGGGACAGACGGAAGCACTTCGTAGTGGAGTCATCATATCTCAATTAAATTGGGATGATTCCGATAACAAAACTCCGGGGGAGGTGTCAGGGTGGTTGGCTGGGCAATGGGCCAAAGTTAGATGCGGTCGCGGTGAAGCGGTTCTGTTAAAAAGCAAGCTGGGGCGATTAATTTGTCTTCACTGTTTCGTGTTTGAGTAAGTATAGCTTGACTTGCTTCCTTGTACTTATTTGATTTCCAATTTCCTTCTTTAATTATTTTTCTTTCTTTCTAGGCACTACTCTGAAGGAGATGTGAACCAGGTAGTTAAGACGCAGCGCTCCTTCGTCGGCAGTTTATGCCTCAGAAAGAGCGGGGCCTGCCATGACTGCCATGAGGCTCTTTTGATCCCGGTGCCGAAATCAGGTTGTGCAGCCTGCGAGCGGATCTTGGCTCTAATCACACAAGTCGCCGTCGAGAGGACCGTGTCTTAGTTCTTATTTCATGTTCTTCCTGTTTGATGTTTCGTTTTTTATTAAATCTCTTGTTCCCACTTCATTACAAATTGGATGTCGGCTTTTCATTAAATTGTGTCGTAATTTCCCTCGTTTCTTCAATCCGAATAAACCCGAAAATCTCCGAAGATCCGAGAAGCCGCGTACGAGCCTTCTTAGTGTACCTCGAGCCGAACAAAACCGAACGAGAACGAGCTCTTCCGAAGATGGGGCGCCGTAAACTCGGTCAGATGAAACCGACTTATTACGAACCAAACCGAGCGAACCCGAGAGATACCTGACGCGAACTGGATGAACTGTCAAATTACTTCTCTCCCATAACCTTACTAAATTCGCAAAATATATCGTCGGCTGAAGCTTCAGCATCCAAGATAAGAACCGGAGCTGAAAGGGATGAAAACTTTCCGCGAACTAATAGACCAAGCAATAGAGCAGATAATTAGTGAT
Organism: Rhogogaster chlorosoma; assembly: GCA_944452935.1. Lineage (NCBI taxonomy): Eukaryota > Metazoa > Arthropoda > Insecta > Hymenoptera > Tenthredinidae > Rhogogaster > Rhogogaster chlorosoma. Next base: position 10,168,315 of record OX101802.1, read on the forward strand.
TCTGTGACAAAAATATTATTAGAAAACGGATTGCGCCATCATACGTGAAACAGTCCGTAGATTTAGGGTGCCATGTTTTCTACTCGGAAATCTCATTTAATATTTTGTTATTAACAAAAAACCTTGAAAAAAAGTGTTTTTTTTTTCGTTTTTCGCATATAAAAGCTGAACCGATAGAGCAATCTTGATGCTTTCAACAGACGAATTGTAGAGAATGAGCCCCTGACGGACTCGATCGGATCAATAGTAACGGAGAAAATTCGAGAAAACTCTAAAAAAACGGCGTTTTTTCAAAAATTCACAACTCCGCCATTTTCAAAGCTGTAGCACGGTCTTTCCGCGAGAAAGTAGCGCTCGATGGGTACTTCATGTGTGCTAAATCCAGGCGCTGTCGTATCATTACTTTTTGCATAATTGCAATTTGAATTTCTCTATGCACTATTTCGCAAAACGGCTGGATAGCAAGTAAGGCTGGAAGCAAGTAATAAAAGCGCGCTGCGGCCGAGCTCCAATCTATAGTATTGTAACGAAATTAGCTTCGAGGGCTAATGTTTAAAGACTTGGAAGACTTGATAACTTGAGCGAATGAGCGCGTGGATTCTGAGTTAAAGGAATTAGGTTCAAGTCGAAGGCGAAATATATTTAAGGGGGTAAAATGGATTTATTGGAAAATGCGTGTGTTCGCTTTAATGTCTAGAACAAGACTTGTTATAAAACAAACGTTTCATAGTAACATCATTTAGTTGTTTTGTCAAAAGATACTTGATAATTATTATTGTGATGTTTTGTACATGGGAGTTCGGGTGGCAATGGATTAAAGGAATATAAAGCTAATACAAGGGGTGGACGCACCCTTTGTAACAGTATATATACGCGCTTCCCCGCTTCGGCCGCCTACCCCCACTACTCGACCGCTTTCGCGCGCTCGGCCGTTTTTGGTCATGTTTGCGAGCATTTTTCACCTATTTTTCATCATTTTAACAAAAAATCAGAATAGACGTTTTGAAGTACTATACTTCGACTTTCAAAATCCGTTTTAAAAAATAAAATCGGACCACCTCAAACGCATCCAGCCGTTTTGCAAGATAGTGCATAGAGAAATTCAAATTGCAATTATGCAAAAAGTAATGATACGACAGCGCCTGGATTTAGCACACATGAAGTACCCATCGATCGCTACTTTCTCGCGGAAAGACCGTGCTACAGCTTTAAAAATGGCGGAGTTGTGAATTTTTGAAAAAACGCCGTTTTTTAGAGTTTTTTTTTAATTTTCTCCGTTAATGTTAATCCGATCGAGTCCGTCAGGGGCTCATTCTCTTTGTCTTCTTATTCTCTACAGTTTATCTGATGAAAGCATCAAGATTGCTCCCTCGGTTCAGCTTTTATATGCGAAAAACGAAAAAAAGAAACACTTTTTTTCAAGGTTTTTTAATAATAACAAAATATTAAATGAGATTTCCGAGTAAAAAACATGGCACACTAAATCTACGGACTGTTTCACGTATAATGGCGCAATCCGTTTCCTAATAATATTTTTGTCACGTAAAAATCTCTATTGCCTGGTCTATAACCAATCATCGTGGACCTCGTGAAGAGCTTTTAAATAATCTAAAGGTATATTCTCCTTCTCGCTTCGCGCGCGTGAGTTGACTCTAGCGAACGACGTCTCCGGGGATAACCCCAAATAAACTATCAAATCAACCTCAACATCCGGTGAATTCTCCGATAAGACCCTAACGTTTTCTTTCAAAAGATGTGCCTCTAAATCTTCAAACCCACCTAACCTTCTACGAGCTTCTACAAAGCAGTTGCAGCTGTAAATTGATCTTTCCATAAGCTTATTGGGTAATGAAGTCCTAACTAAATGTCTTTTCTGCATTGTCATTGCGGCGTGATGTTGAAAATGATACCCGTAACGGGAAGGGTCCCGGTACATTTTCTCGAGGAGATTTTCTCCGGCTACGTTCCTATATTCTTCTAAAGGTTCTAATAAAATAAGAATGTTCTTATCTTTTAGGAAATGACTCGTAAATGTGGTTTTCCCGCACCCAATGTTCCCACGAGGATAGTAAAAGGGCGGTAATTCTTCTGCTTGATCCCGAAAGGCAGATCCTTGGACCACCTGGAAGAATCGGAAAAACAAAGGGAAGTTTCTTCCTGAACTTGAAGGGGATTGCCCTCGAGAACCTGTAGGTCCTGATTCAATTTGAGAGTACGAAGAAGGCTTTTTCTGTCTACGTGAGCTTCTTCAGACTCATAGGGGGCTAGGCGATCCAAGTGAACTACCTTTGGGTTAGTTCGTAGGGAGCGTTGGACTCGGTAGACCACATCGTTTATCCTATCTACTACAGTATAAGGACCCTCCCAGTCAGATTGAAGTTTTGGACAACGTCCTCTTTCACGTCTTGGCTGGAAGAGCCATACTAAATCTCCTGTTTCGAATATTAAATCCCTAGCTCGCACATCGTATCGTGCCTTCATCCTATCTGAAGCTACCTGAATCCTTTTCTTAGCAAAATTATGAATTTCCTCTAACCTTTCCCTCAGATGTGAAGCAAAGTTGGAGCAAAGGGAATCCTGAATGGGAAGAGTGCCTTTCTCCAAGTCGGAGGGCAGCCGAAGATCCCTTCCCATGAGCATAGAAGCCGGGGTCTGTTTAGTCGTCTCATGAACAGCGGAGCGATAGGAAAGAAGAAAGAGGGAACCCATTCGTCCCAATCCCTCTGGTTCTTTTCCACGAAAGAGGATAGATAAGATAAAAGAGTCCGATTTAAACGTTCGACCATCCCATCGGATTGGGGGTTGTTGGTATGAATGTTTTTCGAGCATCGAGAGTTCGCTGATGTGAACGCGCGCACGCGCTGATGTGAATAGGCGTTCGTGCAACATCGGAACCGTTCGTGCGAAGCGAAGCGTCCGCGTGAAGGCACACGGTCGACGTGGCAGTGTCGCTCTGATCGCTTATACGAGAGGAAGTCTCTGTACTCTTATACTGAATAAAAGCGTGTTACGCAGCCATCTTGTGTTAGAAATCAAACCGACTATTTTATTATCCTCCAATCCATCCCTCACACAAATTTGCACAATCAAACAGGCTACTAATTCAACAGGTTATGGGCCCAGTCCACACCTGAATACTGTGCAGAGTTTCTTTGTGCGATGTGAGAGTAGGGAAGATTGGAAATAGTCGTTCGGGTTTTTTTTGCGAGGCGCGTCGTGCGGCAGCCATTGTGGGCAAACCGCGTGCATGCAGTATTCGAGAATCCGTGTGTGAAAGTTTGCATCCGAGATGTCCGACGACATCTCAACTCGGAATCTCAAGAAATTCGACGGGAATGATTTCCAAGAATGGAAGTATCAGATCCAGAAATTATTTATCGCAAAAGGCGTAGATGACATCGTGGACGGCACGAGGACGATGCCAGCGGCACGAAATTCACCAGAGGCGAAAAAGTGGAGAAAGGAAGACGCGAAAGCGGGATACTTGATCTCTTCGTCCGTGGAATCGAAGAAACTCAAGCCGTTATTGACCTGTTATACTTCTAAGGAGATGTGGGACAAATTGTGTCTCCTGCACGAGCAGAGAAGTGAGTCGAATAAAATGGACATGTGGCGAAAATATCACGAGTACAAAATGCCGGCCGGAGAGTCGATGGAACAGCACATTGCATCGGTGCAAAATATGGCCGCCGACTTAATCGACTCTGGGGAAACGGTGACGGATAAATCCGTGTGCGCGAAATTAATCGGGAGTTTATCGTCAAAGTTCGCGGTGTTCACATCGATATGGGATAATGTCGATCCTGCTCGACAAACACTCGAAAATCTTTTGGAAAGATTGGTCGCGAGGAAACGAGAATGAAAGGTGGAATCGGTGAAAGTGCGAGTGCTCTTGCAGTGTCAAGGCGGGATCGAGCGAAGAAAAACGACGGTGAAAAGAAAGACGATACCGGCGAAGGAAAAAGTGACGCAGAGAAAAAGAAAAAGAAAAAGCATTCGAAGAAGAATATCGAGTGCTGGAAGTGTCATAAAAAGGGACATTTCGCAAGTGAGTGCGGAGAAAAAGGCGGGAACGACGAGGCAGCGTGCGATTGTGCGTTCGTCGGCGAGCAAAGAGGGAGTGTCGAGGAGTCTGAGCGGGCTAAGTGCGCGAACTCGCCGTATGAGTCGGTAAGAGCGGTGCAAGAGGCTGATCAGGAAGACATCTGGCTTACCGACAGCGGAGCGTCGGCGCACATGACGTTTCGTCGCGAGTGGCTCGAAGAGTACCGTGAGGATCCGCAAGGTGGCACTGTACTGCTTGGCGACAACGAAGAATGCGAGGTCGTGGGCAGAGGTACAGTGTCAATCGAGAAATTCGTAAACGGTGTTTGGCGAAAATTGAAAATCGAAAATGTTCTTTTCGTGCCGAAACTGAAGAAAAATTTGTTCTCAGTAGGGGCGTGCGCGGAAAAAGGCTATCGAGTCGTGTTCGAAAAGAGTCGCGTGAGTCTCGAGAAAAACGGTACGATATTTGCATCGGGAATTAAACAAGGAAATCGAATATATCGTATGCTGTTTCGAGTTTCTCTCTCGGGAAATGAGGCAAACGCGACAGTCGCGAGTTTTCGCGTGTGGCACGAACGTTTGGGACATGTGGGAAAAAGTGCGGTGCGCGATCTAATCAAGAGGGGATTAGTCAAGGGCGTGTCCATGACAGATGAGAAAGATTTCTTTTGCGAGGCCTGTCAGTTGGGAAAATCGCACCGTCTACCGTTCAAGAAAAGCATCGACGCGGTCGAAACAAGGCCGGGCGAGAAAGTTCACACCGACGTGTGCGGGCCAATGTCGGTTGACTCGATAGGTGGCGTGCGCTACTTCTTAACTTTCAAAGACGATTCGACTGGTTATCGGCACGTGTACTTCATCAAGCAAAAATCGGATGTGTTTGAGAAGTTTGTCGAGTACGCAAAGCTTGTTGAGAATAAATTCGGAAGCAAGATAAAAGTGCTTCGCTCCGATAACGGTCGCGAATTTGTGAACGAGAAAATGAACGAGTTTTTGACTGCAAATGGTATTAAGAAGGAAAATACCGCTCCGTATACGCCGGAGCAGAACGGTCGTGCAGAACGGGACAACCGAACGATCGTCGAGAGTGCGCGATCAATGCTTCACGCCAAGGGACTACCATTATTTCTGTGGGCTGAAGCGACCAATACGGCAGTGTACGTGGTGAATCGTTCGGCATCGTCGAAGAAGACTGCGACGCCCTACGAGCTATGGGTCGGAAAGAAGCCCAGTCTTGGGCATTTGCGGATATTCGGGTCCCAGGTTTTTGCACATATACCGAAGCAGTTCACGAAGAAACTCGACGCGCGTGCAAAAGCGAAGGTATTCGTCGGCTACGAGCAGGATTCGTCAAACTATCGAGTTTACGATCCGGAAACGAAGAAAGTCAGCGTGTCACGTGACGTGACGTTCAACGAGAGTGCTGAAAAGCAGGAGACGATCGAAGAGCATGAAGACGAGGACGTAATCGTGCTGAAGGGACGAAAAAATCCTGTGATACGAGAAGAGGAACAAGAAGAGGCCGAGAGATCTGACGAGTCAGAGGAAGAGGTCATCGAGGTTCCGAACCAAATCGAGCCGCAACCAGGGGCTGGACAAGGGCCACGAGTTCTGAGGAATCGTGAAAATCTTCGAGTTCCAGCAAGGTATGCAAATATTGCCGAGTATCATGTTCCAGAAACATACAAAGAGGCTATGAGCAGCAAAGATGCCGCGCAGTGGGCACGTGCTGTTCGGGAAGAGCTTCAAGCACATTCGGAAAACGATACGTGGACACTCGTTCCGAAAACATCGAATCAAAGACTTATTGATTCAAAATGGGTGTTTCGTATCAAAGAGGATCCAGAGAAGAGAACGAAAAGGTTCAAAGCGAGACTTTGTGCGAGGGAATTCATGCAGAGAGAGGGCATCGATTTCACCGAGACATTCGCACCGGTGGTCCGCTACGATTCGCTTCGAGCGCTGCTGGCGATCGTCGCAGAAGAGGACCTGGAGCTTTTGCAGTTCGACGTTCAGACTGCGTTCCTCTACGGTGAGCTGAACGAGGACATCCTTATGGAGATTCCTGGGGGGCTCAACGTGAAGAAGAAAAGCGTTGTGTGCAAGTTGATAAAGTCGCTCTATGGCCTCAAACAGGCCCCGCGATGTTGGAACAAAAAGTTCGTTGACTTTTTGAGTCGATACGAGTTCGAAGCATGTGAAGCGGATCACTGTGTTTTTGTCGGGAAATTCGAGAACGTAAAAGTGTACCTCGCGCTTTTCGTGGACGACGGTTTACTTGCAGCCAAGTCAATGAACACTCTAGAGACAATATCGAGCGAATTAGACAAATCGTTTAATATCACGAAAGAAGACGCGAAGACTTTTGTCGGGTTGCAAATAAAAAGAAATCGAGACGAAAAGACGATCTTGATTTATCAAGAATCGTACGCGCGTAAGGTTGTTGAAAGATTCGAAATGACAAAATCGAAACCGGTCGGGATGCCGGCAGATCCACACGCGACTCTTTTGCCAAACGAGGAAAAGAGCGACGAGGTAGTCAATGTACCGTACAGAGAAGCGATCGGCTCACTGATGTTTCTTGCAATAGTATCGAGACCAGACATCGCATTCGCGGTGAATGCAGCGAGTAGATTCACGAATAATCACAACGAGTCTCGTGGCGCGCGGTAAAGCGAATAATCGCGTACATAAACGGTACGGTCAAATTGGGAATAGAGTATCGAAGCGGCGGTAGAGACTCTGGTTTGGTCGGGTACTCAGATGCGGATTTTGCGAGTAACGTAGAGTCAAGGAGATCGACGACGGGCTACGTATTCTACTTGTCAAACGGACCAATTACGTGGTCTTCGCAGAGACAGAAACTCGTAACACTCAGCACGACGGAAGCCGAGTATGTCGCGGCATCCGCGGCCACAAGAGAAGCCATGTGGCTTAGAAAGCTCTTGAAAGATCTCGGGCACTCGTGCGTCGAGGCTACAAAGCTTTACGTAGACAACCAAAGCGCTATCCGTCTTGTGAAAAATCCGGAATTCCACAAGCGGACGAAGCATATAGACATCAAGTATCATTACATTCGAGAAAAGTACGAAAGCAAAGATATTTGCGTGCAATACGTGCCTAGCGAGGTACAGTGTGCCGATATCTTTACAAAAGCGTTACCAAAGAGGCGTTTCGAGAAGTTGAGAGCGAGTCTTAGCATAAGCGAAATATAATGCACTCAAACGGCGGTAGTGTTGGTATGAATGTTTTTCGAGCATCGAGAGTTCGCTGATGTGAACGCGCGCACGCGCTGATGTGAATAGGCGTTCGTGCAACATCGGAACCGTTCGTGCGAAGCGAAGCGTCCGCGTGAAGGCACACGGTCGACGTGGCAGTGTCGCTCTGATCGCTTATACGAGAGGAAGTCTCTGTACTCTTATACTGAATAAAAGCGTGTTACGCAGCCATCTTGTGTTAGAAATCAAACCGACTATTTTATTATCCTCCAATCCATCCCTCACACTAATCTGCATAATCAAACAGGCTACTAATTCAACAGGGGTAAAGAGGAGTTGTTCTGTTCTTTCTAATTCTTAATATTTTAGCTATTTCCTCTACAAGGACTGACTCAAAATTGCGACCCTGGTCGGTATGGAATTCGAGCGGAGCTCCGTACCGACATACGAATTCTCTAATAAAAGCCTGCGCTACAGTTTTGGACTCTTGATTGGGTATCGGGGTGACCTCGGGCCACTTTGTAAAATAATCTGCTATTACTAGAGCGTAACGATTCCCTGAATGTGAAAGAGGTAAAGGCCTGAGGGCATCCATAGCTACCCTCTCAAACGGCGCGCCTACATTATAGTCTGCAAAGGGCTACGACCCTTGGCTCGTGGACCTTTCTTGGCTACGATAATGGACAGACTCTACACCACTCGTCTACATCTAATCGGCACCTGGCCCAGAAATACCTTTCCCTAATCTTTTCTAAGGTTTTATTTGAAGCAAAATGACCACCGGAGGAAGAATTGTGGTACGCCTCGAGGATTTATTTTATCTTCTCCTTGGGGACTAGCAATTGCCATTTAATGATCTTCATATCCGGGGATTCCCATCGGCGGTAAAGTATCTCGTCTCTTAGGAAAATAGAGTCCCATTGTGTCCAGTAAATCTTAAGCTGTGGGTCAGCCGGGGACACATTCTGCCATTCTGGGCGTATATCCGAACTTTTCCAGGTTCGTAGCTGGTTTAGGATTTCATCCTGTTCTTGGGCTCTTTTCCAATTTCCTAGGTCCTCTCCTAGAGATATCACCCGGATATCGAGGGATTCCTGACGTCTCTTCATCCTTGCGCATTGTTTGCAATCATCTAGGTCCTCGCACGGTCGCCTTGAGAGTGCGTCGGCGTTCTCGTGAAGATTTCCAGCGCGGTGTTGTACCTCGAAGTCGTACCGCCCTAACCTTTCGATCCACCTAGCTACTTGGCCCTCCGGCGTTTTGAATGAGAGCAACCACTTGAGCGAAGCATGATCCGTTCGAATTAGAAACCTTTTTCCTATCAAGTAATGTTTAGAATGCTCTATAGCCTCTACCATTCCTAAAAGTTCCCAACGTGTAACACAATAATTCCTCTCTGGTTTTTTTAGAATCCTACTGAAGTAACTAATCACCCGCTCCGATCCTTTCCGAACCTGAGACAAAACTCCGCCTATTCCGTACAGAGACACGTCTGTATCTAATATGAAAGGAGTTTCGACCTGCGGATAAGCTAAAATCGGAGAAGAAGTAAGGCAAGTTTTTAAGTAATTAAATGCTTCTTCACATTCCGGAGTCCACTCGAAGACAGAGGTAGACCCGATGAAATTGTGAAGAGGCCTAGCTATAGAGGCGAAGCCTGAAACAAAACGTCTATAGTAGGTGCAGAGACCTATGAAACTTTGAATTTCTTCCCTACTCGATGGTCGGGGCCAATCTCGCACCTTCTCAATCTTCGGAGGGTCTGTTCTGATGCCTTGGGCTGGGACGACATGTCCGAGGAAAGCAACTTCTCGTTGAAGGAGGTGACACTTCTTTGGGCTCAACTTCAGGCCTGTTCGTTGAAGCCTCTCAAAAACTTCTTTTAGGTCAGATATTTCCTCCTCAAAGGTTTTGCCGATTACAATTATGTCATCCAGGTACACCAAACAGATTCTTCCCGTCAGTCCTTGCAAAGCGACTTCCATCGTTCGTTTAAATGTGGCTGGAGCGTTGCACAGCCCGAAGGGCAGTTCCTCAAATTGCCAAAGGTCTCCCAGACCAGTGACGAAAGCTGTTTTTTCTTTATCCTCTGCATCCATCTCGACCTGCCAGTAACCACTCTGCAGATCGATGGTGCTATACCATTGTGCGCCAGTCAACATATCCAGAGTGTCTTCAATCCGGGGAAGAGGGTACGAATCTTTTTTGGTGACCTCATTAAGTTTCCTGTAGTCACTACAAAACCTTTTGTTCCGTCCTTCCTAGGAACGATAACGATTGTGGAGGCCCAGGGTCCTGAAGATGGCTCGATGACGTCGTTGAGGAGCATGTCGTCTACCATCTTCTGAACCTCTTCTTTCCCGTTGAAGGGGATCCGCCTGGCGTGCTGTTTGATAGGAAGATTGACCCCTACATCTATCTTATGGCGAGCAAGGGTACACCTCCCCTTGTCGCCGCTAGTCTTAGCGAAAGAATCACTAAATTCCCGCAGAAGAGAGGAGAATTGCGTTTTGGAAGAAGAATCTAACTCAACAGAAGACCTCTGAAAAAGGTCTTTTAAATGGTCAGGAACCTGTTCAGGAATTTCTCCTGCAGCTGAATCTATCACTTCTGTTTCCCTAATCGCCTGTAATTGATCGAGTTGAAAAGTTGGGGGGTTCGGGGTTTTGCTCCTAGTTAAAAGCGGAATCTTATGACGGCCTAGTTGTAGCGAGTTCCCTATAGTTGATATAACGCACTGATGTTCGCTCAAGAAATCAATACCTAGAATTCCCTCCTCCTCTATGTCGGCTACATAGACCTTATGAGGGGAACTAATTCGACCCGCGATATTTATTTGAACCGAAACTTCTCGTAATACAGGAGTGGTCTCTCCTGTCGTGGTCTTTAAAGTTGCATAATGATTTCCAGTATTAAAGTTCTTTAAGAGATCCGAGCGTACCACTGTTACTTCCGCTCCGGTATCTATAGCCCAGAGACAGTCAACACCGTTGACGGATCCCTGAGCATAGAGACCGGACTGCCTTAGACTTCTGATTAATATAGGCATGGTAGGGCTACTCTTACTCGCTACAGGCAATGATTCCCACCCCCCGCAATCATCGACCGCTAGTTTTTTTGTTGTTCCGTAGATTTTGAGTTATTAAAAGGAAGCATCCTCTCCCCCTGGGCAGGATTATAACTTTGATTTCGATTGAAACGAGGGTAAAAGGTTTGGCTTTGGTTCTGATTTGAATTAAAACTCCTATCGTTATCTCTCCACGATATTTGGAGGGGTCTCTGATGATTATCACGATTTCTCTTTTGCCGTGCGAAGCACTGCTCTATAGTGTGCCTTTGTTTCTTACAATACCGGCACTCTACGCTACTTTTAGAATTTAATCTCGGATTAAAATTCTGTTCCTGCCGTGAGAAAGAGGATCTTTTTTTATTTACTTCGGGTTTTTCGGGGGACGATTTCACTACTTCAACCTGTCGAACGCGGCCAGAACCTAGATATTGTTTATTTACAGCGTCTACTTCCCGAGCCTTTATAATGGCTTGTCGGAGGGCAGTAGGTTCTGCCAGACTCAGGGAGTGTTTTATTTCCCGGTCAAGGATGGCATTGATAAAACGGTCTGTAGCAAAGCTTTCGCGGGTGACTTCGTCGCTTAGTGGCATGGCTATTCGCGATAATCTTTCTATATCCTGCCCGAGTGTGGCGAGATCTCCATCCCTGTCGTTGTCCGTTATCGCCGTGTATTGAATTGAGTGAGGAACAGTTTGGTCAAGTGCTCATCCCCATATTTGAGCTTTAATGCTGAAGAAACCTTTTCAAAATCTAACAGTTCCGCCGCGGTTAAAGAAGAAATAGCACCTTTTAAGCTGTTTACTAAATTTCCGGCTTTAACGACCGGGTTCCAATTATTGACGTTAGCTACAGTCGGAAATTGTCGCTCGAATTCGGTCCACGGTCTGTCTCCGTCGTACGTCGGGGGTTTGAGGTTATTGGTCGTTCTCGTGTTCATGTCGGGGTTATAGTTTTCTATAGGATTGACGTTAACTTGAGCACGGGGAACGCTACTTGGTTCTTGGAAATGAGCACCGACCGTACGGGACTCGCGGACGATCGGGTCGCGCTCGACAGGCGAAATGGGAGCAAGCAAATTTTGGGAAGCATTTTCTCTAATCAGAGGCACAGACATTAAGGTAGATGGAGCCTGTGCTGGTGGGCAGGAGGAGGTGGAAGGGACTGGGTGCGTCTGGGACAGGATAGAGTGGGGCTCGCCTCCGGATCCTCGTCTGTCATCCCTAAGAGTGACGAAAATTTGCGAGAAGGACTACTGCTGCTCCTGGAGAACTCTGATCAGCCTTCCTTCAGATCGCTCGCGTTCTTTCAGAAGACGTCCCTCAGCTCGTTCTCTTTCTTCTCGAGCGGCCTGTTGGTCTCGCCGCTGATCCTGCAGAAGCTGTAATAAAGCAGTTTGCTGCTCGGTCTGAGCAGCTAGTTGGGCTGCCTGTCGGACAGCTTGTTGTGCAGCTTGCTGCTGCAAAAGCTGGACCAGGGCGGTAATCGGGTTCACTTCCTGTTCTTCCGCCCGTGGTACTTGATTCGATTTTGCAGCAGCGACAGCAGGAGAGTCTTGGCGGCGGGTATTGCGTCTGTTGCTCATATCGAGCAGATTTGTTTCTTTTCAGGTAGAATTTCTCAAGGAGAATAAGGCGTCGAAAGCTTATAGCTTCAGTATATAAGCAATCGGCAAAAACCAAAAGAATTGCACCAGGCAAATCGACTTAACCGGCTCAAAAACGATCTCACACTCCTGACACCAAATGTAACTTTAGGAGTTACCTTAAAATTCGAACTGTGAGTCCCTGGGCGAAATAAGGAGACTTGAAGGCACAAATTAATGGAAAAAGCAGATTAGGTTATATTTAGAAAATACAAGTGTCCAGTTTAAGGTCTGAGACAAGTCTGTTTATAAATTGAATGTCGTGTAGCATCCCACATCGGATGTTTTACAGGATGAACGAAGTTAATTATTATTAGGTTGTTTAAGGGGGGAATTCGGTAAAATTTCAGTCAAAAATGGCCAAAAAGTCGATTTTTGGATCATTACGGAAAAATGTTCGTGGAACCTTCCTCCACCCTCATAATAAATTTTGGACCCATACGATTTTTTCTACACACAATTTTCAGCCTAATGAAAAAATGGCGCGCTATACCGCATAATATTTATTTCAAATGGAGATTACACTTATAATATGTAAACTAGGAATGTTATAATATAATATAAAGCTTCTTTCTATCACTTCGGGTCACTAAATGTCTTTCATTTTTTTTTTTTTTCTTTTTTTCGCGGATCGAGCTTCTCTTTTCCCTACTTCAAAGCTCCTTGCTATGAATCCAGCAGCTGCTAAGGAGCGCTTTCCCGCCAATGATGTGCGCCATCTTGTTTTTCGAAAGAAAAATACGTGAGCTGTTGACATTTTATTTCAACAATCCCAAATATTATAATACGTAGATTTTGAAGAGACCTGCCTCTCAAAATGGATCGTGACAGTCATCGCTGGCGTGCTTCTAAGCTTCGTGAAAGCAAAAAAAGAAAGCACCGTTCAGACAATCTAAAAAGACGACCGGGAGTCGAAAACCTCCCGAAACCTAACCTCGATCTCAGGACACAAGTCGAGTTGGGTGTCGAAGTTGAACCAGTGGCCGGACCATCTGGAGTGAAAACAAGACCAGTTCAAGAGTCACAGATATCTGGTCATGGATGCCCTTCTGCCTTAGCTGCCACCGAAGGCTTTGGAAAACTAAGTCTATTCGACATGATGTGTACGCCAGAAGAAAAAGCTGCTCAGAATGAAACTGAAGACCAATTTCTTCTTGTACATTCCACTAGCTGGAATGAACTACTGAAGAACTTTGCATGCAGTGAGTGCGGTGAAAAATCCATTGAAGCACAAATAAGAGAACAGAAGGGGTTATGTGCTGTAACGTGGCAGATTAGCTGCCGCGTAATGACCATCGCCTCTTCTCCCGGCGACAGCGACCCTCGCGTTAAAAATTAATTCCGTATCGAAGCAAGAAGTACCGAAGCTCAAGTTCCCAAGGTCCCGTTTGTAACCTATAACCCTGTATATTAATTCCTATCCTGTTCCTATGTCTCTTATGTAATATCGTCGTGACTCTACCGCCGAGGGAGATCATCCCTTCTTAAGAACACGACTGGCAGGTAACCTGGAAGTCTCAGAGTCAGTAGCGAGGAAGCAGAGAACGTCGTATCCAGAGATATGCCTGGAAGAGCGCTGCAAAACTGTCTCCCCTGTCGCCCTCCTCTCCTACATCACACACCGGCCTCGTCCACCGGTTATATGCAGAAATTCCGCCTTCCAGGATATCGAAAACGTCAGCCCGCCACCTTACGTCATCCTCGCGAAAGCTCTGAGAACCAACGGGCCCTGCCAGACCGCGACGCGGAAGAAAGAACACCCACAGCGTCATTTGAAAAGGACCAATAATGATGTCTTCGCGAAAACCCCACCCCTCTTGTTGATTCCCTTAACGACGGGCGCAAGCCCGCCACTTCTTGCTTGGATAGCGTCTAGTTAAGAGCATTTTTTTTTTCTTCTTCTTTGTGAATCTTGATTGGATTATATTACCTATTCGTTTGTGAAATTGTCTACCGTAAAATCTTCACTTAATTAACGTTAAACTCTGTTTTGAGTGTGTTTTGTACGCAGAGTACTACAAATAAGGTAGGCTTTCGCCCATATATTGATTGATTTAATCGATTTCTTGTTGCATTGTGTGATTACGTAGTTGGGTCAGGCCTCCACGAGGGTGACGCCATTCGCATAAAATTGGGATTTTCGTGTTTTGGCTTTATTGTATCGGGTTAATTGTTTAGTCCTATTACTTTTGTGTCCCCTGTTGATATTATTGTGAAGAGTGAATCGATTTTTCGCGAATATTAGCTTCTAAAATAATTATTTCATTGATAGCGTCCTTTTTCCCTTTATGATTTTTCGTCCCTGATTTATTGGATTTATCGGTCTAAATCGTCCTGGGGAAACCCACACTCAACCTACCCCTGTTCATTTAATTTGTAGACGTTGATTATGCGATAAAAACCCCCCGTTAATTCCTTAATAATTTTCCCTTCGGTTCAATCGAAAACCGAAGCCACGCTTCCTTGTCCTCCAATTCCGCCATAATTTCCAGAAAGATCGATCCTCTCAAAATTAATTAAAATTTCCTTTAATTATTATAAAGCCTAGGAAGTTGATGTTAGGAATCTGATTATATAAATTCTCTTAAAATTAGTAGGGAACTTGAGCTAGTTTATTTTCCGTCGTAGATTTATTATTTTACAAAACCTTTATAATTCGCCATTTGTTTAATTAGTTAGTATTACATAGTTGTATGTTGTGTTTCTTCTTCAAATATTCGGGAATGTTCGGGTGAATTCGGATCGAGTCGTTTGTTCGCGTCTTCCACGCTTTGCACTTTCTTTAGAAAGTTCTACATTATCGATCTAGCCCTCATTGATTTGTTCGAGTCCCATCCTAATTGATTCCGGATCCTTCCACATTACCCGACATTATCGACCTGACGTCACGCTTTGTTACCACGTCATTGTTTTCTACGTTATCCTAAGATATTTGTTTTATTCTATTTAAGTTATCTGTTCTATATTACCCTATGACCTACTATTTCTTTTGTGACCTACATACCTGCTAGTCTATCAGCTGTTTCCATTGTCTCGTTTTTCTCGGTTAAGGCCTTCTGTCTGCCGACTTTTAATTTACTGTTGAATATTATTTATTGGATTATGACTTCGTGATTGATCATTCGATCGTATTAATTTGCTCGTAACGATATTTTCCCTATATTGAACGGGAAAGATCGTATTGTCTTATTTCAAGAAAATATACAGGGTGTCTCGAAATTCGCGCATGTGCTACATACGGGCGGATTCCTTGCGAAGAATGGATACGGAATATCCAAGTAAAAACTTCCGCGAGGACTTAGTTTTCCTGTAAAAGCACTTATTAACGAACCAATCAGCGTTCATCTTTAGAAGACTGTCTAAAATCCGTATCGCCGTCCACCTTATTAGCGCGAACGAAACAATAATGTGTGGTGTTGCCCGCTCGCTTGTCACAACGCGCTCGTATATCTGTCTATGTATCGCGCTCACGTATACGAGCTCGTTGTGACAAGCGAGCGGGGAACACCACACATTATTGTTTCGCTCGCGCTAATAAGGCGGACGGCGATACGGATTTTAGACAGTCTTCTAAAGATGAACGCTGATTGGTTCGTTAATAAGTGCTTTTACAGGAAAACTAAGTCCTCGCGGAAGTATTTACTTGGATATTCCGTATCCATTCTTCGCAAGGAATCCGCCCGTATGTAGCACATGCGCGAATTTCGAGACATCCTGTATACTGGTTTCTTTGTGAAATTCCATAAACCATAAATTTTGCGCTTCGCCCTAATTATTTCGCCCCCATGTTCCCCTCACCCTGAGCTAACGTGGAACTTGTGTGTTTTCGGGATATGGTTTAATTTTTATTGATTTTGGTTTTGATTATATTAATCCTTTGAATTATTTTTGCCTTTTTGCTTTTGGTCATTGAGTTATCGCGGTACCATTAGGTACCTGGCGCCCAACACCTCAGTTGTCTCGCGAATTTAATATTTTCTAAATTATAGCATTTTATTTTTCGAAATTAAATTCACCCAGAGCAATCCCACCGCGGATCGTCCTGTATTTGCTGGCGTTGCCTGTCACGGGAGTATCCCCACCGTCGGCAGTGCACGTCACAGTGCAAAGATTATTGCTAAATGTACAGCATGTGGATTTAGAATGGGCGATACCCATACGAGTCAACGAGTGAAAGGTTCGACAACAAGACCACCGTTTGAAGTCAACAGACGAATCGTTGATGCGACAAACGCCGTTGGACTAGGCCATGCAGGTCTGGAGAAATTCTGTACCGTGATGAGCATGAAAGGCATGAGCAGTAGCACATATAAAGCTCACTTAGATAAGTTAGCTACCGAAACTGAAAAGCTAGCAGATAGAGTTCTCGATAAAGCAAGAAAAGCTCTAAGAAAAGTCCACGAGACGATAGATCCATCTCTAAAAAACAAGGACGTACTAGACATAGCTGTATCGTACGACGGAACCTGGCATAAACGAGGCTTTACCTCTTTGTATGGAATTGGGATCGTGATAGATATTTTGACTGGACTGGTAATTGATTACCAAGTTCTGTCTAAATTTTGTCAAATGTGCGCTATCGCTTCGCTCACACACACTGTCACTCGATGTTTATACACGAAAATGACAAATCTAGATATTTAGCACGATGGAATCGCAGAGTTTTTAGTACTGCAAAGGACTGTTTTTGTTTTTATTGTATTCGAAACAAGTAAAGAGCGGGAACGTTACACGATCTTCAAGAATGTTTGACAAGCAATCGCCGGTCACGAAACATGTGAGCGATATGAAAACAAAGCGACAGCGCTGCTTGCGCCAGGTCGTTGAAACTCAATGCCAATTCTCGATCATTTTTACGAATTCATCCATGGCGACTTATTTAAAGATAGATATGACCCTGAGACAGCGAAATCTACAAAAAACGAAAAAACGATTTTTGTGAAATTTCAAGCTGTACGATTTTCGGTCTGTAAACCAGTTGTTTTTACGAATTCGTCGATGACGATTTTTTTAGAGTTAGATATGACCCTGAGACAGCAGATTCCGCAAAAAACGAAAAAATGATTTTTTCAAAATTTCAAGCTGTACTGATCCCCTTAAGAGTAAAAATGCCAAAGATGTCACAGCCGCGATGAAATCTTTACTAACTCTGGGTCGCATACCGAAACATCTACACGTTGATCAGGGCAGGGAATGTTACAACAAAGAATTTAAAACTCTTATGAGACATCATGGTATGAACATGTACACATAGGGTCAATCAAAGTGTCGCACCTAAGATATGCAACGGAACATACACCTTCATTTAAGTTGGCAACACAAATTTGACTTGAGCGCCCCCGCGACGGAGAGCTGCGAAATAACGAAGCTCGTATCGCTGCATCTGTCAAAACGTCAATTCAGAAATGATTTCTTGATCTTAACCCCAAATTGACATAACCTGATATGGCACAAATGATCAGTAAAATTCGGTTTCTCCGAAAAAAACGTGATATTCGCAAGGTGTACAAGGATTAAAAGGTTGATTCGGATATATCCAAGAAGCTGCCAGAGCATTCAAGTTATTTTTAAACATGATAATTTCGTTACTTATTGAACGAGCGTGATAATAATAGAACAATATTTGCCCCATTTTTCCACTCTTTTTGTGTAGGTTGATTAAGTTTCTTGAAATTGAGAGGAAGAAGCAGAAATCATATCGTCGCAGTGAGATGCGATACCTGTAACATTGGGTTTAAAATCATCACAATAAAACGAACGCATACGAGATCTGATTAACACAATTTTATTCATCAATTACATCGATGACAATCCTCGAGATAAGTATGCTTCACAGCTAAGCAGTTCTTTTGACCATCTTCTATAAGTCGTCTTTCAATAGATGGACAAACTTCCATGTATGTCTTTCATTTTATAGACAATCAGCACCGTGAAATTTGGTATACTATCCCAGTGAAGATTTCTACTCCTACGTATTATAACGTCTTCAATGCGGCGTTTTTCAATGTATGGTTTGCTGAGGTTATTATCTACTTCCAGATCAAGCGTGGCTGTGATCTTTAATGTTTCGTCTGGCAAGAAACCTTCCGTTGAAGGTTTCCTGCGCACTGCTGTTAAAACCCTGCACCAAGATTTAGATTAGTATGTGTTTTCCAAAAAGAAAACCAATCTTCTCAGATAAAAGTGTATGCGCAATGAATTTTTGGCTGCGGTGCCCCAGAAATTTTCTGCAAAAGGTTCCTTGCGCATACACTTTCATCTCAGAGAATTCAATTTCTTTTTCAATAAATTGGTCCACAGAAGTTTTCATGAGAATTTGTACAGTAATTTTAAATACGCAAGGACCGTTGCCCAAAAAATTTCACCCCAAGCCCCACTTAATAAAATCTTGATCACGTCAGTTCGACGAGCTTTCTGAGACCTTGCTAACGCTGATATTGTAAGATGAAATTGTCTTACGATTATGAAATCCATGCATTTCAATTCGATTGATTCGCTGTGCTAAAAAAGTTATCAAAACTAATAAGCTCATAAAAATAAGTGTAAATGAAGAAGAAATAAATCAAGTTACTACTATTTGAGTTTCTATGTGTTACTTATTTTCAATTACCATTTTAAATAATTTATCAAAGTTGTAAACTATTCGTTTTATTTTTAGTCAACGTAAAACCTTTTCAAGTCGCAACCATGGGCTCCATATCTCTTCGTT
Organism: Rhogogaster chlorosoma; assembly: GCA_944452935.1. Lineage (NCBI taxonomy): Eukaryota > Metazoa > Arthropoda > Insecta > Hymenoptera > Tenthredinidae > Rhogogaster > Rhogogaster chlorosoma. Next base: position 10,187,001 of record OX101802.1, read on the forward strand.
GTATAGTCAGAATCATGGATGGTTTACGATTTCATCAAGTGCTATGATAATCGAATCTAATCATTTTTTTACAACGCAAGACTTCAAGATTCATTAAACACAGTCGAAGAAATGAAAATAAAAAAATTAACACAAATAAATCAAGCGACCTCTATTTGAGTTACTGTGTTACTTCTACATATTTAATTATCATTTAGAATAATTTCTCAGCGTACCAATAAAACGAATGCAATAAGGTATCTTATTAACACAATTTTATTGTGCAAACATAATGAAAACGAAACATTGAGTATAAACTGAAGGGTGGCACGACAAAACGGTGTAAGTACCACCGTGATGACTTTTCAGTGGAGCAAAAAAACTGTCCCAAAATTCTAAAAACTGATTTAAAAAAAAAATGAGAAAGTTCTTCGTAGAGTTTTTCGAGCTCTTTGAAATGGCGCAAACCCCGATTCAATACAGCTATCTACCTTCGAGAAAATCGTTTGCGAAAGTCGATGTTTTTCGTGCCAGCGTAAGTGCCACGTTTCGTGCCAACTTTTTTTTTTACTTTGGCTGCTGATTACGAACGCAATTACGATGCTAAAATTATGATAAAAATATGAATCGAAAGCTTGAACCGTAACGAATGAGATTCGCTTATAGATTCCCAAATTCGAACAAATTTTCAACTAATACGGGGCAAAATGGCGGACGAGGGAGGGATCGGAAACGGTGTAAGTGCCAAGATGAACATAATTTTCATACAAAATCATGAAATTTTAATGAAAAAAAGGTAGAGCAGTGTTATTTGAGTAATTCCTGATAGTAGCGTCTGGCCTGTGGAGGCATGAACCGGAGCATATCCATGAGGAAATTTGGAAATCTATAAGCGAATCTCATTCGTTACGGTTCAAGCTTTCGATTCATATTTTTTTCATATTTTCAGCATCGTAATTGCGTTCGTAATCAACATCCAATGTAAAAAAAAAAAAAAAAAGAAATTGGCACGAAACGTGGTACTTACGCTGGAACGAAAAGGATCGACTTTCGCGAACGATTTTCTCGATGGTAGATAGCTGTATTGAATCGGGGTTTGCGCCATTTCAAAGAGCTCGAAAAACTCCACAAAGTACTTTCTCATTTTTTTTTTTTAAATCAGTTCTTAGAATTTTGGGACAGTTTTTTAACTCTACTGAAAAGTCATCGCGGTGGTACTTACACCGTTTTGCCGTGCCAATTTTTTATATCTTCGCAAATAAATTTTTGTCAGCCATATCATTTGGCGAGGACATGCGTATGGATTTTCAAGAATTTTATCAAAAATAAAACGTATTTTCGATTTTTTGGCACTTACACCGTTTTGCCGTGCCACCCTTCTATAAATAATACTCCTTTCACTCAACAACGCTTAAGAATAAACTAATAAGTAGAAAAATGCTACGATTCATGCAATATTCAAATAAATTACACAATTGTGAATGAGAATATAATATGTAAGACTGGTGAGTACGTAATACTATTAGAATCTCAGCTACGAATCTCCCTTTGACTATAAATATTGATATATAAAATAGAACCTATTGATTTGTAACACAGCGAACGTAAACTGTGAATCTCGCTGTACTACTTAGTTTAAAGTGAAAGTGCCTGGAGCATTACGCACTTCAAACACAGAATGTCAGTCTTATTTTGACTAGAATACATTGCACGTAACAATTATCAATGGAATTTTTGTAAAGCGATGCCATTGTACTTGACATGAGGCTCTACGGTCTCATAGTCTATATATACTGTTTAACAACTTTCTATCTTTCTATCTTTCAAACCATGTGAATATATCAGACAAGCCGAACCAAATTAGTGTACATAAATGCAAGTGTCTCTAATTAAAGTAAGATTCTTCCTCTATTCGAGCGTGCAAACCTCAGAGAGACCGAAAAAAAAACGAAAAGAACATGCTGAACGATTTCAAGTAAAAATTCCATCGGAATGGGTTTGAACGGTCTTTCTATCTCTATCAATGAGAAAGTTTCCTCAACAGACAATTAGTTGGTTTATTGCAAACAAGGATTTAAATGAAAATAAGTATTATACTAAAAATTCATACTGAAAAAAATAATAAATTATACTTGAACGAAAATACAAATGTCAGAGAATTTGGAAAATAAGATGGAAGGAGGCAAGCAACGTTATCAACATCACCCGCATCAGAGCAGAATTGTCACTGCGGTAATGAATTCGGAACAATACAAATCCCGGAAGGTTTCATGATAGATTTTGATAGAGCACGTATATCCTGTAGCTAAACATACTGAGAAAAAAAAAATAATTTCAATTTAAAAAATAAAAAAAAAAATCCAATCATAACCAACACTCAAAAAAGAAATAGAAAATAGAAAATAAAGAAATCAAAAATAGAAAATAAAGAAATAAAGAAATCAAAAATAAATAATAAAAAATAAAATATAATGAAAAATCAGAGCAGGTCCATTACCATCTGGTGGGCCCGCCCTGATTAATCAATACATTTTGTAGCCGGATAGGCATGGATGAAGTTAAACTTTGAGTGTATCCAGGTTTTGCACGGAGCTGCTCCCATGCTCCACGGACTCGAAGACACAGTCCCTCTCGTCTCTCACGCTCTACCGGTTCCCATCCCCGTCCCATCTCCGCCCAAGCATTTTCTATCGGATTCAGGTCAGGGGATTTCGCCGGCCAGTCGAATCGTTGCACCTCTGGATGCTGGGCATACCATTGGCGAACGATTCCTGCTCTATGCACCGCACTATTATCTTCGACAATCCGAATGATTGGCATTACCTCTCTAGGATATACAGCCCTAACAGAAGGTATCATCACTCCTTCAAGAATTTGGATGTATTGCCGGGAATCCATGTTGCGGTTGATCTCTACGAGTGCACCCGGTCCTGCACCGCTGATCCAACCCCAGAATGAAGCAGTGACACGTCCACTCCTATGCTTCGGCAAGATGTTGTCCGGGTGATACCGCTGCCCACGCTCCCTCCATACAGTTCTACGTGAATCTTTATCTGTTGAGAAGACTTTCTCATCAGAAAAGATAACTGTATTCCATTCAGCTACAGTCATGTGCAGTAAATTCCGAGCGAACTCCATCCGAGCATCCTTGTGGCGGTCTAATAAGGCTGTCTTTTTGGATGCGATGTGGCAATCCAAATTTGTCTCATTTAGGCGCCTACGCCCAGTCTTCTCGCTGATGCCCAAGTTCAATTGGCGTTGAACTTGGGACGTCGGCTTGAAGCGTTGAGCTCTCACTGCCGCTACCAGGGCTGCATCTTGATTTGGAGTGGTTTTTCGCTGACTGCCATTTTCAGCACGCAGATCTTTCATGCCATCGAAACCCTCAGCGTCATAACGCGTTCTATATCGATTTATAGTGCGGAGGTCACATCCTATTTCGGCTGTATATGTGAAACAATAAAATGGATTCATTATCATTAAATTTAATGTCATTAGTATTTACTGTAGGCAGTGCTGAGAGAGTATAAATCATATTCAAGAGGTTCATTGCGTATCTGAGGAATTCTTTGTCAACTGGGCCATTAATAACAATACTTTATTTCTTATTTATATGTTACAATGATATTAATATTTTAATTATGTAGATTTGCGTAAGGGGCCATTCATTAATTACGTAAGGGTCCCGATGGGGGGGGTCGCAAAATCTGTAATGCCCTTATCTCGGAAGGGGGCGGAGTGGGTAAAAGCCATTGTTACGTAATATTTTATAAGTCGAAATGTGCGACTTCTAACATAGTGAATTTCAGTGCAATTGATCTTTTTATAAAACCAGATAAAATCGTATGTAAAAAAGGGGAGGGTGAGTCCGAGAAATTTCATGTGCTCTTACGTGAGGGTAGGGGGGGTCAAAAATGGCAATAATTGTCCTTACGTAATTAATGAATGGGCCCTAATTACAAAATAATTAAGCTACAGAAATCTTTACCAGCTAGATCCCGACTCAGCCAACCGGCTCGAAGGAGGCCAGCGACTCTACCATATGTTCTGTCTGAAGGCTGGAACATTTCTTTTTCTAATTGAGAAAGTGATGACAATAAATTAATCAAATAATTAGAATCAATCCGTGTTTAAAAGCATTATTAAATTTATAGATACCTTCAACGTGCTGATTTGCAAGATTGAATGAAAGTTTTTTCAATCCTATTAATTGCTAAGCAACCTTGCAGTTTTCAATTGTCATATTGAAAGTTGACTGTTTTATGAAAAACATTATAGATTTCAAAATAATGCTCTTAGTCCAAATTAGGAAAAATAAAAACATTAATCGGTAAAAATCTGAATTTTAGTATACACGTTTACTGGGGCTTCCCATTGAACATACAAAAAGTCCCCGTCAAAACCTGTTGCGCTCGATCCGCCATCTTGAAAAAGGGTACACTTTTTCAGTTTATTGCCTATATCTCGGCAACTATAACTGATACGAAAAAATAATTCAGATAATAAATATAGTTTATTAAATTGCCTATAAAAAAGCTCATGAACATTTTTTTTGTATCTTCAATACTTCAGCTGTAATCCGACATCGAATAAAGAAGAAAGTCTCCTGAGCTCTTGAAGCTGTTGTGCAAATAGTTTTTGGCAGCTTCATGACCTGTAAAGATTATGAATAAATGACAAATAATCAAATTTATTGAAAATTGTGTTGGTATTTCTTATATATGGGGCATTCCATGCCAAATCGACCACTTCTGAACCCGACCCCTTTCGATTTAGCTGAAACTTTTGTACCTTTTTCTACCCCACTAAAGACGGTCCTCATAATTTTTTCAAATTTTTTTACCCAACCCAAACAAATCGCTCTTTTTTTTTCAAATAGCCATAACTTCTTCAAAAATTGACTAATCGGGACGCTTTTTTTCTTAAAAAGTTTCGTTTTGGAATGTCCTTTTCAAAGATAAATACAAATAAACTTTCGGATGTCAAATTCTATAAAATATCCGACTTTTTTGAGAAAAATCGTCAGTTTTTCAAAGATCGGGATTTTTAATTTTTTTTTTGATTCCCCCAAAAACTTTGATTCATTCTGTGAATAATGCCACTAGGTCCAGAGTGGGCCGACTTTTCCTTCTATTTTTTTTTTTAAAGGAAAACAAACTTCATTTTTTCTCAATTGTTTTGTTATGAATTAAGTACCGCTGCTACCATTGTTATGATTTAGGATGTTGAGGTTCTGAATAAGGGTTGAGCTGGTACCAGTAGTATGTGTGAGACTGGAGTTTTCGTTGAGTTCGTTCCTCGTTTTACACCTTCAGGTAACCGGGTTTAGGATGGTAGGTGACTGATGTGAATTTATGTATCATAACTGAATGATCGTTTATTGGTAATGATCATAATCATTGTAGAACTAGTTACATGAGTGTTACAAGTTTATGGTGCTTAAGTGAAGAGTGATTTTGGATTAGTGATTTATGATTCTGAAGCGAGTCTGAGAGTGACTGCTTTCTTTGACGATCTGGACGCAAGTGTTAATATAATATTCGCTACTGCTGAGCTGAATGATGAGATCATTCTTTTCCATTGTTCTCCCGGGCATGGGTGCGTTTATGCAGATGCGTTTAGATAGGGTTACAGTTCTTTGAATCAGAGATTAGAGGCTGAGAGACTGGATGTATGCAGGATGTTATGTCTTAGGGACTGGAGGTAAGGGTGTATGAGAGTGTGGAGTAGTATGGAATACGTAACAGTTTATTTTTGCGACTTTGAAAACGAAGCTTGAAAAAAGATTGTAAAACAAAGGCTTGTAAAATCGAAAAAATAAACAATTGAGAAAAAATGAAGTTTGTTTTCCTTAAAAAAAAAAATAGAAGGAAAAGTCGGCCCACTCTGGACCTAGTGGCATTATTCACAGAATGAATCAAAGTTTTTGGGGGAATCAAAAAAAAAATTAAAAATCCCGATCTTTGAAAAACTGACGATTTTTCTCAAAAAAGTCGGATATTTTATAGAATTTGACATCCGAAAGTTTATTTGTATTTATCTTTGAAAAGGACATTCCAAAACGAAACTTTTTAAGAAAAAAAGCGTCCCGATTAGTCAATTTTTGAAGAAGTTATGGCTATTTGAAAAAAAAAGAGCGATTTGTTTGGGTTGGGTAAAAAAATTTGAAAAAATTATGAGGACCGTCTTTAGTGGGGTAGAAAAAGGTACAAAAGTTTCAGCTAAATCGAAAGGGGTCGGGTTCAGAAGTGGTCGATTTGGCATGGAATGCCCCATATATAAGAAATACCAACACAATTTTCAATAAATTTGATTATTTGTCATTTATTCATAATCTTTACAGGTCATGAAGCTGCCAAAAACTATTTGCACAACAGCTTCAAGAGCTCAGGAGACTTTCTTCTTTATTCGATGTCGGATTACAGCTGAAGTATTGAAGATACAAAAAAAATGTTCATGAGCTTTTTTATAGGCAATTTAATAAACTATATTTATTATCTGAATTATTTTTTCGTATCAGTTATAGTTGCCGAGATATAGGCAATAAACTGAAAAAGTGTACCCTTTTTCAAGATGGCGGCTCGAGCGCAACAGGTTTTGACGGGGACTTTTTGTATGTTCAATGGGAAGCCCCAGTAAACGTGTATACTAAAATTCAGATTTTTACCGATTAATGTTTTTATTTGTCGAAAATTGGTCTAATTTGACTGGACTACTACGCCGTGAGTCCGATACGCTTGGAGCAGTGCGTTTTCCGGCTCTAGTGGAGGCGCTGGCCTTGCCGCTTTCTTGGCGAATCTAAGACTTGCACGCCGATAGGGCCGTCTGTGACGATACGAGAGGTATCTTTAGGCTGCATTTGCTGTCTTTTCCATCGGTAGTTCCCACGTCGGTAGAGACCTCGTGGTGCATCGTGATCGAGATTCATAGATTTTACAAAAATAAAAAGTGCATTAGTTAAAGCTAACCATTTTCCCTAATTCTTCCTTTTCCTGGAGTCCCTGTCCACGCTACGCTGTGCTTTTTCGAGTTTTTCCCCTTGTAACTGGGATTTATCAAAATACCACGTTACAATGTATATATATGTGAGTGGTTATTAATATTTACCTTAAACATACCGCTAGTCTCCCTTCAGGTCCGATAGATCGTCGAAAATTAGTGTCCTTTTTATATAAATCATCGTATAAGATCACCAACAATTCTTGGAATTTCTCATATGACATACGGAAATATTCGAAAAATTTAGCTGGGTCTTGTACAAGATCGGGAAGCAACGTATGATGTTCGCAAAAGGTCGGACGTTTTATACATATATCGTGAACCCATTTATTTTTTCTTTTAGGCCGTGTAATCGCTTGATGACACAAAATAGCTGCAGCTATGATAACATCCTCATCAGAGCTGGTATCCATTACGACTGATGTGAATTAATTGAAAAATGACTGTTTGCTGTCACGTGTCGATAGTAACTACACAGGAACATCGGTGAAAAAAAATTTCGCCGCGCTTCACAGCCGTTTGCCGCCGTTCGCCGCGGTTCGCCGCGGTTCGCCGTGGTTCGCCGCGGTTTGGTGCGCGCAGGCCTTTAAAGTTTTTCTTAGCTTCTTTGACTCGTCATACATACGCTTTTTCACATGTAAAACGCACTCATTTTTTTCAACTTTAGGATCATTATTGTAAATATCTGCTTCTAGTAAATTTTTATAGGTTTTGGAGTCCCCATCACCAATATATTTTTTATATTTTACACCGAGCTCTTCAACGGATCGTCGAAACATTTCAATAACTCCGTCAACCTCCATCTTACCAGAACTTTCTTCGTGATTCGCCGTACACTCAGTCTGGTGATCCTCGTACCATTCTAAATATTCATCTGTATTTTCTTTACCCACCCACTTTTCACAAGCTTTGCAAACTTTAGATTTAACAATAATGTCTATTACTTTATTAGAGTACTTTCCGATTAAAGAAACGATACCTAGTAGTCACGTAAAGCCACGTTTTGCCCATGAACCATCACCCGAAACTGTTATTTCATCTGCAATATTTCCTTCTTGTTCATTTTCTTTTTTTTCTTCTTGTGCTGCTTTACGAAATAAAACTTTAGCAACACTTTTAACAGCAATATGTATTGTATCAAGGATACTGTAGTATCCGCTCTTACTTAACCCTGGTCCCAAATCCATCATGGCACAAAAAATGTTTATACCCGATAAACCAACACCGAGTAGTCGCATAACAAAAGTAAGACGTCTGTTGACCTCAAACGCATTCCTCACTTTTGGGCAAGAATTAATGGTAGTAAATTCATCGCACTTACACTTTATACACAAGTTACATCCCAATCCAACTTGAGATTTTTTAAGAAATTTTATATCACTCTTGCAAATCTTTACAAATCAGAACACTTTCTAAAGCACTGAATACTAAAGTAAAACTTAAAAGAGCGTACGTTGAGCTCTCATCAATGGCTACTTCAATATCTTCTTCATTTTTTAATTTTTCAGCAGACTTGCTCATAAATGTTACATCTTTTTCAGCAGTGTATCTATTACCGTGAAATTTTCGCTTAATGCCTGGATCTCCAGGACTTTTCGTAACACGTTTTTTTCCTTTCCTATCAATCTTAGATGCTTACGTGTCAACGTACCATCAAATACTAACAGAGTACTGAATTTTAACTTAAATATACTTTAAAATAAATATATATTATATATACATAAATATATATATAAATATATATAATAGAATAACAGAGTCAACCCAGGTATAAAAAATGCGCGCAAACAATAGAAGGGTCCAAGCGGTTGCAGCTGCCGGTCGACCTTAAAGGTTGGACTCCGAGGCGCTCTAGGAAACTCGTTATAACTCCCGAAATATTTCGAATTTCTGTCTGAAATTTTCACAGTATATTCTCAAGACATTGTACTTTCAAATTAAGCAAAAAAAAAAATTTTCGATTTTTTGAACCCAAGTTGCCAGACTACTACCTTAATGAGATTGTAACGCCGCGACTCATATCAAATAATTCAAATATAGCGCGTTCAAGCGAGCCCGCCATCTCTGAGCAAAAATGCTAACAACGTCGCTGCCACCAGGCACGGGCTATCCTCGCCGCGCGGCATGACCCAGCGAAAACCTTTCTCGCGAGTAAAGTAACCACGGGCCAGTTTATAAGGCGGGCGGATCGACCGTACAATTTAGAGGTCGACTAAAGATAAATCGTCCTTCAGGAACGCTATTGATATTTAGCAACGCAGCGAACACTTCGGCCTCTCTGACTGTCTCAACGATTCTTTAACTTTTTATGTGGTAACAAAGCTCCTAAGAACGACTTCGTTCCTCCTGTCCGCGTTTCACATAGCACAAGCCTTGTTTTTACTTCTTCTAAATTCTTTACTAACCTTCTGTTCAGACGTAGATTCAAACATAAATAAAGTCATCATCTCTCGCTAAGAGCTTCACTTTATATAGATCTCAATAAAATATACCTCTCACGTAAAATTTTCACCAATACATACATAATTGTTATTAAATCATACCTCTCAGAATTTCATTAAACACGTTTTTAAATAGAATAGGTTCGCCACTGTTAAACATATTTAGTATTTAAGCAGTACCATTCTTATGATTAAAAACCGTTCTTGTCATTGTTTTCGCGTCTTCACAGACATTACCATATTTAAATAAACCGTATTATTATCTCCCATACGTATATCTTTTATTGAGACGCACTCACCTTCCTCACTTAAATAAAAAAATCGTTTAGACCAGTATTTAGATAGGCCCGGGGAGCTCTCCCGACCCCCTGAGTATTGGGATCCAACATAGGGAGACATGACATCTAGTGGCCGAAAGTAAAAACAGAAAGAGAGGGAATAAGAGCTGTCAGTTGATACGTGTTCCTATGTTAATTTATTTATACATGTTTTTGTGTTAATTTATTTCGTCCGGCGGACCACGTTTGCGTTGCGCAGGATTTGTACCTGCCCAATCGCATATATTTTGTATATTTACTAACATTAAAAAAAAAAAAATTAATACCGCACATAAGAGCTCTGTAGATCGCTTTTGAACTTTTCTGCGCCATATTGACCAAGCCCCGCCCACATGTTGGATCCCAATAGGAGCAGGCTTCAAATAATTAGAACAATTTTATAGAATTGTCTGAAGACTGATAAAGTATAAATAAGATATTAATGTTCAACAGGAATGATTGAGATGAATGTGAGCGAGAGAGATACCATGAAAAGTGGGAGTGTTGAGAGCATGCATCTGAGTTTCATGTTATTTGAATTAAGCGCCAACCGGCCGCCATCTTAGTATCGATCGATACGACTAACATGTTTGATTTATATCGATTCTTCCTTATTGATCTCCAGCTCTCGTTGGCCATGTGAAACCTTTTACTGTATCCGCAAATTGTTATCGAATAAATACATTGCAATCGTAACAACGCACTCTGATATTAATCTACCAATAACAATATTATAGTCATTATTTCATGAAAAATTTATAATAAGAGATTTGTTTGACTAGTTCGTATTATATAGTCGTATGTTGTGTTTCTTGTCCGTATCTTCGGGAATGTTCGTGTGAATTCGGATCGAGTCGGTTGTTGGTGTCTTCTACGCTTGGCACTTTTTTTTAGAAAGTTCTACGTTATCGATCTAGCCCTTGTTAATTTCACAAAGTCCCGAATATATTGTTACAGACTGACCAATGAGTTGATCCCATGATGGGAGAAAACCGGAATTTGACCTAAGTCAGACTCTAGTATTTCACCCAGATACGAACGCCCAGAGGTTCAGGTTCAACGTAACCTCCTTTAAGTCCACGTGGACGGGATCTCTGGAGGTTTACAAAGGAATAGGCTATTTACGTGTTGTTATAATGTTTAGATAAAAATGTTCGCTTACCTGGTTTAGTCTATCTCGATTATTTCCACAATTTTAGGCGTAGAGGCATGAGGTTGTTGGTCAACGTCGGCAGTAGTGAAAGATTTCCGAGATAGGGTTGCTTCTATGGTGCTGATAATGCACCGTGTACCTTGATAATCTACTAGATGTTGTACGAAGGTTTGTGGTTGATCTTCCGCGAGTTCAAAGAAGGGTCCCTCTGGAAGGGCCGTTTCTTTTCGAGTTTGGTTTATTGGTTCTTTTATTGAACTTGAATTAGAATCTTGCAAAATTATAGTGTCTTGGCTATCCTCGCGTTGGAGGTTCGAATAAAACTCTGAAATATATTCAGGCAACCACTCAGGAGTGTCACTATTTTTGTTTAATTCGTTGATTGTTTTAAGTAGTTTTTCGTTCCTGGCCTTAGCTTTAGCTAATTGAGCGTTTGCTCTTTTACCGGATTTTCTCTTAAACTTTCTTTTTGTTGCCACAACTTCATTCATCTGTTTAGGGAAAATGAGTTGTGGGTGAAACGTTGGCTAGATTATTGCATAATCTTCGCGCAGACGTTTCGTGTGAGATAGTATAGAATTAGGGCTATAGGTATAGCGTGTGTAGGTATTGGTGCGAGCTTGGAATAATCCTTGCCAACGCGACCAATAATTGAAGGGTGTATCTGGTTATATTGGCTTGTAAACTCGCCCCGATATAACAGTGGCTTGGAGACCTAAGTACCTCGCCTAAGTATAGAGTGTATGTGTTGCGACCGGCTACTCAATTTTCAGGGCAAGGGTAACCCGGCAGCCGTGCACTTCGGCGTCAATAAAATAGGATAGAAAAATACGAAAAACTATAGTTGGGCGCCAGACGTTTTCACGTCACTCGAAACACTATAAATACTATAAATTTGACGGCGGAAATGGCCAGTTAGCTCAGAATACGATCTATCAGGTGGAATGGTAGAGTGGCTGGGTTGCTAGATCAAATAACAAATTATTAATTACTTATTTGATCGATTTATTTTAATTTGCCAAGATATTTCGATAATTAACAAACGATATTCCGTATTTTAACGGGACGATATTCAACAAAATCCGTGCTTGACGGGAAAAATACTATTACATGTCTCAGATATATCGGGAATACGGGAATTTACACAATATCATCAATGAAGAAAATATAACAGAATAATATCAGAAATTTCACAGCAGTTAGGCTCGATATAACGCAATAAATCAATAATCAATCAATCAGAATACAAATAAGTAAGAAAATATATGAAAACAATTATCAAGCAAAGAGCTTAAAGACTAAATAACAAATGCTTGCTTCTACGCTCGCTAAGCACCGGGAAATCGTTATGCGACAAGTCGTTCACTCAGAAAAGAAGAGAATAATACCAGAAAGAATATAATATAGCAGAGAAAATAGAAAAGATAATAGAAGAGCAGAAATAAGCTCTAAGAGAATCGATAACATGCTAAAAGACCAAATATAACCCACAATCGGTAAGCTAATCACGAGTCGGCTCGGGAATCCGTTTTTAATCAATAAAATACTACAAAAATACCGGGACGAAGTCTAAAAGACTTAACGAACCAGAATAACGTGACTACGTCACAAGAAACTCGTGGCCTACCCCACACTAGACAAAAGACTATAAAATACTAAACGGGATTCGTGAGCGAACTCGTGGTTGTACAATAAATAGGTCTTACCTTTTTACTTGAAGAGACTGTGCGTAGCACTTACTGAACTGTTTTAAATAAACTATATAGCACACAATAATCGGGAATAAAACGAAACTCGAGACGGTACGGTACGGTATCTCTCTTTTCAGAGGCGGTAATAGATGTTCGAAGTCTGCTGTGGTCGGTAGGACGGCTGAGCGTAGAAGTAGGACGAGTCCTGTGGTGTTGCCCATTTTATAGATGCGGGATTCCCTAGCTGCGAAGTTCGACTCGGTGTTGCGAATCTGGTCAGCACGAACTCGATAATTATCGAGGCTCTCCGTGACGTACGACATGAGTCTTGGACAAGTCGTTCGGTCAACCATGGATTTGGACATTTGTCCAGGCTGGCACTCGTTATGAGGTCACGGCGGGAAATTCGAACAGCGTACTACGGGACTCGTACTCGATACTTCCTTCCTTCTGACTCCGACTCTCGTCGCGGGACTCCTCACATGCAACATCGGGACGAAGTGCACCCTAGTTGCGTCTTAACAGGAAAGACGGACCAACCAGAGGATCTGGCGGAGATCCTGATGCCCCAATACCCGGATCTGCATCCAGGTCTCCCCATGTGTGGTGTGGAAGGCTTACAGGCAGGCCTGCATCACACGGTTGCACTTCTTGGCCGGGATGAGGGTGAGAAAGCCGATGATTTGGTCCAGCTCCACTCCTGGTCGATAAGTCGTCGGTAACGGGAAGCTTGCGGTTACTTTTGCGTTTTCACCTTGCTCTATTCGACCACTACCGAGACGTCCGGAATTTGTAGACGGGATGTGATCCAGCACCAGGTTGAAAAGTCGACTGGAACGGGAGGAATGACTCATAGAGTCAGCCTTATTCGACCGCTCCTGCGGCATCCACAGTCGGGAGTAAGACGGGAAGTTGCATCGTTTCAGACAAGATATCAAATGATGAGCTCGGGAGACCGCTGCTGTTGACGTCTCGGGATTCCCTCGATGTCCTGGCGTTGGTCTCCGATTTTCGTGATGACAAGATATATTACAGAATAACAAAAGAAAAGCAAAATATTAAATAAATATTCCTAAAATATAGCTAGATTGAACCTGTGACTTGTCGCTGACTTCCCTGGCGCTGGCCGTCTTACCGATCCGTCGCTTAATCCGCGACCCTGATGACGTTTGCAAAATGCAAATTAATTAAAGTTTAATATAATATGTTCTTAATATATTTTAAATTTATAAGGTATAATTCCTAATTTATTAATGTATGGTTATATATATAGGGGAGGGAGGGTGTTCGGGCAAAGTAATTCGATCGCGTAGATCAGCTGGACAGCCAGTATCTATCGATCGCACACACACCATCGTGTGGTGTTTACTTCAAATCTGACTACGAGACCCTACCGCGCACCGAGCGCAAGAACTATCCTATGTATATGTATGTATGTATGTATCCTTGCGGACTAGATCGAAGTCCATATAGATCAGTGTGTCTCGAAATTCCCTGTGGGAAACATTGTAAATTATCGGCCTCGTGGTCTTATATGTATTTTATGTATCTCTAATCGCGAGTACGAAATAAACCACGAGTTTTAATTAAAGACAAAAATCAGTGTGAGCCTTCTCTAATCATTTATCCCGAAAGTCACTCATCCTAGGCCTCTATCTCGCTAATTCGTTAACCCATATCATAAGAACCTCTCTAGCGTTTTCTCTCATCACAGAGGGCAAAACGGGGCACTTAAGAAAGTATTCAGTTTTGAGGGGTTTAAATATGATGAATTTTCTTTTTTTCAATTGTATTCAACGAAAATAAAACTAATTTTCAGCTGCCGTTAAAAAAAATATTTTCAACTTTTTAAATTTTTTAATTCAATCTAAAATTTGGATATATCGGATTTATCTTGTAAAATTAATTTTTACTTGATGAAATAAGTACATTCTGTACTTGAGTGACTCGTGAAAAAAAGAGAATAAAAAAATATATATATTTTCGAAATTTATTTTATTAGATGAAATAACGTAAAATGATGTTAGAAACTATTTTTGACCATTTGAGTGACATTTGAGGAAAAAAAATTTGTCAACATAATTTTTTGGGTACCCCATTTTGCCCGCCCTATCCCGTTTTGCCCCCCTCTACCCTATATAAATACATATTAGGGTGGTCCTTATTTGGGGTGTTGACGAATTCCGACAAGTGCGCCCCCTAGACACGTTTGAAATAAATAAAAAAAAATGTGTGCAAAAACGGAGCCTTGTAGTCCAATTAGAAGACGTGCCTCTAAGCTCGTTTTGTTTCTCATTTGAATAACATGAGATTTTCAGACTACTTCAGTCATTATGTTTTTAAGTTGTCCCCGAGCACGCAAAAAATTCTTTTTTCACATAAATCTGTTGTTCATGGGTACAACTATGCGTATATTTTGCCACAAGTTATTAAATGTTAATTAATACATGTATTAATATATTAATTAAATGTGGTCAAACATTTAATATACATTTAATACATGTATGAATATATTTATTAAATGTGGTCAAACATTTAATATACGCGTAGTTGTACCCATGAACAACAGATTTATGTGAAAAAAGAATTTTTTGCGTGCTCGGGGACAACTCAAAAACAAAATGACTGAAGTAGTCTGAAAATCCCATTTTATTCAAATGAGAAAGAAAACGAGCTTAGAGGCACGTCTTCTAATTGGACTACAAGGCTCCGTTTTTGCACACATTTTTTTTTATTCATTTCGAACGTGTCTAGGGGGCGCACTTGTCGAAATTCGTCAACACCCTAAATAAGGACCACCCTAGTGTCTACTCAATTATGCAAATGGTATTGAAGTCAAATATCGAATGGTTTCTTTGAAAAACGCGTTCTCTTCATTCTTCTTCTTCTACATCTGAGTTTGAAACCTTGAACCATCTTCGCGTACGGAAGATTCTATTTAGAATTGGTTGTTTAAAGGATTTTTGTACCAGAAATGTGAAAATTGAAATTTAGCTTGTGCTGAAGACAACTTAGTTTGCCTAAAGATATTTTGCCATTTATATTTTCATTCACTTCAACTTGAATTTACACGCTTTTTCAGATGTGGACCAGCCCCGAACCTCCGACACAGCGTCTGACCGCTTCCGAAACTTTCGCTTCGCTTCCGCGTAGTATACGTTGAACTTGACTTGTTCATCACCCAGAGGAGGTGTTCAAACTGCCTGCCCCCCTGTTCTATACAAATGCGCGCTCGACAGATGAGGCTCTCCTGTGCGCGTTCCAGCATCTCTGGCGTCACGATCGCAATAGCTGCCCTTATTGCCTCTCTCAGTTGTGCGCAAGTTTCTATAGCTCCTGCTTGATACACGCATTGCTTTACATGGCCCCAAAGAAAGAAATCAAGCATGCGAGGTCCGGTGATCTCGGTGGCCATGTAATCGGGCCGCCACGTCCAATCCACGTTGCTGGAAACGCCGCATCGAGAATATCTCGCGCCGGTTGGGCAAAATGTGCCGATGCCCCGTCATGTTGGAACCACATTTCTTGGTGGTCCAATTGTGCATCCTCCAAGAGGTCGGGCAGTGTTTCGAGCAGAAATTCTCTGGAGTTGACACCGTTCAAGCGTGGCGGTAACTCTGTTGGGCCCAACTGAAAGGGCGAACCAATAATTGATTTAACTATGCACCTTTTCGTCTGATCACACAAGCCGACTTGGACTTAGTCATTTCACAAATCATTCCAGTATTAATATCAGAATCCGAGTAATGACTTGAAACTCACCAATACGTTTCCGCTAATTCCGGCCCACAAATTCAAGCTAAATCTAGCTTGGAACCCTTGGACCAGTATCGCGTGCGGATTTCCAAACTCCCAGACATGTAAATTGTGTCGGTTGAAAATTCCATCTCGGCCGAAAGTAGATTCGTCCGTGAATAGTATTTTGCGGCTGAACTCCGGATCTTCTTCATTTCGTGCCAACAACCATTGGCAAAATGCTACACGACGTGGGTAGTCTTCAGGCCGTAAGCTGTGGACCCTGATGTAATGATACGCATGCATCTTTTCACCTTCGGTGATTCGTTGTGCCGTGGAGTAGCTTGTGTCGCATACCCTGGCAATATGTTCTCGAGTTTTTGGCTGGGGAAACCATTTTCGAACCCGGCTGTAATTTTTTACATTTACAATGTTTTTGCCGTTTTACATCGTCATGGAGAAACTTATGGCCAGATATTGTCACCACTCCTAGCAACAGTCCACAAATCCGTGTTAATTCAGAAATAATAAAGCAAGTTGCCGCCGAAACACAAATAAGTTCGGAAGATTTGGAAATCTGGTACCATGGAATCAGGAAAGTGTATTTCATGAAATGTCGGACGAAGAGATTATAAATCAGATTTCTAGTTTTACAATAATAAATCAAGAAGATGATGACGACGAAATTCAATCTACTCCCCAAGTGGCAGCACAAGATGCGATCAACGCATTCGAGCTGGGTTTGCAATGGGCTGAAGAGAATGGTGCATCCTACAATGCACTTTTACTTTGAAAAGACTGACAAAGCTTTGGCCTCGCGTTTTAACAAAGTAAAACAACAAAAAATTGATGAAAATTTTCATGCTCCATAAACTATTGGTTCATATAAGTCAATACATGATACATATCCTTTAAAACACTTACATTTTCAGTATATGAGTGATTCTACAGAAAGTGGAATTTTCTGCGTTCCTCGATTTTATAGGGATTTGAAACATGAAATAAATTTTTTTTTCGTACTGGCGCAGAAGAATCTACACTGGGCTACGTAGGCAATGCAACAAAATCATGGAATTTTACATTTTTCTTCGTCAAAATCACTCATGTTCGGTCCAAATCTCAGTCCCCTGGCATGTCACCAACGCAAAATTCAGATAACTAAACGTATTCACGAGCATAAGATGAAATTTTCACTTATTTTGGTTCATGACATCTAAACTACATAGATTGTGGATGATGATTATAATATTGTTTGCGGTTTTTTATTATTGTATTTACATAAAAATCGATCGTGAATCTTGTCACCAGTTTGAGACTTCAGTCCCCTGGCTTCGAACAAAATTCAAATATTTCGATATTCTTCACCTCGTAGTATGAAGTGCTTCCATCTAAGAATAATTGTCAAACTGGAGTTAACGAAAATGTACCATTAGTTTATGTACATCGGTTTTGTTTAGTAGCAACCACGACTCGATTAATGGAAGACGTGGCGGAGACAGTAAATTTATCAGTCCCCTGGTAAGTATTATTGTTAAAATTTACTTAATTGTCTCATATTTATTGAATAGAATGAAATTATAAAGTCTGTCCTGAACTGTGTGTACAATGATGACATTTGTGAATGATTTTGTTCGGAGTTATTAACAATTTTCGTGAAGAATCTCAGTCCCCTGGTCTCAGTCCCCTGCAACAAACTGTTGCAGGGGATTGAGAATTTTTCCAGGGGACTGATAAAGCTGTGCAACAAATGCGTTTTTCTTCCTTTGTTGACCACCTACGTTTATAGAAATTTTATTTCTGAATACATTTAACAACTATACGAAGCTTATGATTATATATAATGTGTACATTTACAGTCGGAAACGAAATAAAAATGGCACCAACGCATAAACGAATACTGAGCAGAGAGGAAAGGCTAGAAAAAAAGAGAGTCGCTGAAAGAGCTAGATATGAAAAAATTAAAAATGATTAAAAAAAATTATAATACTTAATAAGAATATTCAATATTATAGTATAAGCAAAATGTGTGAGCAACAAATACTGTTCAATCTAATTTACTATATATTATGGGAAAAGTTACCGTAAAATAAAAACTAATATTTTATAAGACTATATAAAAACCTACTATACTATAAGAAATCGCTTAGAAAAAACGTACTACATACATAAGTTAATAATACGTATGTGATAAGAATTTTCACTTTTTCCATCGAAAAAAATGTTACTTTCGGTTTCACATTGATAAATGTAACATTTCGTTTATCCATTATTTTTTTATTTCAATAAAATATTCGTTCTATTTGGAATTCGTATTGATTTTTCAGTCCCCTGTACACGTTATCAGTCCCCTGGAAGCATTTTTTCGAAAAGCGCTAATAAAAATTGAAATACTTGCGAAATTTACTGGCCCTTCTCATAGCAGTGATAATTCATCATCTGCCATTAGAAAAACGAGTTGTTGTTTCATATTTACAAAAAAAAGCATGTTAACATTTTTTAGGCAAAAAATTCCACTTTCTATAGAATCACTGATATAATAATTCATTAACATAAATATTGTAACTTTACTGCATATGCTCCGCAGCTGAAGGCTGGCGGAGTTATGCTAGTCCGCGTGGATATCTTTGTCACGGGATATGATTTGGAGCTCCTCCTGGGAAAAGTTGAAAAACCCAAATACCCTAATGTTTTTGACTTGCTCAACCCACAGACTCAGATAGCAATTACAGCTCTACCGTCGCTGTCTAGGCCGAACGCATCAAAAACTCCCTAGTATCTGCAGTCGAATCACTCTCAGACTCAGATAGCAATTACAGCTCTACCGTTGCTGCCTGAGTGACCAACTGCAATACTCTAAAGACTTGCGACTTGTCTAACCCACAGACTCAGATAGCAATTACAGCTCTACCGTCGCTGTCTATGTTAGACGCACCGAAGTCTTTTACTAGCTAAACACGATTTTGAATGAAGCTGAAATACAAGAGTTCGTTGAATAGGAAATGAAAGAAACGAACCAGATTCCTGTTTATTTAGACCCCAATTAGATATTGGGATCGGTGATTTTCCGCCCGTTTATTAAATAAAAATGGTGTTGCAAATTATGTACAAGAAAAAAATGAGATGGAATTTTTACAATGAAGATGACGATGATGAAAATAAAGGATGATTTCTTAATCTAATCTGGTTGCAGCTATGCTGCTGGCTATGCGTTATTTAACGTTTATTTTTTTCTTTGTTTTATCTGATGGCTATTCTAACCAAATATTTTATATTTTGTATGACTCGAATTTTACTTAGACGCTGCGTTAGCTGACTAGTACGAAAATTAAGTGAAATTTTTATAAGTTTTAATTAGGCCGCTTTGGCACTAACAAATTATAACAGAGTTCAAATTCATAATCAAGAGTGAAATATAATAGAGTTCAGAAATCTAACAGAGTGAAATATAACAGAGTTCAGAAATCTAACAGAGTGAAATCTAACAGAGTGAAATATACCAGAGTTCAGAAATATAACAGAGTGAAATATAACGAGTGAGTCGCACGGCCGTTTTGGCACAATTACGCTGGCGTTGCCTGGACGTTGCCCGTTTTATACTCGCCTCGTGACGTCACGTCAGGGCCTTCTGATGCGCGAAACCGCGAGCGCGTTGGTCATTTCTACTACGACCGTCGGTGTGCCGGCAAGCTGGTGTGTGTGTGTTTGTGTTCAACGAGATGGTATTAGTTGAACACGTTACAATATGTTTAGTTATTATTTTTTTGTAAATTATATAGCATTAATAATGTTAATTTTATAATAAACCCTATGCTGTTTATTGTGTTGTTTGATTTACTAAATTCCACATCGTATGATTTATAGTACATGGATATTAGACCAGGCAATAGAGGATCGAGTGAGAGTTTTGTTACTCTATCGCTTCGAAATACTCTTTAGTGTGTTCTTCTTCAACAATTTTGCGCGAAAAGTTTAAATGGATGTAACCCACTATTTAATGAGACAGCATAGAATTTATGAGTGAATATGAGGTAAGTACGTAATTCTGCCAATTAACTAATTATTTTTATGCGGGAACAAATATTGTAGCAGCATGTAGTATTAATATTTAGCAAATATTATACGGTGTTAATATATTGTTTACCTTTACTGACTAGAGACTGTCTATACTAAAAATGTTAAAAAATAGTTTCTCATTTTTTAAAGGTGTAGAAAAGGTCCAATTAACAAACGCCCATGTCAAGTTGTACCTAGCTTATAGTAGTATCTATATGCATATACAGGGACTTTTTGTGGATACGGCACAGCTAGTTCTACCCAGTGCCGGCAAGTTACCGAATTCTCGTGTGTTGTCAAGTCACGTTTGGGGGGGGGGGGGGGGAGGGGTGTAGAAAACCGATTTGGTTTTTTCATATTTTTAATTCGTCCATGGCGAAGGTCGCCCTCCTAATCGCAATTCGACAAACAAACTCATCAATCAGCTCTCCGTAGTCCAGATTTTCCGTCGATTCTTTATGGACGTGCAAAACGGCTATATTGTTTAGCCGGTTTTGAGTCATGGTTGATCTTAAATAAGTTTTCAACCTTTTGAGCGCGGAAAACGACTGTTCAAGAATTACAGGAAAAATTATAAAAAAAAATAATAATAATTGGTTCAAATTCATGAATTTTCAGTTGCAATGATGAAATTTCGTGTGTTGTAATTCCACACTACTAGGATTCTGTGTGTTGTCGTGACAACACAGACAAGACAAAACTTGCCGGCGCTGGTTCTATCAACACACACGCACGCTTCGTCCGTGTGCCAGGGATACCAACCGAAGAAAAGAATGATGCAGCTTGAACAGAGCAAAGAGTATAGCAACCGTAAGCGTGAAGTCGTCGGTTGTCACATGGACGAAGCGTGCCTGTGTGTAGTGGCGGTGGCTAATGGAACTAACTGTGCCGTCTCCACAGAAAGTCTCTGTATATGAAAAATTCAATCTTCTACCATGAAAGTGTAGACGTAACGAACCTTTTGTTCACTGCGCTGTGATAGATTCCTCGCATCTACACTTTCATAGCATAATATTGAAATTTTTTCGAAATATAGATATCACCATAATCTAGAATTTGACATAGGTTTTTGCTTATTGGACCTTTTTTACACATTTAAAAGCTGAATAACTATTGCTCTTAGATTTCGGTATAGCCCCTCTCTTCAAGGTTCAATTCTCTGTGACCCCCTGCCCTGTAACTGTATAACGGAGTTTTATAAATCAGACAAGAATCATACAGGTACATTAACACATCATATAAATATTTAACCAATGACCTTTATTGTTTCTTCATTGTATTCTCTCTGATGTTGACATTATTATTACATTGAAATGATTGTATTGCAGTACTCGTATACGATATATAATTTTTTCGATTTATTTAGTGTGTACTTCCGTGTGTACCTTCACCAACACAATCAATTCGATAAAGTATTAAACTATATTTTCCATTCAAATCCATCAAGGCAACTATAAATTTTACATAACTGTTGTATCATTTTCTATCAAATCATACATTTACATGAATTGAAACTGGTTGTTTTAAATCTGATGTGAAGAACAAATCAATTTTGTGTTGGAGACACTCTGCTGCGGGTATCTGAATATGCTACAATATAATTCGAATAAACATTATTTTATCCAGTTAGTTAAACAAACTTGGAAAGATGAAAACAAAAATTTTCCGTGACTAAACTGTGGTACAATAAAAAATTCCGTCTCTTCTACAAAAAACAGTGGTGTATCTGTACGTTAAAAAATTTCAACCTTCACGGATGAAATAGTATGTGAACCCTATTCATCCGAATTCATGGTGGCCACTGAAAATGGTCAGAAAATTCTCTGACTTTAACCAGACTTTTCCACGACTAAAATTCAAACTAAAGGTGTGAATACGAGTGACTAATTAATGTACCAGATTAATCGGTATTCAAAAATTTGCGACGTGAATGGTCTTTAATTTCAAAACACTGTTCCAATTCATTAAGAATTCAAAGCATGCGAAAAAACAACATTCTTTGAATTTCGCTTTTCTATAAAGCAAGCTTTTTTTTTCATTTCATACTTATTTTCCCTGACCAATCAAATAATTCCCTGTCCTTTCCCTGATTTCTCTGACCATTTTCAAATGCCCTGACTTTTCCTTGATTTCCCTGATTCGCCTGACCCAGAGTGGCCACCATGTCATTAATCACCGAATTATCAATAAACGCATTATAAAAAAAATCTATACTATTTTGATTTCAAGAAACCTATTGAAGTAAATTATTTTATTCATCGTAGATTGACACTCAAAGTTTGCGTGAAGCTGATGTCACCACTTGATGTTGCCTATAACTCTGCTTCGGGTGTCTTCAATAATAATACTCAATAATATGTTGATCTCTCACTAGGGTAATCCCTAATTTGCTCAAATTCTATTTATATTGATCACATGTGCTAAAGTGTCTCTAAAAGCGTTTGAAAAAAAGTATCCGAAGTTGGAGCCTCCTAGCTCAATTATAAGTACTTCGGTAAAGCTGTCGAATTTCACCATTTGAAAAACGTGCGATTACTTTTGACACTCAGAGTTGAGCTACGAGGCTGAAAATTCGGTTACTTTTATTTTCCGGAGACTTTTCAGCCCATGGGAGCTATAAAACAGAAACTTGACCAAAAAAAGGACCACCCAATTCTTCACACACACAGCACCTACAAAAGATACAATATTCAGTTGGCTCACAATCAGAAATCATAATTTATTACAGTATCTTTGATTTTATATACTAAACATTTCCATTACTACCATAATTTCCATTATCTAAGCTACAATAGCACAAATTTGTGTTAGTCGTACGTTTGAAAGACATCCGATAACATCTATTTTGTCATCGATGTGATTAGCAGTCGTTGAGCATATATAGGTATGTATACATATTGCATAATCCATCGTCACGCTATGAAGTTTATCTCATTGAATCTCCGGTGTAGTGAAGCTGTTAGCTTCGTCTAATTCATCATGTGCCTTCAGCTTGATCCAACAGTCCATTCATCGGCAGCTATCTATAGGTTAATTTACTTCTTGTGATTATTGTATCTCAAAAATTAATTCATCCAATGAACGGTATCTGTGTAACACCATGAGTGATTTGAAATTAAACATCGCAGTATGCGGTCTGATTAAATAATGACTCAGAATCATCGGGTACAAAATATATGTATTTTTAATTATAAATATGAAATTCATCTCATAAACAATAGTATAGAATTACAGACTCAGGCTTACCGTGAATTGATTGATCTATTTTGTAGCGTTCAACCACCACAATCATGATCCATAAAGCATCCACATAAGCGGTAACCTTTGGCGGTACCGATATTCTCGTATAACCTCTGCTGAATGAATTTCACATTTACCACGATAGTTGATGATTTCAAAATCGTACTAAATTACGAAAATGAATTAAACGTTAGATAACAACGTGTTCGCACTACATGTCAAAGTTATATTTCAAATTTAATCGCATAATAATAATATTGATTTGAAAGGTTGAAAATTGCCACTTTTATGTCACATAAACACAGGGTATATAGATAGCGACCGGTTCATAGCGGTCGGCATCGGCGCTACCCGTTTTAACGCCACCCTCCGAAAGCGTGAATAGCCGATCGTGGATATAGCGCCTAAAACAAACGTAAGAGCGCTGACACACACAGCGGTTTCTGCCGACTCGACGGCCGAGTCGGCTGCCGAATCTGCACTTATTTCTATATTTTTAAATAATGCAAAACACACACCGCGGCGAGCACCGCCTGGCGGCTAGAGAGACGTCTCGACACGTCGTCTACTTGAAGAAACGCGCGCGGTTTTATGGCTCGAGCGGCGCTTAATTACATTGTTCCGTATGAGCGCTGACACACACGGCTGTTTGTCTCGCGTTTTTCCACAAACGCAGCCATATGCAAATAGATTTTCACTGGGATAGATACGCGCGTTCTGCCGCGGTTGAAACCGCGACACAAACCTCTGTGTGTGTCATCGTCGAGCGGCAGCCGACTCGGCCGTCGAGTCGGCAGAAACCGCTGTGTGTGTCAGCGCTCTAAAAGTAGGTGATGCGCCGTGTAGCGGCAGCGAACGGAGCTGCGGCGGCCGTTGCCGCGCGACTCAGCGACGCGGTGAGCGCGGTGTGTAGCGGGGCAGCCATGTAGGCCGGGTTGCCTGCCGATAGGCGCCCTGAGGAGTTAATACAGAGCTACGCGTGTAACAAGATAATGTGCACACCACTTTGAGCATTTTAATGCGTGTTTGCGACAACCACGAGATTCGGTTCTACACAGTAAAAAATTTTGCGTCATTTTTAACACAAAAAATTGTGTTAAGCAATTTTAACACAAATTTTGTGTCATTTTAACATAAATTTGTGTCATTTTAACATAAATTTGTATCATTTTAACATAAATTTGTGTTAAAATTTTTCTAACACAATTTTTTGTGTTAAAAATGACGCAAAATTTTTTACTGTGTAGCCAAAAAAGTCAAGAATGAAAAATTGTATATTTTTGAAAAGCGAACACCTTTTCTTCTACAATTTTTTCGCTTGAACCTACAGCACTCGAGATATGTGCAAAAAAAGTCATATTTTCAGTAACAATTGTTTACATCAAATTTGTGCACGATTTCGACAAAACCAATATTGCAGTTGTTGTTATTATAACGAATTAGCCCGGATTAAAAAAAAAATTTCAAAATTCGTTCGTAACTAACGGAGATACGACAAATTTTCGACGCGAGGTGATTTTGTAGTCGGGTGTATCGGTTTTTGAGCGTGCGAAAACGCGAGAGCATCGAAGCGCCTCCCCGCCACTGTCGCACTGTGGGGGATTTCGACCGATTGGAGGCCATAAATCAGGGAAAGATCGGAACTGTACCAAATTTGGTACGTGCTTGATGTGTATACAGAAGGTGGACGCAAAAAAAAGTAATTACAGTATTGTGCTATTTACAATATATAAAGTTCATAAAAATTTAAGATTTCGTGTATTTGATGTAACCCTATTTTTCCACAACGAAGTAAGTATATAAACAGTTCTCAGTCATGCGCAGCACACGAATAGTCACGGCGTAGCACCCGACTGATTCGTAGGTCGCACCTGAGTGGTTATGGTGCAAAACTGTAGCTGTTCGTGTGAGATACATTAATGGGTAAAGTGCCAAAAAGTTTTTAGATCAAAAAGGAATGAGACGTTACTAATTCGTGTGCGCACACGAGTCATTCATGTGCGGCACTCGACTGGTTACTGTTTTTAGATTCTGGTGCCGTACATCAATGAGTACTGTTTAGAACATGACTGAGTCGGGTTTTAACTTTGTTTTTAGCCATTTTTTGCCAGAACCTGACTGAGTCGTGTGCAAAACAGTAACCAGTCGGGTTTTAATTTTTCCGTGCACGTTTAAATAATAAAATTATGGCAAATGAGGTGATCGCGGAGATAGTGCTGCAGCGAGGTGTTCATCACTTGTTGAGCGACACGGACGGGGTCCCATATGCGGGCACTGGGCTGACTCCGACGTTTACAGTTTGGAACTGTATAGGTACGTTTTTTCTTCACAGCCTATATTTCATGAACTTCGGTACATAATTTTTATTCAATCATTTATTCAACAGACCAAAATGTATTCGAAGTGCCGAATGACGAGATGACCAGAGCATTTTTCGGAGTAGGCTCTACCATTTCAGAACCGGCGAACACGACTGCTGCAACGGGGCCAACACCGTGTGAAGCAGCGCTCGTAATTTCACAGCCAACTGACGACTCCGGTGTCTGTAAACCAGGTGAAGAACTGTTTTCAAAGGTGTTCTAGCGTGAGACCTGTGTTTAACGAGGGTAGAACGAAATTATTTCGAAATAATTTAGCAAAAAAATTCGAATTTCTTTAAAAACATTTCATCTGTATATTTACCCTAAGAAGCCTTAATTTTTCTCATATGAAAAGCATTGGTTTTTCATGATTTTTATTATTATTATTTTCTTCCTAATGTTGGCCAAATTATCAGTTCAAAAATCTGAGGTTCATAGAAAACGTTAGCAGTAGTGAAGTTAGTATACCCTTATCGATTTTTTTTTAATTCGACAGAAACCTTTACTGGCCAGATTAATTACTTTTTTTTTACACTGTATGTTGCTAGAAACGATGAGAAATAAAAAGCAAAGCTAAGTCGAGAACCGTAATACAGAGAGCTAAAATCAATGGTAGAGGTTTAAAAAAAAAAATTAATTTTCATCAGAAGATGACAATTCGAGGTAAAAGCAATGCTTTTCGCGTTGAAAAACTGTAAGGCTTCCTGAGGATGGGTGAATATGGATGAAAAAGTTTAAAAACATTTGAAATTTTTCGAAATTATTTCGGACCGTAAGACCATTAAAATCCGATTTTACCCTATTTAAGGACAGTTGTAATAAACGTTAATAATAGCTCACCTATTCTACGTATTTAAGGTCAGCCTTACCGAAGTGTCGGTAATCCCAGAAGCTCCGTGCCGCAAACATCAACTGCAGTCACTACGAAGCAAAGTAATCCACATGATTTATTAGATTTTTCGAAGCGGCTCAGCATGTAATATATTATACTGTCATGTAATGTTTCAGCTGCATCGTGGAAAGATGATCAGGCTGTACAGCATCTGCTTAGAACGTGGAAGGACCACGAGCCACTTTTTAAGAGCAACACCATGAGGAATGAAGCGGTGTGGCGCCTCATTGCCGAAGACGTTTCAGCTGCCAACATCGGTTGGGTGTACACCGGAATGCAGTGCGAAAACAAATTCAAAGACGTACGGAAAAATTATGTCAAGGTGCGGGATCACAACAACCAGACCGGTGCGGAGGCTAAGACCTGCAAGTTTTTCGAAGAAATGGAGGAAATTTTGGGCGATAAGCCATGCGTCGAGCCAGTAGCTCTGGCGTCAAATTTAAAAAAAAGAGCGCCGTCAGATACTGCGGCATCCTGCTCTCGAGATGAAAACAACACTGAGAACATGGACCTCACTGGGAAGAAATACAAAAAAAGTAGAGTCCAGAAAGAGCTACGCGAGTGGCACGAGGTCCTACGTGCTGATGCAGAAAAAAGAGAGGAAGCCCGTGAGAAACGGCACAGCGATGGCCTGAATACCTTCAAAGAGGTTATGAACCGTTTAATAGACAAAATGTAAATATACAATTTTCAAAATTTTTAGTAATTTAAAAAAATCCAAAATCGTGCTAAATTACATGATTTTCATAATTGCTTCGGCTACAAATTCACACACTAAGTGTCTTACACAACTTAGTGAGAGGCGGGCAAAATGGGTATCCTTTGAAAATATGTGAAATTTGTTAAGGTCCACATTTTTTTCAGAAATTTCAGAACTTTTCAGGTATAATGAGGTTCAACACTCGGCATCGGTCAGGCTATCTTTTTTCGTTGAAAATTCGGAGTTCAATTTATTCAACAGCTTATATCCAAAGCGTTAATTCATTAGATTGCCCATTTTGCCCGCCTCTTTTCCTATATATAGAGAGGGAAACTTGTAAATAGTACTTACCTGTTAAATAGAAATAAATACCTTTAATAACCTTGCTCTTCAGCTTTATCTTATATTTTATAGTTAAACTATAGTGGAATAATACATTATCACCAGTGCAGTATGTATATTGTATAGGTATAGGAATTGTTCGACATAAATATTTATTGTGAGAATAAATTTATCGACAGATGCTATTCAACGAAAATTCATGCGGCTTGTTAACTTTTTTCTTTTTTGTAGTTTGTCGCTTCTAGGATGAAAACCAATGAAGCAATCTTCGTACTCCGGTGTTAAAAGTTGTGGGGAATTAGAAGACTTGTAAAATGAGCCTTAGATCGTCACAATCAGGGCATTTTCAAAAAGAAATCATGGAAAAACCACAATAATAGGCTCTTTTTTCAAAACTACAAGACTCCGTCAATTTTTAAGTTATGGCATAGGCTTTTCACGGAGTAGTAGCGAGTAACATGTAGATTACGTGCGCGAAGAAGGAACGCTCTCGGATGAGTAGCTTTCGCACAACAGCATTTTGATTTTTTTTTTTTGTACATTATTTTGCGCGCTGCATCCTTGCTCTACAAGTGGTCCGATTGTAACTTTTCAAACGGATTTTGAAGATATACCATATCTACTATAGATCGGCCGTGTAAACTGTCGCGTTATTTTGCGTAGAAATAGGTGAAAATGCATCCAAACATACGAATGAACTTTCAGGCACTGGGGCGGCAAATAATTTTTGGGGCGGCGAATTCTTTGATTCGGCACTGGCGCGCGAAACATACGAGCACCACCCGAAGCAACTTTCAAACTGTACTCGCGTTTGAGTTGTACCAATCAAATTGCGAGAGAGTGGGGGAACCTTTTGGGTGAACCATACTCCCCTCCCGAGAGCATCGGGTGCACCCGGGTGAAGTTTTGGAACACAGCCCTAATGGGGTCTGTTGAAGCTCGATTTTTCAGTGGTGCACGACTGCCCTCTCGATGACCTCGAGCAGTTTTAGCCGAACTACGTTAACCGTCCCGGTTCAATGAATAAAACAGTTTCCTGATAATAACCTTACCATTCGGGCACACAGGGTAAGGCAGTCTAGAGTTTGAGGTCTGATATACCGACCTATGAATGTATGGGGCATTCGGCGATTAACCAACACTCACCATCGGCGATCTATTTTCCGATTTTCGTTTTCACACCACATTTGCTCCGAAAAAGTTAGATTTTTTTCCTCTCTCTTATTAATAAGTTCGGCAGTGATTTATTGTGTAGACACGAGAGAGGCGTCTCTTTTTTAGATTCTGAAAATATTCCCCGAGATTCGCCAACAAATTACGATCATTTTAAAATTGATAAGAAAGCTGGATCAATTTTCTTCAAATTGTTGAACAAATTTTAAGAGAAAACTTCGCAAGGAATGAGTATGGTAACGGGTTCTCAAAATTAGAAAAAATATTTGTGGAGTACTTCGAAATTTTTCAATTGTCATGATAAGCGTAACAAACGCAAATTCAGCCTATTACACCAAATCCGCTAAATTCTCGAGAACACGTTGAAACTGCCGGTTCTAAAAAGTACCGCAAATTGACAGACAAATGATGAACTTGATAATCCTTATTGAATTCTATGTTTTTCCTCTTTCTGTCATTCAAAACTGAGTAGATGTTTTTGGGAAAGTGCAGCAGCAAGTTTTTTCCATTTGTGAGACGGCCGAATATTTTAAAGGTCTAAAATTTAATGAAATGGACTCTGAATGCATTGTATCTTCTCTTTAGACACCAAATATTAGAATTTGCAGTCATTCGGGACGACTTAGTTGTAATTTCTGGTTTCTATAAAAGTTACAATAGACGAATATTTAAATATTTCTTGTCAAACCTTGCGATACGGAGCAATGTGGTTTAATGCATAAGGAAGGGGAGGGATGTTATGAGCAATTGAAAAAAAGGAAAGAGGAAAGATGTTCTAGGAAGGGTTTGGTTATTGAGCGGTTGTTGATTTCTTAGCCGAAGTTATACAAAGCTTCGTTTTCGGAAAACACCACGGGAAGGTGAATCAACGTAGTTCTCCATATCACTACATTCGCAATCGAAAATTATAAGTTTCTTAGACGCACAGCTGTAAAACTGTTTGTCAAAGATTTGCACTTTGCTATAAAATTCGTGCGAATATATAAAAGGCTGTCGCTTGACCCGAAAGCCCGTGCAGACAGAAGGTTGTCGCTTGACCCGAAGGCCCGTGCAGACAGAAGGCTGTCGCTTGACCCGAAGGCCCGTGCAGACAGAAGGCTGTCGCTTGACCCGAAGGCCCGTGCAGACAGAAGGCTGTCGCTTGACCCGAAGGCCCGTGCAGACAGAAGGCTGTCGCTTGACCCGAAGGCCCGTGCAGACAGAAGGCTGTCGCTTGACCCGAAGGCCCGTGCAGACAGAAGGCTGTCGCTTGACCCGAAGGCCCGTGCAGACAGAAGGTTGTCGCTTGACCCGAAGGCCCGTGCAGACAGAATAAAGTAGTAGTGTAAAGTAAAACGCATGGCGAAAATAATTTTTCTTCTACGCGTTTTGTAGATTTCTAATTTTTTGCAGTTACTTGAAGCGACCACCTTGTTTGCTTGTACGAAATTTCTCGCCGAGCCAAACAGTATCTTTACGTATCTTGATTTTCATCATGAAGTACGCAAAATCCTTTCGATGTTCGCCACACGATTCGTGCTCGAACCACCCCGGAAATCTCCGGTGGACGGCTTGCACAATCAGACGAAACAATTGATCCTGAATCAAATAGTTACCTCTGATGCGCGGATAGCCGTGGTCAAACACTGCATTCATCAATCTGAACGCCATAGAAAACTCATCACTTGGCACGCACAAGTGACCCAATTCTAAGTTGTCCAGTGTCGCGTAGGCACGGAAAAACGTTAGCAATTGCCTGTCGTCCGTCATGCTCTGACTGTGGTCGATCATGAGCGACATGCACGTTTCGCACTTACTTTTCGCGGTACACGTCTTTAAAACGTACCCCGCAAAATATTCGATCGCGCAAGACTCAAGTGACGTGTCATAGTCCGTTGCTTCAACAACTATCCTATCCACGTCTACGTCGTTTAATGGTCCGTCACGTTCCGCGAGATATTCTCTAAAAGATTCTGCGTTGCATGGCGCCGATTCTGGAACACCATACGCGTTATACCCTTCTTGTTGCATAAGTATCTCGTCTTCGTCGTCTGCACAATTGGCTGTTTGCGCAGGCTTAGCAAGATTCATTACAATATTTTTTTGTAACGAAAGACGAAATATTTTCGAGCTGGGGTTGGGATCGTATGTTCCGCCGTGCATACGGATCATTGAAAAAAGATTTTCCAATGGATCTTGGTTCAATCGCAACGTCAGGAGGAACTTAGTTCCCTCAAGTTTCAGATCGTCCCATAACTGCAGGAGTACAGTCAGGGACAGGATCAATCCCTTGAAGCACGGTGGTCTTTTAAGGCCCTGGTCCGTGATAGTACGCCAAGTTTGACACGCCTCGAGTTGTTTTCGCAAATTTTGCTCAACGGCTGGCCTTAGATCGGAGATCGCGCATTTATTCGGATTCGCATCGTTTGCACTGCGACTATTTAGATTATTAAATAAATCGTTCAAAGTCCAGAAAAAGTTAGCTGTCGCGGTGACGGTTTCGCTCTGAATGCCACCGGTAGCTGCAGCTGTAAACAGAGCGGCCGAAACTCTACGACTAAAAACCTGGAAAGCCAAGCTACACTTCATTCGATCGAACTTGTGTGGATTCACATGTTTATCAGACAGCTTACACGCGGCTCGAGTCCCTTTGTCCTTTTCGAGGTTCCATAACGACTCTAAATCTTCCCATGACACTCTATCGTTTTCGGAAATCAGAAAATCATGGGCGTATAGTTGGTTCCTGATACTTTTACCGAGATGAGACCAATCGTAAAAGCACAGTATTTTGAAACCTCTATGTACGAAAGACGGATTTTCATCCGTCACTTTGGCAAATATCACGCTCTGATTCTGGGTGCCCTGATCGCACACGGTTGCACGAACGCGCAGTCCCACGTCAAATAGAGCGTCGAGAACACCGTCTAGAATGTCCGTCAATTTTCCAGATTTGACAATACCGGCACTCAAAAAGTAAGCTACGGGCTGCTTCCAGTTATGAAACAAACCGCGCACCATGAAAACCAACGCATCTGTAGCAACACCGGAGGAGCAGCCAAAGGAACCGAGATCTTCGAATCCCTCGATCTTTTGCTTCCCGTCGTGCAAGTCAAACGCCTTTTTGATTCTAACTCCGTCAAATAGCAAAACGCAGTTACGCTCGTCGAGGCTCATGGAAGACACTTTCGTTGCTAAATGCTTGAACATTCCTTAATTGTGCTGTACGAAGGTAACGCGAAGTGGAATTCGTCTCGCATTTTTCTATACAAGCTAGGGGACGTGTTGTGTAATTTTAGCGCCATTTGTTTCTCATTCTCGGTATATTGGGTACCGGTTCTATGAAAAATCTGCATCATAACGAAAGTCAAGACGAAATCCTTGACTTTTCTCGCGACCGCCATGGCAAGTGCTAAATTAGATATGATGTCGTGCTTCAAACGATTCGCTAACCGGCGAATAGCTCGCGTTTTCGTTTTCAACGCACCGCGAAGCTGACCGTTGTCTCGTTTCAGCTCCGCAATGATACGTTGCTGCCGTTTGATCCTGCCCAAAAGCTGGGCACGCTCAATTTCCCAATCCTGCGGCGCGTTGCTGATACTCATTTCGGCATCCGAATCCGATACTGGGTACAAA
This sequence comes from Rhogogaster chlorosoma, assembly GCA_944452935.1. NCBI lineage: Eukaryota > Metazoa > Arthropoda > Insecta > Hymenoptera > Tenthredinidae > Rhogogaster > Rhogogaster chlorosoma. The sequence goes on from OX101802.1 coordinate 10,219,688, forward strand.
TCTGGAACCGCGCTTTTTTTCATACGACCAGACGGAAAAAAATCATCGGGTGAAAAGTGTCTGCTGCAAATTTGAATTTTTTTCAGTTCCGAGTCCGAAAGCTCTACATAATCGTCGATACCGCTATTGACTAACCAATCGATGCATCGGTCCCTATCGCTGACAGGAACTAAAAAAAAATTTGATGCCGGTTATGCCGTCTCTACTGCGTATACCGCACCCGGTGTACGCGCATCGACAATAATGCGTCTTCTTTTTCGCGGTATCCTGACTCATTTTCCCGTCTTAATTATCAAGAATATTCTATCCCGAATACGTGAAAGACGAAAACCGACTGGCAGATGGTGAGGATTATGTTTTTTACCTCGTATACGCGCCTATGTAAAAATTACAATAATCTCCAATTATTTTCTTACCGCCTTAATCACGTGTCTGCGGAAATACTGCACTAGTAATTGAGTCACAAGCAAGCAGAACAAGTCGGTCTCACTGGTAGTTTCACTGATATAAAGAAATCTTTAAAAAAATGCTCTGACTACCAAGAAATACTAGTGAATTGAACACTGCTGTAATATTGTAGAGACAAATAAATGCTGCAAACAATGTTAACCGTACAACCAGTGAGGCTCGACTGATCAGTCGTCTTCGACGGTGCGCGAACCGATGCCTTCGCACTTGACTTCTCGCGCCGAGCGGGCGGTATCGCGTTGAGTATGAAGTTCGAGTTCGCAGCCGCTGTACTCATTGTCATTGACGGCAGATATACTGTGGGTTTGACACACTGTATCTTGATGACAACAAATCGTAGATCTTTGACGTACGAATCATTTTCAAGCTCATTTTATTCCCCATTAGACGAACTATATTGCAGCCTCCTATTCTTACCTGTATCCGAGATCGCCACTCGGGCTATTATTAATCACCCCGACCACAATTTTTGAAATTTCTCCGAAATTCAAGTCACATGACACGCAGAAAGCTTCAAAAATTCAACATATTCATTCGAATATTTTTTTCCAGCTATTTTAAAACAGTGACGACCAGTTAAAGTTAAGCTACGGGAGGCAACGTGAAAAAAACTACGTATTTGAACATATATTGAACAATTACTCACGTCCTGATTTTCACACACTAACGGCTTATAATTCGTGTAATCGGGAATGGAATAAGGTTGAAAGTGATTTTTATCTTGAAGCTCTACGTTTTTTTTTTTTCGTCAAGATACAGTGTGTTAAATTCAGATGCTTCGACTTTACGGCCCGGTAGTAGTGCAAGCTAATGTTATGTTGTTTTAATCTATGTGAAGGGTGATGGTGGATTTCAGGTAGCTTCGGGATTTCATACCTAACTTGAAGCTTCAAATTGAATGACATTGTTTTTGGCTCATTACAATAAATGACAATGTTGACGAAATTCACGCGATTTCTCTACTCTATAGTACATATAATTGAGGAATGGGAAAGGAATTTTTTTTTATAATGAATACGTCTGATAAATTTCGGTCTAGGTATTTATTTAATTAATTAATTAAATTTTGTTATCAGATTAATAAAAATTAAAATTCAATACAGTTTTGGCGCCCGCGCCACGGCCTCTTTTGGCGCCTCGACTGTGGCCGCCCGCCTTCCCCCGCTTCCTTTTTTCTTGCTCCGCAGGTTTGCTGAAACAGACGGTTTAAATGGTAAAATGTGCGCGTACAAGATATAGTAAACAATACACGACATCATGAGCAATGTAAAGTAGGATGTTTCAAAATTGACAAAAATTCGATTTTCCAACGGGCCACACCTGAAAAAGTGAGTCAAGGTAGAAAAAAGGATTCTGTCAAAAGATGAGGATTTTACGTTGAGTGGAAGATCGGGATCACTCGATTTTTTCTTTTTTACTTTTTATCGAATTCATGGATGATGTGAGTAAAGAAATATTTGATGAATAACGAATAATTATTGAGATGTGAGTGATATGTTTTTTCTATGTTTTAATTGAATGATGGTCAGAAAATTTGTTCGACGTTCGTATTGAATATCAACTAAAGAGTAAAAATTCTAAGCGTCTTATTTAAGACACAAACTGATCCTCTGGCAGCTTTGAGCACAACAAATTATTTTTTACTCACAATTATCCAATATATCAGTGATTATTCACGCGAGGCTATAGTCACTCTCGAGTATTCTAAAATAAGGATTCGAAATAAATTCGAGTAAATGAAATAACAATGTATTGAGAATTAAACTGTGAATGTACTTGCACGTACGCAAAGACGGTCACTAATATAGGAATGGATCGATGCAAATAAATACATTGCATGTATTGCGAATATGATGGCGAGCAGCAATCAAGAAAACACGTTGGAAACCGTTTAAAATTTATGTTATTATGAGATTAAATTGAATGAAGAAATAGTTACCCATTGTTTTCAGGAGCCCCGGCCTCCTTCGCCCCCTCCCCGCCTGCTTTTTTCTCGCCGTTTTCGCTGAAATTAACAGATTGATGCATTTATACTTGGCATTTGATCTCGCATTTGATTGAAATATGACATTCCTCGTCTATGATCTGCATTCAAATTAGCATATTTGTCTAAAATGATTATTTACCTTTTTTGCCCTGGGTCGGCCGACGGATCCTGGCTTGTGCCGGTCGGGACCGGCACGGGCGCGCGCGCCTCATTTTTTTGCTTATCTGTAATTTTAGAAAATATCTCTGTGAAATAGGTAGTAAAAAAAAAAATTACAAAAAATCGCAATATTTGAGAATTAATTGAAGTGAATGAAGTAATTGAAATAACGCTAACTATGGCACGTCGTTTTACTATTTAATCCCAGTATATTTTTGCGGAACATGTAAAAAAATTCATTATTTTTGAATAAAAAAAAAATTGTTCCAAGCGATTTTTTATTATGTATCTACAAAATAAAAATACAATTATGACCCGACATAAAATTAAATGCTTATGCACAGGAAAAGATACAGAAAACCACGAATTATAATTATGTTGTGACATAAAAAAAAAATATATATATATATATATATATTAGGGTGATTCGTTTCAAGCGACTATTTTTTTTTTTCGGTCCCGCATCAAAATCTTGTTCTGTATGCTAAAAAAGAAATTCTGTGCAAATTTGAGCCCTTAATTTAATTTCTAAGTACTTTATTTTTGATTTTGAAGTTTTCCCATTTAAAATACACAGGAAACTTAGGATCTTTTTTTCAATGGCTTATAACTTCGCGGCATTTAACGCTATTGCAATGCACTTAGGCTCAATTTGAAGGGGATTAGATACTCTTTAAAAGGACCCCCAACTGATTGATGTCAACTCATATATTGTGGTATATATATGCCACCAAAGTCATATTTTTGCGAAAAAATCCTATTTTTTGCACTTTCCGGTGAAATGGTCAAAGCTGCAGGGAAACTTTGCCGGGTAATTTTGAAGAGTATTCAATTTCCTACAAAAAAAGTCCTTCGACCAAATCTCTAAGATTGATATTTCTCGAGTTATTGACCTTTGACTTTTTTGTAGTATGAAATTACATTACTAATTACATTACATTACTCATCTTTTTCCTCATTTCCAACTTAAAAAATAGATAATTACTAAAGAATGCAGTGATAGGAAATTGAAATATCAATATACATTAAAAAATTTGACTCGATAATCAATTAAAATTTCATACCACAAAAAAATTAAAGCTCAATAACTCGAGAAATATCAATGTGAGAGATTTGGGTCCAAGGACTTTTTTTGTAGGGAATTGAGTACTCTTCAAAATGACCTCGTCAAGTTTCCCTGTAACTTTGACCATTTCACCGGAAATAAATATAAATAAAATAAAAATAAATCAATCAAATAAGTAATTAATATTCTATTATTTGATCTGGCAACCCACCCACTCTACCATTATTCATGATTGATTATATTCTAAGCTAGCTGGCAATTTCCGCCGTCAAAGTTATATTTTTCTAGTCTTTCAAGTGACGTGATAACGTCTGGCGCCCAAAATCTAGTTTGTTGTATTCTTTAATCTCTGTTAGTTGACGCCGAAGTGCACGGCTGCCGGGTTACCCTTGCCCTTAACTGAGTAGCCGGTCGCAATATATATTGTAACATTGCGTTTTGCAACGCGTGTTACAAGCGACTCCCGAACCCTTAGACGGCCATAATTACGTAGGGCAAAGAATGTATGAGGAAGGATGCGTGCACTAGGATAGCCCCGAGGCTATAAAATCTCCGAGAGGCGACCGTGACCGACCTAAAACTATCGAATTTAGTTCTTATTCTTTTTTTTTTTTTTTTTTTACTGTAACCGGATACTCGCTCTAGACTCGGGTTCGCCTAGAGGTAAGCCGCGTACAAACCTGACCTCGGATGGATTGTTGGGCGCCAGACTCCGGGCGCGGAGTCCTCTCGCTCTCTCGCTTACAGCTAGCTTATGTCTAAGGTAGAGGGATTTCGTGAGGGCGAGGAATAAAGACACCGAATAGCTAAGTTTATTAGAAATATTTATTGGAAAAAAAAGAAAAAAAGAAAAAGGTCGCGATTTACCGCCCGCTACCTGGCGTCTGTTATAAAAATCTTGTATAAAATATTGACTCTAAACTCTACTCTACGTTAAACTCTAAACAATAAATAACAATTCTCAATTAAACTCTAAAACTAAACAACAAAGCAAAATCTAAATAATCAAATAACAAGCAAAATGACTCTACTGGAGTGACGAGGTGGCTCTAGGCACTCCTCAAGTCACTCCGACAAAACGCCTCGCGACCAGCTGTCAAACTCTGCAAGACCAAGTGTCTAGCTTGGTCTCTGGAAGTTGACTGCGCTGGGCGATCGCTCGGCTTGCGCGCGGGAGGGGTGGGGGAAGCGAGACTGGGGTACCTCGGACTCTCTAACTCGCAGCAGCGTGGCGCTGTGACGCGTGACGTCAGAAGAGTCGCGACGGTGGCGCTGGGGGACGGAACTAGGCGAACTAAAAGGGAACTAGGCACTTTGAACTTTAACGGATCGCGGGGAAACGGCACGTGGGCGCGGGCGAGGTTTCTGGGGTATCTGCGAGACTCGTAGGATCCTGGGGCGAACAAAATACGACGGGGGAATGGCAAAAGGGGTAAAGAGGAAAGATCCTACCTTTAAGAAGGTCTTGAAGGGGCGTGGAACCACTCGTCGGGATATCTCGCAAGTCCAACTCGTGTCCGGGAATTTCACCAAAGTCGTCGTTAGTCCAAATGATAGTCCAATAATCCACAGAATCAACGTCGCACAGAAATGAGGGATAGCCGGGTCGTTATAAGAATTACAGGGAAAACTCTCTCTCTCTCACTTTCACTCACAAAAGGCAACTCAAACAAAGCACTAGTGTTCGCGTCCGCGGTACAATAGCAAGTGGCGATTTCTCCTCTTCCGCTTAGTTCGGAATTTTGCCAGTCGTCCTGCGGGAGCTGACTGTTGCCGGTCACCGGCAAGTGGCGACTCGCAACCAAAATGGCTCCGCTGGACGACGGCGCGAGGAATTTAAATCGCGAGGACCGATACTTAGGCGGGTGCGGGACTAAGTACGTCCGTAAGGCTGGGAAGGAGGAGGTCAGAACGTTTGCCACGTTACATTACATTTTGCTCTATTATGTGGGAGTGCAACGAGTACGTACCGACTACAGACTATTCAGGATATTGGAGATGACCTAACGACCACGACATACACCGACGAACGTCCACGGCTCAATGCACCGAGGGCGTGAATTTTCGACAAGTCGCCACCGAAGCTCGTGAGATTAGCAAGGGCCCTGCTAACTCACCAGCCAGCCGAGGATGCGGGAGAGTGTCTACGACACTCTGCAACGAGGGACTAAGGTGGTGGATGAGATTCCCGCCACCGAAAAGCATCTACAACCCGCAGTCCTCGGCCTAGAAGAGCTAAAATCACCGTGGTGGCAATTCAAATTATTCGCGCCAAGGATCGAGAGCCACCCCATGACGTCACAGCGGTCGATACACAAATCAATGATCGATCGCCTAACGAGGGGGGTAACGACCGTCACCTAGCGATAGAGAGACACTCTGCCGTAGGCCTGCCTCGCAGGTAGAGCGTCGAGCGTTAGTGCTCGCGCTCATTCTTGTATTTTGTAGTATCTTTTATCTTTGGCCTTCGAGGGCAGTATACTTTTCCGAGTCTTTGTGTGGCTGTGTCCTAGAGGACTCCCTGGCGAGGCACTGCATTTTTGGTTCGGTGGCTGGAAGACGGTAAGCTCTGGCAAATTTTACCCGACTTCTGATTTGAATCCGGCAACAGGCCGTCTGCCATATTGCCCGTAGCAGCCACGAGGCTTTTTCGTAATTTTGGGATTCGAATAAAGACGACCTCCGAGTCGGTAGGCCGTCACTTGGTTGCCGTAAATAATAGAGAATTTCGAGTCTAGTTTCGCGTTTTTAGTTTCTGCACACGAGTGCAAATGAGATAGCCTGAGTCAGTCACCGTCGCTCTCTCTTCCTCCTATGAGGAGATTTACGTAATAAATTAGCACCCAACGTGGGTTTATTAATTTGGTATTTTTGTTTTGAATTTGTTTTGCCTACGAGGGCAGAGTTAGGATAAGTTATTTGTTAAGAAAATCGGTAATAAGAAAAGGTGGTCGGTAACGTCGAGGCCTAGCCTCCCGTAGGCTCGGTGGTTGCCTAGCAACAACCGAATTTTGTTCGTTCCTCGTCAATTATTATTATTTTCTTTTATTATTGTTATTTTCTGCTATTATTATTTTTTTTCTTTCGCTACCACCACCGCGTAGCTCCTAAGAGTAGTTAAATTTATTTTGTAACGTAGTTTAGTGTGCCGCGAGGCCTTACATTTTGGTTGGTAATCTATTATTTGCTATTTTTTTGTTATTGCTCTCCTACGTGGAAGCCCAGATTTGCCAGATTATTTCTTTTTATGGAATAAATTTTTGTTATATTTTCTTTTATAAAATTTGAGCACTCGAGTCGTTATTATACGCCCTGCTAATCCCTCATTCTAAATCCCGACCCCTCTCCGCGGTACTGCAGCTAGCCGCCGCTTATTTGTAGTTGTCTTTTTTTTTTAGTTCGATCTTTTTGTTTCGTGGCGAAGTAGTCGCCTGGCGCCCAACTCTAAAATCATTTTTTCTCGTTCTCGTTCGTCAATTGTCGACTGGACTGTCTCTCGGGATAGCTATCCGGTCTATTCCCGGGGGATAAAAAGAGTCCACGTCACAATATATATTAGGGTGGCCCAAAAAAAACGAATATTTGTTTTTTTCGAGTCTCTCACGAAAATATGTCAGTTTATCATGTTTTAAGAGCCCCCTTTAAATCGCAGCTCAAAAAAAAAAATTTCAAGAGGTCGCTCAAAATTTTTTAAAAATTTCCAAAATCGTCGAAAATCGATTTTTTTTTTCGTTTTTTTATCGTAATTTCCCTACTTTCTACTATAAAAATGATCAGGATCCCGAAATTTTCAAGTCGATATTTTGATATTAATGAAGGCCCGGATCGAATCACCCTCCTAGCGCTCGCCCGAGTCAAAAAGTGACGCCCTCGTGACCAAATTTTAAAAGTTGCGGAAATGAAGTTTGAAAAATACTATTACGTAGAGGATCGATGAAGACAACTTTTTTGCATTGAGAGTTTATTTCAATAGTCAATAGTTTTCGAGAAAAAAAATGAAATTTACAAGATCGTCAAACCGATTTGCACCACGTTTTTTAAACTTAACTCGCTCTAATTTCGGCAAATATGAACGGATCTTTTCGATTTTTGGCATGCAGTCATGAAACACGCTAGCGCTGCTGATAAAGTCATAAAAAGTTACATATTAAATAGTTTTTATTCAATAAATCAAACAAAACCAGCGAGTGAGTTTTTATAAGATTATGTTCGTTCAAAGAGAAAAAGTGTCCTATGAAGTTGAAGTCTCGAAAAACTTTCAGCGAGGCGTTTGTTCGTTAACATAACGGGAAGATTCTCAGAAATTTTCAGATCATTCGGATGAGAAACTATAAAGATAGAGAGATTTTACAAAACTCAGGCTATGCGTGCGATCCTAATCTTGCGAGCTGTGCGAGCGCGACATAAGGAGTGTCTGTTGAACGTATAATATACTAACACCAATAGGTTGAGTGTAGCGGGAATGATTTACTTTTTTTAATACCTTATTGATCATTCAGACGGATAAAAATTGGAAGATAAACAATTTATAGATAGTTGTAGTTATTATATTCTCTGAAAAAAAAAACATTAATAATGAAATTATTCAGTTTATAAGTTTTGAATTCAACATACTACATTTGAAACTTTGAACAAAACATTTTCGCTTATTCATTTTATACATGTAAATTTATTTACAGTAAGTGTATTACAGAGAAATTCCTTTTTCTCCTTTTTCATATTTTTTTTGTCTGTAAAAACAAGGTACGCACACACTCCTATTATGTCGCGCTCGCACAGCTCGCAAGATTGAGATCGCACGCATAGCCCGAGTTTTTTAAAATCGCTCTATCTTTATAGTTTCTAATCCAAATGATCTGAAAATTTCTGAGAATCTTCCCGTTATGTTAACGAACAAACGCCTCGCTGAAAGTTTTTCGAGACTTCAACTTCATAGGGCACTTTTTCTCTTTGAACGAACATAATCTTATAAAAGCTCACTCGCTGGTTTTGTTTGATTTATTGAATAAAAACTATTTAATATGTAACTTTTTATGACTTTATCAGCAGCGCTAGCGTGTTTTACAACTGCATGCCAAAAATCGAATAGATCCGCTCATATTTGCCGAAGTTAGAGCGAGTTAAGTTTAAAAAACGTGGTGCAAATCGGTTTAACGATTTTGCAAATTTCATCTTTTTTCTCGAAAACTATTGACTATTGAAATAAACTTTCAACGCAAAAAAGTTGTCTTTATCGATCCTCTACATGATTGGAGTTTTCAAAATTCGTTTCCGCAACTTGTAAAATTTGGTCACCATGACGTCACTTTTTGACTCGGCCGAGCGCTAGGAGGGTTATTCGATCCGGGTCTTCAATTTGAAAGGTCGATGAAGATTGTTTTAAGTTTCCAAGTATAGAGTACCTTAGACCTTTTCGAGCGACTTCTGAACATACGAAATTAATGCCCTTTTTTTCTTTTTCTTGAAGTTGACATACTAAAGAATAGAAATAAGGCTAGAGAGATGCAAAAAAAAAAAAATTACAGACGATTTTCACTATTAAAAAAAAACAGTTATAAATTTTCGTCGATTACATTTTAATATAAAACCAATGAACAGAAAGCAAAAAATAGATATATTATGGCGATCATCATTTTCGGGTGAAACGAATTTTGATCCCCCCCCCCCCCCCCCCCCCCCCCCATTCTGTTCTAAATCCTAGACTAACAATGTGTCTGAAACATCAGGACCTTAGCTCAATGGTGGTGCACCACCGAGTTTCAAATATTTTACGTAAATAAAAAATAGCCTTCACCACACGGCTCATTTTCAGGAGAAAAAGGAAATTGTGGTGAAAAACGAATATCTTCTATCATGTGGTTCAAATTTTTCGTATAAAAGTAGAAACAATTCGCAACCAATAATTTTGCTCTTCTCGCGGTTTTTGATTCGTGGTTTCTGTGCGTGACGAAATATGGAACGAAAAATATTTCTCAGTTGCAAATTGTTTTTAGTTTCGTAGAAAAAAATTAGAAATTTGCAATAATAAATATGTACATTTCTATACCCATTATAATGAATATGCACCAGCGGGTGATTTGGTTGATCACGATGGGCCAACCCTCGATCTTCCCACTCAGAGAATATTCTTTTATCGGTCACAATATATTTCCTACGAAATATGATTGTCTTAATTATTATGATGGATCATTCAATTTATTCGAGAAGTACTGTATGGATTGATTTCAAAATTCAATCAGATTTGAGTTGACGCGAGTCCCACCGATTGAGACCATCATCTAAATTCGTTGATCCATTCTCGAGATATCATTAAAAATGTTGTTTCTTGACTGACTCTAAAGCTACTGAACGATTTGAATCCAAAATTTGATCAGTTCCAACTTGGGAAAAACTACATCGAGTTGAAAGTCTAAAAAATATAAAATAGGTTGAAAAATGATTCATAGCGAAAAAACATAAAGAATTTTGGAATGGATATTCTAAACATACAAATTGAGTTTAATACATTCCAAAAATTGTTAAGAAACTAGCCAACATAATTGGGTATTGATGGAAATGCCCTATATAATACAGTTGGTATAAATGACTCCGTTTTTGTAGGCTGTGCAGGTCAAACAGTCGCACGGTCGATATATAGCAGACCTACTTATTGACACAGCTAGTAATAATCAACCCACTAGACGGTCCTTCCGTACCGACAGACCGGTCATTTGGAAATCTGCCATTACCTTCGTGCCCCGCGGTGCCCCCGGACCGGGCTTCAAAAAATTGCCCGTGGCTGGCCGTCTTCACAATCTTTAGTCAATGTTATTATTTATCCCTGTCAAAAGTGTCAAAAAGTCAAACAGAGATTGTAACTCGGCCACACGGCAGGGGCGCTGGCGTTTACTTCACTGTACCAACATAATTCAATTTCCAAACGATCACTTCCGGGTCAGAATCAGCCTCGCCAAGTGTACCTCCGTGAAGTTGGCCGAAGAATTCCGATTAAAAAAAAAAAAACTCCACAAAACGTTTGTTGGTCGTTTGTTGGTGATTGTTGGATGACTAAAATCGTTTGTTGGATTGTAGTTTTTTAAATAAATCAAAAACAAATTTTGGAAAAAAGTTAGCCGGTTGATTTCTTATTTTCATTTTTTTTTTTTTTTGCTCTAATCGATGCGCAATCGTTTGTTGGTTACGAATTGGGCAATTAAATCGTTTGTTGGATCACGATTCGCTCAAAATTGCAAAAAAAAAAAACATTTCAGCCGCTCAGCCGGGGGATCAGCACCTCTCTAATCAGTCGGAATCCGGCGTGAGCTTAGCCGGTTGACATATACGGTGGACGTAGTTGCTGTATTTGAATTTTGAATCAGTTTCATCATTTGGATGTCATCTTTCCTTAACCGACGTACATAATCCTCTGTTGGTAGATCAGGATTAACGCAGTAAAAATGCTTGTTGGAAACCGAGCGATAAAACCTCTGCACATCAGCTGGCATTGTTGATCTGATCAGATGAGTGTTTATGTTTTCTTCGCCGTATAGGTTATGTTGTATTTTCAATATATTTAATTGACCTGCATTCCTTTTTGCGATTTAGTAAAGGTGTGCAGCATAGAAAATCTGAATTCTGGTATTCGCTGGGTGCGTGAGGCATAGTGGGGGGAATAAAACTGATGCCAGCGTCCACTGCGGACAATACAGAACTAAGGGTGGCTCTTTATTACGGTGGACTATTAAAATAACACGTGCGTCAATTAAATTAAATAAATACAATAAAATGGGTCATCAAAGTTGTTGTGTAGTCGATTGCAAAAAAAATTAGTAGAAATAGCAACTGCAAATTTCATAAGCTTGTGGTTGAAAAATGATATTGTGAGTAATTGATTGAAAGCCAGTTCTTAACACGAATTCCATTGTATTTCTGAGAAATTAAATATATAGTAATGTCAAATAGAGATATTTTCCATTTTTTATGTAATTTCAATTTGTTTCATATTTAATATTAAAATTGATTTATCATTGAATATTAATTAAACAATAAACATCTTGACAGATTTGAACACTGCTTAACCTAGTTCACATGAGACTTGATTTAGTTATTGTGTTTATTGTACTTACTTTTTTCAGCTGACTCAAAGATAAAATTTCAATTTAATTTACACTGTAACGTTTTATATAGTAATTATATTTTTTTTAACGATATTTAATTTTTTTGATAAATAATCGGCTTTCAATACCTGTCAATCACGTCAAAAGAGCCACCGTAAGTTGCGTAATATTAGGTGGCGCTGGGGTCACGCACCCAGCGAATACAATGCATGACATTTTTTTTGTTTTTTAATCTTTATTTATTTTTAAGATCGCAGAGAACAGCTCCAAAAATGTGATCGAGGGGATATCTGTTACTACTCGTTTGAAAATGCCACAACAATACCAATGGAATTACGGGTAAGAACTAATAAAATGCATGAAACTGAAGAAACTGCGTTTGCTTTGCCGCGACTTCATCAAAATTGTTCCTAATATTCCAGCTACAGCTTGTCAATTTAGTTCGAACCCCCGTAGCATTAGTGTCGTGTTGCAAAATACAATGCTCACAAAGCTCATCAATGCTGTCGAAACCAATGGAAGATAGTTTCAATTTATGCCGAGGATCTACACTAAATTGTAAAGCTGTACATTCATTTTTGCTCCTGCAAATGAATCCATTATTACAATGACATTTTGCTTGTATAGTTTTCGAGAAATACCTAGAGTAATCTTTATGGGATGTAAAAGACAAAAGCGGTTCGATTAAGATGCAAAAGCAGAAACGGGGTTTCACTGAACTTATTTCATATTTATCTTTTCTTTTTTTTTCATCGATTTAGTAGGGACCTCCACGAAAGAGTCCGCATTTATTATAAAGCATAAATTTTAATTATTGCGAGCTATTCGACTTTGTAACGTATGACTTCTTGTTTCAGAGTGAATTCCCTTTGTTGCACATATGGTGTTGAGATTGAAAATTCTTGGGGTAAGTTACACCTGGATGGCATTGACCTACTACCTCTGCTACCATATGGAGGATAGGACCGTGGTTTGTAAACAATTATCTGCAGTTATTCCTCAAACTTGATGTTATGTTGTCTATGAGTATGTACGATGTATACTTGTACAGCAAACACATCACCACCTGCCTAATCCAAACTGAAGTTCAATAATGATTATAATATTAGTTGAATAAAATTTTGTAATTAATAATTAGGTCGACTAGGCGTTTCGGAAATAATTGTTCTAGGAAATAATAAATAATATACATGTCCATGTAAGCTGACGATATTTTTAATAAAGATTCGTAAATTGGAACTTGATATAATTATAATTATTTATTTATTTTTTATTATTTTAGTTATAATCCGCTGTGACTTTAACCGATTGACATGTATGGTTGACATTTGCATTTTTCATTCGCTGCTCCGTCAGTTTCATCGGTTAAATCTATTCTTTCTTTAATCGACAAGCAATCGTTTATTGGCGTATCAGGATTAAAAGAGATTAAAACATTTATTGGCAATAGAGCGATAAACCCTAACCCCGTACATCTATGCAGGTTGTTCTTCTTTGCTTATAGGTTCTGAGGGATGGTGTATTGCGAACTGCACTTTTCAGGAGTCGAAAGGACCCTCTGTCACTGTGATAGACTGAATGCTCCAATAATGGTAATCATGAGTGCAGAATCTGGCTGGTCTTCAGTGTCTCTTTATTGTGCGGGAGTCAACATAGATTGGATTCAGACTATAGAAAAAATTCCATAGTGTACTACAAAGCTTTTCTCGCACTTATCCTGCCTCATCACGCCAATTTTACAGCAAATAGATATGCGCATCTATGAAAATTGAAACGTGTCTACAGAAATGTCACAGATCAAATTAGTATACGTATGCCCAATACGGTGTCATATGAAAATGACGAATGGACTACCGCTACAATGAAAATTCAAATTTTCAGGAATAGACATGGGTAATTTAAAGCACACTAGTCTTATTGCAGCTAGAAATTGACCAATCTGATCAAGACAGCTTCTTCTTCAATGACCATGGGTGGTAAGTCCAGCAAAATAACTATTTTATACCCATAATAATATAAATAATTAATTTCATACGTAGAAATAATTATTTCATATCCATAACATCATACACTTCGAGCCCTAAAATCAGAACTTTTCACCTCTGCAAAATCTAAATATAGAAGATTTTGTAGAATTGTCTGTTGGGACGGTGGTAAGTAAGTCAATTATGAAACACGATGTCATTAGATATTTAATTAAGTTTTATTATTCATGATATCACCTGGTTCAGTATAGCCGGTATACGCGAGAGAAGTGGGTGGTTGTGTATTACAAACATAGACTAGATATGAGGATCTATTGAGTTTAACTCAAGCTGAAATTATATGATTACTGTAGGGTGCATCAAAAAAATCGACATTTTCTGTTTTTTCGAATGTTCGTGACATTTTGTCAGAGGATGCCAAAATAAAGATCTTGTAAAAATTCGGAATTTTGTGACTCGTCGTAAAACCAACGTACCGGAAAGATCTCTACATATTCCTGTAGGAAATTGAATTCAGATTTTTTCACTTTTCCGGCAAAATTATTATTGTTTATGAAAAAAACTGTAATTTTAACTGTAATTGTTATTTTTTCAAAGAAAATTACAATTTTTTTCCTAAACAATAATAATTTTGCTGAGAAAGTGAAAAAATCTAAAAATTTGTCTAGACATCTAACTTTAATCTCGAATAATCTTTGGAGGAGTCAGTTTATCACAAAATCTTAAGAGAGCTTTTTTGTAGAAAATTTAATTTCCTATAAAAATATGTGAGGATCTCTCCGGTACGTTGGTTTGACGACGAGTTATAAAATTCCAAAGTTTACAAAAAAAAATTCGCGTGTTCTTTAAATGAGAAATGGAAAATTTCGTAGCGCGACCTCTAGATATCAATGTTAAGGGCTCAAATTTTGACAGGATCTTTATTTTGGCATCCTCTGACAAAATTTTACGATCATTCGAAAAAACAAAAAATGTCGATTTTTTTGATACACCCTAATGATTAGTCATAGCTAACTGTGTATAGTTAGACAAAAGAAAAAAAAAAACTATGATTATACATAACATAAATGTATCTATTTTAACATTGTCGAACAAAAAAAGAAATACGTATTGAACAAAGTATTTCCGCCAGTTGAAAAATAAAAGTAATATGAAAAATGTGGAGTTCAATTTTTACAAGAATTGACCCAGCACAACGTTTTACTCACGATGTAAGAAGAATAGGTGGGTCGACGAGACTTGAATTGCTGTGATTTTTAGGTGTCATTTCGTTAAGTTTCGTACAGGCGGCGCTGCAACACAGATACGCCAATCACAACGGTCGCCGTAGTCACGTGTACTCCTAGTCTTAGCTGACACAGCCGACCGCTCGTTTTGGTTGGTCGCAAACAATGGGTAAGAAGTACATACGATGTCAAAAATTGTCGGAGCGCGGGAGCGGGCGGATTGCACAGGGTAAAGTTGAAACCAATGTTTCAATTTTCAAACTCCCGTCCGATGATGGTAGATCCCTTACTCGCGAAAAGTGGCTGTCATTTTTGGAAAAACACGGTAGAGAAAATGTTTCAAGCAACGCTTTTGTTTGTGAAAACATTTTACTGAAAAGGACGTTAGAAGGGAGTATAAAAGCGTCGATACAGATGGAAATATACTTCTTCAGGTATGTTTATAGGTATAGATGGTATTGTTACAGATACTTTAGTTACATTTGTGTATGACCGTACGTATTCGTTCACTGATTACCTAATATCTGCAGTAGCGCGTGAATATTAGCGTGTAATGATAAAAGCACGTGTAAGTAGAAATTTGAAGTTGCCACTTTTCGGGTATCTGTGTCGAGGCGAACCTGGCGGAATACTCGGGAAATAACACCTAAAAATCACAGCGCGTTATATGGGAAAATACGGCCGTCGACCCACCTATTCTTCTTACATCGTGGTTTTACTCCAATTATGAAATCCCGCTGCCTCTAAATTGTATAGCAAATGTGAATGCCGCGAAATTCGTGAATTACCAATTTCTGACGTTAATAATTTAGAAATTTTTGCCCTTCCGCATCAATGAACGACTCCCACTATCCCGTGCATCCCAAAATACAGCAGGATTCCCACGATTCATACTTCTTATACCTTGGCACTTCCGGCTGCACTCAACCGAGAACTTATTTCGATCTCTACACAGAAGCAAATTCGCCGAAGCAAAACATAAACACTCATCTGATCAGATCAACAATGCCAGCTGATGTGCAGAGGTTTTATCGCTCGGTTTCCAACAAGTATTTTTACTGCGAAAATCCTGATCTACCAACAGAGGATTATGTACGTCGGTTAAGGAAAGATGACATCCAAATGATGAAACTGATTCAAAATTCAAATACAGCAACTACGTCCACCGTATATGTCAACCGGCTAAGCTCACGCCGGATTCCGACTGATTAGAGAGGTGCTGATCCCCCGGCTGAGCGGCTAAAATGTTTTTTTTTTTTGCAATTTTGAGCGAATCGTGATCCAACAAACGATTTAATTGCCCAATTCGTAACCAACAAACGATTGCGCATCGATTAGAGCAAAAAAAAATGAAAATCAGAAATCAACCGGCTAGCTATTTTCCAAAATTTGTTTTTGATTTATTTAAAAAACTACAATCCAACAAACGATTTTAGTCGTCCAACAATCACCAACAAACGACCAACAAACGTTTTGTGGAGTTTTTTTTTTTTTAATCGGAATTCTTCGGCCAACTTCACGGAGGTCGAAAAAGCGAGCAAGCCGAACGTACCCAATGATTCCAACGCATAAACATAAAATTCTTTACTACAGTTGGCAGCAATGTAAGCGACACAGCGCCGTAAACACACCGAGGAGCTGTGCTCAATCGCGCCGCAGTGTGTCGTTGCTGGAAAGCACCGCGTGAGACACGGTGTCGCTCTGTGTCGACTGTGTCGGTAGATGGAAAGCTCCCACCACCATATAGGGTGCTTTCCATTTACATGACTTTTGTGTCGACTCGTGTCAACTTGTGTCGACTCTCGAAAACGAATAAATCATGGACCTAAGAAGTAAATGGACGGAGCGTAAGCTTACTATATGGGTGCGGGGGGGCTCACTGTTAGCCGTAAGGGGAATTCAGGGTCTGCGCCATTTGCAACACCTCACTCGTAGTGCTACCTGGTGAGCAAACTGTAAACTTCGTAAGAAATTCAAAGGTAGACACTGAAATGAGTGTTAAGGATTTTAGAATTTTATTGTAAAGTAATTGTTCAGGTGCAATCAACTATTTCTCATTAAATATGACACTCAGAACAATAATCTACTTTTCGTTTACATCAATAACGTCAGCAGTGACCACTAGGTGACACTACAAGTGAGGTGCTCAACATGGCGCAACCAATCAAAACACACCATCGACCACCAGTCCCCTTCCGTCTTACGGCGTTACCCCGCACAGCCTACGCTCCGTCCATTTACTTCTTAGGTCCATGGAATAAATGGAACATCGTTCAACTTGCATACTCACCATTCTAGCAGAGTCTTCCCGAGTCGACTTGTGTCGCCGACACACGGCGACACAAATCAAATGGAAAGCACTTTAGGCGGCACAAGTCGACTTGTGTCGACTTGAGTCAGTAAATGGAAAGCACCCATACTTGGCAGATAAAAAAATTATTATTGATTATTGTTGATTGCAATCGTTAGGGAATCGTTTGGGGATATTTGGGAAAACATTTCTATCATTTGGGAAAAATTTATTGATTCATAATCAATTAAATTTAATTCTGCGTATAGATAGCAGACGCATAATTGCAGAAAAAAGAACTGTACATGAATTTGTTCTAAATCGTTTGGGGAACTCATATATAAACTCCTTTTCATTTGGGAAAGGCTGCAAATTGTGATTTCGTTAATTCAGCCTGAGTAATTATAGTGTAAAATCCTCAATTCTAGGGAATTTCTCCTCGACCGGGTTTCCCCCCAGATGGCTAGGGACGTCAAGTATTCGCATTTGCCGTCTGTGATTGCTATCAAATGCGATTTTTCGTACACGAAATCCTTTATTGGTCATTTGTAGATGTTCAATGATGCTCTTCCGACGTTTGGCAACCAACCGATTAGGCTGCATTCCCATGGGGCCGGAATTCACGGATCCGGAACGGAATCGGAAATCTAGGGGGTTTTCAAGAGCCAATCAGAGACGTTCCGGTCATTCTCTGTTGCGGGAGAATATTTTCCTACGTTCCCATGGTACGTAATTCACCGCAACGGAACGCTCAGTTGCGAATGACAGTGTTTCTTTCTACCGGTAAATTTAAAATCTATCATTCTGATTGGCTGCCGCTCGTTCCGGTATTAATAATTCCGGTCCATGGGAACCATGGACTCGAACAGCAACGGATCCGTATACTCACACAACCGTGCAGTTCCTATAAACCTGTGCTATAAACGCTATGCGAATAAACATGTAGTCGGAAACACTTTTAATAACGATCTCGGCATTATTTGTGAAGTGGAAAAGAACAACCCAGACAGCATAAGAATATTTCATAAATATGTATGAAATATGTAGAAAAATATATCGAATGTTGGTGCAATATATGTTTATATTCCAACAACGTGAATGAAATACTCTGTCAACATAAGTTATCCCTCATTTCACGTGAAATACATATAGTTCAAATATTAAAATAATATTTCGAGAATATAGACATGGTTTTCAGATATCTGAATATTTTATAAAATATATTGTATGAATATTCATTAAATATTTCCGGTGTATAATTGATGGACTACGAGCACGCGATACGACGTGTATGGGATGAAAGCTGGAGAAAGATAATAATACGTAAGATAATTTAGTACGTATCTTTTATTTTGCATTAGAGACGAGACATCTTTTATAATTTAATTGTAATTCATTGCATTTTAACGTAATTCAGTGAAAAATGTCAATGTTTGAAGAGCATATTTTTCCGAGCATTATATGTAAAATTTCAAATATTCTTACAATATTTACATATATAAATATTAGATGCACTTTATCGAAGTATGTTTTTGAAATGATCTTATATTACAGAAATATTGTAGAAATATTCACGCATGTTTACGAACAGATATTTCAACAAAAACATAGTGAAAATATCATACCAATATATCGGATATTTTCACACATTTTCACACATTTTCACACATTTTCAAATATTCTCGGAATATAAAGTGCTGTCTGGGAAGACAGACTTTGGAGAAGTCTCGTGGCTGTTTCACTGTTCACACATAGATACACACATAGGGCAATCCGTCGGTTTCGTTGACATATGACAAATGGCCGCAATGCACACGGAACGTACTGATCTACGTAAAGTTGGCCGAGCAACTTGAGCTTTTAATAGTTTCGACTTTACCAATCGTTTGGTGGTTGATTGGTGGTGATTGGTAGCCTAATCAAATCGTTTGGTAGTCCCAGGGCCGGATTTAACGTGTAAGGGGCCTGGGGCTACACACATTTTTCGGGGCCCTGCATAGGAATTTCATTCAGTAATCCGTTTTAAAAAAGCCTTCAAATTTTTTTTCAATGCAAGTGGCACTTTTGAGGGCCCCTGAGCATGCGGGGCCCGGGGCTATAGCCCCTGTAGCCCCCCCCTAAATCCAGGCCTGGGTAGTCCATAGATTATCTGATATCGAATAAACAAATTTAGCTGTTAAGTTAGCCGATTTTTTTTAATTTTTACTCCAACTAAGCTCGTTAGGGGCTCAATGGACACGCAATCGTTTGGTGGTCACGATAAACTTAATTGGAACGATTGGTGGTGTACCGTTTAGCTGTAAAGTCCAAAATAAAATCGAATAATAAACAGCAGGGTTTTTCCGTTGGATCTCAAATTTCCCAGATCTAGGGAATTTCTCCCGGATCTGGCGAATTTCTCCTGGAGCGATTGGAAGCTTTCCAATCAAACGCGATCTTGACTATCGTAATCGGATATCGTGAGCGGCTGGAGAAATTGAATTCACCACGGCTAACCTAAAAGTGACAGCACTGGTCAACATTCATGTTTCAAGACTTCTTCATTTATACTAATTTACGATATCCGATTACGATAGTCAAGATCGCGTTTGATTGGAGAGCTTCCAATCGCTCCAGGAGAAATTCGCCAGATCCGGGAGAAATTCCCTAGATCTGGGAAATTTCTGAGATCCAACGGAAAAACCCTGCTGTTTATTATTCGATTTTGTTTTGGACTTTACAGCTAAACGGTATACCACCAATCATTCCAATTAAGTTTATCGTGACAACCAAACGATTGCGCGTCCATTGAGCCCCTAACGAGCTTAGTTGTAGTAAAAATTAAAAAAAATCGGCTAACTTAACACCTAAATTTGTTTATTCGATATCAGATAATCTATGGACTACCAAACGATTTGATTAGGCTACCAATCACCACCAATCAACCACCAAACGATTGGTAAAGTCGAAACTATTAAAAGCTCAAGTTGCTCGGCCAACTTTACGTAGATAACGTACTGACCGGAACGTGTCTGATCGGCTCTTGAAAACCCCCTAGATTTCCGATACCGTTCCGGATCCGTGAAATCAGCCCCCATGGGAATGCAGCCTTATCCGTAGGAGTAAATGGGAGCTTTCCAACCATAGACTTATAGAGATAGACTGAGCGCTCTTATGGGCCGCTTGAAGCTAACATTTAAAGGACAGAGATATGTCCGGAGTACTCCTCTCTCTGTCTGACGATATTTGTGGTGGGGATTGAGGCAATAGAGGAGAATGAGGAGAAGCAGTTGTGGCTGTTCCACTTCCACTGCTCCGTTGTCTCCCACCATGACGCCAATTGAAAAGAGAGAGGAGTACTCCGGACATATCTCTGTCCTTTAAATGTTAGCTTCAGTGCCTCTTATGGGATCGCTCAGTCTATCTCTCTAAGTCTATGTTTCCAACTAGAGCACTGCGCGACACAGTGCTGCGCACTAAGCGATGTGATTGGCCATTTCTGTTAGATCCAATCCCTCCAGCCAATCACATCGCTTTATCGGATTGGCCATTTCTGTTAGATCCAACTCCTCCAGCCAATCACATCGCTTAGTGCACAGCACTGTGTCGCACGGTGCTCTAGTTGGAAAGCTCTCATTTACTCCTACGGATAATCGGTTGGTTGCCAAACGTCGGAAGAGCATCATTGAACATCTACAAATGACCAATAAAGGATTTCGTGTACGAAAAATCGCATTTGATAGCAATCACAGACGGCAAATGCGAATACTTGACGTCCCTAGCCATCTGGGGGGAAACCCGGTCGAGGAGAAATTCCCTAGAATTGAGGATTTTACACTATAATTACTCAGGCTGAATTAACGAAATCACAATTTGCAGCCTTTCCCAAATGAAAAGGAGTTTATATATGAGTTCCCCAAACGATTTAGAACAAATTCATGTACAGTTCTTTTTTCTGCAATTATGCGTCTGCTATCTATACGCAGAATTAAATTTAATTGATTATGAATCAATAAATTTTTCCCAAATGATAGAAATGTTTTCCCAAATATCCCCAAACGATTCCCTAACGATTGCAATCAACAATAATCAATAATAATTTTTTTATCTGCCAAATATATGGTGGTAAAGCTCCCGCTATCTTCACACGAATTCCCTAGGCGAATTTGTTTTTAATTTTATTAATAACCAATTGACTATCAAACGTCGCGAATGAACTATCAATCACCTACAAATTACCTAAAATCGATTGAAATAAGATTCAACCCAATCGGGGTAGATGAGGGGTTAACTTTGTGGAGCTGTAAACATGTCATAGGCCATATGGCCTATGACGTCCACTAGACGTTATGTTTCGATCACTAAGTCTGTGGTTGCAATATCGAGCGGACATTCTACATCGTAGGTAGTAATTCTGTGGCTAAACATCAACCGGTGGAATTCTGTAACGTCTTTTGAATCTTTCAAGATACCTGGCGGCCAAGCAAAAGAAACCGGAGGCCGGCAGGCCGAAAGATAAAGGAAAATTTCATTCAATTGCACGTCATCATCTGTAATTAACAAGCTTTTCCAGAGCATGTGCTTGTGCAATATAACAACCGTTACAATTCTATATTACATATCCAAATATTACGTTTAAATATATCCAATGGACGAGAGTTTTACTCGCTGGCGCGGAGGCGACGAGCCTTCTTCAAAGTCAATAAACAATCGTAGTTCTCTGGTAATATCGGACAGCGAGAATGATTCAAATGTATCAATTACGAGCAACGATGGACGCAAAGTCGTTATTGCAGCTAGTGATACCGACGATACCAACGATTTTGTAAACACAAGGTGACTCTCCGGAATTGTTTTGCTTATTCTACTCTTGATAATTTTACCCCATCCTCTCCGTTCCGATAAATTACGAGTTTGTATTATTTCGTTCCTATCACTAAAAAATAATCTACCAAAACTACAAACAGAACATGTCATGCAGTGATTCTTATTGATAATATTTCCCTTCCCGGTTATGTGTTTACATGAAGCGTGTTTTCTTCACTTTTCTAGAATGTCTAGTGAAGCCGAAAGTAACAATCGTCGCAGCTTGGTCGAATCGACTCAATCACCAGCCAACTACAGCAAATCATACAATTACAGTATCCAAGATCTCGATGGTATGTATTCCTACATGAGCATTAGCTCAATTACAATAATATAAAGGGTTTGGGTGGGAAGTATTTCATGTTGTAAGGCGTTTTACACCTTGTAATTAACCCTTCCCCTACACACCTCTGCCCAGGACCGAGAACTACACACGGGGTCCAGCGGCCCCCATCGATTTTTAAACTCTTGCTGTGGGCAGAGTTTTGGCTCGATTTTGAAAAATAAAAAACCAAAATGGAGCTGAAACCTTCTAGAAAGGGATAGGATGCAATAGAAAAAATAAAAAAAATTTTAAGGTAGTGAAAAATGCAAGGAAACGAATGAAGTGACAAATTGCGGCGTTGTGGCGTTGGGGTCCATTGGACCCCGGGTGTAGTCGAAGGGTTAATGGTCTTGCACATCGCTGTCACGCTGCAAATAATCACTCCGTTAACTCGATTTTTTTAAAGCATAATTGAAAATTATTTGACATTCTATGGACCCTGCCTCACATAGATTTGATTAATTGTGCCTAAGAGAAGGTGGTTGTGGGATATAGGTCGCATTGCCCATTAAAACTTCACCAAATTCGGAGGGAAGAACCTGCATTCATGTAATTTCAAGGCAAACCATTGATATTTGATAAACTTAGTTTTGAGTTAGGAAATTTTTTTATTTCAAGCCACATTTCTCGTAAACTTTGAGAGAAAATAAAAATTCCAAATAACTTCTCACTGTGTCTCAAGATGCAAGTAGTTTACTTTGAAAAACCGAGTCAATAGAATATTCCTTCGAAACATAGTGAAGATTTCATAAGAATTATTTCTGAAAAATCATTTAAAATTAACATATTCTTTTCATGTTAAGTCCGTTATTGCCTACTTCTTCGCTGAAGTTATCCATATAAACAAAGTTTATCGATACAACTCTCTTAGGATTGCGCCATGCCTCATTTTGGACAGATTTGTCTTCTGTTCTCATTGTCACACCGAATCCATTTCAATGTTCGGAATTGTTCTATAGATGGCAGTTCTAGCCCGGAATTGGCACCTTTTCGTAAAAGACGTGTCAAGAAAAGGATGGTATTTGATGATACTGACTCAGACGACTCACATACAACTCGTCATTCTATAGAAGAAGAATCAGAAGCAAATACAACGCATCATTCTGTAGAAGAAGAATCAGGGGCAGATGTAACGCATCGTTCAGCAGAAGAAGATTCTGAAACAGATGAAGCCGATCAATCTAGAGAACAAGATTCCGAGCCAGATGTAACTCATCATTCGAGAGAAGAAGATTCGGAGGAAGATACAACGGATCGGTTGAAAAAACGGGATCAATTGAGCTGGATTGACTCTGACTCGTCGAACACCGGCAGCAACTCCATAAGTAGGGTTGATTATCACCGCAAAGATAAAAGATCTCTTTCTAATTTTGATGACAGCGTGTTTGCCCTGTCTGCCTCTCAAAAAGAGATCAGAGCTGGTAATACTATTGATAAATCTTTCATAAACATTAAACAAAGCCGTTATTATTCCTAGCACAAACTTTATACCTTTGACTTTCTATGTACCTTAAAGATTTTAAAAGATGGCTATAATGATTAGCTGGGAATTGTGAAATTGGTCCAGAATTTTTCAGGATATTTAAAGTTCTTGAAATAGCCTTGAATTAAATGAATTATATTAATGGAATTCGAAAAATCATTTATCCAAAGATCAATTGATTGTAATCTTCTGAATTCATATTATGTGCTGAAGGAGGAGCTGAAGAACAGAATAAAAGTTGCCTGACTATTTCGGACACCTCAGATATCAATGATACCTCAGAAAGTATAGATCCTAGTCACACAGTCGACTTCACATCTGGACCAAGTACAAGCAGCTCCTTAACATCAACTTTAAACTCAGAAGACGATGCGGCTGTCATGTCATTTGTTAAGAAGGAGATCGGAGTTGGTAATATTGATCCATTCATTGCACAGCAAAGAGCCATGCTAACTTGCAATATACAACAAGTTCAAAGCCAACTCGCAAAATCGAAGGTTTGTAACACCCAAATAAATGACCAGCAGTGGCCATGCATTTATTTTACTTCGGGGGTACAAACTTATGGAAAATATTATTTTCTTTCTCAATCACTGGTATGCTTTGAAAAACTAAACTAGTGACCCTGTTTTTTCACAGCGTATTGTATTTTGAGACCTGATTAGAAATTGTTTGAGATATTATGGACTCTGCCTTACATAGATTGAGTCTAGTCATTCCTTGAAGCTTTTTAAAACTTAGAAAAAATATCGTGAGATGATGTGACTTCAGGGCAAACCGACAACGTACAGATCGCAGATCAGTCTTCTATTATTGTACGCACGTAACACTTTTTTCTCAACGTTCACAAGAAAAATGGCCCGCAACGAAAAGTTTTCGCATCTAAAAGTTGAATTCATTAAATATCAATGGTTTACGTGGAGAATTGCATTAGGATAGAATGTTCCCTCTGAATTCGGCGAAATTTCGATAAATGAATGTGGCCTGTACCTTACTACAATCGCTTTTTCTTAGTTGCCTTAAATCTACGTGAAGCAAAGTCCATAAATCTCAAATAATTTCTAATAATTAAATAAATGAGAAAAAACTTCAATCATTTCTCAAAATACTAGAATATTCCTCACAGTGGACTAATGATTTGAAAAAAAAAAAATTATGTCAGGTTTATATTAGGATGGGGCGTTTTTATTTATTTATTTATTTTTTTGTTTTTTAAATTTTGATATTATGTCACCTATACCTGCAAAAAGTTGTTGTTTCGTAATAAAACAAAAGTATGTAAAACCTAGTGTCTGTATGAGGTCATCTTTTGGCCGCGCATCGGCTTTGAAATTAGGTAGTTGAACATTTTTTTTTAGCCGAAATTAACAATAAAAAACTGTTGTCGCATATAATTCAGCCTAAAAATTATGGCAGGTTATAGTAACTACACTAAAGTAAAACGAAGTCGTTCAATCATTCCTATGATATTGTAAGCATAAAAAAGAGTAATTTGTATAATTTTTGTATACAATACAGTGTAAAAGTACCTACAACACAATAACTTTCATCTGATCGCAAATCAATTTTTCTTCAGGAAATTTCATTCATATAGTACCTAAGTACCTTCTGTAAATAGGGTTCAATAATTACTCTGCAACACTGTGAATTTCGCGACAGTATCAAACATTTCACCTCAGGGTAACAGCAGTAACTGCAATGATCGTTTACTCGGCTTGTATTCATTTACAGATGCTGCTTAGTACAGCAAACCTATCTTTGCTCCCGGATAAAGGGGAAAAATTAAGACGTAGCGCAAATGCTCAGGCAGCAGAGCTGGAAAAATTGTCAGCGCAATTGGAATCTCTTCCAAAGATAGGCACACCTAAGCCTGAGCCTAAGCCTCAGTTAAAAGCAATAGAGCCCTTCGATCCTATTTCTCTCCCCCCATGGAAAAACCTTCCTGGTCCGAACGAGGCTAAAGTTTTGGGCCAAAAGGCTTTGGAGACCCATGAAAAAGAACAGGCTTTGACCGAAGACAGACTTAAGGATCTTCACGGTTCATTGGTCGCTCGTCCCGATGAAGACGAACGGGCCGAAGATCCGAATGGACTAAAGGTTTGCCTCATGCCACATCAACAGCATGCACTTGCCTGGCTCCTATGGAGGGAGCAGCAAAGACCCCATGGAGGAATTCTAGGTAATTATTTGATTACATAGTTGCTTGTTATTTCAAGTATTGTATTCACTGATGATATGATGTCCAGCGGTCCTGGAAGTCCCGGAGGTCCTGGAATTATCCTGTTATTGATGTTTCCCCTGAAATAGTATAGAATTATCCAGAAATTTGATTCATGTCCTGGAAATAATCAAAAAAATTTCGAAATTTCAAATCGCAAAAGAACTACGAATTTCATCCCTCACACATTTAATTCAGAATGTAAAATATTCACTTCCAGAGCAATATTTTGCATCAGTAAGTGTTTAAACTTTGTTGAAACCAATTGTAAATGAAGTAGGTAATGTTTATAACGGCTGTCATGAAACTAAGAAAAATCACATGGAAAAACTATCCTTAAAACAATCCTTTTATATGTTTAGCTCCGTCGAAGTTGACCTTTTGAAAAAAAAAGTCAAGAATTACGAATGATAAAACATGTATGCCTGTAGCTTTTGTCGCTTTCGAAATATTTACCAAAAACCTGTTATCTGTAAACATTTATAGTGTTTCAAGATTGACTCAAAAAGAAAAGGCAAATATCGTCGTGACCAACAAAATTATTGCTTTTTTTATCAAATTGAGTAATCGAACACGCTTGTTTTGTAAATATTTCGAAAACGCGATAATTTTCGCCTTTGTCTCAGAGAATCAAGGATTTTTTGTTCCTAATTTTCAAATGCAATTCGTGACATCTGCTCATTGAGGTACAAATTCTGGGTTTTGTACACACTCTTTTTTTATTTATCGGTATTACTCAACAATGTAACCATAGGTCGTATTTTCTTGAGTGAATAAAAAATATCTTTATCCGCGATTTATTTGCATATGGTTCCTTTGAAAAATCTTCAACTTGCTCAAGATTATATAGTCTCGTTGAAATGATTTCTGAAACTGACAACATAATGGAGACATTTATTATACCTATACTTTGTAACTTTAATTTCAGCTGATGACATGGGCCTGGGTAAAACTTTGACCATGATTTCTCTGATCATAAAAACTATTGCGGACAACAATTCGGATGACAATAGCGAAGACAGTGACGATGAGTGGGTTCATCGGAAGAAATCAGTCCGTAAGTTCTTTTTACTGCATTAGTTTATTCAATTTATTGGCATACCTATTATGATTCAGCAAACTACAGTCAAGCGATAAAGTTTATGAGGAGAGATATTTTTTGCGCCAATGTTCTTTGGTAAGTGCATGTTGCTTTTGCCTATTATTTCGTTTCAGAGATTTGAAAATATAAACAATAGAGTGCTCAAAAGAAAATGCATAGAAATGATTGATGTATCAAGTTTGAACAACAATAAAAAAAATTAGACATATTTTTTTTCAGATCACTAGGTAAGCTGTGAAGAAATTTCCCATTGACCAAGCTTTTTTACAGCCGATTAGATTACTGTCATTTTGAGGTATAATTCAAGAATATTTGAGATTTTATCAACTTTGTCTTACATATTGATCACACCAAAGAAAAAGTCATTGTCCTAGGGTACAAATCACAATGTTGATCGAACTTTTTCACATTTGTAGGGAATATTCTATATTGATGGAATTTCAGAACAAATCAAAGATATTTGATTCTCTGTTTAGACCATTTGTTTTTGTTTTTGTAAAAATTGAGAACAAAAAGTATGTCACGTGATCACAACATCAGACCACTGATCTCATCTCTATATTTTATTGGTTTGCTTCGAAATTATATCACTTTAGAATATTTCCTTCAAACTTGCAAAAGTTTCGATAAACGATGCTACCTATGCCCTTTTTTCTGGTAGAAGCGTATGCGACCGACAACCACTTTTTCTCTGGTATAAGTTCACAAAATCTGAACTAATTTGTGATTATGTCACAAGATACAAGTAATCAGCTGTGCAAAAACTGAGTGAATAGACAATTCCTTTAAAGCATACCAGTAATTTGACAAAATTTTTTCCAAGAAGATTCATTACCCTCGAAAACTTGCTAGGACGTTTAGTGAATTAGATAGTCAAGATTCCAAAAATTTGCATTTTCGACTATTTAAAAAAATATTCAAATCCTTTCAGTATTATGATCAATAGTTGTATTCTTTTAAGGGGTAACACCACTCTAGCGCCAGCAAAAGAAGGCTGAAATTTGATATTTTTTTTTTAAGATATGGGTAACGGGATCGGGTTTATTTATTCAGGGTTTATTAAACACATATTGAAGTACGTAAACAAATTTTTTTATTGCAGTTTTTATACAAAATGGCTGTGACAGAAACCAGTCTCCAAAAAGGTATTTTTTTTATGGGCGGAATCGTAACTCCGAAAGGATGAAAGCTAGAATAAAAAAAAAAAAGTTTCTTAAACTACATGTTATTAGCTGAAGAAGTACATAGCCGTTTTTGGATTTAATGAAAACTTTTTTTTTATCAACAATTTACTGCAGATTTTTACGTCGAAAACGTGAACATTTCTGAAAACTTGTGCCATTTTTGCAAACCTTATTTAAAAATAAAACCCTATGTACTTCTTCAGCTAATAACATGTACTTTAAGAAAGTTTTTTTTTTTTATTCTAGCTTTCGTCTTTTCGGAGTTACGATTCCGCCCGTGGAGGTATAAAAAAAAAAGTCCTTTTTGGAGACTGGCTCTGTCACAGCCATTTTGTATACAAACTGCAATAAAAAAATTTGTTTACGTACTTCAATATGTGTTTAATAAACGCTGAATAAATAAACCAGATCCCGTTACCCATATGGGGTCGTTCATAAACCACGTAGCCGGATTTTGGCCACTTTTGACCGCCCCGCTCCCCCCATGTAGTCTATCGTAGCTTCTTCCCGGGACCCCCCCCCCCCCCCCAGAAAACACGTGGTTTTTTCTATAAGAAAAATTACGAACAAAATTATTTATTATAACACAAGTCTTACATTTTTTTAATATCAATTAAAACCATCAGATTCAGTAAAAGGCGAAACGAGTCATGTATGCAAATCATTTTAAGGGTGTATTTCAATTTATCCAAAAAAAAATGTTGTTGCCATTCGACTTTAAATTGTTCAAAACGCCAAGATTTGTAAAAAAATTTTCTTTGATAAACTGAAATACGCCCTTTTAGCATTAGGGACGCGATATAATAAACTACGTGTCGCAGACCAAGACCCCCCCCTCCCCCTACGTGGCTTATCGTAGTCTTTCAATGAACCCCCCCCTCCCCCTAAACTGGCTACGTGGTTTATGAACAACCCCTATCTTGAAAAAAAAATATCAAATTTCGGCCTTTTTTGCTGGTGCTAGAGTGGTGTTACCCCTTAATATTTTCAAAACCATCTCATAAGACTCTGTTCTGTCAAATTTCATTACTCTCTTCATAAATTTAAAAATCGATATAATCTCGCAAAAAGTACATGTCCGCATGGTAAAAATGTCCACCAACACAAATTCCACCGTTATTATTTGCCTAACGAAACAGTCACCAAGGTGTACATTGCTTTGCTTGAATTTTCACGAAATAGAGGTACTCCAATTTCAAGAACAAATGTAAAAAAAGCTCAACATTCCAGATTGCATAGATTTTTCTCTTTTTCTCCATCATTCTGCGTCGTTATTGTCTGGCTATTATGTAAAGTGTTTTTTTCTTGCTACAAAACTGAAAATACCTTTCGAACTCTAGAGTCTGGTTCATATATGAGTCATTCCACGTCAAACGGGACGGATTTGGCCAAAAATATTTCTTGATGTTTCTGAGTTTTTTTTACGTATTCTCTGGGTGAAACGAATGAATGAAACATCTTTTCTTTTTAACTTCAATGGTTCATAAGTTTCCAGGGGTTGAATTTTCGAAATAATGACGAAAAATCAGCACCGCAGTCTCCTTTGAACATTAACCTCCTCTTCTTCTTGTCCTTAGGCTTAACTCACTAAGAATGTAGCCGAAACGTTAATATCTACGGATCTCTTTGTCATGCCGACCAGCTTGACGTGGAATGACGCATATAAGTATGTTACATCAGTGTTCATTCAGAATCCAAAGTTCTATTGCTTAGCAGAAGAAAAATCCACCGTTCCATTCGAAACAAAAGAGGTTGCCCATGAAATGGCCTAGATGCCTCCATCTGCAAAGAACTTGGTATCTCCGATTGGTGTCCCCCTTAGATATCTGTAACTTTTGCCCGGATTAATTTTCTTTTACGCAAGCTGTAATTTTCGAAATATTCAGCTGTAACGTTTGAAGGGGACACCCTCAGCATTTCTCAGGATCTGACTTACCAATTACCCAAAGACCTTGATCATTTTTGTGCTTTTTCTCTTTTGATTGCAGATCCTAAGGGTGGTACTTTGGTGATCTGCCCAGCCTCGGTTCTTTCCCAGTGGGAAGGCGAAATAAATAAGCGTGTTAAGCGCGGTATACTGTCTGTTGAATTATTCCATGGGAATCGAAGAGAAACAGCGCCCAGGCGTTTGGCTAAAAACGACGTAGTCATCACAACTTATAATTTAATTAGTAGAGAATACAACAAGGGTGAATCCCCCTCCATTCTGCACAGGGTAAGCATCCATATATAAAATATATCTAAATAGATTTGCAACTTTTATATTTCAAATTTGATAATTATTTATTTAGTCTTGAACCTTAGTTACTATTATTTTTCCCTATTGCTGCTGTTATACAACTCTACATGTTTGTTACAGATTAATTGGAAAAGAGTGATACTCGACGAGGCTCATATAGTACGCAATCACAAGAGCCAGGCATCAGAAGCAGTCTGCGAGATAATTGCTCGTAACCGCTGGGCCTTGACTGGTACCCCTATACAAAATAAAGAACTAGATCTCTATGCTCTTTTGAAGTTTTTGAAGTGCTCTCCGTTCGATGATATCCGCGTCTGGAAACGTTGGGTAGACAACAAAAACGCTCACGGCCACGAGAGGCTCGCTACTGTCATGAAAACTTTGATGCTGCGCAGAACAAAGCAAGAATTGCAAGCAAAAGGTGGCCTTCAGACCTTGCCAGATAAGAATTTAGAAGAAATTCATATTAAACTAGATTCCGACGAACAGCTAGTTTATGAAAAAGTCTTGGTCTTCTCGCGTACCCTATTCGCACAGTTTTTGCATCAAAGAGCAGAAAAGGATCATGTAGCGCAATTACATGCCGGAAAGTTCGACGCCCCAACATTCCTTCAAGCACGTGAGTACTTTCACATTATCGTATTCATTAAAAATGTACAGATACTATTGTGTGCCGAGAGAGCTGAACAAAGGTGGAATCTTTGCGTCCATACAGCCATTCTCAGGCTGCATTTGTGACCGTTGATTTTTCGATGTTGAATCTAAAATTTTTTAATTTCGGACAATGTGTGACATGAGAGGTGACCAAGCAGTGTTTAGTAGTATGAGTAGGTCTACGGTCCACGCCATATACAAACAATTAATACTGATATGAATAATCATGAGAATAATGAAACGAGTAAATAATCGGGTTCCAACAAACCTTTCTATTGTCCTTTCAGAAGACTTCTGAAGGGAAATGGGATTTTATTTAATTAAAATTTGCATAACGGATATCTGCTAGAATTTATATGATGAATTACAAACGTATATTGAGCGGTAACAAATTCTTTTAAAATTATATCTATATAATATTTTGTCAAAATACATTGTGGTTCAGAATTCGTGATGAATATTTTACAGGGTCAATCCTAGTCTAAATTGAGACCGGAATCTTCTTTTTGCTAAAATGATTCTTTTTTTTTTTGTATTGCAGCAAAAGACACGCAATTCACAAAAGTGCAAAATCAGTTGTTGGCTAGACACGCGGATGTCAAGGCTCACGAAATTTTGGTACTTCTATTGAGACTGAGACAGGTCTGCTGTCACCCAGCGCTGATACACGCGATGTTGGATCAAGAGGATCTGAAAGGAAACGAAATTGTCGGTGAAGGAGACTTAAACGTCGATTTAATGTCTGGTCTTAAAGCTCTGAACCTAGAGGATGCTGAAAACCTTGATCCGAATGAGATCGGTGTGGACTGCAGGGTGGTAGGAAACTTACTTACCACTCAAAATCCTGTTTTCGACCCAAAGCGGCAGAGCTCCAAGGTGAGTAGAGGGCTAAATCAGATCAGTAAGAAATGGTGACAACAATAGAAAAGTTGCATAATTTTTTCTTTTTACCTGTGAACCTGGTGGTTTGAATTAGTGGAGTTTAAATCGCATCACAGTGATTATGGCGACTGTGGAGTAAGGTAGCTATATTCTTTTGACTTTTCTTTATTAAAGCTCACACGAGAATTTGTTAGTTTCATGCAGCTTAAAAGCCCTCTTCCGAATTTCAGCTCAATCAAAACTTTTGTAGAGGTCGTTCAAGAATGTTGAAAATGTCAAAATTCCAAAAAATCAATCTTTTTTTTTCATATTTTTCAGCTGCTTACTACTTCCACCTTTTGTATTTAGATTGTACAGAAACATACAGAAATTTCAAGTGAAAATATTGATATTTAAATGTGGTTCAATAATTAAAAAAACAATGCTACTAAACCGTCAATGGATTTGAGCTACCTTTAAATGTCAATATTTTCACTTATAATTTCAGTATGTTTCTTTTACAATCAATATGGAAAAGATGGAAGTAGTGAATAACTGAAGAATATAAAAAAAAAAGAACGATTTCTTGGAATTTTGACGTTTATAAAATTCTTGGGCGACCTCTATCAAATTTTCGTGTGAGCTTTTTTTAGAAAAAAGAAGTCTACTGCATTGCACAGGGGTCGAACGAAGTGATATTTTTTGTAAAAAACGAAAATGTGATATTTTTTTGTCCAGTGCACTTTAAAAGTGTTAGTCTTCGTATGGTGCGTCGATATGTGAAAAATCGATTTTTTTTTCGTGTTATATAACGAGTTATATAATCTCCCTTCACAAGTCTTCGTACAATATTCCCGTTAGAACGGTCTCCTGACCACAATTTTGCGAATTTCTTGAAAATCGAACGGGAAAATATTGTTAAAAAATTACACTGACGTAATCTGTAGAAAAAAAAAAACGTAAAAATCGATTACTTAGAAATTTTTAATCTCCGCAGTCCCCTCAAGACTAGTTTCTGAATAAATGAAGTTTCATTGATAATGAATATAATAACAATAATGAATCAGGCAACTTCCACATGGTGACATAACAAAATCGTATGGCAATAATTCCCATAGATGAGAGCAGTACTAGGTACGATACAAGAAATACTGGATAAAGGTGACAAGCTAATAGTGGTCTCACAGTGGACTAGTATGTTGGACGTCGTACAAAGTCATCTCAAGTCTCTCAATGGAGCAACTTATGCTGTACTCTCTGGCAAAGTGCCGGTGAAAAACAGACAGGTATTACTCAAATTTCATTCTATTGTGAAAAAAGTTAGCATGCATGCCGTAAAACGAAAGCTCGTATTTACATACGCCATAGCTATCGGCTATCCGGCTGAAAACTGGAATTTGATAAAAGATTGTAATCTTAGTGGAAAATTAATGAACATCACTTCGTAACGGAAAAAATTTCAAGAAGAGTCTAAGAGCTTTCGTTCTGTCTTATAAAAATATTAAAACAAGAAATTTTTGGTTCCGTTTTTCGGCATCTTTGTATAGCCATTTTTTTTCTCATAAACTTCAACAGTTGATCTACGGATGGTGACTAGCATCCTGAATAACTACTATACCACACCATTCTAGCGATATTACTTGGACAAAAGTTCCTAGTCGATTCTGCCGACAGTTCTTTCAACAACTCCTCTACATGTTCCTACATTCAAAGAATTCTAAAAATTCCGAGAATTTGCGAAGTTTTTTGCTAAGCAGAAGAAAAAAACGCGCAGAAAATGTGCATTCTCTGAACATTTGGGATTATGGAAACCCCTATTCATATGAACGTAGATTTCGTCTCGATTTTTCATATTTTTCTTTCATTTTTGTCCAGGATATTGTGGAATCGTTCAACAAAGTCGGTTCGGCTCCCCAAATCTTGTTACTATCTCTAACGGCTGGTGGTGTAGGCTTGAATTTAGTTGGTGGTAATCACTTACTGCTGTTGGATATTCATTGGAATCCTCAATTGGAAGCCCAAGCACAGGATCGAATCTTTCGAGTTGGCCAAACAAAGAGCGTCTACATTTACAAGTGAGTAAGACATTCTATGCAATTCATCACATCGGTTAGGTGGCAATGAAGTTCATCGGAAAAATGTACTTAATGAAACTTTTGCGACTTGCTAGGTAAACATATTCTGTCCTCAACACTATACGACCTAACAGCTTGAATACTATCAGCACGCGCTTTCATAAAAGGAGTACCATCGAGAACTGGTTATTTTCTACAATTTTTTTTTTCGGAAATGAGACCTGTGTGGCAGGTGCAAACTAAGGTATTCCCCTTGTAAGCCGGGTTCTATGTAGAGTGACTTGTTGGGATATACATCTTGAAAATAAATTTATTTCAAATTACTAATAATACATACATTTCGGGCTTTACTACAACACCACAGAAGTAAGAAGTATACCGTAGTTCCGTCTGAAATATCATAATTGCCTTTGTAATTCGGATGGTGATGACGTTAGAAAGAATCTAAATCATATATCAAATGCCTTCATCAAATCCATGCCACTTTTATCTGGAACAGTTTCGAATTCCAGCCGAAACAAGGCCGTAATCGCGGGAAACCCCACTTATCAATATAAAACACGTTGCGGATTGGATTATTTCAAGTGTACCACTCGGACTGGAGATAATTAACTAAATTTCACATAGTAGGTCAAATGTACTGGCTTCCTATCACACTTAATTTCATAGCTAGACGCGTGTAATTGGAGAAACCTGCTGCATTTTTTTCTCAGATTTTTCGTAGAGTAATTCAAATTGAAATTGAAGATTTTAATTTAATTTCAAATTACAGACAAACAATCAAATAATTACAAAAAAGATTGATTTGGATGACGTCACAAAAGAATAAATCCGCCCAATTTCATTAAATTCAGCAAATTACTCTACATTTTTTTGCTTTTGCATCTAATAAAGCCTATTTCAGACGTGTTTGAGAAAAACATTGTTTAATAAATTTACCATTAAGTCTAGAATGAAGTGTGTAGCTGCATTGTAGCTAGTATCTAAACCTATTGTCCGAAAAGCTGACGCAGCTGTAATATTTCGGAAAAATAGAAATCTTGCCACTTAAGTATGTGAAAATTGTCCTATCATGTATTTCATTTCTGGCTTATTGTTAGCCGTCAGTCAGGTATTGACAAAATAGGGGGCTTCGTGCAAAACTTCAATTTCCGAGCTCTTTTGATTTTTGAATTTTGACGCTGGTTATAGCGAAAACTGAGATTCTTCGTTTTTCTCGGTTTTGTCTGGTATCTCGTTACTTCGAACTTCAAATAAATTCATGGTACATGATACATTTTCTCTAGAGTAATGTATAAGACATATTCTTTCTACACAGCGCTCAAAAGGCGGTTTGAAAAATTCTCAAACATTTCAATATCGCAATTTTGAAGGATTTCTTGAAACAACTACCATTTGTTCGTAATCCAATGCATGCCTCTGAAAAAATTCGAGACTGAAAAGCTGAACTTATGAATGGGATTAAAAAAATTGTTCCAGATTCATATGCTTGGACACAGTGGAGCAGAGGATTAAAGCATTGCAAGACAAAAAGCTCGCTATAGCACAAGGTGTTCTCACTGGTGCTGGTAATGCCGGTGCAGGCAAATTAACACTAGATGATCTCAAATCATTGTTTAGTTTTTAAAGTTGTTATATCAGAAAGACAAACGCTGTTCCAAACATTTTAATATACCTATTTTTTTATTGCAGGACAAAGTTGTTATATTTTATAAGCTCCGAAAATTCGTGTCTTTGTGATAAAAATACACTATATGTTTAATGCTAATGATATATGCTTCAATTATGATTATATAGTATACTTTGAACTTTTGTACCTAATAGAATATTTTTTATATTGACTAAATTACAATTGTTTAATGTGAACTTACACGTGCCCACCCACACACTATTCCATTTCTTTGATCCATTGCCCATGAGAACATGACGCAAAAATCTTCATGTTTTTCGTCTTGCAGTACAAAATCTCTCGTTTATATCGAAGAATCTAATTCTAGAGAGAAAACAACTTTTTCGGAAGTCTTACAGCCGTTCATTTTTAAGATCACTTGAGTGAAAGTCATTAGATTTGTCTCGGAATGAACCGACGAACAGTTCCTCCTCATCCTATGGACCCAGATATAACAAATTCGCTTCTACACAGCGCCGTGTTAGCATTATTTTGCGCCCTAGGCTAGGTAGCCGCCGCCGCCCTACCCTCCGGCGAAAGTTTTTCAATAAATTAAATTTTTTACGAAATGAGCTGCGTTACTTGTTTGCTTCGGACTTTTTTTCTCTGCAAATGATTTTATGATGTCATTAAAATCGATTTTCCGCATGTATTCTGTCTCAATATGAAGAAGTGAAAGAGCATTGAACTTGGCCACACGTGATTTTGCCGCCTCTGAAATATTGTCGCCCTAGGCTTCAGCCTAGTTAGCCTGTGCCTAAACACGGCGCTGCTTCTACATACAATGTTTCAAGTCCACCTAGGGCATTCAATTGCTGAAACTTCGAAAACTGTCAGACAATTAGGAATTCTGTACGGATTCGGTTTACAGCACTGCATATTGACGGTGAACGAATTTGAATTTGACCCTCACAGAAATAATAGCACTCCTCTGGCTCACATTTTCTATGTTCGGCGTTATTCATTCTTAAAGTCGAAATTTCAATTCAAAATTTAGACAACAGTTTGTCAGGTTGAAAATATAAATCATAAAATCTAGATTCATTTGATCCAGACATAAAGGGAGATGGGGAAGAGTAAGGAAGCCCAATTGTCACTGGAGACCAGAAAAATGGCTTGGCCGTCTGGAATGCGCGGCAACCAGAGTTTGCGATTACATTTCGTTTAATTATTTGCATTTGATGCAATAGTAAATATAAAGAGTACAGTACAATTATACAATAGTTTTAGTCGAAAAAGAAGTAATAAAGAAAAATAAAGATCGAATGATTTCGAAGAAATGCTGATGAAAGAGTGACGAAAGTCGGAGAGCACCACCTCAGCACCCCTCGGTATAGCTTTGAACGTTGGATCCGCAGTGGCCATGGTGAGAAAAGACGGTCCATGCGTTGAAGCCGTTACCCGAGAGCCTCTGGTGTTCCGCGTGAATCTTCAAGATACACTGTACGTCGTTGCGGATGTCGTCGTCGCGTACTTCGGCAGCAGAGAGATTACATCCACCTCCGCGACCATCTCTGCCTACCCAGTAACGGTCGTTAATTTGGAAAAGTCCGTGGTCCCAGCTACCGTCTGAATTCGACTTGTTGATTGCCGTCGTGTCCAGGCTAGACTCGTGCGTCGCGAGGCAAACCCACATTGAAAGCTGATCCGCGGGTACCAGACCCCTCAACTCTCGAGTCAAGCTGCACTTATCAAACTTTCTGGCAGATACGGAGCCTGTCAGGAGAATTAGCACCATGGCCAATTGAGCTGCGGTATTTATCCTCTTCGAAGTTTTAAAACCCATCGTCAAGTTTTCTGATGCTCTACAAGCGCTACTGGCAAAGTTTCGTTGCTATAATGGATGAAAGGCAGTCCGATCCCTCAGCTTTTATATCCATCTGTATAACCAGAGTGAATGCCTGAATTTCCCCATGGGATTTTTAAAGCGGATATTTCCCTAGTAAAATCCATCTCTCAACTCTTTCGCACGAGGAGTGTATTCCCGACTTGATAACAATACCACAATCGCTGAACGTTTATTGCCAGTCTAATGAAAAATCTTATTGCGCAGTCAACATCACATTGACTCTACAACAAACGTGTGGAATCAGTAATAATGAAGTATTACAGCAGTCCAAACAGCAAGAAAATATTTCCGCTAGAGCCACAATTCTCGTTAAAATTGGCAAATATTTTTTTTCCATGCGTTTCAGATACAAAAGACGCTCGCGCTGCTACTTTTCCGCGTGTTTTCCCCGACGATAAGAAAGAATGCAATTCACCGTATTACTAACTATAACACTTGAGCACATAGCCTTCACTTCATTTCGTGAAAAGGAAGTGGGAATACGTGAACTGAAGCGGATATTTCCTGGCGCGAAAAGTCATGCAGCGAGCGTTTTCCAGGATAAAAAAAGATGGAAGCCTAAAAATCTATCTCTCACTGAAAATTAAAATGTATGATTTGTGAGGAATTCAATTCAATTTGTTTTTTGGTTCTTTACGTCAACAGAATCAACGAATCAAAGTGTAAATTGGAAATGCATTCAACTAGATATACATATGGGGCATTCCACGCCAAATCGACCTGGTCGTGACCCTCGACCTCTCAGATCTGGTCCGCGATTTTTTGTAAAATTCTTCAGACCTTGAGTAGCAATCACAATTTTTTTCAGATTTTCCAAAATAAATTTGAGTGAGTCATGAATTTTTGAATTTTTTTTTCCAGCACCTCGATGGCCGTGATCGAAAAATCTGAAAAAATTCTCGAAAATTTTGTTTGAGAAATGCAAATTTTCGAACTAAAATTCAAAATGTCTGGGCTCTTGCTTCGACCTGTTTTCTTTTTAGGTTTTTTTGAGAATATCACTATGAATCCGGAAGTTGTTCCGATATTTTTTTTTTTTGACTTAGTCAAGTATAGTTGATTCATGACCGATCACGAACAGT
Source organism: Rhogogaster chlorosoma (assembly GCA_944452935.1). Classification (NCBI taxonomy): domain Eukaryota; kingdom Metazoa; phylum Arthropoda; class Insecta; order Hymenoptera; family Tenthredinidae; genus Rhogogaster; species Rhogogaster chlorosoma. Next base: position 10,258,551 of record OX101802.1, read on the forward strand.
GATCGCTCTCAATTAATCACAATTTCACGTTGAGATTCAAGAAAAAAAAAAAAAAAAAACGCTCGAAAATCAAGAAGCAAGAGCCCAGACATTTTGAATTTTAGTTCGAAAATTTTCATTTCTCAGACAAAGGTTTCGAGAATTTTTTCAGATTTTTCGATCACGGCCATCGGGGTGCTGGAAAAAAAAATTCAAAAATTCATGACTCACTCAAATTTATTTTGATAAATCTGAAAAAAATTGTGATTGCTACTCAAGCTCTCAAGAATTTTACAAAAAATCGTGGACCAGATCTGAGAGGTCGAGGGTCACGACCAGGTCGATTTGGCGTGGAATGCCCCATATATATTCCGGCGGGAAAGCTGTAACTTTACATTGGAGAGCTCAATATCCATTCATTTAACGTGGGATTTTTTTCGTTTTTTGGAAATTATTTTGTTCGACTTTCGGGTAATTTCAAGTTCACGTCGGTCGATTCAGAATTGATATAGGTAGTTATCCAATATAATGTGAAATAATGCGAAGGATTTCAAGCGCAATTTTCGTTATTATCAAGCAGCTCACATTTTTTTTCGAATTATAACAATTTTTCTTCCCGACCTTGCTGGGCGATTTGACATGGAAGCGGCCAGAAACAATTGAAACGTCACATGCGTCAATCGTTTGTCGTTTATCCCATTCTTTGATAAAATGCGAAAAGATCATCCACTGATAATGGGTCGGGGGGGGGGGGGGGGGGGGGGGGGTGCTAAGAAGAAATAAAATAGACATTCCAGAAGTATTCCACGCATAATGACAAACAATTTATTAAGCAGCCCAGTATGCTTATTCACTAACTTTTGCGTTATAATAACTGCAGAATGACTGCACAAAACAATGTGAATCCATATATGAAATAGAAGTAACTAGCTCATTGGCCGCCTATTGTTTTTCATTATTTCAGCGTTAGTTCGCCGTTATCTTATAACGCAAGAGTTAAGTATGCCCGGTTTCAAAAACGCAGGGATCCCCTCGATCACTGGGGAAATTTAACGCATGGGTCCTCTGTCAAATGTTTCGTAGCAATTGTATGCGTTCTACAGTAGCAGAATTGCGCCTACCTTCAACTGTACACGCGTCCTACAATAAATTGATATAGACTGATTTCTGGGAGTCAGGTGTTCAAGTTCAGGGCCCTCGGAATTATGACTATCGGTTTATTCGGAATTTGTAAGGAGATTTCGCCTGAGTAACGCGACGGTTCAAATATTATTGGAAATTGTTGGCCCTGAACTTGAACACCTGACTCCCAGAAATCAATCTATATCAATTTATTGTAAGATGCGTGTACAGTTGAAGATGGGCGCAATTCTGCTGCTATAGAGCGGATACAATTGCTACGAAACATTTGACAGAAAACCCATGGGTTAAATTTTTCCAGTGATCGAGGGGGTCCCTGCATTTATGAAGCGGGGCATAGTGATAAAAACACCCTGAACTAATACGATTCTGCGATTCTACAAAAAGTGACACCGACATCTTTAATATGTGCCATGAATACTTAGTGAATCGTGCAACTCTTTGCTGTTCGATGCGCTTTTGGTACGGCATGTGCAATCAAACTGACCGAACAGTCTGATTTTGCATACGCTCAATAAAAAAATAAAAAAAGCAAAACTGAATCGAAACACTTCCATCGAAAATTTATGCATCGCATTGGTAAAACTAGTTCGGATTGAGCGCCCGAACCGTACAATTCCGAACACTCGTACGACGGGCTATCGAATCTACTGTAATCATATAGGTAGGTGAACTTTGGCTACATAGCAGAGTCTTGTAAAAGATAACGAAAATGAGAAAAGGACACGATGCAGTTTCCGTCGCTGTAATGTAGACACCCAAACACGATTCATGTATTTGTTTTGCAGAGTATAATGCTTACTTTAACCTAACATGAGATGAAATAAGGGGACTGCTCCAAGCGGTATATATGGGTCATTCCATGTCAATTCAACGACGTTGCGACGGTGACCCTCTTTGATTTTTTTGATTTTTTAATATGTTTTCATAGACGTAGAAAGAAGTCTTCAGCTAAATTTTCAGCTCTTTATCTCCACCCATTCCGGAGTCATGAATTTTTGCTTAAAAACTGTATATCTTTGACTATAATTATGATAATCTTATTTTATAGGGGGTCATTTTTTTTCATTTCCAACGCACTTTCTGAAAAAAAATTAAAAAACTGCAAAAAAATTTTTTTTCAAACTTTTTGATGCTTTTTCGGCCATTTTTAGTCAAAAAATGCGTTTCTCGTTCGATGGGACACTTTTGATTTTTTTCAAAAAAATTCACAAAATTCTACGTTAAAAAACAAAATTTTTGAGCCATAACTCAAGATGGGCTTCAAATAACTTCTAGTAAAAAAAATTAAAAAACAATTTTTTTTTCTGTAATTCTGATTTATTATGCGGGGAAAAAAATTGTTTTTCATTTTTTTTTACTAGAAGTTATTTGAAGCCCATCTTGAGTTATGGTTCAAAAATTTTGTTTTTTGACGTAGAATTTTGTGAATTTTTTTGAAAAAAATCAAAAGTGTCCCATTGAACGAAAAACGCATTTTTTGACTAAAAATGGCCGAAAAAGTATCAAAAAGTTGAAAAAAAAAATTTTGCAGTCATTTAATTTTTTTTCAGAAAGTGCGTTGGAAATGAAAAAAAATGACCCCCTATAAAATAAGATTATCATAATTATAGTCAAAGATATACACTTTTTAAGCAAAAATCGATGAGTCCGGAATGGGTGGAGATAAAGAGCTCAAAATTTAGCTGAAGACTTCTTTCTACGTCTATGAAAACATATTGAAAAATCAGAAAAATCGAAGAGGGTCACCGTCGCAACGTCCCAGTCAGCATCCAAATCAGAAAGATTTCAGTATGAAGTCTTATAAAAAACTTCTTGCAGATGTCCTAATATGACGTCTTGAACAGTTCATTTTTAAGAGCTTAGAATTCAGAGCTCTCAAAGAACTTATCAATCCGAAGTCAATTTTTTGACATCCAAATGAATATCTTTTTCTGACCTCTTTTTGAATTGCACATTATGAGCTCTTGTAGACATTATGAATAAGACTTCATTTTTATGACTTTATAAAGTATTCTTCTTATACACTTCTAACTGCAGTCATATTATTCACTCTTCCCGAATTCAAAATAGAGACGTTATATTCATAATTGTTTGACGCATGCGCAAAATTTTTTATTTCCATATGTATAATATTTATTTCATTTGTGCATTCTAACCAAGTTTCGATAAATATTTGATTTATCAGAGATAATTAAGTTTTTATTAGTATATAAAAAGTGATTGTGTTAAATTTGATTGCTCGAATTAATTATTTATTTGATGGTTATGATTTGTTTCCGTTATACAACTGGATGTAACAGTAAGTGAACATGCTTTATTGATACTGGAATAGTTGATGTAAATTTTTTATTCTAACCCGTCTATTATATATTATGTTAATTCATTAGGAACCAATGATGTCAAGAAAGCCTTTTAAGGAATTATCTAACTTGTACTTTTTGAATTGAATTTGTACTTTTTTACGGTTATTTGAATTATATTATGAAATAATATAAATTACCAATAACATATTTGTTGATTACCATGATGATTAAGATGAAAAAAAAAAATTAGAATTTATTCTGAAACAATTAAAAAAATTTGTTAAGTGTCGAAAGTACTTGCATGTACCGGTTTTGGACATTTTATAAAAAATATAATCTTGAATAATTATTGTTAAACATTTCAAATACATGAAATATTTTAGTATTGTTGTATGTAAATTGACATAGCATGTATATGAAAATTTATTTAAATATTTAAAATGTTTAGGAAATTAACAAAATTACATTTCAGAGGATTCAAAAAGTCTAGATAAAATGTCTATAATCGATATATTTATCCTGCTAATTGAAATCTAGACAAAGAATTCTAAAAGAAATCATATTACAGACTTCCGAAATATGAATCCATTTTAAACTCTTTTTAAAGAACTCGAAAAAAATAATTCATTACGAAGTCTTCTCGTGAACTCAGCTAAAAGAGCTCTTTATGCGTTCATTTTGCAAGTTCAGAAAAAAGAGTTCTTTGAGAGCTCTTTATGATGAGATCTTAGAGTGTACGATAGGTGGCGCATTCAACTTCTTAAGAAGGTCTTAAAAACGTCATTTAGAGGTAGGATCTGAAGTCCAAATCATAAATCTGAGCTCATACGGACTGACTTAAAACGTCATATTGCTATCTGGGGTCGTTGAATTGACATGGAATGACCCATATACAATTAGATAATAATAATATGTACTGATTCACTTTCCGCTGATCTGTATTTACGGTCGAAACAATCCGTTTTTTGACTGACCTAATGATGTGCGATAAGTGTAGTGCGCAACTATAATTTGTAGTTACGTAACTTCTTATCGTCAGGGGAAATACGCGAGGAAAATGCGGTGCCCCACATAACACACGATCCACAAGTAAAAACGCTGCGTGATAGGTTTTGCTTGAAAACTATCCGTTTCGAAATAGGAAAACTTGGAAATTTGCGGTGATTTTATGACTATAAAAGCCGGCGGGTTTGACTGTATTTTCATCAGTTCGAGACGTCTCTTTGTCGGAAATAATTGCAATGCGAAATAAAACTTGACGATGGATTCTAAGACTTCGGAAAGAATAAATAATGCAGCTGGATTAGCTATGTTGGTGATTCTCCTGGCAGGCTCTGCATCTGCCAGAAACTTTGACAAGTGCGGCTTGACCAGGGAGTTGAGGGGTCAGGTACCCGCAGATCAGCTCTCGATGTGGATTTGCCTCGCAACGCATGAGTCTCTCCTGACCACGGCGACAATAGGGACCGTGCGTCTAGACCTTTACGCCAACTAGTGGCACAAACCTCAAGCTATTGTGATCATTCTGTCAATGCTAACGTATGAGTTATTTTGTTATTAATTAGTATCAAAATGTCCTAATACTTTTTCAATAATGTCAACGTCAAGACAAAATTGTTGTATTGGTCGGTGTACTAAGATATGACGTCAAAAATGTGGATGTGATATGAAAGTGAGATTTTACAAATTTCCTGAGTAATGAATTACCGCGCATTGAATTTACCTCCAAAACCGGCCTTACAGATACATACATATTCCGTTACTGACGTTTCGATTCTTGTCAAGCTGAAAAATAAAATTTTCATACTTATCCCTATTCATTTACATTACTTTTGTGATAATGAAACTAGCGATTTGAACGAGTAAATAGTCATTAAAATAATTATTCTAAAATTTACACATATATTTTTTAAAATTTTTCACACGTGCAATTTTTAAACCTATTCTTTTAATACTTATTTATCAACTAAAAATTAATTAAAAAAATTGTTAGACTTCTGCTACTTTCAGTGTCATTTAATCTTTGAGTTTTTGAATTTTATTACACTAAGTCTTCTGAAAGTAAATTATTTATACATAGCATAAGTTTTACATCATAGACATTTGACACACTCGTTTGTGGTACAACTTTTGCGGTAATGACAGTTTCTTTTACTGCTTTTCTCTATGACACCATCCACGTGGTTGGATTTGAATAATTTCTTGGTTGAACTTTACTTCAATATCTTTACTGGTTGATCTTTACTGGTTGAAATCCGTATTTTATTATTTTTTCCATTTTTACACATAGGTATTCCGTGTTGTTTCTGTGTTTCAAAGGAATGTTTTGATCACACTATCTTCGGGAATACAACACTGGGGGCGCTTATTTTAGACGATAGTGCTGCCTCTACATTTCGCGCACGGTCCCTATCAACCAGATGAATTCGAACGGTAGCTGGGATCAGCGACTCTTTCAACTTAAGGGCAATTCCTATATAATCGCCCACCTCCTGTGGGGTGGGGGTGACACATTTCGATTATTATCCGAGCCCAGGCGTCGAAAACGCAAAAACAATATGCACCACGCAAATTCAAATTCAAATTCGAACACATACGTGCAAAAACATGTTCGTTTCACGCGATAATAGAGTCCAGAGATCGTTTTTAGATTATTCGAATGTCAATTTCCTCGGCGGCAATGATTATGACACTCCTCCGCCGAGTTCAGCTGGCCCGGGATGTACCTGGTGTCATGAATATGTTGTTATATTGTTATATAATTGACGGTAAATTTACCATCGGAGTACCATATTACCTAGACAGTTACCTCCCGGGCCAGTCGAACTCGGCGGAAGAGTGTCATAATCGTGGCCCCTGATGTAATTGACATTCAAATAACCTAAAAACTGTAGTGTTGAGATCTGTAGATTCTATTTTTGCATGAAACGAACATGTTTTCGGACGTATGTGTTCGGAATTGAATTTGAATTTGTGCGGTGCATATTGTTTTTGCGTTTTCGTCGCTTGGCCTGGGTAATAATCAAAATGTGTCACCCCCGTCATCCCTTTGTCGACAAAAAGGAGGTGGGCGACTAGGGATTTCCCTTAACGACCATTACCAGGGGAGGGGGGGCAGAGATGTAATTTCTCTGTTGCCGAGATAAGCGACGATGACATCCCCGACGACGTACAGTGCATTTTGAAGATCCACGATCCACGATCCACGATCCACGGGTCGAAATTTCCTGAGCCGATTTTTTCTGTAATGCATAGATTTTCCGTTATAATTATTTTCATTCCGGCCAATGAAGCATGGCTTATGAACTTTTCGCGGCAATAGTAGTGTTAAGTGAAGAGCGGGAGACACGCACACAACCGAGCGGTAATCACACCGACAAATAGCCGTTCTTAAGTTAAGCTTCATTGGCCGGAATTAAAATAATTATAACGGAAAATCTTCGCATTACAGACAAAATCGGTTGAGAAAATTTCGATCCGGTTTTCGATCAAGATTCAGCCTGTAACATGATCGTCGCGAGTTCTGTTACACCCTCTATACTACCTATCTACTACCCTCTCCTTATGGTAGTATTTCTTTCAAACGTATCAATGATTTCTTTCTTAAGGTACATGTATGAAAAAGTCGCTTTTTGACGTTTATCTTCATTCCGTAACGTGACACTTTATACGGCTGACTTCAAAACTACGCTAAAATAGTATATTGTGATACACGTGTGGAAGGTAGGCAATATCCGATGAGTGTCGTTTGCTGCACGAACCGAAGACGAGTGCCGTAATGACACGAAACAGAATATTGCCTATCCGCACGTGTATCACACGATATTTTTTGTAACTCCCTGCAAAGAAGGTTTGATTTGAGAGACAGATTTATTAATTAAAGAAACCCTACATTGCTGTCAAATTAAAAAGCATACGTAAAGTAGAGCATTCGCGATATGCGCATGCGTGAAAAAAGCACATTTCGTAGAGTTTTTGTGATGTGCGCATGCGCTAACTCTTTTTTTTTCCGCTCTCCGGAATCAAGGTACTTTACGTGCGCTACACAGATCTCGAAAATCAAACTTTCGAAGCAAGTGTTGCAAAAAGTCTTCATGCGGCAGTTTTGATGCGCAGTGCGCACTGCGCATCAAATTTGCCGTATGACTTTTTTGTGCAGTTTTGAAGCTAGCCGAACAAGTGTCATTTCACGAAATGAAACAGTCGTCAGAGCGACTTCCTCATACCGATTCCGTAAAAAATAATGTATGCGGCTCGCCCGTAAACCAATGTCTCGGCGAGACCGATGATTTCAGCACGCCTTCGTCTCACCTCCGGCCTTTGGCTCGGGCTCACTGGAATTATCAGAGTGACCGAAATAGATTCGGTTTACGGGCATGCCAGATAAAGAACTATTTATCAGAATGATCCTGCTCCTGAAACATATGCAAGGGACCTATTTTAATGTTATTACCAACAAACTATTTTTCTGTTGAATTGCAATGCACTACTATTTATTTCTGTTACACATAAAATGCATATGAATGGACGAATCTGATTTTTTGACTACTCTGTTTTTTTCTTCACGCCGAAAGACTTATAGCTATGCGTGTCTTGTCGGATGCAACTTATCCGGTAACAAGAGGGTGCATATAACCCTTTGTCTCCGTTTCATGTTATCCTCTTCTTGTCTGGACTGAATCAATTACTATATATTTTATGTATCCAATTCTGTAAACTGTTCACCAAGTATCGAAATAAAAATTACAGAAGTCTGGACCAACACGAGTAAAAAAAAAGATGCTTTAGTACTTACTAAGCTTTTCATTTTCACGTCGTCAAAACGTAACTTTTACGTATTCTTTGTGGAGTGGTCTGCGAGGCTATAGGTTCATCCAATAGCAGGTGCTACACTAAATTCCACTTTGAGGTAATCAATTAGTTCCTATTGTCCAATAATCACTTGAACTGGCAAGAACGCGTATGTTACACGTATAACAGGTCTATGGTGAGGCGAACATCAGACCGGAAAAAAAACTGGACGGTATACATACAGGGTGGGGCATTTAAAGTGACCAAGGCGATTTTCTCGAAAACGAAGCAAAATGTCGAAAAAAGTTCCAGACGAGAGCTATAGGGTTTTGAAGGGGACAAAACATAGCGCGTTCGAAGTTTTATTAAGTGGAGGCGCCAAGGAGATACGAAGGTCACCTTTGGGTTTTTAGATGGGATGGTGTCTTTTCTATTTTGAAAATGAAAAGAGTATTTAATTTCGAGTATAAATGTATATATCTTACTTTACGCGGGATAAATTTACCATTTTATCAAAGCAAATGTTCGAAATGATGGCCATTAACTTCAGTACACTTATGGAAGCGTTTGATAAAAGAATCTTGAACTTTCATCAAAGCGTCTTCAGTGATATTCGCACAGGCATCAATAATCCGTGGGCGCATATTCTCACGTGTAGTCGGCACTTCTTGATAAACCTTATCTTTCACGTGGAGTTTCACGTTTCACGTTCAAAGTGGAGAACGGACATCTTTTTCTGATTTTTGAAATAATTTCCTGTTGAGTGTCAATTTTAGGACATGGGTGCACTTATACTTTTAAACTCTACATTGAGTACTCTTTTCATTTTCAAAATAAAAAATACACCATCCCATTTAAAAAATGAATGGTGACCTTTGTATCTCCTTGGCGCCTCCACTTAATAAAAATTCGAACGCGCTATGTTCTGTCCCCTTCAAAACCCTACAGCTCTCGTCTGAAACTTTTTTTGACATTTTCCTTCGTTTTCGAGAAAATTGCCCTGGTCACTTTAAATTTCCCACCCTGTATATTGTATCTTTTTAAGGACGTAATACGGTCTAGACGCTTGTTTTTGAAGAGGAATCAATGTTGCAAAAACTATTCAACCTACAGTGCCGGGAAATTGTAACACAAATTTGTATAACGTACTTTATTGACTTTATTGACTTTATTATCTGTACTGGTTATGATTCTGTATAGCCTGATGAAAACCGACCCTCAGATAAGTGTGCTACACGGGTATCCATACTTGTAGTCTAAATGGGACTCTCCTCTCGGTTACTATCACAGAATAGCAGATTTACCTGTTCGTGTGGGAATTAGCATTTAGACGATAACAAATATCGGTAGAAGCCTCTTCTTCATCGGTCCCTGGAGAAACCTTCTCATTTATTGTGAGACGAGACAGGAAAAGTCGGTATCTATTTTTTTCTCAACCTACCGCCCTAAAAATTTAAGGATTGTTTTCAAAGATTGGACCTAAGCAAGTGTGACGCGACGCCGGAAAAAGATAAATGTTCTACAACAAATAATTTCGCAAGCACGAAACTATTTTCATTTGCCGATGCGTCAACTCTTCTCATAAATTACAAAACCTGGGTTTTTCAAAATCTTTTGAAGAAGCCGCTTCTCTGAATTGCGCGTGAGAAATGAACAGTATAAATATTTTTTAATGATAATTTATTTTCAACTTCTTCATGGTACTTACTGTTGAATGAGGAGTAGAACATACAAATCTCAGAAACAAATAATTGAGTTGAAAAAAATCCCCAAAAATTTGCCTGTTTTCGAAACGCCTATAAGGTCAGCTAACAGTTCTCACTCACCATAATGACCGTATACTAGGAAACTACTCACCGTTATAGACGACGTCGGTACACGAAACATAACTATAATCGATAAGAGGAAACCTGTATCGACGTTCTATTGAAGTGACACCGTTGATAATACAGTAGACTATCGATAATTTCTAGTTTACGCAGCACCGTAACTTAATTTAATTGAAGGATTGACCAATCAAAAGGCTCGATTCATCTGGTGCGTGGCTGAAGCAGCCTTTTGATTGTTCAATCTTTAAATTAAATTAAGTCTCGGCGCTGCGTAAGCCAGGCATTATACAATCCAAAGTACGTTCAGGACCGTCATGAAATCAAACGATTTTTCAGGTGGTTTCAAATTTCCAGTTTCTACTGAAAGTCTAATTACGATATTATATGCCATTTACTGGTAGCAGTGGGTTAGTTGACAAAGAAATGTTATTCGTGTTGTATTTCTGGGACTGGTATGCACATACATACCATTGTAATCTCTCTTTTTTTCTTATGCAAACAATGAAGAATAGAATAGTTGTGGACATTCAATTTTCGAATTTAAATATTTTGTATCACTGTATAATTACAGCGTTCCAAAACGAAAGACAAATCTTATTTTAGGGATGTTGATTAGCTTACAACATAACTAAATACCAGTTATCTTTCCCAAACACAAGTGACTGAACTATACAAATACTTTTTGTTAATGATTTGATGACAGGATATTTTTTACATCGAAAAAATCAGAAATAAATATCACCTATAGCAATACAGAAATTTCTTGAATATGATTGTTCACATAGTGTAAAATAATTCAAGGAAAATAGAAAATCGGTAAGTTTATTTATGAATAGCTTAAATTTCTATTTCATATGGATACATAAATGTCGTTAAATCAAGTGGTTTACGTACATAATTATATTATAACATGACGACGTCTATCCATTAATCAACCTACATAGGGTGTTTCGGAATTGCATGCCGAAAAGTATTTCTGATGACCAGTTCAGAAAATGCTTAATTGCAAAGCTATAATCAAGTATAACTTATACCTATGTTTATCACAATGTGGCAATTATTGAGTTAGGGAGAAGGATCAATTGACGAGTCTAATTGACTGATCTAAACTGCCGATTGTGTATTGCGAAAGGTAACCAATTGTCAAATATCATTCACAGGTCAGATATTATGAAATTGATGTTACTATAGCATCTTTGCGATAAAGCACTTTTGGAGCTATATTTTTCGACTGCTCTAATTTTTTGCCATGCAATTCTGAAACACCTTGAATAAGAGAAAAACATTTCATCGGCAAAGGTGAAGTTACATACAGTTGGTTCCATAGCTCGCAGACAGGGACGTTCAAAAAAAAAACTTCCTACTTGATGCGAACGCCACATACTTTGAGCCGATCCAGCAAGGTGCTATCAGCCCACACATGAAGGCACCCGTAGCCCTGATAGAAATAATATGAACTTAAACAGCAAAGTATATAAAACTAAATTCCAATTAATATTTTGTAACCAATACAGTACGGGTATTGTAAGGTAATTTAAACGTTGTATCGGTCACAATTCCGGACTCATCATTGCCTAGCGTTATGCTCAGTTTCTAAGAGACATTCCCGCACAAGAATTCTTGCATGTTGAATCCCCATTTTGAGTCGTTCCGCAGCGCTGCGACTCCCAGCGTATGAGAGGCGAATGTCTCGTCCAAGCTCTTCTATGATCACCAGAAGCTGGGCGTACTTTCCTTGTCCTGGCACTGACGGAAAGTTTATGGTGCTCGAAGGACTAGCTTGCGCAGTTTGAACAGTATGAACGTTCTGTAAGTTGCGTGGATTCGGTACGGTGATTACAGGCTCAGGGATACGGGGGATGTCGTGCATCTTGGGTGGGTTCGGGTCGTTCAACTTGGTAATTGTGATCTCGTTGAGCTTGGCCAGTTCTGTGAGCTTAGCCATCTCAGCCATTTTCGAATACTCTGGCATTTTGGTAACGTCGTTTTGAACGTTACTCATTTTTATCATCTCGTTCATCTTGGTCTTCTCGTTCATCTTGGCTATTTCCTTGGCCACTTCGTTAATCTGCGCGATTTCTGTCAGCTTGGCTATGTCATTATTATATTTGGCCATCTCTGTCATCTTGACCATCTCATTTAGCTTCGCTATCTCATTCATTCTTTGAACCTCATTTATCTTTGCCATCTGTGACATCTTCATCATTTCATTCATCTTGGCAATTTCATTCATCTTCGTTATGTCATTGTACTTTGCCATTTCCGACAGCTTGACCATTTCACTCATCTTTGCTATTTCTTGCATCTTCATGTATTCCGCAGTCTTGGCGTACTCTGCCATCTTCTCAATCTCATACCTCTTCGCCATGTCCGTCGAGATTTTATTTAATTCTGTCATCTTACTAAACTCGGCCAGCTGAGCCATCTGTACAATGTGCTCGGGTACTTTACCTCTCTCCATCATCTGCTTCAACTCCGCCGATATCTTGTTCATATTCATTTCGGACATCTGAGCGATAGTCGCCGCATCTGGGATTTTGGACAGTTCGGCAATCTTGGATATTTCCCTGGCTAAATTCTCATCCAAGCATCTCTTCTTCTTGGCACGATGCCTGGCCATCCTCTGCGCCTCTTGCATCCTCCTCAGAGCAGCCTGCTCTTCGGTTTCCTTGGCCCTAGCGTTCTTCATTCTTTCAGATGCGGAGTATAACCTTAGTGCCCGCTCTTCAATTGTTTCTGACATTAGTTTCTCTCTTCGATAAGCTCGCATCTCCCTTACCTTCGCGAGGTAAGATTTTTTCCTAGCCCTTGGCATAACACATGGCTATGCGGTATGCTACAAGAATCACATTGGCACAGTCTCATCTTTACGGAGTTCAAATGAAGAGCCTTTTTTACGAAGATAATACGGCGCATGCGTGCCAACTCGACAACAACTCTGTCCCGTTCCGATCTTTTCTATGTCGAGTTTTCACCACAATCACAACAATGGCCGACAAAACTCAGCCAATCCCTTGAACTTGACAATATAGCCTCACCACTCCGTGTACCACGCTCTGATCGAAACCATTTTATACCCGTATTTTCTTTCGATTTCACGAGCCCGTTTGATCTTGGTCAGAGCAAAGTATTGTTACAACGTCGTTCGGTTTTCCACAGACAACACACAGGCCTAATACCGCGACCGACATGTAAGATTTTAGTTCGAGCCTGCACTTTAAGAGGCCAACCGAGGTCGCCTATAGGCTGCGTGCGACGTGGTTGCGTTTATTGACCATAACCCCTTCCCGTGGCACTCGGCAACTTCACACCAGACGCACATTCATCACGCGGGGGCGGGGCGAGGCTAGCGTCAATTATTCTGAAAGACTTCTTAACGATGATCGGGAAAAAGGGATTGAAAGTGAAAAGTTTGGAACCTCGTGAAAATACTAACTACTTTATGTCCCTATTTTCAGCGGATTCTGTATGTATGTTTATACATTCCCATACATTCACACACACCCGCGCGCGCGCAGACGCAACACATCCGTATTAAGAGTCGTGGCGCGAAACTTTTCAGGTGTACATAATACATTATGCCGATACAAAGTTCGCGACGTCATGTTATGGGAACAAAACTGAAAATTTTAATCCATGCATGTTTATGTAGAAAATGAATACAATGTATAAAATCTCTCGTGACACGCGAACGTTATCAATTCAACGTTGTTATAATTCTAACGGTGTCCTTGAATTAGACATTCCTATTGAAAATCATATGCGTATAGTGAAAACTCAAGTAAACCCGAAACTTCTGTTGAATTCCGACAGTTGGGGCTCCGCATTAGTGGCAGAAACCTCACACAACTAGAATGTTTAAAATATGTCGATTGTTTATAATGAACCTAAATTGTAATATAACAGAACAATGTCAAGCTAATGGGAAAAATAATAATATTTTATCGAAATATTTGGAAGTGGGTGTTTTCTTCAAACGATATTCTCCGGAAAACTTTCAGAGAGTCAGCTAGTTGGAAATTTTTCAGATCAATCAAGAAAGTTCGTAGAATTTTCGTGTAATACCCTGAATTTTTCCCTTTACAAACTGATTTCTTCAAACGAAATTTAGGAGGTAAAGTCCTTCACCAATGAGTTTGATCCAATGTTTGTTTATTGAGTGACAAAATTAATGTACAACATAATATTACATTAAACGTTTTTGTACAATGAGGTAAGCGTCGTGCTGCACCAAAAACCTTCGCACTCAACACCGGGTATAAATTGAATACAATAGTTTCTCAGCAATCTAATTGACGAGACTGCACATCTATTCGAAGGATTTCTTATTGCAATCGCTCTATTTACATATTGCGTGCTTATATACACCTGCATGTCTCTATAGACCAAGATCATGTGTATGGATACTTAGAATAAACCAACGTGATGTATCTTGGTATCCAAGCAGTTTATAATATCTTATTATTAAAGATATAAACTACTGCATATGCATTAAAAAATGGGTTGGGATCTGTAATATACAGTTCTTTTTTCTCTCACATGTATAATTATTGTTTCGAATTTATTTCGGTCTCGAGAAGGCAGTCTCTGACTAGAAGTTTGGCATGGGCAATACCTATCTTGAGCCGTTCAGCCGAAGTACGACTGCCGGCATAAGTTAGTCGAATATCCTTTCCAAGTTCCTCTATAATACCGAGAAGTTGAGAGTATTTGCTTTGGCCAGGAACCGGAGGTGCACTTATTGTCGGGCTCCGTTCAAGTCTCTGAGCAGGCACTGACTGAATTGTTCTTGGACTTGGAACCGTGATAATAGGTTCAGCTAATTGTAATATTATGTTCCTTCTTTTTATATCTGACAAAACTGCCATCTCTGTAAGCTTCGATGCTTCCAGAGCCTGAGCCTCCTCTAGGGCCTTTTTCCTCTTAGCTCTGAATCTGGCCATTCGCTGAGCATCGTGAAAACGACGAATTATTGCTTCTTCTTCGGTTTCGTGGGGTCGAGGTAGTGGTCTGCCACTGCCCCGTGTGGTCGACCTAATGCTTCTCACTCCCATGGTCTCTTCTCTTTTCTTTGGCTTTGGCATGCTCTTAATTATTCTATGTCGTCTAAAATATGTGTTCATTGGAGCCGTAACCTGGCTACAAAGGCTGGAGTGTGTTCTATTTTTGAATTTAAATTTCACCGCTTTTGCATGAACCGCGGCGCATGCGCAACCGTCGACGATTGCACGTCTGCGGCGGCAGCGGCTGCGGTACCAATCGCAATAATGGCGGACTGTTTTCGGCAATCTCGTTGAAATTACGAATCACATTCGGTTACGTTAGAAAGCGTTGCCATCATCTCCTCGTGTTGGAATCACATCAAGTCGAAACCTCGACGCCCATTTTCTAAACAGTTTCATCAGAATTCGGTAATTATTTCCCGAGCTAATTCGCAGATAAACACACAACACATTCCATCGAACTTAAAGATTTCACTCGACAGACACTCTTTTTACTAGTACAGTTTGGCGAAAAAATTCTAAGCTCGCGATAGGCTGCGTTTATTGAAGATTAGAAGGAGATAGCCGCCGTCTTACTGCCGGCGCCCCTCGATATCTACCTCAAGGTAATCTACTTCCGAATCTCGAGTACTGAAATGCACGATTTCCTGCGCGCAATTAGGTCTGAGATCTTCAGCATTCCCCTATTTCTTCCATAATGTCTAAATAAAGGGATCATTGTACTCTTATTTCATTCCTCTCAAGCCTCAGGGTTAGGGAAAACAACGTATCATCAGAATCGGACAAATACGAAGCCCATTTTCACGGCTGCACAGAGGGTAGTCTGATTTTGATAAAACTAAGAAATACAGGAAAAAAGTAACAAAAATACTGAATTAAGATATAGGCAATAAAGATTTGATACTGCATTCGGTCAACAGTGCCACCAATCAATCGGAATTTCGAATAAGTATTTTTTTAAATAGTTCACACTGAGGTTAATAATCAAGACTAATTAATTCGATATTTATTTATAATGTACACTTCTGTCTTTCTTTGTTCCAGGTTGACTCATCTAATCATCTGTGTCATATTTCAACTCTCTTTGCAATAATCTTCTCCCATGTCAACAGAAACAAAACTTAAATAACTTGTGATTAGGAATGCTATAAATTTATACAAAAATATACATACATACAAGATATATGGCAAGAATAATAATAGACTATTAACATAAGTCGAGTTTAAAAAATGTATGTCACAACGTATGAATACTATTTTCTATTGTTATTGGTTCTCATACCAGTTCATTTATTTTTCAAGCTTTGGTCTTGGTTAGGATGGGAATTGTTTGTCAATAATTAATATTACATTTAATGATATGATATAAGATAAATAATAAAAATATATTGATAATATAATATTGCTTCTTTCCCCACCTAATAATACTCTGAAGCTTATTTTCATCTCGAACCCTCAGCATTAACAATCAGACCAAGGATTAAAAAATTCTACTGGAAAATAGCCTCCGTATATCTTATTCATCCCATCATGCAATATAGCTTATGATTGGATTTCATGATCGACTTTATGTCGGCGTTACATTGTTTTTTTGCAAAAACATTTACTTCGATAATTATTATCTATGAACATGTTTGTGGTTACGAGATGTGTCAGGGTGTATTCAGAAAAACTGCACTCTTCCGTGTTCTCAAAACATATATTGAAGATGTTATGAGGTGACAACAGTTTCCAGCCGTCCACAATAATTTAATAGGATATAACTTCTTCAATGAATTTTTTTGGCAGAATCAAATATTCAAAGGACGAAATCTCCAGCTTTCCTATGCATTCCTTTAAATGTTTTATGATTTTTTTTTCAATTTTTCTTTATGTTATTTGAAATTGGAAAAAAAACATCATTTTGCACTATTCAAGTAGGAAACTCATAAGTGAGTCAAGGCCTTCTTTATAAATTTGTGCCAAACATGTTGATTCTTTTTTGGAATTTGTAAACACCCTGAAACATCTACAGGTAAATGTCATCCGTGTGCGGTTGACATGATTGATGAAATACAGATAAAAAATGTTCGTGTATATCTAATCTGTACAAACTTGTATCTATTGTCAGAATCGGATAGTGGATTGTCACACCGTCATTAGTGAAAATGCTAGATCTTGTCAGATATCATAAGTTCATCCAAGCCCATTCTTCCCAGATGTTTCCAAATTCGAAACCTAGCTATATCCTTTCTGGTCACCATCCCAATAACCTGAAATAAGTGGGTAGCAGAAAGAAAAAAGAAAAAACCAACAATTATTACATTTGGTATCCGTTTGTGTTCTGTGACTAATTAGTGGGTATACACAACTTAGAAATGAAGTTTCATACATACATTATCACTCAAAAAGATTATGGCATGTTCTTGGTTTGAATTCTTGTTTCAAAACATTAAACAAATGTGAAATTCTCCAAGCATAGTCTCGAAACTTAT
The DNA here is from genome assembly GCA_944452935.1 of Rhogogaster chlorosoma. Classification (NCBI taxonomy): domain Eukaryota; kingdom Metazoa; phylum Arthropoda; class Insecta; order Hymenoptera; family Tenthredinidae; genus Rhogogaster; species Rhogogaster chlorosoma. Next base: position 10,276,073 of record OX101802.1, read on the forward strand.
TCAGAATTCTCCGCTTCTATAGCTGAATATTCAAATCGTGGTAGTATATATGGGGCTTTCCATACCAACCCAAACTACCGATGATTTTTGCATCTTCGATTTCGCTGAAATTTGGGCATCCTTTCGTACCCCTCGAAAAACGTTTTTATGATTTTTTTCAAATTTTTTCATCCAGCCAACCGGGAGACGAGAATTTTTGAAAATTTCGCGGATTTTTTGTTTAAATAGCCATAACTTCGTGAAAAATTGTCCGATTTGGGACTTTTTTTTTTTCAAATTTCGTGTTTTTGACTGAATTTTCTGAAAAATGTATGCAAAAAACATTTCATTGTGAATTTGATTGTTTTTTTTGTATTTCAAAGGTAAAACATGGATCTTAAGATTGTTTGTATCCTTCGATTTTTTTTGAAAAATTCTCAAAAATATTACTCCCCAAAACACAAATTTTAAGCCCAGTCTCGTAATGGGATAATGATAGGTTATAATTTTTTTGAATTTTTAAATTAATTCATTTTTTTCATTTTTGTTCCATTTATTGTTCTTACTTTGTAGAGTATTTGGTATGGTTTTTTATTCGGATACAATACTCTACAAAGTAAAAACAATGAATGGTACCAAAAAAAAAAAAACTAATTAATTTAAAAATTCAAAAAAATTATAACCCATCATTATCCCAATACGAGACTAGGCTTAAAATTTGTGTTTTGGGGAGTAGTATTTTTGCGAATATTTCAAAAAAAATCGAAGGATACAAACAATCTTAAAATCCAAGTTTTACCTTTAAAATACAAAAAACACAATCAAATTCACAATGAAATGTTTTTTGCATACATTTTTCAGAAAATTCAGTCAAAAACACGAAATTTGAAAAAAAAAGTCCCAAATCGGACAATTTTTCACCAAGTTATGGCTATTTAAAAAAAAAAATCCGCGAAATTTGAAAAAATTTGAAAAAAATTTGAAAAAATTTGAAAAAAATCACAAAAATCTTTTTCGAGGGGTACAAAAGGATGCCCAAATTTCAGCGAAATCTAAGATGCAAAAATCATTGGTAGTTTGGGTTGGTATGGAAAGCCCCATATATATATATACATATATGTGTAGAGGGAGGACAAAATCTCGGGTATAGACGGTCAGGTGCGAAGAATAATATTTATTGACGTTTCGGTCGTATCATGGTCGACCATCATCAGAAACTGCTAATAACATATCGCGAATTATACAATGTTGACGACTGTACAAACAAGGAGAGAATACGAACATTAAAAATGCAATGAGAAACCTGTAGATATCTGAGACGAAAAGAGAACAAAATAAACATGTAAAACTAGATACAGGAACAACCCAACATGATTTGAAAAACCCTAACATAACTAAGACTAAGGATCCAAAAATACGGAAAACTAGCGTCTAAGACACTATGAAATGTACAAAACGCCGTGCAGATGGTTGCTAAGAAATCTTCAACATAACTCTTTATTCAACAGGTAGATGACATGAAGGTGAAGGATTCTTACCGAAACAGACTTCAGATTGCACCTAAGGTGTTATAAGTTAGGCGATCAGCGAAGAAGTGAGTTCACCTGGAATTTGATGGTGATCTATCGATCAAGGATAAATAGAAGTAGTTAGATCTATCGATCCGGTACATCAACACAATCTGGAATCGATGTGAAATATTGGCGGTAAAGTTCGAAATAGAAATGTGTCACCTTCCTGTCATCTTCCAATCAAACAAACAAATCAAAAATCCATTGATGATGGTCGACCATGATACGACCGAAACGTCAATAAATATTATTCTTCGCACCTGACCGTCTATATCCGAGATTTTGTCCTCCCTCTACATCATCACGGTCAAGAAAGTCTCCAAGCATATATTTGTAGTAATGTATAAATTATTGTACAGACCCAGTGATGGAATTTGGAAACAATCTTTGGCATTGAAGGATAGTTTTGTAAAATTAGCAGCCAATTGATTCAGCACTTTTTTGTTAGAAGTGATTGAATTTGAATTTGTTCCAAAACTAGCATTGATCGAGTAACGTAATGTTTTTTTCTCTCAAAGACCAAAAAAATCTCAATTTATCGTTTAGACCCAAAATCAGACATTATAAACGTCGAGAAGAACGAGCCATGAAAATCGATCAATTGATTTGACATGAAATGCCCCATAAATTTGTTTAGTTATAAATTATCTTACCTCATTAGTATCATTCACTATTGGTAAATGGCGAAGTCCTAGAGCCCTGAAGAGACTGAATACTCTTGGTAAGGTGGCAGACTGAAATTACATAGGTATTTTATAATATTGATATTGTATAATGCGGTGAAAAAAAATTCATTTTCATGTCCTAGAGCTATGAAAAACTCAAGCTACCAAGGTAACTTTGATACCGCTATAAAAACGAGTCTGCTTTCTGAATCATTGAATTTGTATCCCCTGAAGCCATAAAACTTTTGCAAAACTCTAATGTACACACGAGGTGATCGTATCTTTTCAGACAAAACACTAGGACTAACGATAGGACTAAAGACAGACTAGTCTTGGTATACTTGATAGGAACGGTTGTTGTTGACTAGTAAACAAATTGTGTAGAATTATTTTTTGATTTCAAAATTTTAATTCTCAGTAAAAAGGTACTTTTCTTTCACAAATTAATAACTTCAACAATGATATTTTGCTTGTAACAGAGTGTAGTTTCCAGACATAAACATGAGCTCAATGTTAGTCATTTCTGAACAGAAAATTTATCCAACTGGTTTCCAATAATAATTCTTTTTATATAAATTCGAAAACATTCACACACGCAAGTATATTCAGAATCATAGTCTGATGGGAGCAGTGAGTGTGCATTAGAAAACTTTGTAGAGAGTATATGGGGCTTTCCATACCAACCCAAACTACCGATGATTTTTGCATCTTCGATTTCGCTGAAATTTGGGCATCCTTTTGTACCCCTCGAAAAAGGTTTTTATGATTTTTTTCAAATTTTTTCATCCAGCCAACCGGAAGACGAGAATTTTTGAAAATTTCGCGGATTTTTTTTTTAAATAGCCATAACTTGGTGAAAAATTGTCCGATTTGGGACTTTTTTTTTCAAATTTCGTGTTTTTGGCTGAATTTTCTGAAAAATGTATGCAAAAAACATTTCATTGTGAATTTGATTGTTTTTTTTGTATTTCAGAGGTAAAACATGGATCTTAAGATTGTTTGTATCCTTCGATTTTTTTTGAAAAATTCTCAAAAATACTACTCCCCAAAACACAAATTTCAGCCTAGTCTCGTAATGGGATAATGATAGGTTATAATTTTTTTGAATTTTTAAATTAATTAATTTTTTTCATCTTTGTTCCATTTATTGTTCTTACTTTGTAGAGTATTTGGTATGGTTTTTTATTCGAATACAATACTCTACAAAGTAAAAACAATAAATGGAACAAAAAATAAATAAAAATTAATTAATTTAAAAATTCAAAAAAATTATAACCCATCATTATCCCATTACGAGACTAGGCTTAAAATTTGTGTTTTGGGGAGTAGTATTTTTGAGAATATTTCAAAAAAAATCGAAGGATACAAACAATCTTAAAATCCAAGTTTTACCTTTAAAATACAAAAAAAAACAATCAAATTCACAATGAAAAGTTTTTTGCATATATTTTTCAGAAAATTCAGTCAAAAACACGAAATTTGAAAAAAAAAGTCCCAAATCGGACAATTTTTCATCAAGTTATGGCTATTTAAAAAAAAAATCCGCGAAATTTTCAAAAATTTGAAAAAAATTTTCAAAAAATCACAAAAAACTTTTTCGAGGAGTACAAAAGGATGCCCAAATTTCAGCGAAATCGAAGATGCAAAAATCAGCGGTAGTTTGGGTTGGTATGGAAAGCCCCATATATACTTACATGCTGAAGTGTGTAAGGCGATGGATTCATAAAGGGTCTCAGATCCATTTTGTACGTCTTTTCATCCGATGTAATGTCGATGTGTTCAATGGTAGGATATCGAGGGTACTCATCTCTAAACATTTTCGTGTTCAGGAAGTCGTCCCAATTTTCGCAATATTCGTTAAATATTTTGTTTTGTAGTAAAACTATTAACTGTGATCGAAGAATCAAGCCTCTGAAGCGTCCATAACAATTAATCTCTTCCTGAAAATCAAATTTAAAAATAAACACAAGTGATGAGGCTATTATTCAGTCGCGGATCTAGAACTCTATTGGGGGGGGGGGGGGGGGGGGGGGGGAGCAGTGGTCGATCCCTACTAATGCTCGGATTCATCAACGTATAACGCTCCGTTATACTCTTTTGTTTCATATGTATAGATATTAGGGTGCTTTTTTTGACAACTATTTTTTCTTGCTACCGGCCTGAAATTTTGTTGGTGATGCAAAAAATAAATTCCCGCAAGATATGAGCCCTTATTATTAATATTAAGCACTCCCCCTTAACGTAAGAAGATTTCCCATTTAAATAACATGTTAATTTAGATTTCTTTTTTCAAATTCCTATTAAACTCAGTGGCATTTTGTGCTAATATATCGCCCAAACTCGCAAATTACTTGTGATCAAGCGCTCTACAAAAGTGCCCATTGCGACGTAACTGTAACTCACACCGGTGAAGCAGTACAGGTATGTACATACAAGTCAAAGCTCAGTAACTCGAGAAATATCAATCTCAAAGATTTGGCTCAGAGGATTTTTTTTGTAGGAAATTAAATTTCCTATAAATATGTCATTTACGGTTTTTCTGTAAATTTAGCCATTGATGAAATAACAACAAAAAAACAAGAAATTTATACAAAAATTGACTTTAGTGACCTGTACTGCCTCACCAGTGTGAGTTACAGTTACATTGCAATATGCACTTTTGTAGAGCGCTTAATCATGAGTAATTTGCGAGTTTGGGCGATATGATAGCACAAAATCTAAAAAAAAAAATCTAAAATCTGAAAAAATCTAAATTTACATGTTATTTAAATAGGAAATCTTCTCACGTTAAGGGGGAGTACTTAATATTAATATTAAGAGCTCATATTTTTAGGCAATTTTTTTTTTTGCATTACCAACAAAATTTCGAGCTGCGAGCGAAAAAAAAACATTCATAAAAAAAACTACCCTAATAGATATACAATAACATATGAAACAAATGAATTCAACGGCAGTAAAGTTGTTACAGGCGTTGATGAATTTCGGCATAGATGGGATTACAAAAATCGATTGTTAAATACAAAAATAATAATAATTGTGATGATTGTTTATTTTTGGCGGGGGGGGGGGGGGGGGTCCCTATCGCTACTGTTGTAAAAGATACACTTGTAGATTAATTGTAGCACTAGTACATGCTTACTGCCGGCACTTTTTGTATGTTTTGTATGTGAATTTAGCGTTCAGAAAAATAAAATGTAATGTCAATAGCAACTGATGAAAAAATTTACCTATACGTAAATCCGTAGTCAAAATGTGAAATATAATTTTACATAAATACGGGATTGGAAGGTTTGGTTTAAATTATCTGTTATTTCAAGTTTCTTTCTCGGACAAAATAATATAATGAAACATAACGAGAAACATGAAAATAGCAACTTTGTAAAATATAAACGCAAATACAGGGTTGCCCGAAGAAGACCGGCCCAATTTAAAACCTGAATAAAATCTGAATGCGTTCATCGACCTTCGAGATAATTTTTGCTGGAAACTGAAAGAATAAACCTTTCATTTCGCATTTGAAGCTCCAAAAAATCTTGAACCGTTACAGAGATACATGCACTTGGAAGACGAGTTTTTAAAAAGTGTCTGGAAAGTTACATCACAATAATATTCATGAATAATCAAATTTATTCCCATATTTGGTCACGATTAAAGCTCATATTAATTCCGTTTTAATAGCTCATTAGCTTGTGTCTTCGTGGTCTGAAACGTAACGTCACACAACATGAACTCCGAGAATTCTGGAATAAAATATTGAAACGAAATGATTGGGTATTCAAATCTGCACATGCATGAATATTATTTTTATTCAACTCTCCAGTAACTTTCTAAAAACTTGTTTTTCAAGTGCGTGTATCTCTGCAACAAACTCTACTAAGGTAGGTTAATTCGCTGCCTTATATTCACAATTCCGTATCTGGATTGGAAAAATATTGAAGCACAATAGTACTATAGCAGATAGAGGTGGCCAATTTTGTATTTATACCTGATCGCTGGTTGGTGGGTCGACTACAGGAAACCCGTTGAATGAAACACATTTCAAGAGCTCAATTATGTGGCCAACGTTTTCAACAGTTTTTAGTGCGACCACAGGATGACTCATTATTTCACTCGCATAAATATTATTTGACAATGGTGGAGGCTCCCACGGCAGTATTGGCACTCCAGTCATTTGGATATGAGTCTCGTAGATGCCCTAAACATTTAATAAATACCCATTAGAATATTCAGATAATGTATGTACATGTAATATGATTAACAGCTTGGAGGGGTATAGGTATTCACAATGGAATAGCCTTCTGCTGAAGGAATTACAATGTTGAATTGCATAAGCTAGAACTTTTTTATTTATATTTCATATTCATTAGGCTAACAAAGAGATACTGATTATGAGATGAACACGTTTCCAGATTCTTCCATGACCCTTCACTAGCAGGATTCCTTAATTTTTCCACACTTTCGAGATCAAAGATTTACTTTTTTGCGAATAACTCTCATGGATGCTAGCAGAATACTTGATGTATCAAATCATGCTCTGACATTCTATAGTGAAACATAAGATGAGGTGTTCAAGAAATATTGATATTTCATTTTGTCTGCTTCCACTACTCCGAACGTTCGTTTTTTCCACAATATGAGCTCGACTATTTCAACTCTAATTATAAGAATGAGAATTAAGAGTTGGCGTTTGTTCATAGGTATTCTATGTTCATTTAACTTTTTGAATCCTGCAGGTTTCCTCGAATCCGATTCCTTTGAAAATCACTCAAAAGAGGCTTTATCTATTTTTTTCAATTCTCCAGGTTCTTACCAACCCTGGTTTATGGGTGTGAAATCGTTGACTCAATGAAATGAACTGCCCATGTGTTTCTGATAACTTATTCATTACTTACCTCGTTGAAGAAATCTCCAACCCATTTAGCCATCAGTAGTGTGATTATCAGTGGAAGACCAAAGGATATTCCACCGGTTGCTTCTATGAGGATTACTGTCAAGCTGATGGTCATTCTGACTACGCCACCGAGTTGCGCAGCGGCGCCCAACAATGCGTATTTCCTTGCGTCAAAAAGACTCTGAAAGTGGAATGATGTGGAGTTTTAATGATCGGTCGGTCTAATGATTATTTCAGAATAAGTGCTGGGATGTGAAATCTCTTACATAGTTTGGCCACATCGTGGAAAGGCCAGACCCAACCAATCTACCCCAGGCAGCACCAATTAAAAGTGAAGGGATGAAAAGACCGCTCGACATAGACAGGCCAAAGGTGCCAGCAGCCAAGAAGAAATACAAGATAACAAAGATAACCAATGTTACATCTGTATGGGAACCTGTGATAGATTAACCTTAGACTATAAGCGATACAATTTAAGTAATAACTTCTGTGAAGCACTTGATGAAAATTTTCTCTCCATTATTAAGGGGTATTTTACACCTCCGGAATGGTTGATTCCCAATTACTGTTGCGCTGTCAAGGAATATTGTATTTATTCTATTTTTTCAAAGCTAATTACTTGTATTTTGAAACGTCATTCGATGTTCTTTGAGAATATATGGATTTTGCCTTACATAGATTGAGTCTAGTCAAGAAAGAGTGGTTTTCGCAGGATACAGGTCGCATTGTTGATGGAAACTTTTTGAAATTTGGAGGGAATATGGTCAGATAAAGAGCTTTCGGGGAAAACCATTAATATTTAAAGATAAGATCGGTTTTCTATTGTTTAGAACATGTGACGCACTTTTTTTTCGGTACATTTGAAAAAAAAGAATGGCTGAAGATCCAAAATTTTCATTTCAAAAAATTAAGTTTATTGAATATTATTGATCTGTCTCTGAAAATCAATGTAAAATATTCCTCACAAATTTGAATAGGTTTCTCAAAAGATGTGACCTACACCCTATGACAACCGCTTTCTGTTGGGTGACATCAACGAAATCTATCTAAGAGAAAATCCATAAAATATGAAATGATTTTGAATTACCTATTAGTCCAGGCGCACTAGACGATATAACGTTGGAATCTCGGAATACGCGAATCCTGCATGGATTTTGATAAAATTTTGGCTTTCGTATTTTATATATCAGAATTTATCTCGTGAAGAAGTCACGACAGGATGGAAAGTTATTAGAGTTTTTCATCAGTTTCAATCTATTCTACACCTGTGAATTATTTAAGATTTTTAGACTCTACATAATGCGCATTTTTCTGCGTGAAATGTAAAAAAAAAAGGAAGTGTTCTCAGGTGGTAAACTTTGATTCGAATTCGACATCGAAGGGATTGCCAAAGTTTCATCAAAATCCATGCCTCATCCGCATTGTCTGAGGTGAATATCTAACGCACCTGGACTATAAATGTCCCAAAATACTAGTAATCGGCTCTGAAAGAACAAAGTTGATAGAATATTCTTTTATATAGCGTAGTAGTGATATGAAAGTAGTTAATTTCCAAGGTGTACCCCCCTTAACAAAGCAAAGAATAAGATGCAAGGTTACGATAACAATTAGTGACAATGTCACATATATATTGTCTATATAGTCATATCAGTCAGCAGACGTAGCAGGCATTCGCTTATTAGTCAGTATTGATTTACCCTTGTCATCGTGGAATAACGAGTTAACGCTATCTTCCGGAGTTTGGAACCAGAATGCTGCGACAGCATTGTATTCCCCGTCCTTGCAGTGCATTTGAATTGGAAACTTCACGGAGACATCTTTTTTAGGCTTGCAATCGGCGACAAGATAAATCATCAAGAAACCAATTGTTGCACTTAGTAGAGCAACAAATAAAGCTTCGAGTACTTTTACCCACTTTTTGTTCACAAATCTCACCCTGAAGCAAGAGATTTTGTAATTGACATAATTCCACAGTGCTCCGAAAATCCCCCCCAATGCACCAATCATCATGAACAATGGAATTTCATAGATTTGGTAGGGCATCGGTTCGAATGGTCCTAAGTTCAATAACCCTGGGTCAGATAATTGACCTGGATGACCATTGTAGACACTGAGAATTACGTTTAATGTAAAGGTGGTGATCATGCTAGCAAAGAATGTTCTCCAGGTCAAACTCTGCTTGAAAAAGCTAGTTCCTTCTTCTATACTGAATAGGACACCACCTGCGGCAATGAGAAATAAGAATATGAACGGCTTCATTTTGAATTAACAACATTTTGCTTCAAGCTCGTAGACAAAAGTTCCAGGTGTGGAGCAAAAAGTATTTGAAATACATATTAAATATTTTCGTTGTATTTACCAAGTACAAAAAATGCCATGTATATGAAATCATCCATATCGGATAGTCTGTAGTGAAAAAGGTTTTGTGAAAGATTCTAGTTAGTTGTTACAGCAATATCTTAAATTTCTTGTCTCACTTTTGGGCATAGTTTAAATGTTTCATAGCTAAGTACCAGTATTGTGAAAATTGTAATTCAATTTTTATTCAATTACCAGTTATATCTGTAATGTGTAATTGAATCAAGTTTAATTACATGTTAGCAAAGTAATGAATAATTAAATCAGGTTTAATTACTCATTACCAGAGCAATGGGTGATTGAATAAAAATTCAAGTGCACATTATCTAAGTAAAACAGTATTTCAAATAGATAAATACACAAATGTCTTTCATTAAATTACTGTTGTACACGATGGGTCTGATGGAAAACGGTTTCAGCTTACGTTAAACAACGGCGTGGGTATACATATGTAAATGATGTATACCTGTAATTATAGTGATGTGTAATTAAATTTTCATTTAATTACCGGCTGGTACTTTGGCAATGTGTATTTCAATGACTAGTTTCTTTAAAAATGTAATTAGTGATTCGAAACAAGCGCAGTACCAACCAATCGGTGCTCCAAACGCAGCGGATACACCCGAAGCTGCACCTCCTGATACAAAATCTCGTTTTTCATGATCCTCTCGAAAATACTCGAAGAACCCGAAATCATGTTTGAAAGTTGTGCTTTTGCCCTGAGAAATGCCTGCCGCCACTACAGCCCCGGAATGTACCATTGGCCCTTCCTGAAGATGATACAGTTAGAAATATTCAGATTAGCGTTATGAAACCTATGGAAGTATCGCATATCAAAGGGTATAAGTTCGTATGTGCCAAAAAGGGCATTTTGGTGGTGAACGGGCGTATAATTATTATTTGCCGTAGTACTATAATACTCAGAACCAGCGCCGTGTTTAGGCACAGGCTAACTAGGCTGAAATCTAGGGCGGCAATATTTCAGAGGCGGCAAAATTACGTGCGGCCCAGTTAAATGCTCTTTCACTTCTTTATATTAAGACAGAATACATGCGGAAAATCGATTTTAATGACATCATACAATCATTTGCAGAGAAAAAAGTCCGAAGGGAACAGGTAACGCAGCTCATTTCGTAAAAAATTTAATTTATTGAAAAACTTTCGCCGGAAGGTAGGGTGGCGGCGGCTACCTAGCCTAGGGCGCAACATAATGCTAACACGGCGCTGCTCAGAACGCATAGTTATACTGAAATTAACTGAAAAAAAACTAAGGTCAAAGCTGGCTTCTTAAGCGAATACAATTTTCTACCTTCAAGTTCTGCAATCGATTTTTTTTAATATGACTGTTTGAGGATTGAATGCTAGGCGGATGTACCCTTCACAACTAACCGTTATTTTTTCATCACATTTATTCTAATAAATGTATGTATGGAGTATTCCATGCGAAGCGAGACTGGTTTCGGCAGAGGGTCAGTGAATTTGACGCTTGTCCAGAATCTCTTTCCTTACTATGTTGCGATGAGCTTTCCGGAGTCTCAGACCATGATTGATTCTTGATTCCTTGTGAGTCACGATTAAAGGCATTTTCCGAGGGTCTGCTCGATTCACTTGAAAATTTTACTGAACATAGTTCAAGGCGTCATAACAATGTGGTAAAATTTTCACCTGTCCTTTTTTTTTTTATTCACTGGCAATAAATTATCGAAAAAAAAAAAATCTGGGAATAATAGAATTTTTCGTTACCAAGGCTTTACTACTTGCATGCCAGTGGCGCTCAGTTCTGGCTAAACAAGTCAGGTTGGTACGGAAAATTCGGTTGTTTCCAGAATTTTGTCTTGAATAATTTATTGCCAATGAATAAGAAAAAAGGGGCGGCTGAAAATTTTACCATACTTTTGTGACACTTTGAACTATGTTCAGTAAAATTTTCAAGTGAAACGAGCAAACCCTTGGAAAATTCCTTCCATCGCAACTCACGAGAAATCAAGAATCAATCAGGGTCTGAGACTCCGGAAAGTTCGTCGCAAGTTAGTAAGGAATGAGATTCTGGACGGGCGGAAAATTCCGCGACTCTCGGCCGAAATCTGTCCCCCTTCGGATGGAATACCCCGTATACTATCAGAAATTAACATCTCATGTAAATCAACACTGGCGGGGATTTGATGTCTTTGATAAATACAAAGCGAATAACATTCAGGAAGGTTTACATTGTTCAAGAATCAGCGCTTGTTCCAACGAATTGCACCAATGTCTTTCACTAAAGCAAAGGGTAACAATCTTCACATGATGTTTTTTTACCCGCCAATGAGCATAAAATAAGAATCTGATTTCCTGTAGTAATCCTCATGGAATGTATATAGGGCATTCCACGTCAACTCGACTAGTGTTAAATCCTGACCATGTCAAAATCATTCCAGACATTTTTCTGACATTCTGCTCGCTGAAAAACGCTTCCAAATTTTTTTTTAGATTTTTCTATTGAGCCGTTTATTTTTTATAAATTTATGAAGTTAACCCTTAAGCGGTAACCTCGGGTCTCTCGTGCCTCGGCAAAAGCGAGGAGCCTCGTGCATTCGACACGTTTTCATTTGTTTATTGAATTACTAATACAGAATAGAGAATAAAAAAAATCGGCAATATGATGGACTATTTTTATTCTAGAATAGTTGATAAGTCACCCTGAATTTTTTCAGATTTTCTAAAGCATTTTAAGGCATATTTTTAAGCATCGGACTCGAGTGACCCGACGTTACCGTTTAAGGGTGCTCAAAATGACGTTACCCACGAAGGGTTAATTGAGAAATTTTCAAGAATCTAAAAAAATTCTCAAAAATATAGTGCATGACATAGAACAGCCCCCAGTTGTCAAATATATGGAAAGAATTTTTTTCTATTTCATTTTTTTTTAAAATTCAATTCGAAATGAAATTGACAAAATTTTGAACATTGAAATTAACCGTGTCACTGAGATGAATTGACCCTCATTTGACTCTTACGATTTTTCCCATATGACATTACCCAAATTTGTGAAACAATCAATTTCACTTTTCAAAATTTCAAAATTCTGAATTGAGTGAGAAAAAAAAATAGAAAAAAAATTCTTTCCACATTTTTAATGATAGGGCACTGTTCGATATCAGTTACTGGATTTCTAAGAATTTTTTCAGAACTTTGAAAATGAGCTCTCTCAATTAACTTCAAAAATGTATAAAACAAAATCGTCTGAATAAGAAAATCTATAAAAAAAATGTAGAAGCGTTATTCATTGAGTAGAATGTTATAAAAAACCTGCAATGATTTTGATATCGTCGGGGTTTAATATTGGTCGAGTTGACGTGGAATGCCCCATATAAAAACTCTGTACACACAACAAAATATCAATGTTATATTTCTATTGGAACTTCTTACTTTTCCACCAGCGAGGCCACCAACCACTGTACAAATGACCCCAATAATTTTTACAGTTAATGTCTTGAATCGCACAACTCTTGGTACTTTGACGCCGTTCAAGTAGCATTTCACTTGTGGAATTCCACTGCCGGCTGCTACAGGTTCAACATACGCCACCAAAACTGAACCAATTAAGACAGGTACCAAATTTGTAGCTAACCATAGTAGATATGGTAGCCACAAACAATTCTCTACAACGCATCGATCAATGCCTAACATCATTTGGTTAAGGTAATATACCTTTACAATAGTGTTACCAGCGATGTCTGTGTAATAAAGAATTCAGGAGATGTTTCTTCAGAGTGAATTGCTGAAAAGTTTTTGTTTTCAACTTATGTCGAGGGGTTCGAGAATCAAATGAAAGTCTGTTTTGCTAGACAAGCCTGTACCTGAACATCGTTGTGTATTTTTTATAAAGGTCTCTGTTTATTATTAAATTGATCAATGTCTGTGTCAAATTGTCAAACTTTGGTGTAAGGATACAATTCTGCAGAGCCCGGTACTTCAACGTCGACAATTCCCTGATAGACACATCCACGATTGCTGCTATTAGAGCAGTGAGGATTCCGATTAATAGAAAAATAAACCATCGTGCAACATTCTTCTTGACTTCAAATTTATATCCCTTTTTTCGTTCCTCCTCCAACAGTAGATGATTCGCACATATGTCATAATCCAGGCTCTGAAATGTTCAAATTCAAATTATTAATGTACAGTGAGCAATGATTTCAATATAATTGGGAATCCACAAGTGAAGAGGAAATACCGGGACATACTCAAGGACTGCTTTGGATCACTTAGTTTCGTCTATCAATATTCCTACCAACAAGGGACTGAATGGGATAGATCTAGTAATACCAATAATGGAGTCTCCCCAGCTGATTATTGGCTCTCAGATATGAACCAGGGCTCCATTTTTACACCAAAAATAAAGAGATGAAACCTTTACATTTGTCTTCAGCCCTTTGCACCTTGGCACCGATGGCTTGTGGAAAATTGAAAGGCAATATTGCCCAAATGAATGTTAAGATTTGTGAAACATCTTTATATTGTTGGCGGAGTAGTTCCCTTTTTCGGTTTCAAATTTATCTTCAACAACTAAGGAGTTAAGTTACGGATTCCTATTTAGGAAAAAATGTCCTATTCATTGCTGAAGAGTTTAAATTACAAAATGCTTCTTTTCAATTTTCTAGAAAGTATTTTTACCAGGCTGTAAAAAGTTTCAATCAAGGGAGGCGTTTTTTGCTAATTATAATTATTAGTAAGAATTTCCAGATCCAATGCATTGATATACATGTATTAAAAACTATTGTGGTCATGTAGCTGGAGATAATTTTCAAGAGAGTTTAGTGAAATAAATGGTCTTTGTCATAAAGAATTACGATGCTCTTATATTCAATAATTCGTTCAGTTGACCTGCAAGTTATGAAGTGTCGACATTATGACTATTGGTTGATTAATAATTAAAAACTTACGCAACACCCATGATTTTGTTCAGAATTTTTTAGTAACATTTAAAGTTGTTGAATATGTCGCGAATGCCAACAACCCATTAGAAGGTGCCGAAAAATAGTGTGCCATTCCAGGATTAATTTCGTCGCCGATTTGTTTTCCATACTCAGAGTAACAGTGGGGACATTGTATTTTTGTTTTTTTGAACTTTATATCCAATATAGGATAGATAGAATAGTTATGAATTTGTCAATGATCACGGTTTGTCCAGATCCCAACATTTCAATCGTTAATAACTTCAGCTGTATTGAGTGAATCACCAAGAGCAAAGTAAAAAAAGCATCGTAAGAATATGTTGACTCGCTTGTGACAGTGAACTTTCTATTTAGTGAGAAAATGTTGGTTTTCATAGAAAGGATAGCTTATATTTTTGTAAAGAAAGCTTATATTTCTGTAGTGAAATGGTAAAGTAGAGTAAGTGCATTCCGCCTTGAGTTAATTATTCGCGAATATCTCCTGAATGAAGAGAAAAAGTGAGATTTCTTCCGAAATCTTTTTCATAGAGCAAAATGAGCTACACAAGAGGTTTTCATAAAGGTTGTCATTTCATGCACTTATTCTACTCTACCATTTCACTACAGCAATATAAGCTATACTGAGCTGAACTGAGTAGTTGAAGGGACGCCGATATTTTTCCATAT
This sequence comes from Rhogogaster chlorosoma, assembly GCA_944452935.1. Classification (NCBI taxonomy): domain Eukaryota; kingdom Metazoa; phylum Arthropoda; class Insecta; order Hymenoptera; family Tenthredinidae; genus Rhogogaster; species Rhogogaster chlorosoma. Next base: position 10,291,140 of record OX101802.1, read on the forward strand.
ATCTGTATGTATCTCTAAGCGATCTGTATGATCGATGAATTTTTGAGCCATTTAAGAGGTGCCAAAATGTTTATTTAACAAAAAAAGTAGTCGAAAGTAATGTAAAATCAATACAAAAACGTAAGCCTTTACAGGCACCCTTTCTAATTGAGATAAGGGGTTCAATTTGGGGTCAAATTTTTTTTTTTTCTAACTTTCGAATGAAGGGTATGAATGAATCGCATTCCGAAATAACTATATTAACGACCATCCTAGTGTACATAATGATTGCCCAATGAATATGGAATCGTGGTTATTATTCATGATTCTCTGGAGCTTATTCTATGACTCTCTGTCATAAAAATAACGTTGTAAACCTTATTCAATTGCACATAAGAACAAATACCAAATATATGTTGAAATATTATGTGTTGAAATATTATTTCAACATTCCAATTATATTTCAATTATATTTCATGCATTCCAATTAACCAGGACGAGAGAAAGAAAGTAAATAATTCAGTTCAGGACTTTGGACTAATTGTATGGTATGTATAAGTGTAATACATGATTCAGAATACAAATACTCATAAGCCTGACATCGTTCTTCTGACCAAGTTATAGTTCGATTCACTATCTCATGAATGATTGGTACATTACTGATAACTCATGTCTCAGCATAATTACATAAGTATATAATTACTATTTTCTCCAAGCTTTGAGATATCAATATGAGAGCGATCAATATGAAACAGCTAAAAGGCTAAAACACGGTTTCACGGTGTCAATGTTCAAATACAACAATAAATCTTATCGCATCTCAATAGTTGTATCACATGCTACGAAATACAAATGAGGAAAGTATGGGGGCAACATAAGACAAAAGATTTGGTTATTTGAGCATAATATCACCTCATAATTGGCTGAAAGGTAGTTGGTAGCTCCGGGTGGTATCGTCTCAGATGTGAGCCTTGGTGATGGTCTGTGGCTACCGTTTTCCAGAATATTTGAAAGAGTAGTAGTATGGCTAGACGTTGCGCTCTATTGAAATAAAAAATGGCAAAATAATAATAATGGAGAAATATGAGGATCTATTTATGAAGGGTCAGTTTGTCCCAAAGTAATTTTATGAATAATACAGTATTATCACAGCAGGTTCATATTTCCTATACTCTTGGAGTATAATCGGGTCAGGATTTTCTAGCTATTGTCTCTCTTATTCATGTCAGATACATCAGAGTAAGAGCAATTGTCACAAGGACTTGAGCTGATAGCTTCTTGGATTCTAAATTATTTGGTTTCTCAATTGTTTTACAAATAAATCTGCATCAACAATCACAAGCAACAGTTAACAAGTCCTTAAAACAATTGCTTTTGTTACTTTAATTGGCATAATAATTTTAGATCATTATGCTTTGGAAGACTAGAGAACTACTGAGATTGAATTGCTGCTCACCCGAAACCTAACGTTGACATCCTCGTTCGAATATGAACGGAAATTATTTCTTGGTTTTGAAAGTTTTTCGTCGTCGTCCGCTGACTCGACATTGTCGTTTATTGTCACGTTGGAGAATGCTGGTCCGGTTTCCTCCATTGTATTAGAAGTTGAGCGCGATTCCGGAGAAGTTAGAATTAGGAATCGAACATTTCAATGAAAGTTTTCATTATTGACTATTTTTTAGAATGTTGAACGATTATTATTAGTAAGCGCGTGGATCACGTGCCAATTGACAGTCCGATTTGGACCTGGTTGATGTGAAAACGGTTCGCAAGACAAACCACTGACAAAGCAGTATGCCGTTGCGTCACCAGCTTACAGTTTACGACGTGATTCAACATCGCTAGTGAATAGTCATTCAAATCGGATAAAAACATTTCCTCGTCTAGGCGTGAAACATTCGATCCGATCCAATCTGAAGTTTCCGATGTGTGTCGTTGCGTGTATGACGTACGTATGTCAGCGAACGAATGAAGTCTGTCGGGGAAGGTCAGCGATAACTATAACATCACGTGACGTTTCCCAACTATACTGTAGCCCCCACATCAGCTGGTGGGCGAGAATGCCGCAAATGTTTTCTTTCTTTCTACGATTGTGGACACTGATCTCCACTATACGCATAGGCCGAAATTACTGTGAGCATTAGAAGCCATTTGCTTGTGGGGATCATGGACCTATGAATACTAAAGACCGTGGTGTGGATTTAACACATTTCAAGATGGCGGCGCGCGTTGTTTGTGAATTCATGTGAATTCTGACGAGTAAAAAAACGAGTTAGAAGTGAGGTTATCTGTTGATGTTGAGATAATTGATATATAAATAAAACGAGAAAAATGGTTATGGAATGCTGTTATTGCAAAAAAAATAAAGATGAAAACACAAATGGCGGCAGAACCTTTCATCGGTAAATATTTAACCTAAATGTTTAGAAAATGCTTCTTTCATGTTCCTTTTGGTTAGGTATGATTAGGTTATGATGAATTGAACTGGTAAATATTCGTTATGGAACTTCGATCTCATGTATAATCGCGCAGTTAAATAATTGTTGTCTCCATTACAGATTCCCATTGAAGCAGCCAAAACTACCGAAATCCTGGTTAACTAATATGCGATTAGGCCCAAGTTTCAAACATATCAAAAGTGTGCGATTATGCTCGGATCATTTCTCAACCAAATCGTTACGGAAAATAGGAGTCAATGTACAATTAGCTGAAGAAAGCGCTCCAATTCTATTCAGAGCATACAAATCAACATGTTTTGCTGTAAAAATACGGAAATATCATCAATCCTTTCATAAGTAATTAACATTTTCAGTTAATTTGTAACCTATTTGCATCGCAGAGATGGATCAATATCTTTATCTCTGTGAATGCTGTTCTCAAATTTTACAGTAGAGCGATGCCAACACTTCATTGAAAATATGCCGTTTGTATCTGTGATGTCCCAGCCAAGCCATGTCTTATTTTCTTTCCCACAGTTCCTTATCATTGAGATACCCGACGCTCTCCTCAGAATCACATCTGCACTTTTGCGTCTTCACTTCGCCTAACCGAGCTATCGTTATTTATTCTATTCTAATTACCTCCTCCTTGAGTCAACCTTCAATCTCTTCACTTCTTCTCACCTTCCTTCCACACAAAACTTTCTAAATTCAAGTTATTATTATCAATAAAGATTCAAAGTTAACGAATAATGTCATATAATATTTTATCATCATCCACATTTCCTCATACCATATCACTTTAGTTACCACAACCCCAAATATGAGAACGAAAAAGATAAAGTCCAGCTTCCTGGGACGTAACATATCACACAACAGTAATATTTTTTATGTTGTGTTCTTGTTGGGAAGGTTTTTTTTCAGATTTCTTTTACAAATTCCCCTCTTTCTACAGAAATTACTTGAAGCTATAAGTAAGAGGGGTTATGACCCTAGTGCGGCAAGTCGACTTTGTTCAGATCATTTCGAGAGGACCTGTTTTCAATCATTTGGATATGGTGATTCTCTGCGCTTGACGGTCAATGCAATCCCTACGACATTCAGACCCGTTCTGCTTAAAAGTGCGATGACCTTATATATGTGTTTGTTTTATATTATTAAATGTTATTCTAGAAATAAAAACATTAGATGACAAATTAATTCAATTATCTATACCACAGTGGCTATAGAAAAAAAGAAATAATGCTACTTCCGTGGAACTACCTGCTGCTAAGCATTTGCAACTAGATACTAAATTTGAAGCGACGGTGAAGTCAGAAGTCTTACCTTCAATGCTGAAAACATGAGATGTTGAAGAATCTATGACCAATGCAGAACTTGACAAAGACTGGGAACTTAAGCGCTCATCCACCCCAATAGAAGAATTAGTCTCTGGTCAATTACCAGAAGGGGCTCTGACTCGAACTTGTAGCAGGAAGCAAACAACGCTATATACTGCACATCGTATTTATATCATTACTAGGGTGATGCGCTTTAAGCGACTATCTTTTTGTTCGCTCCCACACCAAAACCATTGTTCTATATGCTGAAAAAGAAATTCTGTGCAAATTTGAGCCCTCAATTTTAATAATCAGTACTTTTTTTTTATTTTAGAATCTTTCGATTTGAAATACGTATGAAATTTAGGATTTTTTTTCAATTTTTCATAACTTGGCAGCATTAAACGCTACTGCAATGGACTTAGGCTCAATTAGTTACTCTTCAAAAGTACTCACAACTGATTGATGTGAACTCATATAATGTGTTATATATATGCCACCAAAATCATATTTTTGCAAAAAAATCTTATTTTTTCGAATTTTCCGGTGAAACTGTCAAAATCGCAGGAAAACTTTTTGAGGTATTTTTGAAGGGCATTCAATTTCCATAAGTTGGTGAGGATAAGCCTCATTAGCAATACGTGGCAAAGTGCTTGTAGACGTCTCACAATTAGTTTCAGAGCGACTCAAGAAAAAGCATCCGGTCGACTCAATAAAATTCATAGCATATAACTTCAATTTAAATCTAAAATCAATACAATGAAATATAAAAGTCTATTACTGCAGAGAACTGAGAATAGCAATTAGATAAACGTTCGAGGCAACGGCTAAAACTGCGTTAGCACTCAATTAAATAAATTAAAACGAGAATACTCAAAGAAAATAGAAGAAGAGCCAGTAGGTTAGAAATTAAAAATTAAGAGCGAGATAAAATAGATAAATTTTGGTTATTCTCTTCATTATAAAAAGAGCACGAATTTAGAAAAGTTTGATTTATTAAATTTATGTTCAAACGACTTGCTATCTTGTTCTTTGTGCGACATTTCCGCTACTTAATAAATACTAGTTGCGCACGCTACAACAGCCGAGACAGGTTATATCAGAGGAACACCTCTGGAGAGCAGTCTTCCGAGTCTGGTAGACAGTCTTGGGTGCAAACCCCGGATCTGAGTGTAGGTGTAGTCAAACTTAGGCAAGAATAGGAAGGCAGGCTTGTGCGAAAGCATTGGCTCTGCAATTAGTCAGTGGTTTTGTTGAGAAATCGGCCGAGTCCACCAAAAGACGGCTTTGTTAACTCCGAGTCCGTTAGTTAGTCAGGGAATAAAATCTAGAACAGGTGGCTTTTTGTGGCAAAACCAACTTTCTCCCACCTACTAGTCGTGAAGTGCCCAAAAAATCTCAATATCACTCAGAATCCTTCTTCAGCAAAGAACTCACACTAACACCGGATATCCCTCGTTATTTTCATAACTCAGTCTATCCCGGAACGTTACAATATATACCACAATATATAAGTTCATACCAATCAGTTGTGAGTACTTTCAAAGAGTAACCAATCGCCTTCAAATTGAGCCTAAGTTCATTGCAGTAGCGTTAAATGCTGCCAAGTTATGAAAAATTGAAAAAAAAATCCTAAATTACACATATATTTTAAACGGGAAAACTTTACAATAAAAAAAAAAAGTACTTAAAATTAAAATAAAGGGCTCAAATTTGCACAAAATTTCTTTTTCAGCATATAAAACAATATTTTGCTGTGGGAGCGAAAAAAAAAGTCGCTCAAAACGAATCACCCTAAAGATTACGCATGACCACCGGTACAAAAATACACTGAGAACCACGAAAGAAAAACTAATGTGATTGAAAAAAAGAATCAAGAACTTGCAGGAAAAAGTTTGGGTCTGAAAACAACAAACTACTTGGTTGAAGAAAAAGATTTCTTCATTGAAAGATATTGTAAGTGAATTACGATGTACTCCAACACTTATTCAGTCAGGCTCTGAATAAAAATTGTGGCATGACGACTCAAGTGTCGAATTTCCATGCTGTGATTTGGTCACGACTAATGAAGGATGTACTTCAGATGCCGGGTGTTCTGTTTCCGTCTTTAAATAAACGCGTATTTAATAACGCAGTTGACGAACTGTTAAATCATGTTTATTCATTAACGAAGCAGGTTTGCAAAACTTATATTCAATTGCCACTTTTCCCGGCAACCAACTTGGCTTTAGAGGCTGCGGTAGGAGCAAAGATGCGTCGCCATATGACTCGACAAATTATTCGGCAGTCAATAACAAAATGATACTGGTTAATACTATAAGCAACTTAACATGCCTATGATTGAAAATATTATTGAATGACTGATTTATAAGTAATTGCTAGTTTAGTAGTAGTCACAGTAGTGGTACATTACAGTGTAATATTCAGCAATAATAGATAACATAGAATACTCTTGTGATAACATTAATTTTTTTATACATTGACTCTGATTTCACCTTTTTTTCTATAGTTCATCAAATTCGGGATACCTTCTCATCTGGCAGCCTTCGATGACTAAAATGCTTGCGGCGGATATCACTGTGGATTATCGTGTATAATTTATATTTCGTTTCAATCATTTTGAACAATTTATTAATAAATTTTGGCAGAAAAATTATCATGGAAAATCATAGAATTATATTATACATTATAATTGGTAACCATAGTATTATATTTATTAATATCAATATTTTATACATTCTTCTGCTTATCATACTCACAGCTCTGATAATATAATCATTAGAAAATTATCACAACTTTTTCAGGTAAGTATTACTTTGGTAGGGTAAGTCTTATCATGTAATATATTAAACAACGTTGGCCCTCACGTAAAAGTCCATTGTACTCACTTAATGGCATAAGTAATTTGGAGTGATACGGAGATCTCGTTGCTGTACATGGTTCTGCTCTGCTGCGGACCAACTTACTTGCAATCCCTCTTGTCGTCCGGTTCAGTTGTAGTATCATCAACCATTTGTGTTCCTGTAACAAAAGCAACTCATTAATTATCGAATATAGTTCACCGCAGTTTGAATATATGTATACTCCCCTTCCCCCCTGCCCCTTGCCGACCACCAATAATAACATGTATACTCTCATAAATAATCTAATCGCTACATATATGCGTATACATACGTAATCGAAGACCCTACCATCATGCCCTATTGAACAGAAGCTAGCACACAACACTCGAAACAGATTTAATTTTGTCAGACACCTCAAATGTATAACCTGACAACAAGTAAACGTGTATCGATTGTACGGACTATTGCTGGACAGGCGTATAACTTGAAAATTCAAGCTAAAAAACTATAGAAAACTATTATGCATAATTATGTTCATTCACATCATGCGAGGAGATTGTAAGATGCGAGATAGCTACTAGAGAACCAAAATATCATGATCTATCCAATAAATTCTGATCTAATGTGATAACAGAAAACGTGTAGGATGAATGTGCGTCAGTTGATAATTGTAATGCTCTAATCCTTCCTGAGAGTACAGGGCGAACTATTCCTAGCAGAACAGTCATATTGCAGGGTGACAGTGTCACATTTGAGGCTTGTCAAATGAATCACTATCTTGGAAATATACATCAATAATTTTTCTTATTAGTTTTGTCTTGTATTGTTAACGTCTTATATTTGTGTGCTTTTTAATTATATATGATCGTGAAAAAGTTTCATTCAACTGACTTTTTCCATATTGTGGAGTCGTACGAGAACTTCAGTCAAACTCATAGTTTAAAATTATGTGACATGAGTGCTAATCCCTGCAATACAACTGTTGCTTGGTTAGTCCACCCTGTACTCTCAACAGGATTAGAGCGGCTATGAATTCGACGTTCCCTTTTTGTAATATAATACGAAAAATAGAAGACTCCGCAATACTTTTTTTTCTAGACACATTCATCTCACTATTTGTGTACTTATACATGGGTTGCTTTGCTTAGACTTATTTTGTGCATCGAGTATGTACTGTGGTTCTCTAACAATAAGTTCCATATTTCTCAGATCTCTACCATCTATTATTTCTGGGAGCATGCAAAACTCAGAATCTAAATAGATAAGGCAACATTTTATTCTGCCAAAAGTTATTATCTCTAAAGACTTTGATTGTTTTCATACCTTTTGCTGTCTACAGAACAAAAGCACAATATTCTTTTTGGGTGATATGCAGTTGACCTTGAACCTGGTAGAAGTAGGGATGATTTTCGTTTATCCTGTCAGGGTCGCTTTTGTGGCAGATCCTTAGCACGTCTCCAAGCTTTTGTACGATTGCTTGCTCCGGTGTGACATCTCTCGCGCTGAAAAGGCATTTGATCTCGATAATGCTGTTGTCGCCTTTAAATCCATCAGGAGTCGCTGCCAAGTAGCAGTGTTCAAAATCGATGAAAAGGCCACATTTTGAAACTAGTATCCCATTGGCTTCTTCACATTGCTTCCGCGCTTGAACTTCACTCGGCTCGCTATACTGCAGAGCAGATGAAGGTCGCTCTTGTGGATACACAATAGTTTTTACTGTGTCCGCCGAAGGTGTAGTTGGCCCCATGCAACAAACCTTGTCAAAATTGGAAGTTGTGAGCAACTTTCTCCGCTATCACTTTGACCTCTCGTGCGCGCTTCGATGAGGTCTCTTTCTACCTACTGTTCGGTGAATTTTCTAAAGTGCAACTCAACTTGCCAACAATAGTCTGGGTCTGAGTTAGGTTTCTTGCTAGAGGATCCCGCAGACGACCATGTTTGTCTAGGTTCCTTCTTCTTGTCCTTGGACCTTGTCAGCCATTTTAGGTTGTGTTCTTTTCGTTTTTTCTGCAACTCGTGGACCATTGTAGTGGGTGCCTCAGACATTGCAGCGCTCAACTTCTGATAAAACTCCTGTGAGTTGAATTGTACAACGGAGCCAGCAACTCGGGCGTTATGAAAGTTTCTTGTCCCGAAGTGAACACACTTTCGACAGATGAATCTGCTGACGATAGCATTGTAGTTTTCAACGGAGTTGCTAGTGAAGTTGAAGAGTAGACTCTCGGCTTTCCAACTTAGTTGAGTAATGGCTTCGCAGATCTTGTCGTATAGATCTAACTCCATCAATATTGGCACTGTCTCTTTGCCATTGTCCAATGAATTTCTTTGATTTGGACATTTCTTTTATTTTTTTATTTATAAGTGGCTTGAATTTTGATTTTGCCACGTCCTTAATTTTCATGGTGAAGTTTCGCAACCGGTGGTTGGTACACTTAAGTTTAGTTACATGCATATCGTCGTATAGGCTGCAATCCAGGATCTTCTTACACACGCTGCTAACACTGTCTGCTATCAGTGACGAGTAGACTAGCCCATACATTTAGATACTTCTGAGAAATCCTTCAGCAACGATGTTGCTCTCCATGCTTGAAGAACTCTCATTGCTCCCCCAGTTTTTAGAGCAATCATGTTCTTTAGGGGTTTCTTGTTCCTTTTTTTTCTGCCATTGAATAAATGGTGCCGTATTTATTAAGTACTGCAGCAAACAAAACCTTGTTCGTACAGAAGCCTATGATGACGCCTACACCAGACGCTGAGTCATAATTGCCAGATCTATATGATTGTTTCATCCAGCTTTTGTCTGCTATCACCGGAATGTACGGTATTTTATTCTTTACATGACCACGTGCTATTGCAAGCTTTTTTTCCTCTTCGCCAACCAATCTCATTTCATCCTCAGCCACCGTATCGAATCCGGAGGCAATTCTATCATGGTACTATTGATAAGTGCCATGTGACATAAACGGAACATCTATTGCATTGAACACTTCCTCTGATTGTGGATATCCAATGCCTACAGAAATTGCTTCGGACTTGCTACCGCACTTTCATTGATTGGAAGGATGTCCGATTTTTCAGATTCAGACATGATGGATTTCTGCAGATTACACACCTTGCACTGAAATGTGAATTTTGATAGCAGTCCGATGCGTTCCGTGAAGATCAAGTGCACAAAATCTAATGAGCAGCGGAAACTAGGATTATGGTTGGCAAATTGTCTACGCAACTCGGAAAACATGTATCCAACATCAACCATATGCCGAGTGCCAGGAGATTCTGACTCCTTTGTCTGCTCTCTCCGATTCCGCTCTACGGCTAAATCCGGTAGACTTTCGGCAGGACTGGCCGGCTCTGGTAATTCTTCTTTCTTGCAGAGTTGCTTTGCTGCTTCATCATTGTCCAGTAGCTCTGATGCTTCGGGTGTTTTCTGGTCTTCGACTGCTACTGAAGTTTCTCCTGCTGATCGACCTAAACCGTCTTCTGCAATAGGCACATCAACACCATCCCAATCAGATGTTGATGCGCCTACAGACAAACAGATTTTCGTTGATAGCGGCTGGATTTCACGTTCGCTCACGACTGCCAGTGCACGTTGTTTCGCTAACCTACGCTGGCGCATTTTTTTTTTACGGCTTGGAGGTTTTTCGGACAGCCAATATCTACCATGTCCTTGTGCAGCACGTTTTCCCATTGTCGAATTTTTTTTCACCAAGTATCTATTATGTTTGTACTTTACATTTCGGAAGATTCGACAAAACTAGTTTACAGCTTCGGTGCACGTACTGTAAATTACGATGAGACGATGCGAATTGCGGAGTACTACACACGCGTTTTCCGTAAAAATTTCCGCTAGTGGCGGCCCGAAGCACGATACTGGGATTACAACAGTGCGTACCGAAGTGACTATAACGTCCGAGCCACGATCAGTGTTGCCAACTCTCAAAAACTTTTCTCCCTAAAGCTCCAACCAAAAGCCCCTAAAAACCCTACAATGACTGGGGAATTCCCCTAAAAAATATTATTATTATTAAAATGAATAATTAATCATTATTACATGAATCACACGATCAATCATAAGTGTAATTAAATTTATTAATATACAAAAGCAGATTCATAATAAATCAAAAATTACAAATAATAATAAATATTATTTTTCTGAGGTTATATGGGGTTATTTCTGAGCGTATAACATCACATCTTTATACTTGTAAATTAAAAAAAATTAATATTCCAAGTTAAAAAAAACCCTGAAAATACCCCTCGAAATATAACACCCCTAAAAAAATCCCATTCGGCTCTTTAAACCCCTAAATTTGGGGGGAAACCCCCTAAGTTGGCAACACTGGTCACAATGTAAGAAGAATAGGTGGGTCGACGAGACTTCAATTGCTGTGATTTTTAGGTGTCATTTCGTTAAGTTTCGTACAGGCAGCGCTACAACACAGATACGCCAATCACAACGGTCGCCGTAGTCACGTGTACTCCTAGTCTCAGCTGACCATGGACCTAAGAAGTAAATGGACGGAGCGTAAGCTTACTATATGGGTGCGGGGGGGCTCACTGTTAGCCGTAAGGGGAATTCAGGGTCTGCGCCATTTGCAACACCTCACTCGTAGTGCTACCTGGTGAGCAAACTGTAAACTTCGTAAGAAATTCAAAGGTAGACACTGAAATGAGTATTAAGGATTTTAGAATTTTATTGTAAAGTAATTGTTCAGGTGCAATCAACTATTTCTCATTAAATATAACACTCAGAACAATAATCTACTTTTCGTTTACATCAATAACGTCAGCAGTGACCACTAGGTGACACTACGAGTGAGGTGCTCAACATGGCGCAACCAATCAGAACACACCATCGACCACCAGTCCCCTTCCGTCTTACGGTGTTACCCCGCACAGCTTACGCTCCGTCCATTTACTTCTTAGGTCCATGGGTGTTGCAAATGGCGCAGACCCTGGATTCCCCTTACGGCTAACAGTGACCACCATATACTTGGCAGATAAAAAAATTATTATTGATTATTGTTGGTTGCAATCGTTAGGGAATCGTTTGGGAATATTTGGGAAAACATTTCTATCATTTGGGAAAAATTTATTCAATCATAATCAATTAAATTTAGTTCTGCGTATAGTTAGCAGACGCATAATTGCAGAAAAAAGAACTGTACATGAATTTGTTCTAAATCGTTTGGGAAACTCATATATAAACTCCTTTTCATTTGGGAAAGGCTGCAAATTGTAATTTCGTTGTTAATTCAGCCTGAGTAATTACAGTGTAAAATCCTCAATTCTAGGGAATTTCTCCTCGACCGGGTTTTCCCCCCAGATGCCTAGGGACGTCAAGTATTCGCATTTGATTGCTATCAAGTGCGATTTTTCGTACACGAAATTATTTATTGGTAATTTGTAGATGTTCGATGATGCTCTTCTGACGTTTGGTAACCAACCGACTATCCGTAGGAGTAAATGTGCGTTTTCCAATTAGAGCACTGTGCTGCACAGTGCTCTAATTGGAAAACGCACAATGTAAATCTCGACGGAGGAAGAATCCTAGGGAATTTCCCTTGGACTGATTTCCCCGGCAAAATTTTTATCAACTGTCGGAGGAATTCCATATTTTCTTATTGATCTACCCCTTTTTTTCTCATTACTTCTACGTATTTCCAGCCACATAAGATGATTGACATGCGTCAGATGATCGATATGCATGTAACTACGATTGCCTGACACCTAACCTCAAATTTCGCCGATGTATGCATGAAATGAACATTGATGGGGTTAAGGAAATAAAAAGAAAACAACTGCTCTTAATTGCTTGACTTAATTTTTAACTGATTGGCATTTTGATGATAGCTCACGGGATAGCTGTCAGACGATCGAGCGCACAGTTATGTTATACATATAATTATTTAATTTCACAGAAAATGCGACGGAATTAACAAACCAGAGTCAAACAATTAAAAGCAGTTGCTTGTTTTGTTTCCTTGATCCTATCAGAATTTATTTCATACATCCGTCGACGGAATTTGAGGTTAGGTTTTAGGCAGTCTGGTAGAGATAACGAACAGGAACGACATCACCAGCAGGAGTCGCTCGATCTTCAAAATACTAACTATACTGCTAACTATACTGTGCTGCACAGTGCTCTAATTGGAAAACGCACATTTACTCCTACGGATAGTCGGTTGGTTACCAAACGTCAGAAGAGCATCATCGAACATCTACAAATTACCAATAAATAATTTCGTGTACGAAAAATCGCACTTGATAGCAATCAAATGCGAATACTTGACGTCCCTAGCCATCTGGGGGGAAAACCCGGTCGAGGAGAAATTCCCTAGAATTGAGGATTTTACACTGTAATTACTCAGGCTGAATTAACAACGAAATTACAATTTGCAGCCTTTCCCAAATGAAAAGGAGTTTATATATGAGTTTCCCAAACGATTTAGAACAAATTCATGTACAGTTCTTTTTTCTGCAATTATGCGTCTGCTAACTATACGCAGAACTAAATTTAATTGATTATGATTGAATAAATTTTTCCCAAATGATAGAAATGTTTTCCCAAATATTCCCAAACGATTCCCTAACGATTGCAACCAACAATAATCAATAATAATTTTTTTATCTGCCAAGTATATGGTGGTCTAACAGTGAGCCCCCCCGCACCCATATAGTAAGCTTACGCTCCGTCCATTTACTTCTTAGGTCCATGCAGCTGACACAGCCGACCGCTCGTTTTGGTTGGTCGCAAACAATGGGTAAGAAGTACATACGATGTCAAAAATTGTCGGAGCGCGGGAGCGGGCGGATTGCACAGGGTAAAGTTGAAACCAATGTTACAATTTTCAAACTCCCGTCCGATGATGGTAGATCCCTTACTCGCGAAAAGTGGCTGTCATTTTTGGAAAAACACGGTAGAGAAAATGTTTCAAGCAACGCTTTTGTTTGTGAAAACATTTTACTGAAAAGGACGTTAGAAGGGAGTATAAAAGCGTCGATACAGATGGAAATATACTTCTTCAGGTATGTTTATAGGTATAGATGGTATTGTTACAGATACTTTACTTACATTTGTGTATGACCGTACGTATTCGTTCACTGATTACCTAATATCTGCAGTAGCGCGTGAATATTAGCGTGTAATGATAAAAGCACGTGTAAGTAGAAATTTGAAGTCGTCACTTTTCGGGTATCTGTGTCGAGGCGAACCTGGCGGAATACTCGGGAAATAACACCTAAAAATCACAGCGCGTTATATGGGAAAATCATAGACTTAGAGAGATAGACTGAGCGATCCCATAAGAAGCACTGAAGCTAACATTTAAAGGACAGAGATATGTCCGGAGTACTCCTCTCTCTTTTCAATTGGCGTCATGGTGGGAGACAACGGAGCAGTGGAAGTGGAACAGCCACAACTGCTTCTCCTCATTCTCCTCTATTGCCTCAATCCCCACCACAAATATCGTCAGACAGAGAGAGGAGTACTCCGGACATATCTCTGTCCTTTAAATGTTGGCTTCAAGCGGCCCATAAGAGCGCTCAGTCTATCTCTATAAGTCTATGGGGAAAATACGGCCGTCGACCCACCTATTCTTCTTACATCGTGTACATAACCATAGAATATATAAACGTAGAGTCAATACGCGATATTAAATTTTTTGTCCAAATTCAAATTGGGTGCTTTCCATTTACTGACTCAAGCCGACACAAGTCGACTTGTGTCGCCTAAAGTGCTTTCCATTTGATTTGTGTCGCCGTGTGTCGACGACACAAGTCGACTCGGGAAGACTCTGCTAGAATGGTGAGTTTATGAAAGTCGAACGATGTTCCATTTATTCGTTTTCGAGAATCGACACGAGTCGTCACGAGTTGACACGAGTCGTCACGAGTTGACACGAGTCGACACAAAAGTCATGTAAATGGAAAGCACCCATTACAACCTAATTGTTTATAAAGTCACTAGATCTACATTTCTCTAGGGAACTTATGAGCTCCACAAAGTTAGCTCCTCATCTACCCCGATTAAGTTAAATCTTATATCAATCGATTCTAGGTCGTTTGTAGGTGATTGATAGTCCATTCGCGACGTTTGATAGTCAATTGATTATTTATAAAATTAACAACAAATTTGCCTAGGGAATTTATGTGAAGATAGCCCCTCATTGCCATAATTTTTGATAGAATTTGATTCGGCTAGTGTGCAATTGATGGTAGGTCGTTTGTAGGTGTTTGATAGCGTATCCGCGACGCCTGATACTGTGCGTTTTTGTGCGACAGTGCTGCGCACTAAGCGATGTGATTAGCTGGATGAGTTGGATCTAACAGAAATGGCCAATCATATCGCTTAGTGCGCACTACTGTGTCGCACAGTGCTCTAACTGGAAAACGCACGTAAAGTTATCCTACTTAGACCAATGAAATTTTTTCCTCCAAAAAAGCTGCATCTGATCTTGAACGAATATCTAGGGACACAACCCCTAGATATTTACCCCCCGATATTTTTCCAAGACCACGTGCAATTTCATTGGACAATAAAATTTCATTTGCCTAAGTGGGACAATTTTGCGTCAACAACCAATAGCGGTCGGGCTCAGCTGACGATTGCGCTTGAGTTTGATTGGGTGCTTTCCATTTACATGACTTTTGTGTCGACTAGTGTCAACTCGTGTCGACTCTTGAAAACGAATAAATCGAACATCGTTCAACTTGCATAAACTCACCATTCTAGCAGAGTCTTCCCGAGTCGACTTGTGTCGTCGACACACGGCGACACAAATCAAATGGAAAGCACTTTAGGTGACACAAGTCGACTTGTGTCGACTTTAGTCAGTAAATGGAAAGCACCCATTGTGGCAAAATATTCCCTAAATACGAATACTTGCAATCGCTTTTCACTAGCCATCTGGCGAAAAACCCGCTCCAGGAGAAATTCCCCGGGAGAAGCAGCCCAGGGAATTTCCCCTGTAACTGATTACGATCCAAAATTATTTTATTTCTTATTAATGAACGATTGATTATCAAACATAAAAAATGCGGTATCAATCACCTACAAACGACCTACAGTCAATTGCACACTAGCCGAATCAAATTCCATAAAAAATTATGGCAATGAGGGGCTATCTTCACATAAATTCCCTAAGCAAATTTGTTGTTAATTTTACAAATAATCAATTGACTATCAAACGTCGCGAATGGACCACGGAGGAGTAATATGGAGAGCCAGCTGCGCTACAGCGCTTGACGCCAAACCGGTGCCGGTCGAGATAACTCGAGGTCTGGCCGGCAGATAGCGCTGGCGTTGGTGTCGCGATCAGATTCGTGAATTATACATGGCTGCTATAGGCGCGATTGACGCATTTGAACTATTTCAACCCATAAAATCGTATGAATTCTATTATTTATGTTGTGCGAAAGAGATGAGAGCAGGCTGATATATTTTTGAAATGTTTTAGAATGTTTAATTTCCAGATTCCCAAAGCAGTGGCTATAAAACTACTGTCAAATATGCGGGTGAAATTTCGCTGCTTCTATAATACTAAAAATTAACGATCGCAAAATTTAAAATTAATATAATAAATGGAATATCGGAAAAAGACTAGTCATTAGAGAATTAAGAAAACGAATAATAAGTTAAACTAAATAGTAAGTTAAATTCTAGGCTACAACTACGCTCGGTACTCCAGCCCAGTCAGCATCCAAATCAGAAAGATTTCAGTATGAAGTCTTATAAAAAACTTCTTGCAGATGTCCTAATATGACGTCTTGAACAGTTCATTTTTAAGAGCTTAGAATTCAGAGCTCTCAAAGAACTTATCAATCCGAAGTCAATTTTTTGACATCCAAATGAATATCTTTTTCTGACCTCTTTTTGAATTGCACATTATGAGCTCTTGTACCCATACAGCACGTTACGTTGCTGCAATGTTGCTGCAAAGTTGGATCTGCAATATTGCAACATTGCGCCGATATTGCAAAATATTGCTGCAATGTTGTAACATGCTTGCAGCAACATTGCTATGTCCGCTTTCATTGCATAACTTTCGCAATATTCCAGCAATATTGTAGCAATATTGTTAATATGTGATAATGAAATGTGTCATATGTCTTTTATACAAAATTATAGTTTTTTTGTATTCCTAGATCTATACGATGCTGCTACGCGGATCACAAAGTATTGAAAAACAAAAATATTGTCAACAATACAGACGTCTGTTTTCTTTTTACTGTCGTTTCGAAGAGGCACTCATTCAAATTATTATAGGATTGAACAGACACGTTGATGTCATAGAACTTCTTTCTGTTTCCCGAATCTGTTTTTTTTGCCAATGGGTCCTCTATCCCGTCCACCCATCCGAATACTGACTGCGGCTACTGTTGCTTAACTTTCGTGATCAGCTGCGGTCCGGCATCCACCTACTCCCAACGGTCTATCGTGAAATGTTATGCTTTTGAAACTTATAAAACTAACATCAAATGCTTTCACTGAGTTCGTGATACTAATATCAAATAAGCAGTAAAATTACCCGAGTGATCAAAGATTTACTTATTTTAATCGTATCCTATCGAAACAGAAACTATTGAAATATTGCAGCATTGTTGCTGCGATCTTGCAAGTGCAATGTAATGAAGCTGAGATATTGGAATATTGCAGCAATCTTGCAAGTGCAATGTAATGAAGCTGAGATATTGGAATATTGCAGCAATCTTGCTGCAATCTTGCAAGTGCAATGTAATGAGTCTGAGATATTGCAATCTTGCAGCAACATTCCAGCAACGTAACGTGCTGTATGGGTAGACATTATGAATAAGACTTCATTTTTATGACTTTATAAAGTATTCTTCTTATACACTTCTAACTGCAATCATATTATTCACTCTTCCCGAATTCAAAATAGAGACGTTATATTCATAATTGTTTGACGCATGCGCAAATTTTTTTATTTCCATATGTATAATATTTATTTCATTTGTGCATTCTAACCTAGTTTCGATAAATATTTGATTTATCAGAGATAATTAAGTTTTTATTAGTATATAAAAAGTGATTGTGTTAAATTTGATTGCTCGAATTAATTATTTATTTGATGGTTATGATTTGTTTCCGTTATACAACTGGATGTAACAGTAAGTGAACATGCTTTATTGATACTGGAATAGTTGATGTAAATTTTTTATTCTGACCCGTCTATTATATATTATGTTAATTCATTAGAAACCAATGATGTCAAGAAAGCCTTTTAAGGAATTATCTAACTTGTACTTTTTGAATTGAATTTGTACTTTTTTACGGTTATTTGAATTATATTATGAAATAATATAAATTACCAATAACAAATTTGTTGATTACCATGATGATTAAGATGAAAAAAAAAAAATTAGAATTTATTCTGAAACAATTAAAAAAATTTGTTAAGTGTCGAAAGTACTTGCATGTACCGGTTTTGGACATTTTATAAAAAATATAATCTTGAATAATTATTGTTAAACATTTCAAATACATGAAATATTTTAGTATTGTTGTATGTAAATTGACATAGCATGTATATGAAAATTTATTTAAATATTTAAAATGTTTAGGAAATTAACAAAATTACATTTCAGAGGATTCAAAAAGTCTAGATAAAATGTCTATAATCGATATATTTATCCTGCTAATTGAAATCTAGACAAAGAATTCTAAAAGAAATATATTGCAGACTTCCGAAATATGAATCCATTTTAAACTCTTTTTAAAGAACTCGAAAAAAATAATTCATTACGAAGTCTTCTCGTGAACTCAGCTAAAAGAGCTCTTTATGCGTTCATTTTTGCAAGTTCAGAAAAAAGAGTTCTTTGAGAGCTCTTTATGATGAGATCTTAGAGTGTACGATAGGTGGCGCATTCAACTTCTTGAGAAGGTCTTAAAAACGTCATTTAGAGGTAGGATCTGAAGTCCAAATCATAAATCTGAGCTCATACGGACTGACTTAAAACGTCATATTGCTATCTGGGAGGGTTTCACTCGTCAGATCGCAATAATACAGAAATTCGCACAGATCAAATAACCAGAGTATCAATCTTCAGAATGAGCAAGAAATATCTAAGAAATCAGATAGAACGCATTAAGATATTCTGAAATATACAATTAGATATCAGAAAATTATCAGTAAATTAATAATAATGATTAACACAAATTCCTGCAAAATTTAGTAAGAATAATAGACAGAGAAATAAGCTGTCGTTCGGCTACTACTGAATAGAATACAGAAAAAATCAGAGAATTGCAAGGAAATCGTTCAGACTAGAGCTGGGTCAGAAACCGAGAAATCAAGACGTAGAAAATAAACTATAGTGCGATCGTGAAGTTACGAGCCACTCTGGGGCCGTTCAACAATTACGTCACGCTATTTTCGACCATTTTTGACCCCCCCCCCCCCCCTGCCCCTCATCACACTCCGTCACACAGACTTTGAGCCCCCTCTTAAATTACGTCACAAATTCGCCCCCACCCCCCCTCATTTTGTGAGATATGCAAACAATACAAGCGTTTCCAATAAAAAATGGCGTGACGTGACTTTGAGAGCCTGCACCCTCCCCCCCTGCATTACAGATCGTCACGTTCTGAAGACACCCCCCCCCCCCCCCAGCGGCGTGACGTAATTGTTGAATGGCCCCTCTCGTGGCTTGCGCCATTCAAATTTCAGAAAACACAATGATTAACCACAGGAAATCTGACTTTGACTAGCAAATCAAAATATCCAATAACACTACACTAAGGTACAGGAGCGGTAGGCATGATCCGTAGAGAAAACGTTGTCGGATGTCAATCGTTCCCTCGAGGAAACTACCTGCCATCTATTTCGCCCGCATTATATAGATTTAACTCTTAAAGCATGCGCAGTATATTATCAAAAAGTTGTCTGTGATGTATGAGAAGACCTGGTGACTTTCGAAATCGTGCTAAAGCACAATAAAACACTTGTGTAAGCTTATTAAATATCGGACCACGTGTATTCGCCATTGAATCCCTATGCTTTTCATTAAAAACTGTAAGCGACACCGCTCGCAGCGCAGTGCAGTGGCGGCCGGCCGAACTATTCCGAGCGGCCGCGAATGAAGACAACAAATGACAGTCGATCGTGGGCAAGCTGGCCCTCCATATTACTCCTCCGTGAATGGACTATCAATCACCTACAAACGACCTACAATCGATTGATATAAGATTTAACTTAATCGGGGTAGATGAGGGGCTAACTTTATGGCGAGCTGAACTTATGTCTTATCCATTATATCTGACGATAGCCTTTACTCAAATGTATTCCTTACATTAGGGATATGTATATAATATAAGATGTATGGCACTACTCAAAAACAAAAACCAAATCAAATGAATTCACTTTTCTGTCATTAATATTTATTATTATCATCGTTAATATAAAATCTTCATAGTAAAGATATTGAAAAGTGATAATAAAAATTGATAAAATGAAAGGAAGAGAAAAATCAAAATGACGATAGTATAAACCTGAAAAGAGTGGAAGAGGCAGAATCTATGCTAAATGAAGTGGAAAAAAAGGCTTCGTGAAGTGAACTGCGGGGTAAGTGGCGACAAGAGAAAAAAAAAAGAAATCAAGAAAATACCGAAAGGTGTTTTAGTGGAGATGTGTCCAACGAAATGTTCTTATAAGTGGAGCAATTGGATATAGGAGATATGTCGGCTCTTTGTAGCCATTGCAGCGCCGTATCATTTGTCAACGAACTCTGTTAAAGTAAACTCAAGTTTTAGGAGTAATTAAATACGTTTATTTAATATAATATAGAATTTACATTTTACTTTTCGTACACAGTACCAATCTCATCAACGATATCCTTAGAACTAACTTAAGCTGCTCACCTGCTCGCTTAGCAACACCTGATATATTAGGATGCCTAGCGATGGCAGCACATATGATACAAATACATCTGTATATACTCTATATAAGACAATGTCCCTAGTATCCAACACGCCTCTTTACATGTGTATTTTATCAATATTTATTTATTTTCTTTATTCTTATATTTATCTTAATTTCAATTCTAGTCTTAGCTTAACAAACTTTGGCTTGCATAATGACTTAGTCAAAATGTCTGCAATATTTTCTTCAGTATCTATTTTAACAATATCAATTTTTCATTTTTCGTAATTATCATTAATATCATGGTATTGTACTTCGATGTACTTTGACTTCTTAGATAAATTGCCACTCTTAGCAATTGATACTGCTCCGGAATTATCCTCATAGATTTTTGTTGGTACATCAAATTCGATTTCAAATACTTCGTTTAATAGGCCTTTTATAAAAGTGACTTCAGTTAACGCTTCCGACAATGCAACATATTCGGCTTCAGTGGATGATTTAGTCACGGATCTTTGTTTCCGAGACTTCCAATAGATTATATTTCCATACATTCTTATAATATAGCCTGAAGTAGATTTTCGGTCAAGAATGTCTCCTGCCCAGTCTGTATCTACTAAACAATCTAATGCATCTACTCTCTCAGATCTTGTATAAGTCAATTTTAAATTTTTAGTTAAAATTGACGTGGCGTATGTAAAGTGTGTTTTATCATAGCAACTCTGAAATCTACTTAGATAGTCAACCCTGAATGCAATGTCTGGTCTCGTTCCAGTACTTATATATAGTAGTTCTCCAATTAAATTTCTATACGGTATTTGTTCGTTTACTACATCAGCTGGCTCAAGTTTCAAATTATTTTCCATTGGGGTTTTATACAGTTTAGCATTTTCCAATTCGTATTTTTTGGCTAATGAATCAATATAATTCTCTTGACTTAAGGTCATTTCATTTTTTCCGAGATCGTGTTTAATATCAATACCTATATCAAGATTCGCGGCAGCGAATCGCCGAGTTCCCCCCCCCCCTCCGGCAGTGAAAACTCGGCGCGCCAGCCACGAAACATTTACCCGAGCCAGCTCTTGTTCTTGTAAAAAATCTGTCATATCTTTTGAACCGCTGATTATTTCCTAATAAAATTTATATGGGCGTAAGGCCCTCGCCATTTGACCTTGCTCGCGAAATTTCGACAAAATCTACCGCGTGGTTCCGGAGATATTGACCGTCGAAGTTGATCGAAAAACACAATCTTCTCCTTCTCCTTCTCCTTCTTCTTCTTCGTTGCAGACGTTCTTCTTGGGACCACGATATCTGTCGAACCGTTGCACTTATGAATTTGCCATTTGGAAGGAGTGTTCTCGTCACCGAAATCTCGCCCCCTATTGTTTTTGAGCAGTAATTGACCACGCATAACTGAGTTATTAATAATATTAATTATTTTACAAAATGCGCATGCGCAGAATTATTGATCGATGCCTGATTTACAAAATGCGCATGCGCAGCAGCAAATCGCGGCCGCGTGCCAGTATGATTATAATATAATATTATTATATTATTATAGTATTATTTATAATCATATTTCATTTATCATTGTTATTATTATTGTCATTATTATTGATGCGTCACGTCTACTCGTGCTCCCCAAAAAAATTTGTAGTCAGTAATGTGTCCGCACCGCAGTTTTCGGTGTCCAGGTCCTTCGCTCCGTAGTTTTCGGTATCCAGGTCCTTCGCTCCGTAATTTTCGGTATCCGGGTCCTTCGCTCCGTAGTTTTCGGTATCCAGGTCCTTCGCTCCGTAGTTTTCGGTATCCAGGTCCTTCGCTCCGTAGTTTTCGGTATCCAGGTCCTTCGCTCCGTAGTTTTCGGTATCCAGGTCCTTCGCTCCGTAGTTTTCGGTATCCAGGTCCTTCGCTCCGTAGTTTTCGGTATCCAGGTCCTTCGCTCCGTAGTTTCCGGTGTCTACGTCCACCGCTCCGTAGTTTTTTTATAAAATTTATAGGGCGTAAGACTCTGCCCACTTGATCTTGTTCGTGAAATTCCGACAAAATCTGCTGCGTAGTTTCTGAGATATAATAACATTTATCCGGCAAATTTTTTTTCTATATAATCATATATAATTACGTATAATTTGATATAATTTTATATGATGAAATTATCGTAAAAAATTTTTTTTTTTCATATAATTGAAGAACCAATTTTGTAGAGAAATAAATTTCCTACAAGATTATGGAAACGAAAATCCGGAAAAAAAATTTTTACACCCATTTATTTTAGAAATAAGAAAAATAAATTTTTACATGTTCGTTTTAAATGGGAAAGAGGACCCCTCCTTGCGCCAACTGAATTTTCGAGATATCGAGCTGAAATTTTGAGAGAATTTTTTTTTCCGTGACAAAGAAACTTTTGAGATACATTTATTCCAAAAAAATTATAGAATTTTTTTTCTGAAACAGTCTAATGTAGATATTTTTTAGATCAACTTGAAAAATATTATAGAATCTCATGATGGTCTGTTTCGATTGGACATGGCTATTTTACTTAAGAGTTTCACAATCGAACAATTGTAGAACATTTTCCGTATTCTATGTTCGTACGACATCTAAATATGTTGCTTTGTCTAAATAAAATTGGATCATGGGAAGCATAAACTATGATCGGAACAAGCTATTGTATAATTCTGGAGATGAAATTTCTTGGCCGAATAAAATAGCTCGTATCTTTTGCGCAAGTTCCAAAATACACTTGTTCATTGTAGCACATGCATTCCATCACGAATGATCGGAAGTTGATCTTTATATATGTGTAATATGTAGAATACATTAAAGTCAGCTTAGCGCTGACCCGTTTGCACATACAAAAAGTAATGAAATAACGGCAAAAACATTGTAAATGTAAAAAATTAAAACCGAGTTCCAAAATGGTTTCCCCAGCCAAAAACTCGAGAACATCCATACTCTTCTTCAGCGTCAGATTACAAACATCATTTCCTTACAAAAATAGTACAAAATAATACGTGAAATTAGGCATCGAAGCCGAGCGTTCCCTTTGTTAATTTTCAGACTTCAAATTATGTTCTTCAAATGCTAATGAATGGAAATGAGTGGAAAACCAATAGAATCATTGATAAAACCTGTGATAAAACAGCATATTGGCGACGGAAAATATTGCTGAAGGAAGTTAGCTCGTATGATGATACGAACTCGGCGGGCATAGATTGTTCTGAAAATTATCAATTGCTGAAGTGTGAGGTAAGATCAGCAATTAGTGCGTCTTTCAATGCAGAATATGTGTACCTATACTGTCAGTCGAATAGAAAGAGAGACGTCGCAAGAGCATCACCGAAGTGTACCGATAATGGGTACGTCCAGTATAAGTATGTATCGTTTTATGGGTGTGACATGTTTATAGCATGACGTTATAACTATAGTCGAAAATCGGTGAACGATAGATGCAGAATGAAATTGAACTCTTCTTCAAAACTTGAATTTGAATTTAAATTACTGTACATTACTGTACATAATATATGAACACACTATAGGTATTTTTTTAACTTCAATTTTCAACGGATTACTCATTCCTTTCATTCATTTGTTGCAACACAACCTCTTGCGAAAACTACGAAGCACTGGTGCGTGGAAAATGTTTTCTGATTTTTAAATTTGAAGAAAAAAAAGATAGTATGTAGGGCACGGGCACTCAAAAGGACATTATGAGGAGTGTGAAAGTGTCACACGATTCGAAGATGAGGTCTTTCTGCGCCCTTGCCATATAAACCACTATTATATCGGAGTTTCAGTCTATAATAATAAATATATTATCAATGCCAAAAATATCCTAACAGTATTTGATGACGCTCCCAACAATTTTGTGGGTGTAATCGTTACACATTGACTGGAAGAAATAATTAAAAAAAAAAAGAGTGCAATTGATAATTTTCAGAACAAGCTATGCCCGCCGAGTTCGTATCATCATACGAGCTAACTTCCTTCAGCAATATTTTCCGTCGCCAATATGCTGTTTTATCACAGGTTTTATCAATGATTCTATTGGTTTTCCATTCATTTCCATTCATTAGCATTTGAAGAACATAATTTGAAGTCTGAAAATTAACAAAGGGAACGCTCGGCTTCGATGCCTGATTTCACGTATTATTTTGTACTATTTTTGTAAGGAAATGATGTTTGTAATCTGACGCTGAAGAAGAGTATGGATGTTCTCGAGTTTTTGGCTGGGGAAACCATTTTGGAACTCGGTTTTAATTTTTTACATTTACAATGTTTTTGCCGTTATAATTGCTTACTTGGCCCATATCCTTCATTCTGAAACGCTTTGAAAGTTTAGATTTCACCTCTTGTATTTTCAATAAATCTTTGCTACAAATTAATAAGTCGTCAACAAAGATTACTATATATACAGGATTTTTTTTATCCCTTTTTACATACAGACAATAATCGTGTTTACTTCTTTCAAATTTTAACTCGCTCATAAATTTATTGAAACACTCGTACCACGATCTAGGACTTTCCCTATGGCCGTATAGTGACTTACATAATTTGTATACTTTGTCGGTACCATCCTGATAACCTAAGGGTTGATTTACGCAGACTTCTGACCTAATTTCTCCATTTAAAAAGGCTGTTTCTACGTCCATCAGTTCGACTCTCAATTCATTCTGACAGCAATATGATAATAATATTTTTAACGTTTCCATTTTCGCAACTGGCGAATAAGTATTTTCTATTTGTTCCTTTTGTTGATAACCCCTGACTACTAATCTAGCCTTATAAATGTCCTCTAATTTCTTTTTATAAAGCCATCTAATATCAATAACTTCCTTATCCTTTGGTTTATCCACTAGAACCCATGTTTTATTTTTCTCAATACTACTTATCTCATTGTTCATTGCCTTTTGCCAATTCTCAGATTCAGTACTATTGATCGCCTCTTCAAACGTATCAGGATCATTAACATTACAATAATTTACATAAACAGAATATGTTACAAAATCGTTACTATATTTTGTGCTCGGCTTTCTCTGTCTTGTAGACCGCTTCAATGGAGTCTCTTTCACTATCTCTTCTCTATTTTCGTCCACTGACTCGGCAGACTCATAATCTGATCCAATTTTATTCTCATCATCAATATTGTCATTTGAACTTTCATTACCTAGCTCATTGTTCATTTCAGCATTTGAATCACTATTGAAACATACAGCGCCGGATTAAGCAGGGGGCTAGCTGGGGCTGCAGCCCCGGGCCCCAAGGTCCCAAGGGCCCCTTTCTCTGAGAAATAATTTTTTTTTTAATATGTTACGATGAATTTTATAAAATCTAAAATAAAAAAATAATTTTCCACAATGTTTTTAATCTAATTTTTGAAGTAAATTTTAGTAGTTACACACGATTTCTATCAGAAAAGACATGTCACGTTTAGGTAAAAGAAGATAAATGTTGTGAAAATATTTACAATGTCTTAGATTGGACCCGCAGAATAATTTGGATTAGCATTAATATTTAGAATAGTATTCCACACATCGTCGTTTCCGAATAAGAAAGGCTGTCTCAGAATCCGGCTCGAGAAGGGCCTATCTCAGAGTCCGGCTAGAAAAGGGCCTCTCTCAGATTCCGGAGCTAAGAAGGGCCCATTTCGCGATCCATCTAAAGTCTTGTCTCCGGGAGCTAATTTTTATTTAATTAAATTGAATTATATAATTTGATTTTATTAAATAAAACAATTTTTACTTAGATTTATTGAGATAAGACTTTAAATGAATCGCGAGATGGTTCCTTCTTAGCAGGACTTGGCGATAGACCCTTCTTATTCGGAAGCGACGACACATGACAAATTAAATTGGAATTGTAACATTGGTCTCGAAAACTAAAAATTGCAATTTATTCTCCTACTTTTACCAAGATTGGGGTTTTCTGTACCCTTAAGAGGGCCCTTCCGAGACTATCAGCCCCGGGCCTCGCGGGGTCTTAATCCGGCGCTGGGTATGAGATGCTGTTAGTATCATAATAAGTTAGTAAACATATTTTATCATTTCGCAGAGGTTGGACGTAGACCGAAATTAAACCGTGAAACGACCAGCCATAGTCAACAGGCCTAATTTCTACAATCATACCTGATACATGCGAGGACTAGCTATAGTTGACAAAAATAACTCATTTCGTTGGTGAAAGACGCAGACAGGAATGGAACTGTAATTTGTGCAACGAGCAGGCATAGTTAACAGGCTGTGATTAATTCCTTTATCTATCAATATACAAACTAACTGTAATGATTCGTCTTCCTTCATTATGGGGGTTGAGTAATAGTAAAATAACTTGGGTAAACAAACAATTCATATGATAATATTCCACAGTAGTAGGAATATATTTTATTTTCATCAATGTAAAACGTGCAACGACCAAGTATAGTTAACAGGCATAATTTTCAGGTATAATTAACAGGTATAATTTCTACAATGAAACATGCGACGACTAGACATATTTAACAGGTATAGTTTCTTCAATGAAACCCTGATACATGCAACGACCAGACATATTTAACAGGTATAGTTTCTACAATGAAACCCTGATACACGCGACGACTAGACATATTTAACAGGTATAGTTTCTACAATGAAACCCTGATACATGCGACGACTAGACATATTTAACAGGTATAGTTTCTACAATTTCAGGCACTACAGAAGGACTTTTAAGAGGATTGATTAGTTGACGTACAATGTCTGAGAAAATGTGGAGGCAATTCATCATTCTCAATTCTGAAGCTGATTTAGTGTAGTACTCAAACATGCGTACTTAATTTATTAGCTTTAACTTTAACTTTTACTTTTACTTTTAAACTCTTTTTGGTGGCCACCAGGTGAAAATATTTTAAATCATTTTCTCTGAAATAATGCTTCACCTGATATGACTTCAATCAAGAAGCCACTCTCCCACAAGCCAACATGATTCTCAGTTGATCCATTCCCATGATACGATTCATTTTTACGTAAATTCGTTTTTTATTCATCGAGAATATAATAAGAATTCAGATTTGCGATCGCTTCATCTATGAAAAAATACGATGCTATGTTTCAACAAACGAAGAAACAAACAAAAAAATAGACTGCAGAGCAAAACAAAATATTATAATAAATCGATAGCTAATTAATTCAAGAATAACGAAGATAATCAAGAAGAAATAGCTATAAGAATATAAAAAAACAGGCCAAAGGTATTCAATAATATTAGCTGAGTACAGACGAATGATAGAAAAACAATGTTAACATAAATGGTTTTAAACATATAGAATGAATCATATAACCGACGCAGATAGAGGCAGGATTATTGGATTGTAGGAGAGCGGGCTCTCGAATGAGCAGATAGCTGGTGAGGCACTATTTTCAAAATAATTTAAAATATTTTTAGATAGTGGCCACTGGTCTTTGAAATCATGACTTATATCTACCGTTTTTTGTGGCAATCATGTTTTACCTGGATAACTTAATTTAATTTTGTTGATTTTTTAATTACAGTACAAACTGGACTGAGCAAGTCAACATGCACAAGATATGTACGCAAATATAGAGAAGGCGGAATGGCGACAGTGAGGGACAGACGAGCGGACAACGGAGCTGCTAGAAAGACGACGGACGAGCAGGATATAGAGATTCTGGCTGATGCGATTTTACATAAGCATGAGCCAGCATCTCTAGTTCCTGGTCGTCTAGGACTTGACGTCTCTGACTGGTTAGTCCGAAAAAGATTAAATGAAGTAGGCTTAAAAAGCAGAATTTCAGCACGAACAATAGACCTCACCGACGGTCATCGCGAGCAACGAGTTGGATTTGCTCTCGAGTGCTTAGGGATGACCGTCGATGATTGGTCTACTGTGATATTCACCGATGAAAAAGTTTTTTCATCGGATAAAGATGGTCGCAGTAGGGTGTGGAGAGAAGATGGAACGCGTTATGACCCTGAGAATTGTAGACCAAACATGAGTAGTGGACGCGTTACCAGAGCATTCCATGGGTGGATCGCCGCCGGAGGTGTTGGTGGACTTACCGAAACCACCCGTAGAATGAATGCAGAGGAATATCTTGGAATTCTGCAAAACAATGTGATACCACAAGTGAGGGCGCGTTATCCCGCAGATGAAATGCCAATTATTCGAATTGTAGAGGATAACAGTCCAGTG
Source organism: Rhogogaster chlorosoma (assembly GCA_944452935.1). Classification (NCBI taxonomy): domain Eukaryota; kingdom Metazoa; phylum Arthropoda; class Insecta; order Hymenoptera; family Tenthredinidae; genus Rhogogaster; species Rhogogaster chlorosoma. The sequence goes on from OX101802.1 coordinate 10,319,790, forward strand.
CATACTGCAGGGACCGTACAACGATGGTATGCCGCACAACCTAACGTTTTTAGGTTCAATTGGCCTGCCAAATCCCCGGACTTAAATCGGATCGAAACCGCTTGATCGGAGGTGGTCCGGGAATTTGAGCCAATGCGGCATGCCACGTTAGAAGCTCTACGCAATCGAGTCCGTGGAGCCTGGGATGATCTACGAAGACGTCCAGAATACACAGAGGCTATTGTACGATCGATGCCCGACCGCATGCAACAAGTGATAGATGCCGATGGTTACACCATTAACTTTTAAACATTTTTTTGGTAATCATTGGCATCTTGATCTTGCAGCATAGGTCGGTGACTCGTATACTTTAACTTCTGTGTATTTTGGCCATTTTTATTATCAATGCCAGGCTACATGTGTCGATTGTTAGTAGATTTTGATTTATTTTATTTTATTTTTAGTCCTCTGCTTTATACACTGCGCTGTGGGAATCTAGGATTCTAGCTATTGGTATTCTGTCTGTGTGATAAACGTGCGCTACTTTTGATGAATACATCGTATTGTATAATTTATTTATTACTCTGTATTTAGTGGCTTTGGTAATGATTATGCTCGTGATATCGTGTATAATTATCATGATTTTAAACTTAACCATCTGTGCTTGAAATGATCCTGTGACTCACTTTTTCTTAGAGAAACACTTTTTCATTGTGAATATCACATTTTTTTTCCTTTTTTCTTTTTCGGATTAACCATTCAAGTGTCAATAAGTCCCCTGGTAGAATAATATTTCTCATTTTTTTCTCTCTAAATTTATAAAAAAATTTCGAAACTCTAAATTTCAACTTTATACAAATTAATCACATTATTTTTCGGACATTAATGAGAATAATTTATTCTACCAGCGTCATTCTAGTAGCAAAGTTTAAGAGTTACAGTTAAAGTTTGAAAGTTAAATTTTTTTATTTTTTATATAAAAAAAAAAAAAAAGTTAAAGAATTAAAGTTCCTGTTAAAAAGATAAATTATTGTTTTTTTTTTTATAAAAAAATAAAAATTCAAAAAAAAAGTTAAAGAGTTAAAGTCACAGTTAAAAAGTTGAATTTTTGTTTTTTATATAAAAAAAAATACAAAAAAAAAGTTAAAGAGTTACAGTTACAGTTGAGAAGTTAAATTATTGTTTTTTTTTTTTATAAAAAAATGAAAAAATAAAAAAAAAAGTTAAAGAGTTAAAGTTAAATCTAATAAACCAACTGTCCGCCCGTCTGTCTGTCTGTCTGTCTGTCTGTCTGTCTGTCTGTCTTATGAATTAAACAATCTCTAGCTTATTTCTCCTAAAGTTAAAGTTAAAGTTAAAGCTAATAAATTAAGTACGCATGTTTGAGTACTACACTAAATCAGCTTCAGAATTGAGAATGATGAATTGCCTCCACATTTTCTCAGACATTGTACGTCAACTAATCAATCCTCTTAAAAGTCCTTCTGTAGTGCCTGAAATTGTAGAAACTATACCTGTTAAATATGTCTAGTCGTCGCATGTATCAGGGTTTCATTGTAGAAACTATACCTGTTAAATATGTCTAGTCGTCGCGTGTATCAGGGTTTCATTGTAGAAACTATACCTGTTAAATATGTCTAGTCGTTGCATGTATCAGGGTTTCATTGAAGAAACTATACCTGTTAAATATGTCTAGTCGTCGCATGTTTCATTGTAGAAATTATACCTGTTAATTATACCTGAAAATTATGCCTGTTAACTATACTTGGTCGTTGCACGTTTTACATTGATGAAAATAAAATATATTCCTACTACTGTGGAATATTATCATATGAATTGTTTGTTTACCCAAGTTATTTTACTATTACTCAACCCCCATAATGAAGGAAGACGAATCATTACAGTTAGTTTGTATATTGATAGATAAAGGAATTAATCACAGCCTGTTAACTATGCCTGCTCGTTGCACAAATTACAGTTCCATTCCTGTCTGCGTCTTTCACCAACGAAATGAGTTATTTTTGTCAACTATAGCTAGTCCTCGCATGTATCAGGTATGATTGTAGAAATTAGGCCTGTTGACTATGGCTGGTCGTTTCACGGTTTAATTTCGGTCTACGTCCAACCTCTGCGAAATGATAAAATATGTTTACTAACTTATTATGATACTAACAGCATCTCATACCGTTACCCTAACATAATGGTCAAATGATCTTGATCTAGTATCTGTTACTTGTGTAAATGAATTTCAGAACTATTAAATAAATCACAATGAATCTTAACCTGTCGTAGTTCGTCATTACAAGTTCATCGTTTTCAGCTCGACAATGGTCCTGGCTCGATAGGCTGCTGTGCGATGCATCGAAACCCATAGTTATGACTCAATTCAGTGACATCGTTACACTCAATACGTCCACCAGCTGCGACCGCGACCCTTTGAAAGCGGTTAAAGAATCCACAAAGAATCTTGTTGCACAACCATTGCGTTTGTTTATTAGAATCATTAAATTGAACTTACCGAAAGATCTGCTATAGAATAAAATCCGTTTCGCACAGTTTCACAGCAAATTCGTTAATCACGTATTTTTTGAGGCTACATATTTCGCTGTTCTAATATATCTAGGTTAGGTTATTGGTTATGAATTCGGTTATTAATTATGCCTGTCAAAACTGTCAAAAAGTCGTACAGAGATTGTAACTCGGCCACACGGCAGGGGCGCTGGCGGTTACTTCACGGTACCCAGCGCCGGCCCTAGCCTTTCATCGGGGAAGAGCGAGATTGTCTTTCAGCGCCCTTGGGTCGACGCTTTCACTTCACGATAATTCTACTTCGGTTTTATGTTAAATAAATAATAATCCTCAAATTTAAAAAAATAAACTTTTATTGCAAATATCAACACTTATTGAATTCGCCATCAAAATTTTATTTTGCGCTAGAAATGGTTTTTCGCATTTGGCTTTTTGGCGCCCTTTGCCATCTGGCGCCTAGAGCGACCGCTCCTCTCGCTCTACCCCAGGGCCGGCGCTGACGGTACCAACATAATTCTATTTCCAAACGATCACTTCCGGGTCAGAATCAACCTCGCCAAGTGTATGTTGAAGACACACAACCACAGTAATCGCTTGTAAAATTGTGCGCTAACGTTCAACTTTGGGAGTGGAAGATTTTGTGCGTAGTCAAACTCGACAATGAGAGTATCATTGTTAATATTCTTTGTACAGTGTTGACGCAAAATCTTGTATTCCGCAACTTTTCCTTCGTGTAGACGTAACGATTTTTTACACGGATCTGTAGAATTCGCCGCTAGTTTTATTTTAGATTCTGTGCAAAAATTGCACACGTCTGCTTTGCGTTGCCTAAACGAGTAATCACTATTCTCCCGAAAATATCTGTGGTACGTTGGGTACTTTAGTGAGAGCTGCTTCCCTGTTTTATCCAGGTAATACTGTTGGAATGCTTGAAAGAGTTTCTTCAGGTTCAAGTCCGGATTTTCAAAATACTTTCTTTCAGTTTTGGAACTTCCATAGTGAGATTTCTTGTGCGGGAAAGACGCCCAGTGCTCAGTCACCAAATTCCATACGATGTCCGGAATTTTGTTAGGATGTGGCTGCTTACCCCGATTTTCTGTAGCAATTGGCGTGCCTGAAACAATCAGTATCACCATATTTTAATACGGACTTGACTCGTTTTGACATGAGACGTTAATAAACGAGTGAGGCATATATTCTCGATAAATATGGATTTATCGAGGAAAAAAGAAAACAATATAAACATTTACCTGATTTACAAAATCGGAGCACCGTTTTCATTCTGGATTCAGTGATTTGGAGAAGAGATAGGAAAAATCCTTTGCAGACATTTGTATCCCGACCATCTGCTTTGAAAGAATATTTCCAAGACCAAGATCTATTCTTTCGCTTCACTACGCTTTTGGCGTATTTGATTTCTTCACGTTGCACACAACCGATTAAAAAAGTGTCTTGACTTGGTTTCTCAGCCATTGCCCAGAAAGCTTTGAAAATTTCATGTTGACGTCTACAGTCGAAAGAAGACGAACATTTTTTCTTGCAGCAGTCGGTAATGTGTCTGAATTTTCTTCGAGGTATTTTATTCCTACTTTGGGAACTGTAACTTTTACCACTATTACGTTTAACCTGCTTCTTATTTCGATCCCATCTATCTTGTCGACGTTTTCTGTTCTTTCCCCTAGCAGTGGCAGAAGGACTGGTCGATGCTGTTGTTGTTGATGTTGCTGTAGATTCGTTCATTATTTCATAGAAAATATTAAAACTTTACACGAACTGACAAACAAACGCAGATAAATACGTGTGGCGGTATAGCGGAGCTAGGCGCGTGGATTAGCTAGGGTACTCGCTGCGCCAGCGGAGTTGCGACTGCCGGCTAACTCGAGCAGGGTGCGCGCGCCGCTTGTTTTGGTCACTACAGCGTTGACAAAAGACGAGGACATCCACGGCTTACAGCGTACGTGGCTAAGATTATATAGAACGCCTAGAGGCGCGTCTTTGAAAAAACGACTTAAGTCGACTTAAGCCGTTATTGCACCCATAGGCTCAATTGTTGTGTTGTCTACAGGAACGGATCGCTCAGATTGCGCGGGCATCAGCATCCGCGCGACAAGGGGCAGGCTGGGGCAGGCATTGGCGAGGCCGCGGACGCCCGAACCAGGGCAGAGGGAGGGGAAGGTTTACCCAAGTCTCTAATTTTTATGAATGAATCAAAAAATCTATTTATATCTCTCTATACTATTAAAAAAGTTTTGCGACAAAATTGGGTAGATTATAATAACAATAGTATTGAATTATTTATATATCGGGTGGCCGGGTACTATGGTTCGTGTTTCACGATGTCCAGGTAACTCCGCTCTGTGCTTTTCGGGGTACAGGTCTTCCTGATCGTAGTTCTTGGTGTCCAGGTCATCCGCTTCGTAGTTCTTCGTAGCTGGGTCATCTGCTTCATAGTTCTTGGTGTCCAAGACATCCGCTTCATAGTTTTTGGCGTCCAGGTCTTCCTGATCGTAGTTCTTGGTGTCTAAGTCATCCGCTTCATAGTTTTTGGCGTCCAGGTCTTCCTGATCATAGTTCTTGGTGTCCAGGTCATCCGCTTCGTAGTTCTTCGTAGCTGGGTCATCCGCTTCATAGTTCTCGGCGTCCAGGTCTTCCGAATCGTAGTTCTTGGTGTCCAGGTCATCCGCTTCGTAGTTCTTCGTAGCTAGGTCATCCGCTTCATAGTTCTCGGCGTCCAGGTCTTCCTGATCGTAGTTCTTGGTGTCCAGGTCATCCGCTTCGTAGTTCTTCGTAGCTGGGTCATCCGCTTCATAGTTCTCGGCGTCCAGGTCTTCCTGATTGTAGTTCTTGGTGTCCAGGTCATTCATATTGTAACTTTAGGAGTTACCTTTTAATTGAGCTATGAGTCCCTGAGCGAAATAAGCAGACTTGAAGACACAAATTAATGGTAAAAGCAGATTCGGTTATATTCAGGAAGATACAAGTGTCTCGGTTTATGTCTGAGACTAGACTGTTTATAAATTGGCTATCGCTAGATACATCGTTTAGTTGTTTTATCAGAAGATACTTGATCATTATTACTGTGATGTTTTGTACATGGGAGTTCGGGTGGCAATCGAATGAATGAATACAAGTCAATACAAAGGGTGGACGCACCCTTTGTAACAATATCATAGTTCTTGGTGTCCAGGTCATCCGCTTCGTAGTTATTCATAGCTGGGTCATCCGCTTCATAGTTCTTGGCATCCAGGTCTTCCTGATCGTAGATCTTGGTGCCCAGGTCATCCGCTTCATAGTTCTCGGCATCCACGTCGTCCTCACCGTAGTTCGCGGTGTTGAGGTTATCCCGCCTAATGGTTCTCGGCGTCCAGGTCTTCCTCGCCGTAGTTCTTGACGTGGAGATGACTACTTTGTAGTTTTTGGTGTCCAGGTTATAGGACTTTGTAGATATAGGTCTTCAGGTCAACCATATCGTAGTTCTTGGTAGCTAGGTTATCCGCTTCATAGTTTTCAGCGTCCAGGTCTTCCTCGCCGTAGTTCTTAACGCACAAGTCATCTACCACGTAGTTCGCGGTGTACAGGTCGACCGATTCTTGGGTATCGGCGCACAGGTCATCTGCTTTATAGTTGTCGGTGTATAGAGCTACGAACTGTGAGACTGATGTCGAGGAAGATCTGGTCACCGATGGCTAAAAAACGGATGATCTAGCCGCAGAGAATAATAGACTATCTGAATTCACGGAGAAATAAACTCTACTCAAAAAAAAAAAAACCAAATCAAATGAATTCACTATTCTGTCATTAATATTTATTATTATCATCGCCAACATAAACCTTTATAGTAAAGATATTAAAAAGTGATAATAAAAATTGATAAAATGGAAGGATTTGTAGTCAAGATGATGCCCGATGGAAACTGTCTATTCAGAGCGATATCGTACTGTTTATCCAATACTCAAGAACGACATCAAAAGGTAAGATCTTGTATCGTTCTATACGTGGTGAGTAATTGGCAAGCATTTGAAGGGTACATCGTAGGTGATGAATCTTATGGTATGCAAATAAAATCGCCACACCATTATAAGATGTGGATGGGCAAAAGTGGAAGTTATGCAGGTGATGTGGAGTTGACAGCAGCTGCTTCGATTTTGAACCCTACACGGGGAAACTGGGGTCTCCCGGTACCCCAAGCCTACTTTGAACTCCATCCATAACCTATCAGACCACAGTTGCGGAACGGGACGCTATCCATAATTCACTTTGACGTTTTCAGAGTCAAATAAGATCGGAAATAGCATCAGTGCTTCATTGTCTGTGGCTCAGTAAACACTGCAATGGCGCTTGGGGTCCTACGGTACCCTAGTTTCCTCTCAACGTAAATATTTTGTAGCGCTAAGTAAAATTTACTTTCGCTTGGATCATTAGTTATTTTGATTATTAATTGCATATAAGGTGAGGCATTTCGATGTTTACATTTTTTTTTAGCATTTTTCGAATAAATAATGGTCCAAAAGTAAATAACCATCTTATATTGAGTAAAATCCGTCAGGGTAAAGTCAGTCGTCAGTCAGTTCGTCAGTTTTCGAATAAACAAATAATTGTACTTTCTGGAAAAAAAAAAAATTAATACACCATATTATCTTGAAGCTCAATGTGTTCCCTTTCAAATTCCGTTGGAATTTTGAAAATCGGTTGATTAGAAAAAGAATGAAACTATTTTGATTGAAAAAAGTCATTGTCAGCTCTTCGCCGCATTTTTTTTACTTTAAACAAGTTTTTCTCGATTTTATCTTAAAGGAAATGGCTTTCAATATATATCATCGTCTTCTACATTCAAAAACGAAGCAAATGACGTATAAAAATCTTATCTTGTCGCAACTAAAAAGGCTAGCATCATTTGGAAACGCTTGGGGTACTCTGGTACCCCAGTTGCCCGCTAGAAGGTAAAAAAAATAAGTTGCCCTGTCTAGGGTTAAAATATGTTTATCGGTACACCGTGCGCAACATGCAGCTCCCAACGAATATGGATCAGAAAATGTAAGAAAATTTTCGCTGCTGTATACAGGAAACGGAGATACTGGAAATTACGATGTTTTAAGTGATTTGCCGGAGTTCATATCAGTTGATGAAAATTATGCCGTAATTCCATCGTCAACAGCAGATGTACTTATTGAACAGGAGCGTGAACGTTGCGACACTGTAATTTTAGAAAAAAAGGACGCAATTACTGCACGTAAGCGAAGATACGTGGAGTTAACAGGAGGACATTCAGTAATTCTAGAATGTGGCAACAAGCGCACAGGATCTGATGTATCCGAAAGGAGAAACATGGAAGATGATGTATGTATTGAAAGCCAACGAAAAAACGTCGCATTGAATAAACAAGAATATAAGAAGCAAGAGACAGGACGACCGAGATCTCTCTTAACAGAAGAAGGAAAAAATATTAAGCGCGCAGAACAACAGCGTAGATACAAGCAAGGGAAAAAAATAAACAAGGAGAAAGAAGAGAAAAATAAAAATGACGATAATATAAGCCTGAAAAGAGTGGAAGCGGCGTTAATGCTAAATGAAGTGGAAAAAAAGGCTTCGCGAAGCGAACAGCAGCGTAAGTGGCGACAAGAGAAAATAAGAAGAAATCAAGAAAATACCGAAAGGTGTTTTAGTGGAGATGTGTCCAACGAAATGTTCTCAAAAGTGGAGCAATTGGATATAGAAGATATGTCGGCTCCTTGTAGCCATTGCAGCGTCGTATCATTTGTCAACGAACTCGGTAGAGTTAGAAATAATTGCTGTCATGGTGGTAAGGTAGAACTACCGCCGCTAACAGCTTATCCGAAAGAGCTGGAAGTGCTCAGAGAGGGAAATGATGAAGCTTCAAAATACTTTAGGGAAAGAATCAGATCATACAACGATGCGTCTGCATTTGCATCATTCAATTGTACAGTACCTGACATCAGAGGTAGTGGACCTTACGTAATGAAGATTGTAGGTGACGTAAGTTACAAGGTATCAACGAGTTTGGAAAATGATGGTAATACTCGTGCACGGTATGGACAAATTTATATATGATGAAGAGACTCAGCTTAGTCTGCTAGAAAACAATGGATGCAGAGCAAATGTGCTGCAGATGATTATAGCAGCATAATCCATGAAAGGACCCCTATGCAGCTAATTATAAAACACTCCACGAACGATATAACGAAGGAGAGAGCCAAGTAGTTTTAAAATTCATTTCACTAAAAAATGATGATCGACGACGATACAACGCGCCAACCTGTGGTGAAATCGCGGCTATAATTGTGTCATTGGATGGAACAATTTCGGAAAACGTAGAAGTTCAAGTTTGTCCAAGGCAAGAGCGGGTAGTCGGTTATGTTCAAAAATTTTCACATCATGTAGACCCAATGACATTTCCGTTATTATTTCCAAGCGGAGATTTGGGCTGAAGCTTTAATTTGACAAAAGCCGGAACCAAGAACTCAATCACGCCGGTGCAATATTATGGTCATCGTTTGGCGCTACGCCCTGACGGAGCGCCAAACCACTTGCTACGAAGCGGACGCTTAACGCAACATTATGTAATTCATGCGTATTTAACGATAGAATCACAACGCTTATCATTTTTGAGACATAATCAAAAACAATTACGAATCGAGTGCTATCAAGGAATGACTGATCATGTTGTACATAGTTTGGCGAATACGTCTGATCAAATACGACTTGGTAACATAATGATATTGCCATCTACATTCTCCGGTGGTCCACGGTATATGCAACAGCAGTATCAAGATGCAATGGCGATGACAAGGAAAGTGGGTAGACCAGATCTATTTATCACTGTTACTTGCAACCCGAAGTGGCCTGAGCTTCGTAGAGCATTGGTAAACTATCCGCCAAACACGACAGTTAACGATATCCCAACGATTGCCTGTCGTGTATTCAACGTGCGACTTCAACATCTGCTGAAAGAAATAAATAGTGGATCTGTTTTTGGAAAAATTGAGGGGTATGTTTATACAATCGAATTTCAAAAACGTGGTTTGCCACACGCGCATATTTTAATGATTCTAAACTACGAGAACAAATTGCTAACAACTGAAAGCATAGATCGTTTCATATGCGCAGAGCTACCAGACAAATCAAGCTATTCGAAGTTATATCAAACTGTGATATCGCACATGTTGCACGGCCCGCATACATCAAAAAGTATGTGCTGGAATGAAAAAGAGAAATCCTGCTCAAAAAAGTTTCCAAAAGCATTTACACAAGAAACTGATATGACCAGTGGTGGTTATCCAAAGTATAGGAGACATGACAATTCGAAGGAATTGAATTTCTACAAAAACAGAGTGGATGGAAAACTGATAAGAGTAGACAATAGCATGGTTGTACCATATAATTCTTATCTGCTTGCTAAATACGACAGCCATATTAATGTTGAATACTGCGCGTCAATTATGAGCGTTAAATATATACATAAATATATTTACAAAGGACATGACAGAGCGCGCGTTAGTGTCGAACGTATATCGCATGAAGGAATGTACGAACAAAGTATAGACGAGATACAGGATTATATTGATTCGCGTTATGTGAGCCCAATGGAAGCAAGTTGGCGTATTTTAGAATTACCAATGCATGGACACAGTCATGCAGTGACACGTTTACCTGTCCATTCCCCAAGACAGCAATATGCTCCCTTTGAAAAAGGCAAAGAAAATGAAGCTATATCCGATAATAAGAAATGGAAAACGGCTCTTACTGCATGGTTCGAACTAAATTCTATAAATGAAAAGGCAAGAACTATAACTTATATCGATACACCGGATTTGTATGCATTTAATCTAGCTTCGAAAAAATGGACGAGACGTAAAAATGCATGTAAAGTCATCGCCAGAATTACTAGCGTTTCGCCACGTGATTCAAAGAGATTTCATCTCAAGCTTATTCTCGGACGAGCAACAAACGCTAGATGTTTTAGTGATCTGCGTGTTGTAAAAGGTGAAAGTTACGATACGTTCAGAAACTCTGCAGTAGCAATGGATTTGACAACAACAAATGACGAAGCGTTCAAAATATTGGATGAGGCTGTACTGCTGTTAATGCTGAAACGTCTGCGACACTTTTTTGTATGGTATTTGATTGGTGAAATGCCTTCAGATGCAGAAGAGTTTTGGCAGAGATACAAGGGTGCACTTTCAGAGGATTTCAAAGATCAACATGAAAACCGAGCTTTACGCGATATTGAACGTCTTCTTCAAGAAGAAGGTAGATCATGTCATGAGTTTTGTTTGCCGACCCCAGATTCATTGATGCAGAATGAGCTACATGACAATACTGAAGAAAATTCAGTAGCAGATATAGCAATGTTTACAACAAATAGCAATAAATTGACTGAGCAACTTAACGACGATCAGCGTGTTATTTACAATGCTATTCTAGAATCAATTATGACAGAAAGCAATGTAGAAATAGGTACAGTGAAGAAATGTTTCTACATCGATGGATCGGGAGGAACTGGCAAGACGTTCGTGTACAGTGCTATGTATTACATGCTAAGGTCATTGGGAAAAGCCGTCGCCTGTGTAGCATGGACAGGCATTGCCGCAATACTTCTACCGGGTGGAATAACCGCCCATAAAATGTTTGGACTGCCATTAGAATTACCGAAGGAAGGTACTATCTTTACAAATGCATCGATGAAAGAAAAACTTGTAAAAATTGATGTAATAATATGGGACGAGTGTTCAATGATCCCGAAACGTGCACTCGAATTGATTGATCGTACCCTCCGAGATGTCACTGGACGTGCAACACCTTTTGGAGGCAAAATACTTATACTAGGCTTATACTTATACTGTTATACTAGGTGGCGACTTTAGACAAGTTTTACCAATTGTCAAACGAGCTGGTAAACATCAAATCATAGCGGAAACTATTAAATTCTCGCCGCTATGGAGCTTATTCGTTAGATTTAATCTTAAACGCAACATGCATGCCAAAGATGACGCAGTTGCGTACTCAAAATTGCTACTTGACGTAGGAAATGGAGAAATACAAAAATTTGTTCCTGACAACGAAATGAGAAGCAAGACGTTAATTGACGATCTATACCCATTAAATCTATCAGAAGATGAGATAACACAAAGAGCCATTTTAGCGCCACAAAATTCAGAGGTCAATCAAATCAACTTGAAGATTCATATGCGTATGGAAGGGGACATACTTGAATCGCGTAGCATTGACTATGCCACACTTCATGGCTCCGATGCTGCTGATACAACTTTGAATGAAGAGGCTACGCTACGGTATCCAATGGAATATCTCAACAGTCTAATACCGTGTGGTCTACCACCGCACAACCTGCAACTCAAAGTTGGTGCTATTATAATGTTGTTGCGTAACCTATCAGTATCGGACGGTCTTTGCAATGGGACGCGATTAATTGTACGCGCTGTACATTCGCGCATTCTTATCTCAGAAATTCTAACTGGTGATAGACGCGGAGAAATTGCTGAAATTCCGCGTATAAAATTAGATATGCGCAATGATACAGAAATACCCTTCACATTACACAGACGTCAATTTCCTGTTCGCTTGGCATTTGCAATTACAATTAATAAGTCGTAGGGCCAAAGTTTTAGCCGAGTAGGGCTGTACGTTGACCGTCCCATTTTTGCTCACGGCCAACTTTACGTTGCTCTTTCACGATGCAGATTTAAAGAAGGCTCAAAAATTCAAATGGCAACAGATAAAAATGACATTGATAACATTGTATACAAGGAGGTTCTGAATTGAATGAAGTATACGTTATCAAACGTAAGGTTTTTGATTGCATACGACAATGGAGGTTGCTATAAGCGCAGCATAAATGAAAATGTACAAATACCAGTGCTTCGGTTTATATCGCAGGTCGTATACTAGGATGAAGGCTGCAAATATAGCGCAAATATTGAAATTTGAATTGATTTGTAGTGTACTGGAAACACCGTTTGGTTTATAGAGAGGTGTCAGTTCATTGTGCGCTTGCAGGCATTCACTATGGCATTCAATAAGTCACAGAAACAGAGTTTTGAATACATTGACCGCACAGCCTATCTTATCTCACACTTTTATGGTGCAAATCTGAGTCTAAGATGAAAATTTAAATGCTAAGATTGATATGATGAATCCCCATAGTAAATGAACGTATCAATATCAGGCTGCATCAAACGCCATGTTGATATGAAGAAATTCATGAAAGGCTGCATTATCAGCGCCACAAGAAATGAACACATACATATCCGGCTGCATCATGCGCCACATTCATTTGAAAAATTCATAAAAGGCTGCATAATAAGCGCCACAGTAAATAAGCACTCTAATATCAGGCTGCATCGTGCGCCACAGCAAATAGTAAGGCTGTGTCATGCCTTAATAATAATGAAGACTACGCTAAATTGCATTCCGTTCTTTAAAGATACCAGAGATCAGCCAGGAAGAGGCCAGCTCATTCGCGACGAGGCCCGCGGGCGCCAAATTTAAAATAGAAGGTAAATAGTATTTGCACGTCGTTGAATGAATGCGATAATATAAGTTCTCGAATTAATTTTAATATGATAAATTAATTTTACAGATGACGGCTTGGATGAGCTATTAATAAAAGCAGTAGAGGAAGTGGAGGAAAGAGAGCGAGGAATCAGGTAAGAAAATATAAAATATGCGTTAGTGTTTGATTTGCCTGTAACATTATAAATCAATTGAATTAATTTCTTTTCACAGGAGCAGAGCAGGCGGCGAAGACATGTTATAGTGTGTTACAGATAGAGGAAGAGCAGCATATTCGGAATAGTGAAGGTAATTCGGGATACCTGAATATCTTAGTTTATAACAACGTCAGCTATACTTTTTTTTTTACAAACATAACGTCACATGACGTGCGAAGCAAATGAGTACTAAAAACAACCCATCATCTTGATATTCCTGCTACAAGGCTCACGAAAACAAATCTTCAATTTTAAGAAGTTTTTCGGTAAGAATACAATCCTTTCCAATCGTTCATTGTAATTCATAACATCTACATTGTAATTATTTAAATTAATAAGTGACCTTATTAATTAATGATTTTACATGGGTTTTGTGAATTGTACTTGAATTAGAAATTTTGTACAGAATTTTAGTTTACGATGACATGTTTTTAATTTGGAATACCGAGAGTGAACATAATTTAAAGATCAATAGTATTTTTCAATATGACTGTTAACATTGGCAAGAAGCTACTTCGGGATAAATATTTAATACTTATTACGATTATTTCATTTTCTAAAGGAAATTGTAAGTAATTGTCAAAAAAAAAGATTATAATTTGGCTGAAAGATAATAGCAATGGTGATGAATTCTTATTATTGGAGGGTGGGAAGGGGGGTACCCGCCCACTCTCCCCCCAACCCCTTCCCTACCTCCAATGATAAGAATTATAATTTGGAATACTATATTCCGAATTACCTGCACCTTAAGTCAAATTACGGTTTGAGAGTTTTTTGATTTAATCGAAATTTCCATAATGTTCCTGATATTTGTAATGTTTCGTCGTTTAGATAATTGAACTTCGATAATTTTTTCATGCTGTGATGCATTTTTTATTGGACTAACGCGTTTTACTTTTTGTTAGTTCCCAAAATACAAAACGGTATTCCGAACATGCTGCTCTTCTTCTACTAAAAATAAATAAAAAATATTAAAATTATGTGAGTTTTTCAATATGGATGTACGTACGTCGAGCGTGTTTGATTCTGACCGGAAGCAAGTTGGCTCCATAATGTTCTGTCTTTTTCATTCCATGTAGGGAAAGGCCAACTTCATACCGGTCAGAATCGAACATACCAAGACTACATACTATAGCCGTGTTCCAATTGGTAAGGGTGCACTCCATGGACCTAAGAAGTAAATGGACGGAGCGTAAGCTTACTATATGGGTGCGGGGGGGCTCACTGTTAGCCGTAAGGGGAATTCAGGGTCTGCGCCATTTGCAACACCTCACTCGTAGTGCTACCTGGTGAGCAAACTGTAAACTTCGTAAGAAATTCAAAGGTAGACACTGAAATGAGTATTAAGGATTTTATAATTTTATTGTAAAGTAATTGTTCAGGTGCAATCAACTATTTCTCATTAAATATGACACTCAGAACAATAATCTACTTTTCGTTTACGTCAATAACGTCAGCAGTGACCACTAGGTGACACTACGAGTGAGGTGCTCAACATGGCGCAACCAATCAGAACACACCATCGACCACCAGTCCCCTTCCGTCTTACGGCGTTACCCCGCACAGCTTACGCTCCGTCCATTTACTTCTTAGGTCCATGGTGCACTCTCATATCCTCGTGCCTTCGTACACTCGCGTACTCACTTGTCTACCTTGTCGTTCGGATTGGTACTGGTAGATGGCACTGGCATAGAGAGTAAGTATGCGAAAATCTAATATAATATAATATACAGGGTGATTCAGATTGAGTGACCGATATTAGGTGGGTGTATTTCTCTTGAAAATCTAACACTAAATTTCCTCTACCAAAACTTCGAGGGACTAATAGTTTCGGAGCTACAGAAGTTCCCGTCGTTCAGGTCCTCCATAAATGTCTTTTTACATGCCTGTTATACTTTTATTCGCATAATGCAATTTGGGTTGCATGCCATCGGGCGTTTTGTGCTGTTTTTGTATAAAAATAAACTATGGTTCGTATTTGACGATGTCCAGGTACTCCGTTCTGTGATTCTCGAGGTACATGTCTTCATCTTCATAGTTCACAGTGTGCAGGTCATCCAATTCGTAGTTCACGACGAACAGAGGAGCCAGGTAGTAGTTTATGATATCCAGGTCATCCTCTTCATAGTTTTCGGCGTTCACAGGTCTTCCTCACCGTAGTTCGCGGTGTCAAGGCCATCCGCTACATAGTTCTTGGCGTCCAGGTTTTCCTCAACGTATTTCTTGGTAGCTAGGTCACCCGCTTTAAAGTTCTCGGCGTCTAGGTCTTCCTCATCGTAGTTCGCGGTGTCAAGGTCATTCACTAGATAGTTTTCGACGTCCGAGACTTCCTCGCCGTAGTTCTTCACAAACAAGCATCTACTACGTAATTCTTGGAGTTCAGGTGATCCACTACGTAGTTCTTTGTGATTAGCTTATCCGCTTGATAGTTTTCGGCATCCAGGTCCTGACTGTGGTTTTTCACGCACAAGTCATCTCCTACGTAGTTCTTGGAGTTCAGACCATCCGCTACGTAGTTCTTGGTGGCTGGCTTACAGCATCAGCGAGCGCCGAGGGGGGTTGGCGCGCGAAGCGCGCAGGGGCGGAGCCCCTAGTAGGATTTTGAAATGTAAATTTTTCATTATAAAAAATCAGAGCTCGATGACATTTATCAAAATAATCCATTAATGCAAAATACCGTCCGAAACGGTTAAAAGTTGTGAGTAGAATAACTCATTGCCATTTTTCCTGACACGTAGCCTCAACATTAAAAGTGAAATGTGACTCTAAAGGACAGTCACATTAGCGATATTTGTGGCAATCGGACGACGAGTTGAGGAATAATGTCAAAGAACTACTCAGCGAGAAAATGGAAGGAAATGAAAAAATGGAAGGAGCTGACATGAATATGGTCGCAGTAAAAAAATCGTGCGATCAACAACCTTCTGAAAGTGGTGGCGACTGCTCAGATTCTGCAACAGCATAGATGTGAAAAGATTTTAGATTTCACGGATTCCTATAATGTTATTAAAATCGGGGCTGACGGTAATTGCTTATTCCGTTGTTTTGCATAGCATATTTATGAAGACGAAGTTGAATACAAAACGAAAATGTACTCAAACAACACGTATGGCACTAACTTCGAAATCAGTATATTCATCAAGTTATATGAATTTAACCTCTCGCCATTATTCGGAAGGTACAAGGAGATATAATTATTCGCCTAATGGGCGAGACTAACCATGCTGAAGTAGAAAAAAGAACTTTGAATCTGCTGTTTTTCGAGGAACAACGCAACGGTCACTGGGAGGTACTTGAACGAAAAACCGCAATCAAAGAGCTATCTCCCGAAACTAATGGTGCCATTCAAGATGAGATCAACGTTATCGAAGCCGAGAATTGTGACGACGTTTTGACAAGATTTCCAAGATGCCAAATAAGCAGTGAAATTCTTAGCAGCCATCAAGACAGTCAATCTCATAGGACAAGTACAGTCGGGGAACCGGATTCTGAAGCCCCTAATCCCGCGCCGAACGCAACTGAACATACACCTTTAATTTAAATGATGTTTAAGTTGGCATGAGATTACAACGACATTAGTTCAACTGATAAGTTAGCGATCTGCTCTGCTTTTTTTCAGAGAATGTCAATTCGCATAACCTCTTGAATGCACAAGTGATTGAAAAATCTGTCACATCGGATAACCCCAAAATGCGCGTAGGTTTTTTCGAATTAGGTTGCTCCTGAAATAACCCAGCTCTCGTAAAGTGTTCATAGGGTCAAAGGAGGGTCCTAATGAAACTTGATGCTATATTCTTCCATGAAACCGGATCGATTTTTAATCATTTTAAAGGGCTAGCTGAAACTAATAAAATTAGCCTGCGAAATTAAAAATTCAATCCTAAATATAGGAGGATTACGCACCACTGATGAGCCGCAGACGATTCAAAATTTGGCGATGTGTTCAGAACTCTTTGGCGAAGAATCCCAAGTATCGGATTGACACACGGAGGATAATTGACACATTTTATTTCAAAGTCTCTGTAGTTCAGTGTCATAAGTGACTTGGGACATAGATTTCTTTCATATGACAATAATATTCTACACCGCACTTTGTGCTTAACATGTGTGCGAAAGGCATACTCCGTTGGGGAAGCTGATTGTAGCAAGAATTGTATGCAAGGATCAAACGGCGTCGCTGAAGATCTATGTCAGTAAATTGCATTTTGACTACAACTGGTAGTATAATTTAAAAAAATTATACATAAACGACTCGTTTCCTTCCTCACGGAGGATGCCCTGTGCCATCAACTTCTTAGTACTGATCTTCAGTTCTCACAGCGTACACCGTTGCAGAATCAAGTCTTCGTTCCATCGAAGTTATCCTTTTGGAACTTACACGGTATACTTGCACCATATATTCTGATTAGAATATTCACCTCGGCTGAAATGTGTCCAGTCTCAAATCAGGCGCATGAGTTAACAACTGATTAAATAACGTAATTTTCGTTCAGTGTTACCCAGGTGGTTCGGGTATATCCAAGAATTTGTATCGACAGTTGATTTTCTATGAGAAATAACATTCGATTAATTTATGGATGTAGGTCGGAGATACCGGAAGAACATTATTAGCCTTTTCTTCACTCATTCTCATTTAATCGATTATTCTGCTCAAATATAATACGGTGAAGCTGAAAAATATTGCAATAGTGAGATACAATAGATGTAACGTTGTACTCCTAGATCATTATTTCAATGTTGTAAGGAATTCCTTATCTAACAATATATAAACCAACTGCAATGATTCGTCTTACTTAATTATGGGTCGTGGAAAAATGACCTTTGAGACAAACAATTTATATGATAATATACCAAAGTAGTAGTAATTTATTTTCATTTTGTCAATGTACAATTTCTTTTGTATTTCATCGAGAATAACCATATATATTATTGAAGTATAGAAATGGAATCATTGACATGCACAATAGGTTCTTAAATTGTAGAAATACGTCTAGTAGATTTACGAGAAACCTCAATGATTCCTCTATTATATAAAATTGATTTTTTCAAAGAAACATTATTCGTTCGTTCAATAATTGAGATATTAATCTTGAACTTAAGGATGAGCTAACAAGTAGTCAAACTATAACCCATTCAACTGTAACGCAGGAATATAATGCAAGAGCTCTTTTTCATTGATATTGGGCTGAAAACTATTCATTAATCAACAACGCTCGAGGATGAGTTAACAGGTATAAAATGTTACGATTGAGCGTGATGAGAGAGCAAATTACCTAAATTCATCACAACAGGTGAGAGTGATTCGCAAACTATTTGTAAAACAGTTCTTTCTCTAACTATGAATATCATGATATAAACTGTAACCTATCGTAGTGTAACGCAGTGTAATTATGTAAAATTTCGCAGAGTAACGACAACTATTGAATACAAGTGCCTGAAGCATTAGGCAGTTCTAAAATAAACCGTCAGTCTTACTTTGACTAGAACACAACGGAACTCTACGCTCTACAGTTCATTTTTTAAAAATATTTCTAAAGTTACATTATCGTAGTATTTCATAAAAATACATTGTTTTTGTCCATCAAAAAAAAAAAAAATTCCTATAAAAAAACTACTTAAGGGCGTTGACTAGGCCTCGCCGAGCGCACGTTTATAGACTCTCAGGACGTTTCTTCTCATTTCCTCATTTTTCTAGATGATGGAGTTTTTAATGAAGATTCTTATAGATGAAAGATGTATCTGGTTCACCTATTTGGCCGAATTCGCGATTTCACTTTCAGCTTTGCGAAAACAAATCTTGAAAATAAGCCATCTTTGCGATGAGTTACAACGAGAAGTGATTTTTTTTTAAATATTTGGCGAAAGACATTTCATAGCTATATCCTTTATCTTTGAATCAAGATCAAGATCTTCACAATCGGATCAATGGCTTAGGAAGAATCACGACCATCCTGAAGCATTGAACTGCCGATATTTGGCGGAAAAATTATGCGATTTCGGGCTCTGCCGCGTTGGGCGGTCGCGACACAAATAACAGGCGTTGTTAGGGATAAATACAAACCTCCCACTACTCTTCTCCTTTCGCGAATTAGAATCTCTTCACGCGCACGTGTGAGCTGTAGTTCTTCGATTTAATTCGTGTTTTTCAATTATAAAATTCGGGTTGTCTAGTGTAATATGGGTAAGATGAAAAAACGTCTCTCAGACTCGCTCGAATGTATTTTAAACCCAAACCAAATCTGTGGCTACTGAAGAGTAGGGAGCTCAGCGTTCTCATTCTCCTCACACCCCAGTGGCCGCTACGATGCTCTGTCATTGTTGTTCGTCTGCTGTCTCGCTCCTCGCAGTTTACGCGGGAAACGGAGCAGCCCGCGTTTTTTACCTAGTCAACGCCCTTAACGTACTTAATTCTGTGAAAATTCGTAGAATTATTATTTCTATTTTATTGTATGTAAAATAATTGATAAGGAAATAATGGATTTACGAAACTTTTTACCGGGAATCTCTTAATTTATTCACCCAGCTTGAATTCATTCGCCCACCCGCCCGTAATCAAATTTTGATGGTTTGATCATCCGAAAAAGTACCGTAGACGTATTGCATGAACAAATAATTGACAAATTATAGATAAATCGTATTCGAAAGTATTATTAAAATTTGAATTATATTTCTATTTTACTGACAATTAAACATCCGGATCTAACAAATGATAACTGTTCAGTTGCTTAGAGATAAACAATCTTCTAAAATAGCGTCATTCAACACTGCAACCTTGTCTTGAGAAGGTATTTATATTTAATATAAATTCAATAATTCCTCTATAAACGATTTATTCATAATTTGTCAATAATTTATTTATAAGAATTGTCCCTGGGAATTTGCAGCATGTTCGAACCAAGTCTCACGAAGTACGGGATAGCGACCGGAATGATTATAGCTGGGAGTAGCAATCGAGAAATTTGCGGTAATTCCTTACGATTAATTGAATCTGCATCGCCATTGATGTTTTAAATCTAGGACACATTCAAAGTCAGATTTTGGTTTTCACGATCTCACCAGTTCTAAGCGTACCTTTTTTTGAATAGCATTATACACTGAAAATAATAAAATACTTGTCTCAGATTGTTGGATAAAAATTTGTTTAAATCTAGGTTCTTTGAATAAAAAATTGTACAAGTTTGCTATGTATGAAATTGCGAGGTCGTGCTAAAGTTAAATCTCACTCTGTCATGCTCCATATATTGGTATAAACTAGTAATATGTAACAAATATAGTTTAAATATTGTTATATCGGGTGAAACGCCCTGTATCTTTAACTAACATGAATGAAGTATAAGATCTAGCAGTAGTGAGGAGAATGTAATATCCATGAAAACATAAGAGCTAGGTTGCTGAGTAAACAGGGATTATTGTAAAACTGATCAGTTTTGTCCCAGACTTAATTGGGCATAGACGTGCTTCTTTGAATAAATCTATTGCTTTTACCAGACTTCTCGTTTATCAGCCTTTGCTTTTTCACGCCTTTCTCCACCGAGAAACCCACGTCCCCCTTACTTTATTACAATATGAATTATTAAAGATAAGCATTATTGCATTATAATGAGTAATTATTGATAATAATACATCTGAGTTATTAATCATTGATTACGTTTTATATCAAAAATGGATGAACTAGGATGCAGCGAGAGCACGGCGCTTAGATACCGACGTAAAGTGTTAATACAAGGCCGCGATGGCATGGAAGATTACAGAAAATATAATGGACCCACACGCAAAACGACCCAGGCGCAGGATGCCATAATAAGAGCCGCGATGAGGGAGCACCCATTTGAGGCGGCTACGCAGGTTGTGCATGACCTTGATCTAGACCTCTGCGCAAGAACAATGCGAAATCGATTAAAGGAAGATGGTCTAGCAAGCTGCGTGGCCGCCAAGAAAATTAATTTGGAGCAGCGTCACCGTGATCAGCGTATGGCCTTTGCGCAGAGTGTCTTGCCGATGACAGTGAACGACTGGAGTAACGTGATCTTCACCGATGAGAAGGTTTTCTCAACCGACAAAGATTCACGTAGAAGAGTGTGGCGGTAGCGTGGCCAACGTTATGATCCAGCGAACATTTTACCCACACATCGGAGTGGACGTGTCACTGCTTCGTTCTGGGGCTGGATCAGCGCAGCAGGTGTAGGTGAGCTCGTGGAGATCCACCGCAATATGAATGCGATGCAATACATAGAAATTTTAGAAGGAGTGATGATACCTTCTGTGAGAGCTAGGTATCCTGTAGATGTAATGCCGATCATCCGCGTTGTTGAAGACAACAGCGCAGTTCACAGAGCCGGAATCGTGCGTGACTGGTATGCCGCAAGGTACCCAGGCGTGCAGCGGTTCGACTGGCCGGCGAAGTCCGCAGACCTCAATCCAATCGAAAATGCTTGGGCGGAAGTAGGATGGGGATGGACACCGGTCAGAGGCGAGAGAAGAGAGGGTCTGATCCAGAGAGTTCATACAGCATGGGACAGGCTAGGCCAAAGGCCAGAATATACTGCAGCGATAGTGGGATCCATGCCTAAGCGAATGCAGATAGTTTTGGACAAGCGGGGCAACTCCTTGAAATATTGAAGGCATGGATACACTATAACTGTATTGTATTTTGGCTTGGCTTTGTATGCATAGCTCTTATCCTGTGTAGATTCTCCAGCACAGTCCCTGTCTTCTTTCAGTTGTGTTCTGTGGTGTTAGATTCAGCAATCGCCATTGATGGTAACTCGAATACAGGATAGCTATATTCTCCTAGATTCTATGATCAAACCTTCCAGGATTTGTATTGGAACGTAGACATGAACGCCAGTGACACCTCTGCCCCGACACTAGGATAGGATGTTGCGATCATAACATTAGTTGTCTACTGCCACCTGATTTTTTTGTTATACAGGGACTTTCTGTGGTGGCGGCACAGTTAGTTCCATTAGCCACCGCCACTACACACAAGCTCGCTTCGTCCATGTGACAACCGAAGACTTCACGCTTATGGTTGCTGTACTCTTTGCTCTGTTCAAGCTGCATCATTCTTTTTTTCGGTTGGTATCCCTCCCAGTCAGCATCCAAATCAGAAAGATTTCAGTATGAAGTCTTATAAAAAACTTCTTGCAGATGTCCTAATATGACGTCTTGAACAGTTCATTTTTAAGAGCTTAGAATTCAGAGCTCTCAAAGAACTTATCAATCCGAAGTCAATTTTTTGACATCCAAATGAATATCTTTTTCTGACCTCTTTTTGAATTGCACATTATGAGCTCTTGTAGACATTATGAATAAGACTTCATTTTTATGACTTTATAAAGTATTCTTCTTATACACTTCTAACTGCAGTCATATTATTCACTCTTCCCGAATTCAAAATAGAGACGTTATATTCATAATTGTTTGACGCATGCGCAAAATTTTTTATTTCCATATGTATAATATTTATTTCATTTGTGCATTCTAACCTAGTTTCGATAAATATTTGATTTATCAGAGATAATTAAGTTTTTATTAGTATATAAAAAGTGATTGTGTTAAATTTGATTGCTCGAATTAATTATTTATTTGATGGTTATGATTTGTTTCCGTTATACAACTGGATGTAACAGTAAGTGAACGTGCTTTATTGATACTGGAATAGTTGATGTAAATTTTTTATTTTAACCCGTCTATTATATACAGGGACTTTCTGTGGTGGCGGCACAGCTAGTTCCATCAAACACACGCACGCTTCGTCCGTGTGCCAGGGATACCAACCGAAAAAAAGAATGATGCAGCTTGAACAGAGCAAAGAGTATAGCAACCATAAGCGTGAAGTCTTCGGTTGTCACATGGACGAAGCGAGCTTGTGTGTAGTGGCGGTGGCTAATGGAACTAACTGTGCCGCCACCACAGAAAGTCCCTGTATTATGTTAATTCATTAGGAACCAATGATGTCAAGAAAGCCTTTTAAGGAATTATCTAACTTGTACTTTTTGAATTGAATTTGTACTTTTTTACGGTTATTTGAATTATATTATGAGATAATATAAATTACCAATAACAAATTTGTTGATTACCATGATGATTAAGATGAAAAAAAAAAAAATTAGAATTTATTCTGAAACAATTAAAAAAATTTGTTAAGTGTCGAAAGGACTTGCATGTACCGGTTTTGGACATTTTATAAAAAATATAATCTTGAATAATTATTGTTAAACATTTCAAATACATGAAATATTTTAGTATTGTTGTATGTAAATTGACATAGCATGTATATGAAAATTTATTTAAATATTTAAAATGTTTAGGAAATTAACAAAATTACATTTCAGAGGATTAAAAAAGTCTAGATAAAATGTCTATGATCGATATATTTATCCTGCTAATTGAAATCTAGACAAAGAATTCTAAAAGAAATCATATTTCAGACTTCCGAAATATGAATCCATTTTAAACTCTTTTTAAAGAACTCGAAAAAAATAATTCATTACGAAGTCTTCTCGTGAACTCAGCTAAAAGAGCTCTTTATGCGTTCATTTTTGCAAGTTCAGAAAAAAGAGTTCTTTGAGAGCTCTTTATGATGAGATCTTAGAGTATACGATAGGTGGCGCATTCAACTTCTTGAGAAGGTCTTAAAAACGTCATTTAGAGGTAGGATCTGAAGTCCAAATCATAAATCTGAGCTCATACGGACTGACTTAAAACGTCATATTGCTATCTGGGCTGGCACACGGACGAAGCGTGCGTGTGTTTGATGGAACTAGCTGTGCCGCCACCACAGAAAGTCCCTGTATAATTTTATATTTAGTATTAACTTTTTCGTTTTTGTTTGCTATGAGGCAACTAATTGTCGGTGGAGTAGACCTTGTCATCGATGAAGAATATGAGGTGTAATTATGTATATAATGTATAGTAGAGCTTAGAGGTTATAGTTACGTTGTGTTCTAGTCAAAGTAAGACTGACAGTTTATTTTAGAACTGCCTAATGCTTCAGGCACTTGTATTCAATAGTTGTCGTTACTCTGTGATATTTTACATAATTACACTGCTTTACACTACGATGGGTTACAGTTTATATCATGATATTTATAGTTAGAGAAAGTACTGTTTTACAAATAGTTTGCGAATCACTCTCACCTGTTGTGATGAATTTAGGTAATTTGCTCTCTCATCACGCTCAATCGTAGCATGTTATACCTGTTAACTCATCCTCGAGCGTTGTTGATTAATGAATAAGTTTCAGCCCAATGTCAATGAAAAAGAGATCTTGCATTATATTCCTGCGTTACAGTTGAATGGGTTATAGTTTAACTACTGGTTAGTTTATCTGTAAGCGTTGTTGATTAAGGAATAGTTTTCAGCCCAATATCAATGAAAAAGAGCTCTTGCATTATATTCCTGCGTTACAGTTGAATGGGTTATAGTTTTACTACTTGTTAGTTTATCTTTAAGCGTTGTTAATTAATGAATAGTTTTCAGCCCAATATCAATGAAAAAGTGTCGTTGGATTGTATTCCTACGTTACATTCCAATGCAGGGTTACAGTTTATATCATGATATTCATAGTTAGAGAAAGAACTGTTTTACAAATAGTTTGCGAATCACTCTCACCTGTTGTGATGAATTTAGGTAATTTGCTCTCTCATCACGCTCAATCGTAACATTTTATACCTGTTAACTCATCCTCGAGCGTTGTTGATTAATGAATAGTTTTCAGCCCAATATCAATGAAAAAGAGCTCTTGCATTATATTTCTGCGTTACAGTTGAATGGGTTATAGTTTGACTACTTGTTAGCTCATCCTTAAGTTCAAGATTAATATCTCAATTATTGAACGAACGAATAATGTTTCTTTAAAAAAATCAATTTTATATAATAGAGGAATCATTGACGTTTTTCGTAAATCTACTAGACGTATTTCTACAATTTAAGAACCTATTGTGCATGTCAATGATTCCATTTCTATACTTCAATAATATATATGGTTATTCTCGATGAAATACAAAAGAAATTGTACATTGACAAAATGAAAATAAATTACTACTACTTTGGTATATTATCATATAAATTGTTTGTCTCAAAGGTCATTTTTCCACTACCCATAATTAAGTAAGACGAATCATTGCAGTTGGTTTATATATTGTTAGATAAGGAATTCCTTACAACATTGAAATAATGATCTAGGAGTACAACGTTACATCTATTGTATCTCACTATTGCAATATTTTTCAGCTTCACCGTATTATATTTGAGCAGAATAATCGATTAAATGAGAATGAGTGAAGAAAAGGCTAATAATGTTCTTCCGGTATCTCCGACCTACATCCATAAATTAATCGAATGTTATTTCTCATAGAAAATCAACTGTCGATACAAATTCTTGGATATACCCGAACCACCTGGGTAACACTGAACGAAAATTACGTTATTTAATCAGTTGTTAACTCATGCGCCTGATTTGAGACTGGACACATTTCAGCCGAGGTGAATATTCTAATCAGAATATATGGTGCAAGTATACCGTGTAAGTTCCAAAAGGATAACTTCGATGGAACGAAGACTTGATTCTGCAACGGTGTACGCTGTGAGAACTGAAGATCAGTACTAAGAAATTGATGGCACAGGGCATCCTCCGTGAGGAAGGAAACGAGTCGTTTATGTATAATTTTTTTAAATTATACTACCAGTTGTAGTCAAAATGCAATTTACTGACATAGATCTTCAGCGACGCCGTTTGATCCTTGCATACAATTCTTGCTACAATCAGCTTCCCCAACGGAGTATGCCTTTCGCACACATGTTAAGCACAAAGTGCGGTGTAGAATATTATTGTCATATGAAAGAAATCTATGTCCCAAGTCACTTATGACACTGAACTACAGAGACTTTGAAATAAAATGTGTCAATTATCCTCCGTGTGTCAATCCGATACTTGGGATTCTTCGCCAAAGAGTTCTGAACACATCGCCAAATTTTGAATCGTCTGCGGCTCATCAGTGGTGCGTAATCCTCCTATATTTAGGATTGAATTTTTAATTTCGCAGGCTAATTTTATTAGTTTCAGCTAGCCCTTTAAAATGATTAAAAATCGATCCGGTTTCATGGAAGAATATAGCATCAAGTTTCATTAGGACCCTCCTTTGACCCTATGAACACTTTACGAGAGCTGGGTTATTTCAGGAGCAACCTAATTCGAAAAAACCTACGCGCATTTTGGGGTTATCCGATGTGACAGATTTTTCAATCACTTGTGCATTCAAGAGGTTATGCGAATTGACATTCTCTGAAAAAAAGCAGAGCAGATCGCTAACTTATCAGTTGAGCTAATGTCGTTGTAATCTCATGCCAACTTGAAAAACATTAAAATGAAAGGTGTATGTTCAGTTGCGTTTGGCGCGGGATAAGGAGCTTCAGAATCCGGTTCCCCGACTGTACATATTACAGAACCGCCGGTAACGAAACATTTGAAAGCAGCGACAAAAAAAGGAGGAAAAAAATCCTTTTGAATTTATAACGGACAGTGATAGTTTTCAGAATAGAAAAGCAACACAATTATCCAGTACTGATGAAATTGACGAACTGCAGACCGACTCTAGTGGAGTACGAAAAATACCGAAAGAAAGAACAATCAAACTGAAAAAAGTTAAAATATTTACAAAAGATATCGAAGATAGAGTTTGAAAAGTCATTGAAGAAGTAATGTTGTACACTTTGAAGTATACTTGCACATTAAGTTTTTACGACTCGGTAAGGTATAATTTATGAGATTGCGTAGCGTATGCTAAATGTAGTAGACCAAATCACGAGCAGAGATTTCAGTGTCGTATTGACAAATTAGAAGAACCCCTTGCTCGGCTTACCGCATCGAGTGACCGAAATATCAAAATCAACACCAAGAACGAAGAGAATGGCAAAAAAATTTGTGGCACCGCAGCGTAGTGGCTTACCTTACTGAAATTCAAAAAACAGTAAGCACGGAGATAAAGGACGATGGGCAGATGCAGGATCTTCATACATTGAACGTGGTGTATAAGGCAAAGTCGGAGGAGAAATGCCAGGAACGATTAGAATTGAAGTCATCTGATTTATCCGATCTGATGGAATTGTGGGTTCAAGAGAACAAAAAAAAAGATCCTTTCTTGAGGCATGTAAGTCTACCATTACAGGCCATTATGTACACCGAAGAAGACCTCAACGTTATACATCATGCAAAACCAACGGTGCTACACATGGATGCAACCGGATCAGTCGCCCGAAAACCGCAAGACTTGGAATGCAAAAAAATATTTTATTATTGCATCATAATGAAGCATGATAGAGAAGTACTTACACTCGCCCAGATGATAACAACCGAACACGGTGTTGCCTATATCAGCATATTCTTGAAAAATTATAAGGATTTTGTCATCAAATGTGGCAGGAAGTGGCCGATTGCAAATGTCATAACGATAGACTGGTCTTGAGCGTTTATACACGCAATTTTACAAGAGTGGAATCTTCTAACCATTACGAACTACTTGAAAATCATGTACAAATTCTGTGCGAACAATATACTACCACCAAAGAATATAATCATACTGAAAACGTGTTATGAGCATTTCATAAAACGAGTGTCAGACACTATACGTAGAGAATTCCAGGAGCACATGAATATAAAATCATTTTTATTAGAATGTGTGGGGCTCATGGCTATATGCCGGAATATTAGAAAATTAGACGAAATATTCAAACACTTCGCGACGATATTGCTCGCCAAAAGTGAGGAAACGGCCAATGACAGCATTACGGCTTTGAATAGTATGCTGAGAAAGAAACCAGAGATTGTCAATAAAATTTTGAAGGATATCGACGATGTAAATGAAGATAAAGAAAACGATCCAGATGAAGTGCATAGCTCTGAATATTGCACAAATAATGATGCCACGATTTACAGGAATCCCCCATTTCACAAGCGATACAGCGCACAGTGGTCGGAATCGCTGAAAAAAATCGGCAAAACTACACCCAGGTTGTGATCATAACGAAACTCAGGATTCTTATGTTTTTGAGGTCGCTGATCATGAATCTGGAGTCAAATTTGGAAAATTCAAAATGGCGGATCTAATATGGTCGACCGACAGCACAAAATGTTTTCGAATTTGGGTGAAACTTCGTGTACTCATGTTTTTGAGGTCGCTGATCACGAATCTGAAGTCAAATTTGGAAAATGCAAAATGGCGGATCCAATATGGCCGACCGACCACACAAAATGTTCCCGAATCTGGGTGAAACTTCGTGTACTTACGCTTTCGAGGTCACTGATTACGAAATTTATGTCGAGATTTTAAATTCAAGACTCAGAATGGTTGACCGGTATAGACGAAAAGTTTCCTTGGAATTACACTTTGTAAAACCGGGTTTTCAAAGTTGTTTGTCGTGACTATAGAAAAAAAGAGTGAATATAGGGATATAGGGAAAAGAGAAGAGAGGGATAAAACATATGATATTATTATTACTATGAATTATAATAATTATTGTATGATTTATTTTATGATTCACATCATAACCTCGCCAAGTCTTTACCTGCGAAGCGACAGAAGATTCCAACCATTTTTCTTTTTTTTTTTTTTTATAGGATAGATCGAGTGTGTAGTTCGATGCTTTCCATCTTGATTTCATGTTACACAATAGCTGCTTCAATTCGTTTTTTTTTTTTTTAGCTCCATCTATCTCGAAATCTTTTTTATGTTGCAGTTCTGCGAAGTGTTCTCCGAGAAGGCAGATCTGTGTATTTAAGTCCCCCTGAAGGTTCCTTTTCACAATTTCGAGAAAAAATTTCCTGGTGTACGTCACCACTCCGGATCCTGCCGAAAACATTCGTTCGTCAGTGGGAAAATCACGAATAATAATATAATGAATGGCTTTTGCAACAGTTTTTTGATTAGATGTCTTGCAGTGATACTAAATTTTAGAGAAATAAAAAAAAAACACCGTGTATGTTCATAAGTACTATTTAATATAAGAACACCCGGCATATGGAACGTACAGGTATACCTCGACGCTTGCTATTGTCGAGCTAAGCCCCCTTACTGTGGTGAACCGGCCGCGCTGGGCCGCGCACAACACCAATCAAAATGGCCGTGAACCCGAGCGGGGACGAATGGGGAAGGTTTCTTTGAAAATTTCGAAACTAGACACTTTTCTGCATATACTCAAACATCAAACGGCGCAGGATCTCCTGGGATCACAACTATTTCGATGATTTTCAATCAAGGCGTTCAAAAATCGAAGCAGATTGCGGGGGGTTTTTCGTCTCTACGTTTGAAACATGCCATTATCGAAAAAATAGGTTGTTGATGCATAAACATATTCTACATACCTCCAGGAACACCCTCCATGTCGCACACAACAATCAGGACTTCAGGACAAATTCACTTACACTTTGAGTATACCGTTTATTTTCGTGCGGCGGCAGGTAGTATTGGCAACTGTCGCGACGGTGTACTTTAGGCAACTTTTATAGTCCAAATACGCGAGTCAGCAGTCTGCCCTTCTGGAAACTTATGCAGTAACCTCCTCTCTTCAACATATTTCAAAGCCAACCCCAACCGCCAAACTTGAAATTTTGAATTTTGCCGACTTTTTCAGCGATTCCGACCACTGTGCAGCGCAATAACATTTGTTCTGATCAATGGAATTGATGAAGAAGGAAGCAATATCACAAATAAGTACTATGCACCAAGATTCGTGGAGTACGTAGTCGACAAATATATGGCTTACGCTGTCTTATGGGTATTCCTCAGCGCCGTCGAGAGCCGCACCGGGCCCCGGGGCGTGTGGTGTTCTTAAAGCTTAAATTAAAGGTCTTCCCCCCAATTCCTCATCGATGTTATATTTTCATTCGAAAATTCATATTTTTTTCCCGCAGCCGGGCCCCCAGAGCCCTCCGGGCCCCGGGGCAATTGCCCCGGCTGACCCCCCCTCTCATCGGGCCTGGTATTCCTAGATTTGAATCTAGTTGACCCTACGATATCACGCAGTAGTAACGCATATGTAGAAAGTGCTCATGAAGTAATGAAAGAAATTGTTTTTGAGCGTACTACAAATTCTTCAATCGCGGACAGAATGAGGCAATTGCGAGGGGCACGAATGGACACAATGGCGAAAATAATATTAGGTGTGCGTGTAAAGGGTGATCAAAAATCCAATCCGAAACCAAAGTACCCGGAAACCGCCTCAAATCCTCTTATTCAAGAAAACTGGATGCGAAAAAAAAATAATAAACGGAACATAAGACATTTGGACCCAGGTGAGAAAGATCAAGCTTGACGATGGAAACAAGACTTATTCAAGACGGGATATCGAGACTGGGTGATCCAGAATGGAACCAAGCCGGTTTCTATCGTTGAATCACTCATTGATTCAAGCCTGCATGCCAATGCTCCCCCGAGGCTCGTTTAAAGTTTGATACAGCCTAGTTGATCGGGGCTCGGTAGTCCAAGACAGGACTAAGCTTGTCTCCATCGTCAAATGGATCATCGATACATTAAGCGCGTAGATATGTGTCAATGTCCCTTCCAACCTTGTTCCACAGTTCTTGCAACTTTGATTAATTTAATAACAAAAAATAATCGACTATTGGAGGTTAACGGAATCAAATTAAAATTGCTTCTCTTCATCATGTATAAAATATCATGCACCATGGCGCATTATCCAGAGGTATACCGTGAATTTCTGTGGATGCGGGCCAGCTATACTCTAGTCAACGAGAGAAAACCCAGCAGTTACGCAGCTTCGAACGGCCTAAGAGCCGGGTGGGGGTAGTGGGGCTGGCAACTCAACGCCGGATCTAAATTATCGTACGCATGGGCCCCGAATATATTTGGCACGCTAGGCTCCAAGAGGCTCAAAGACTGAGGGTCCCGTGTCGCTATAGCCGCGGGTGCTCAGTTGTAAGACCCGTGTGGTACGGTGAAGTGGGTGAAATGGGCGGCGCGTTGGGTGGGATCTGACCGAACCGGACGAGTTCTGTTTCGATCTCTGGGTGTTCTGTCGTTGACTAGAGTATAGTTACTCCAACACATACGCACGCCTCGTCCGTGTGGCGCAGGCGGCAGGGATACCAACTGACAACTTTACGCTTACGAGTGCGAAATTTGTTTAATCATCTCTGTTCATACTATTTGCCCTGTTCAAGCTATAGCTTCATTCTTTTTTATCTCGGAATAGCGCGCGAGAATTTGTAGGTTACGCGCTGAATTTAGTAAGGCAGCTGATTTAACTGAATCCAATTTATTATCAATTAATGACAGGTTTGACTTGCATTCTATTTATTATAAATAAACCAATTTCTAACATGATTTTGTCGAATCGTCGGAACAATAAAGTGCTTACTAATTACCTTCGAACACAATTAGGGCAGATACAAATTACATTACAATGATTAATTACATTGCTACAAATTGTTTGTTCAAAATAATAGTAAGCAATCGAAGAGGATCGGTCCCCGGCGACTGCCTTAGCCAGTTTCAAACATCAGGGCTGCGTCTGGAACAAAAAAGTAAGAATCGATAAACGCCACGGCATTAAACGTTGAAATCAAATTTAGAACGGGGCGTTCAAAAACCTCAATGTCGCATGCTCTTCAGGAGCATTTGATTAGTATTGCCGTGCCAGATAACGTCCAACAGTTTTCTATCCAAAGCTCATCACTGCGTCTTTGTACAATTCTCTACACCTTAGGACATCTTTGATAACCCACGCTGAGTCTCAGGGAAGAGCAAGCCTTGCATCGTAGCCTTTTTCATGACACAGGCACTCTGTAGAAAGTAACACCGCAGAACATCTTCAAAGACTATCGAGAAAGAAAATCGTCTCTGTAACGACATTAAGGAAAAAGAGTTACGGATGGGTCCTTCTTGCACAGCGTCCATAGTCAGATCAGAAATTACCTGAGACAATTGACTTTGGGAAGCACCGAAGGATGATCGATTGTAGTTGGTTGCAGCTTAAGAAGCAACATTACAAGGCATACAAGCTCCACAAACACCAAGAGTTTCAGGGGAACGACGATGAGCGACGGATGATCTTCTGCGAGAGGATGATGGATCTGCTGAACGAAGATCAAACACTCGTCGACCGAATCTGTTTTTCTGACGAATGTACGATCGAGTTGGACGGTGCCCCCAACCGACAGAATAATAGAATTTGGGCTCAAGAACTGCCGACAGAATAATAGAATTTGGGCTCAAGAACAGCCGACAGAAGTCCTGCAGACTAGCACCCAGTACCCCATGAAGGTCAACGTGTGGGTCGAATGATCGGGGATACGTTAATCGGGCCGTTCTTCATAGAAGGAAATCTCACCGGCGAAAAATATCTGCGGTTGCTCCGCGAGGAGATACTGCCAGCCCTGAGGGCAATACAAGGGTTTGTGAGTAACTTTTGTATTTTACGCAAGTATAGTCGTTGGTCGTTGAGATGAAATGAAATCGAAATTAAATGCTTAATCGACTTCAGGGTAATCACGTATCTCGAATTTTTTTGCAGGGTCCTCAATTATGGTTCCAGTAAGATGGTGCGCCAGCGCATTTTACACTTGCGGTGCGAGCCTTTCTGAACGACGAGTTCCCAGGTCGGTGGATAGGGAGAGGAGGACCTGTGCAATGGCCACCATGGTCACCGGACCTAACCCCGCTTGACTATTCACTGTGGAATTACTTGAAAACAGGGTCTACACTGCAGGTCTTATGGGAGATCTTGCGGAGCTCCGTAACAGGATAATAGAAATATTAGAGAACATGGATCCTGCCAAAGTGTCAAATATGACGCACGCTTTTTACGACCGATTGGGCTACTGCAGCGCTGCCGCGGGGCTGCATTTCGAGCAGCTGCTCAGACGAGGAAGACGGCGATAAATTAACTAAGATTGATGAAATCCTAGTTCGAGACTCAGGATTCAAACGTGGATCCAGTCTTAGCATTAAGGGGAGGTACCTGAGTAGACGGCAAGAAAAACAGGTAAACTTCGGGAATTTTTATCTCAAAAACTAATGTTTCGATTGCATCCGGGTTTCTTTTATTGGAAAATATGTACATTGAGGTATCTTGAGGAATTTTTTCAAATTAATTCGCTGAGTGGAAGCGCCGTTGTTGTGGTCAGCGTCAGACGTGTTGTTCATTGACATGGTTTGCGGTGCCAAGGATTCCGGGCAGTCGGTTGATCTGAAACATGAAAACTCGACGGATTCTTGAAATATAATATACAAAGGAGTCCGCCTCGTAGGATTTTTTTGAAATTTTCATTTTTGACGGAATTGCGACCGTTTGAATTTAAAATTCGTCTTTCGTTCGCAATTTCCGACGATTTTGGTTGCATAAAAAGGCAATGGTTCAATCAAATGAAAAACCCCTACGAGGCGGACTCCTTTGTATATTATATTTCAAGAATCCGTCGAGTTTTTATGTTTCAGATCAACCGACTGCCCGGAATCCTTGGCACCGCAAACCATGTCAACGAACAACACATCTGACGCTGACCACAACAACGGCGCTTCCACTCAACGAATTATTTTGAAAAAATTCCTCAAGATACCTCAATGTACATATTTTCCAACAAAAAAACCCAGATGCAGTCGAAATATTAGTTTTTGAGATAAAAATTCCCGAAGTTTACCTGTTTTTCTTGCCGTCTACTCAGGTACCTCCCCTTGAATGTTCGATCAAGACTCGTGAATCAAGGCTCGACCAAGGTTCGTTCACCCAGTCTCGGAACATAGTCACCTTTGCATACTAATGTCACCTTGTACCAGTCTTCGGGATACAGGCTTGATCAGTCTTGGTCAATCTTGAACCAAGCTTGATGCAATCTTTAATCCATCGTTTCTTCTCACCTGGGCAGAATCATTTTTAGGCGATACAGGTTTTTTTAATTTTCGTCGAATTTCGTTGCGTTCCAACGATGCAAACTTCAATGACATCAATATTTAGTGTTCGGCCGCGTTCGTTAGGTTGAGATAGGTAAACTTATCCTCGAAAGTCAAAGGGAAAGCGAGCGGAGATACTCTCCCTCTGAGCAGGATCACAGGCATAACGCTAATAAGAATTTCAAAAATAATGTAGAATGTAAATATTGCAGGAAACGCGATTATGTCATCGAGCGATCGAGCAATGTTTAACCATACAAAAGAAAAATCACTTTCAAAATAATTTTGGACCTTCAAACCAGAATTCCTGGAGAAATAATAACGATAACTATCAGAATAACTCTTATAGAACACTTCGAATCAGAATAATAATCCTACCCAGGGAAAGAGGATGCTTGCTTTCGATAACTCTCGCGAAAATTCCCAGTCGAGCTGGAGAGACAGCGGTACTCGAGATCGAGATAAGTCTCAAGAGGCGTAGAGTTTTTAACCTCGCTTATTGGGGGGGCGGGGGGGGGGGGGGGGGGGGGGAAGCCTTGCTGGGTCAAAGTTTTTTTTTTATTTTATCGGAAAGACCTTATGTTTAAGAATACGTATCCTCTATGCTCCTGGCATAGCAGATTAGATGTAAGTATGAAACTTTTCATTTTATTCGCATGTAAACTTCAGTTTAACTTTAAATGCGTTTTTCTCAAAACTACATTTTCCAAGTTTGCGGAAGTGCTCCTACACGCCCTAAATAAGCGATCTTTATGAAATTTGGCAAGCACGTGTACAGCAAACGTCTTCATTAGTTCAACCAAAATTAGCCAAGAATATTTAAGTTTTTATTTAGCGAACAAAAAACTGCGAAAATTTTTTGGGGAAAAAGAAAAATTCCTTCTATCCACTACTTTTTTATTTTGCAATTTTTCTTCTTGATTTTGGTTCAACTGATACACAATATTGTAGAAAGTAAAAATATGTTTCATTTTTTTGATTCAAATTACCTGTCCGGGACTTAGGACTTTAGCAAGCGAAGAATGTCGTCGCCCACCCACCGACATACGTGGCTCCTCCCACTCCCACCACCATGTTTTGTATAAATAATTTCATGTTCAATAAAGACCGCTTAGTCAACATACCAAATATCAACATTCTATATTTCATACTTTTCGCATAAAAAATTGGTGAAAAATCGAACATTTTTTGGCAGACACCCAGCGCCGTGTCAGCATTATTTTGCGCCCTAGGCTAGGTAGACGCCGCCGCCCTACCCACCGGCGAAAATTTTTCAATAAATCAAACTTTTTACGAAATGAGCTGCGTTACCTGTTTCCTTCGGACTTTTTCCTCTGCAAATGATTTTATGATGTCATTAAAATCGATTTTCCGCATGTATTCTGTCTCAATATAAAGAAATGAAAGAGCATTTAATTTGGCCGCATGTGATTTTTCCGCCTCTGAAATATTGCCGCCCTAGGCGTCAGCCTAGTTAGCCTGTGCGTAAACACGGCGCTGCAGACACCCCCCTTAAGCATTCGATTTCAGCGCATAATCCTAATGTCGATAGGTTATGAAATTCTTTGATTTTCAGGTTATTTTTATAACCTCTGAACTTAGTTGTCAGTCCCTCGCATGGTGAAAAGATTACATGGTGTGCTTATAACTACACGATCTCTCTCTAAGAATGTTTCTAAAATAAACTAAAATTTAATGGGAACCTTAATACAATCTAGGAGTTAGCACTCGACTTGAATTAGTGCAGGCGGTGAATAAGTTAAATCAGTATAATACTTCATACACATTGGAACATTGGAAGTGTTTAAAACGCATTCTCAGATGTCTAAAATTTACCAAAGACCTGTGTCTAGTATTCAATCAGAACAAAGATGAATTGAAAGAATTTGTTGATGCAGATTGGGATAACGACACCACCGACTGAAAGTCTCATACAGGCTACGGTTTGACTCTCGGTGGAACGGCGATATCCTGGTGTAGCAAAAAACAAAAATGTGTAACCCCATCTAGCACTGAATTAGAGTACAGGCCTGGACATTAATGGTGTACTCAAAAGACTCAGCGTCATGTAACATGAACTAAACTCCACTAGCGTCACCATGCGCCCACAGTCGACATTAGGCAGACGTCGTGCGCCATCTGCTTGGAATGCAAGGAATAAACGAATTGTTAATCATTGTTGCGTTGTGTGTTGGGCACACATATGCTGGTTCCACGAAAAAGCGTCTGCTTGTCGTCTGCTCCGTGGTGCGAGTTGGAACCACGCTACACGATGCGAAAATCCAACCGCAGCTATGTTCATGTACACACCGTTAATGTGCAGGCCTGTATTTACAAATGCTGTATTATTACTACAAGAGCACGACTATTTCAAGTACAGTACATCTGAGCATGTATTGACATACGTAGCTGGATACGTTTCAAGGAAAGCATCTAGATTCACCACCTTCAAAGCGGGAAGCCACTCCATCCTGTGACAGAATTGCTTGGATACATTAGAACTGTCACCATCAGATCATATCACTGAAAGATACAAACCTATTCAGCTAAAAACAAAGAGGTATCTGAAAAATCATTCAGCTCAACTCTTTGATCTAATATCACTTCTTGAGTATGGTACTTTGGAGGCTTTGAATACCCAAGAGCTTAACGTGGAGACACTTTCACAGGAACCGGTGAAAAGTTATCGCCATTGCCACTTGTTGGCTGTCAGAAACATGAGCTTTGTCAACACACAGCATCATCCGATTCTATCTGACGACCCGAATGTATTTCGTTTGTAAACAATCGAATAAAAACGATAGCATAGAGAATCAGCAGAGAAGAGAGAGACGGAAGGCGCCTAAGTTAAGTTGAGCTGCTCAGGAACCAGATCAGCAAATCACATCGATAAGCCCAAAATAATGTGCTTGTACTTGCAGAATATAAATTTATCCACGTACTGCTAACCAAAACCAGAGTTTTCGCTAATGTACATAATTCTCAATAATCTCTGTTTTCTTTTCTTTTTGTTATATATGTGAAGAAGATACATTTCTTTCAATTCGAATCGGCCGCGCTCGCACACTCTTGGACTAACTTACGTTAGATGATTCGATAGGCACAATGACTAGGAGAATAAAAAGATTGAGCACACATGTGCGTAAAATCAATACACATTGGTAAAAGTTTACAAGAATTAAAAGATAGATTGTAGAAGAAAGTAGAGATAGTGTAGATAAAGAAGTGATAGTAATAGACTGTAATTGTCGTTTCTTCATTCACAGGTAAGAGCGTACAGGCCTGCACATTAATGGTGTACCCAAAAAAATCAGCGTCATGTAACATGAACTAAACTCCACTAGCGTCACCATGCGCCCACAGTCGATATTCAGCAGACGTCATGCGCCATCTGCTAGGGATGCAAGGAATAAAGGAATTGTCATAATTGTTGCGTTGTGTGTTGGGCACGCATACGCTCGTTCAGCGAAAAAGCGTCTGCTTGTCGTCTGCTCCGTGGTGCGAGTTGGAACCACGATACACGATGCGAAAATCTAACCGCAGCTATGTTCATGTATACACCATTAATGTGCAGGACTGTACATATTGTAAATAAGCATCGCAAGTAGTTAATAAAGTCTCCCTTTATTTACAGAAAAATACACTTGGTTTTATTATCATCACTAAGGCCAGGAATCTGGTTTCGTTAAAAGAGAGAGAAAAAAGATAGGCGGGGCCAATATTTCTGATTGGTTGTTACAAATTTGATATGGATTTGTTTTTGAAATAAACTGAAGCAAGCAATACCATGAAAATGAATTGTGTAAAATAAAATTGACAATCGCCAGGATGAAATAAAGTATAATGGGTGGTATGAATAAAAGTGAGCATAAGCTCATGAGCTCACTTGCCGAGTATAAACTCAAGATTTTCATTGATATTAAACCAAGTTTCATCGTTCTTTCACCCTCTGAAAAAAAGTTTCGGGCCAGTAGACGCGAAATTCCGATATTTCGATCTTATGCTGCCTACTGGTTTTTGTCAGGGGGTGAGCAAACGATGAAATGACTCGGGATATTCAGCGAGATGGCCAGCGAGATATTGAGCGAGATGGTCAGCGAGACGGTCAGCGAGATATCCAGCGAGATGGTCAGCGAGATATTGAGCGAGATGGCCAGCGAGATATTGAGCGAGATATCCAGCGAGATGGCCAGCGACATATTCAGCGAGATATGATTGAATAATATCGAGGAGTGGATATTCCCACCTCATAGAATAAAAAAAACTCTCAATATAGTGACAGGATTTCGAAAATACCAACAATCATGAAAAGTTGTAAAAACATTTTACAAGTATGTGCTCACAACGATGAAAATTGCTCATTTTTGATCCGATTTCAAAATTTCAGGGCTTGTTATACTCACTGATAAAATCTATACGAATTCCATGAAAAAGTTTTGCATAAAACACTCATATTTGAGTAAA
The DNA here is from genome assembly GCA_944452935.1 of Rhogogaster chlorosoma. NCBI lineage: Eukaryota > Metazoa > Arthropoda > Insecta > Hymenoptera > Tenthredinidae > Rhogogaster > Rhogogaster chlorosoma. The sequence goes on from OX101802.1 coordinate 10,358,416, forward strand.
AGTTCAGTTTTTCACAATCCGAATGCATTCTGAGATTCATATTATACATATGAGTAGTTCTCACGAATTTGCGAAAATCGTGTCCATACTCAGTTTTGTATATTATTACCGTTGTATTGTAAACTTTGTATTTTTTCACGAAAACTATACTACTGGAGCTGCTCGTGCCATAGATCACTTAGGTGTTTTAATCTCACAATAACAAATGGCAGATAACCGAATACTTCAAATATCATTCCCTCATCGTGTCCCAAACTACAATATTTGAATAATATTATATCATTAATTTATTGTGTTCTATAAATTTGACTAGTTTTGGCCATTACTAATGTTAAAAATAGTGCATTTAACAGTACATACCCTTTTCATAAGGTACTGAGTAAGAAATGATTGGAAAATTTAATTTTTATCTGGGTCCCAAAAAGAAAACTCATTCCCTCACTCTTTACTGAAACCTGGATTGTACATTTCAATCGGATGCTAGGTTGCCGCGCTTATAAATTTTTTGCAGTTGGCAGCATTGTCAATGAAGCCATACTATCATTGTTGCAAGGCTCGAAGAGATGTGTTGTTGTCAACCGGTTTTTAATTAATTATTTAAATGTTACATTTTTATGTCTCATTCCCTCACACCATCTGAGTATGAGGTAATTATTTCATTAGTAATTGTCATTATGCTGTTTCACATGTTTTGAGGGGTAGAAATTTTGCCTCGAATCGTAATTCGATTTGAAGTTAATATTTGACTAGATTTTGTACGTTATGGTCGATTTTATTATTCCCTCACTTCATTCTATTAATGAAAATTCAATTAATTCGAAAAAGGTGGGGACCACATAGTCAGCTGAGGTGAGTTACTTGTGTACTACATATTGAATATATAAAATTTTCAATTATCATAAATTATATTCTTATTATTACATAAAGTCATTTTTCGCAAATTCGTGAGAACTACTCATATACTGTAACATTTTTGAAGGTAAGAAGGTAAATTATTTATTGCTAATGTCACTATCATTAATATTTTGTTATATATTTATTGAATTTTCATCATTACACTATGCATACCTCGTTTTTATTAACCTTGCACCCAATAGTGCAACATCGAACGCGTTATAACTTTAAAAATATTAATTTTAGAGAAAAAATTTTGAAGTCGACCACTACGTAGTTTTCATCCTCTAGGTCCAGAGGATGAATCTGGAGGACGAAAAATGCGTAGCAGTACACCTATAGGATGAAGACTAAAAACTAAAAACTAAAAACCAAACATTGTGAATTGTCAACAAATTATAATGGATTATATATCAGTGTATAGTCATCTAGATGCGACCATTACATCTATTATCTTTGTCAGCAAACGTAAGTCTTGAATAAATTTATATATCTTTATCTCGAGCTATTGTCTATCTTGTTTCCTCTATGCATGATCTATCAGCTTTTAAAATATAATATCAAATTGAATATCGACATATTCATGTCGAAACTAAAGAAGAATCTGTATTGTTTTTGTTTGTTTTTGTTTGTTTTACTGTTTTTTTAAATTGTTTAGAATTATAAAAACTTATGATTTCACGTCGTTGAATTTGCATGTCAATCTGTCTGAGTTTTCAGTAAATCAAATCGTGTTTCAGTGTTTTAGTGATTAGGTGTGTTAATTTGTGACTGATCAAGACTTCTTCTTAAATCTACAAATGCCAAGACTAGCGCGTACAATTGCTCAAACTTGGGCACAAATCATGCAAGTTTTAATGATCCCAGAAGGAATTTATGAACTCGTTGATGACCATCTCTATTGTAACGGTTCGGCTATACCATAAGAGCGACAAGGACAGACGACCGTCGAACGAGCAACGGACAAATCCCCACTCGCGCGGCAAGCGTCTGTGACGTCACCAACCGTCAGAGTTTTGTATAAAAGTCGGGGTGGGGTTGAAATTCCGAATTGTAAAAGCTTGGAACGGTCAAATTTCCGAAATTATTTGCGACGATTTCAAATTTTCAGAAGCACTCAAGTTCAGAAAATTAAAATTCCAAAAGGTCGAAATGTAGACAGTTCAAAACTCCGAACGTCTAAGACCACGAAAGTCCAAAACTCCGAAAATTCACGCATGGAGCATAGTGAAGTTGACGCGTTTAGATGGCAGTACTGTTGACGTAACGTCAAATTATAAATAAACTGGTTGTCATCGCAATGTTGTCAAGCAATCTGCATTGGGAATCCCGAGTTTCGGAGTTTTGGCCCTTCGGATCTTTAGCTTTCGGAATTTTGAACCTTCGGTGTTTTTCGTTTCGAAGTTTTATTGATCGATTATGTAGACTTTCGAGGGAATACCTTCTCTCAAAATTGAGGGTCGGTAGTATGAAAATTCGGAACTTCGACCGTTCGAAGCTTTTACAATTCGGAATTTCAACCCCACCCCTAAAAGTCGGTGCGGCAATGCCTCACCAGCGATACGAAGCAAAGCGCTCGTAGACGTCTCATAATCATAGAATAGCGATACGAAGCAAAGCGCTCGTAGACGTCTCATTACTTTCTTAAATTGAGGAACTTGAGTCAAAGCGACCAGTTCACTCGTAATAGAATCAGTAGAGTCAATAATAGAAATAGAAATAGAAACTTGAAATAGAGAAATTACATAGAAAAAGACAATAAATATAGAAGTCTATCGCTGCGAGATTACCGAGGATAGCAATTTATTAAACGAAGTCTTGACTTAAAACTAGCTTGAACTTTCGAGAAATTACAATCAAATAAATCAGAGAATTAGAAATTCTGAACTGAAAAGAGCCATTAGGTTAAGTTAAAAAATAAGCAAATTTGTTAACTTTTTGTTATTTTATTTGTCAGATTCAAAGAAACATGAATATTTAGTTAAATTAAAAATCGATGTTGATAAACGCGACGGCTAAAGTTCTTTATCCGACATTTCCGCCGCTCATTTCTTAAATATTAAAAAGCTACAACAGCCGAGATAGAGTTGCACTAGGGAACAGCTTTGAAGAGCAATCTTCCGAGTCTGATGTACAGTCTTGGGTGCAAACCCCGGATCTGAGCGTAGGAAATAGTAAAGAAGTCAGGATAGAACTAGGAGGCAGGCTTGTGAGTAAAACCACCGGTTCTGCTCTAGGGCGGCAGCTTTTTTAAGCAATTAACCGAGTCTGCTGAAGTCTGAGGCTTTATCGAGAAATTGGTCGAGTCCAAAGACTAACGGCTTTGTTAAGAAACTAGCCGAGTCCGTAGATAGCCAGGAAAACACAAAAACCTAGGTCAGGTGGCTTTTTGTGGCAAAACCAACTTTTCCCCACCTCCTAGTAACGTGAAGTGCCCAATTTAACTCATAATTAACCTAAAACCTTGATTTGAGCAAAGAACTCACACTAACGGCGGATATACCTCCATTTTTTGAATTCCGGCATATCCCGAAACGTTACACTATTGCTCATATTGCACAGTCAATTTAAATCACGTTACAGAAGCAAATGTGCGACGACACCATTTATCCCAATTGCACCAACAAAACACGGTTCTACAAGCGGCTGATGCTCACGTCGGTGACGATGCCAAAGCTGAATGTCCGTCTAGGACACACGCATTTTATTACGATTTGGCAGAAGCACTTATGGCAGCTGATATACCCTTTGAGAAGCTAAATAATACTAAATTTGTCGGATTCTTAGAAACTCACATGAAAAGGAAAATCCCTGATACTTCAACGTTAACAAAAACATATACTGATTTGGTTTATGATAAATATTTGCAGAAGATTCGCGATGAAGGCAATGACAATCCAATTTACTTGTCGGTGGATGAAACGAATGATCCATTAGGCCGTTTAATTACAAATGCGATTGTTGCTCCGCTTATTCCTGATGCTCGAGGCATCCCTCGTATTATTCATTGCGCAGAAATTCCTGAAGGTAACGCACAAAGAATCGTTGAATTTGTTGAACAAGCCTTAACGAAGCTTTGGCCGGACGAGATTATGCGACAAAAAGTACTGCTGTTTGTCACCGATGCAGCACCGTATATGATGGCAGCAGGACGTTTACTGAAGGCGGACAATCATTATGAGAAGCTCGTCCATGTATCATGTCTCGCTCATGGCTTACATCGGGTTGCCGAAGAAATACGAGGGACTTATCGACTCGCTAATGACGTAATCGCGCAAACAAAAGCCGTTTTTTTGAAATCGCCAAGAAGGAAGCGTTTGTTTTGCGAAATAGCTCCAGGAATTCCTTTACCCCCTCAACCTGTAATTACTCGATGGGGAGAGTGGCTGAAAGCTGCGTCTTACTACCACAATAACTTTCTACAAGTTCAGGAGGTAATTGAGCAATTGGATGAAGATGCAGCCGTCGTCGATCAAGCTCAAGAACTATAGGCAGAAGTCGGTCTTCAAGATGAATTCGATTGCATAGATGAGCATTATGATTGCATAACAGTAGCCATAACGCAATTGGAGACACGGGGAATGCTGCTTCGAGACGCTGTTGGAACCATTACACGAGTTGCTGAATCTATACGAGATAATGAAGCGATTCCAGCGAATATTAAGCACAAAATGCAGAATGTATTGCTGAACAATACAGGATTTTGTACGGATTTGATCAATATATGTAAGACCTTACAAGGAGAGCCAAACCAAATAATTCCAATTGGGTGGGACATGGCTGACATCAATTGTATGACCGATGCGCCGACGACATCCTGCGAAGTTGAGCGGTCATTTTCTACTTTAAAAAGTATTCTGCGTTCCAACCGACAATCATTGACATCTGAAAATTTAGAAAAATTTGTGGTCGTCTATTTCAACCGACTGGAATACGTTGAGGAAGAACCTGAATAAAGCAACCTACTTAGATTCAGACGGCCTATATTGTAGGAAATCTAAAGTCTTATTAACTTCAATCGTTATCACTTGGTGTCATAACAGTTTTATTGAAAAGGGAGAATACAACTCTGAAGAAGAAGAAGATGATAATGATCAGCTGAATCGGTTTTAAAAAAGGTCAAAAGTTGCTACGAAGGGACCACAACAGAAGATGAAGGCCATTGACACCGATCAGCATGTGACATACAAATGTAAATTATGCGTACGGAATCGCAAATAAGATCTGGAAGATCCATTGTAAGTAAATAACGGAAGCAATTATGAAGCCTTTGTCGATTTCAGTTCGCTACGCCGGGCTACACTCAGTGTAGCCAAACGTTTACTACCATGTTGAAGTTTTCGAATCGCGACATACTGGTCCCATTAACGTATGACATTAGAGTAAATGACATTCTTCCTCCTATGAACTATTCGACCGTATTTAGATTTATGGTAGATCTACGTGAAGTCTATATCACGTCTATAAAAGGCCGCATAATAAGCGCCACAGTAAATGGAAACGTTAATATCAGGCTGCACCATGCGCCACATGAATATGAAAAGTTCATAAAAGGCTGCATAATAAGCGCCACAATAAATAAACACTGATATCAGGCTGCATTATGCGCCACAGAAGATAGTAAGGCTGCGCTATGCGCCACAATAATGTAGCTGCATAATGCGCTATGATAATATTGAAAAATATGTATACGTAGTAGCATGAATCATTCCAGAATAAACGTGTAAAAATGAAAGAAATGTCCAGCGAATAAAAGCATAACAGGTGGAAGACATTTTCACATTTCTAATAAACCAAAATATCCAATAAACCTTAAATTATTTTAAAGTTCCATAAAAGTGGCATATCTTATATGTTTATATTTTGTGACGTCAGAAGAAATCTGTAATTTAGTAAATCGATTTACGCGTCAGCTTCTCTTCGAGCGTGGTACGGATTATAATACAATATCGGCATAGGGATACAATAATAGTGTACGAAAAACGTATTATATCTTCATAATTCATTAAAAAAATTCAATTGTTCGCTACTGCCACAATTCGAATAAATGTACAATCCACAATTACTCACGGGTGTCCGCCATCTCAGTCGAGAGTTCGGGTTACACCGTTCTGGCGGGCAGTATGGTATGACAGGTGAAAACATAAAAGGACGAATCTCCCGTGATGTTAATTGTGTTGTACATTTATTGTTTTGCAAATATTTGTTGTAATCCACACTCGCACGAAGAAAGCGTAGTCAAAAATAATTAGCTACTACGCACAAAAAGTAGTACATTTCACGTATATTGATATATTTATTATGATTATGATACATGTTTATATTTGACACGCATGCTATATAACGTATAGTTTGTTATCGATAAAGACAGATTATTTATTAATTCTTGGGTTACCCCATCTTGCACCCTCGTACACATTTTGCCAGCACTTGCCCTATATACTTATGCTTTATCTTCATTAGTTGGTCGTTTGGTTGTTTTAGATTGCCATTTTGGCTAATTTGTTCATTATAATAACTGTCGAAACGGAGAAGGAATATGATAAAAATCTAAGCAAAGTTGTTGAAAAAGCCATAGAATATAGTATAAAGTTTAGTATCTCGAAATTGCAATACAAACAGCTTAGTGCGCATAATGAAACTAATATGACACTGAGGTAGTAAGATGACCACGAATCTTCCTTGTCCGGTGGATCGTGGAGTATACAATAGCATAGAATAGAATAGAATAGAATAGAATAGAATAGAAAAGTACAGAATAGAATAGAATAGAATCTAAAAGCATAACGGCATTCACGAAGTCCCCTGAAATCCCATGAAGTTGCATGAAGTCTTTGAAGTCCTTCTAAATCTTCTGAAATCTTCAGTCTTCAAAGTCCCACGAAGTCTTGAAAAGTACAGAAGAATCTTCGGGAATCTTTAGTCTTTGAAGTCCCATGAAGTCACATGAATTCATATAAAATTCCACGAAGTCCGATGAAGTCTTATGAAGTCCCTCTAAATCATCTATCTGGAATATTAAGTCTTTAAAGTCCCACGAAGTCTTGTAAAGTACATAAGAATCTTCGGAAATCTTCGAAGTCCCATGAAGTCCTATGAAGTCCTATGAAATCCTATGAAGTTAAATGAAGTCCTATGGAATCCCATGAAGTCCGACGAAGTCGATCTAAATATTTTGACATCTTTTGAAATATGTTGAAGTCTTTGAAGTCTGAAAGTCCAATGAAGTCGAATGAAGTCTTGTGAAGTCACTATAAATGGAAGAGGGAAGGAAAGCAAGACGGAGTGGAAATGGGTATAGAGAGAACGGTTGAAGAAGTGAAAGCATTCACATACCCCGGATACAGACTCAAAAGAAATGGAGGAGAAGAAGAACAGATAAGGGAGGTGGCCATAAAAGGTAACATTCTGATCAAACAAGTGTTAGGGATAGCAGCGAGAAGGATAAAGGAGGACTTCCGAAGACGCATGATGCTAGTCGAACAGTGTGATGCTGTACGGTGCTGAAATCTGTGGATGGAATGAGTGCGCAAGGCTGGAAAAAGTACAAGAGAAATACGTAAGGTAGACGCCGGGACATGCACCCCGAGATACATGGTATTGTAAGAAACAATAAAGACGAAGTAGGGATAAAAGCGGAAGCAAGGACTCTGAGATTTTATGAAAAAATAAGAGAAGGATAAAGAAGAAGAGTGCTGAAAGAGTGCTTGAAAGAAAGGGAGGGAACACCAAAGACAGCGGGGCAACAAGACAGAGGACGACACTATAGGAGGTACGGCTTCAGCGGACAAGCACTGGAAATATAAAAAATTATCGGGGTAAACGTGGAAGAGATACTCATGAAAATACGAATGGACATGGCTCATTCTCAGATAACTGTGATTTTTTATGTCGAGTATATTATTTATCATCCAACAGAGTTTTTTTTCATCAAGTAGTCATTAATGTCATAAATCTGATAGTTTTCTACAACCTGCATTAGATATTGGAACATACGTGGTTTCGGATTATTCATAACTGACGAAAATATACTGGAAATGTCAGTATCGTGGCATGTCCGATTCTCATTTTTCAAACTAAATGTATAAATTTCTATCAATATTCGTTTTGTAATATAAAATTAACTTCTCATAACTTAAGTCTAATGTATACTCAATCAAATTGTATTGCAATTATACGAAAATATTGATTGTTAAGAAAAATAATCATCATTGAATTATGTCCGGGAATTTTATTCAATTTTTAAATTTGAAATGTTTACCGCCTAATCGCTATCTTAATTCAGTTTCATTGATTCTATCTGGTGTCATTTTGAAGAGAGATTATTGGTGCATTGTTTACAGCTATGTGTTTATTTGGAAGTTTTAAAAATATGATTAAAGCGATTTGTTTAGTTTTTAAAAAGGTAAGTCATAAAATTTCATGTCAGTACCATGCACTGAGAGAAATGAAGTTCAGCATTCTGGTACTTAATGCTAGATTCTATGAACATATGCTTTATGCATATGACTTCGTAGAAAAAAAATAGGGAATCATGATTTTAGTATGGCAATATTTGCAAATGACATAAATCGCTAGTCACGTTTGGCATCACATAATATAACACTTGGAGGATGTACCATGCGTGCAGTGTTTGGAACACATTCTAATATGGCGGAAAGTACTAACAAGTCGAATGGTAACTCATGTTTTACGCGTTTATTATTCTTGCAACTGATTGTGGGATATTTTCCAATAGCAGTCATAATTTTCAGAATGCACAATTCCACTACGTGCGTTTTGATGACATGCATCAGATTCTATGCTGGTATAGGTACGAGACTGGTATACATAGCGAAAGCTAACCGATAGTGAATAGTATATTTGGCCAGTGTTAAGCATTGACTACGATACTGTGTGGCAATCCTTGACTATCGTTTTGGATTGCGTGATACAGGTATAAGTTTATTTCAATGCCCAAGTGATAGAAGCATCGTTAATCGTCACTATAGGCGTCTGCTACAACGCTGCGTGGCAATTTCTACTGTTCGTAGGGTAGTAAATAATACACAAGTAGCGAACGTTGTTGTCGACTGTGGCTCGTGCTCCCACGCAGTTGGTCGATTTGAACTAAACGCGCGAAGCCAACTTTGTCCCGTGCGAAAAGCTCCTGCTGCTGAGCTGTATGGCAATTTTTGCTATTGATAAGGGTAGTGATTGCTAAGAGAATAGCATCGCATGCCGAATAAAATGTAAGCAGTGCCATTTCGGTTTTATTCGTTGACGGTAGGAATACAAATATTCCTCATTCACGTGGAAACAGTGTGCAGGACAAGAGCGTCGCTGAAAATGGACCAAGCTGAGTGGGGCTTGGAACATATCGTATCCCCTTTCAAAGGTAAGTAAAATACTGTTATTATTTTATCATGAATTATCAAGATAGGTAAGCGCTAAATTTCTCATTTCCTTTTACCTAACTATGCAGATTTTTGTGCCGTATTGCCATTAAATATCAGTCAAGATTTGAATGTTACTCAATGGATAGAATTTTCGGGTCAACGCCTAAAGACTAATTCGGTAGTGGTGAGCGCTACTACAACTGGTCCAAAATTTTTTACTATTAAAACTATTTCCTGGAAAAAAATAATCAAGTTGTTCTGATGGCGACAACTTTGAACCAATGCTTTTTCGATGCACATTATCAACCCTACAAGGCCATACCCACAGATGAAGATTCGTGGTGTTGTACTATATGGTCGCGCTTTCGGTATGCATTTCGGATATCGCATATAGTTGCGGCAAATAACAGCAGTTCCTATGTTATAAAGAACTGGTATTAGTTTTTAAAAATATCGTTAAGTTTTGTGAACATGTACATAACTATAGGTATATATGCTTACGTTCAATAGATATAATGGCTTTATTTTGGTCGTATCGGATTTTTGGTACAAATAAATGGAACCCTATGTAAAAACAATTGTATTTTCATCTCTACCTTCACTTCCTCAAATTGATATTCAAGAAAATATAACATTCTGAGATGCATGTTAATATAAGTTTTTTTTTTTTTTAATCTATATATAATGATAATGCGTGCGATTCGAAACACATCAAGAAATAAATGTTCTAACCAAATATTTGCTGTTATATATTTCAGTGATTTATATGATTATTATTTGAATATACTGAATAACATGCACAATTGATTAACTTTCAGTAAGTTGCAGCTTCTGATAATTATAAAATATACATCAAACGAATATTCGTTTAAAATTGGATGACTAAATATTAAAGTTAGCGAAGAATAGGTATGTATGTATAATATTAATAGAGTTGAGTCGTCATTACCAGATCGAATAATAATATCTATTCGATGAATATCAATCACCACCATCCGTATATGAGGAACTACTCGGCATATACAGTGCGATTCTGTGGAAAGTTGGGAGCCGTGTGGGTAGGCAACCGGCGTATTCACCGAAACGGCAACGCTGTCGTAGGGACAGTCGAACGTCTGCATCTACAGATGACATAGCGGCAGCTTTCACGTCGTTTGGTCAGAATCAAATGACAGAATGACATATTTGAGGTTGATCGTAATATAACTAGTAAGACAACGGGAATCGATATTCATTCGTGAAGAAGTGGTAACGAATTAGCGAATTGATTGCAGATGTCGATTTCTGTTTATTTGCAACGTTATTTGGGTCTGAACAACCGTCGGGGTGAAATTTACGAATCATTCTAATAAAGGCATCTCTGACGTAGCAGCAAACCCCAAATTTTTTCACCTCCTAATAATTTGAATGCACAGTTTTACGGAAATACTGCGCATAGTTCCAGAAGACGGTCAGAAGCTTATCTCGAAAGTTGCTCAAGAAGTCGGCATGTCGTCGGCACAACGCATTTAGTTTAGTGTTATTGTACTACGTTTAATGAATAAAAAATGTTATTACATGATAGAAACTCATTGTAATGTCATCATTTTTACAAATATGTGACGCTTTATTCCACTCAGCTATCAAAGGCACAATTACGTTTATTTACTGAACAATACTTTCAATTAATTCATTCCTCGCTGAGACTTCTACAAGATTATCGGTATAGTAGGCAAACAGGTGATCTTTGATTCGTAAATTTCACCTCGCGGGTTGTTTGGACCCAATTAATGTTGCAAATAAACAGAAATCGACATCTGCAATCAATTCGCTAATTCGTTACCACTTCTTTACGAATTAATATCGATTCCCGTTGTCTTACTAGTTATATTACGATCAACCTCAAATATGTCACTCTGTATGTTGATTCTGACCCAACGAAGTGACAGCTGTCGCTACGTCATCAGTAGGTGCAGACGTTCGACTGTCCCTACGACAGCGTTGCCGTTTCGGTGAAATACGCCGGTTGCCTATCCACACGGCTCCCAACTTTCCACAGAATCTCTCTGTATATACCCACACAGCACAAACTCGTCCACAGGATGTTCTCCGGATGTATCTTACATCCACTACTGATATCCCTAGCATATCCCGATATATCCCGAATATGAACAAAAGACGTTCTAGGGACATCCAAATGTCCGCTTTTCTGATATCCGCAGTATCATGCAATGCGACATCCTATGGATATTTGTGGATGTTATGCGGACTCCCAGGGTACGTCTTGCGGACATCCTGAGATTGTCCGCAGCACATTTATCGGATGTTATCTCTTTTTTTCAATTGGTCTATTTAGTTTGTAAAGTACTTGAAACGAACTTCTATCCCATATATATATATTGATTTCGGCACTGACCAACATTTTTGTCTATATTAAGCAATTGTATTAGTTATATATGATTTTACTTCACTCAATGTGATAATGGATGTTTTACGCAGGCTTCGCGTGGGTAAAACCCCCATTGTTACACCTCACGAAGTAAAATTTTGTACAATTCTGGACGGAAAAACTTTTTCTGATTTCGTATCGTAATGTACTATTAAAGGTCCGAACACGCCTGGAAAATTTCGAAAAAAAATATGAGTGAGAATGATATGTTGGGGTGAAAGTAATATGCAATAATCAGATGATTTAGTAATAGGATTTCGCACTTTATTAAGGTATATTAGGTGGACCAAAAAAAAACATTTTTTTTTTTGCAAGTCTCATCATCTCAAAAGTTTCTATCAGGTATGGAACCAATTCTCCTAAAAGCGCAGCTCGATATCTCAACTCTACGAGACGCTTAACGATTTCCCGTTTTCCTATATAAATAACACGTGAAACATTTTTTTTTTCTTTTGTTTTTCAATAAATAAATTTTTATTTATTTTTATTTTTATTTTTATTTTTTCATTTTTATTATTCATGTAATTTTTCACATATTAATTACTAAGCTATGCAGCAAGTGGTTGTTTTGAGGTTATGTTTGAACTGGCCAGAAACTAGATTCAGTAATAATTCTGCCTATTCTTTATATAATTCAGATTACTAATATTCATCTTGAACATTTATATTTAGTAATCATGTGAATACTTGACACTCCTTGTCGGCCACGTTGATATAATAGAGATGTAGAAATAAGACACTACTTGCGACCTGCACGCACCTCGCACAGACACGATTGACGATGCGATGCCGCGAGCCACGAGGCGAGGTTATGGCCGGCTGTTTTGGCGCGCAATTTAAATTAGCGTCACGTGGGATCACCGATCACAACACATACATACCTAATATGCGGGTCAAAACAGAATTTTTGAAATGTCATTTAATGGAGAAATAATAAATATATTCTGCTCTGTTCAGAAATACTTCAGTCTGAACTGCAACGCTCCTACGTATAGTGAATTATATAACCAGCATATATAATCATTCATGTTCTGCATATTATATATATATATATTAGGGTGCTTTTATTTTGACGACCATTTTTTTTTTTCGGTCCCGTACTGAAATTTTGTTGGTAATGCAAAAAAAGAATTTCCCTTAAAATATGAGCCCTTAAAATTAATGTTTAGAACTCTCTCAAAGCGGTTGAAGATTTCCCATTTAAATAACATGTAAAGTCAGATCTTTTTTTTTCAAATCCCTACAACTCAGCTGCATTTTGTGCTATCATATCGCCCATAGTGGCAAATTACTCGTGATTGAGCCCTCTACAAAAGTGCCTATTGCGACGTAACTGTAACTCACACCGGTGAGGTAGCACAGGTCAATTTTTGTATAAATTTCTTGTTTTTTTGTTATTCTTTCATCAATGGCTAAAGTTACAGGAAAAATGTGCATGACATATCTATAGGAAATTCGATTTCCTACAAAAAAAGTCCTCTGAGCCAAATCTCTAAGATTGATATTTCTCGAGTTATTGAGCTTTGACTTTTTTGTAGTATGAAATTACATTACTAATTACATTACATTACTCATCTTTTTCCTCACTCGCAACTTGAAAAATAGATAATTATTCAAGAATGTAGTAATAGCAGGCCTCACCCCCCCTTTTCTCCTCAAAATAGAGTAAAAGGGGAAAAAATTTGTTAAAAAAGGGGAAAAATAGGGAGTTTAAACAATAGAAAATAGAAGGTATTATGTCTAGAAAATTATATTTTAATCTTGTATTATTGCGATTTATAATATTCTAAACATTTTGTTAATAATATTGGAATAAAATTATTCAAAACATCAACATTCATATGAAATGTGTAGTACAAAGGAACTTTTAATATTTTTTTGGCATTTGAATCTTCAATTAAATAGGGCGCTATCAACTAATCGTAAGTAATACTTATTATTTTGCTTGGACGCAAGACACTCTTTGGTTTTTCTCCAACTTTTTGGCAAAAGATATAGACTTATGATTTAACATTTTATAAAATGAAACAATAAAGATTACTACTAGACTTATGACTAAATTTAAATGCGTTATAGTTTTATTATTCAATATATATATGTATTATGTATGTTACATACATAATGTACCTATTATTATTCTAATCAACACAGCTCGTTCAGGTACATATTATAAAGTTATAGTGAAAGCTGTAGTTCCGATCAATTCTGAGAAGTATCATGTATGGTTTTGAGTTTTTTATTTACTGCAGCCTCACAAATCTTAGATTTACGTTTCTGCACATTATCTGTCAGTCTATCAAGTTCAATTCTTTTTTCTTTCTCTTTTTGACGAACGTTCTCGAAACTCTTCAATACTTCTTGAATAACTATCGTGCTCGAATTAGTATTAGTTGCGTCTTTTAGTACATTTTGCATAGATTCCGAATCTTGTACAGCTTTCGCGTATTGTTTCTCAATAGATTCCAGCTCAATTTCCATAGTTTCTAGACTTTTCATTTCGAACTTAATACTGTCTATGATGGCTTTTTCTTGATTTTCACGGTCAGAATCTTTTTCTTTCCGTTTTTGTTTTTCAATTTCAATTTTTTTCTGCTCATCTTGATAAATGACGAACGAAGAATGTGCACTACGTGCAAGTTTTAGTAGCTCGTCTGTTATGGGGACTGTGTGCAACATATACTTAAATTTTTTCAATCCATCAAGGATTGCGAGTTTGGCATTTAATGTCTTTTCTGTCATTCTTGACTTATCTTCTGTAAGTATTTGAGCAGATTCGGAAAATCCCCGTTCCACGTCCGCGCTGCCATGAGTTAAAGACAAAGAGTCTTGTACAACACGCTTAATTGTTGGATATTCGGTATTTGCTGGAGTTTTGAGCAAGAATATCTTGTTCCAGTACGAATCAATTCGTTCGTCGTTATTTAAAGCAAATGATACCCGTTCATCGACTTGGAGTAATCTCCATCCGCAAGAAAGAGCATCTATGTCTAGATCAGTAATTGCGAGTAAATTAGCTATTTCCACAATAGACTTGACACTTACAGATCTTTTAATATTTTCAGGGGAAAGACATTGAAAATATTTTAAAGCCGTCAAATTATACGTTTTATTAAATAAATGCGTTACTGACTGTATATAAAACTTTTTAACTTCAGCTAAAAATGTTAGTGCATCTTTTTGTTTCAAAGACTGAAGTAAAGTTTTTGCCTTTTCACCACATTGGATGTCCGTTAGATTTAAATGGTTAGCTGAGATTTTCAAGAAATGGTCGATTTTGAGATCGCATAAATTCGGAGGTAAAGTAGAAGGCTTTACAATACTTGTTGATAAAATATGAAGAAGGTTTTGTAACTGTGGGTAGAGAATATGAATCAGGGGCTCTTCCTTTTGCATTAAAAGAGTAAATTCTCTGGTAAATATATTGGATGCGTAAACTATAAAGTGCAAGGTAATCTTGAGCAGAGAGTCCTTCAAATATTTGACTATTTCCAGGTAATTTTGTTTCATTGCTGAAGATCCTTCTTTTTTCGGAATGTATCTCAAAAAGTACTCTTCCAACGCAGGAAGTTGTTCAAGTACTCTCTCTGCTGCAGGTCCAAGAGTGAGCAATCTTGTGCGAATATGTTTCGTAAATTTATGCTTTGGTAATTTCAAGTCAGCTTGAATTTTTTCGTAATTTTCACATCGCAAATCACTTTTGTCGAAAAAGTAGTACACTCTGATTATAAGGTCATCTATATCTAGTGTCATGCATGACAAACCTTTCTGAAATGAATTATGTGCCACGTGTAACAAACAGGTGCCTATATTAATAATACACTTATATCCTAATTTTTTTAAGTTTTCTTGAAAAAGCCTCAAAACTGTCTTATTAACATTAGGTCCATCACTCCCGAGTGTTAATACTTTTTTGAGAGATAAGCCGTGCGAATCTAAAGCTTTCAACAAATAATTATACAGGGTCTGGCCGTCTGCTTTGCCTATAAAGTAGGTAATTAAATGTCTATTGACAATCATATTTTCAGTATTTGACCAATATCTGACTCTAATTTGCAATTCCTTCTTATTTTTGACGTTACTTATTTCATCAATGTGTAAGGTAAAAAACACATCAGGCCCTAAAGCTTCTGTAATTAGGTACGATGCTTTAGTTGGTGATAATGAAAATGATGGTGGTACACAACCAGGGAACATGACTTCAAATAATTCCTTTTTCCCTCTACACGAATTTACAGAACTTTTCGAGTTGACTGTTTCCATACACCAATACAACTCAGCTCGAGTTGCTGCTTCTCTAGGATTGAAGAGTTGAACAGTATGTGGTGTTTGTGACTGTCTAGATGCACCTGCTTCAGGTTCTGACGATTTTGTTTTGAACGTTGATTTATTTGTTGTAATTAGTTTTGACCGACAACTGTTTAATTTGAATAAGTTGCTTCTATGTTTTTCTGTTTTTGCATGCTGCTCAAGACGGGTATATCCTTTAGCAGATGAAAATGATGTGCCACAAATTCGACAATCACATGTATATTCATGCCTTTGATTTTTTTGGGCCCAATCTCTAGCCAGGCTCTTGTTTCCATCTTCAAGAGTCAACCACTTATTTTGAAATTTTGTTTTATTCATTTTTTTCAGTGATGGGCAACAGAATCATCTAAACACTAAATTCAACAAATACAATGTCATCAAGTATTCAATCACGACTTTATATCTTTGAAAGTTTTATAACTAGCTACGGCAATATTAGTTTTATCGATTGATACTTACATTTAATTCAGTCACGTAATGATTTGAATTGTTGGTTCTTGGCGGCGTGTGTAACACTGTTACCACACATAACCTACAAACACTAGCAGTCACAGCCAACCGCTTACAAGTAAACAATCAGAGGCCGCGTGATGGCGCTAGTGGCCAACTAAAAGATGAACCAATCGATACCCACCTCACGGCGTAGGCATTTGCGCGCGAGATTCAAGAACAAATTGGAGAAATTATAAACAAATGTCACCCGATTCCGCAATTATAGGGGCAAAAAGGGAAAATGTTGGTTTTAGTGTAAAAATAGGGAAAATGTTAGTTTTAGTGTAAAAATAGGGGAAACTTTGAAAAAAGGGGAAAAAAGAGGAAAAGGGGAGAAAGTGTGAAGCCTGTAATAGGATATGGAAAATCTATGTACATTACAAAAATTTGACTCAATAATCCATTAAAATTTCCTACTACAAAAAAGTCAAACCTCAATAACTCGATAAATATCAATCTTAGAGATTTGTCTCAAAGGACTTTTTTTTGTAGGAAATTGAATTTCCTATAGATGTCATTCACATTTTTTGTGAATTTTAGCCATTGATTGAATAACAACAACAAAAAACAAGAAATTTACACAAAAATTGACTTAAGTGACCTGTATTACCTCACCGGTGCGAGTTACAGTTACGTCGCATTAGGCACTTTTGTAGAGCACTTAATCGAGAGTAATTTGCCACTATGGGCGATATGATAGCACAAAATGCAGCTGAGTTGTAGGGATTTGAAAAAAAAAGATCTGACTTTACATGTTATTTAAATGGGAAATCTTCAACCGCTTTGAGAGAGTTCTAAACATTAATTTTAAGGGCTCATATTTTAAGGGAAATTCTTTTTTTGCATTACCAACAAAATTTCAGTACGGGACCGAAAAAAAAAAATTAGTCGTCAAAATAAAAGCACCCTAATATCTATATATATAAAAGAACATTATATAATATATCTCTCTATATAATAAAAAAATCCTGTCCGGCGAAATAAACAAATGAAAAAGAAGATCAAAACGCACTATAGCAAAAAAGATTATAATAACAATAGTATAGCGCATGAAGTTGGCGGTGCTATGAGGTACGGAAAACAAAACAAAAACAGCATCTAGCAGACAAATGTCGCATGTATGAAAGTATGTGTGCCGAGCTGTCAAACGTGAGTATTTTCAAATAACGTATTTCGGAGAATTAAAAATGATCAGATGAATCATAATATGAAGTACGAATTAGGTAACTGATTGCGCAGAATCGGTGGATGCGAATCCTGGTAGAGCCGGATGATTTTTACCATTGCACAAAGACTGTAGACAATTTTTCGTATAAGGATGACGGATCGGATAAAATCCTTTAAGAGGCGGTAAAGGCAGCTAAAATTGAAGCTGCAAACGCTGAAGACAGCGAATGACATGTATTCGTTTGGTGAGTAGAAAAAAAATCGGATGTTATTTGCAGATGAAAGGATTAAAATAACACGTAATTATATAAATTGTGTATGTATAAATAATTAACATGCAGACATTTTTTTCGCAGCTCAAGAATCACGGACGACAAACAAATATAATTATCAGGTGTAATTTTTAGATGAAAATAAATATATATCTCTCTATATAATAATATGTAAATAATAATGTTAGGATATTAGTAAAAAATTTATTTCATTCATTAAATAAAAATATGCAAAAAATATGAAGAAATTTGGTGATTTATAAAAATCTAGCTGTAATAATTCAATATAGCCCAAGAGCCCGCGACGATCAGACCTTCGTTATTTTATAAAACCTGAAAATTTCTCTGTGTATGTCCCCAATATAGGTAAGAACGATCCCCGATGATAAAGTTAGGATAACGGTGGCTTTGGCAGGTAACAGGTAGCAAAGGTATTTTAATTGGCATGAAAATTAATTAAGTAATTAAGGCAATAAAATTGCACCTCAAATGCGTTAAAGTATAAAGCTCAGTTTTTGTATATTTTAGTCGGAATAACAGTAGAAATCACGTCGTCCATTGCCAGACACTTAATACGGTTGCAGCCCCCTGTCAGACACCCTTAAACTATAATAAATTGTAATTAAACTTACGTTATAGTATAAAAGCTGAATTTTACATATGTTACTTGGGGAACTATGAAAAGATGTTTTCTCAGTAGTCAATTTATTCTTGTTTAAGGGTGTCTGACAGGGGGTTGCAACCGTACTAAGTGTTTGACAATGGACGACGCCATTTCGAATATTATTCCAAATAAAATATATAAAAACTGAGCTTTATACTTTACCGAATTTAAGGTGCAATTTTATACTCCACTGCTACCTGTTACCTGGCAAAGCATCCGTTATCTAAACTTCATAATTGGGGATCGTCCTTACTTGTATCATGGGGACATACACAGAGAAACTTTCAGCTTTTATAAAATAACGAAGGTCTGATCGTCGCGAGCTCTTGCTCTAATAAGAATAGCTAAAATTCATAATAAATTTATTGGATCTTAAAAAAAAAAAAAACAAGTCATTTTTTATTACAAAGTTCTTCGTTGGTGGTATTTGGGGAATAGTCTTAAATGATGTAAACGATAGAATGCAATGGAAATATTACATTGATTACAAACGTGAAGATTCCTACTGTCAAGAGCCGAATATTTACAGAGTTAAGTTGGAGTTGGAGTTAACTCTCAGAGTTAATCCCGAGGATCAACCCGATTGGTGAAACTGGCCCTTAGTACATACATTACATATGAAGCTAATTTTTCGAACCGGCTCCTGGATTAACTCTATAGTGAAAGCAATGAAATTGCTGTTTCTATGAAGTTAGTGTCAAGTAATTGAGAGCTGTCATCGACAGCTTGTGACAGTCATTGAAAAATAGCTTGACCGTTATCTGCTGTGATTTAAATCCTAAAAAATGCAATCGAAAATAATCAAGATGATTCCCGACGGGAATTGTCTTTTCCGTGCCCTGGCGTATTGTGTACACGGCACTCAGGATCGACACGCCGAGGTGAGACTGAGTATCGTTTCACATATTGTACATCATTGGTCTACATTCGCAGATTTTATCATAGGTAATGAATCCAACGTTGCGGCGATCAAGTCATCTGATGACTACAAATCGCAAATGAGTAGGAATTCAACTTACGGGGGAGAAGCAGAATTAGCTGCAGCTGCGAACATTTTTGGAATATGTTTAATGATTTATCGCGAAGAACAGACTCAAAATCCACATCAAATCGGATTTGAAAACGATCGAAAATTCTCGCTACTTTTCACCGGTGACGGAGACAGTGGACATTTTGATGTCTTACAGACATCAGCATTTCAGATAGTGAGTTACAAGTGGTTGAGGTAACAAGAAAATGATATTAAATCTCTGTATAAAAAACAGTCAATGGGACGACCAGGATTCATGTTGACCATGGAAGAAGGGGAAGCTTCAAGGAGTGGACAAGGCGACGGAGGTAGTGGACGATTGGATGTGTTACAGCCGAGAAAAGGAAATAAAATTGTGAGTGATAGCTAAACAAGTAATAAAGTGATAATAATTAAATATTCGATAACCAGGCAAAAGGACGACCAAAATCTGTATTGACCTCAGAAGAAAGACGTGTTTTGCGGAGTGAACAGCAACGCAAATATAGAGCCGAAAAAAAAATACAGGAGCTAGAGAACAAAAGTAACAGAGCAGCGAATGAAAATCAGGACGAGAGCAAAAATTCTTCGCCAATGTCTATGAAACAGCTAGAAAAATCGATTGATATTATTGAATCGGGGAAGCGATCAAGTGGTGGACGACCAAGACAAATTATGGACAAAGAAGAAAGAAAAATGTTACGACAAGCACAGCAGCGAAAATACCGGGAAGCAAACAAAAAATACGCCATTATAAATAATAAAGAAGAACTTCAGGAGATTGAAGAAATATTGAGTGACAGTGATAAGTCGACATCAACGGAGAAGGAACAGTCTCGATTCAGCGAAACACTAGAAGATAGCAGAGACAGGTCGGAATCAGACAGGAAAAGAAAACGAGTTGCTGCAATGACTGGTGAACAAATACTTCACCAAAGATGCAAGCGATCTCGCCAAAGTGTCAATGCTGAGCAACGTTACAACGGAGATATTTCGAAGAGCATCTTCGAAAACGTGGAGCAAATAGACATGGGTGACATGACAGTAAAATGTGGATATTGCAATGCAGTAAGGTTTAAAAATGAAACAGGAAGAGTTGCAAATAATTGCTGCCATGGAGGAAAGATAAGATTGCCACCATTATCAGATTATCCGGATGTCCTGGAACGTCTCCGAGAAGGAAATGATGAAGTATCGAGACACTTCAGACAATTCATACGGTCCTATAACGATGCATTTGCATTTGCATCATTCAATTGCACAATGGCAGATCTGGGGAATCGAGGACCATATATGATGAAAATAATCGGAGACGTGCATTATACAAAAATATCTACAAGTTTGGAGAACGCAAACAATGCTCGACCGAGGTACGGACAAATTTACATTTACGACGCACAGGCTCAGCTCGCGATGAGAGAAAATGAAGTAAGAAGAGCGAATCTTCTAGAAATTATAGGCAAACTGATAATAGATATCAATCCTTACGCAGCAAATTTCAAGACACTGTACGACCGATTTACTATGGGAGAAAGTCAGGTGATATTAAACTTTGTTGCACTTAAGGAAGACGACAGGCGACGGTATAATGCGCCAACCTGTGGAGAACTAGCAGCTCTGATTGTTTCAAAAGACGGGGCAGTCTCTGAAAATATCGAAGTACAAGTATTTCCGAAACAAGACCATGCCGTTGGATATGTGCCGAAATCTTCGCATCACGTTGATCCAATGACCTTCCCTTTATTATTTCCAAGGGGTGATTTAGGATGGAGTTACCAGATGAAACACATGGGAACAAACAAAACGATCTCTCCTGTTCAATACTATGGACATCGGTTGGCTCTACGTCGAGGTGAAGCACAAAATCAGTTGTTGCGGAGCGGACGATTGACACAACACTATGTCATCCACGCATATCTTACAATCGAATCGCAGCGTTTATTGTTTTTAAGAAATAATCAGAAGCAACTGCGTGTGGAATGCTACAGGGGAATGACTGATCACATATCAAATAGCGAAGCGAATACGTCAGATCGAACAAGGCTTGGAAACCAAATGATTTTACCCTCAACATTTTCTAGCAGCATGCGACATATGCAACAGCAGTATCAAGATGCGATGGCAATAACAAGAAAAGTTGGACGACCGGACTTATTCATTACAATGACATGTAATCCTAAATGGCCGGAAATACGTAGAGTATTAGAGGACTTCCCTCCGGGTACCACGGCGATCGACATTCCAACAATAGCTTGTCGAATATTTAGTATGCGGCTACAACAAGTGATCAAGGAAATCGGAAGCGGTTCAGTATTTGGAAAGATTGAGGGATATGTATATACAATTGAGTTTCAGAAGAGAGGTTTACCGCATGCTCACCTGCTATTTATCTTGAATCACAACGACAAGCTTTTGACTCCAGAAGCAATAGATAGATTTATATCTGCAGAAATCCCCGACGAACAAAGATATCAACAACTATATCAATCTGTCATAACACATATGCTACACGGCCCTCACACATCCAAAATACCATGCTGGAACTCGGTTACGAAGTCATGCACTAAGAAATTCCCGAAAGATTTAGTGCAAAACACTGACATAAGTGGTGGTGGTTTTCCAAAGTATCGTAGACGACAAAATACAGACGTAAACTATTACCGTAACCGCGTGGGAGGAAGAAATATACAAGTAGACAACAGTATGGTTGTACCTCACAATCCATATCTACTTGCAAAATACGACTGTCACATGAACGTAGAATATTGTGCGTCAATAATGGCTATTAAGTATGTTTTTAAGTACATCCACAAAGGACATGATCGTGCAAGAATACAGATAACAGATTCGAATAGCGAGAGTGGTGGTCAGCAAATAATCAACGAAATACAGGATTATGTGGATTCGCGTTACGTAGGACCCATGGAAGCAGCTTGGCGTATATTAGAACTGCCAATGCATGGACGAAGTCACGCAGTCACACGGTTATCTGTTCACCTACCGGGGCAGCAATACGCAACGTTCGAAGAAGGTAGAGAAGTTGAAGCTGTTACGAATGAAAAAAAGTGGAGAACTCATCTCATTGCATGGTTTGAATTGAACAGTATAGATGAAACGGCAAGAAATATTACTTACGCAAATACGCCAGATTACTATTCCTTTCAAGAAGCTACAAAAACATGGAAGAAAAAAAGCATTGCATGTAAAGTAGTGAGTAGAATGACAAATGTTTCGCCACGGGATACAGAACGATTTCATCTTAAATTAATCCTTGGACGTGCAACAAATGCTAGAAGTTTTAAAGACTTACGCACTGTAAGTGGAAAAGAATACGACACATTCAGAGAGGCTGCAGTAGAAATGGGTTTAACTGCGACAAATGACGAAGCTTTCAAGATATTCGACGAAGCTGTGTCAATACTTATGCCAAAACGGTTACGTCATTTTTTTGTATGGTATTTAATTGGCGAAATGCCATCAAATGTTATAGACCTATGGGACACGTACAAGGATGCACTATCTGAAGACTTTGTGGATCAGCATGAAAACAGAGCACTATGTGCAATCGAGCATCTCCTCAGAGCTGAAGCAAGATCATGTGCGGATTTCAACCTACCAATACCACAGATGATGTTTGAAAATGAGGCAGAAGAATTTACAGTGGAAAATATAGAAACCTTCGCGAAAAAAGGTAGTGCACTGGTAGAACAATTGAATAACGATCAGCAAAAGATTTATCATAAAATTATGGAAAGAATTATGTCGGGCAAAAATAGTGAAAGGAATGTAGAAGGAAAATGCTTTTATATCGATGGACCCGGAGGAACAGGAAAAACATTTTTATATAACACGTTATACTATATGCTGAAATCAGAAGAGAAAACTGTTGCATGTGTTGCTTGGACTGGCATAGCGGCCATTTTACTACCATTTGGAACAACCGCGCACAAAACATTTGGATTACCCTTGATATTAAGAAATGAAGGAACGATTTTCACAGATAAAATGATGAAAAACAAATTGCAACGTATAGATGTATTTATATGGGATGAGTGTTCGATGATACCTAAAAGTGCTCTGGATAGCTCCAATTAATTTGTTAGGTAGGTAAAATAATTTCGAAGAATCGTAGGTCTAAATTTTAGGTAGTATGTAAGAAAATTAATTTGATAGTTTCAATTAATTTCGTAGGTAGGTGATATAATTTTCGAGAATTGTAGGTCCAAATTTTAATTGATATCTAGAAAAGATAATTGGAGAGTTCGAATTCAGGGTAGGTAAAATGATTGTGAAGAATTATAGGTTTAAATCTTAGTATTTAAGAAATTCATTCGATAGTTCTAATTAATTTGTTAGGTAGGTGAAATAATTTCGAAGAATCGTAGGTCTAAATTTTAGTTAGTATGTGAGAAATTCATTCGATAGCTCTAATTAATTTGTTAGGTAGGTAAAATAATTTCGAAGAATCGTAGGTCTAAATTTTAGGTAGTATGTAAGAAAATTAATTTGATAGTTTCAATTAATTTTATAGGTAGGTGATATAATTTTCGAGAATTGTAGGTCCAAATTTTAGTTATCATGTAAGGAAACTTAATAATTTCAATTCAGAGTAGGTAAGATGATTTGTGAACATCAAATGTTAAAATTTTTAATGTATACGAAAATAAATTCAATAGTTCAAATTCATTCATAAAATTGATGTCAATATATACTCTACATATAATTAAACCATTGTAAATTGTAACAAATAAAAATTGGCAAAAATAAAAACTTGTTAATATAAACTCTGAAACGTGCATACAATATTAAATTTAGTAAGAAATAAAACAAATATATATACGTATGTGCATCTATCATAGTGAGAGTAATATAATCAATTAATCACATTATATCTGCACACAGTTTGCGTTTTCATTAGAAATCAGGCAAACCGTAAGGAAATGTGAACAACAAATGATGAAATATTAAATTTAATGTAAGTAGAAAAACCAACTTATATACGATAAGTAATAATGACTTGTTACGAGAGAAAAGATAAATAAATAATAATAAAAAAGAAATACCAATGAAAAAGGACGATAATACCACCAACTGTGAACGGTTATCACCGGGTGCATACAAAATAGCAAATTGGTGTGCTGATTGCAACAACGAAAGTCATAAATAATTACATGACCGTTGAAATGAAACACCATGGCTGAGAAGGAGCAAAAAATAATATGTGAGTGCTGCCCAGATGGGTGATATTTTGTTTTATCACAAAATAGAAAGCTATGTCAATCCCAGTAAGTAATTTGAAACGTAAATTAATAAATAGCAATTTAAAAGCAGTAAATTAAAATTAATCACTATTTTCGAAACAGGATAGCAATCAGACACAAGCGTGGAAGGAAGAAATTCCCGGTAAATTAAATAATAAAGCCAAATTCGACTTGACAAATCAAACAGTCGGACTTTTTTTTGTAAAATCATCATCATTCTACATCTGCCGATAAAAAATGGAAAAATAATTACATACGTTAAATTATTCGCGTCGAAACGACAAAACGACGAATGACGTTTAAATATACAGTGAAACGCGTACAAATCTTTAAGTAATTAATTCAACGCTTTTTTATTATATGAAACAAGATGACGGATTGGACGAATTATTATGCGCGGCAGCGGACGCTGCCGAAAACGAGCTCCATGAAGTGGAGCTAGAAGAAGAAACACCCGTATATACATGGTAAATGAAAATTATCTAAGAAAGAATGAAAAAAAAATAATGATGAATAATACATCTGTCCACAGCAAAAACATCCCGGACCAATAATCAGAAATCCTACAAATAATCTAAATTAAGAGTGAATCTAAATTAAGTTAATCGGATCGTCTAAATTATAGTACTATTGTTTTTATTTTAATTGGCAAATATATTAAAGTTAATTGAAAAATATGAATTGATATTATTTATTTGTATATCACAAAACACAAACACAAAGCACAAACAGTAGATGAATTTGCTGCTAAACAACCCTCGAAAATTGGTCGCAGACCACAAAAACTGTATATCTCTCTATATCTTTCGACATGTATAAAAAATCTCTATATCTGTCTCTATACGGGTAATTCTCATTTCGAAAAACGAGAGGTCACTTCCATAGACGACATTGTTTTCAAATTATTATCTTACCTATTACATTTTTTGCAGAATTCCTACCTTGGGATAAATATTCAGTACCTTAAGGTTAATGATCAATATTCACCGAGCTTGCAACCCCTAAGGTAGTGCAACCCTTAAATAAAACATGGCATCCACGGTAGGGACTTTCCGTTTTTCAAAATGAGAATTACCCATACATAAAAAAATCTTGGTGAAAAAAAAGATGAGCGCGATGAATCGCATAATACCATTTGGGTTGCATGCCATCGGGCGTTTACACCGGCCAAGTATAGTATTACGTAGTTTGCCGGTAGATGAAAGGTGGTTAACCGTAGATTGCCGGTGGTTATGTCAGTAGATGAAAATTATACCGCGATTTTATCATTAACAGTTAATAGTGAAGTATCGGCGCGCGGACCAAAGAGTATGAGACTCGGCGTAAAAGTTGTACGAAGGGTTCTATCCCTTAGATTTCTCATACGCACATGCGAAAAACTCAGACGGTAGGTGCTGCTCCCAAAAGGTTAGAATAAATTAGGTCACCCCGCTGATGTAACATACACACACAC
Source organism: Rhogogaster chlorosoma (assembly GCA_944452935.1). Classification (NCBI taxonomy): domain Eukaryota; kingdom Metazoa; phylum Arthropoda; class Insecta; order Hymenoptera; family Tenthredinidae; genus Rhogogaster; species Rhogogaster chlorosoma. Next base: position 10,384,742 of record OX101802.1, read on the forward strand.
ACACATCAAGCCACTCACAGAGTGAGGAGCGTAGCGCCGAACAGCGAGGCGCGCAGCGCCGAGTCCTCGGCGGCGAGCGCCGAGCGGGGTTGGCGCGCGAAGCGCGCAGGGGCGCAGCCCCTAGTATCCATATAAAAATCATTATCAATCATTCAATACTTATTTTACCTCACCAATCAAATAATTCACTGACTTTTCCCTGATTTCCATGATTTCTCTGACCAGTGGCCACCATGTAGAAATAATTTCAATAGAGAAAACGAAAGACCACCAGGTCATTATGTCGAATTCAGTGCGTGTGCGATGTTTAAATAGATTTATGTAGAATTGTACATGTACGAATTGCATTATGGGGTCCTGTGGTTACAAATTGAATAAACTCGATGTATGAAACACATAGAATATGTTTACGATATCAAAATGGAATTGGGTATTAGACTGGATTTTTTTTATATATTTGAGTAGTTTAGAAAAAAATAATTAGGTCATATTTTTTCATTTTTAAATCGAACAAATATTAAAGTTGATACACCGGATTGAAAACTTTAACATTGTGACATCACCCATGTTAAGATATATCTATATATTACGAAAACTAGAATATTCAATTACCTATAACTTAATTCGTAATTATGATTTTTAACGAATAAAAAAAAATACGACTTGATTATTTTTTCTCACTCTACGTTAACCGCATATTAAAAAAAATAATTCAATTCAAATACCCAATTCCTCGTTAACTCGTTTGACTCATAATCAACTATAACAAAATGTTGGATAACTTTAATGTAAATTCTGTAAATAATGTGTCCTTTAGGATTGAGACGATATTCTTCAGTCACCTTACTGAATGTTATATTGCATGTGTTCGATTGTTCTTTTGCTATTATCAGTTCAGTGCTGGATTTACCAGCAGGCTAAGTAGGCTGGAGCCTAGGGCGGCAAATTTTAGGGTGCGGCAAATTTGAAAAAAAAAAAAAAAAAAATGAAATTTCACTAAATGCTCTGTGAAATATATGTTTGTGAATGAATTTTTGAAATATTACAATATTACAATTTAAATTGAGTAATTTTTACTCATCTGTTTTTTATCAATCATTCCTGTACATTTCAAAAACTATGGTATCGAATTTCAGAGCTCAGTAGGGGCGGCAAAAATTGAACAGCCTACTGGCGGCAAATTTGTAAATCCGGCACTGTATCAGTTACCATTACTATAAATTACATTACATTGATTTATTCCTCGAACTTCACGTATTGTAAATAACGCAACACTTGTAATTCATAATTTTGCGAGATTGTTATGAAGATTTACTTTCGTCACTTACTCAGCATGTTTTAATGCTCACATGTAGTAATATATACCTCTGAATAATCTAACAGCTAATAGACAATTTCATTATTCATAATCTTGGTATAGTGTACTCATTGCAGGTTCTCTCGATTTCACAGTGTATGAAGAGTATAAGTGTGTATGATGATATAGTTTATGAAAGTTATAATAGTTTTTGAAATATTACGTTACTTACATGAAATAGTGATTTTTCACTAATTGGAAGTGCATGTTCACTATTTGTTAAAGCTAAAACCGAGCCACGCAGAATAAGTGAATATTCACAATATGAATTAGTGAATACGAAAATCACACTAATTTGACAAGTGACTATGCAATTATTACCTATGAAATTTCACTAATTTACAGTTAAAAATATTAATTTTGAGTGAATACAGCTTCACTTACGCAATTAGTGAAATTTTCACTAATTCATGTTTAGAGAGTACGCTATATTCTTCCAGGTTAATAGACTGTCATAGTACGTTATCATAAGCTCGATGACTTCAAAAAAATTTCATATAATTATTTCAAAATTAAAAACAAAAATTTTATAAAAAAATTATTTCATTCAAAACGATGTTTCACGAAATCATATAAATTTTTTTTGATAAGATTTAAAAAAAAGCATTAAAAATTTTTTTGCTTTCCTTGAAATAAAATGTTTTTGTAACACATGCACGATTTTCACGTTTTTTTTACCTATTAAGCGGGCCTAAAGTGACCTTTTTTTGCCCGCTGCTCTAGTAGCGGGCAAATAAAACCTTATTTGCCCGCTAAACTGCATAAGCGGGCAAATAAAATCTGAAAACGCCCGCTAAATTATTTTTCAATATTTTCGATAAAATTTCCAACAACGAAGAAAAAACGCGGAAATCGTGCTGTTACAAAAAATATCGCGTGCACCAAGGGCTACGTGGGCTTTTTGACCTTGTGTGGTTGCAGTACTCGTCTTCGGCTCGCAAACGCACTCGTCTTCGACTCGTGCTAGCTCACCTCCGACTCGTACTGCAAACTCCACACTCGGTCTAAAAAAGCCCACTTTACGCCCTTGGTACACAATATATTATTTCAATGAAAAAAAAATGTATAATTAAATTTATTGCAATTAGCACACTTTGAGCAATGAATAAATTGCTAGATTCAACCCCCTGTTAAGAGGGTGTGTTCTTGAGGTCGGGGCGTTCAGAAGATTTTTGTTACCATTTCGTCGATCATGTAGGGTCTTTCCATGAAATAAACAGGGCCATCCCATATATTCAAGTCCCGGTATCATTGCTGAGTACGTTCGGTAAATCTCAACTCGAAATTCGCTTGCAACAACTTTTCCGAGCAGTCTACGTACTTCCGCACGTCTCTGATTGGGTATAAACAATTTTTAAGGATATTATGAAGGCCATCCCCTGGGATTGTCGTATATATTCAAGTCCAGGTATCATTGCTGAATACGTTTGGTAAATCTCAACTCTAAATTCGCTTGCAACAACTTCTACGAGCAGTCCGTACCTCCGCGCGTCTCCGATTAGTTATTCATTTTTAACAATTTTACAAAGGCCGTCCCCGGGGATTTTTAATTATTTTCAGTTTCGGATATCATTAATGAGTTCATCTCTAAAATTTCAACTCGAAATGAGCCTGCATTAATTTATTTTCTAATATTTAGTCGCCAAGCGATCGGCCGCCAGTCTTCCGCGCTCAGTTGTACGGCGCGCAGCGGTTTTCACTCACGCGCTTCACTTGGCCGCCAACTCAGGCCGCTAGTTTCAGCCTCATATCTCGCTGACCATCTCGCTGGATATCTCGCTCAATATCTCGCTGGCCATCTCGCTGGCCATCTCGCTGGATATCTCGCTGACCGTCTCGCTCAATATCTCGCTGGCCATCTCGCTCAATATCTCGCTGACCATCTCGCTCAATATCTCGCTGGATCAGGAAGACCTGAACGCCGAGAACTATGAAGCGAATGACCCAACTACGAAGAACTACGAAGCGGATAACCTGGACACCAAGAACTACGGTGAGGAAGACCTGGACGCCGAGAACTATGAAGCGGATGACCTGGATACCAAGAACTACGATATGGATGACCTGGATACCAAGAACTACGATATGGATGTCCTGGACGCCGAGAACTATGAAGCGAATGACCCAGCTACGAAGAACTACGAAGCGGATGACCTGGACACCAAGAACTACGATATTGATGACCTGGACACCGAGAACTACGATCAGGAAGACCTGGATGCCGAGAATTATGAAGCGGATGACCTGGACATCGTGAACTACCACCTGGCTGCTCTGTACGCCGTGAACTACGAAATGGATAACCTGCAGACTGTGAACTACCAAGAGGAAGACCTGTACCCCGAAAACCACAGAGCGGAGTTGCCTGTAATCGGATTAATATTAATTAATTAATATTCACAAAGAGTAAGACTATGACGCAATTTATATTTTGTTAACAAATTTATTTATTATTCAAAACATTTTTTTTTTATTAATATAAATAGTTTTTGAAATTTATTTATAAAAATTGAAAACTTGGGTCGATCGTCCCCTCCCTCTGCCCCGGTTCCGGCGTCCGCGGCCTCGCCAATGCCTGCCCCGGCCTGCCCCTTGTCGCGCGGGCGGCAGCAGCCGCGCGAGAATCTGAGCGATCCGTTCCTGTAGACAACACAACAATTGTTATACTGAACGTTAAACATGATCGTTTTTTGGCGATTTTCATACTTTCAAAAGGTCACATGCAATTCTTTGGAAAAGACCCGAAAAAAGGGTATTGTAATGTGTACGGTACTGTAGGCAGGGCCGGATTTAGGGGAGGGCAACAGGGGCTGAAGCCCAGGGCCTCCACAAGAAAGGGGCCTCCACAATATAAATTTTTAGGTAAAATTTGCAACGGTATGGGGCCATTCAACAAATACGTTCGCTTTTTTCGACGATTTTAGACCCCCCCCCCCCCTATGTAACGATGGTTCGTTTGACCAGACCCCCCCAAAGTAATACGTCACAAATCTCGCCCCCCCCCCCCCCCCCACTCGATTTGTAAAATTGTCCATATAAGCAGCCTGTCATTTCTCACTTACGGAATTCTCATGCCAAAACACGAATTCTATACACAAAAACCGAACGTCACATTTTGACGAACACCCCCCCCCCCCCCCCCCAACTTGTAACGTCACATCAACCTTGACCCCCCCCCCCCCCCAAAAACGAACGTATTTGTTGAATGGCCCCTATGCAAAATGTGAAAAAATCACTCGTGTTTTTTTGTTTATTTTGTTTGAAAAATATAATTAGGGGCCTCCCACATCTTTGTCGCCCTAGGGCCTCCACACCTTTAAATCCGGCCCTGACTGTAGGTATTTACGTACGTCTAATGCCGGGCAGGCGGGGAGTCCGGCTTCTGCCGGAACCGGTATCATTTCCAACCCTGGTGTCGGCGATGGTGTTGGCGGTGGTGGTGGTGGCGGCGGTGGTGGTGGCGGTGGTGGCGTGGCAACGGCCACCGTCTGGGGGAGCGCCTGCCGCCAACCTTGCCACTGGTATGGCGGAGGTACGTAGCCCCCCCAGTAATGTTAGCTGGGTGATGGGCATTCGTGCCCCCGATGGGGTGGTGCTGCCCCATTATGCCTGGAGGTGGCCGTTCGGCTGCCCATCTAATATCTTGAATATGTTCGGCTGAAAAATAATTTAGAAAATGAATCAGGTTGCCTTCCGAATGCCAATTAAAACTTAATGCTCATTTTTTTTATTATGATTTATTTATCATGACAACGACAATTTTCACGAAGCAATTTAGGTTCACAATTAATTTTTTTCGTACGCGTTCTAACTATTAACGTTGGCAACACCAATTATTATGCGGAACAATAATTTTTTTCATACATAAATGGTTCGGTTTAACCAACGATGAATCACTTTTATTCTTTGAATAATCTTTGTCACTGATTTATGAATGGCATTTTTACATTGATTGAAAATGTAGTTTTATCTGGCAGATTATGTGATTCAATTGATAAAACGTTATTTTTATACATATAATAACTAGATTTGTGAAATAACGAGTCATTTGCCATGTAAAAATACAATTCGTAAATCAGTGAATAAAGTTGATCAATGAATGAAAGTTATTTTTAATTTATGTAATCAGCAATATAATAAAATACTTATGATTCATGCTTCTGTGTCGATGTTTGACGAACGACTGACGCTCCGCAGAATTCGCGTGACGTCAACACTTTCGCACTGTATCACGGCGGCTGGGTCCAGTTATTATCACTTCTGCCGGTCCCATACACGTATCGCATCGGGCGTTTTCAAAGCGAGTGAATGAAGATTCGATTTTGGTTGCTCGACATCGTTATACAGGGTGATTCAGGTTGCGTGACCAATATTAGGTAGGTATATTCCTCTCTAAAATCTCAGACTAATAATTTATTTTACCAAAACCTTGATGGACTAATAGTTTCGGAGCTACAGAAGATCTTTGTTGACCAATCAGAGGGCTTATGTGACCAAGACAGAGCTGATTCAAAAGTGTAAGTCGAGCAGTGATTGCGTCGAATCGATTCTTATCGTACGAAGTTTCTGTTCGATTTCTGGATGAAGAGACGACGCCGTCATAGAATAGATCCGTCTCAGGCACTGCTCAACTTATACTCTTGAACCGGCCCTGTCTTGGTTACTTATAAGCCCTGTGATTGGTCAACTGTGATCTTTTGTAACTCAAAAACTATTAGTCCATAAAATTTTGGTAACGGAAATTTAGGCTTAGATTTTCGAAAGGAATACACCCAACTAATATCGGTCGCTCAACCTGAATCACTCTGTATCTGCATCCACCAAAATCACGTTATATTCGCTTTTTTTTCGTATCGGCGTGACGTTGGCGCCACAGTCTTCTGTTTATTTCAAGTCATATTTTTTTATAAACTTTCAGGTGTTTATTTGCTGGGTGCGTGAGGCATAGTGGGGGGAATAAAACTGATGCCAGCGTCCATTTCGGACAATACAGAACTAAGGGTGGCTCTTCAATACTGTGGGCTATTAAAATAACACGCGCGTCAATTAAATTATATAAATACAATAAAATGGGTCATCAAAGTTGTTGTGTAGTCGATTGCAAAAAAAACTAGTAGAAATAGCAATTGCAAATTTCATAAGTTTGTGGTTGAAAAATGATATTGTGAGTAATTGATTGAAAGCCAGTTCTTAAGGGGAGGCACCAGTCGAATTTGACCGATCGATCTAGAGAATTCTAAATTCTCGAATATCTCCGAAACGGGGGTATCAATCGGATTGTCCTTGCGGCAGCCGATGTTTGAGGAGTAATGACGTCGAGTTTTCTGGTAAAATGCATGAAATCTTTATTTTTTTTTTTTTCATGCGTCGAAAAATGCGGGCGGGTGACTTATTTCGACTAGCATCAGTGCCCACGCATCATTGACGCGGACAAAAGTATGTAACAACAAGTCTACACGGTATGACGAGCACACCCATTACAAAACATCTTCGTTCCATGCAGTAATAAAGTGGAAAAGTGCAATTCAGATTTCGTTGTAATTAGCGATTGAAAGTTGTTGGGCCGCCATGGTAAATGGTTGGGTTGTCATGGCAATCCTTAGTTTCCGAGATGCAACAATGTAGTCCACCGTCTGCAGTACCGACGAAACGACTCTGCGCTGTCCTTTCTTTCTCGGGCATCTCGGAAACTAAGGATTGCCATGACAACCCAACCATTTACCATGGCGGCCCAACAACTTTCAATCGCTAATTACAACGAAATCTGAATTGCACTTTTCCACTTTATTACTGCATGGAACGAAGATGTTTTGTAATGGGTGTGCTCGTCATACCGTGTAGACTTGTTGTTACATACTTTTGTCCGCGTCAATGATGCGTGGGCACTGATGCTAGTCGAAATAAGTCACCCGCCCGCATTTTTCGACGCACAAAAAAAAAAAAAAAATAAAGATTTCATGCATTTTACCAGAAAACTCGACGTCATTACTCCTCAAACATCGGCTGCCGCAAGGACAATCCGATTGATACCCCCGTTTCGGAGATATTCGAGAATTTAGAATTCTCTAGATCGATCGGTCAAATTCGACTGGTGCCTCCCCTTAACACGAATGCCATTGTATTTCTGAGAAATTAAATATATAGTAATGTCAAATAGAGATATTTTCCATTTTTTAAGTAATTTCAATTTGTTTCATATTTAATATTAAAATTGATTTATCATTGAATATTAATTAAACAATAAACATCTTGACAGATTTGAACACTGCTTAACCTAGTTCACATGAAACTTGATTTAGTTATTGTGTTTATTGTACTTATTTTTTTCAGCTGACTCAAGGATAAAATTTGAATTTAACTTACACTGTAACGTTTTATATAGTAATTATATTTTTTTAACGTTCATTTAATTTTTTTGATAAATAATTGGCTTTCAATACCTGTCAATCACGTCAAAAGAGCCACCGTAAGTTGCGTAATATTAGGTGGCGCTGAGTTCACGCACCCAGCGAATAGGCGACGAAATCGACAAAAGACTGTGCAAAATGCCGCAACAAGAGTGGCATCAGGCACGGCGGCCACGGTCGTTGGTAAACAAGACGCGATGAGCGTCGTGCAGAGGTTGAAGTTGGCTTCGGACACTTTGAAACGAGGGTGAAATCTTTGAATTTTTCTATTCGCTCCGTGCAAGCTGTTGGAGGGGATAAGCAAATCTACCCCAGCGACGATGGTGGCGAAAAGTAAAAACAGAGTGGGACATTTTTCATACGATTAGCATCATATTTTATATCCAATTAATTGATTATTCTCATTTTTATTATAGATTTTCGAACGCTTGTTCATACTTTCATTCAGTTTTTTTTTTCATATAAAAAGCACATATTCATATGCTTACTGCATATGAGTTGTAACGTATCGGCTAGTCGGCCGGCAGGATAGTACGATCACGTGATCGACTGACCACGTGATCACCCCACCAACCAGCGATGACGTCAAATGACGCGCTCGCGTCGTCGAAGGAGGCGACGAAGAGTATAAAAGCTGGTGAGGACAAGCCTCACCAGCGATACGTAGAATAGATCTCGTAGTCGACTCACTTGATATATTATATTTTGGTAGAATCAGTAAAATCAAAACTCAGAACAAATTTCGACAATTTCAATTCCATAAATTTAACAAAGAAAAGTAAGCTAAAGCAGCTACTATTTCAAATTCAATTATTAAACTCTAATGCTGCAGATTTGAGATTAGAAAATTAAACTCGAGGCATTTATCAATAAATCGAACTTGCACTCTTAAATGTAAAACGAAACCAGAGATCAATCGCATCAAAAGAAATGAGCCAGTAGAAATAAGGTAATGTTAAGGAAATAGAGTTAAGAAGTAAAATTTTGTTATTTTATTTTGTAGCAATTCAAAATCAAACAATTCTTTGAGTAAAACGATTTAATTTCACAAAGTCAAATCGCTACGATCTTTATTCGACATTTCCGTCGCTCATTTCCATAATAAAAACTCTTGCACACAACATAAAAGCCGAGATAGTGTAATTTCAGGGAACAGCTTTGGAGAGCAATCTTCCGAGTCTGGTTATACAGTCTTGGGTGCAAACCCCGGATCTGAGTGCAGGGAATAGTTAGTAAAGATAGCACAGGAGTCAGGCTTATGTGAGAACATCGGCTCTGACATAGGGACGTGGCTTTACAGAGAAATCTGGCGAGTCCACGCAAACGGCTTTGTTAATTCCGAGTCCGTAGGTAGTTAGAAAATCTAGAAAGGAGGCTTTTTGTGGCAGAACCAACTTTTCCCCTCCGACCTAGTCGCAAAGTGCCCAAAAACTCATAAAATCTCAAAAAATAATTATTTGAGCAAAGAACTCACAGAACGGCGGTCTATTCCTATCTTTTTAAATTACCGGAATAGCCCGGAACGTTACAGAGTATAACCTCACAATGCATCGTACAATTGTCAAAATATAAATCTTAGTTATACTTTACGTACTTGTTTATTTTTTTATTAATTATAGAACAATAACTGCTATAATTACATGCAAAAGTTATTCCGAAAAAGTCTCCTATTTTAATCAATTGCACTTTTCGTTAAATTTCCATACAAATCACAGCTACACTCTCCCACCTTTTCGCGCTTTTCAGCTACCAGATGTCGTCACCACTGACTTGCACGGAGCGAAGAGTTCAAAGTGTGCACATTGGGTGTAATTTTCTTTCACATAAAGAATAATTATGAAAAAATTAAATTAACCATTTCCGTAATTGTGATTTGAATCAAAAATCTTTAAAAAAACTGCATCATCTGAAGAGCTAGTACATTCATATACTAAATTAGGTACTGAATCTGAGAATATGCAGACGAAAGTGTGTTAAGTTAACTCGGAATTTACACACACCTTTAATTAAGAGACACCAGATCATACAACGTACGATATAAATCTATCGTATTCCACCTAATTTCTTCAAACGAAGCGTTTATTTTTTTGTAATAGAACTGCCAACAATAGAATTTTTGTTTTTTATGCAATGCAAATATTTCATACGTTGTCTAAAACACCCGTTAATGTTGACAGATTATTAAATTGAAGTAGAATTAGGATTATTACCGTTTTGAGCGGTTCGTAGCATTCGCCGAATGTACCTCTTTTTAATACTATTCTGTAACTTCTGATCTGTTCACTTCGATGACGTTCCGAACATGCGCGACCAATAAGGTCTCAGAAAAGAAAAATCTACCAAATAGAAAACAAGACAAAACAAGTCGTTTCGAGGGTTTCGTTAACGAACAATTGATAAATCGATAAGTGACGACCGATATATTATTATTTAAAATAATTTTGATCGCCAATAACAGTGTAGTGTAAGAAATTGTAAAATTTTTGAAAAATTCAAAAATTTCACCCCCTGTTAAGGGTGCGTTCCGGAGGTCGGGGCGTTCTGATGATTTTCCTTACTATTTCTTCAGTCATCTAGAGTCTTTCCGCGAAATAAAATTTCATGCAATGTCTACACTTTGAACGACAGAAAAATTAAAAGATTTCACCCCCTGTTAAGGGTGCATTCTGGAGGTCGAAGCGTTCTGATGATTTTCACTGCTCTTTCGTCAATCATGTAGAGTCTCTCCGCGAAATAAAATTTCATGCAATATCTATACTTTGAACGATAGGAAAATTCAAAAATTTCACCCCCCGTTAAGGGTGTGTTCCGGAGGTCAGGGCGTTCTGATAATTTTTGTTACTATTTCGTCGATCATGTAGAGTTTTTTGGTGGAATAAAATTTCATGCAATGTTCACACTTTGAACGACAGAAAAATTACAAGATTCCACCCCCTGTTAAGGGTGCGTTCCGGAGGTCGGGGCGTTCTGATTATTTTCCTTACTATTTCTTCAGTCATCTAGAGTCTTTCCGTGAAATAAAATAAAATGGCCATCTCGCTGGCTATCTCGCTGACCGTCTCGCTGGCCATCTCGCTGGATATCTCGCTGACCGTCTCGCTGACCATCTCGCTCAATATCTCGCTGGCCATCTCGCTCAATATCTCACTGACCATCTCGCTGGATATCTCGCTGACCGTCTCGCTGACCATCTCGCTGGCCATCTCGCTCAATATCTCGCTGGCCATCTCGCTGACTATCCCGAGTCATTTCATCGTTTGCTCACCCCCTGACAAAAACCAGTAGGCAGCATAAGATCGAAATATCGGAATTTCGCGTCTACTGCCCCGAAACTTTTTTTCAGAGGGTGAAAGAACGATGAAACTTGGTTTAATATCAATGAAAATCTTGAGTTTATACTCGGCAAGTGAGCTCATGAGCTTATGCCCACTTTTATTCATACCACCCATTATACTTTATTTCATCCTGGCGATTGTCAATTTTATTGTACGCAATTCATTTTCATGGTATTGCTTGCTTCAGTTTATTTCAAAAACAAATCCATATCAAATTTGTAACAACCAATCAGAAATATTGGCCCCGCCTATCTTTTTTCTCTCTCTTTTAACGAAACCAGATTCCTGGCCTTAATCATCACCAACGGTACATCCCGATAATTAATTGTCATATATATGGGGCTTTCCATACCAACCCAAACTACCGATGATTTTTGCATCTTCGATTTCGCTGAAATTTGGGCATCCTTTCGTACCCCTCGAAAAAGGTTTTTATGATTTTTTTCAAATTTTTTCATCCAGCCAACCGGGAGACGAAAATTTTTGAAAATTTCGCGGATTTTTTTTTTAAATAGCCATAACTTGGTGAAAAATTGTCCGATTTGGGACTTTTTTTTTTCAAATTTCGTGTTTTTGGCTGAATTTTCTGAAAAATGTATGCAAAAAACATTTCGTTGTGAATTTGATTGTTTTTTTGTATTTCAAAGGTAAAACATGGATCTTAAGATTGTTTGTATCCTTCGATTTTTTTTTTTAAATTCTCAAAAATACTACTCCCCGAAACACAAATTTTAAGCCTAGTCTCGTAATGGGATAATGATAGGTTATAATTTTTTGAATTTTTAAGTAAAAGTACAAAGTTGCACGACACTTATTCTTTTCAACGTCCGACAGTAAACAGTCTTGCTACACAAATCTACTGAAAACACAGCGAAAACGTGCCCTTCGCATGCCCTCTATACAGCAGCTCTATCGTTTCACGATGAGTGTTACCGAACTAAGTGGATAGCCGGACTATGCGGATATCCGAACTACTCGAGAAACCGAACTATCCGGATATCCGAACTGCTTGAGAACTCGAACTATCTGGATATCCGAACTATCCGGATTTGAAGTTTCAGATCTCGCGGATCCGGGTATCACACATATCCGGATAGTCGGGTAATTCGGACAAAAATGCGAGCCCTAGTGAAAATAAATGTTAAGGGATGTATAGAATTAGATCATAAAGTATTTGTTGCAGATATTGAGGATGAAGGGACCCTAGGGATCGATTTTCTAACAGAGCACAATTGCGTAATTTCTACCGAAAATAATTCGTTGCCATCAGGTTCGCGCGAAATAGTTTTATCAACCAATACGGATAAACCTCTCGAACTTCCTCAAATTCGTGAGACGCCGGCGGGGGTGTGTGACGCGTCCCGCGGAGGTCCAAGCGTATAAAAACTATGTAGACATGTTTGAGAATGAAGTGTGACGTGGATTTTTCTTGCCCTCGGAACTAGACCGGATAGCTAGGCCGGGGACCATCCACTCGACAATTGGCCAAGAAAACTAACTTTTTAATTAATGTTGGGCGCCAGGCGACTACTTCGGTACGAAACAAAATTCTAAATCAAAAATACAATCAAATTATCAGTACTCGAAGCGTCGGCTAGCTTCAGTACCGCGGAGGGGTCGGGATTAATAATGAGGGATTAGCAGACGCAGTGACAACTCGAGGGTTGAATTTGATAATAATAACCAAGCATTTATTCAATAAAAAAAAGGATAGTTAACAATGCTCGGGCAAGTCAGGGCTTCCACGTGGGAGAGCAATAACAACCAAAAAAAAAAAATAGCCAATAATAAATTAACTCAACAAATGTAAGCCCTCGCGGCACAATAAACTACGTAGCAAAGTAAATCTAAATACTCCCAGGAACTACTCGGTGGTGGTAGAGGAAGAAAAAAATAATAATAGAAGAAGGTAATAATAAAATAAAATAATAATAATTGACGAAAATCGAACGAAATTCGGTTGTTGCTAGGCAACCACCGAGCCCACGGGAGGCTAGGCCTCGACGTTACCGACCACCTTTCTTATTGATAATCTTATTTAACTAACTTATCCTAACTCTGCCTCGTGGGCTATTCCTAACTTGAACGCTAAAACTTCAATAATCTCAACCCGAAAATCGTGAATAATGCCTCGGACGGCTGATTCTCCTCGTTGGAGTGAGCGAGAGAGCGACGGTGACCGACTCCCGCTGTCTCTTTCGCACTCGTGTGCGGAATTACGGAACTCTACAAAATTTGACGCTTTGACGCGAAATTTTCTGATATATCAAACTGGACTCGAAATCTCTATTTAGCTGGGACACTGGTGACGGCCTACCGACTCGGAGATCGGTTTAATTCGATCCCAAATTTTTACTGAGCCTCGTGGCTTCTAGCAAGACAACATGGCGGAAGGCCGTTGTCGGATTCAAATAAGTCAGAGTCATAAGTGAGCTATCGCTTACCGTGTTCCAGCCACCTGATGGATTTGCCTCCTTCGCAGGAGAAAAACCCTTTCTAGTTCCCTCGCGGGTCTCAAAAATCCAAAATTATTCCTCGGAGGGTCTCACACACACTCGACTGTTCCTTTTGGAACCTCACACAACTCAATCTTACTCAACTCGAAATACAGAATAACTCAAATCGCAAAAACACGTGTGTCATCTACGTTAGCCTACGGCAAAGTGTCTCGATCGTCTCGTGCCGGTTGTTAACGCCCTCGTTAGCCGAGGGATCGCCAAAATCGCCTAACACCTAGCGGCGTATTGTCGTGCCGCGCGAAAAATTAAAATTCTCGGAGACTTTTCCAGAAATCCTCGTCGCAGGACCACGGTTCGCGGGCTCTTGGGGGCGGCGGGAATCTCTTCCACCACCGATTTCCCTCGTTGCTGAGTGCCCTTGGCACTCCCCCGTGTCCTTGGTCGTAGGTGAGGAGGCTTCCGTCGTTATGCATCTTCTCCCAGCGTCGTAGGATTCGTAGTTTTCGTGTCAACCCGCAGGATAATTCCACGACTCAGTCGTCGGTAAAGCGTCAGTCACAGGCAATCTCCACCATACGTTTGGCCGTGCCTCCCCCATATCAAAGAAAAATTGAAAAAAAAACGCAAGAATAAGAACTAAATTCGACAATCTTATGTCGGTCACGGTCGCCTCTCGGAGCAAAAATTAACCTCGGGGCTGCCCTAACTCAGTCATACCGCATCCCAGGCACTCGTCGCACCCTTAACTAAGGTCGTCGGAGGGAGAGAGTGTGCATTATAACATGTAATGTTACAGAAGATAGCCCCGCGAATCGAGCTAGTTATCGGCAATAGGTTAGATTATAAGAAACTAATTCGAGTTTTTCATCCCTTACTTTTGATGAAAAAAAAAAAGAGAAAACGTACTTCTTCGAAGCCGCGAACGGGGTGCGTTCCAAATAAATTTTTACGTCTGGGTGAGGTAATGACGTCATGCTCGGCGACTATCGGGTATTGCGAACGGCTCGGTACTATGGGCGACGTATGTACGTTTTTTTGTCAACATCTGCAGTATTCCAATTCGTCAAATGTTGTCGAATGCGTTGTTAAAAATTTGAAGAATTGGAATACAGCTATCACATCATAAGTACCTAACCTAGCAAGTTCTGTTTTCTTGTTATAATCTTGTTCCCTTAGTTGCTGGACGAATTGTGCAGCGGGCAGAGTAACTGCGTTAGTAGAAATTCGACCACGGTCTCCATAAATCTGATACATCAACCTGTCACAGTTTTGAAGTATATCTGAAGACATTTTTCTAGCACGCGCAAATTATTAATTAACTCAATCTACGAAATGAGATATGCGATAAGCTGCAAACCGAAACAAACAAAGTAATGGCCAATATCAAAACGTTGGCATTGAGCGATAAGCCGTGTTCGCTGGCATATTTTTCCGCGCATGCGCTCTAAATTATATACTGCGCATGCCCGTGTTTCAAATTTAAATAAAAAATAATCCATTTATGCAATTTTTCATTCATTCATGTAATTTTCTCCTTACTATATGCATATGATAACAGAAGTTTTATTCATATAAAGATGGAAAATATTGATAATAATAACCAAATCGAAAATGTTATTGAAGAAATGATCGAAGTATGAATATCTACTAATAATTTATTAAAATTAAAAAATTTTAAGTTTCAATAATTTTTTATTATGCTATAATCTCACAGGATTGGTTAGTTAATGATTCTTTATCAGATGATGGCACATCCAGTAATACAGGATCTTCTGATGATGATGCTGTGGATAGAAATCAAAAAAGAACCTGTGTCAAATACTTCGTTGAAAATACACTTAATCTTTATTCTGATTCTGAATTTAAAAGCCACTTCAGACTTTCTCGACAAACGACTTATAATTTGATTGGTAGATAATTATGATATTTTATTTTATATAGTAACACCAAGATATAATTTGGAATTTATTCAAATAATTATAAATAGCTTTAGTTGATGATTGATAAAATTTTTCAGAACGATTTCAGCAAACTCTTTTCCTTATAAATAATGTACCCCAAGAAAATGCAATTACCCACGAACGAGCTTTCTTTATGACGCTATGGTACTTAGCCAATACTGAAACGTTTCGTCAAATTGCAGATAGGTTCGATTTGAGTCGCAGTTCTGCACATAAAGTTCTAAATAATGCCTTAGACTTTATTAACTCATTATGCGATGAGTTTGTCAGATGGCCAACACAGGAAAATGACAAAATTGCCATTACACGGAGAGAAAAAACTAGCGATTAACGCGTGAGCATTGGTCACGCTTTAATAGCAAGCAATTCCTTTGGAATATTTGCATAACTGTTTCCGTTTATCGCAAGCAACGACGCTACGGACAATAAGCACGGCACACATGGAAAAATCTTTAGAGTCACTTGGGCTTATAGCAAGCGCCGCCATGCACTGTAATCGTGAGGTTGGCCGAGGGATATTTCCAAGAGAGGTCACGGATTTTTTCCGTGAGACTTCTTGCAATTGCCTTTTGGGCTAGCATAGGAGGCGTGGCTTAAAACACAATCGCAAGGAGCCTCACGGAAAAAGTCCGTGGGCTCTCTTGGAAATATTTCTCGAATAACTTCACGGTTTTAACGCAAGGCGAGCATTGCTATGAATCCAACTGATTCTTGGGATCTTCGCATGTGCGCTGGTGCATTTAGGGCTACAGGGCTTGTCGTGCATTAAACCCATGAGGTCGTAGGAAATAAAGCATGAGAGGCCTGCGCGGTTCGCATGTAAAATAGTCGCGCGTGAATCTAATGAATTCTCTTGGATGAAACCCTAGATTTTTCTCTCCGTGTAGTCATGGTTTTTCTCGTCGAAGAAATATCGATTGCGTTATCGGTGCAATCGATGGCTGCCATGTACGGATCCGGAGACCTGTTGAAGATCAAAATGACTACTATATTCGTAAAAAATTTCACAGTGTCGTGCTACAAGCGATAGTGACAAGCAAAAAGCTTTTTACAGACGTTTACGTAGGTGAGCCAGGATCGATGCACGATGCTCGTGTTTTGAGAAGATCTCCTTTATATGGAAGGGCTCAAAACGATCCAGAATTTTTTGGAAATCATTTTCTTCTCGGTGACTCAGCATACTCAAATTTACCGTCGCTTGTACCTCCTTTTAAAGACAATGGGAGGTTAACTCATAAGCAGCGCTTATTTAATCTGAGACATTCTTCTACATGTGTACATGTTGAGCAAGCTTTTGGGCTATTAAAAGGAAAATTCCGTCGATTAAAAAGATTTGATGACCTTAGATTGGATATGATTGTACGTAGTATCATGGGCGCATGCATACTACATAACATAAGTATTTTCAATGACGATGAAAATGAGGATGCTAATGAAAGAGAAAATAACATGGAAAATGATAGAGAAAATAATATGGAAAATGAAAATGAAATAATGAACTCCGAAGATAGAAGACAGTACGTTTTTTATCAAATGTTTGGGCATAATATTAATGATTAAATACCTCTTTAAAAGTTCTGACTATTGATTGTTATTTTTTGAGATACTTGAGGACTAATTTATTTTTTTACTGTTTTATTTTTAAAACTAACCTACAAAAGTTACAAACACATGCATGGAGACTAGACAAGGAGCACGAACTTCGTATGCAAATAAGCCATCAAAATAAGAGGGCGTTATTAGTGCTCCATGTGTACCAAAGTTCTGCAAGTATACCTAGAATACGAAATAAGTTAGATTAGGAAATCCGGTTGTACGCCTGCGTGCGCATATCTTTTCTTGCTTTACCAAGGCTCGGTCCACAATAGACGCATACGTTCCTGTTCCCGTTCTCCACGGGAGTGTGTGTACTCCGGCTTAAACTGTATACAGAGATGATCTGTGGAAAG
This sequence comes from Rhogogaster chlorosoma, assembly GCA_944452935.1. Lineage (NCBI taxonomy): Eukaryota > Metazoa > Arthropoda > Insecta > Hymenoptera > Tenthredinidae > Rhogogaster > Rhogogaster chlorosoma. The sequence continues at coordinate 10,402,210 of OX101802.1, forward strand.
TTATAAGCCGTGTGGGTATGCAACCGGTGTTTCACTACGAAATGGCAACGTAGTCGATGCGAGAGTCGAATGAGTCGAATGAGTCGAATGACCGTATCTACAGACGACGTAACGGCAGCTGTCATTCTGCGGGGTTATAACCTAATAATGTTAGGTTATAATCTAATAATGTTCGAAATAGACCGATATTGACATCCGCAATTACCTGAATAACCCATTAAACTTTCTTAAGAAAGAATATTTACCGTTGTATTAAGGAACTGTGATTACAAAATCTAAATCTGACAATTATTTATAACTCTCATTCTAACCTAACAACATGAGAGCCGCAGAATGACAGCTGCCGTTACGTCGTCTGTAGATACGGTCATTCGACTTATTCGACTCTCGCATCGACAGCGTTGCCATTTCGTAGTGTATCACCGGTTGCCTACCCACACGGCTTATAACTTTCCACAGATCATCTCTGTATAGAAGCGTTAGAAGAGATTATTAAATCTGGAAATTTATTATATCGATATCAATCGTTTAATTATTCACACCTAACCCATCAAAAACCAACAGCTTATGGGCCCAGACAATCTAATAATGATAATAAATTCGTAGTTTATCGAAATCTATGCGCGTTGATTAATTTTTTCGTCGAGTCTACTTATTGAGGTTATGTTACCTCGTGGTATACATGGTATTACACGTGTGTAATTTTTTCGTGAACTGATTTAATAATATCTAATTACTAAAAGTAACGTCTTTTACGACGCTTACTGAGAACCATATATGAAGATTTTACGTGATGGGGATTGAAGCTACACACGTGAAACTCAAGTGAAATGGTCAAGACACGGCTCTTGCAAGAGGACTATAGACGTACGGATGCTGAATCAGCAGGACCCAGCGATACTGCTTTCGTTGCAAAGAGTACATCAAGAAAAATACAAGAGAGTACATCCGAAGAAAACAATAGTTTGTCATCAGATGAAGAAGAGAAAATCTGTAGTTAGATAGAGTTTGAAAGTTTTTCATAAAATATTATGGAATTCAGCTTCCTAAATTCTCTCTCCTCTCACCCAACGTTTTATGGAACATGTGTAATATACAGAGCGATTCTGTGGAAAGTTGGGAGCCGTGTGGGTAGGCAACCGGCGTATTTCACCGAAACGGCAACGCTGTCGTAGGGACAGTCGAACGTCTGCACATACTGATGACGTAGCGACAGCTGTCACTTCGTTTGGTCAGAATCAACATACAGTGTGACATATTTGAGGTTGATCGTAATATAACGAGTAAGACAACGGGGATCGATATTAATTCGTAAAGAAGTGGTAATGAATTAGCGAATTGATTGCAGATGTCGATTTCTGTTTATTTGCAACATTATTTGGGTCCAAACAACCCTCGAGGTGAAATTTACGAATCAAAGATCACCTGTTTGCCTACTATACCGATAATCTTGTAGAAGTCTCAGCGAGGAATGAATTAATTGAAAGTATTGTTCAGTAAATAAACGTAATTGTGCCTTTGATAGCTGAGTGGAATAAAGCGTCGCATATTTGTAAAAATGATTACATTACAATGAGTTTCTATCATGTAATAACATTTTTTATTCATTAAACGTAGTACAATAACAATAAACTAAATGCGTTGTGCCGAAGACATGCCGACTTCTTGAGCAACTTTCGAGATAAGCTTCTGACCGTCTTCTGGAACTATGCGCAGTATTTCCGCAAAACTGTGCATTCAAATTATTAGGAGGTGAAAAAATTTGGGGTTTGCTGCTACATCAGAAATGCCTCGTAGATTGCTCGTTGTATCTAAGTTACATCGCTGTGTTCCTGACCGTAATTGTCGTAGTGATGCGACGAGTCAGTCCATCATCGAGGAACTGCTAGCTTGTAAATAATTTTGCAAATAAACATAACTCAGAATCTGCGATCAATTCGTAACTTCATCACGACTTTATTACGAATTATTATCGTTTGACATTTGTTGGTTACCTTTATTAGAATGATTCGTAAATTTCACCCCGAGGGTTGTTTAGACCCAAATAACGTTGCAAATAAACAGAAATCGACATCTGCAATCAATTCGCTAATTCGTTACCACTTCTTCACGAATGAATATCGATTCCCGCTGTCTTACTAGTTATATTACGATAAACCTCAAATATGTCATTATCTGTCACTTGATTCTGACCAAACGACGTGAAAGCTGCCACTATGTCATCTGTAGATGCAGACGTTCGACTGTCCCTACGACAGCGTTGCCGTTTCGGTAAATATGCCGGTTGCCTACCCACATGGCTCCCAACTTTCCACAGAATCGCACTGTATATATCTTGTAGTGTAGTTGGTAATAACGATAAATAAGTTTACTTGCTACAGGTATACATTATATATACGATTGTAGAATAACACAAATATTGAACATTGAATATAATTAGGTGCATACGCTTTTGTAAACATAAATATTTTCAATATCAAAAGTTACAAACACTTGAATGGCCTAAACCGCTCTTGAAGAATTGACGACCAATTATATTCGTAATTATTGACTTTTCTTTAATTGAATATATTCTCTAATTAATTGACATTTTTCTCTTTGTACTTTCAATTTTTCTTTCTCTAATTCAAGCTTGAGCTTTTTTAACTGTTTTTTCATCCTTTTCATCTTCACAAGATTTTCTTTTAATAATTGATTTATTTGATTTATTTTTAATTTTAGTTTCTTTATCACATTCTTCAAATTTTTTTGACAATGAACTTAAACAGTGTCGCGAAGAATTTACAGGCTTGTTTCCTAGAATTTCGTCAATTTGTTCAAAAAATGTCTGCTGATCAGGAGAACGTCCAGTTTTGTCTTTACACTGTTTATAACTTCGACAAAGACTGTTCCATCTACTTTGACATATTGTTTTGTTGACGTTATACTTTTGGCTAGTTAAATCATTAACTATATTGTCCTAAAAAAATTTTTTATATGTTGGATAATCTTTTTCTTCATAATGAAGTCCATAACTCCTAATTAAGGATAAACTATCTTGATATTTCCATTCGGATTTTTCTTTTTTTTGATTCACAGAGGAGCAGCATGGGTTTTGTTGCACTGCTTGCTTTAAATTTTGAGTAGCTGAAAAATTTTCATCAAAAGAAATAAATTCACTCATGTTAAAATCCTCATTATCATCATTATCATAATTTTGAGCTGCTTCTTTGTTTCTATTAATTATATTGAAACTTTCTTCTCCCAGGTAAAAAATTTCTTCGCTACCGGTGTTGTTGGCATGCATCGCTTTTGCCCAGTCAAAAGGTTTTAATGAAAAAGTTTCATGTATACAAATAATCGTAAATAATTAGTTAAATTAATCTTAGGTCCTCTAAAACTAAGCTTGGATTTGGTCATTATAAGAGATATGATTTCAGTAAAGAAATAGTATATTATGCACCTATTTTTTACAACATATGCATGAAAGACGCGTATTTTCAAAAAACCATTATTAATAGTTTTTTTCACTATGGTGAGTTTTTTTCCCTGTTCCGAGAGTTTTTTTTGCCAGGTCTAAATACAGCTTTTGTCCCGCTTTAGATGCTTAAAAACCCGTAGTTTTCGTGCATGTGTTGTAAAAAAACCATTGTTAATAGTTTTTTCCCTGTGGTGATTTTTTTTTTCCTGCTACGAGTTTGTTTTCAATTGTTTATTTCACAGTTCTAAATACAGCAGCTTTTGTCCCGCTTTAGATGTTTAAAAACCCGCAGTCTTCATGCATGTGTTGTAAAAACATTTATATTGCAAATTACCTGATTGAATTTTATATTGGGTTTGTTCGGTAACCCAAATGGGATAACGTTTTCCGGACTCTGGGTCCAAATAAATGTTTGTAACGAAATTGGGTTCCGCAGACATATTTCTATTGATATTCCTATTAGTTTTTAAAGACAGACAGAAAATAACACCAATATACAATAGTAAGGAGAAAATTTTGAATCGCTGTGGAAAAAATTGAATAAATGGATTGTTTATTTTTTATTTAAATTTGAAACGCGGGCATGCGCAGTATATAATTTAGAGCGCATGCGCGGAAAAATATGCCAGCGAACACGGCTATAGATGATGTTTGATTTTCAGCTATTCCCAATTGCATTGTTTTTCGTTTACGCATGTCGCATATCGCTATTCGTAGTCTGATTAATTCAATATTTACCTGCAGCTTTAAAAAAAAATGTCTTTTGATATCAATGAATACTGTGACATGTATCAGATTTATGGTGAGTGTCGTGGAATTTCTAGTCACGCCGCTATTCTGTACGCTGAGCGATATCCTCAAGGAAGGCATCCTCGCGACAAGGTTTTCACACGCTTAGATCTGCGATTACGCGAAACTGGACAGGTCACACTTCCTCCAAATATAAACTCAGGTCGCAATCGACATGCGAGAACGGTTTACAACGAAGAACGAATCTTGGACATGACTGAAGACGATCCGATGTTCAGCACACGTCAAATTGCACGTACGTTGCATTTGGGACATATGTCGGTGCATCGCGTATTGAAGTGCGAAAGATTGCGACCGTTCCACTTCACTTTGGTCCAGCAGCTAGAGGAGCAAGATTATCCACGGCGTGTGGAATATTGTCAGTGGCTGTTACGACAAAACGAAGCTGATCATGATTTTTTAAAGAATGTACTTTGGACTGACGAATCGTTATTTACCCGCGAAGGGCTGTTTAATCAGCACAACGCTCACTATTATTCCGAAGAAAATCCATTCCTGATGAGGGACCGTGGGTTCCAACACAGGTGGAAGCTGAACATCTGGGCGGGTATACGTGGGGAACAGATCATCGGACCATGTTTATTCGACCATTATTTGAGAGTAAGTAAAATTAACGCGATAGGTTGTATTATTTGCGATAAGATCTCAGGTTCAACCGCTAATCCGAATTATTTTGCGGTGACGAGTGTATTTAACCCTACGAGTACACCTTCGGGTCTCACAGACCCGGCCAAATTTTCAAGGGCCTGGCACTGCGAGGCTCTTGACATAATCGATACAGCCCTTGCACGTAAATTCACTTCAGTCCTTTCCCTACTACTCGTCGTTGGGCAGACCCTCAGTCGTCGATACGGTATTAAACAGTGCAGCTCGAAAGACAAGCCCGGGTCTCTCAGACCCATGTATGTACGATTCGGTTGAAATTCTATGATGAGTAAACCTTTTTTTTTTAACTATTTTCATATGAAATAAAGTATTCTTGTATTGTATTTTTGTATTGAATAAACTTTTTTTGTCAAATTCAAAAACTATTTCGTAATATACCTGCTCAGAAACTTAGAAATATACGTAGTTCTGCTGCCTTGAGCTAGTTACGGTTGAGGCGTGCTTTTATGCAATAAAATCGAATCATAGCGATTTTGAGATCGACAATCACGGTTTTCATCATTTGTTACTCAATGTATGAAAATTCATCCGGAAATTTTGGATTTCTACAGTAGTGATACGTAAGAATAGGCCACACATCGATTGTAACGAAAAATGACACCCCGAAAATCGACCTACTTCGCCCTTAGAGGTTTTGCTGATAATGATAAAATACGATATCGTCGTATTTTTTAAATCAAAATATCACATCTGCCCTTCCAAAATAACAAAGAAAAATTAAATCACGTCAATTAGATCCGAAGTTATGATTAAAAAAAAAAAAGTGCAAAACTCGTGTTTTTCCTTTTGTGCGAAAAATTTTTATTCGCTCAAACGTCTTTCTTGAATAAAATACTGACCATACAGTTATTTGGTTTTCACGAATATTTTCTAAATAGTCCTCTCTTCAATTTAAAAAAAAAAACATCTCGATACACCTAATATTATGGAAGCTACACCGTGCGGAAGTTGGCCGGGTCTCACAGACCCAATGTGTATGACTAAGTAGCAAAAAATACGAGTGTACTGCTAGGGTTAAGTGATAATTTTACATGAAAAATAAATTTAAAGTCTACCAGTTTTAAATAAGATTAAATTAAATTAAGATCTTAATTGTTTCAGGGGCCGTCAACATCAATAGCATCGACATGTGACAAAATCGGATGTCTGTTTTGCAACTGCAAGCAAAAAAGATGTGGGAAGCAGAAACTAAATCTTATATTCCCTCAGAGTGAAAAAATAGCTCAACAAATAAAAAATGTGGCTGAACAGCTTGGTGATTTGGAGATTCTGTCGAAGCTTGAAAACCAAACTGTTGCTTATCATCAGTCCTGCTACGCAGTATATCAGACAAAAGAGAAGCGGTCTACCGAAGAATATGCTGATTCCAGTTGGCACAAATATCGTCATATACATAAATTGGCTTTGGAATCAATACAAAATTTCATTACAAAAGAAATAATTGAAAATAACAAGGGTATGTATTTTTTACAATTATTTCGAAGATACCAAGCTTTGCTATTGGAGTTTGGAGACCATGAAATAGATTTCGATGACATCCAAGATTACCGACCGGAAATGTTGCTAAAAAAGTTGCTAAAAATATTTGATGCCCGTGTTACTATAGAAGCATCTACTGGACTACGTAATCAGAAAATTATATACAAAACAGACATCGATATTTCAGTTATGGCAAATAACATTAAGTTTTTGGAAAACAAAGATGAGCATAAATTTGAAGATGTGGCATATTATTTTAGAAGCTGCATCAAGAACATTGATTCTCATCCTCTCCCCAGACATTTAACTGCTTGTTCGGGCTCGAATCTAGCGGGCTAATAAATTATTATTTCTAACCCTGATCCTAAATAATATTTCTCCACACAGTCTTTTACTTTCTATATACAAATACTTTCTCTCAGCTATGGGTACGCAGGTCAGGCGCCGATTGCTTTCGTCGGGGCTAAGGGTTTACCCGGGTCTGGAAAATGTCTGCACATGTGGCTTTTTACAACGCGACCTGGGCCCTTTGTCTTGGCCCAAGCGACGCCTGCACTTCTGCCTAAACAGTCAGTCTCAGCTTCGCTTTCAATCAGTGTACACGTAGTGCAGTGTCCCTTATTTTGTAAACCTTTAGCATATAATTTTATTGAATAAGCATCTTGCTACCTTTATAACTGTTAATTGTAACCTGCGTGTCGGCCAATTATTTAATAAGAGTTTCGAGCGCTCGAATAAGTATAAGTGCGAATAGTTTAAGTGAATGAGTCTGGTTGATTGGAACGCGGTTACCCTCTGGGGATCTGAGGTGCCCGTTCCCGGGCGAGCGTCATAGCGGCGACAAACTGTCGCCCGAGCATCTCAGCGTTGGTTCCCCGAGACGTCGGGACCGCTGTTTGCACGGCCGTGGGCCATCTTGGACGCTCCCCGTAACCCCGCTTCCACGTAACCGTCGGAAGTTGCGGCGTTTTGTGTTGGTTGTATCACACTTGGTAAGCCACCATCAGAGTATTGAATGACCATTCAACTTAGTTCATAAGAAACGCATCAGCTAATTCAATCTAGTGCATAAGGAACGCACCTGCCCAATTCATTGTGTATATTTGGTTATTTTGATTGAATTTAATAAATATTTGACTTGCTCCGGCTTTTCCCTTTGACCGTGAGGGTTTTTATGCCGAAGCAAGCAGTCTTGTTTTCTTCCGCGAAATTATGTCTTTTATTCATTCACCCTCTCACTCACTCGTCCCATCTTGCTCAGTGTAAGAAAAGAACTCTAGATAAATAAGAATAAACACTGCTGATGACATTATTCGAGGAGAATGCGGGATTCCTTATAAATTATTTGATTTGATACGAAACCTTATTCAAGGGCCTAACGTTGACGAGGAAAATTCTAACCAAACCATGATTAAAGTAACATCCATATGTAGTGCCATAATATATGCTGTTACCAATGGAAGATGTAAGCCAGCGAAAAGTTTAACTCTTGGACTGGCAATCAAGTCTCTAACCAACTCTCGGCAAGTTATAACGATGTTGAATAGATATGGCCATACAATTGGATACAATTTGGCAAAAGAAATCGAAACTGAAATGACTTATACGTCAGTCCAAAATAACATCGTAATACCAACAGGCATCACTGCAACGAATGGACTCAGTACTCACGTTGCGTTCGACAATTTTGACCGCTTCGTTGACACCACTTCCGGAAAAGACACTATGCACGACACTGTTGGAATTATATATCAATTTCCTAGTGCTGATGATTTTGATAATCTTCGAACTGCAACTTCATCAGCACCACAAGTTAATGTCAATGAAGATGAGCAAGGACCGTTACGTAAAAGCAGACATTTCAATGAGATCTCACGAGAGATTCGACCATATTATTCTGAACCAAAAACGAGTTTGCAGCTGCTTACTGTAGATTCGTTTACTAACACAATGGAAGTATGTGAAGGTGCTACAGAAATAGGAACGGATAAAGATTTATTATGGATAATGTCGTTGTCACGAATAGATTCTGTTCCTATGTGGTTGGGTTATAATTGCATGATGTTAACTGATCACAGTGAAGAGCAGAAAATCGAGTATTTGCCTCCGATAAATTCTTCTCCAACGTCTTATGCAATAGTGAATGAAACACTAATCATGGCAAACGAGATCGCTGAAAAATGTCAACAGGAGTAAATAATTGTGACGTATGATTTAGCTATAGCTAAAATGGCTATGCAAATTCAAGAAAAAGAGAAACCGAAATTCGATAACATTTTTGTAAATTTGGGAGCGTTTCACATGGAGATGGCATTTTTCAAAGCGGTCGGAAAGTATATAGACTGTAGTGGATTAGTGGAAATACTGGTTCAAGCAGAAGTTCTAGCCGGCGGCTCGATGAACAGCTTTTTAGACAGCAAACATTTCAACCGTTGTAAGCGTTTACACCCACTAACCGCTGCTGCGTTGCAAGTATTACATTTTGAGGAATATTTAGCCACAACTAATATATCTCCTGAGGCATTGGATGAATTATTACAAGCACAAATACAGAATGCATCGAATCCGAATACGTGTGACGTCAACGAGATAACCGAATTACCAGATTTATTAAATCGTATTCTGAATGGGTATAAAGAATTCTGCCGCCAGACTTTGATAGGTGAAAAAGGCAAAACTGCTCAATTTTACTATCAGTATTGTGAGTTGATTAATTTATTCCTTCAGATTTCAAGGAGCATCCGCACCAGTAACTTGGAACTGTACATGGACTCAATTTACAACATGGCTGATATCTTTTTCGCGCTTAACCAGCCTAACTATGCCCGATGGACCCTACTATACTTGAGTAATTTGATCGAATTGTATAATAAAAAATCGCCTTTGGTAGCTGAATTTCGTCGAGGCGCTTTTGGAATCAAAAGAACCAAAGCCAAATTCGCTCGATCACCCGTCGATTTGACACTAGAGCAGATCATCAATGCCGATGCTAGCAATCAGTTGACTGATAACCTTGCCGTTGACTCAATATCTGCGCGGCAAAGATGGGCGCTCAGCCACAGCATGAGGACGAAAATATTAACAACAATTAAAGAAAATATCAGATTAACAAAGAAAGATGATACTTCGCACTCTTTGCAAAAAAGCAAAATTCAGAAGGACAAAAAGAGCCTGGATAATATCATCAAAGCAATAAAAGAAACGATGAATCCATTTGATGACACAATTGATAAAAAACTTTTATTCAATATTTCGACTGGCAAATCTGCATCTGAAGAAGTTGCTGATTTCCTGCTGAACGTGAAGGCAGCCGGCAGTCAACAAAAGTTAAATTTTATTTCAGATTGTTCTTTAACTCCTGGAAGATTTGAAAAACCTATTAAACGTAACAAAATCATAAATTTCGCTTCTCAGTGCGCCACTAAAGTTCTCATGAGTAAAGATAAAAATAAGAAGGTATTGCTGAAAATGGAACGTGACATTTTTGGACGACTCCTGGCAATAAGTATACAGAAGAAAATCAATCTAGAACATTGTTTGACTTTTCCACTGGCACCAATGCCGCCTGCACTTTTCTCATGTACTGGTGAAATTTTGAAAACTCCTAATCAACATTTGCGAAAACTTTGAAATCTCAAGTCGAAATGGTTGAGCCCACAAATATTAACGTAGAAATAATAGATGGGTTTTATTACGTGCACCTAATCGGAAGCTCTATGCCACAGACATTTGAAAAAGTTGCAGAGTCAATACTCATAAAAATTTGTTCCACCAATGCTACGGAAATTCATTTAATATTCGACCGCTATTTGTCACCCTCAATCAAAGATTCTGAACGTAAAAGTTGAAAGGAGTTTGATATTCCATATAAAATTTCAGGACCGCAACAAATTAGGCCTAAAGATTTTTTGCAAAGCCTTAAAAATTATCGCTTTAAAGAGGCTCTGGTACAGTTTTTGGCTGATTATTGGGAGAACAAAAATTTACTCCCAATAATCCAAAACAAGAAAATATTTTTAACCGTTGATCATCAGTGCTACTCGTATCAAGCTCAGGATAATTACATAAAAAAGAACTTAAGAAGTGATTATATATGTTATCACGTAGAGGCGGATACAAGGATTATTTTCCACGCTCATAAAGTCGCACCAGGCTCAAGAATTCCAATAAAAGCTTCTGATACTGATGTTTTGGTGATTCTGCTGGGAAATATGCACAAAATTTCACAATCTGCAATTTGGCTAGCTAGTTCAGCGACTAAGAAGCAACATAACCAACACCTTGATTGCATTAACTGCATCGATCTAGCATTGAAGTTGGGATCCAAATTATGTCAGAGTCTACCTGCCTTCCATGCATACACAGGTTGTGATTACACGGCAGCATTTTACAATAAAGAAAAAATTAGACCATTCAAAATATTTTCCAAGAATGAAAAGTACCAAACAATTTTTGCATCATTAACTGATGAAGCTGATATTTTCATTGACGAAAAAATGGATATTGTTCAGGAGTTTACAGCAAAAATGTATGGCGTGAATCACTTCACCAGAGTTAATGAGTCAAGAAATCGAATTTTTATGAAAAATTATGCTGCGAAAGAGGACAGCGAACAGTTAAAAAAAAAAAAATTAAAAGTTTTGACTCGAACGCTATACCACCATGCTGGATATCCCTACAACAAAAAATTTTAAGAACAATTTTCGTCAATTCCATGTGGCTTAATGCAACAGACTCTGAATGTGTAAAACTCCAGCCTGAAAACTGCGGTTGGCATTTAGATGGTTATTTAAAACCAACAGGATTTATTGGGGACCAAACGCCTTTGACAATACAAGACATTGTCGAAATGACGGAAAATGATGAATCTACCGAATCTACCGAATCTACCGAATTGGCGTATGGAAATTTTACTTCCGATGAATTAGATACGGAATAATAATTATCAATTTGCAGCTTTGTCATTTATATAATTTTTGTATTCATTATGTTATATGGTAATATAATTTTCGACGTAATGCAAGACACTCAGTGTATGTTTTTTGTACTTTTCATTTTTTGACTGATCACTCTGTTTATTTCAATTAACTTTCCTGGAAGAACAAAATAATTTCAAGATAAGTATATATCGCAATTATTAATTTATGATATGTATATTCACCGTTGTTTTCTAAAGTCTACTGCCAGTTACTCCAAAATATTGCTCAGTATTCACTAGCGTATCGGTCTCCTTCTCTGTCGAATGAACAAATAGCTTGCGCACTCTCTTTTATCCGGCGGCCGCGCCGCGCGCAGCTACAATGCTGCGTCCTCTTCTATCGCATGGGATACTCAGCTCGGACCTCTTTGTCGCAAGTTTCAATTCGCATCAAAATTTAAAGTTTTAAAACTCGACAATCCCCATTCAAACCAGATTTTTTGCAGACAACCCTATATCATCGTGTTCGCAATGAAACAGCGCTTATTTTGATATTAAATTTATTCATTAAACAAATGGGTGAAGATAACTAGTATCAACATACCTGTTTATACCTGGCAACCCAGTAGTTAGGCCAGGAAAAAAATAGGCAACCCAACGTTTGTATGTTCTATAGGCTTTATACTTCCTGTTGGTATTAAATTTATTCGTTAAACATATGAGTGCAATGTTTAAGAAAAAGTCATTTTTTAATATTCAATTAACCATAGTCTGGCCAGGATTTTTTTAAGCAACCTACTCGCGATATATTTTTCAACATACTAAATTTGATATAAAATACTTTTCATCCATTAAACAGATGGGTGAAGGTCGGTTCTAATTCGGATCTTAGACTATTATGACAAAACGGTCACGTCATTTTTTTGTATAGTATTCAATTGGCGAAATGCCATCAAATGTTATAGACCTATGGGACACGTACAAGGGGGCACTATCTGAAGACTTTGTGGATCAGCATGAAAACAGAGTACTATGTGCAATCGAGCATCTTCTCAGAGCTGAAGCAAGATCATGTGCGGATTTTAACCTACCAACACCACAGATGATGTTTGAAAATGAGGCAGAAGAATTTACAGAGGAAAATATAGAAACCTTCGCGAAAAAAGGTAGTGCACTGGTAGAACAATTAAATAACGATCAGAAAAAGATTTATCATAAAATTATGGAAAGAATTATGTCGGACAAAAATAGTGAAAGGAAAGTAGAAGAAAAATGCTTTTATATCGATGGACCGGGAGGGACAGGAAAAACATTTTTATATAACACATTAAACTATATGCTGAAATCAGAAGAGAAAACTGTTGCATGTGTTGCTTAAACAGGCATAGCGGCCATTTTACTAACATATGGAACAACCGCGCACAAAACATTTGGATTACCCTTGATATTAAGAAATGAAGGAACGATTTTCACAGATAAAATGATGAAAAACAAATTGCAACGTATAGATGTATTTATATGGGATGAGTGTTCGATGTTCCCTAAAAGTGCTCTGGGATTGATTGACAGAACATTAAAAGATGGAAGACTTATCACCGTTTGGTGGAAAAACTATGATACCGGGTGGAGACTTCACACAAGTTTTACCAATTGTAAAACGAGGAGGTAAACAGCAAATAATAAAAGAAACAATTAAATATTCAACACTTTGGAGCATATTCGAAAAATTCAGCTTGAAGCAAAACATGCGAGCAAAGGAGGATGCCGTTACGTTTTCACAGTGGCTACTTTATATAGGTAATGGAGAAATAGAAGAATTCGTACCTGAGAAAGAAATGCAAAGTAATAATTTGATAGCAGATTTATATCCAAGTAGCCTATCACTCGATGAATTAAATCTTAGTATGTAAGAAATTCATTCGATAGCTCTAATTAATTTGTTAGGTGTGTAAAATAATTTCGAAGAATCGTAGGTCTAAATTTTAGGTAGTATGTAAGAAAATTAATATGATAGTTTTAATTAATTTTATAGGTAGGTGATATAATTTTCGAGAATTGTAGGTCCAAATTTTAGTTATCATGTAAGGAAACTTAATAATTTCAATTCAGAGTAGGTCAGATGATTTGTGAACATCAAATATTAAAATTCAATAGTTCAAATTCACTTATAAAATTGATGTCAAGATATACTCTACATTTAATTAAATAATTGTAAATTGTAACAAATAAAAATTGGCAAAAATAAAAACTTGTTAATATAAACTCTGAAACGTGCATACAATATTAAATTTAGTAAGAAATAAAACAAATATACCGTGAGTATTCGTGTATGCGGGTCAGTTGGATCCGCCCGATCCAGAATTTGGCGTTTCGGCACTGCCTTTCCGCCGTTCCTTGTTCACGCTGGTTGCCTTCTGCTTTGACAGGTAGGCAAAGCGCGCGGAGTACGATTTTATGGTTAGATTGTGGTTAGGATTTTCAGTATGAAAAAATTGTTCCGATAATCTGTCATTATTCGACGAATAAATAATACTTTTAAAACGATTCAATGCAATTCAGAAGAATTTGTTTTTATTTGTTCATCAGTTATCAGTTACACTGATTAATAATAATTTTCATCGAAATGTAATAGTAATAAAATTATTGTTCGTTCGTCAAAAATCTCGAAAGTTGTTTTCATTTGTGGCTAAATACATTAATTTGCAACCTGAATGTAATTTACTCTCTGTTAATTTAGTGACTGTAATATAAAATTATCTTTATTACCTGGTACAATTTATCCTTCTCTACACTCTTTTACAGGATTCGCTAATAAATATTCTCGTGACTCAGCTACTTCAGTTTCTTCTGAATAACATTGAATCGTTTTAAAAGTATTATTTATTCGTCGAATAATCATAGACAGATTATCGGAACAATTTTTTCATACTGAAAATCCTAACCGCAATCTAACCATAAAATCGTACTCCGCGCGCTTTGCCTACCTGTCAAAGCAGAAGGCAACCAGCGTGAACAAGGAACGGCGGAAAGGCAGTGCCGAAACGCCAAATTCTGGTTCGGGCGGATCCAACTGACCCGCATACACGAATACTCACGGTATATACGTATGTGCATCTATTATAGTGAGAGTAATATAATCACATTATATCTGCACACAGTTTGCGTTTTCATTAGAAATCAGGCAAACCGTAAGGAAATGTGAAACAACAAATGATGAAATATTGAATTTAATGTAGGGGAAGTGGGGGTAGCCCTGGGTTGCGATTCTAGGATCTCCGCTAACTCCGCTAACTCCGCTAACTCAGCGAAGGCCGTTGGTTGGCTGAGGAGCGGCCAATCGGCGCTCGTTTCGGGTAGTGTAGTAAATACAGACGACGTACGATGGCGCTGTGGGCTCTGCTCGGCCGCCAGTCATACATACAAACGCGAGGCCCACTTACACTTGATTTAAATGCATGTGTACCATATGTACCACAAGGATAAACCGAATCAATGAAAATGAAGAAACATAACGAATAATTGAATCAAATTATTGGACTGCAGTAAAACTGCCAATATAATATTATAAACTTAACGACAACTTTTGACTCGTAGGCTCTCGATGATAATTTTCTCCCACCGATTGAATCTATTTAACGTATCCCTAAATACAAAGCGGGTAAGTACGATTTTATCTATGATGAATTGTTGTCTTGCATATGCTTCTCCCTGTGTTACAGTTCGTTAAATAATTCCACATTAAATCACACGGGTGTGTATTATAATAGGTATTTATTTCACCTTCTGTGAAAGTACAGTATGATACATCATAGAATATTAATAATAGTAATCATACAATATTAATTCATCGACATCGTTCATAAATCATGAATTCTACATACAATGAAGAAGCCAAAGAATAGCGGCGAGTCTGTATTAACAATAACTTATATATAGGTAATATAAGTCCGTCTTCACCGTATCGTCTATTTCCCAAATGTGCCAACCTCCCAGCCAAGACTATTTCAGTGGAACACTCACAATTATCGATTAATAATCTACAGCGTTATATGGGTGATCAATTATTTTACAGCGTTACAATTTCTTACGCAAAGAATCATATCGAGACATCAGCAGAGGCAGATGCGGCTTTGTATCTAGTCGCACGTTTTTCATCGCAGTTATCAATGACGAATGATCGTATTGAACTGGCTTATAGGTGGTAAACAAAGTGAGAGCAGGTCCTACCTGCCAAAAGGTCGTATAATTTTTTGACGTCTAGTCATTCGCTTTAGAAATAATAAAATTGCGCGAATTCGAATAATCATTAAAAATATTATTCGAATAATGGAAATCATCATACAATTAATTATATTAACGTGTCTAATTTTCATAGTAAAGATAATCATAATTGATGATAATAGTCCAATGTTATTGGACTGAATTATACTATCTTCATTGGTGAATATATCTATAATAGATACAGAATTTCTTCAAGTAGATCATGATAATCTACTTGAACAATTATATCTATAGAATATAATTATATTGATATATTATTATTATTATATTATTATTATATATATTATTATTTTTTGCTTCATTTGAAGCGAACATTTTTTTTCTCTGGCACATGAAAATTTGGTTTCTCACATCGAGAGAAAAGTTCCATAAAAATTTGTGCAATTACTTTTAATTTTAAGTACCCCCTCTCAATCGTTGAATTTTTCACATTTGAATAACTTGGAAATCATTTGATTTTTTTTAAAAATTGTTTTAGCTCAGTTCGGTCTTATGATTTTTCATTGCGATTGGTCGCAATCTCTAGTGTATTAGAGACTCTTTAAAAGCGCCCATTAATATTTTACTGTAACTTGAATCGTTTCGTAGGTGTCTGCCTCGAAAGACCAATTTCCACGAAAATTGTAAATATGAGAATAAAAATATATATTGTATGCATGTACCTATATGAGGGTGGATCAAAAAAATTGATGATTTTTTTTCTGCTCTGACAAAGCGAAATTGGTTGACACGCACCTCCATAAAGTACTTACCAAATATGAGCTCTTAATATTAATAGGATGATCCTCCGCATCATAGTTTTCCATTTTTACTTCAGTCTCATATAAAAAAAAACATATCTCATTATTAAACGATTGTTTAGCAAATCCCTATACATATTTCCATAGGAAATTGAACGCTCTACGAAAAAGGAAATATATACAGATATTTGCTACGCAATCGATTATTAATAAAATATGTTTTTTTTTTTTATATGAGCACAGAAGTGATAATGGAAAACTATCATGAGAAGAATATTCCTATCAATATTAAGAGCTCATACTTGGTAAGTACTTTATAGAGGTGCCTAGCAACCAATTTTTATACGTCGGAACTAAGAAAAAAAATAATCAATTTCTTTGACCCACCCTAATATATATTATACATTACGGTGGTCGTTAAAAATTAACTTTCTTGCGACGCCCCCTAAAAAGCTTCCTTTCGATGAAAAAACACTGGGAAATTTTTTTTTTTTAATTCAAAACAACACGTGCATCGAGACGATCTAAGTTAATTTTTGGGTATAATCATTTTTTCTCTGAAAGTATCTTATTAAATTTGAAAGAATTATTTTTTCGAGATTTGGAAATAGTTAACAATGAAACACCTTCAGTGTTATCATTTTAATTTATGAATTTTAACTTAAAGCTTTATAAGAAGTTTAATATACTTCGTCATTCAAGCTCATGCTTCAATTTTTCTTCTATTTTTGGACTTTTTATACGTCTGTGAGCAGTTACGTATGAGTTATTTGAATAAAATTGTATTTTTCCTGAAAAATTCCCAAAAAAGATTATACCCAAAAATTAATTTAGATCGTCTCGAGGCACGTGTTGTTTTGAATTAAAAAAAAAAAAAAAAAAATTCCCAGTGTTTTTTCATCAAAAGTAAGCTTTTTAGGGGGCGTCGCAAAAAATTTAATTTTCAACGACCACCCTATTATACATATATTATGGCATACATTTTTTCGTTGATTTGATGCATGCCAAGTATAAAAATCATGACGTAAATTCAGGCACGAACTTTTTTTTTTGTACGTTGACTGTTGTAATTTTGAACTTCAAATAAAATTGATGATATTTTGATTGAATATACAATCCGAAAAGTGATTGTAAAATGGAAAATGTGCATTTTGTTTTTGGCGATATCTGTGGCGTAGATTCGTAGAAAACAGTGAATTGAAAGATTGTGAAGAAACGTTTGAAAAGTTAGTCATTGAGAGCCTCGTAGCTTATGTCCACACGCTAGCGTCTTTAGTCATGACGGCTGAATTTCAAGATACAGCGGACTTTTACAGCGGTAATGTTGATCAGTTGTCGGACGCAGCACAAGGTTTCCTCCGACTGCGTACGGTGCCGGGGGCGCGGATCACAGACTGTTTCAACAGGGTTTCGCCTACTGTCGATTCTCTTGGGACGCTTATTTGGGAGGACACACTGCTATCAGCTCCTAAAAATACAGTCAACGTTAGTCACTGTGGCGACGCACTGTGTGTGAAAAATGGCTATCATTCAACCTGTCTAAGATCTGACGTGTCAAAGACACACGCACGCACTTGCCTGTACTTCAGGGTCAGGGGATAAGCCGACGTAGACTTTATGCACAGCGTAGCCCAGATTCGATTTTTTTTTTATCAACGGGAATAACTTCTTCTTGACGATGGTCACTAGCTTGTAAAATGCTGTCGATGATGAACATTGTACAGGCCAAATTTCGTAAACGAAGTTCATTCTGGTTAAGCTGTGGAACATTTAAAATAGCATTTGGATGAATAATAATAATAATAATGCATTGCATTATCGTGTTGCATTCGAAGGAAATTAGAACATGTAAGCGTCGAGGCAACTGTTGTGAAATGAAGAAAAAAACTCTAAATTGGCGAGCCAAATTTCACACGGCAATTCCCTGTAAACAACCCGATTTGAATGTCATTTACCATCTCTGTAAATGCTACATAAATTTCGACATATCGCATCACGAATATTACCCAATCTTTGTTGCCAGGTCTATTACTGTCACAATGGCTGGTATCAATAAAACGAAGTAGATGCTGATGCTTGAAGCAGATGCTTCGGATTCGGAGTAGATACTTCAGATGTAGTAGCATGCTTTCGCTTCCGTAGTATCTACTCCTATGTTACATAGGGGTTAATACTAGTGTTTCGTAGTACCTACTCGTAGCTCGAAGTAGGTACTCCGTTTTTGAGCCGGGCGTAGTATCTACTACAGTTTGAGTGAAGCTGCTGTCCGAACAACTTTGCAGACGGGCTACTTCGCTAAATAAGTGGAAATGGCCGCTTTTATGAATATTAGACGACGGACAAAAGTTTATAATAATCGGAGGGAATATGACGAAAAATATCGATTCTCACAAATGATTCATATGATAAATGTAGAAAACATCAAATAACTCGTGTGAATTATACATAGATATACCCAATAATTTAAATAACGTTTGTTGAATTTTTCTAGTTCGTTATATGTAAAAAAATCGTGACTGAAAATAATAGTTTTCGTCTTGATGTTCGGTATTTTATATCCAGAAATTATTTTATACTACTACTATAGTAGATACTACAGTATTGAAGCAAATCTTTCTTAGGAGTAGCAGATACTTCACTTGCGTAGCATGTACTACACGAGGGAAGCATCTACTACGAGGTGAAGTATTAACCCCTACATGCTTCGTAGTAGATGCTAATACTTGAAGCATTAGTATCTACTTCGTTTTATTGATACCAGCCAATGTCTTTCGATTCGGTTTTTTGCAAGGAACTACCAGTTCAGGATTTCAATTTTCATCCTACATTATTTTTTGAAATCTACTTTATTCAAAAAATTTTTTCGCAAACATTTCTATGTTCTCACCAAACAAGTTATGTGAGTGACAGTTTCTTAAAAAAAGTTGAAACAGGGGATAACAGTGAAAAGAGTTACTTACTACCGGCTCTGTTGGATAGTCTGCTCGATGGCGCTTTTCACCTCGAAAACAGTGATTTGTGTTTCAGTCTCGTTACACACTGTCGACCGCAAATAGTTGACCTCGTAGGCAAGAGATCATCAAGGGATCTTGGAGTCACAAGATTTCTCAGCTAGGAAAATTGACAGCGGAGTCAGACTAGGGTAAGATTTGAAACAAAAACGATAACTTTGTCAGTTGACTTACTCTCGGACAAGTGGGTGGAAAAGCACCGTCTTTCTCCGTTTGGCTGGATAATTTCAGATCACCGGCCAGCTATGGCTCAGCATCTCGGTTGTAAACATCTGCGTGAAAATTATCAAACACATGCATAAACGTTTACAGACATACAAAAAGTGTAAGTCTACGGTTTTCTGTAACTCAATGTCATGTTACAAAACGACGCAAGTATGCCGCAAAAAATTTATTGCAAAACTGTGGTGAGAAATTGACATGATGTACGCAGTACGCGTGTACGTATATTTACGCTATCGGTAATTTTTTTTCTTTTTTTTTATAAATTTTTTATTTTATTGATACCTCTCACCGATGCGTCGTATTAATGCAAATATGGCGAACCTTTAACCAAAAAATCCTGCAAATTTTCTGCTTTTCCGCATAGTGCAATCCTCCCGCGTCACTTGCGCTTAGATTCTTCGTAATGTGCCGGGAACTGTTCGTCATGCCGCCGGCGATGACGTGATAACCGCTACCAGAAAACGGGGATTCACAGCTCACGCGCACTTCGCGGTCCCTTTTCCACGACGGGAGGTTAGGTTGGACAGGTCTCACTTGTTGCACGGTAGACGCCTCGAGTGTGTTTCGCTTACAGCCCGTACTGTGTACCGGTGTACACACACACGCATGTGTATTCAAAACTGTGCAAACGATAAATAGTAAAAAACTTTAAATTAAATACGTGGGTAAAATTATCATACATCGGAAGTGTGCAAAATCGTTTACAGAAGTATCGTGGGTGAAGCGAAACGCTATGTATATATATGTATATATATGTAGATATATATCAAAGTACACGAATTCGAGGCATCTTGCGGTCAGGATGGTTGAGCTGTTAAGGTAATATAATACCATAAAGGGGATAGACCCACCTAAGCGAACACATACTGCGATGCTTAGGACTCGGGGACAATTGTACTAATTTCTAGCACCTATGTGAAATAAACAAGTCACGACAGTTATGAATCCCGGTCCGGATACAGGAAAATGGGAGGACCCCTTCGTTCTGTAAGTAATTAACGACTCACTTACATCGTATTCATGTTCATTAACCCAGTCTTTCATTTTTTTTCAGTGATGTACTCGACGATCTGGCCAAGATGTGAGGACATTTTTTGTAACTCCACTCGAATTTTGCGGAATTCTTCAGCTGTATCCTTCTTCAAGTCCAATTCCTTGGCCTGATTTTGTGCCTGCAGCATCTGTGCCTTCGCCATCAACTGAGAAGAATAACATGATAATAATAGGTCCGATGAGATTTTGATTGGTATACTTTACATTCTTACAAGATCATGTGAATTTCTGATAGGTACTCCCTATATTTTTGAACATGTTTAAAATCCTATGAGATTTTTGTAAGTGATTAATATATTTCCAACAGGAAAATGATTATTTGAATCAAATCGAAATATATTCGATTGAGCATGAGTACCACTCATGTCAAATCTAAATTGGTTATAGTAAGGATCAAGGGGATGAATAGGATGTCATAAGAACAATCAATGGTCATCTTTGAATCGCGGCTGAATAAAGGTTTGTGCAATGTCAAATACATCAATTGACCATGTGAACAAAGGTTCATTATGTTTACCGATAAGGCCTCAACTTGCTTCTCCTGCATTTTCGCAAAATGTGAAGTCCTTTCTTCGTAGTCCAATCTACGTCCCATGGCTTCAGTAATGCCACCCTTTTTTAGGGTAAAAGATCGTCGACCAGAGGACGAAGTCGACGTCTTTCCCCTAGAAGACGAAGTACTCGGGCGGTCTTCATCTTCTGCATCAGCTACTGGAATGATTTGGTTGCTGAATCTCACTTTTCATTTTTGTACAAACTTTTATCGTAATCGTTTGTTACAATGATGTTAAAAAGACACTATACAATCATGAACAAGCGACACTGAAGAACAAGTTTGTGTAATGTAACACTGTAATGATTTCGAGTGATTTAAACAGCTGCATTACAACATCCCGCCCAACTATATCGAATTAAGAATCTATAAATCTAAATTGATAATTTTGTGCCATTCTTCTGAATTTTATTTAATTTATGTAAATCACTTTATTTAGATACCCAATTCTATTCAATTTGTTTTAGTTTACTGGGATATCCAATTCAGCATGCAATTCTGAACCCTCGCGTTTACCTTGCACGACAGCGACACCATTCATCTCTGCTGGGCTGCTGACACCACAGTCAAATTTTACGTCAGCTTCCTCAATGGTACTCCGGTCCCCATCCATTAACTTCATTAATGCGGCCTAGTTGAGAATTTATTCTGAAGTATATTCACATATACCTTGCTTATTATTACTGTTATTATGGAATTCAGTACAAAGTGACTTGCTAGTGCTTCCAATCTATAATTATTATAATTACGCTTCCAACGATCATTAATATTTTTGCCATGCATGTTTTTAACTATAAACCTGTACCAAAAATGTAATCTATATTGTTGATTGCTATTTCATTGTATATTTTTGTTTACTCTTGATATGCCATTTGATTAATTACATGTGTTCCTGACAGAATGCGACTTTTATTTGTTTGTGGGTCAGGGGCGAAGGGGGGCGGGGGGGGGGGGGGGGCAATTTCTAAGAGGATATGAGTTATAAATATATGAATAAGTAGATGAGTGCGGGGTTATTTGCATTTGAGGCTTCATTTTTTTTCGGAGTCTATCCACGCCACGTCCACGCATCAAATTATCATAACGGCGTGTTTCATTATCCACTGAAAAAGCTATAGCCTATTGCTTATCTTTGTCACACTGCTGCGGAATCTATCTCCGCCTACACCCAAAGTGCTTTGATCGAATGATTAAACCCAGCCATAGTTAGATTTGGAAATTCCTTCGAATTTGAATGCATTCTGCTGCTCAAAAATCCAGGTTCTATGTTACTACGTATGTCAACATTTTTCAATGACACATATATTGAATGGAGTTCTGATATAATATTAACCTCAGATAATGGTAAGCTGTCTCGGCTCCCGGGAATGCCATTCACCGTCACCGGCCCCATCACCGCCAGCACTTTTGATTCTTCCTCGTCCAGCTCCATGCCTTTTTTCAGCATTATATTACCAGTACGCCTGTTGGCGTCTTTTAGCGCAGCGCACTTGGACTTTGTTCTTTGCTTGATGTCCGCCCATGACTGCAATCAACATTCAATAAGAAGTCTTATTTGACCAAACAAAATTTTTTATATTACCTACATTGTCAAACTAATTATCTGTTCAGTCTACAGAAAATTTGTTGCACCAACAAGAGGGTTTATTGATACTACCAAATTATTGTTAAATATACATACATACATACTTTATTAGATTAATAGTTATTTAGGGTATTATATTCATTGTTCTTATCAGTTATTCCGTATGTAATTTTGCAGAATTACTTTATTACATTATTATACAGAGTGAGGCACTTATATATAGTGTCCCGGACAATTTTCTACAAAACGAAGCGAAATAACGAAAAAAATTTTCAAGTATTACTTTAATGGTTTCAGCACGGACACAAGATAGTGTTTTTGAATGTTTTGCAAAGTTGCAGTATCACGGTTATTCGAAGATCAACTTTGGTGTTTTAGATAAAAACCTATATTTTTTTGCAGATTCGTGTTCTGCGCGAGAAATTAATAAACTCTTGTTACAAAATTTTTTTGTTGTATAACAATTTTGTATGGTCTTTTTTTGTGTTTTACATTCAAAATTAAAATTCGAAAATGATCATTCTGCATGAATGTTATTGTAACATTATGATCCAATTGCTTGGATCAATTTTAATTTCTGTTTAAATTGAAGTTTGGACGAATTACAAACAAATCAAATTGAGAACCAAGTACCATGAAAAGTTGACATTTTCAATAAACGAGTTTTTGACAAAAGTTTAGTATTTTTCCATGTAGAACGCTGTTCTAAAAATTGAAAGGATGATATAAAAAAAATTAAAACAAAAATACCATATTAATTTTAAATGGGAAAAAAAAATTTGAATAAAATTTTTTTGTCTCTTCATAAAAAGCACGAATCTGGAAACAAAAATATAGGTTTGCATTTCAAAAACAAACTATACGTGCCTCACCCTATATATTAATTTTTATTTATCAATTTGGTATAATTACATAATTAAAGCTCATCGAAGTATTACTCAACATAAATGGAATCAAACGTCATTAGAAATTTTTAAATAAAAATAATTCTCACTCTCTGCCACTGTTCTACAGTTTTTGTACACCCTGGAATTTGATTCAGGGTGCACGCCAACTCGTTCCACTCCATTGTAATCGTTGCTTGTCCAACATCTCGGTCGAATTTCCCCCTGGCGAAATTCATATTGCCGTGCATATACTCGATCAAGGCAGTCTTCTGCTCGGAAGACGAGCGTGGACCCCGTTGCACTTTTTCTTTAGATCTGTAGATATTATTTACAAACAAAGAATTCAATAACGGTATATGCACGTATAGGAATAATGCCTGGTTTCATCGGCGACAAATAACTATTTATTCGCTGAACAAGATTTAGCCAACAATAATATCTATTATTTACACAAACATATAATATTTATTGTATTATTCGAATTTATGTAATATGTGTAATTATTAATTATATGTTACATATGTAATTATTTTAAATTTTAATCATTTATAAAATTAATTTAAGTATTTGTGCGGCAATTTTAAAATTGTTGTCGCATTTTTTTTCGACAAGTCAATTGTTAATTTTACGTATAAAATATATTTTTTCGCCGGTGATACCGGGAATGATATTTATGATATTTATGAATTCGATGCTTACCCCATTCTCCTGACAAACGATACCACAAGCAGCGCGAATAAAATCGACGTAAAGAAATAAAAGCGTATTACAAATGAAACGGCAAAGCGTTATGGATTAAATAATATTAAAATAAAGGTTAAAATTAGAGATATTTAATGAACAAAAACACGAAATTAAATGCAAAAATTATAACAATAATAACACGAACGAATATAACGAAAGAAACACAATTACAGATATTTATACAATGCACAATTACCCAAAGAATAACTCGTTTTTAATACGCTTAATTATTGCTGTATGTTTGCGACGCTATTAATTCGGCTGTGTTATGCTTTGATCATTTGTTTTCTACGGTCGTCAGTTTTCTCGATGAAAACAGAAACAAATAAATTTAAATTTGCATCGATAACCCATGGACAACCGTCAACCGCGTGAGAGCAAATGATTTACGATTTAATGTCTACTATTAACTGAAGTAAAAAAAATTCAGAAATTAAATACACCATACGTGTGTTTGTTGTAGGATTTTGAAATTCATACGAAATGGGGTGCGTATTAATTTTAATTTTAATCTCCAGACTCCAGAAAAGATATTTGAAATCTATATTATAAATTATAAATTTTAAATCTAAATTTTCAAATTTTTTTTTAAAAACATCTCAATGGTCAGAAGAGTATGAAAAAATTCGTGAAAATTCTGCATAGTTATAAATGAAAATTAGTGCATCAAAATTCATAATGCCTGTACTTCCGCTACAACTTTTTCTTCTTGTTTAGCTTTTTTAGCGCTCAAATTTATTTGTTAAAATGTTTAAAAAATTCGAATTGCTATTTAGAGTCCAAAGAATGATACGAAAAATCCGAGAGGTCGAGGTTGAGGACCATGTCGATTTTGCATGAAATGCCCCATAAATATGACTCATGTGTTTTTAATTTAGAATGATTATTACGTAGTATGGGTAATTCCATATGAAAATTAAGTACAAAATGAAATTTTGATAGCACTCTTGATTTCATGGAAACTTTTTATAGCTAAAGTACGAATTCAAAGAATCATGTCATGATTACTTTCGGGTTTCTCTATCAAACGTATCGCTCTGCGAATATGCTAAAAAAGTTTTTGTAAATAAGCCATTTTTCGAATTGGTCTAGCTTCCTTTGAAATAATTTCTGGGTGAATTATCAAACACATTAGAGATAACAAGCCTCCATTCAAATAAAATCAGTGTAATAAAAAAGTTGCCCAACCGACTTTGATCAACTTTTTTCACAATATGCGTCTTTTAACGCGAAGATTTTGTATTGATTACAGTATTGGCCGAGCAGGCAGTAGTTAAGAAATAACAATTACTTTATACAATTACTTTAAGGCAAAATTTCATTTATTTCTTTTTGAAATAATCGAAAAAATTGATAAATATTAATAAAAATGTTTTGTTATGTATTAGTGTCGTAGAACATACCATCCAAAGAAACGGAAAAGGAAACGATGATGGTTGCGGTCAACTCTAACTTTAATATAACGGTCCCCAAAAGTAATTGTTACTTCTCTTAACTACCTGTCGGCTCAGTCTTCAATTAATAGACAATTTTCGGCGTGAAAAGACGCATATTGTGTACCAATTTGATTTAAATAGATTCACCCGAAAGTTTATATATACGTAGATTTTTTATTCAAAGTCGTATATAGTGACCTTCGTACGTGACATTTTTAATTGCGAATAAACATGCATAATAGGTTGAGCTGAAAATCCGCTTTTTTGAATTTCATTTATTAGTACGAAAAATATTGTTTATTATACTAAAAAAAAATTTTGTGCCGAGGTAATCAAATTTCAGTCGATATCTTATAGGCTCCACAAATTTAGTCAAAGTTCAAAGTGTATAAAATATGTAATGTCGAATTTTTTAATAAAACTACAATTATCTCAGAAATTATAAATCGTACGTAATTTGCTATAAGGACCTTTTTTTGTAGATAATTCAATTTTAGATCTAATTGAGTTAAAATAAATTTTTTTAAACACTTTGAACTTTTAATGCACTTGAGGAGCCTAGGATATAAACTCTAAATTTTTTATATTGGCACATATTTGTTTTGATTAGTATAATAAACAATATTTTTTGTATTAATAAGAAAAATTCAAAAAAAGCGTATTTTCGGCCAACCCTAATGCATAACAACCAAATACATGAATACATAATTTACATAGATCCAAAGAACCTGACCAGCGTGGTTCCCGTACAACCCCAGAACAAAAAGCGTTCATTATTAATTATATGTATGCGCATCGTCGGTTCGCACATGGCAAGTTTGATGGTCCTCTAGGTGCTGACGGGCTGAAGAAGCAGTGGAAGCGCTTAGTTGCAGGGGCCAATGACATCGAAGGTGGTAATGCAAAAACGGTCGTGCAATATCAGAGGGTGAGATGTATGAAATGAATATTAGATGCACCCAATGAATTATAAATAATGCGATGAGTGATCGCTATTTATACTTGGTTTATTACATATATCTATGATCATTATATTAAAACAGTCGAAAGCCCGTGTTATTCAAATTGGAAGAATATTAAAATTAGAGCTCAAAATTGCGAGCCTTATTTTCTATTTATTCGAAACCCATTCATGTACTCGCAGCGAAAAAATTCGTCGATAACCAAAATAACTGTCGGTCTAATGATGTATGCATTATCCGTAGTTGTGGGCAGATATTAAAAAGCGAGCGAAGGCGAAAGCCGTCGCACTATTGACATCCAAAAATGACACCGGACATTTTCCAAAAGATAATCCCTTGGGAATATTAGATCGAAAGGTCCTTGCGGTGATGGGTAGGGCTGCGGTCGAGGGAATTTCAAACACCCAAGATAGCCTGCCGGAGTCAAAAGTGAGGATGATATGGAATGAAAATTAATTAACTATACCAATGTTCATTTTTATTCTATTCTGAAATTCCGAAAAGTGGATTTCTTGTCCGCTTAGCGGGTTTCATTCTGACCGATATCACGTTGGCACCACAGTCTTCTGTCGTCTCCTATGCTTTGTGGTTACTGCGGCGGTACTTTCGATTCTGAGGTCGGAATCAAACACGCTTGGTGTACATCATGTTGAATGAACTCGGTATTTTTATATTATACAATATTTAAAAAAAAAAAATTTCATGTTAAATATTTTTTTTTTTAACGTCGACATTCAGGTGAACAACATTTTTGAAGTGTAAAATGCGAAAAACCTTTTTTTATATTCGCACGAGAACTGTATATTTAATATTTATATTCAGACGATTGAAGTTTTGGTGGTTTCTTGCTGAGATGGAACCAATAAAAATCATTCGTACGGCTAGCATGAAATCTCACGAAGATATGTCACAAATATAAAATAATTATACGAAATTGAATGATTCGTGAATTTAAAATGAAATCGATATTAATTCTTATACGCGTTGATAAAGTGATAAATGATACGTCAAACTGTGATGAATCATTATAGGTATAGTAAGAGCGTTATACACATATGTATATATTACTGACGTCTTCCGAAACACCAAAAAATACTACGTATAAGCGAAGAAATGTTTTTCAAAACGTGCATTAAATAGGCTCTTTTTCTCGCATGTAAAGTGGATGTAGAATTGCGCATTGCCTAGCGTGGCTTAATGGTAACGAGCTAATTCGGGAGTAAATAAACTCTTCTTCGAAATTGAAAAAATATTCAAAATATTCAAAATATTGATATTTTTTATAGTTTATGTGTATTTATTTTTCAATATATAATAATATTTATAAAAATCAATTATTTAGTGTTTGTCACACATAAAAAGGAGTAAGTATGTTTTATTAGGTTGATAAGTTTATGTGTAAGTATAACAGGGTGACGTATACATAATTGAAATGTTAAATTGTCGATGATCACTAGGCTGCGCTGCTTAGATTGATGGTCGGAGATCGGAGCATTGTGAATGCAGATACACCGATGAACTTATTCGCAACATATGGTATCGGCCAGGACCCTATAGAGCAACCGACATGTGTCACCGGTACGTATTTCCAATATAGGTATATATATATATATATATATATATATATAAGGGTGGTCCAATTTTTTTTTTTGGTTTAGGCTAAAATAATAGTTTTCGATGAGTTAAGACTCCACCTAAAAACTTAGCTCAATCGATAAAGTTTTAGAGGTCGCGTCAGGACGTTTTATTTTTACATTCAAATAACACCGGAAAATAGTCATTTTTTATTCAATATATAATTTCGCAAAAATTTGGGGAAATTCGGAGTCGCTTATATCACTTTCTGATTTATTGTAGTCACTCAATTACTTAAGAATGTAACGCATGTATAATCCCAACCAAACATATGTTGGTGAAAATTTCAGGTACTTCTTGTTGAGTCAAAATCTGCAAAAAATAACTGATTTTTTCACCAAAATCGAGGATTCATCACTTTCTTGAAGTCAGTAGACAGATAGATAGATAAGTAATCTATATTGACTAAATATAGTAGATAGATAGCGATAGATAAGTAATCTAGTGACTACAATAGAGACGTGATATAAGCGACTACGAATTCCCCAAAATTTTTGCGAAACTATATTGAACAAAAAATGACGATTTCCCTGTGTTATTTAAATGTGAAAATACAACGTCGTGGCGCCACCTCTAAATCCTTATCGATTGAGCAAATTTGTTTAGGTGGAATCTTAACTCATGGAAAACTATCATATGAGCGTAATCCAAAAAACAAAAAAATATTTGGACCACCCTAATTTATTATATACTTATAGACCACCCTATTATATATATATACTTTAGTAAATTATACAATAGGCTAGTATCATTATAAAAGTATACAGTTGTTGGTGAAATAAACGTGAATACCATTAGTAGATGAGAAACGTAAGATGGCAGAGAAAAAATGTCAAATAGTTCAAGAGTGCCAAGACATAGCTGCAGAATTTGAAGATGCAGCCGAATGGGATGACATGTGTGAGTGAAAAATGAATAGATGAAATATTTCGGCAAGATCATGGGCTAGATTAAAAAAAAATAAAAATAAAATGAATAAATGGCAATTCTGAACCTACATGTATCCCGTGTGCATTTGTCGCTAATCCTCAGTCGTAGAGTGGTTCGATGACATTCCTGACAGCACACTGTGAATCGTACGGTTGTCAATCTGCAAATGTACGAACGTATGTAACCGAGGTAGGTAGATTTGGCATCAGATAAGTAATCTATTTTTGTTATTAACAAAAATGGAAAGCAACGATAATAATAAGTTAATGTTGTATGTAAATACTAATCTCTTGTCGGTGTCTCCGTGGTTGGTTTCTCATTGTGGTGATAGATACTCTATGAAACCAGCATTGGAACCTGAAATTAAGAACAAAGGTGTGTGGTATACCCATATCGTAAATCAAGCAATGGGGAATTTGTTTCACATGTGTAGGATTCTATGTGAGAAGTTATAATAGTTTCAAACAAGTACGCCGAATGCGCACACAGCTCAATACATTTAAATTTCAATAAATTTTGTGATCTTTATTAATGAATAAACCTATAACGACTCATTTTGTTATTTCGTTCGTGGAATCCCGACCATCTTACACATTAATCATAAATTATTTGGTAATATTCAGAGAATTGACTTAGCTGTATTTGTTGTCTCAGCAAAGCGTCGTTTTTCAAAAAGGAACGCTGCAGAGTCACGTCTATCTAGCAAAGTGATCTTGGACTATCTGCTCGCGGACGAGTCTGCCTTGGGCGAGTCGCTCTCTTCCTTCCAGTTGATCCGCAAGCACGAATTCAGCTGCATTGGCCTCGGCGTCTTCTGGAACCTCATCCAGGTTCCCGCCGACTTTGTATTGTAGCCGCAGGTTGTGCAAAGTCGCACACGCGTTGATGATCCGGCTTGCGACCTCCGGCTGGTAGTTGAGGATTCTCTCCTTCTCGACAAGAACAAATGAAACTACATATCTTCCACATATTCACATCACTAGTCGTGAACCACAGCACTACGCAATGCATGACATACATATTAGGGTGGGCCGAAAATCCGCTTTTTTTGAATTTTCATTATTAATACCGAAAATATAAAAAAAAATTAAATTAAATAAATTGAATAAAAAAATTTATTTTATTTATTTATTTAAAAAAATTTTTTTGTTTATTTTCATTTTTTCAATTCAATTTCCCATGAAATTTATATGATAAATTTAATTCATTTTTTACCCTGAAAATGTGATAATATCTTGAAAAATTTCATTTCTTAGAACAAAATTGCAATTATCTCAGTAACTATTAACTTTACGTAATTTTATTATATGATCTTTTTTGTAGAAAATTAAATTTCCGATCCAAATAAGTTGGAAATTTTTTTTGAAAATAACTTCTAACTTTAACGGGATTTGGCGAGCCTAAGATATCGACCTAAAATTTTTTCCTTTTGCATAGATTTTTTTTTATGTATATTGAACAATATTTTCGGTATTAATAATGAAAATTCAAAAAAAGCGGATTTTCGGCCCACCCTAATACATATATGCAGCTTGCAACTTAATTGTTTCAAAATCAATAAATTAACCAACCCGTGACAAGCACCTCCAGATACCCTTGAGTCTTCTGTTGCACCGTTCGACAGCTGAGCGCGCACTGCAGTGGCTGGTCGTGTACTGGAACTCGGGTGTTCCAGCCTGAGCGTGTAGGATCGGCGTCATCAGCCAGGGCTCGAGTGGATAACCAGAATCCCCTGTGAAGCACGTCATTCATACAAAAGTTTATACACATAAGTAAGCACATATTGACATAATTCTTTGTAATCGTGATCATTTACCCAGCAGCCAGGTTCCTCGTTCGCCATGTCTGTGATAGAGTTCCATCAGCAACCTCGCAGGAGACTGTGCCCAAATAGCTGCGTCGTGTCTTGCCCCTCCGAACCTTGCATTTATATTCAAGATGAACATGTCCGGGTCGCATACCTGTGAGACGAACACACGAATGAAAATAGTTTAAGCGATGTATTTCATCTTTGGCAATAGAATCAAATTCAGCATCAACTGACTATTTGTACGTTGATGGAGTGGTAGCCGTGGTGGTTCACGTAGGCCACCTCGTCCACAGTAGGCGTCGCGATGGAGACGTGGGTGCAGTCGATCACACCGATAGCACCAGGAAAAGGTTGTGCAGCGAGTCTGAATTTTTCACGAGCCGCCTCTCGCTCCACCGGAGTCTCAGGAAACTTGACGACCTCCCGGAAAAAAAGATCCTGGATCGCAGTCGTCACAGCGTGGATGCAGCGGCTAACCGACGTCTGACTCATGGCGACCAAGAAGTCCTGTCCGACAGCCCGCTGGTACGACCCTACGGCAAAGAACCTCACGGCGCAGAGTACCTGAAAAGTGCAAGGCCGACATTAGGTATGTCTGAAATGGATTTCGCTTACTTCGATTCATCGTTATTTACTATAATTCAAAAGGAAAGGTACTCGAGTTGAAGTAAACACCTCGAATGTGTGTACATTGGGATGTCTACCTGGGAAGTGACAGAGAGCTTGTTGGCTGTTGGCCTCTCGAGTTGCGGGGTGAACGCGACGATGAGATCCATCGCCAGCTGACGTGAGATGCGGAACAGTTCAATGAACCGCGGCTCCGATAGATCCAACGGGTCTTGCGAGTCACGCATGCGCCGGCGGACTTCCCTCAGGTGGTTCAGTCCTTGGTCAGCCTGCTCCTCTATCTCGTCTTCCTGCTCCTGTATCCGGTCTTGAACGTCAAGCAGCATCCATGCGTCAGCCATCTCAAAATTCCAAACCCTTGTAATACTATGTGTTCAAAACATTGAATCTTCCAAAAATATATGAGATTACAAATTTTTGATCGTAATTAGTACAATTTTTTGTTCTTATTTTTTCATCCTTGACAAACGACAATGTACGACTCAAAAAGTATAAACGTGATAAAATTAAGAAATAAAAAAGATTCGATGACAAAGAATCACGCATGTGCTTAACAATATATGTAATAAACGCTCTATGTTAAAATACAAAGCTCTACCAATGTAAGCACGTGCGAGTGTCACAGATTAATTTTTAAAACTAACGATCATTACATTCTACTTATAATAATACGATGTATAAACCAACCTTGTAGTATTCCTGTGTAGAAGCTCAAACTAAAAAGAAGTTATTAGTAAAGGCGAAGACGCGGGTGATTAAATAATATTATCGTGAATTATTAAAAAAAATATAATTAGAAATATACTGCGAAATTTAATAAAGCTGTGATATATATTGTATGAAGGGCAGTTTGAAATGTAAAATAACGTATTTTCGACTTCAAAAAGTCGGTTTTGTATGGTTTTTTAAGCCTTTTGTAAATCTCAAATTGCACGTTTAATCTTTCGATTGCAAACAAACAATTAGAAGAAAGACAATTGAAAGGTAGGGGAGGTAAATCGCAACATTCCCGCGCGATTTTGATTTGTTTATCGCGTAGAAATTTTCAAATTCAATACTCACCTCATAGTAGGTATTTCACTTCACCCACGATACTTCTGTAAACGATTTTGCACACTTCCGATGTATGATAATTTTACCCACGTATTTAATTTAAAGTTTTTTACTATTTATCGTTTGCACAGTTTTGAATACACATGCGTGTGTGTGGACACCGGTACACAGTACGGGCTGTAAGCGAAACACACTCGAGGCGTCTACCGTGCAACAAGTGAGACCTGTCCAACCTAACCTCCCGTCGTGGAAAAGGGACCGCGAAGTGCGCGTGAGCTGTGAATCCCCGTTTTCTGGTAGCGGTTATCACGTCATCGCCGGCGGCATGACGAACAGTTCCCGGCACATTACGAAGAATCTAAGCGCAAGTGACGCGGGAGGATTGCACTATGCGGAAAAGCAGAAAATTTGCAGGATTTTTTGGTTAAAGGTTCGCCATATTTGCATTAATACGACGCATCGGTGAGAGGTATCAATAAAATAAAAAATTTATAAAAAAAAAGAAAAAAAATTACCGATAGCGTAAATATACGTACACGCGTACTGCGTACATCATGTCAATTTCTCACCACAGTTTTGCAATAAATTTTTTGCGGCATACTTGCGTCGTTTTGTAACATGACATTGAGTTACAGAAAACCGTAGACTTACACTTTTTGTATGTCTGTAAACGTTTATGCATGTGTTTGATAATTTTCACGCAGATGTTTACAACCGAGATGCTGAGCCATAGCTGGCCGGTGATCTGAAATTATCCAGCCAAACGGAGAAAGACGGTGCTTTTCCACCCACTTGTCCGAGAGTAAGTCAACTGACAAAGTTATCGTTTTTGTTTCAAATCTTACCCTAGTCTGACTCCGCTGTCAATTTTCCTAGCTGAGAAATCTTGTGACTCCAAGATCCCTTGATGATCTCTTGCCTACGAGGTCAACTATTTGCGGTCGACAGTGTGTAACGAGACTGAAACACAAATCACTGTTTTCGAGGTGAAAAGCGCCATCGAGCAGACTATCCAACAGAGCCGGTAGTAAGTAACTCTTTTCACTGTTATCCCCTGTTTCAACTTTTTTTAAGAAACTGTCACTCACATAACTTGTTTGGTGAGAACATAGAAATGTTTGCGAAAAAATTTTTTGAATAAAGTAGATTTCAAAAAATAATGTAGGATGAAAATTGAAATCCTGAACTGGTAGTTCCTTGCAAAAAACCGAATCGAAAGACATTGGCTGGTATCAATAAAACGAAGTAGATACTAATGCTTCAAGTATTAGCATCTACTACGAAGCATGTAGGGGTTAATACTTCACCTCGTAGTAGATGCTTCCCTCGTGTAGTACATGCTACGCAAGTGAAGTATCTGCTACTCCTAAGAAAGATTTGCTTCAATACTGTAGTATCTACTATAGTAGTAGTATAAAATAATTTCTGGATATAAAATACCGAACATCAAGACGAAAACTATTATTTTCAGTCACGATTTTTTTACATATAACGAACTAGAAAAATTCAACAAACGTTATTTAAATTATTGGGTATATCTATGTATAATTCACACGAGTTATTTGATGTTTTCTACATTTATCATATGAATCATTTGTGAGAATCGATATTTTTCGTCATATTCCCTCCGATTATTATAAACTTTTGTCCGTCGTCTAATATTCATAAAAGCGGCCATTTCCACTTATTTAGCGAAGTAGCCCGTCTGCAAAGTTGTTCGGACAGCAGCTTCACTCAAACTGTAGTAGATACTACGCCCGGCTCAAAAACGGAGTACCTACTTCGAGCTACGAGTAGGTACTACGAAACACTAGTATTAACCCCTATGTAACATAGGAGTAGATACTACGGAAGCGAAAGCATGCTACTACATCTGAAGTATCTACTCCGAATCCGAAGCATCTGCTTCAAGCATCAGCATCTACTTCGTTTTATTGATACCAGCCATTGTGACAGTAATAGACCTGGCAACAAAGATTGGGTAATATTCGTGATGCGATATGTCGAAATTTATGTAGCATTTACAGAGATGGTAAATGACATTCAAATCGGGTTGTTTACAGGGAATTGCCGTGTGAAATTTGGCTCGCCAATTTAGAGTTTTTTTCTTCATTTCACAACAGTTGCCTCGACGCTTACATGTTCTAATTTCCTTCGAATGCAACACGATAATGCAATGCATTATTATTATTATTATTCATCCAAATGCTATTTTAAATGTTCCACAGCTTAACCAGAATGAACTTCGTTTACGAAATTTGGCCTGTACAATGTTCATCATCGACAGCATTTTACAAGCTAGTGACCATCGTCAAGAAGAAGTTATTCCCGTTGATAAAAAAAAAATCGAATCTGGGCTACGCTGTGCATAAAGTCTACGTCGGCTTATCCCCTGACCCTGAAGTACAGGCAAGTGCGTGCGTGTGTCTTTGACACGTCAGATCTTAGACAGGTTGAATGATAGCCATTTTTCACACACAGTGCGTCGCCACAGTGACTAACGTTGACTGTATTTTTAGGAGCTGATAGCAGTGTGTCCTCCCAAATAAGCGTCCCAAGAGAATCGACAGTAGGCGAAACCCTGTTGAAACAGTCTGTGATCCGCGCCCCCGGCACCGTACGCAGTCGGAGGAAACCTTGTGCTGCGTCCGACAACTGATCAACATTACCGCTGTAAAAGTCCGCTGTATCTTGAAATTCAGCCGTCATGACTAAAGACGCTAGCGTGTGGACATAAGCTACGAGGCTCTCAATGACTAACTTTTCAAACGTTTCTTCACAATCTTTCAATTCACTGTTTTCTACGAATCTACGCCACAGATATCGCCAAAAACAAAATGCACATTTTCCATTTTACAATCACTTTTCGGATTGTATATTCAATCAAAATATCATCAATTTTATTTGAAGTTCAAAATTACAACAGTCAACGTACAAAAAAAAAAGTTCGTGCCTGAATTTACGTCATGATTTTTATACTTGGCATGCATCAAATCAACGAAAAAATGTATGCCATAATATATGTATAATAGGGTGGTCGTTGAAAATTAAATTTTTTGCGACGCCCCCTAAAAAGCTTACTTTTGATGAAAAAACACTGGGAATTTTTTTTTTTTTTTTTTTAATTCAAAACAACACGTGCCTCGAGACGATCTAAATTAATTTTTGGGTATAATCTTTTTTGGGAATTTTTCAGGAAAAATACAATTTTATTCAAATAACTCATACGTAACTGCTCACAGACGTATAAAAAGTCCAAAAATAGAAGAAAAATTGAAGCATGAGCTTGAATGACGAAGTATATTAAACTTCTTATAAAGCTTTAAGTTAAAATTCATAAATTAAAATGATAACACTGAAGGTGTTTCATTGTTAACTATTTCCAAATCTCGAAAAAATAATTCTTTCAAATTTAATAAGATACTTTCAGAGAAAAAATGATTATACCCAAAAATTAACTTAGATCGTCTCGATGCACGTGTTGTTTTGAATTAAAAAAAAAAAATTTCCCAGTGTTTTTTCATCGAAAGGAAGCTTTTTAGGGGGCGTCGCAAGAAAGTTAATTTTTAACGACCACCGTAATGTATAATATATATTAGGGTGGGTCAAAGAAATTGATTATTTTTTTTCTTAGTTCCGACGTATAAAAATTGGTTGCTAGGCACCTCTATAAAGTACTTACCAAGTATGAGCTCTTAATATTGATAGGAATATTCTTCTCATGATAGTTTTCCATTATCACTTCTGTGCTCATATAAAAAAAAAAAACATATTTTATTAATAATCGATTGCGTAGCAAATATCTGTATATATTTCCTTTTTCGTAGAGCGTTCAATTTCCTATGGAAATATGTATAGGGATTTGCTAAACAATCGTTTAATAATGAGATATGTTTTTTTTTATATGAGACTGAAGTAAAAATGGAAAACTATGATGCGGAGGATCATCCTATTAATATTAAGAGCTCATATTTGGTAAGTACTTTATGGAGGTGCGTGTCAACCAATTTCGCTTTGTCAGAGCAGAAAAAAAATCATCAATTTTTTTGATCCACCCTCATATAGGTACATGCATACAATATATATTTTTATTCTCATATTTACAATTTTCGTGGAAATTGGTCTTTCGAGGCAGACACCTACGAAACGATTCAAGTTACAGTAAAATATTAATGGGCGCTTTTAAAGAGTCTCTAATACACTAGAGATTGCGACCAATCGCAATGAAAAATCATAAGACCGAACTGAGCTAAAACAATTTTTAAAAAAAATCAAATGATTTCCAAGTTATTCAAATGTGAAAAATTCAACGATTGAGAGGGGGTACTTAAAATTAAAAGTAATTGCACAAATTTTTATGGAACTTTTCTCTCGATGTGAGAAACCAAATTTTCATGTGCCAGAGAAAAAAAATGTTCGCTTCAAATGAAGCAAAAAATAATAATATATATAATAATAATATAATAATAATAATATATCAATATAATTATATTCTATAGATATAATTGTTCAAGTAGATTATCATGATCTACTTGAAGAAATTCTGTATCTATTATAGATATATTCACCAATGAAGATAGTATAATTCAGTCCAATAACATTGGACTATTATCATCAATTATGATTATCTTTACTATGAAAATTAGACACGTTAATATAATTAATTGTATGATGATTTCCATTATTCGAATAATATTTTTAATGATTATTCGAATTCGCGCAATTTTATTATTTCTAAAGCGAATGACTAGACGTCAAAAAATTATACGACCTTTTGGCAGGTAGGACCTGCTCTCACTTTGTTTACCACCTATAAGCCAGTTCAATACGATCATTCGTCATTGATAACTGCGATGAAAAACGTGCGACTAGATACAAAGCCGCATCTGCCTCTGCTGATGTCTCGATATGATTCTTTGCGTAAGAAATTGTAACGCTGTAAAATAATTGATCACCCATATAACGCTGTAGATTATTAATCGATAATTGTGAGTGTTCCACTGAAATAGTCTTGGCTGGGAGGTTGGCACATTTGGGAAATAGACGATACGGTGAAGACGGACTTATATTACCTATATATAAGTTATTGTTAATACAGACTCGCCGCTATTCTTTGGCTTCTTCATTGTATGTAGAATTCATGATTTATGAACGATGTCGATGAATTAATATTGTATGATTACTATTATTAATATTCTATGATGTATCATACTGTACTTTCACAGAAGGTGAAATAAATACCTATTATAATACACACCCGTGTGATTTAATGTGGAATTATTTAACGAACTGTAACACAGGGAGAAGCATATGCAAGACAACAATTCATCATAGATAAAATCGTACTTACCCGCTTTGTATTTAGGGATACGTTAAATAGATTCAATCGGTGGGAGAAAATTATCATCGAGAGCCTACGAGTCAAAAGTTGTCGTTAAGTTTATAATATTATATTGGCAGTTTTACTGCAGTCCAATAATTTGATTCAATTATTCGTTATGTTTCTTCATTTTCATTGATTCGGTTTATCCTTGTGGTACATATGGTACACATGCATTTAAATCAAGTGTAAGTGGGCCTCGCGTTTGTATGTATGACTGGCGGCCGAGCAGAGCCCACAGCGCCATCGTACGTCGTCTGTATTTACTACACTACCCGAAACGAGCGCCGATTGGCCGCTCCTCAGCCAACCAACGGCCTTCGCTGAGTTAGCGGAGTTAGCGGAGTTAGCGGAGTTAGCGGAGATCCTAGAATCGCAACCCTGGACAGCGGGTATCCCCGGCCACGTAAAGTATACAATGTTTAAGGTGAAAATTTAAAAAAAGCGCCACGTCTCCAAGCGTCTGTGGTGCGTAGACACAAATTCAAGTCTATAATCGCATGAGCGCTGACCAGGTAACTATGTATTTGTTAAATTTGTCACTGCCGAGATTTTTCGTGCGCGCCCATTTGACTTCAAAGAAGGTATTTGCATAATAAACGTGAGTATTACTACTAAACTTACTAATTGTATGATGGGCCATTACATATACATTACGTTGATAACAGTGTTTATTTGATTATGTTTATAATTTGATCGTTATTAATAAAAACACGGAATAGAGGTTATCGGGTAGCCCCGGACGCAAGTCTGTCGGGTACCCCCGGACAGTCTGAATATTTCAAATAGATATAAGAAACCGACA
The DNA here is from genome assembly GCA_944452935.1 of Rhogogaster chlorosoma. Classification (NCBI taxonomy): domain Eukaryota; kingdom Metazoa; phylum Arthropoda; class Insecta; order Hymenoptera; family Tenthredinidae; genus Rhogogaster; species Rhogogaster chlorosoma. Next base: position 10,441,260 of record OX101802.1, read on the forward strand.
GTTGAGCGTTGTTCGAGGGATAGATCGAAATATATTTCTATACTTATAGGACAAATATGCCAAAATTCAAAGGAAGAACAAGTAATAGAGGCCAGTGGGATCAAAATATAATGAAAGAAGCTATTAAATGTGTCAAAGAAGGCAAGTTATCAATAAGGCAAGCGGCTGAGAGATATGGTCTGCCGAGAAGCTCTCTTCAGGACCGTGTGAAAGCACTGAACAGTGGCCAAGAGTTGTCTCTTCAACCGAAGTTAGGCCGTTATAATCCCACATTTTCCGATGCCTATGGAATGCAACTATGTCAAAGACCTCGATAATCGTCTAATGCCATTGACCAGATTTGAATTTTTGAAACTGGCATTTCAATTAGCAGAAAGTCTGAAAATCCCTCATCGATTTAATAAAGATAAAGGAATCGCAGGAAAAGATTTTTTCTTCAACTTTAAGAAGAAATATCCTGATCTCGTTCTAAGAACTCTTGAGTCGACGAGCATCGCGCGAGCTGTTGGATTCAATAAACCACAAGTTGACCGTTTTTATGATCACCTTGCTCGACTTTTCGAAAACTACAAATTTCCTGCGTCTCGGATTTACAATGCCGATGAAACAGGGGTCTCAACTGTGCACAAGAATGATAAAGTTCTTTCAATAAAAGGAAAAAAACAGGTGGGCAAATTAACCTCCGCAGAAAGAGGACGCAACATCACGTTAATGTTTGCAATAAATGTACTTCGTCATTTCGTACCTCCCCTTTTCATTTTTCCGAGGAAAAAAATGGACAAAAACGGCCGTTCAATGATAGGAGCTCCGCCTCAAAGTATTGCAATCCCAAATGACAGTGGGTGGATGAATGGTGATGTTTTTTTGAAGTGGTTACAGCATTTCAAACTTCATGTGCAGCCTTCGAAGGAAAATCCTGTCCTCCTAATTTTAGATGGTCATTGTAGTCACAAAGAGTTGGCCGTAATAGAATATGCTCGTCAGAATAATATCCACATGCTCAGTACACCGCCACACACTACACACAGGCTTCAACCTCTTGATAGGACATTCTTTAAGCCTTTTAAATCTGCATTTTCTTCAGCAAGTGGAGTATGGATGAGACGAAATCCTGGGGCTAGGATTACTGATTACGAGATTGCTGCACTTGTAGATACAGCCTTTGCTAAAGCAGCAAGACTTGAAATAGCCCAAAACGGATTCAGATGTACTGGAATTTATCCCTTTAATCGTGATATCTTCAGTGAAATCGACTTTTTGCCAGCTTCGATGACCGATATCGCTCAGGAACCAGTGTCTTCCGTTACAGAAAATATCTCCCAGCTTTCCACCAGCCCTATCGCACCGCCTACTTCTGAAACACCCAGTTCATCCGGCATGGCCGATTTATTGAAGAAACTATCACCTTTTCCGGATGCGTCAGAAAAGCGTCGTAAAACACGGTCCCGAAGAACGCAAAGAAGTGAGATACTAACATCTTCTCCATACAAGAATGATCTTTTACAGAAAATCACAGCCACCGAAGGTAAACACCTGAAAACGAAAGAAACAAATCAAAAAAAGAGAACAAATGTTCAAAAAAATGAAAGAAATAAACAAAAAACGAGCCGAAATGAACCAAAAACGTCAAAAACCTCTGGAACCCCCGTGAAAGTCGTTCTGAAGCTACGGAATGCATCATGTGTGGGGAAACTTTCGACGAAGATTGGATTCAATGTCGAAGATGCAACGATTGGGCTCACGAAGCCTGTGTCGACATTGAATCATCGGATATCTATTGATATTGTGACGTTTGTAAAGCCAAGGAACGATTAAATCATTGTTAAAATGTGTGTCCGGGGCTATCCGCCGTTCTTCTCATTGCCCGAAATGAGAGGGTATCATTTTTCTATTATAATTAATTACACAGTTGAGCAAAGTATCTATTGTTTTGTCAGAGTCATTCGAGAGATGCTGAAGTTAATAAATGGTACATTATTAAACGTTTAAACCTATTATTAGTATATTTTTTGTGTACTTCATTCATGTGTCCGGGGCTACCCCCACTTCCCCTAAGTAGAAAAACCAACTTATAGACGACAAGTAATAATGACTTGTCACGAAAGAAAAGATAAATAAATAATAATAAAGAAGAAATGCCAATGGAAAAGGACGATAATACCACCAACTGTGAACGGTTATCACCGGGTGCATACAAAAAAGCAAATTGGTGTGCTGATTGCAACAACGAAAGTCATAAATAATTACATGACCGTTGAAATGAAACACCATGGCTAAGAAGGAGCAAAAAATAATATGTGAGTGCTGCCCAGATCGGTGATATTTTGTTTTATCACAAAATAGAAAAATGTCAATCCCAGTAAGTAATTTAAAATGTAAATTAATAAATAGCAAATTGAAAGCAGTAAATTGAAATTAATCACTATTTTCGAAACAGGATAGCAATTAGACAGAAGAGTGGAAGGAGGAGATTCCCGGTAAAGCATATTCAAATAATATAATAGGAAAGCCACAGTCGACTTGACAAATCAAACAGTCGGACTTTTTTTTGTAAAATCATCATCATTCTACATCTACCGATAAAAAATGGAAAAATAATCATATACATTAAATTATTCGCGTCGAAACGACAAAACGACGAATGACGTTTAAATATACAGTGAAACGCGTACAAATCCTTAAGTAATTAATTCAACGCTTTTTTATTATAATGTTACAAAGGGTAAAACCACCCTTTATATTTTATGAACGCCGGTCTAGTACGTTCAGACATTACACCAACAATTAAAGTATGTCTTTTATAAACAACTAAATGATGTTACTACGAAACGCTTGTTTTATAAACAGTCTTGTTCCAGACCTAAAAGAAAACACACGTATTTTCCAATAAATCTATTTTACCCCCTTAAATATCATTCGCTTACGACTTGAACCTTTAATTCCTTTAACTCAGAATCCACGCGCTAATTCGCTCAAGCCTTCAAGTACTCAAGTCTTCCAAGCCTTTATATTAATTTTGTTACAATATGAAACAAGATGACGGATTAGACGAATTACTGTGCGCGGCAGCGGACGCTGCAGAAAACGAGCTCCGTGAAATGGAGCTGGAAGAGGGGGAAACGTCCGTATATACATGGTAAATAAAAATTATCTAAGAATGAAAAAAAAATAATAATGAATAATACATCTGTCCACAGCAAAAACATCCCGCACCAATAATCGGAAATCCCGCAAATAATCTAAATTAAGAGTGAATTGTAAAAAATCGGATCATCTAAATTATAGTAGTATTGTTTTTATTTTAATTGACAAATATATTAAAGTTAATTAAAAAATATGAATTGATATTATTTATTTGTATATCGCAAAGCGCAAACAGTAGATGAATTTGCTGCCAAACAACCCTCGAAAATTGGTCTCAGACCACAAAAAATGTATCTCTCTATATCTCTCGACATGTATAAAAAATCTCTATGGGCAATTCCACCTCAAATCGGCCGGATTTGGGTGTTTTTTGACGTCATATTTTTTAAATTGTATGAAAATTCTTTTGTGTGTTAAGAATGCAAAAAAAGTCGACACGTGTTTCGGCGTTCGGCCAAAATATTTTTTTTACGAAAGTTATAAAGTAATGTATTTTGTTGAAAAACCGACGCACGGTCGGCTTTAGAAATTAATATCTCTGGTTCTATCAATCGTAGAGAGATGGTCTTTGACTCATTTTGAAGGTAATGGAATACACTTTTTGAACAAATTTTGCAAGTTCTAAAAAAATTGCAAATTGCAACCGTTATAAACAATTGAAATGTTTATCGATTTTTCCTGGAAATACATCCATTTTCAAAATTTTGAAAAAATTTGACCATATTCCTCATTACATTCTACAGAGTGTGTAATTTTTTCACGATACCATTATTTTTTTTTTTTTTTTTTAAGCAATTTTTCATGAAGCGGCGCGCGCGCCTCGCCTGACGCCATGTGTGTCGGACCTCGCCTCGCTGCGCCGCGCCGGAGTCGGCAAATGGCGCAGCACGTCGATCGGTTCGAAATCAGTTATTGCAAGTAGCGGGAGTCTACATCTTCAAAATTTGAAAAAAGATCTTCAAGATTTGAAATTTGAAACAAATATTACACTAAGTATTAGTATTTCAGCCATACATGGGGCAATATATTCGGAATTCAGGTTAGAGCAAATCGTTTACCGCAATTGTTATAATCTAACTGGATAATTTAGTTTCGGGTTGTCCCACGCCATACTATAAATGTGTCGTAAAATTGTGGGTCAATTTTTGGGTACTTCCAGGATTTCAAAGTCACAACTGCACAGGTATACGATGGGCCCGTAAACTCATTGCAGCATCTCGTTATTGTTAGAGAGGACCATGTGATGGGATTGGAGGAACGATTAAAAGATTAGCAGCAAGAGCTAGTCTTCAAAAACGAGATCAAATTATAAAGACTCCCAAAGATTTATTCAACTGGGCAAAAACGAATGTTCCTAGCGTAGAATGTTTATACTTTGATATCGAGGAATATAACGAACACGAAACAAGTTTACAGCTTCGTTTTGGGTGTGCTAAGCCCATAACCGGTACACAAAAGTTTCACTCATTTATACCAATTAATGTAAAACAAATTGAAGTGCGAGAATTTTCAGCTTCGAGGAAACATTCTGTAGTAAATATAATGAAATGAAAAAAAATATTGTAGACATTGATTTTGGTTAAATAAATTTACATTTTCGACAAACTTATATAAATAGAAATATATAAACTTCACAAATCCTGAAAACATAGACTCCCACCACTTGCAATAAATGATTCTGAACCGGTCGACGTGCTGCGCCATTTGCCGACTCCGGCGCGGCGCAGCGAGGCGAGGTCCGACACACATGGCGTCAGGCGAGGCGCGCGCGCCGCTTCATGAAAAATTGCTTAAAAAAAAAAACAAAAAATAATGGTATCGTGAAAAAATTACACACTCTGTAGAATGTGATGAGGAATATGGTCAAATTTTTTCAAAATTTTGAAAACGGATGTATTTCCAGGAAAAATCGATAAACATTTCAATTGTTTATAACGGTTGCAATTTGCAATTTTTTTAGAACTTGCAAAATTTGTTCAAAAAGGGTATTCCATTACCTTCAAAATGAGTCAAAGACCATCTCTCTACGATTGATAGAACCAGAGATATTAATTTCTAAAGCCGACCGTGCGTCGGTTTTTCAACAAAATACATTACTTTATAACTTTCGTAAAAAAAATATTTTGGCCGAACGCCGAAACACGTGTCGACTTTTTTTGCATTCTTAACACACACAAAAAGTTTCATTCGATTCAAAAAATGCGACGTCATTTCTTGGCCGATTTGAGGTGGAATTGCCCCTATATCTCTCTCTATACATAAAAAATTCTTAGTGAAAAAAAGATGAGCGCGATGAATCGCATAATACACTTGGCGAGGCTGATTCCGACCCGGAAGTGATCGTTTGGAAATTGAATTATGTTGGTACCGTGAAGTGAACGCCAGCGCCCCTGCCGTGTGGCCGAGTTACAATCTCTGTTTGACTAACTACTTTTGCCACTTTTGACAGGCATAATTAATAACCAAATTCATAACCAATAACCTAACCTACATATATTAGAACAGCGAAATAGCCTCAAAAAATACGTGATTAACGAATTTGCTGTGAAACTGTGCGAAACGGATTTTATTCTATAGCAGATCTTTCGGTAAGTTCAATTTAATGATTCCAATAAACAAACGCAATGGTTGTGCAACAAGATTCTTTGTCGATTCTTTAACCGCTTTCAAAGGGTCGCGGTCGCAGCTGGTGGACGTATTGAGTGTAACGATGTCACTGAATTGAGTCATAACTATGGGATTCGATGCATCGCACAGCAGCCTATCGAGCCAGGACCATTGTCGAGCTGAAAACGATGAACTTGTAATGACGAACTACGACAGGTTAAGATTCATTGTGATTTATTTAATAGTTCTGAAATTCATTTACACAAGTAACAGATACTAGATCAAGATCATTTGACCATTATGTTAGGGTAACGGTATGAGATGCTGTTAGTATCATAATAAGTTAGTAAACATATTTTATCAATTCGCAGAGGTTGGACGTAGACCGAAATTAAACCGTGAAACGACCAGCCATAGTCAACAGGCCTAATTTCTACAATCAGACCTGATATATGCGACGACTAGCTATAGCTGACAAAAATAACTCATCATTTCGTTGGTGAAAGACGCAGACAGGAATGGAACTGTGATTTGTGCAACGAGCAGGCATAGTTAACAGGCTGTGATTAATTCCTCTTTCTATCAATATACCAACTAACTGTAATGATTCGTCTCACTTCATTATGGGGGTTGGATAATAGTAAAATAACTTATGTAAACAAACAATTCATATGATAATATTCCACAGTAGTAGAAATATATTTTATTCTCATCAATGTAAAACGTGCAACGACCAAGTATAGTTAACAGGCATAATTTTCAGAATCAAACTCTGATACATGCGACGACTAGAAATAGTTTACAGGTATAATTTCTACAATGAAACCCTGATACACGCGACGACTAGACATATTTAACAGGTATAGTTTCTACAATGAAACACTGATACATGCGACGACTAGACATATTTAACAGGTATAATTTTCACAATTTCAGGCACTACAGAAGGACTTTTAAGAGGATTGATTAATTGACTTACAATGTCTGAGAAAATGTGGAGGCAATTCATGAACATTCGAAACGAGAACAATTCATCATTCCCAATTCTGAATCTGTGAAGCTGATTTAGTGGAGTACTCAAACATGTGTGCACATTTGCATAACATGCGATAGAATGTCACACTTATCTCATATAATGTAGCTAACGCGTACCCTCCAATATTGTATTGAACACTGATACATGCGACCACTATGCGTACTTAATTTATTAGCTTTAACTTTAACTTTAACTTTTAAACTTTTTTTGGTGACCACCAGGTAAAAATATTTTAAATCATTTTATCGGAAATAATGCTTCACCTGATGACTTCAATCGATAAGCCACTCTCCCACAAGCCAACATGATTCTCAGTTGATCCATTCCCATGATACGATTCATTTTTACGTAAATTCGTTTTTTATTCATCGAGAATATAATAAGAATTCAGATTTGCGATTGCTTCATCTATGAAAAAATACGACGCTATGTTTCAACAAACGAAGAAACAAACAAAAAAAAATAGACTGCAGAGCAAAACCAAACATTATAATAAATCGATAGCTAATTAATTCAAGAATAACCAAGATAATCAAGAAGAAATAGCTATAAGAATATAAAAAAACAGGCCAAAGGTATTCAATAATATTAGCTGAGTACAGACGAATGATAGAAAAACAATGTTAAGGGATCATCTCAGTGCGACCGCCCGAAAAATCACTGATTTTTTTTTTCATGGTCAGGGTATCCTAATCGGTCTGGTTTTTTTTTAATAAATTAAAGCAGCGATGAAGAATACAAAATGATTTTTGTTGCAGTGATTTTTAAGTTTTTTATTATTGTTATTAATTATCAAAAATGTTGTGAAAAAAAAACGGTGTCCGCTGCCGAGAGAAAAGTTTTCAAGCTATCGATTTCAAACTTCTACAGAACATTTTTCTTGTCATTCTCTATCGTCCTATGGAAGCTTTTTTTTTTTAATTTTTTTTGACAAAATGGCGGCGATTTGAACAAAAAGTAGTGAATTTGGCCTTTTTTTTCGACAGTTTTTCGAGAAAAAAAATAGGAAGTTTTTTTTTAAAAAAAAAAAGCTTCCATAGGAGGATAGAGAATGACAAGAAGAATGTTCTGTAGAAGTTTGAAATCGATAGCTTGAAAACTCTTCTCTCGGCAGCGGACACCGTTGTTTTTTTCACAACATTTTTGATAATTAATAACAATAATAAAAAACTAAAAAATCACTGCAACAAAAATCATTTTGTATTCTTCATCGCTGCTTTAATTTATTAAAAAAAAACCCAAACCGATTAGGATATCCTAACCATGAAAAAAAAAATCGCGAAAATCAGTGATTTTTCGGGCGGTCACACTGAGATGATCCCTTAACATAAATGGTTTTAAACATATAGAATGAATCATATAACCGACGCAGATAGAGGCAGGATTATTGGATTGTGGGAGAGCGGGCTCTCAAATGAGCAGATAGCTGGTGAGGCACTATTTTCAAAATAATTTAAAATATTTTTAGATAGTGGCCACTGGTCTTTGAAATCATGACTTATATCTACCGTTTTTTGTGGCAATCATGTTTTACCTGGATAACTTAATTTAATTTTGTTGATTTTTTAATTACAGTACAAACTGGACTGAGCAAGTCAACATGCACAAGATATGTACGCAAATATAGAGAAGGCGGAATGGCGACAGTGAGGGACAGACGAGCGGACAACGGAGCTGCTAGAAAGACGACGGACGAGCAGGATATAGAGATTCTGGCTGATGCGATTTTACATAAGCATGAGCCAGCATCTCTAATTCCTGGTCGTCTAGGACTTGACGTTTCTGACTGGTTAGTCCGAAAAAGATTAAATGAAGTAGGCTTAAAAAGCAGAATTTCAGCACGAACAATAGACCTCACCGACGGTCATCGCGAGCAACGAGTTGGATTTGCTCTCGAGTGCTTAGGGATGACCGTCGATGATTGGTCTACTGTGATATTCACCGATGAAAAAGTTTTTTCATCGGATAAAGATGGTCGCCGTAGGGTGTGGAGAGAAGATGGAACGCGTTATGACCCTGAGAATTGTAGACCAAACATGAGTAGTGGACGCGTTACCAGAGCATTCCATGGGTGGATCGCCGCCGGAGGTGTTGGTGGACTTACCGAAACCACCCGTAGAATGAATGCAGAGGAATATCTTGGAATTCTGCAAAACAATGTGATACCACAAGTGAGGGCGCGTTATCTCGCAGATGAAATGCCAATTATTCGAATTGTAGAGGATAACAGTCCAGTGCATACTGCAGGGACCGTGCAACGATGGTATGCCGCACAACCTAACGTTTTTAGGTTCAATTGGCCTGCCAAATCCCCGGACTTAAATCCGATCGAAAACGCTTGATCGGAGGTGGTCCGGGAATTTGAGCCAATGCGGCATGCCACGTTAGAAGCTCTACGCAATCGAGTCCGTGGAGCCTGGGATGATCTACGAAGACGTCCAGAATACAGAGGCTATTGTACGATCGATGCCCGACCGCATGCAACAAGTGATAGATGCCGATGGTTACACCATTAACTTTTAAACATTTTTTTGGTAATCATTGGCATCTTGATCTTGCAGCATAGGTCGGTGACTCGTATACTTCAACTTCTGTGTATTTTGGCCATCTTTATTATCAATGCCAGGCTACATGTGTCGATTGTTAGTAGACTTTGATTTATTTTATTTTATTTTTAGTCCTCTGCTTTATACACTGCGCTGTGGGAATCTGGGATTCTAGCTATTGGTATTCTGTCTGTGTGATAAACGTGCGCTACTTTTGATGAATACATCGTATTGCATAATTTATTTATTACTCTGTATTTAGTGGCTTTGGTAATGATTATGCTCGTGATATGGTGTATAATTATCATGATTTTAAACTTAACCATCTGTGCTTGAAATGATCCTGTGACTCACTTTTTCTTAGAGAAACACTTTTTCATTGTGAATATCACATTTTTTTTCTTTTCTCCTTTTTCGGATTAACCATTCAAGTGTCACTAAGTCCCCTGGTAGAATAATATTTCTCATTTCCTTCTCTCTAAATTTCTAAAAAATTTCTAAACTCTAAATTTTAACTTTATAAACTTACATACACATTTCAATACGTAAAATTATTCGGCATACTCAATGATTTTCACTATAATTCAATCCGAAAGATGAACTTTTAGAATTAATAAAAGTTTTGCAGTAAATTCGTTAATCACGTATTTTTTGAGGCTATTTCGCTGTTCTAATATATGTAGGTTAGGTTATTGGTTATGAATTTGGTTATTAATTATGCCTGTCAAAAGTGGCAAAAGTAGTTAGTCAAACAGAGATTGTAACTCTGCCACATGGCAGGCGCGCTGGCGTTTACTTCACGGTACCAAAATAATTCAATTTCCAAACGATCACTTCCGGGTCAGAATCAGCCTCGCCACGTGAACCTTCACCTTCTCTTTGTCTTAATTCTCTTTCTTCTCTTCCTCTTTTTCTTTCCTCTAGTTCACCTCATTTTCACTAGCTCTATGGCAATTTCTGCCATCTTCACCCTCAGCTCTTCCTTTCTTTGTTTCCTCTCTTTTTCGATCCATTTCTTTTCTTCTTCGCCCCATCTCCACCATTCGTCCCCGCACCTCTGCTTCGTTCAAATATTTCTTTCTCCTCCAGTCTCTATCTTAGCGCCCTTTCTTTTGGGGTATAGTCCCCTTCAATTTTTATTCCCTTCTTCATCTCCATCCTTTTCTTCTTCTTCATTATCTCATTCTTGTCTTCCTCGTTTCTTAATCTTATTATTATCACCCCCTGCTATTTCACGCTTCTTCACCTCCGTGCTTCCACTCCTTCTCCACTTCTACTTTCCTTCCAACTATCTCCTCCACTATATTCCTCACCTCTTCTTTCCATTCCTCATTTTCTTTCAACCCTTTTATCATTAGGTTTTGCTTCCTCCACTTTTTTGACTCCTCTTTTTTTGCCCTTTATCATTCTTTCAACTTCTCCTTTTCCTCCTTTTCTTCTTTATTCTGCCTTCTCACTTCCTTCCCTTACCTTCCTTCTTCCACATCCCTTCTCTCTTCCTCTATCACCTCCTTCCTGTATACTTTTAGATGAAACTTCCCTAGAAGCAGGGAGGATAGGCATTGCAGATGACGAGAAAGGTATGTGTTTCTCGTATTATTACATGTACGAAATTTAAAATGACAGCATCAAAAATACCTTCAACTAATCTCTCTTCCATTGTAACCTAGTTAACGAACCCGGTTTTATGCCTATCTCGCGTGGCATTCAACGCGCAGATCTGCCTCCTGATGCGATCAATGGTTACCACGCGGTGTGATGCGTATGCCAGGAGTCGCCGAGTAGCTGTCTGAGTGTGCCTTGTTTCCATCTGGTTCTATGCAGCCTGTTTGCAAACAACATCCTTCGCAAAGCGTGGGATTACCAAGATTGTAACAACCCTCTGTTTGGGCGAATCAGATGCCCATACTGTAACCAGCCGGCAACTGACTTCCGAAGAGCGAACATACTGCAAGCTTGAACAACTTCCTGACAATGATGAGGATCCACATTGCCGAAGTGTCGAAGAACCACGAAAAGTCTTGACCGAAGTGAGTATTCGTTTTTACCTAGCTTCTATAAAGATAACTCTGATAAAAGAAAGAACAAAAAAACACCGACCTTCAAGGCCAGAGATCCATTTAGAAGCGTGAAAAATAGGTATTTCTCGAGAATTTTTTAAAAGGGGATAAAATAATCTAATCATTTTCAAATTTTAACATAATTTTATTGAAGTATTCAAGTTTGGAAGTTTTTGAAAGAATTAATATTCGTCAACCTTTTTCGTTCCAGATCCAACCTCGAGCCATTCGAAGATTATCCAACCCAGTCATCAAGAAATTGATTTGCTCGAATCAATAGCAAATCGTTTCATAATAAAAAAATAATTAATTTCAACTTCTCATTATTATTTTTTATTTGTTCATCAGTTATCAATTACTCTGATTAATAATAATTTCCGTCGAAATGTAATAGTAATAAAATTATTCTTCGTTCGTCAAAAATCTTGAAAGTTGTTTTCATTTGTGGCTGAATAGACTAATTTGCAACCTGAATGTAATTCACTCTCTGTTAATTTAGTGACTGTAATAAAATTGTCTTTATTGCCTGGTACAATTTATCCTTCTCTACACTCTTTTACAGGATTCGCTAATAAATATTCTCGTGACTTAGCTACTCCAGTTTCTTCTGAATTGCATTGAATCGTTTTAAAAATATTATTTATTCGTCGAATAATAATGGACAGATTATCGGAACAATTTTTTCATATTGAAAATCCTAACCGCAATCTAACCATAAAATCGTACTCCGCGCGCTTTGCCTACCTTTCAAAGCAGAAGGCAACCAGCGTGACCAAGGAACGGCGGAACGGCAGTGCCGAAACGCCAAATTCTGGATCGGGCGGATCCAACTGACTCGCATACACGAATACTCACGGTATATCGAGAGAGCAAATATGGTCAGCCGCTTTCAGTGGAGCCTTAAAATAAGCCGATCGGGCAGTCTGATTAGGGCCAAATCTAGCAGCCTGATTATGACCATATCTGGCAGTTTGATCCAGACCGCATACGACAGCCTGATCAGGCCAATATTCGGCAGTCTGATCAGGATCACACGTGGCAGCCTGACAGCGTCCTCATCACGGCCCTCACGAGATTTCTACCCGGGCATGGCTGTGCTTGCTTCTATTTGATGATAGTTTTCTATACTTCACTAATAGTCGAAGTTTTCCATATTTTCTCCCTCCCTCCTTCTAGAGGGGCTAGATTTCATCAGCCAATGGCATTACGATAAAAATTACATGGCAAAATTTGTGCAGTTTTGAATGTTCTTTTTCTCTTTTACGACCTAACAGTAGTGAATTCATTCCAATACAAATCTGTTCTCTTAAAATTGCTCAGACTTATTTGCGCAGAGTTTTAGTTATTTTCAAAAATTTAAATTACTGGGACCGTCATATAAAAGTCGTTGCATTCTCTCATAATTTCTCGATGAAGCGAAGAAAAAAAATGAAGATACAGAATGAAAACAGAGGCGTTTTCATGGAAAATCAAGTGCTTGCTTCAAAACGGCGAAAGTACATTTGGACATGTCGAAAAATGTTGTATTCAATTTTTTAAGAAAGTTGATTTTAAACCGCACATTTTCTAATTCTTATCCAAAAGTCATGGGATCACGAGACATAATCATCTCAAAAGGTAGAGCAGACAGAATTTCGAAAGTTTCAACCAGCCGTAAAACATGGAAACGTCATCAGATCGAAGAAAACCGAAATACGTATCTGCTCATTTTTAGCATTGATCAATACATAAAATATTCAAAATAACTAAAAGTGGGGAAGGGTTCTGGAATAAAAACTTTACGTAGGATTCCTCGCAGGTTCGCAAAAGGACCACCGATACTTTGGACGGTTGTTTAAAACAACGCCCTCTTCATGTTTTACGTGATTTTCATCACTAATATGATTAACAAGATAGAAAAATAAGTACTCAGTAGTCATATTATTCGGCGAAGCACCCTTTTTCAATTTCGAACTTTAATGAGCCTGATATACGTACTTGTATAATTTTTGAACAGCTATGAGTAATGTGATAATTACATGATTTTAATGTAGTAGACTCTGTTCTTTGGGAGAAGCACATGTGCAACCTGAAATCTCTCGTATCACTCTCGAGATATTTGAAAACGAGAGTTTTAAAACCTGTTATAAAATCAGTTTTCAATTCCTATAAGAATTATTTTGTTGAAAAACCGACTCGCACGTTTTGGTTCCAGATTGAAATGAACATATTCCAGCGTTTTGGCAAAATCCGAGGCCGTCAGATTAAACCTCTAACTGATCTGGCATGGAATGATCTCGTGAAAGATTATCAGTAATACGCCAATATGCCTTCAGAAACCCTATGCATACCCGGTTCTGTGTGGTCTATTCGATATAATCTTTGACGTTAATGTAGCTAATCGATAAAATTAAAAGAATTCCATAGACCATTAAACAGTGTAACATGAAAAATCATAGTGCATATCGATCAAGATCGCGAGCTCGATCGGATCTCTCTTCCGCCACATGTGTTACCCAAATATATATTTATCATTTATAATGCCATTGTTCTATTGAAGATGTACTGAAGATAACCAGTTTAGGTGTCATACGTGGAAAATATGTGTACTCAATTTATTATTAAAGAATTAACTATCACCAAAAGTCGGATTAATAATGCTGATCTCTGACTTCTAAAAAAAGTGTGAACATGGTATGAAGTGCTTCCATTCTAGCATCGGGGTGGACCGGGATGTCAACGAGGGTGCAAGCGATATCAACGAGGCGTGGTAAATCGCAGTCTAGTTGAGACAAGTCGATGGAAATACTTTCCAGTCGTTCGTCCATCGCCGTAGGCCACTGTTGCATCAGCGTATCGATATCCACCATTGGCCTCGAGAGCTGAACTACTGGCGGATGTCTACTCCGATGTAATTGACTCATGTCACTGATCCACTTTTCGATAGACTTAACATTTTTTTCTGGATCATCAATGCGCTTGATCACAGCCTGTTTTGTAGGGCCCGCGCTTTTGCTATGACTTCTTAGCTGCAAGTGTAGAACAGCTGGTTCCGATTGGTTAGCACAGGGTTCGTCCAGAACAACAAGTCCAACCTTATCGACAGTGCCATCTGGTTTAGAGACTTTGATGAAAGCGTCGATGTCACCAACTGCTGGAATGTAGTCGGGCACGAATGGGATGAGCTTATAGTCGAGATCAATCTTTTGCGGAGAAAATCTGTTGACAAAGTGCACGAATTTACCAGAATGACATTAGTTATGTTGAAAAAATCGCAACAATATGGGAAAGAAATATTTCATGAACGGAAATGTAAGAATTTTTTTTGTACAATACTTGAATGAATTTGTAAAAATATTTGATGGGTATTATTCATTTATGAACAAAAATAATTGTCTTTCAGTGGAGGCGAAGTCTAGATAGTTTCACAAGTTAATTTTGACAAATGTACAGCACTTTGGAGGAGGTCTGTTGTGCCGCGAGCTTTGCCAAATAATTTGATTAACTGTTATGCTGTGACTGACAAATATACAGGGACTTTCTGTGGTGGCGGCACAGCTAGTTCCATCAAACACACGCACGCTTCGGCCGTGTGCCAGGGATACCAACCGAAAAAAAGAATGATGCAGCTTGAACAGAGCAAGGAGTATAGCAACCATAAGCGTGAAGTCTTCGGTTGTCACATGGACGAAGCGAGCTTGTGTGTAGTGGCGGTGGCTAATGGAACTAACTGTGCCGCCACCACAGAAAGTCCCTGTATGTGATGGTATTATTTCGTTAACAAAAAACGATACGAATTTGCAGAAAAAACACCTATATTATCAATAAGGTAGGTAGTTACAGTTATTAATAATTTCCGGTGAACGAATAATCAGGAACATGCGTTTTGTGATGTCCTGAGACCCTATAGTCTCTGGCTCACAGTGATATAGACACACCCCGTATACAAGGATATTGTGGAATTCAAAATGTATTATATTATTACATTTATACATATTCTCGCACCCCCGGTCCTAAACGCATGTACAGGATAGGGAGCGCTATTTTGATAACGAGTTGCGACCACTACTCTGTGGGAACTGCAAGTTAGCAGTTTTAAGCCTAGATATGGTTGCAGCTTGTGACAAGACAGATAGAGCCGGAACCAAAAAGCAAAGATTTGGCAGACGGCAAACCGGTGATCAATATTTCCATTACCCTCCCGCCGCGCATTTTTGGTACTCATTACCTAGGCATTCATTACTATTTTCCTCGACATTAGAACTCGGAGTCTGCCTTCTTAAGACCGATTGAATTACCTTACCAAAATAAAGTTTTCGACTGTAAGTACCGTCATAATATGTTATTATCGAGAACCCCCTAACCAGCTCCAACCCTCAACTCCTGCGAGCGTGCCCCTCTTGGCATTCGCAATTTACCAAGTACTTATATATCCTTATAGACGAACGTGCAGTGTCCTTGGCATTCGTCCCCCCAGTCCTACTTATACGCCGGTCATGCCCCGACGTAGTGGCAAACGGAAGCATGCGGAACGGTCATCGCGGCAGAACGGACGTCCGAGAAAGAAGGCGCCGGGCCATAATCGAGCAGTTAGCCAAAGCTTGTGAGTTTATTTGTGAACCTCAGTGCAGTGACTCGTCAAAACAGGATCACCTTGTGAGGTATTCGGTGGTATATCAAGGAGTCACCCAAATCGTCAATATCACTCCAACCCAGCTTGACGATTTACCTGAGCAGTCCCCACCTCGATCAACTACCTGTTTTTCCGAAGAAGTCCGCTTCAACGAGGTAAGAGTTGCAATATTTAATTAGCCGGGGGTGAGGTCTGGGACACGGTTCAGATTAATAAGATTAGGTAGAAAAGGTATG